>CM077082.1:40742034-42218332 GCA_039513925.1 Platanthera zijinensis
TTTTTTATTTTGCGCTATTGCTTGTGCTCGACTATATTCTGTTGCGCTACCGCGAACTCGATCCTATTGCATAACACAAACCGGAGGGGGAGGCGGGTTGGAAAAGCTCCGATTTGGCGGCATTTTTCTCTGTCCGGCGGGTGCAAACGATGCAAACGTTGTAGGCGCCCATTTATTTACCCGCCGTCCGACAGCATTTGCTCCAAATGGAGGCGGCGAAATGCCGAATCAAACAAATTCCTAAATAGAAGCTATTGTTATATCTTGATCTAATATTAGATTGTTATACCTATTTTAATTACAATACTAATATTGGCATTATAAAATCAGAAACCCATTCTAATATCTGAAAAGAGAGAGATCAACGTTACAAAAGTAAGTAATGAAAATACTAATATTTGATGCATCAAGCATCTAATCAAATGATGAAGATACCTTCATATTGTTAGATATTTATATATGTCTGTACGTGTGTTAGGCCGACTCAGAATAGTTTTACGGGTTCGTGTCATACTAAGGTCTTGCTCTACACTAGAAGTACTATAAATACTCATTCCATACTTAGATGAGGTATTCGTAGAATACTTTGAGCGGAGTACCCTTCTACATTCTCAAAGTAACCGCTAGGGTTTTTTGCTCCCGAGCGATTTCGCCGTCATAGCTCTCGTCTTCGCGATTTCCGCCGCTTCCGTGCCTCCCATTTTCGCGAGTTTCCTCAACCATCGGTGCAGTGCTCCATTTTCGCCGCTGAAGTTCTGACCACCTCAGCCACTGCTCATTGTCGCTGATCTTTGAGCGTTGTTTCCTTTCGCTCGACGGTTCGCGAAGAAGAACACGTTGCAGCGCTGTTGCCGCTTGATTTGTTTCCGCCAAGAAACAACAGATCACCGTTGATCACTGGAATCGCTAGAAGGGGCCGCGCCGTTTCTCAGATCCGGCGAGGCTTTCGCGCAGATCCGGGTCGGCTATTGTTGCAAAGATCGAGTTTTTTCCCGGGGGAGATCGAGAGTTAGAAGTTCAAGTTTTCCGTTCTTGTCATGGATCTGGCCAGATCCAGTTCGCTGGATCTCTTCCTGCCAGATCTTGCTGCTGTTCTATGACTTTGTATTGGAGAGATCACCTTCAAATATAGTGGAAGAGGAGCTTTCTAGTTGGATCTATGCTAGATCACGTGTGATAGTGCAAGAAGAATCCGTGGCACAAATACTTTTTCTCTCGCTGTTGCAAGCAGTTAACTCTAAATTTGGATCTAGTGGAGAAAGGCCTGGTGCTCGCTGGTGGATCTAGTCTTCCTTGACTGAGATTGTCACCCTTGGTTTGCACTCTTGGCGACTGTGTTCAGCCGAAGAGGAGGATGAAACACACTTCTGGATTGGATCCGAAGACCTGCGTTTCGTCTCTGTGTGATTCAGGTGACTTCTTTTTGGTTGTTATTGTTCTAGCTTTAGCGAGATATCGAAGGTTACCTCCTACGACATCATCAAGATATAGTCGTTCGACCTCTCCACTTTCACGCTTGGAAGCTGCACGTCCAACTTGGTACGAAGGAACGTGAGATTTTCTACACGGTCCCTGAGTAACTTTGCCACTACCTAAGAGGACATGAATGAATTTCAGTGGAGAAAGGACGAATATTTTTGTAGGGACTACCTCCTTAATTCACTGAACCCTAGGCTTGCCCTAACCTACATCGGTCATAAGACTGCAAAAGGAGATTTGGGATCGCTTGAATGGGCACTTCTAGAAGGAAGAGAGGTAGTCGAGGACTCTCCTTGAGGAGAGACTCTTCAATATAAAATTTAATTTAAACTTTTCAATCACCTCTCAAATAATTGAACTGGATAATCTACGTCTCAAGTTGGCGGACGATAAGTCTGACATCTCGGATAATCTCTTTGTGTGTCTAATTCTTAGTAAGCTACCTCCTGAGTGGTTGACCTTCAAGACTGAAATGCACAGGCTAAAGGAAAAGATCGCATTGGATGAACTCAAAAAGTTCATTCATATCGAGGATCAAAATATTGCGGGCAAGAGCTTAGAATAAGTTGGTCAGTCCTTACGGGCTATCAACTTCGTTTCTCAACCCAGCAAGCCTCGCAGGAAGCCGCCAGCACCCAAAGGTGAAACCTCTGCACAGTTAGCGCCTAAAAAACCCTCTTTCAAAAAAAGGGGCAAGTGCCACAATTGCGGCAAGTGGGGGCACTGTGCGGCTGATTGTAAGGCTCTTAAGAAGAAGAATGAGGAAGCTTCATAAAATGTGGCAAACATGCTGATAGATGCCTCAGATCCTAAGTCCTTCATGGCTATGATTAAGAGCAGTCACCGCAGTTCGTCCTCTGAGTGGTGGCTAGACAGCGGTGCTACCTGTCATGTGATGAATGACAGAGGTTTACTCGCTGAGGTCAAGGCGGTCCAGGAGAAGGTGGAGAACTGCAATGGAGGAGAGACCGAGGTGACCCATGCTGGGACAACCGAGCTGGTCCTCTCATCAGGTAATTTTTTTTTTTCTGAATAATGTTAAAGTAGTGCCTTCTTTAACTAAAAATCTGATTTCAATGAGTCTGTTAGATAAAGTTGGGATGTCCTTCACAACTCAAAACGGTAGAATGACCTTAACGGTCAATTCACATTATTTATGGTGTGCGTACCTAATCAACGGAATATATAGACTTAGCTTAAATAATGATAGCATTAACCAAATAAGTTCGAACTTTATTAATCCTAAGTTGTTACATAATAGACTTGGACATGTGAACTATAGGAAAATACTAGATCTAGCTAAGAATCATAACATCTCCTTAGATCGGTCGATTCGATTTGACAAGTGCGAGGTGTGCGCTCAAAATAAAATCACTAGAAAGCCTTTCAAATCAGTTTCTAGAAGCACGAGACTTCTTAAATTGTTACATTCAGACCTCTGTGATTTTCGTAGTCACGTCACTAGAGGGGGAAGGAAGTATCTGATTACATTCATAATGATTTTTCTAGATATTGTCATGTGTATTTTTTAAAATCGAAAGACGAAGCTTTTGAGGCATTTAAGACCTTCAAGTCTTGTGTGAAAAATCAGTTAAACCATAAAATTAAGAGATTTAGAAGTATTCGAGGAGGAGAATATACTGTTGTTGGGTTCAAGGAATTCTGTGCCTCTAAGGGAATAATTCTTGAAACCACAGCTCCTTACTCACCCCAGTCCAATGGTGTTACCGAGCGTAAGAATAGAACTTTGATAGAGATGTTAAACTATATGCTCCTAACAGCTGACATGCTTAATTCCTTTTAAGAAGAAGCAGTTCGTGCTGCAAATCACACTCTGAATAGAGTGCCTCATTCTCAGCTCACCGCTACCCTATACGAGCTGTGGTACGGTCATCCTTGTAGATACGATACTCTAAAGACTTGGGCTTTATTGCCTATGTGCATATACAAGACCTTAAGAGGCCTAAGGTGGGACCTATGACGACAACATGCGTCTATCTAGGTAGAGTTTAGTGCAGCTGATAGATTTCTCGATCTATCCACGAATATCGTGATAGAGTTTAGAGATGCCATATTCTTTGAAGATAAATTTGTCAAGGATCATGTTTGTCTGTTTCAAGTCTAATGATATAATTTCAGAAACTATCGTAGAACTTGTAGCTGGCCCATCTGACACTGCTCCCCAACCATTAGAGATGGAACCTGTTCCACTTAGAACATCTATAAGAGAGAGAATCTCTAAGAACTTTGGTGAGAATTTCGTCACCTACCACTTAGAGGATGATCCATTCTCCTACCAGGAGGCAATAAGATCTAGAGATTCGTTGATGTGGTCAGAAGCCATTGATGATGAGATGGACTCGCTGTTACATAATAATACTTGACATCTAGTTGACTTACCAAAGGCGCTAAAGTCCTTAGATGCAAGTGGGTGTTAAAAAGAAACTACATAGTGATGGGTCTATAGCCAGGTATAAAGCGCGTCTCTTAGCTAAATATTATAAACAACAAGGGGGAATAGACTATTTTTATTTTTATTCACCTGTGTGTCACCTATCAACTATCAGAATTCTTCTGGCCTTAGCGTCTATCGAGAACTTTATAGGTCATCAGATGGATGTAAAGATAGCCTTCTTAAATGTAGAGCTTGATGAAGAGATCTAAATGACACAGCCTGAAGGTTATGTGCAGAAAGATCAAAAAGATAAAGTGTGCAAACTAGATAAATCAATCTATGAGCTTAAACAAGCGCCCAAGATATGGCACATGAAGTTTGACCAAGTGGTAAAGAGCCTCGGATTTCAGTCTACTCTTTCAGACAAATGCCTTTATCACCACTCATTGTCGAATCGAATAGTCATCATATGTTTATATGTGGATGATATGTTGGTTCTGGGGTCAGATCTTGCTGTAGTTAGGGATATTAAATCTACTCTGGCAGAAGTCTTTGACATGAAAGACCTTGGTCCTTTAGATATCTTGTTAGGTATGAAGGTTAGAGTTGACAAGGGTCGAGTTACTCTTATCCATACTCATTATATTAAGCAACTTCTTTCTACCTAGGGATATGATAATTGTAGGCCGATTGAGATGTCATTTGATCATAATGTTAAGTTGAGTCCTAATGTAAAGACCAGCATTGATCAAGTTAGATATTCTAAGATAATTGGTAGTCTCATGTATGCCACAAGTTGTACTAGACCAGACATTGCTTTTTCGATTAGTATGCTTAGTCGTTTTACCAATAATCCAGGCAAAGAGCATTAAGAAGCCCTAGATTGGCTGTTGAGATACCTGAAATGTACTAAAGATCATGCTCTGTGCTACACTGGTTACCCACCTTTTTTGGTGGGACATTTTGATGCATCGTGGTGTTCAGAAGTCGGGAACAGAAAGTCCACCAGTGAATATATATTCACTTTGGGTGGAGTTGCTATCACTTAGAAATCCAAAAGACAGACCTATATAGCATTGTCAACTATGGAATCCGAGTTGTTTGCCTTAGCTTTAGCTGGTGAAGAGGCAGATTGGATCAAGAATTTGATTTTAGACATTCCCTTGTCTAAGTTACAAGTTAACTCGTTGAGCTTGTATTGTGATAATCAAACAGCAGTTCAAGTCGTTAAGAATATCCTCTATAATACTAGGAGGAGACATGTAACACTGAGACATGCCTTGTTGAATTATTTGAAAGAACAAAGAATTATCACTTTGATCGATGTATGTTTAAAGGATAACCTGGCTGATCCATTGACGAAAGGAATGCCCAAAGACCAGCAAATCAAAACAGTGGGGGAAATGAGACTAAAGGCGATTTAGTTCAGCTTTAGTTCAATAATAGGCGATTTAGTTCAGTCTTTGTCCAAACGTTTTGATTATTCTGATTTCCTTTGTCAAAATAAGCATGTTGTGTTCCATTGATGCTCTTGATTGTTGAGCTCGGATCTGGTAAGTTGTTTCATTCCAAACTTGATGCTAACAACTTCACCTGGATTCGGCTTTTGCCTTGGAGGAGAGTGTTATTCCAAACTTGATAACACAATCTGACTTGGTCTTGTCTCTTCTTCTGTAGATTGGTTCCATTACAAATTTGATGAGTTCCAATTAACTTTAGAAGGGCAGTAACCGTGACATTCCATATAGGATCACAGATATAGCTGCAGTGTCCAGAAGTCTGAAATCATTTCGGTTGAAACAGATATCATGTTCTGAGGTAAAACTCTAATACTCTGTGAACGTGTCCTCCCAGCCAAAATTAAAATAATTAATATTAAGTTCTTTTAGTATAACTAGATGTTTGCAAATTTGCAAGGGATAAAATTCATTCTAAAATAAAATTCTCTGTTGAAATTGCAGGGGCTACTGAGATAGGAAGAGCACTTGTTGATTAGGATCCATATCAGGATAATCTTTTGGATGACGAGTTTTAGAGTATTATTAGTTTATCTTTTGCTACTTCTATTCAGAGCATTGTTTATCTCTTCTTTTATGCACTGTTTGTTTGGACTTTCTAGCTCTCTGTTAATTTGTGATGCCAAATATACAGGGCATGTGTCTTGGTGTACCTGAGAATATTTTTTATTGCAGTTGAGTTTTGTTTACTTATGCGTGCATACTATTTTGTGCTTAAGTCTAATTTTTTTGAAACATGTGTTGTACACGATTGTGTATGATTCACGTTTGGTTGAACTTTGCACAAACCACCCTCTATCTGAAGTCTGGGTTCACTGCGGGCATAAGAGGAGATTGTTAGATATTTATATATATGTCCGTACGTGTGTTAGGCTGACTCGAAATAGGTTTACGGGTTCATATCATACTAGGGTCTTGCTCTACGCTGGAATTACTATAAATACTCATTCCATACTTAGATGAGGTATTCATAGAATACTTTGAGCGGAGTACCCTTCTACACATATCCCCTTGCATCCTTCCACAATGAAGTCCTTCTGCATCTCTTTTCCCGACTTTATAAACTCAAACTTTTTAGTTAGCTATGAAGAACAACATCATAAATTCATAGATTATCCTCCTCATGGCCATTCAATTCTTTAAAGACCAGAAACTAAAACCAAAACAATAAAATCTAATCATTATTGCTACTAAATTAACTAAAATTATGCATATGCATATAACAACAATCAGGAAATTACATGTATGAAAATCCTTAATTATCATTGGTTTGGACACGTACAAAGGAGATCATTAGAGTCACTTGTTAGGCATTGTGAGAGTCTAGTCACCGAGCAAGTTAAACAAGGGAGGGTAGACCAATAAAGACTTGGAATGAAACCATACAGAAAGATATGATAGTACTTAGGCATTAATGAGATTATGACAAAAAATAAGGCACAATGGCGACAAAGGATCCATTAGCCGACCCCACTATAGTGGGATAAAGACTTTAGTGTTGTTGTTGTGTTGTTATCATTGTTTTACCTCTTGGAACCTCTCTTCAAAGGAGTCGGGCAGAACGGATTGTGGGCAGTGATCACCCTAATTGTGGCGCTCGAGTTCACGGTAGGTGAGGTGCACGGTAGTAGAAAAACATTTGCTTTATATATCTGAAAAAGCAATGAAGATTGTGCATGAAAGTAGTTATAAAATTGAGAAAGACATTGAAAAAAAATTAAGCTTTACCTCTAAATAGTTCAAAAAAAAACTTTGAGAAGCTTCATTAAGGTCTTTACTATGGTAAAGACCTTGCAGTTTTAATCTCTACAGAAGCGACAAATATTCGAAAATATTCATGTCAAAAGAATAAATATGTTTTTCTTTCTCAATTTCTTTCTTCATCAACCTTGAAATAAATACAAAGATGAAAATCATGCATTCATGAAGTGATAAGTTTAGTCTTCAATTTTGTTCATATAAAGAGGTTATTAGACTGTGAGGTAAATAATTAACATCAACTCCCACACAAATCATATAAAAATTGTATGTATGATCCAGTAAATATTGTAACTGCAAACTGTTAATGCGCTCAAAACATCATGTGTGGTCGTCAAGTTTTGAACGAACCTCCACATTGCCCCCAGCAGGGGTATTATAGGTGCAACCCTAAATCCCTGATGACGGGTTATTGGATGCCATCTGGATCCTAAACCTAACCCGTATCATCCAATCAACATACCTTAACACAAACTGCAGTTGTGAAATTACGGCTTGAAAAACCAAATATCTAACCACCAAATGAATCTGAACGTTGCAATTGTCGAATTGCAGTTGTATTGGAAGATATTTCTATTCACGGGCAAACACACATTCTATGATAGTGCATGCACTATTCATGGGAAGATAAATAGATAACGATATCGTCTATCGTTATATTTATAGAAGTTGGAGGAGCACTTAGCCCACTCCCCCATGATCTCCATCAAATTAGTGGAGATCATGAGTTTGACAGCCGCGCACGCGATCATCACACACAATCTGTAACGTCCCAATTCGTGCTAGGCCTCTCGTGTGCACTTTTGAGTCAGGAGAGACGATTTGGGCTCAGGGAAGAGAAGTCAGTTCAGAAAAGGACACGGGTAGTGACACGGGCGTGTCCCTACCCGTGTGGAAAATCATGGATTTTCTAGAGAAGGACACGGGTCGTGACACGGGCGTGTACCTACCCGTGTGAAGGGACACGGGTAGGTACACGAGCGTGTCCACTACCCGTGTGTGTAACTGGCATTATCGATCCTATATCTCGAGCAGGACACGGGTATGGACACGGGCGTGTCCCTACCCATGTGAATATATCAAGGAAACCTGGTCGTGTCTCCCGAGCAGGACACGGGTAGAACACGTGCCTGAACACTGCCGTGTCTCGTGGACACGGGTAGTAGACACGGGCGTGTCCCTACCCGTGTTTGTGTCCATACGACGCTATAACCATCGACGACGCTTCACCCGAGCGGGACACGGGTAGGAACACAGGCGCGTTCCTACCCGTGTTGGTCCTATTTATATAGGATTTGGCCGTTTTTCATCCTCTTTCCAAGCCCTCTTTTTTTGTGGAGAGACTGCTTCTGGAGCAAAGTCTTTTTTCGTGGAGAGCCAATTCCGCCGAGGAGAAGAGGATGCCGCCACGAAGAGTCACGCGATCCATGACCGGAAATAACAGAAATGCCGAAAATGATGTGAGTTTCCTCCCCTCTCCCTTGGTGCTAGATCTGTAGTTAATCCTAGGCGAGATATCGACTCAAAAGAGTCTTGATGTGTGAGATGGAGACTCATAGGAAGAGGCCATACTAGGACTTGTGTTCTAGGGTTTTGTAATCTTCAACCTCTCCTTCCTTCAATGTGATGGTGGGGATGGTCTCGTGAAGAGGAATGTCCTGATGAGGGTGAATAAGAGAGGAGGATTTCTAGGTGTGATTTGGGAAGATCCGCTAGAGGAGGAAGATGAACCGATGCCGTTCATTCCGCCTCAAAAATGCGTGCAGAAATCTGTATTTTGCACGCAGCGATCTTCATGGCAATTTTCATGTATATCATGGCAAGATCCGAGCTTTCGACTAAAGACGAAAGTCGTAGGCCTTGGAGAGATCTTTCCAATGAGTGGTTACACATTTTCAGGCGATGTCTGAAGCCACGGGAAAGCCTGATCGAAATTGATGGCTGATAATGTAAACATGCTGAAACTGTAATTTGGATGTAGCAGTCTTAGAAGCCGCTTTCGAGTATGATACGACCAAATCTGGGCTTCTGACTAAACACAAAAGTCGTGGCCCTTAGAAATACCTTTCTAACGATGGGTTACACATTTTCGCCGGATTCCTGTAGCATCAGGAATCCCGTTTGAAGCTCTACTCTCTATACAATTCCTGCATGCTTGGTTCTTTGTTAATGTAAACCTAATTTAGTATTATTGGAGGAATTGTGAATAGTTATCGTAAAGTTCATTGTGAGCTGTTGGTTGATCCTTTATAATCAAATGATGAAGTAAAACCTACTTGAACGAAATGGTTGGATGGTAGATCCTATGTGAACTAGTGAGTAGACAAGTGTGATTGTATAAACAACTAGATATATGAATCGGTAATGTGAGTTGTGAGCTCGAAATGTTGGAAGATGATTGAATATGGTTAGTGCATGGATATGTGGAAGGGTTGATAGTGCGTGAATGTTTGTCGTACTTGATCGTTTGTGTTGATAAGGGATTTGGTAAGGGAACCCTTGTGAGTTGTTGAGCTCGAGACGTGAAGTAGCATGCGGTGTGAGTCGGCATGTGGTGTCGTAATCCTGAGTTAAGGATAGTGTGGCAGGTCTACGGGCTCGCCAGTCATCACACCAACCGGAGTTGACAGTTAGACCTTGGGCGGTTGGGCTTGGTCCTCGGTGCTCATTCCCAGGGCTCCTTCCTTGCCAAGTGAACGGTTGGGCTTGGTCCTCGTGCTTTTTCCGAGGCTCCTTCCGAGTCACAACTTAGGCCAGATCAGGGTTTGGTTCTCAGTGCACATCTACCCGAGACTCTCGCTGAGCCGTAGTACGCTTGTGAGCTCCGCTGATGTGTTCTTAGCCTTGAGGCATACGGGGACCTCGGCTAGGTAGTGTGGATGCCGACCTAGTAGTGGAGATGCCTGCTCTACTGTCACCGTCTGACCACGACGGTTGGCCCCTGAGAGGTTAGCTACCTGCTCAAAAAGTGGGAACTTCAGAGTCTGTGTTGACACAACAATTTGCTTATACGTGTGCATGTTGAGTCATAGCATAGCATTCATTGCATCATATTACATTGTATAAATAAGATCCTCATCGTATAAGTTTTTATGGGCACTCTTATACGATGAGTTACCTTTCTGTTGAGCTGATCCTCAACTTATATATCTGTATGTGCATTCATATAAGTTGAGTTACTTTCAGTTATAGCTTACATTCTCATACTCTGTTGTAGATGTAGAACTGCTAGCTTAGAATGTTGATGATACCGTTATAGTTTACTTTACTACTACTCATGTCATATATATTACTCCACATGTTTGTACTATTATTCTATTAAATATATTGTACCCTGATACTTTCTACGACCGGTGCCGAGGAGTCGCCAGGGGAGCGGATGTGAAACCACTTAGTTTTTATGATTAACGGTTGCTACGTCTTCCTTTTTAGGAGGAAACCCCGCAGACGGAGCAACAACAGGTAATGCAGCAGAACAGTCAGGCCAGGACGACATGGCCTGAAGGGATGGTGTTGTCGCTACCGTCAGTGATAGATGTGAGTCATATAGTGACTCTATAGCCCTTTTGGGCAAGACTACTCGTACTCTGATAGTTTAGAAGCTAGATGTAGCTTCTATATTTGTTATATTGGACTTATATATTTATATGTGCATTTGACTTCTATTTTTATTACTCTAGTTGGGTTGGCATGATTGATATTGGTATAGGCCGGCAGAATAGGCGTCTTGTAGTACAGGCTAGCCCGAGTGCTAGTGTTACCGCAAGGCGGCTGTTCTGGGCATAAGACTCCCTCGTGTCGTATTGTGTGTTTCAGGAGGGGGGTCTTACAAATGGTATCAGCTTGCTACGATCCTTAATTAGAGAAGTCATTCAACAATGGTGCCACCCCAGTTCGATTAGTAAGTTTGGGGACAAACTGACTTAGCAGAAGCAGTGGTGTGCCCATATGTAATTCACACTAAGTATGCCCAACTTTGACCTTAAGATTAGCCAACCTTACCTTAGGTTTGTATTCTATGTGTAGATCCCATTGCACGTTGAGCCAGTGGGGGGCACCCCTACCCCGTCTATACCCACACAATTTCAACAGTCGGAACTAGGACAGACACTCACAGATATCCTGGATGCCTTTAGATCCCAACAAGCCCTAGTACAATAACAAGGTCTGGGCTCCAATTGGGTGAGCACTTTTCGAGCTCTCTCCCCTCCTGCTTCCCTTGGGACAAAGTCGGTAGAGCATACGGAGGAATGACTCGACACCGTGCAAGAACTGCTGGCAGGAATTAGATGCCCAAACAACATGGCTGTGACCCTGGTAGTGACACTCCTAGAACAGCACGCCAAGAGTTGGTGGAAGTTCCTCATGGGTTCCACCTTTCAAGGGCGAGTGTATACAGAGATCGGCTAGAACGAGTTCTCGGGAGCCTTCCTAGAGCACTTTATCCCTTCGTCACCCCGAGATGAACTTGAGGAAAGGTTTCTGCAGCTGAAGCAGGGATCCAAGTCAGTGACGGAGTACCAGCGGGAGTTTCAGCATTTGGCTAGATTTGCTGACTCCTATGTGTTGGACGACAGATGATATACTAAAAGATTCTACAAAGGCTTGCGAGACCCCCTGATGCAAGCCATTTTGTTTATAACGAACTCCAGATTGGCGGAAATAATTGACATGGCAAAGAGACTGGAAGCAGACCACTTGGGAAGTGGTAAGAGACCTGCTGAAGGGGTGATGGAAGCTGGCCCGAGCAATAGAAGGAGACATGATTACGGAAGAGGAAGGGGATATCAGAGAGGTGGCAGGCACTTCCACCAGAATTATAGAGTGGAGCACCCGGTTCCATAGCCGCCAACATTGCCTCCACCACTACAACCTCAATAGTTTCAGCAACCCGGTGGGCGGCAGGAGAGAGTGTGCTTTGAATGTAACCAATCGGGCCACATTCGACGCTACTGCCCGCAACTGTTTGGAAATGCGCCTCTTGCTCTCCCTCCGGCAACTCCTCGAGGGCGGGGGCACATGCGTGGTCGAGGACGAGGACCACGAGGAGAAAACCCTGGACCTGCTCGGAATCAGGTGTTCACGCTGGACATGACACAGGAGCGGAACCCTCAGGAGGTGATTGTAGGTATGATTACATGTAGTCATCTTATTTTCATTGTTAATCTTAAGTTGCTTAAGACATACTAGATATCTAGCTTTGAGTATTGCTATTGGTACTTAGGCACCGTTGTACAACCCCATATTTGCTGGGTGGGACCCAGAGGCGTCAATGGTCGGGGTTGGACCAGCCTCGGGCTAGCTTGGACCTGGAGACCGGAGGAGCTCCCGCATAGGAGCAGGAGGGATCCCGCCCGTGACCAGAGGCGGGCGAGAGGGTGTTGAGTGAGCTCCACTCACTCAACGCCGCGTCCAGCAGCGACAATGTCAAGACCATTGGAGGCGAGAAGGTTCTCGGCACAGAGAACGCCGCGTCCAGCAGCGACAACGTCAAGGCCACTGGAGGCGAGAAGGTTCTCGGCACAGAGTTATTGCCGAGTGGGGCCCAGGGCCCAGGGTAAAATTACTTAATTGCCCTCGGATAAAATTACCCATACACCCTCAGGGGCTGCATTTAGTACTTTATAAACAGCGGTATTTGGCTATTGGCAGACCAGCCAGGGGTATTTCAGTAACTTAAGGTCAGCAAAAGACTATAAATAGACCCACAAGGTCTCCTTGGAAGGAAGACTCTCATTATTCTCCAAATTTCGAGTGCTTTCTGAGGAGCTCCTAGCCCAGCTTTTGGCTTTGGAGGGGAAGCTCTCAGAGATCTTCTGAGTGTGAGGTGGGACCTCCCTGCTGAGGCTTTGGGTCAGCCCTAGGTACTTAACAACCAGTCGAGGGTTGATACTTGAGAGAAGTAGGTGTTGGCTGCACCCTATTTTTTGAACTCCCGTTGAGGTCAATTTTGGCTTCAACGGTTCTAGTGCGGTGAGTGTGGAAGGCAGTCGATACAAGAAAGCCTTGAGTTTGGTCCTATGACTGGAGGTGACGGTGAAGGGTCTGGCTCAGGAGGATCCCCCACCCGGGGAGAGGAAGCAACGAGGAAGATGCTAGAAGACTTCAGGCAAGAGGTCCTGCAGATCATCAGCTTGGCCTTCTCTACGAGAAGTGAGTGGGCAACTCCTCAGGTTCCGGTTGAGACGGTCTCGCTCTTAGGCGAGAACGCTCCTGGGCAGCATCCCGGGAAGGAGATCCCGGTGGAGATTGGCGAGAGGGACGTGGCCGCACGGGAACTTTTCCCAGGCCAGCGCCCCGGAAAGGAGATTCCGGCAGATTTAGGCGAGAGGGAGGCGGTTGTGCAAGAACTCTTCCCTGGGCATGGTCTCACAGATCGGGCCAGTCAGCCGAGGCCGTGAGACGTGCCCTCTCTCCAGGCAAGAGGCGAGAGCCCTTTCAGCGAGCTCATCATCTCAACTTTGGTGCTAGAGGGGTTCCGGGAGCCGGACATGTCCTATTACTCGGGGAAGGATGACCTTGTGCAGCATGTACAGTGGTTCGATGATGTAGTTTCGATCAGGCAGATGACAGATGCTTTCAAGTGTTGGCTGTTCGCCATCACGTTGAAGGAGAAGGCCCGGGCTGGTTCCACCAGTTTGCGGCAAGTTCAATATACAGCTTTGAAGATCTACATATGGGGTTTCTGTTGAGGTTCTCAATATCGAAGAAACGGAAGAAGGAGGCAGAGTGCCTGTTTGCAGTAAGGCAGAAGCCGGAGGAGACGCTGGGTCATTACGTTGACCGGTTTCAGGAAGAGGTTCTCCTGGTCCAGGAGGTCCCAGGGTACGCGCTGATGCTCGCCTTCACCCTGGGGCTGAGGCCGGGTTTCTTCAGCATGGAGTTGAAGAGAGTGCCCCCCTCTCCTTCAAGGAGCTCATGGAGAGAGCGGCGAAAGAGATAGACTTCGAAAGGGCGAATTCGGCGTTTGTCAGGAAGTTGGCCAGGTTGGCGGAGGATGATGTGAAGGAGCCTGCAACGGGAAGGCAGAGGGAGCAGAGAGAAGAGAGAAGGAGGGAAGAACCCCGAGGGCAGGGGCAGCAGCATGGATGGGGAGCCCGGGAGCCAAACAACCGGTTGGGTTGGAGGCCTCAGGAGGGTCGCCTTCAGGATCAAGGAGGAGGTTTTCAGGGAAAAGATAACCTTCGGGAGCCGAGGAGGTTCGATCAGCAGGCGTGGAGGTAGGGACCGAGGGGTCACTTCCCGCCGCCGCAAGAAGCAATGGAGGTTAGTAGAGGAAGAGGAGGAATAAGAGGAGTTCGAGGGGCTGGAAGAAGGGGAGGTGGAGAAGGAAGAGGGAGCAGGGTGGCGTTGCCCTTCTGTGACTTCCACCAGGAGGAAGGTCACGCGACGGCCACCTGCCCGGAGTTCTTAGAGATGAGGGAAGCTAGAGGAATGGGGAGGCAGGATCCGCCGGTAAGGATCGTGGAAGTGCAGCAGGGGGAGGGAGAAGATAGGTGCGAGGATAGAGTAGACGTGGGGACCCGAGGAGGGATCGGGGTGATCCACGGAGGAGTTTGGATCGAGGCAACCTGCAAGGAGAGCCTTCAAACCATGTATTGGAGGGGGGTCGCCTCTACCTCCCAGGTTCCTCAGCAGGAAGAAAAGATCACATTTTCATCAGCAGATATGTCGAACTATGAAGATCCGTTCTGCGACGCCCTGGTGATCCAGACAGCAGTAGAGAACTTCACGGTCTCCAGGATACTGGTGGACAATGGGAGCTCAGTAAATGTTATCTTCAAGAAGGCTTTTGACGAGATGAAGGTCGAAGGAAAAAGGGTCTTGGCTTCAGATGGACCGCTGTTCGGGTTTTCTGGAGAAAGGAAGGAAGTAGAAGGAGGGGTAGGATTGCATGTAAAGCTGGGGGCGTGTCACGGAATTGTAGGTTCATGATAGTGGACGCCCCAAGTAGTTACAATGCCATCTTTGGGCATCCCCTCATCAACGCCTTTCGTTGTGTCCCCTCCTCTTTTCATCAATGCCTTAAGTTCAATAATGGAGGGGTGTAGGTCAGGATTAGGGGGGATCCAAAGGTGGTGATGCAATGTTATGTGACGACGGTTAACACTATGTCTTGGATGGCTGAAGCAGAAGAGCTGGGGAGAGAGCTGGCGGAGCAGGAAGAGGAGGTCAGGGGAGAGGAGATGATCCTAGGGGAGGCGAGGAGTGAGAGCACAGAGGCGCAGAGGGGAGTTGAGCAGGAGGCCCAGGAGGACGTAGAAGTCGAGCACCAGAACCGGGAGAGCTTGGAGGAGGTGATGGAGGTAGAGGAAAAGCAAGCAGCAGGAGTTCAGCAGGAGAGCCTGGAGGAGGCGATGGAGGTTGAGGAGATAGGAAAGGAGGAGGAGCTGGAGGAAGAAGCGAGGATCGGATGGGAGCAGTTGCGGCTGGAGCCAGCCGAGGAAGTGGTGTAGATGGATGTCTTCACCAGCGCGGGACAGGTCCAGAGGGTGCGGATCAGCGGGGTCTTAGGCCCCGAGGATCAGGAGCGGGTGAGAGCTTGCGTCCAGAGCAACATCGACATCTTCGCTTGGAGCGCAGCGGACATGCCGGGCATCGATGCGGACGTAGCCTGCCACCGCCTGAACCTGGACCCCCAGACTCACCCCATATGCCAAAAGATGAGGGTCATCGCCACCAAGCTGGAGGAGCCCATTCGCGAGAAGGTCAGAAAGCTCCTGGAAGCCGGCTTCATCTCGGAGGTACAGTATCTGGGCTGGATCTCCAATGTGGTAATGGTTAAGAAAGGGGGTGGGAAATGACGAATGTGTATCGATTTTTCTTTATTAAATAAATCATGTTCTAAGGATTACTACCCCCTGCCTCGGATTGACGCGCTGGTCGATTCAACCGTCGGTTTTTCTATTATGAGCTCTTGGATGCTTTTTCAGGTTATCACCAGATCCGAATGCACCCTCCCGATGTCAAGAATGTCTCCTTCATCACGAGGGAGGGATGCTTCAGCTATAAGATGATGCCCTTTGGGTTGAAAAACGTAGGGGCTACATACCAACGCATGATGGATCGGGCCTTCCGAGATCAAAGGGGGAGGCATTTGGAAGTTTATGTCGATGACCTAATGGTCAAGAGCAAGTGTGTGGATTCGCACCTGCGGGACCTAAAGGAGACGTTCGCCACCCTACAGAGGTTCAAGATGAGGCTAAACCCCTTGAAGTGTGTCTTCGGGGATGGCCACGGGAAGTTCCTTGGGTATCTCTTGACTCCGGCTGGAGTAGAGCCTAACCCAGATAAGGTGAAGACCATCCTAGATTTGGAATCACCTTGCAGTGCCAAGGAGGTCCATCGCTTGACAGGAAAGTTGGCCGGACTGAGCAGATTCCTCTCCAGGTCAGGAGACAAGTGTTCGTCATTCTTCAAAGTGTTAAGGGGTAACCAAAGGTTTGAGTGGACCGCCGAGTGCGAGGAAGCCTTCTAGTGGCTGAAGAGACAGCTCTCCCAGGCTCCTCTACTTCAAAGTCCGAAAGAAGGAGAGGACCTGGCCTTATATCTTGGGGGTAGGAGCGGAGGCTGTGAGCTCTGTTCTGGTCAGGGAAGAGGGGAAGAAGCAACTGTCAATCTACTACGTGAGCCGGATCCTGAAGAAGGCGTAGCTCTGCTACCTCATCTTAGAAAAGCTAGCATATGCTCTGATTGTTTCGGCAAGGAAACTTCGGCTATACTTTCAAGCACACTCGATTAAGGTGGTGACCGACCATCCTCTTCGTAAGATCTTTGAAGGAATAGAGCACTCGGGGAAGCTGGTCAAGTGGTCAATTGAACTGAGCGAGTTCGACATCTCTTTCATTCCGAGACTCTCCGTTAAGGCGCAGGCGGTAGCGGACTTCCTAGCGGACTATGTAGTTGAGGTCAAGGAGGGGGAGCCGCAGCCGTAGGGGGAATGGAGGATGATGGTTGATGGGGCCTCGAGAAAGCATTCCCTTGGGGGAGGAGTGGTGCTGATAAGCCCCCAGGGGGTCTCCATAGAGCAGGCGGTGGCCTACCACTTTCCGATAACCAACAACTAAGCAGAATATGAGGCCGTGATAGCCGGCCTTTGTCTGGCAAAGTAGCTTGAGATCTGAGATGTGGAGGCCTTCACAGACTCGATGGTGGTAGCATCGCAGATTCGAGAAGAGTTTGAAGCTCGGGAGCCTACCCTCATAAAGTACCAATCCAAGGTAAGGGCAATCATCGGAGGTTTCCGATCATTCTCAATCTAGCATGTCCCCCGGGAGGAGAGTGCGGCCGCCGATCGATTGGCAAAGTTTGGGCCTCGGGGAGGAGGGACCCTGACTGAACTGTTCCGACCAGCAATCGAGGAAGGGGAGTTGATGGAGGTAGGTCAGCGATCCTCATGGTTGGATCCGTTGGTAACCTTCCTAACCACGGGCGAGCTGACGGAGGAGGTTAAGGATGCAAAAAGCTTCAGGCGCAAAGCAGCTCACTACCTGATGTTGGAAGGGGGTTGCATCGTAAGATGTTGTCAGGGCTCTTGGCAAGATGTGTGACCGAAGAAGAGATCCCGAGAATCCTGGGGGAGGTGCACTCGGGTGAGTGCGGCAGCCACTCGGGAGGAAGGACGCTGGAAGCAAGGGTGGTAAGGAAGGGGTACTTCTGGCCGACCCTGAGGAAGGGCGCAGCCGAGTTTGCAAAGAGATGCCAAAAATGTCAGCTGTACTCCCCCCTCCAACTCTTGCATGCTCAAAGACTTAAGAGCATTACATCGCCATGGCCTTTCGCCATCTGAGGGATGGACTTGGTCTGGCATTTCCCTCCAGCTAGTGGGCAGAGGAGGTTCCTCCTAGTCATGGTCGATTACTTCTCGAAGTGGCTGGAGGTTAAGGCCTTGGCCCAAGTCACCTCACAAGTTATAAGGAACTTCGTCTTGGGGGAGATCATATGCAGGCACGGTCTACCCCAAGCGATAGTGACAGATAATGGACCCCAATTTGCCAGCGAAGAGTTCATCAGCTTCTACGCCCAGCTGGGAATAGATCTCCGGTTTGCCTCTGTCCACCACCCCCGGAGCAATGGCCAGGTGGAAGCGGCAAACAAAATCATTGTGAACTTACTCAAGAAAAAAGTAGAAAACTTGAGGGGAAATTGGGTGGAGCAGCTCCCCTCAGTTCTATGGGCCTTGAGAACGACCCCGAACATGGCCACGGGCGAGACCCCCTTCAAGCTTTCTTACGGGTATGAGGTGGTCCTGCCAGTGGAATTCGAGGTTCGGTCCCCGTGGGTCCCAGCCGCAGGGGAAGGAGATGAGGCTTGGAGGTTGGAAAATGAGGAAGGGTTGCGCCTCTCAGTATACATGATGGAAGAAGCACGAGATGTCGCAACCATCAAGCAAGAAGAGATCAAGCGGCGTATGGCAAAATACTTCGACAAGCATGTCAGGATCAGGCAGTTCGTCGAAGGAGATCTGGTATTGAAAAAGGTTGACGCGGCGGGAAGGTCAGCCCCCGTGGGCAAGCTCAACCCAAACTGGGAGGGGCCTTACATAGTAAAAGATGTCCTTAGAACGTGAAGTTATTACCTCCGGGATGTGGAAGGGAGGAACTTGAGCCACACCTGGAGCGGTGATGATCTAAAGTGCTTCTACCCGTGAGGGGGAGGAGATGATTGTATTTTTGTTTTCAAATACTATCATAATATATTCCATACTTTGATCCATTGTCAACTCTTTTCATTTTAAAGTTAGAATTAGAATAAGGTTTGGTTATGAAATCTTCATCAACACCCCGAGCTCGGCTCGGCCCCAGGTAGACCCGCTGCGCAGGCTCTCATCTAGCTAGCAGGTCTGAAGGCTCTCCTGTAGGGGAGAGGTTCTGGTTATGAAATCTTTATCAACACCCCGAGCTCGGCTCGGCCCCAGATAGACCCGCTGCGCAGGCTCTCATCTAGCTGGCAGGTCCGAAGGCTCGCCTGTAGGGGAGAGGTTCTGGTTATGAAATCTTCATCAACACCCCGATCTCGGCTCGGCCCCAGGTAGACCCGCTGCGTAGGCTCTCATCTAGCTGGCAGGTCCTAAGGCTCGCTTGTGGGGGAGAGGTTTTGGTTATGAAATCTTCATTAACACCCCAAGCTCGGCTTGGCCCCAGGTAGACCCGCTGCGCAGGCTCTCATCTAGCTGGCAGGTCTGAAGGCTCTCCTATGGGGGAGAGGTTCTGATTATGAAATCTTCATCAACACCCCGAGCTCGGCTCGGCCCCAGGTAGACCCGCTGCGCAAACTCTCATCTAGCTGGCAGGTCCGAAGGCTCTCCTGTGGGGGAGAGGCTTGGTTCTTGGTTCTTGGTCCTTAGTTACTTTTGCACTACCCCGAGTGTAACACCCCAAATTGTTGTAGGAGCGACGGGGATCGTTTTTGGGACAAGTCGGGTTTTTGGTGCAGGTGACACGGGCCCCGACATGGGCGTGTCGGAGGCCGTGTCGGGCGTGTCGAGCCCGATTCGTCGATCTGGCCGTGTAGTCGACCAGTGTAGGTCGACGATGGTCGTGTGGAGGGACACGGCCTAGGACACGGGCGTGTCCCAGGCCGTGTCACTCAAGGGAATCGTCGAAGTGGTACACGGCTTGGTGACACGGCATGGGACATGCCCGTGTCACATCTAACACGCCCGTGTCTGTGCCCGTGTCAGACTACTGGTTTCGGTCAAGCTTAAATGAATTCGTGGACGAATTCACTTTAAGGGGTGGTGAGCACATGCGTGTGTCATCGTTATAACATGAAAAGAACCCATGAATGTCCACTTAGGAATGAAAATATACATGTTTGAGGAACCTGCGTGTTCCTATAATTGCTGTTTGCAGTAATTTTTGGGTCGCTTATCGGTGTTTTGCACGATTATAGGTGACCAGAAGTGGTGCTGGGCCGTCTGAACGGCCAGGTTCTGAGGCGAGCAGTGCGCCAAGCGATGCGCCTGCAACACCTCCGTCTGCCGAGACCATTAGGTTGGTGGCAGAAGCGGTCATGGCAATGATCAATGTGCAGCCTGCAAGGCAGGTGCAGCAGCCCGCTCCTGCTATGAAGCAAGTACCGCTTCAGACGGCAGAGCAAAGGAGGGTTGAGCAAGTAGTGTTGGAGACAGAGTTGCCTCGGAGAGCAACGGAAAGACAACTGAAGCACGTGATGGGCTTTCACCCACCTGTATTCACGGGCGCAGAAACCCCGACCCAAGCAGAGGATTGGCTCTCAAGGGTCAACAGGGTGATGACTGCGACGGAAACGGAAGAGTGGCAGAAGACCACTATAGCGACGTTCCTTTTGGATGGGGACGCAAGGTTATGGTGGGAAGGCCTAGAGCTACATCAGTTGCGGGGAAGGCCGTTGGCCGAAGTTTCGATGGAGGAGTTTGCGAGACTGTTCATGGCTCGATACCTCCCCTCGGCGCAAAGGATTGCGCTAGAAAGTGAATTTCAGAAGTTGGTGCAAGGGGATTGTACCGTTGATGAGTACCTCCACGAGTTTACTCGGTTGGGGAGATATACCGGCGCTACCTTCGCAGACGAGGAGCGCAAGACGAGTCGCTTCTATGAAGGGCTAAGAGATGATTTAAGGTTGCTACTGTCGGGGCCCAAGGCGCAGGGTTTCATGACCCTGGTCAATTCGGCCCGGTCCTTGGAGAAGGACATGAAGAATGTCCAAGCAAAGAAGGAATCCGGTAGCAAGAAAGCGGAGTTCAAGGCACCGACTACGTCGAAGTCGGGCTACCGCAAATTCTATAAGAAAGCTAAGACGTCGGGTCCAGCTGCTTTAGGTGCCTCGGGGACAACTACCAATCGAACCCCGGGCGCTTGTTTCATGTGTGGGAAGCCGGGGCACTTTGCCCGTGATTGCTGGAGTGGACGCTCAAAGTCCGAAAGGAAACAAGGAGCTACCTACGAGGAGAAGGGCAAAGCGGTGGAGTCGACCGCATCCCACTATGCTCCGACTCAGCCTAGAGTCTATAACTTGGGCCAGCAGGAGGCCATCAAGCAAGCGGATGTGGTGACAGGTATGAGTTAATTTATAGCAAGTTAGCTTTAATACCGTTATCTATTGCTTGTTAGCCTAATATTGTTTGTATAGGCTTTGTTGTGATTAGCGATAGTCCGGCACGGACACTGTTCGATACGGGAGCTTCACACTCCTTCTTGTCCGAAAGCTTTGTATCGCGCATCGGAGTCCCTTCTTTGATGGCGAAGGACAAGTTGGATGTGCTGCTACCGAATGGGTGCTCGATGCGTGCGGACAGGGTGTGCGCCGTAAAGGTTCATATTGGGAGCCAAGAGTTCGACTTGCTAGCGTCATTGCTGCCGCTAGTAGAGTTCGACGTGATCTTTGGAATGGATTGGCTTTCAGAGCAGAAGGCTTGGATCGACTGTGACCGAAAGGAGGTCAAGCTGGGTGTAGGGCGGGAGACTACATTTGAGGGGCTAAAAGGGTCGAGCAAGACACTGATGTCTGCTCTTCAGGTGGTGAAGGCGGTTCGTGCTGGTGCAGAGCTGTTCTTCGCAATAGTGGGGACTGTGGAGCCAAAGTCTCCGTTGGATAGCATCCCCGTAGTCTGCGAATACCCCGATGTGTTCTCGGATAGCCTTCCCGGAGCCCCACCGCAGCGGGAGATTGATTTCACCATCGAGCTCGTACCGGGGGCCAAACCGGTGTCACGTGCTCCGTATAGGTTGGCGCCTAAGGAGATGGCAGAGTTGAAAGTTCAGCTAGAGGAGCTGATGGAGCAAGGATATGTGCGTCCAAGCTCGTCGCCTTGGAGCGCACCGGTCCTCTTCGTTAAGAAGAAGGACGGGAGTATGCGGCTGTGTATCGACTACAGAGAGTTGAACAAGCTGACGGAGAAGAATAAGTACCTGATCCCGAGGATTGATGATCTCTTTGATCAGTTAGTCGGATCGTCGGTATACTCCAAGTTGGACTTGAAGTCGGGGTACTATCAGCTGAGGATCAGGGAGTGTGATATCCCGAAGACGGCGTTCAGTACGAGGTATGGGCATTTCGAGTTCACGGTCATGCTGTTTGGACTAACGAATGCGCCATCGGTGTTTATGGATCTGATGAACAGGACGTTCAGAGATTTCCTGGATCGCTTTGTGATCGTCTTTATTGACGATATTTTGGTATACTCGCAGTGCGAAGAAGACCACTTCAAGCATTTGCATTTGGTGTTGGAGACTTTGAGGAGGAATGAGCTTTACGCAAAGTTCTCCAAGTGCGAGTTCTGGCTACCCTCGGTAGCGTTCCTTGGTCATATAGTGAGTGGGGAAGGTATAGCGGTGGATCCGGCGAAGATTGTTGCGATACGGGAGTGGCCTGCGTTATCTTCTGTCGCGGAAGTCCGTAGTTTTCTCGGGCTTGCCGGATATTACAGGCGCTTCGTAGAGAACTTCTCGCGGGTAGCGTTACCTCTCACGAAGTTGACAAGGAAGGATCAGAAATTCTTGTGGACGCAAGAGTGCGTGCAAGCTTTTGAGGAGCTGAAGAGGCGGTTGACCACGACGCCAGTGCTTAGTTCGCCGAGTGGGACCGAGGGCTTTGAGGTGTATAGCGACGCTTCGGGTAGTGGCTTGGGCTGCGTGTTGTTGCAGCATGGAAGTGTGATCGCGTATGGATCGCGTCAGCTAAAGGTGCATGAAAGAAATTATCCGGTGCACGACTTGGAGTTGGCGGCCGTGATTTTTGCACTCAAGTTGTGAAGGCACTACCTATACGGCGTAAGAGTCGATATATACACCGATCACAAGAGCCTAAAATACTTGTTGGATCAAAAGGACCTTAATATGAGGCAGAGGAGGTGGATGGAGTTCCTGGGGGACTACACTTTCAAGATACATTATGTACCCGGGAAGGGCAACGCAGTTGCGGATGTGCTGAGCCGCAGGGCTCCCTCCCGAGCCAACTGGTTGTCGGTGCATGATGAGCGGCTAGTGCGGGAGTTGGAGGAGCTTGAGATCTGTTGCGTTGACAAGCAGGCGAGCGCCAAAGCAATGTTAAACTGGACAGAGGTGCAGTATGACCTGGCTGACCAGGTTCGGCAGGCGTTGGAGTTAGATGACTCCATGAAAGAGCTTATGGAGGCCGCTCTGGATGGGTCAAATTCCCAGTTCTCGGTGGATGATGGTTTGTTAAGGAAGGATCATCGGTTGTGCGTCCCGAGTGGGGGTAACCTCCGGGCGGAGTTGATGTACGAGGCTCATCATACCAAGTACTCAATCCACCCAGGGAGCACGAAGATGTATCGTGATCTCAAGAAGCTGTTTTGGTGGCCGGGGCTTAAGAAAGATGTGGCGTTGTACGTGGCTAAATGCCAAACGTGCGCCTTGGTGAAGGCGGAGTGCCAAAAGCCAGGAGGATTTCTGAAATCCTTGCCTATACCGGAGTGGAAATTCGATGATATATCTATGGACTTTGTGCACGGGTTGCCAAGGTCGCAGAAGGGGAACGACACCATCTGGGTGATCGTAGATCGACTAACCAAGGTGTCGCATTTCATTCCGCATAGGAAGGATGATCCAGTGGAGAGATTGACAAAGTTGTATGTCGACAATATTGTTAGGCTGCATGGTGTGCCCCGTAGCATTATGAGTGATCGCGATGGGCGGTTCACGTCAAATGATTGGAGGTTGGTGCAGCAGATGCTGGGAACAAAGTTAAAGTTCAGCACAGCTTTCCATCCGCAGACGGATGGGCAGACCGAGAGGGTCAATAGAACGATGGAGGACATGCTCCGCATGTGTGTTCTAGACTTCGGGAAGCATTGGGAGGACCACCTTTATTTGGTGGAGTTCGCGTACAACAACAGCTACCAAGCGAGTATACAAATGGCGCCCTTCGAGGCCCTGTATGGTAGGAAGTGTCGCACGTCGTTATCGTGGCTTGAAGCGGGTGAGGCAAGGTTGTACAAGAAACAGGAGGTGGAGAGTGCTACCTCGTTAGTACGGGTCATTCGGGAGCGCTTGTTGATCGCTCAGGACCGGCAGGCGAAGTATTACAACGCCAAGCACCGAAACGTGGAGTTCGCGGTAGGCGATTGGGTATACCTGAAAGTGAAGCCGTTCAAGGGGGTTTCGCGGGTGAGACGCTTGAAGAAGCTGAGCCCAAGATACCTTGGACCTTTTGAGGTTCTGGAGCGAGTCGGCGAAGCTGCATACTGTTTGAAGCTATCAGTGGAGTTGAGTGGATTACATGATGTGTTCCACATTTCTGTGTTGCGGAAGGCGGTGCAAGAGCCTTCGCAGGTGATCGCGGTTGACCAAGTGCCGGTGGACGAAGGGTTGACGACAAGGGTCAAGCCCGTTCGTATTGAAGATGTTGAGGTCAAGAGGCTTCGTAACAAGGAGATCCGGATGGTTAAGGTCCGATAGGATAACTGCGGGCATGAGGAGCTCTCTTGGGAACGAGAGCAGACTATGCTCGAGGAGTACCCGGAATTATTCCGCTCAGGTACTGTTTTACGTTAAGTCCTGTTTTTCCTTTATTAATTTCGTGGACGAAATTCTTTAAGGGGGGTAGAATTGTAACACCCCAAATTGTTGTAGGAGCGACGGGGATCGTTTTTGGGCCAAGTCGGGTTTTTGGTGCAGGTGACACGGGCCCCGACACGGGCGTGTCGGAGGCCGTGTCGGGCGTGTCGAGCCCGAATCGTCGATCTGGCCGTGTAGTCGACCAGTGTAGGTCGACGATGGTCGTGTGGAGGGACACGGCCTAGGACACGGGCGTGTCCCAGGCCGTGTCACTCAAGGGAATCGTCGAAGTGGTACACGAGCCGTGACACAGGCACAGACACGGGCGTGTCAGATGTGACACGGGCGTGTCCCATGCCGTGTCACCAAGCCGTGTACCACTCTGACTGCAAGGTGTCGATTTATTGCACACAGGGGGGCGTGACACGGGTCCCGACACGGGCGTGTCGCAGGCGACACGGGCGTGTCGGAGGCCATGTCACATGCCGTGTGCTGGTTTTCAGATCTGGTCGAGACGGCGAATGAACTACACGGCCATGCACACAGCCGTGTGCCAACCCGTGTTCGGCCCAGATTTTATGATTTTGGATTTAAACCGGGCCGTTCGTTTCCTTGACTTTGGATCCGACGGTGGGGGGCTGCTCCTGGGTGGTTTTAGCCGGGATTTAGGGTTGGGAATCCTCATTTCCCTTAGTCATTCTCTCTCTAAGAGTTTAGAGAGAAGGGAGAGCAAGGAGGAAGGAGGAGTCCAAGATCCGGCCGCCGGAGGAGCTTCGGAGTTTTGAATCACGATCCGAGTCCAGATCCGCGGAGGCGACGCCGTTGCGGTGCTTTCCAACCGTATAGTTTTCGATGGCGCCGCGGAAGAATGCAAGGGTAACGATTTCTCATCCTTGGGCATGTGAAGCCCTCTTTTCCTTTGCATAGGAAGCCCGCTCTCGCGAGTGAGCGAAGAGTTGGAGCGTTCCTTGGGGTAGATATGTGAAGTCCCCCCTTGTGTAGAGTCCGTATGCGATAACGGACATAGGCATTGTGTGTGAAGCCTATCCGGACAAGTAGAGCCGGATCGGTGATGTTGCATTGCATATGAACCGGGGAAGACTCCGGGTGTTTGGGCGTTTTTCGGGTTTTCTACCTGGTAGATTGCAACAGGGAGCCTTGGGGATTAACTCCAAGGTGCACCCGGAAAACTGGGCAAAAGCGAGTTTTGCCAACATGGTGGCCGGGGAGCCAACGTGAACATAACCGGGTTATGTGATTGTGGTGGCGGAAACGGGACTCGGTGAGTCTTGACCTGCGCATATGGCTTAAATTGCCGTTGTGATATGAGCACGGGTCAGGCGGAACCGTACCCGGTCTATGTCGTTCGGTAGGACCGTTGGCATGGATGAGGGTCTTCGGCGGTCTATGGCTTAAATTGCCGTGACCAAGGCCAGGAAGGCAAAATGCTCATATGGATGACCGTCCAAGAGGCGGTGGTGGATTGGGAACGTCTATGGCTTGAATTGACGTGACGTTGGCCGGTTCGCCGAGAATGTGCCTTGAGTGCACGGGGTGTGTGGCCGTGCGAGCCTACGCCTGTGTTGATGTGTGTTCACATTAATAGCATTGCCTATACTAATGAAGTGCAGGGAAAGAGCATCGCCGCCCCGATTTTGGGGGCGGGATCGTTATAATTTGGTCAGCATTGCTGACCGTTGCTATTGTTTGCCACCGGGCGGTGGTTTGTGGCTTGCAGGTGCTGCGGAGCAGAGCGGAAAATAGCGGGCTAAAGCCCTTGTTGCTGTGCCGGCCCTCGAAGGCCTAATTGCTTATGTATCTTTCCCGTTTTCATGTATGGCCGGCCTGCGTGCCGAAGTTTGGAAAACACTATTTTGTTAAGTGAACAGTGTAAGGCCTTAAGGCCAGTTCTCTTTTGTGTATGATTACATTCCTGAGTTGGTAGTGAACATTCATGCTATGTAGCAGGGTTCTTATTTTCTTTTGCAACTTAATAATTTGCTTCCGCTAGGTGTTGTGTAGGACGACATGATTGGTTGAATGGTTTCAACGCGTAACCAACCGGTCTGTCCGTAGTATATGGCGTCGGGCCCCGGCCAGACCTACTGCTATATGCTATGTGACGGATAGGGGTGTTACACCGAGCTCGACTCGGCCCCAGGTAGACCCACTGTGCAGACTCTCATCTAGGCTACAGGTCCGAAGGCTCGCCTGTGGGGGAGAGGTTCTGGTTATGAAATATTCATCAACACCCCGAGCTCGGCTCGACCCCAGGTAGACCAGCTGCGCAGGCTCTCATCTAGCTGGCAGGTCCAAAGGCTCACCTGTGGGGGAGAGGCTTGGTTCTTGGTTCTTGGTTCCTGGTCCATAGTTACTTTTGCACTACCCCGAGCTCGGCTCGGCCCCAGGTAGACCCGCTGCGCAGGCTCTCATCTAGCTGGAAGGTCCGAAGGCTCGCCTATGGGGGAGAGGTTCTGGTTATGAAATCTTCATCAACACCCTGAGCTCGGCTCGGCCCCGGGTAGACCCGCTGCGCAGGCTCTCATCTAGCTGGCAGGTCCGAAGGCTCGCCTGTGGGGGAGAGGATTGGTTATTGGTTATTGGTCCTTAGTTACTTTTGCACTACCCCGAGCTCGGCTCGGCCCCAGGTAGACCCGTTGCGCAGGCTCTCATCTAGCTGGCAGGTCCGAAGGCTCGCCTGTAGGGGAGAGGCTTGGTTCTTGGTTCTTGGTCCTTGGTCCTTGGTTCTTGGTTCTTGATCCTTTGTTACTTTTGCACTACTCCAAGCTCGGCTCGGCCCCAGGTAGACCCGCTGCGCAAGCTCTCATCTAGCTGGCAGGTCCGAGGGCTCGCTTGTGGGGGATAGGTTTTGTGTTTAGAAATGTTTCGACACGGATGTTCTAGGCTAGACAAAAGACACACCCTGAAGGCAGACCCAAAAGGGTCTCGGCCTAGAGAGGTCTTGGCCAGAAGAGGTCTCAGCCAGGAGAAGTCTCGGTCAGGACAGATCTCGGCCAGGAGGTCTCAGCTGGGGGATCTCGCCAAATGAAGTTCCCGGCGGGTCTAGGCAAGGAAACCCGATCATCGCGCAAGGTAAGGATGGGCGATCTTCCCTTAAAAGGCCTATGAACGACACTCACGGGAAATAGTTCTCGGCAGAACGCGGGAACGACGTGTTTTAGCCTTGAGCTCTCGACAGGTTCCCACCTATTGACCGTTAAGGGAGACTATCCTAGAGGGGGCCAGGGGCCTCGGCGGAAGCTTGCTTGAGCAACATTTGTTATCAACAGAAAGGGGGGGGTACAAACACTAACAATTTATATATTCAAATGTGATTACAAAAATCAGAGCGTCTCGCTCAATACAGAAACAAAAAAAGAGAAGGAAACCCATCAGGGAGAAGCGCTGTATCCGCTCGAGCTCCCGCTTTAGCTTCTGTGGGAGCTCTCGCCTGAGCTCTCCCCGGATGTCTCGCTAGCAGCCGTGGGGGATCTCGGGACATCCGGGGGCAGAGAGTCGGGTTCGCCTAGGGGCTTCAAGATAGGCTCAAAGAGCCAAGGAACAAGCTGGAGAGCGGTGACGATCTTGCCACTCTCGTTCAAACATCCCACATCTCACAACGTCTCAAGGGTCAGCCTGACCGTTGCTTGAGCGTTGGTCTGCAGGAGCTTGTCAATGTCGTACTCCCAGAAGTGACGGCTCCTCAGCCTCTCGTCCAGCGATGGAGGAGGCGGAACCGCAGCCGTTTTCGTGCGCCGAAGCTGGCCCTTTAGCAGGATGTTCTCATATCTTAGCTCAATCAGCTCCACGCGAAGGGCCATACTCTGAGCAAAATCCTGCAGAAGGGAGAAACAAATCAACACCGAGATGACCCGTGGATTACAGAGGCAAGAGCGAGTGCTTGAAAGATCTCGCTTACCTCCTCCGCTGGGCACAAGGAAAGCCGTCTCATAGCATTCGCCAACTGTGCCTTCAGAACCGCCGCCTGGGCCACCGCCTGGTCCCGCGCCTTAAGCATCTCGCCAAAGTTGCGGTCGATGGTGATGCTCTGGTGCGCTCACATGGGCGCAAGATCGAACCCACGCATCAGATCTCGGACGTAGTCTAAGGCCAGGAGCCGTGTGGGCAGTTGATCGTAAAGGCCGACGTGCTCTCGGCTGTAAAGGTCGTAGCCCAACGCGAAGGCCTCGCTGGTGACCTGGTCGCGCTCCACCCAGCTGGGGAGAAGGGACGAGACTGTGATTTGGTTGGACTCGGGATCCCACTGAAGCAGGGGTTTCCCTTCCGCGTCAAGGCACTTCACGCCGAGGCCAAAAATCCCTTGGCCATTTGGCACCTCCTTGGACGGAGACCGAGTGGAGGTCTCGGCAGCCGCCCCCTCGCCACCAGCCCCGCTTGCGGCAGGAGGGTTCTCAGGAGGGACCCTGGTGCTACCCCGGGCGGCAGCGGTCAACTCACTGGCCGTCTGTAGGATCTCTTCGAAGGACCGGCCTGGCGCGAGAGGTCGGGCGGGCATAGTCGTTACGGACTTCCCCTTCTCGGCGGCGGTTGACGTTGGTCTTTTCAGCGGCCGGAAGGCGGAAACGGTGGCCTTCCGTTTCCCAGTATTGGACGACAGAGGCGGAGCCGGCTCATCCCGACATGCGCGAGCTGCGGATTTCGCGAGAGCTAGAGGATCTCTCGCAGCCTGGCTCTTGGCAGCCTGGCTCTCGGGGAAGGGTTCGCGCAGGGGAACCTCACGCTCTCCTGCAAAGGTGACATCACTCAGCACAAAAATCTTAGCCCGGAATCGGGTTAAAGGCGAGACCGTACCTTCACCGGGGGGCACGGGAGGGAGAGAGTCGACGTTCCGTCGGAGAAATTGGACGTCAAATTCCTTCGTCCCAAAGAACTCCAGAATGATGCTCTCGCACGATCCCAGGGTGGGCGGCGACCTCATATTGGACAGGAGCGAGAGGGACGCTGCCGAAGTCTCCAGAGACGAAGATAAACTTCTCGCCCCAACGATGATGCTTGTTGGCGAGACCGGTGGTCTTGAACAGTTGCCCAGAGAAGAAGACCACCCCTCCCTTCGCACAGAAGGTGAACAACTTTCGGAAGATCGGGAGGCTGAACTCAATCTTCTCTGATCACATGTAGCAGATAAACGCTATAAGGATGACGACTGAGTAAGGGTTCAGCTGCGCGGGAACCACTCCATAGTAACGGAGGGCCTGGCGCATCTCCGGCCAGAGGGGAAGGCGGAAGCCCGCCTCGAAGTATTCGAGGGGGATGGCGAGCTCCCCCTTTCCCGCGCTGTTTACCCTGTCTTGGTTGCCGGGATTTCTCGCGGTGAAGCCGGCGGGAACGTACTGAGAAGTGATTAGCTTGTACTCTTCAAGGGTTAGGCGACAAGTGGGGAATTGATGCTTTCGGAAGGCTTCCGCGCAATGTGAACGTCCCTCGTTTTTGCCCGGCATTTTGTTGGGAGGATTGAAGATGAGATCTCGCGAGAGCTCAGGCAGAGAGTGGCGACTCAGGGATAGATTTACGGCCGTCTATCCGCACATATATATAGCCATGGTATGGCCCACCAAAAGATTTTCCTTTTGAAATGACACGTGCCCAACGAATATTGCTGGGTTAGACGTGTCTTTTCGAGCGCAGGGCTAGCTCAAAAAGAGCAGGGATTGTGTACAACCCCATATTCACTGGGTGGGACCCAGAGGCATCAACGGTCGGGGTTGGAGCAGCCTCGGGCTAGCTTGGACCTGGAGACCGGAGGAGCTCCCGCCTAGGAGCGGGCATGATCCCGCCGGTGACCAGAGGTGGGAGAGAGGGCATTGAGTGAGCTCCACTCACTCAACGCCGCGTCCAGCAGCGACAGTGTCAAGACCACTGGAGGCGAGAAGGTTCTCGGCACAGAGAACGCCGCGTACAGCAGCAAGGGCATTGAGTGAGCTCCACTCACTCAACGCCGCGTCCAACAGCAAGGGCGTTGAGTGAGCTCCACTCACTCAATGCCGCGTCCAGCAGCAAGGGTGTTGAGTGAGCTCTACTCACTCAACGCCGCATCCAACAGCAAGGGTATTGAGTGAGCTCCACTCACTCAACGCCGCGTCTAGCAGCAACAGCGTCAAGGCCACTGGAGGCGAGAAGGTTCTCGGCACAGAGTTCTCGCTGAGTGGGGCCCAGGGCCCAGGGTAAAATTACTTAATTGCCCTCGTATAAAATTACCCATACACCCCTAGGGGCTGTATTTAGTACTTTACAAACAACGGGATTTGGCTATTGGCAGACTAGCCAGGGGTATTTCAGTAACTTCAGGTCAGCAAAAGACTATAAATAGACCCACAAGGTCTCCTTGGAAGGCAGACTCTTATTATTCTCCAAATTTCTAGTGCTTTCTAAGGAGCTCCTAGCCCAGCTTTTGGCTTTGGAGGGGAAGCTCTCAGAGATCTTCTGGGTGTGAGGTGGGACCTCCCTATTGAGGCTTTGGGTCAGTCCTAAGTACTTAGCAACCAGTCGAGGGTCGGGACTTGAGAGAAGTAGGTGTTGGCTGCACCCCTGTTTTTGAACTCCCGTTGAGGTCAATTTTCGCTTCAACAACCGTGGTGGTCAGCGGGAAATTGGCCTATACGTTATAGGATACCGGTGCCTCACGCTCATTTGTGTCTGTGGACTTCATTAAAGACATAGAAGGAGTGCAATCCTTCACTGGTATTGCTCAAAAAGTATGCCTCCCAGACGGCTCTGAGATGACCACAACCGCCAAGTGCGAGTTGGAGATACTCATTGGGGGAAAGATCTTTGATACCCCTGCCATAGTTTTGAGAATGTCGGAGTTCTACCTCATTCTAGGCATGGCATGGCTGGATTGGCACTACGCAAGAATTGACTGTGCGGAGAAGCGAATCTACTTGAGGCATGGGGATACCGATGTAATCTTCCAAGGTATAGAATTCACACCACGTTTATTATTGTCTTTGATTCAGATCCTGAAAGCTCGCATGAGAGGGGATGAAGTTTACATGATATGTTTCGAACTGAAGGAGATGAAAATAGATATGAAGGACGTCCGGGTGGTGCGATATTTTCCCGAGATATTTCCTGAGAAATTGCCAGGTTTACCCCCGCATAGAGAGGTTGATTTTCAAATTAAGCTAATACCAGGAGCCAAGCCCGTCTTCAGGACCCCTTATCAGATGGCCCCTAAGGAACTCGTAGAGTTTAGAGTTCAGTTGCAAGAGTTGACAGAATCAGAGTTTGTTCGCCCCAGCTCATCACCTTGGGGAGCCCCTGTTCTGTTCATTAAGAAGAAGGATGGAACCTTGCGATTATATATAAACTATCAGGAACTCAACCGACTAACGGTACAGAACACCTATCTGCTACCTCGGATCGATGAGTTGTTCGACCACTTGGTAGGAGCGCATTGGTTTTCCAAGTTGGATTTGCGTTCGGGGTATTATCAGTTGAGAATACAGGAGCAGGATATTCAGAAAATAGTCTTTAGCTCAAGGTACGGCTTGTACGAGTTCACTGTGATGCCGTTTGGGCTCACAAATGCCCCTTCAGCCTTCATGAGCTTGATGAACAAAGTGTTCGAACCTTATTTAGATGTCTTCATCATCATTTTCATCGATGACATTTTGGTCTACTCTAAGACGGAGGAAGAGCATGTCGAACATCTGACCTTGGTACTGAAGAAGCTAAAAGAGCACGCCTTGTTTGCCAAGTTCAGCAAGTGCGAATTTTGGCTCCAAGAGGTTGCCTTCTTGGGCTATGTGATCAGTGGGGCTGGGTTAGCTGGGGATCCGGCCAAAGTGCGTGCCATGAAGGAGTGATCGCCCTTAAAGTCAGCGGCCGATATGCGGAGATTCCTTGGACTTGTCGGCTATTATAGCAAGTTTGTAAAAGGGTTCTCAAAGATTGCTCTTCCTCTTACTACGCTGACAAAGAAGGGTGTGTCGTATGAGTGGACACCCCAGTGTGAAGCTGCGTTTCAGGAACTGAAGGACCGACTTACGTCTGCACCCATCCTATCCCTTCCATCCGGGAAGGAAGGATTTCAAGTTTACACTGACGCATCATATCAAGGGATGGGAGCAGTATTGATACAGCACGGGCATATGATTGCATATTCTTCGAGACAGCTGAAGAAGCATGAAGTCAACTATCCGGTACATGATCTTGAATTAGGAGCGGTGGTGTTCGCCCTGAAGATTTGGAGACACTATCTATACAGTGTCCACTGAGAAATCTTTCAGATCACAAGAATCCGAAGTACGTCTATGCCCAGAAGGAACTGAATTTGAGACAACAGCGGTGGTTAGAGTTTTTGTGCGATTATGAATTCACCCTGAACTATCACCCCGAAAAAGTAAATTCCGTAGTTGATGCTTTGAGCAGGAAGGTACCAGAAATAAGACCCCTGTCCCGGTTGATGCGTATGGAGTTAGATCGGATGCTTGAGGAGATGGAGATTACTCTAGTGTATAAGGACCAACCAAAAGGGTATTCGGAGTACTTAGTCGCGATGAACATAGTTTGTGACATTCGAGACCAAATCCGGGCGGAGCAAGGAAAGGATGCGGCTCTAGTCCCGACAATCAAGTCGATTGAAGATGGGATTACTGACCAATATTCCCTGCAAGACGGCCTCGTCTACTTCCGTGGTCGGCTCTACATTCCCAAGGGCGATAATATTCGAGAAGATATCTTGAGAGAGGAACATTGCTCTCAATATTCTGTGCATCTTGGGATTGCCAAGATGTACGCCGACTTGCGAAAGACCATGTGTTGGCCAGGAATGAAGAAAGACGTCAAACATGTTGTTACGCATTGCGAGGCCTGTCAAAGGGTGAAGGCAGAGTGCAGGAGTCCCGACGGATTATTACAGCCATTGCCCATCCCTGAGTGGAAGTTCGAGGATGTCTCCATGGACTTCGTCCACGATTTTCCCTGCTCACGCTCAAGGAAGGATTCAGTATGGGTGATCGTTGACCGTCTGACGAAGGTAGCCCGGTTCATTCCTATGAAGAAAGAAGCTCATGTGGACGTTTTGGTACGCCTCTTTATGGAGCAGTTCGTACGGTATCATGATGTGTCAAAGACGATTGTTTCTGACCGGGATGGTCGGTTTACCTCTAAAGAATGGAAGGAGGTACATGCGTATTTAGGATCACGTCTAACCTTTAGCACGGCTTTTCATCCTCAGACAGACGGGCAGTCTGAAAGACTATCAGAACATTTGAGGATCTACTGAGGTTGTGTGTGTTGGATAGAGGAGAGCCGTGTGAAAGGCTCTTACCCTGGTAGAGTTCTCGTACAATAACAGCCATCAAGCTAGCATCGGGATGGCGCCCCATGAAGCCCTTTACGGAAGAAGGTGTAGAACACCCTTGTCTTGGGTACAGGATGAGGACCCGAAGACTTTCGGAAATGAATACATAGATGATACTGATGCGGTTGTGAGACTAATACGGGACCGCATGCTTGAGGCTCAAAGTCGGCAGGCAAAATATTATAATGTAAAGCACTAGATGGTGGAATTTTAAGTGGGTGACAAAGTATTTCTGAAGATCAGGCCGATGCATGGAGTATCACGGGTACGTGGTGTAAAGAAGCTCAGCCCAAGATACGTTGGGCTCTACATTATATTGGAAAGGATTGGCTCATTGGCCTATTGGTTGGAGTTACTGCCAGAGCTAGAGAATCTTCGTGACGTATTCCATGTGTCGTCACTTTGAAAGGCGTTGTTGCGGCCCGATCAATATGTTCCCACCACTAACGGAGCAGTTGCGACTGATAGGTCGGTGCGACTAGAGCCTGTGCGGATAGTAGACAACGAGACAAGGATTTTGCACCACAAAAGTGTTCCTCTAGTTAAGGTTTTGTGGTCTAATCATGGGAAGGAGGAGTATACATGGGAGCCGGTGGACTTGATGCAAAAGCGCTACCCGGAGCTGTTTCATCAAGGTAATCTTTAAAAGCATATTTTATTTCATTTTATGCTTTACTTTCCCCCATAGCCTTAGCCTGATTTCGGGGACGAAATCTTTTATTTTGTTTATAGGATTTGTAACGTCCCAATTCGTGCTAGGCCCCTTGTGCGCACTTTTGAGTCAGGAGAGATGATTTGAGCTCAGGGAAGAGAGGTCAGTCCAAAAAAGGACACAGGTAGTGATACGGGCATGTCCTTACCCGTGTGGAAAATCATGGATTTTCCAGAGAAGGACACGGGTCGTGACACATGCGTGTCCTTACCCGTGTGAAGAGGACACTAGTAGGGGCACGAGCGTGTCCACTACCCGCGTGTATAACTGGCATTATCGATCATGTGACCCGAGCAGGACACGGGTAGGGACAAGGGCGTGTCCCTACCCGTGTGAATATCTCCAGGAAACTCGGTCGTGTCTCCCGAGCAGGACACGGGTAGAACACGGGCCTGAATACGGCCGTGTCTCATGGACACGGGTAATGGACACGGGCGTGTCCCTACCCGTGTTTGTGTCCATACGACGCTATAACCGTCGACGGCGGTTCACCCGAGCGGGATACGGGTAGGAACACGGGCGTGTTCTTACCTGTGTTGGTCCTATTTATATAGGATTTGGCCGTTTTTCATCCTCTTTCCAAGCCCTCTTTTTCTGTGGAGAGACTACTGCTGGAGCCAAGTCTTTTTTCGTGGAGAGCCAACGTCGCCGAGGAGAAGAGGATGCCGCCGCGAAGAGTCACGCGATCCATGGCCGGAAATAACGGAAACGCCGAAAATGATATGAGTTTCCTCCCCTCTCCCTTGGTGCTAGATCTGTAGTTAATCATAGGCGAGATATCGACTCAAAAGAGTCTTGATGTGTGAGATAGAGACTCCTAGGAAGAGACCATACTAGGACTTGTGTTCTAGGGTTTTGTAATCTTCAACCTCTCCTTCCTTCAATGTGATGATGGGGATGGTCTCGTGAATAGGAATGGCCTGATGAGGGTGAATAAGGGAGGAGGATTTCTAGGTGTGATTTGGGAAGATCTGCTAGAGGAGGAAGATGAACCGATGTCGTTCATTCCGCCTCAAAAATGCGTGCAGAAATCTGTATTCTGCACGCATCGATCTTCATGGCCATTTTCATGTATGTCATGGCCAGATCCGGGCTTTCGACTAAACACGAAAGTCGTAGGCCTTGGAGATATCTTTCCAACGAGTGGTTACACATCTTCAGGCGATGTCGGAAGCCACGGGAAAGCCTGATCGAAATTGATGGCTGATAATGTAAACGTGATGAAACTGTAATTTTAATGTAGCAGTCTTAGAAGCCGCTTTCGAGTATGATTCAGCCAAATATGGGCTTCTCATTAAACACGAAAGTCGTGGCCCTTGGAAATACCTTTCTAACGATGGGTTACACATTTTCGCCGGATTCCTATAGCATCAGGAATCCCCGTTTGAAGCTCTACTCTCTATACAATTCCTACATGCTTGGTTCTTTGTTAATGTAAACCTAATTTAGTATTATTAGAGGAATTGTTAATAGTTATAGTAAAGTTCGTGGTGAGCTATTGGTTGATCCTTTATAATCAAATGATGAAGTAAACATACTTGAACGAAATGGTTGGATAGTAAATCCCTAGGTGAACTAGTGAGTAGACAAGTTGGATTGTATAAACAACTAGATATGTGAGTCGTGAGCTCAAAATGTTGGAAGAGGATTGAATATGGTTAGTGCATGGATATGTGGAAAGGTTGATAGTGCATGAATGTTTGCCGCACTTGATCGTTTGTGTTGATAAGGGATTTGGTAAGGGAACCATTGTGAGCTGTTGAGCTCGAGACGTGAAGTAGCATGCGGTGTGAGTCGACACGTGGTGTCGTAATCCTGAGTTAAGGATAGTGTGGCAGGTCTACGGGCTCGCCAGTCGTCACACCGACGGGAGTTGACAGTTAGACCTTGGGCGGTTGGGCTTGGTCCTCGGTGCTCATTCCCGGGGCTCCTTCCGTGCCAAGTGAACAGTTGGGCTTAGTCCTCGTGCTTTTTCCGAGGCTCCTTCTGGGTCACAACTTAGGCCGGATCGGGGATTGGTTCTTGGTTCACATCTACCCGAGACTCCCGCTGAACCGTAGTACGCTTGTGAGCTCCGCTGATGTGTTCTTAGCGTTGAGGCGTACGGAGGCCTAGGCTAGTTAGTGTGGATGTCGGCCTAGTAGTGGAGATGCCCGCTCTACTGTCACCGTCTGGCCACGACGGTTGGCGCCTGAGAGATTAGCTACCTGCTCGAAAAATGGGAACTTCAGAGTCTGTGTCGACACAGCAATTTGCTTGTGCGTGTGCATGTTGAGTCATAGCATAACATTCATTGCATCACATTACATTGCATAAACAAGATCCTCATCGTATAAGTTTGTATGAGCACTCTTATACGATGAGTTACCTTTCTATTGAGCCGATCCTCAACTTATATGTCTGTATGAGCATTCATATAAGTTGAGTTAATTTCAGTTATAGCTTACATTCTCATACTCTGCTGTAGATGTAAAACTGCTAGCTTAGAAGCTGATGATATCGTTATAGTTTACTTTACTGCTACTCATGTCATATATATTACTCCACATGTTTGTACTACTGCTTCATTAAATATATTGTACCCTGATCCTTTCTCCACACGGTGCCGAGGAGTTACCGGGGGAGCGGATGTGAAACCACTTAGTTTTTATGACTAACAGTTGCTACATCTTCCTTTTTAGAAGGAAACCCCGCAGTCGGAGCAGCAACAGGTAATGTAGCAGGACAGTCAGGCCAGGATGACAGGGCCTGAAGGGACGGTGCCGTGGCTACCGTCAGTGACAGATGTGAGTCATATAATGACTCTTGTTGTAGCCCTTTTGGGCAAGACTACTCGTACTCTGATAGTTTAGAAGCTAGATGTAGCTTCTATATTTGTTATATTTGGACTTATATGCTTATGTGTGCATTTGACTTCTGTTTTTATTACTCTTGTTGGGTTGACATGATTGATATTGGTATAGGCTGGCAGAATAGGCGTCTTGTAGTACATGCTAGCCCGAGTGCTAGTGCTACCACAAGGCGGCTGTTCTAGGCATAAGACTCCCCTCGTGCCGTGTTCTGTGTTCCGGGAGGGGGGGGGGATATTACACGATCACCGCATGCGATTCCACTACATGCACACCGCCACCACAACCAATCGCTGGCGTCATCCCGCCAGCGCCGGGCAGCCCGCGCCCAACCACCACTCCTCGCAACCACCTCCCGCGGACTCCCCCCGCTCGGGCGGCCGCCCCGCCTCCCGCGACCGCGAGGCTCCACCCGCGCGGGCGGCCGCCTCCCGCGGTCGGGAGGCTCCACCTGCTCGGGCGGCCGCGCCGCCCGCCCCGCTTTCCGCGGCAGCCGCTCGCGACCGCGAGGCTCCTCTCGCTCGGACGGTGCGCCCGACCTCCCGCGGAGGCCTCCCGCGGCCGCGAGGCTCCGCCCGCTCGGGCAGCCGCGCCCGACCGCCCCTCCTCGCGACCGCCTACCGCGGCTGCGAGCTCTCCCTCCATGGTCGGGCGTCTCGCCGACCGCGACTTCCTACGCCGACGGACATCGCCGGCGGGTTGGTCACCCTTGCATGGCGGCCCTTTCAGGGCCCCCTCTCATAGCCCAACCAGGGCCGAGCCCGAATAAGCCCGGGCGTCGGGCCTATCCTAGACCCGACACCTTCTCAAGAAATCCCGCCAGGCGGGATTTCTAAATAGGCGGAAAATCGGGCCGGCCTTGAGCTCCTTAGCAGGCCCCCTATTTGAGCGACAAATTTTCTGTGTGTGTAACACACAGGGATGAACGTGAGGGAAATGCAAATATCTTCTATGTTTTTTATTTTTTCACAAAATAAGTCATGAAATTTTGAATTTTCATTTTTATGCTCATTTTAAGAATCGATATGACTATATTTTGGGATGAAAATCAGTTCCTTTTTACTATCAATGAAATTACAATTGTATTTTTATACTAAAAAAAGGTTTCACATGAATTTTCCGTGCGTTATACTCACAAAAATATTTTCTTTCGAGAGGGAGCCCGAGCCCGGATAGTCCGATTGGGCCGGTTCGGGCCTAGCGTGATCTAACTTTTTGAAAAGGACTACTAGCTAGTACGGCCTGACCCAAAAGAGACTTCACTAACCGCACCGCTTTTCAAAATCCCTCCCCCGCTTCTTCAAAACCCCAACCCCCATCAAACATCACCATTTCGTCCCCTCTCCTCCCAACCTCGCTCGCGTGCAAGCGCATGGATGAAGAAGAAGGCGACCTCTGGAAGCAATTCCCCGAGCACGACGACGAAGGCAGCGACGGCGGAGACCTCTCGGCCCCCTCTCAGATTCTCTCCGACTCATACCTCATCGGCTTCGTAATCGCCAATATCGTCGGCCTGCGCTACTACTCCGGCACCATCAATGGCCGGGAGCTCGTCGGACTCGTCCGCGAGCCCCTCAACCCTTACGATCCCAACGCCATCAAGGTCCTTAACACCCGCACCGTTCAAGTCGGCCACATCGAGCGCGCCGCCGCCTCCGTCCTCGCCCCTCTCCTCGACTCACGCATCATCTCCGCCGTCGAGGCCATCGTCCCTAAGCCCCCTCCCGGTGGCAGAAACCCTTACCGCCTCCCCTGCCAGATCCACATCTTCGCTCTTCCCGACGCCATACCTACCGTTCAATGTGCCATTATGGATGGCGGACTTCACCTCTTCACCCCCGACGATCACGAGTTCGGCCTCTCCGAGTCCGTCATCGTCAAGGAGACCACCTCTACCAACGCTTCCAAGGAGCGGCGAAGGATCGATGATATATTCGCTCTCGCGGGGAAGGATGGGAAGCAGATTGAGGCTCTGGATCCCCCTAAGAATGTCATTTTGACAGATTTGTTCCCTCACCAGAAGGAAGGTTTGGGGTGGTTGGTTTTCATGGAGAATTCACAGGACCTGCCGCCATTTTGGCAGCAGAAAAATGGCCATTATCTTAACGTGTTGACAAACCACCAGACAAATGAGCGCCCCGAGCCCCTCAGGGGTGGAATCTTCGCCGATGACATGGGATTGGGTAAAACTCTCACTTTATTGTCATTGATTGCTTTCAATAGCTCGGTAAAGGATGCTGAACAATCTTCTTCCACAAAGAAGCGCAGGGTCGGAAATAAGAAACAAAAAACTGATAGCCTTTTGAATGGCAAAGCCATGATTTTGGGCCCCAAAACAACTTTAGTTGTCTGCCCATTATCTGTCATGCCGACATGGATTTCTCAACTGGAACAACACACTAAGCCTGGTAATCTACAAGTTTACTTGTATCATGGAGAGCGTACAAAGGAAGTGGAGGTACTCATGAGACATGATATTGTACTGACTACATACAAAACTTTAGCTTTTGAGCTTAACTCACAACGGTCTCCTCTTATGGAGATTGAGTGGTTCAGAGTTATTTTGGATGAGGCCCATGTCATAAAGAACTTTGCCTCACGACAAACAAAGGCAGTTGTTGAGTTGAAGGCAGAGAGGAGGTGGGTTGTCACTGGTACTCCAATACAGAATAGTTCCTTTGATTTGTTCTCTCTCATGGCCTTTTTGAGGTTTCTTCCGTTCTCAATTAAGAGCTATTGGCAGAGTCTCATCCAACGACCGTTGGATCAAGGGAATCCAAGTGGAATATCACGCTTACAAGTAAGAGAATTATTCATTTGGTTACAATTTTCTTTTGTTCTACCTCTTTTTAGTTTTTATAGAATTTGGTGGGTTGCCAATAAATACAACCAAGTGACTGACTGCTTGCTCTCTATCTGCTGTCCATATTGAAATTTACATTCTTCTGGGATACTTAGTCTTCTCCTTTTTTCATTGTGTGATTCAGGAACCAATATAGAGCTAGACTGCTCGTGGAGAGTGAAACCATCCTTCGATTTATTTATAGGAGCCTACTGATTCTCATTTTTTATCCCAATCTTGCACTCTCCTTTCAATTCCATTCATTGATATGTCAGTTGCCAGTCAAAGTCTCAAAGAAGTTTTTTCACTATTATCTGCATAGATATTGATTTTGATTGAGTTTATTAGCCATGTTACAAATAATGCATGTTTTACTTATTTTTCTATTTACCACTCATTCTGTTTTGTGTTTTGTTATGCACATTTTTTGGATTTCAATGCTTAGAATTGCACTCAGCTAGGCCGACCAGGGCAGAAGGATTCATATCGAGACCCAAATAGTTGGTATTATGGTATATGATCAATGATTATAATTCGTAGTGCTGATTTTTTGAAAAGATCACTTGAAATAGAATTCTGTTTTGCAAGAATTCAATTAAATATATGATGCTTTGACTTTTTTATATGTTCCTAAATTCAGTGGATAATCCTACTTCCCATTAACTTTTAGATCCTGATAAGGCTAATGATGATAAAATGATTGACAATAACTCAGAGATTTCTTTTTCTGCAGCGCCGGTTGCATCAGATTGTGTTTCGAGTCCATAAACAGTTTAGTATATACGTGAATAAACAGTTTAGTATATATGTGATTGTAAGGATTTCATACTCTGAGCAAAGTTTTTGATAATCAACTTCAAAATGTGCTGAACTATCATGTATAATGCAGTGAATTTTCTTGATGTGGTTAAACGAAAAAAAATTAATTTATGGAGGAATTTGTTATGGAATGAATATAAAAGGGAAGCCCGGTGCACAAAGCATCCCCGTGCATCGAGGGTCCGGGGAGGGGTCCCGGAGAGGAAGGGTCCCAGCACAAGGGTAAAATGTAGGCAAACCTTACCTGCATTTTTGCAGGTGGCTGCTTCCAGGACTCAAACCCGTGACCTCAAGGTCACAAAACAACATGTTAACCCGTGCAGGGTCCCCTTTTTCATGGAATGAATATATGAGATAAAAATACAGTAGAATAAGTTATATTTAAAATCATTTAGACCAATGATCTTATAATAGAGAACAAATACTTTATAAAGAGAGGGCACTATTTATCAACAAAATGTGTTCTACGAAATCACTAAACCTCTTTTTACTTGGAGACTGTTTGGCTAAGAGTTGGCATTAAGAAAATTTTTTACTTGGAGACTGTTTGGCTAAGAGTTGGCATTAAAAAAAAATTTCATTTAAAAATTTTCTTGTTTTTAATGTGGTTTGAAGTGATGTGAGTGAATTAAAATATAGTTACTTCATAAATCATTTTTTTCAAGAAGTTTGCGCTAAGAAAATGAGAACAAATCAACTATATTTACTTTCTAGGGTTTTTAGGCCCACAAAGTAAATCTTTGAAAAGTAAACGTGCTTGATTTGAACACTTCTAGAATTCTTTTGTCGAGACAAACTTCATATGGGATGAGATTATTTGTTCCATTAAAATCATATGGAAGTCATAAAATCTAGAAAAAAGTTAAAATTCATAAGTTGACTTGGTGGTACAATGAGGAGGTATTATGTTACGTATACATGATAATGATGACTTGTTATGACACCACTCCTCCACCGTTATCCTTTTTTGGCTGAAATTATTTTCATGCCTCCGGTTCCCAAAGAACCTAACAAATTATTTTCGCCCCTAAGATTACAAAATTCCGTCATTCTTGCAACTTTCCGGTTTCAGACATAATTACCACAAATTTGCAGCAACCGGCCTGATGCGACGCCTCCAAGCTTCCGAGGTTTCACATGAATCGGCCACCAGAGGTGCCTTCCAGGTCTTGTTGATGCGCTCATGAGACTCATACAAGATCGACCTTAGGTACAAGGCTGTTTTTTAGGACGTGTGTGTTGATACGTGTACGCCTGGGGAACAGAGACACAGTGACCGTTATGGATTATATTATAGTCGCAGTTAATTATGCATCATTCGCCATTTTTTATGTAGTTTTCCTTTATGTATTTTGTCCTGTAGTGGTGAGTTTCATCTATCTAAGGTGCCCTTAGGTTGAGATTGTTGAATCTTTGGAGTCTTAATCATTTGGGCTCTCTTTGAAGAGAGTACGGAGGATCCAATCTCCCGATGCCTGGCGGGAGCGTGTCTCCCGTGTTTGTATCCTTGTTTTCTTCATGCAATGCATCTTTGGAGTTCGTGATTCTTGATACGGTGCAAGTATTATGTATCACAATTAATCAAAATGTCTATTTTCTACTTAGATATTCTGACTAACAGACTTATGGGTTTAGGGTTTACCGGTTTAGAAGCTAACAGACTATTATGCATCTTAAGACTTGTCATTTTAGAAGCTAATGAAAATAATTAGTATTCACTTCCTTGTATTTTTTTCTCTGAACGAGAAGGCAGTTAGCATATTGAGTGTGCATATTAAGTAAATTAAGTCTGCATTTTTTTATAATTTGTAGGCCTTGATGGCAAGTATTTCTTTGCGGAGAGTAAAAGGAATACAGAACGGAAAAGATAGCTTAGTTGGACTTCCGCCAAAATGTGTTAAAACTTACCTTGTGGAACTCTCTTCGGAAGAACGGGAGCAGTATGAAAAAATGGAATCGGATGCAAAAAATACACTGATGGAGTATGTTAATGATGATACCGTATTGCGCAATTACTCTACTGTACTTCACATTATATTGCGACTTCGTCAAATCTGTAATAATGTGGCCTTATGTCTGATGTAGGGTAGGCCGTGGGTGCACAATCTAGACTCTATATGCGACACAACCGTCAGTGACGGCGACGAATTTTATGAGCAAAGATAATTTGGCACCACAAAATTACGCGAAAGCAAAGAAAACAATATAATTTAATTTTGGCAATTATAGTTGGCTTTCCTCCGCTCGGAGGGCCAAAGCAAAGCGTGCGGCGAATCGGTCCTCCTGCAAATTAGTAATCAATTGACACAAGACGCTACAAACTAGAGCCAAACAAAATATGAAGTTTTCCAATAATAATATTGCAAATACAACAATCCAAATCACAAAAAATAAAACTCACAACTAGCGGGCTGGTTTAGGGCAATGGAGGTGATAAGTCCGGATGCGTGGATCGGGTGCCGAGGGTGGAGACGGAGGTAGCAAAGGCGGGTGGGGGGCTGTTTTGGTGGCAAATAACGGAATCGGAGGGCGATGGAGTAGATCCGGATAGGAGCACGTAGATCCGGACTCGGGGAAGGTAGATCCGGTGGTGGAATGTCGGATCGGGGCGGGGAAGGATAGATCGGGGCAATAAAACCCGGATCTAGGAGGATTAGGGATTGTGGAGTAGTGGGGAGGAAGTGGATCCACGACGGGGAAGAGAGGAGTGGCCGGCTAGGGCTAGGAGGGCCCTAGGAGGGGACGGAAATGACAAGAGGGGCTGGAGGAGGGCGGGGGCTGGCAGCAGCCAGTCCGGCGGCTGCTTGGGAAGGGCGGAAGGCGGCGGGCTGCTTGGGAGGGGCGGACGGCCGGCGGTTTGGGGAGGGACGGTAGCCGGCGGGCTGAGGGCTGTTAGGGGGGGTTCCGGGGGTGGGAAAGGGGAGGAAATCGTGGGAAAAAGTAGGGAAGGTTAGGGTTTACCTTGGGGAAGAGGATGAACGCCTAGGAGTCGTCACCTAGGGCTCCACGGAGTCGGCACCGTGGGTGGATCACAGGATTCCGGGATTAAACTTCTCCAAAATCTGCAATGAGAACTAAACCAGCCCACAACTCCCTATTTATAAGAAATAACACTCTAGGGCTTCACCATCAACGACTATGATTGACCGATGGGTTCGGCCTCTAAATAACAACATATAAAACCAAATAAAATGCATAAATATATAATTTCGACTCGCAGCGACGTTCCGGACGCAACCGCGGAGTCGGATCGGCGGTCCGATCAAGCGTTCCTGCGGGAATAGACGAACGTGGGTCCCGCCTTGAAGCGAGAGGCAGTGGCAATAGGCTCCTCGGAAACATCACTCCTAACGATCAACTCATCGAAGCGGGCCATGTACTCGGCAACGGTAAGGGTCCCCTGCCGTAAGTTCTGCAGCTGCTCAAACAGTTGCCCACGATATGATGCGGGGAGGTACTTCTCTTTCAGTCGCTCCTTCATCTCATCCCATCTGGTGATGGGGTAGTAGCCATCCCGCTCTAGGGCTCTCTCAACACTAATCCAAAACACCTTGGCTTGCCCGACCAACTTCATCTTCGCAAACCGGACGCACCGCTCGTCGCTCATGTCGTACCACTCGAAGTAGTGATCCATATCCAAAAGCCAGTCGCTGAAGGCCTTCGGATCTAACCGACCATCGAACGAAGGGGCGTCGAGTCGGATACGACGAGTAATGTCAAGGTAGTGACCACCTCTCCGTGGGTCGGGGTACTCCTCGGGGTAGTCATCCTGAAAGTAGTCGTGTCGAGCGGGTGGGGGACCGCGCTCTCTCCGACCCGGAGGATAGTACTCGTCATGGCGGTAGTCTCGGGGACCAAGTGGGGGCACTCGGTCTCTGGGCTCATGCGGAAGCCGACGAGGCATACGGTAATCGTCCCGTGGAGGTAGGGGCCTCTCACGCACCGGTTCAGGATGTCGCCTAACCGGCGGGGCTGGGACTCGGTGGTGAGGATCACGACGGGGGCGGTCTGCATGTGGATAACCATCTCTCTGGCGCTGGTCATAACGTAGAGGAGCATCAGGGTCGTCCTCAAGTGATTCGGCGTGCTGTGTCGGTGTTTCCCTGGCGTCCTCTAAGTGGCCTAAGCGACGGTTCACTTCCGTGAGATCATGACGCACTTCGTCAAACTGGGCCCCTATGGTGTCAAGACGATCTAAGACAAGTCGCTGGAACTCCGCAAAAGCGGCGTTCGAGTTCGAGCTCGTCGCTCGGTCCTCGGTGATCTGTGGCTCAACCATGCTGACTCTATAATTCCTACCACTACGGAGCATGCAAGTGGCCCAAACCTTGGGCTCTGATACCAATTGATGTAGGGTAGGCCGTGGGTGCACAATCTAGACTCTATATGCGACACAACCGTCAGTGACGGCGACGAATTTTATGAGCAAAGATAATTTGGCACCACAAAATTACGCGAAAGCAAAGAAAACAATATAATTTAATTTTGGCAATTATAGTTGGCTTTCCTCCGCTCGGAGGGCCAAAGCAAAGCGTGCGGCGAATCGGTCCTCCTGCAAATTAGTAATCAATTGACACAAGACGCTACAAACTAGAGCCAAACAAAATATGAAGTTTTCCAATAATAATATTGCAAATACAACAATCCAAATCACAAAAAATAAAACTCACAACTAGCGGGCTGGTTTAGGGCAATGGAGGTGATAAGTCCGGATGCGTGGATCGGGTGCCGAGGGTGGAGACGGAGGTAGCAAAGGCGGGTGGGGGGCTGTTTTGGTGGCAAATAACGGAATCGGAGGGCGATGGAGTAGATCCGGATAGGAGCACGTAGATCCGGACTCGGGGAAGGTAGATCCGGTGGTGGAATGTCGGATCGGGGCGGGGAAGGATAGATCGGGGCAATAAAACCCGGATCTAGGAGGATTAGGGATTGTGGAGTAGTGGGGAGGAAGTGGATCCACGACGGGGAAGAGAGGAGTGGCCGGCTAGGGCTAGGAGGGCCCTAGGAGGGGACGGAAATGGCAAGAGGGGCTGGAGGAGGGCGGGGGCTGGCAGCAGCCAGTCCGGCGGCTGCTTGGGAAGGGCGGAAGGCGGCGGGCTGCTTGGGAGGGGCGGACGGCCGGCGGTTTGGGGAGGGACGGTAGCCGGCGGGCTGAGGGCTGTTAGGGGGGGTTCCGGGGGTGGGAAAGGGGAGGAAATCGTGGGAAAAAGTAGGGAAGGTTAGGGTTTACCTTGGGGAAGAGGATGAACGCCTAGGAGTCGTCACCTAGGGCTCCACGGAGTCGGCACCGTGGGTGGATCACAGGATTCCGGGATTAAACTTCTCCAAAATCTGCAATGAGAACTAAACCAGCCCACAACTCCCTATTTATAAGAAATAACACTCTAGGGCTTCACCATCAACGACTATGATTGACCGATGGGTTCGGCCTCTAAATAACAACATATAAAACCAAATAAAATGCATAAATATATAATTTCGACTCGCAGCGACGTTCCGGACGCAACCGCGGAGTCGGATCGGCGGTCCGATCAAGCGTTCCTGCGGGAATAGACGAACGTGGGTCCCGCGCCTCCAAATGCACGATCGGATGGAATCCCATCAATGTCCCTCGGACCTCAAATCACTACTTTCATCCAACAGTCTTGAAGGTATGGCAGTTGCTATCCTTTTTATTCTTCTTTTTCTATGAGTTGATATTTGTTTGTTGGTTATAGGTACACATTATTACTTGCATTTTCTTCTATTTGATTCTTTTTTATTTTAACCAATCTGTAATCTATGAGCATGACAAGTCATGTCAACTATAACTGAGCATGTGATGATGATAATAAGATGGCATGTCAGGGTTAAGGGTGAATTAGGATTCGTTTGGCACGGGGGTGGCGGTCATGAATATTGTGGTTCATGAACTTTGATTTGTGAATGAAGTGGTCATGAATGTCAACAGAATTATATTTGGAAGAATTTTATTTTTTGCGATTGTGAACAATGAGAAACAAGTCTCTTTTTATTTTTCTGGAGATAAATTGTTATTATCACTTGATCTAGCACAATCTTCTTAAGAAGCAAGTCTCTACTTTATGTAGAACTGGATGGCTTGAAAAGTCTCTGTATGACTACAGAAAAAACAATGAAAGGTCTCTAAAAACCCGAAAAAGAAGAAGGCAAAACAAAGAAAAACAAATCAACTTCTAAAATGAGAAACCAATAATCATCTTGTAGGTTTCTACATATCTGAATTTTTTTATCCAATACTTCGAATTTTTTTTAGATTCCCAAACAAGAATGATGAATCTACAAGCACTGATTAAAGAATAGAAAGAAAACTATTGTAAAAATTAGGAGCAAAGACCTACAGATCTATACAGATTTCATATCTATGAATATTATGAGCTCACAAGTTTCTACAAATCTGAGTTTAGCAGGAAGAAGAGAATCCACTCCAGCGAGGGGCTGCTGCCATCAGTGCAGGTGAGGGGCAACTGCGATCAGGGATGGCGATGGGCTACTACGATCAGGGCTGGCGAAGGGCTGCTGCTTTCTGGGGATGGGAGAGAGGTACCATGTGTGGAGAAGGAGCTTTTGGAGATGGGTATCAGGGTGGAAGCTGACCACAAGTTAATGGAAGAACTCTAGGCTGCAATGCAAAGGAGGAAGAAGAAAGTCCTGTACCCTGTCATCTTGTATTTTGGGATGGAAGAATGGAGGAGTGATGCATCCTCCGTCACATCCAAAGTCGCATGACACCATTATGCTTCTTAGATATTTTACTTTTTGCAGTTTTTAATTGCATGTATTTCTTTTTTTTCGCGCACCCGTTTTTTGGAGTTGGTCGGCTCATCGATTTGACCATCCGATGTGGCCCTAAATAACGGGTCTGGTAATTTGAGTAATTAGGATGGTAAAAGCAAGTTTATAAATATTTAGGGACTCATAAGCTTAATTGACATTTAGAAAGGCATGCCATGAAAATAACATTATTAAGGAAAGCCAATAACATGGCTCAGTTATAAAGAAAGAAGAAATTTGGAGCTTATTTTTTGCAATCAACATTCTTGGAAAGAAGTATTTGGGAAACAACAGTTAGGTGATAGGATTGCGGGTAAATTGAAGCAACAACAATCACAACGGCAAACATAAATTTCACAATTTACTTTATATTAACAAGCTTGAGAAACCCTCATGGGGAATAAAACCCAAGCAAACCTGTCACCACAATAATATAGTGCAATAATAAAGAGAGGACTATGTGCTCCACTTGACCTTCTACCGACCAATACTACGAAGCACCCATACATACATTCATCACAGAGACTAGCGAGCTTTGCTTAGCCACTACTTGACTAATACCTCAAAGCTCCTGTAGAAAACAAAGAAAGTAGAATAGGAGGTGTAGGGTTTGAGAGGGTGCGAAACCTCAGCTACCGATTGTAGCCGAAAGAGGGTTGGAACACCAAGGAGAGAGAGATCTCCTCCTTTAGGGATATAAGACGAAAATCTTCAAGATCCCGTGAGCATCCGACCTACTTCCCCTTCGGCTAATCCACAATCCTTGCAATCATGCCACGAACACAGTCGCCGATCCCTCCACGATCGTGCCAAACATTGCCGAAATTGCCTGGAGTTGGCCTCCCGATCTCGCTTCGCCTCCAAGTCCCGATCTCGCTGCTGTCGGGGAACTCGTGAATCACTGGAATGGGGGGAGGCCGCTCCTTGCGGGATATGAGAAGGAAAACCCTAGACCGGTTCAACTGAACTTGTCCAGATCAGGACCACTCAAAAAATAACAATCTCCCACTTGAGACTGATCCTCTCACAAGATTAATTATTTAGTAGCAGTCAACCCTTTGGAGTCTGAGCAAAACTCCATATTCTCATCTGGCACAATCTTTGTAAACATGTCAGCTAGGTTATCATCCGTGTGTATTTTCTCCAATCCAAAGATACCTTCTTCGATCGAGGAATGAATGTGATGATATCGATGTCTGATATGTTTGGTTCTAGAATCAAAAGCTGAATTTTTAGCGAAATGAATGATACTTTGACTGTCACTGAATTAGCTGCAACCGACTTGCTCAGAACCGAGCTCCTTCAGTAAACCCTGCAACCATATCAATTTCTTATTAGCTTCAGATGCAGTAATATATTCAACTTTCGTTGTTGACTGGGTAATAACTCTGTAACCTTTGACATCCAAGTAATAACAACACTCCCAAGAGTAAACACATAACCCGTAGTACTCTTACTGTCATCGACTTCCCCAGCTAAATCAGAGTCAACATATCCCTTCAAGGGGACTTTTGTGCCTGTGTATCACAACACCATATCTTTAGTGTCCGCAAGATATCTCATTATCCACTTCACGACATTCTAATGCTCATGTCCTGGATCAGACATATATCTACTCACAACTCCCACTGCATGGGTAATGTCGGGTCTAGTGCAAATCATGACATACATGAGGCTCCCCACAGAAGATGCATATAGAACCTTTGTCATTTTCTCTCTCTCTCGCTCTGAGATTTTGGACTGTCCCTTTTTGAGAGACTCCTGAAGTGTCCTGCTAAAAGGGTAGCTACTGGCTTGACATTTTCCATGTTAAACCTTTTCAACACCTTCTGAATGTAGTCCCTCTGACATAACTTTGGAACTCTATTTAGCCTGACCCTTTCAATCCCCAGACCTAAGATTTGCTTTGCAGGACTCAAATCCTTCATGGAGAATTCTTTTGCCATCTGCTTCTTCAAATTTTTGATCTCCTTTATATTAGAGTTTGCCATTAACATGTCATCAACATATAAAAATAGTATGATATATGAGCCCTTCAACATCCTAAAGTAATAACAATGGTCTGAATGACAACAAGTGTACTCACTTTTCCTCATGAACCTGTCAAACTTCATATACCATTGTCGTGGTGTCTGTTTGAGCCCATAAAGGCTCTTTTTCAACATGCTCATCAAATTTTCTTTTCCTGCTTTTATGTAACCATGTGGTTAAAGCATATAAATGTCTTCCTCCAAGTCACCACGGAGGATCACATTTTTTACATCCAACTATTCTAAGTGTAGATCCTTAGCAACAACCATACTTAAAACAGTCCTAATAGTAGATAACTTCACCACAAGAGAGAAAATCTCTGTAAAGTCGATTCCTGCCTTCTGTTGGAATCCCTTCACAACAAGTCTGGTCTTATACCTATAAGACCAGTCATACTCATTCTTCAATCTATATAGTCATTTATTTTGAATGGTTTTCTTCCCAGTTGGAAGCTCAACTAAATGCTTAACTAAATACCAAGTTTGATTAATAGATATAAAATCAATCTCGTCATCTATAACACTCTTTCACTCATCCTTCTCAGTATCTTATATAGCTTCTTCATAACAACTGGGCTCGCCACTATCAGTTAGAAAAAGATAGTAAAGAGATGGAGAGTAATGTGCTGAAGTAGTGATAGTCCGTCTAGAGCGTCGGGATGCAATGAGTGGAGTGATGGGCTCCACATTAATTTCTCCAAGAGTGTCAGCATGCTCAATCTCTTCACCAACACGCTCAAATGCATGATCAATTGGCTCACTCGTGTAGTATCATCAAGTTCAACAGACATAGGCTCTTCATGCTTATCCTGTTTCATGATCTGATCTTTATACATCATATTCTCATTAAAGATCACATTTCTACTCCTAAAAGCCTTCAAGCTCACGTTGTCCCATAGCTTATAGCCAAAGCTAGGGCCACCATACCCCAAGAGAGTGCAAATATTAGATTTTGGATCCAACTTTGATCTTCTCTCAACATCTGCATGAGCATAAGCGGTGCTCCCAAATATCCGCAAGTGTGAAAGATTCACTTGCTTTCCAGACCAAGCTTCTTCGGATAACTTGCAATCAATGGCCGTTGATGGGCCTCTATTGATCAAGTAAGCGACTGTATTAACCGCTTCAGCCCAAAACTTCTTTGGCAAGCCTACATTCAACCTTATGCTTCTGGCACGCTCGGCTATGGTCTTGTTCATACGTTCCGCCACACCATTTTATTATGATGTGACTGGGGCTGTCTTCTCTCTTCTAATGTCATTCATAACACAATATTCTTCAAACTTTTTGCTGCAGTACTCGCCACCATTATCAGATCTTAAATACTTCAACTTTGAACCTGTTTTAGTTTCTACCAAGCTTTTCCACTTCTTGAAAATATCAAAGACGTCATATTTTTTTTTCAGGAAGTAAACCCAAAGCTTGCCGACCCCACTATAGTGGGATAAAAGCCTGAGTGTTGTTGTTAACCCAAAGCTTTCTGGTGGAGTCATCGATGAAGGTGACATAGTACCGAAAGCCACTAATAAAGTGCACCTTTGAAGGCCCCCACACATCTGTATGAACAAGATCCAACTTGTTTGGTTTCAGAGTTCTCTTCCCTTTTGAAATACTCACTTTTTTCTGTTTTTCAAAGACACATCCTTCACAAAACGATAAGTTGATTGGGGATAATCTATCCGGCTTTCCTTTTGAAACCAACACCCTCTTGCCCTTTTCACTCATGTGCCCAAGGCGTTGATGGCAAACATGACATCAATTTTTGATGTAGCCACACTAATATTTCCATTAGTAGATATCAGATAGAGAGTGCCCTCTCTCTTTCCCTTCACCATGACCATGGATCCCTTGCTAACCTTCGATGAATCCACTACCAAACATAGTGATGCACCCTTCATCAAAAAGTTGACTCATAAATACAAGGTTTCTGGTCAACTTGGGAACATGCCTCAATTGTTTTAATTTCAAGGTAGACCTATCAACAAGACATATGTGCACTTCCCCTCTTCCAACAATCTCACATGGCTCATCATCATCGAGATAGACTTTGTCAAAGTTTCCCTTCTCATAACTTAAGGAAGACTGACAGTTGGAGGTGGCATGAAACGATGCACCCGAGTCAAGAACCCATGAGTCACATCTCGTATCACATGAATGAACTAGAGCATCATCAAATGATTCATCCTGCATTGTCAAATTTACTAATTCCTTGTCACCCTTATCTTTTTTTTTCTTCGACGCCTTGTAGTCACGCTTGACATGACCTTTCTTTTGGCAGTTCCAACATACCACTGCACCTCTAGATTGACTTCTCTTGGGCTTGGATCGTCCTTTTCATTTGGTGTCACATCTTTTTGAAGACCTTTCCCGTTCTCCAACATTAAGAGCACAACCAGAATTACTGTTAGTTGAGTTGTTCTTCCTCCTTGTATCCTCACTCAAAAGAACATTGATCACATCCTCAAATTTTAAGGGATTGTATCCAAATGAGTTGCTAACTGACATAACAAGACTATCCCAACTGTCAGGTAGACTTGATAAAATCAACACAACTAACATCTCATTTTCAAATATCAGTCCAACTGATTCTAACTGGCCTGTGATAGCATTGAAGTCATTCAAATGCTCAGTCATGAATTTTCCTTCAGTCTTCTGCATGTTTAAGAAACACCTCATAAGAAACCCCTTATTTGATACAGAGGGCTTCTCATACATCCACATCAGGGCTACCATAACATCTTCTGTAGTCTTTTCCTTAGATATGTTAAAGGCTACAAAAGATGACAAAGTGAGTCAGATCTCCCCAAGAGCTTTGCGATCCAACACCTCCCACTTCTTGACGTCCATGTCTTCCGGTTTTTCTTTCTTCCTGCCAAGGGATAAGTAGAGATCCTGCTGATATAGATAGTCCTCCATCTGTATTTTCCAAAATTCAAAGTTCTTCCCATCAAACTTCAATTTTTTTACTTTTCCCTCTTCCATGACTGCTCCCACTCAAGCTGAGAACTTGCAAATCCTTTCATTGATCTTGGAGCTGATTGTTTCAAAGATTGTTGTCACAGAGGATAAGGAGCGGACCGATGGTCATCACCTATCACACTAGACCACAAACCCGAATAAGTCAATCACTCGTCCTGAAACTGCCTTTGATACCACTTCGATAGAATTGCGGGTAAATTGAAGCAACAACAATCACAGTGACAAACACAACTTTTACAATTTGCTTAATATTAACAAGCTTGAGAAACCCTCATGGGGAATAAAACCCAAGCATAACCTGCCACCACAATAATATAGTTCAATAATAAAGGAGGACTACGTGCTCCGCTTGACCCTCTACCGTCCAATACTATGAAGCATCCTTACATACATTCATCACAGAGACTAGCGAGCTTTGCTTAGCCACTATTTGATTAATACCTCAAAGCTTCCCTAGAAAACAAAGAAACTACAATAGGAGGTCTGAGGTTTGAGAGGGTGCAAAACCCCGGCTACCGATTGTAGTCGGAAGAGGGTTGGAACACAAAGGAGAGAGAGATCTCCTCCTTCAGGGACAAGAGACAGAAAGCTTCAAGATCCCGTGGCATCCAACCTCCTTCTCCTTCGACTAATCCACGATCCCTGCAAGCATGCCACAAATACAGTCGTCGACCCCTCCACGATTGCGCCAGACACTGTCAAAATCGCTTGGAGTTGGCCTCCGGATCTCGCTTCGCCTCTAGGTTCCGATCTTGCTTCGCTCTCACTACTGTCGGGGAACTCGCGAATTACTGAAATTGGGGGCGGCTGCTCCTTGCGGGATATGAGAAGGAAAACCCTAGACCGGTTCAATTGATTGGTCCAGATAAGGACCGCCCAAAAAATAACATTAAGAAAGGAGTTAATGAGGTAAGACAGAAAACCTCTTATTAAAAGAGCCCTACCGTAACGAATAGGCAAAACCCAGACAAACAGAGAAATTATTTTCGTTTATCTACCCTTGTCGGTCTCCGGCCCTACGCCCAACGAGTCCATCTCTACTACAATCCAGCATGCCGACTACGCAGAGGATCTCCTAAACTTCGTTCGTCAACGCCCTAGGAACAACCATCTATCAGAGGAGTCCATCGCCATTCTATGGCTCCTGCACCAGTGCCCCATAACGACATCTAGAGTCGATCGTCCGATCACTGTCATTCCAGCTTTTCCAGCCCATGCCGCTCGATCCTGTCAACAACCGTAGTTTTCCATTCCGCCGTGGTACGATTGCCTCTCCTTTGTGTGAATGATTTTGGAAGGACATCTCTTTATGGCATATTCTTGCCGTATCCTTGCTCCAAGTTATTAGATTATGCTTATACAGTCTCATTAAATACGCATAAACTTGTCTTGAACGTTCAAATTGCTTTTATTACCGTTTTTCATAAGTTATTGTCTGTGATTTTGCTTGTGGACATATTTGTCTCGTGAAAAATTCTACCCATAATGTGCGAAAAGAGTTAAATAACAGAACTTTATTGCTCCAAAAAGTTACATAATACATGAGTATGCCCCCTATTTATAGAAAAGGTGGAAGATGGAGAAAATACAAGAGAGAGAATATACAATGCCTGTCACATGCGACTAGGCGGATAAATAAAAAACTAGCTTTTTAGGCTGAGCTGTTCAACAGACGTAACCACATGATAACACAGACGACAAAGTCACCACGGTAGCTCTGGTCTCTACTAGTCAAACACCAACGAGCAGCTCTAGGAGAAATAGCTACAGTTAGACTGAGTCTAACCGCCAGGCCGCACCAGGACCATACTTGAGAGTTGTCGACCTCCAACTGGCGGTAAATCCTCTGACGATCATCACAACACAAATGCAGGAAGAATATAAAAGCACCTGGAGCGGTTAGGCTGATCCTAACCGCCTGACCGTCAATTGACCTGATCTCAGCAGACCGCATTGTAAGGGCTACCGGATAAGTAGACCGCCAAACATATCCGCCTTTCCAGTCTACCAGACCGCTAGACCTATCCGCTAGTACTAGCCGCCAGACCGCTTTATCCTGTCTGCCAGTCCTGTCCGCCCAACCGCCTGGACTTCACAGGTTCTGACACTCCCGCTCAAGTTGGCGCGTATATGTCAACCATGCCCAGCTTGTTACAAACATCTGAAAAGGAGGACACTGGTTTGATAAAAATATCGGCTAGCTCTTTGTCACTACAAACATAGTGCAGATCTTATTTTTCAACACCTCTTCTCTGATAAAGTGTCAGTCTACTTCAATGTGCTTCGTCTTCTCATGAAACATTGTATTCTTTGAAATGTATATAACTGTTTTGTTGGCACAAAACATTGACAGAGGATGATCATAGACTTCTCTCAAATCAAGCATCAGTGCTCGTAATCACTTCAATTCACAGGTAGTCAAAGTCATGCTTATGTATTCAGCTTCAACACTTGACCTGAAGACTACATACAGTTTCTTGCTCTTCCAGCTGACCAGATTTCCTTCTATGAAAGTGCAATAACCAGACGTAGATTTTCTATCCTCCTTGTCATCTGCATAACTGACATCAGAATAGACTTCAATCCTCAGATGATTATTTTTCTAAAATAGAAGTTCATTTCTCGAAGACCCTTTCATATTCCAAGATCTTTAGAGCTGATTGAAGATTACACTCCTTGAGAGCTTGCATAAACTGGCTCACCCTTCCTACTACATAACAGATATTCGGCCTTGTGATTGTCAGATAAATGAGTTTTTCTACAAGTCGTCTGTACCTAGTGACATCTGCAAGGAGAGGGGTGTGCTCACTGTAACACTTGTCATCACCAATAGTCATTGGACACCGAGCAGGTTTAGCCCCAAGAAGACATGTCTCTTTTAAAAGATACAAGACATACTTCCATTGCGATAACACAATAGAACCAAGCTTCCAGGAGATCTTAATTCCAAGGAAGTGCTTGGGAGACCCCATATTTTTTGTAATAAAATATTGAAGAAGTTGTTTTCTTTAGGTCAATCCCTCTTTTATCATCCCCTGTAAGAAAAATATCATCCACCTAAACAACAAGAACAACTAGCCTTGTAGAAGTCTTGTGTATAAACAAAGAGTGATCTGCAATATTTTGAGCAAACTCAATAACAGAGATAACTTCACTGAATTTTTCAAACCAGGTCCGCGGGCTTTGCTTAAGTCCATAAATTGCCTTCCTCAACCTACACACTTGAGACTCCCCCTGAGTAACATATCCAAGAGGTTGCTCTATATAGACCATCTCCTGTAGATCTTTAAAAAAAAGGCATTCTTGACATCCAACTGAGACATCTCTCAGTTTTTATTAACGACCACTAAAAAGAGAACACAGATCGTCATAATTCGAGCAACTGGAGAGAATGTATCAAAGAAGTCCACACCATAGGTTTGAGTAAAACCTTTGGCAACAAGCCGAGTCTTATAACGATCAATGGTACACCATCCAGAAGAAGCTTGATCACAAAGACCCAGCGACAACCAACCACATCAGATTCTGGAGGGATAGGGACAAGAGTCCAAGTACCCCGTTCAATTAGAGTTTTTATCTCTTCATCCATAACAACCTTCCAATGAGGAATGCCAAAATCTTCTTGATAGATAGCCGGGATGACATTAGTTGAAAGAGCGAGAGCAAAACTCTTGCAGGAAGGAGACAACCGAGCATAATAAACATCACGTATTGGATGTTGAGTGCATGTCCGAACTCCTTTCCGAAGGGCAATCAGAATATCAAGGTCTGACTCATCTGTAGTATCAAATCCATCCGTCAGACAGACTGCTGTCCCGAGAACTGGCAGCAACGGCTCAGGGAGAGAAGCAGAATCATGAGAAAGAGAAGTCGAATCAAAGACTGGTGAAGGAAGAAGAGACACAAGATCAGGTAGAGGTGCAGAGATAATAGGTAGAGAAGAGGATTCATCCGAAGATGAGAGAGTAGAAATGCGAGAAAAGTAAGGAGCATCCTCAAAGAAAATAACATCCGTAGAAACATACAATTTCCGGAGAAGAGGTTCATATCACCGATATCTTTTCTGTGTCGGACAGTAGCCCAGAAAAACACACTTAACTGAGCGCGGAGAGAGTTTGGCTCTGTTTGGGACAGCTCTGGCGGATTGAAAAGCTGATGTTCGGATAGAGCTGTTTTAAAATAGATCTCTGGGGAGCAGTTTTGAAAAGCTGCAGAGTGTTTGAGTGTTCTGTGCAGAAGTGCGCTCGGAATCGCCGGAGAAAGGCCGTCGGGGGCTCGAAATCGCCGGAGGAAGGCCGTCCTGGGCTCGGAATCGCCGGAGGAAGGCCGTCCGGCCTCTGAGCATGTTCCAACTGAAGAAACCATTAGATTTCCAAAACCTGTGAGAGAGAAGGCTATTTTGCGGAAGCTGAAGCTGGGGGGGGGGAGATTTCTGAAGAGCTGCAAAACAGCTCTAGATTTCTGAAAAGCTGCTGTTAAGGAGCTGTCCCAAACAGTTAAAAAACAGCTCTGGCGGCTGGAATAGAGATTCTCCAGCCGCCAGAGGGTCGCCAAACAGACCCTTCGTCACGTCTAGGAGGAGAGTGAACAAATTCTGTGCATCTAAATACACGTGGAGGTAAAAGAAACATTGTTGCATCAGGATACATAATGGAGAAATGAGTCTTGTCGTTGAGAACCGAAGAAGGAACTCAGTTGATATGATAACAAGAAAGAAGAACGACATGACCCCAATAGGGTCGAAGAACATTCATTTGAGTGAGAAGCTAGGAAGCACCGGTACGGGTACGGGTACCAGGTACGATACGTATTCGGTACGACGGTACCATAAAATTTTAAAATCAAGGATACGGGTACGGGGGCTACGTTGTATTAAATTTAATAAATATATATGCATATATCACAAATACAATTATAGATTCTCAAAACAATAAAACATGAATCATAAATAATCAATTGAAGTACAAGTCCATAACTAATGCAATATAACATGAAGTACTTAGACATAAGCTATTCATAATTATTTCAAATAAAATGATGTTCATCACTCATTTTTTTCATCTTCCTCCATATTGTTGGAGATCAAGACATCTTCAATTTCTGGCTCATCTAAAGACAAGTTGACAACCGTAAGCATGCCAATTCCATCAAAAGGATTTGCCCATGCATCGCCTCCTATATCCCACATTCTACTCCTTCCTTGATTGTAGATTTCGTTTCTCCTCGATAATAAGCGTAGATTACTATGCACGTACACCAAATCATCAGCTCGTTGTGGTAGAATTTTGTTTCTTCTCAATGAGTGAATGAATGAGTATGTGCTCCAATTTCTCTCGCAGCAGGACGATGAAGAAGGTTGACCTAACAACTTCAAAACAATTTTTTGTAATTTCCATTTTCTGTTTCCGCCACCAACTTCTCTACTATGGATAAGAGATACATAATCCCAAAGTGGCGCATTATCATCCCTACTTGCATCATCAAAAATAAATCTACTTGTTGCTGAGGTAGAAGTTGAACCAGTGACACTAATATGAGATTGTGATTAAGACATAATTACTGTAATAAGAAAAAGATGTAAAAAATTGAAATGAACATTATTTAGTATTCACAAATTACTGAATAGGAATGAACTATAATATATGAATGAACTAACGCTCTAACAGACATGAACTATCACATTCATTAACAAATTAATTGAACTATAATACAATATTCAGTATTCACGAACTAACAACACATTCACAAATTAATTTGAACTAACTAATTGAACTAACATCACATTCACAAATTAATTTGAACTAACTAATTGAACTAACACCACCACTAATTGAACTAACACCACTAATTGAACTAACAACACATTCACAAATTAATTTGAACTAATTAATTGAACTAACAACACATAAATTAATTTGAACTAACTAATTGAACTAACAACACATTCACAAATTAATTTAAACTAATTAATTGAACTAACAACATATTAAGAAGAAGAAGAAGAGCGGAGCCAGAGCCGGAGAAGAGCCGGAGCCGGAGAAGAGCCGGAGCCGGAGAAGAGCCGGAGCCGGAGCCGGAGCGACGACGGGAGCTGGAGCTGGAGCAGTGACGGGAGCCAGAGCATGAACGGTGATGGGAGCTGGAGTAGGAGCGGTGACGGGAGCCGGAGCAGGAGCAGGGAGCGGAGACGGGATCGGGAGCAGGAGCAGGGAGCGACGACGGGATCGGGAGCAGGAGCAGGAGCAGGGAGCGACGACAGGATCAGGAGCAGAAGCAGGGAGTGACGACGAGATCGGGAGCAGGAGCAGGGTGCGACGACAAGATATGGAGTAGGGAGCGGGATAAGAAGAAATGAAACCTAAAAAACTAAAAGCGCGATAATATCGAACCCAGCCGTGCGGTATGCGTATCCGTACCGGAAACGTACCCAGTACGGGTACGACCCTATTTTTGGCGTATCCGTGCTTCCTAGGTGAGAAGAGTGCGAGCCACATCAAAGAGATGTCGGTTCTTGCGTTAAGCAACCCCATTCTGTTGAGAGGTGTACAGACAACTAGTTTGATGTATAATACCGTGTTGCATACAAAAGACAAAAATTTGATAACTAAAATACTCTTTGACATTATCAGTGCAAAACACTTTAATGAAAACATCAAATTGAGTACACAACTCATTATAGAACGCAATGAAAATAAAAAATTCTTCAGAACGTTCTTTGAGTAAGTACGACCAAATACATTTTGCCTCAATAAACATAACAAAGTACAAACTACTCCTACCAACAGTTTTAGTAGGAACAAGACCTCAAACATCAGAATGAACAAGTTCAAAAGGACGAGAAGAACTACATCTTTGTTTTGCCAGAAAAATCGAACGGTGATGTTTGCCAAGTTGGCAAACTTCATAGTTGAGAGAAGAATCTCCTCGTGGTAGATCAGGTAGAAGCTGGTAAAGAATGCGAGGAGGAGGATGTCCAAGACGAAGATGCCACTGTAGAAGAGAAGAAGAAGTAAAGGCAGACACATTGTCAAGGTAGAACAAGCCGTCGCTTTCAGTCTCAGTAGCAATCGTCACTTTGGAGTGAGGATCCCGAAAAGAATAAGTATATGAGGTAAAAGTAGCCATGCAGTTTAATTTCTTCTACAGAAAAGGAGCAAAAAGTAAGTTGCACGGAAAGGTTGAGACGTAAAGAGTGCCCTCAAGGTGGAGAGATGGAGTAACATACACTATTCCAGATCCACATACAGGAGACGAAGAACCATCCGCAATAAAACCCGGCGACAACCAGTTATGTTTGTCCAGACTTGAGAAAAGACGAGGATTGCCTGTCATATGACTAGTAGCATCAGAATCAATGAGCCACTTACCCGTAGTGGCCATATGAGCAACGCCCGAAGAGGTAGCAAGAGAAGTGAACTTTTTTGAGGTAGTATCAACGACAGCAGGTCGAAGATGCGGATGCTTGACTCAACAACAATCAACAAGGTGACCGGTCTTACCACAATGAGAGCAAAGAAATCTAGAGGAAGCACGTCCACCTGAGCGACCTCCACGACCATCGGGAATATCATTACGGGCTGGATGAGCAATAGTGTCAGGAGGAGGCGAAGAGACAGTAAACGCCGAAATGTGCGCAATAGTAGCATCCAGAGTGGGTGTATCAGCCTCTCCAAGAATCTGTTGCCGTATCATATCATAAGAGTCTGACAATCGAAGGAGATAACACATGACCATAATTTCCTAAAAGTGTTTATGTTGCTCATCGAGATCAATAAAAAAGAGCCGATGCTGAAGAAGTTCAGCACCAAGAGCCTGCACCTCCTGATAAGCAGCAGCAGCAGGAGTCATGACAGGTCTGACAAAAAGATCCGCATACAACGTATATATGCGGGAAGTTTGAGCTCTCTTGGTGTACATAGCAGCAAGATGATTACAAGCAGTCTTAACCGTCACATCATGTCTAATGACGAGAAGCCACTCATCAGATAGACTATTAGCAAACCATGTTCTCACCAGAGCATCACTGACATCCCAGTCATCAAAAGCTACAGACCCATATGCAGGAGGGCCATCAGTGAGTTGATGACGCTTACGCTGAGAGCGTAGCAAAAAGAAAAAGAAAACGCTCTAGTTGGGATAATTTGGTCTAGTGAGCTTGGAAGAAGTACCCCAAATTGCCAGACGTGGAGACAGAAGCGGGCAGAACATGGGGCGCAGAAAGAGTAGAGGAGGAGAAATCAGACATCTCCATAGAAGAAGAGAAAAAAGGCTAGAGAGGTCTATCCACAGCGGGTAGACAGGTCTATCCGCAGTGGGTAGAGAGGTCTATTCGCAGCGGGTAGAGAGGTCTATCCGCAGCGGGTAGAGAGGTCTATCCGCAGCGGGTAGAGAGGTCTATCCGCAGCGGGTAGAGAGGTCTATCCGCAACGGGTAGAGAGGTCTATCCGCAGCGGGTAGAGAGGTCTATCCGCAGGGAGAAAGAGAGATCACGGAGAGAAAAAGAAGACCGACATAGAGACTCTAACCGCACGGTTAGAGGGAGAGAACGAAAAAGACTTTGTCGCATAAAGCGAACAAAGAGGAGGCCGCGCGAACAGATCAAGAGGCCGCACAAACAGAGCAAAAGGCCGCGCAAACAGAGCAAGAGACAACAAGAAGAGAGCTATTTGCAGGGGGGGCGGCAAGAAGCAACAAAAAGAAGAAACGACCGCTGAAGAAGAGAGCTTATTCGCAGGAAGTGCGAATAACAAAGAGAGGTCAGGAGGGCGGCAAGAAGCAGCAGGAAGGAGAAATCGCCGCTGAAGAAGAGAAGACCGTGGAATAGAGGAAACAACGGAAATGCTCGGATAAGAAAGAGAACCACGACAAGAGAAGAGAAGAGTAGGTGGTTAAACAATCAGAGACTGCTTGCACTGTGTCACGACTGAGAAAGCAGAAAACAGAGCAGAGACCTATTAGCTCTAATACCATGTGCGAAAAGAGCTAAATAACGGAACTTTATTTCTCTAAAAAGTTACTTAATACATGGGTATGCCCCCCATTTATAGAAAATGGGGAAGAGAGAGATAAAACAAGAGAGAGAATATGCAACGCCTGTCACATGCGACTAGGCAGATAGATAAAAAACTAGCCGCGTGGGCTGAGTGGTTAAACAAACTTAACCGCATTACAATACAGACGGTAAAGTCACCACGGTAGCTCTGGTCTCTACCAGTCAAACAACAGCTAGCAGCTCTAGTAGAAATAGCTGCGGTTAGACTGAGTCTAACCGCCAAGCTGTACCAGGACCATACTTGAGAGTTGTCGACCTCCAACTATCGATAAAGCCTCTTACGATCATCACAACACAGATGCTGGAAGAATACAGAAGCACCTGGAGCGGTTAGGCTGATCCTAATCACCTGACCGTCAATTGACCTGATCTCAGTAGACCGCACTGCAAGGGCTACCAGATAGGTAGACCGCCAAACCTATCCGCCTTTCCAGTCTACCAGACCACCAGACTTGTCCGCTAGTGCTAGCCGCCAGACTGCTTAATCCTTTCCACCAGTCCTGTCCACCTAACCGCTTGGACTTCACAGGTTCTGACACGTAAAATACATGAGATCTCAACCCAAATAAAATTAATGAATTTCTTAAAATTCTCAATGACGAGTGTGATTCACGCAAAATATTCGAATTTAGCACTCCTGACCTACATCAGTTTGGTATCAGAGCACCTTTGATTCGCTGCTATTGCGAATCAAGCGATCCGGGTATTCCAAAAAAAGAAAAGAAAATTATTTCTATTTTTTATTTAAAGTAAAAAATCCTTTTAAAATCTTTTGAGTAAATTTTTTATATATTGTTTTTTTTTTTAATTTAGATATGCTCTCTTTACCAAAAAAAATTTTACCCACTCGTGTAATCTCGCATTTTAAATTGAAACCTTTTAAAGTATTTGAGTTATTTTTTATTCTAAAGCCGAAATGGTTCTCTTTGTTTTAAAAAAGAGAATTTTAAATTAATAAAAAAATCGGTTAAAATATTTAAACTTTTTAGAATACGGGTAGTATTCACGTCGTGAACGGACTACGCACGTCTGTTAACAATATGTATGCCACCATGCACCTAATTCGATCACCTGAGCTGGAGAACGAAATAAACCATAACCCTAGACCACTAGCACTTGCATACACTGAACCCGAACAATGCAACTAACCCCGTTGGGATATTGGAGTCAAGTTAGATGTAGGTGACTTCAAAAGGCGATTAAACCCGAGGGTTCTTAGAATTGTGCGATAGGATGAACCGTTTCTTGACTTGGAAGCAATTGCCCCAAGCTAGGCGGGTTGAGTATGCTACCCTTAGAATACATGAGAGCTCTAGTTTGGTACGGACATTTAAAGCGCTCTATATTCAATTTAGGCATGCCCCCATTACCACATGGGTTGAATTTAAAAGACAACTTCAGAAATGGTATGTTCCACTCGATTATTTATGGACCATTTATCGTAGGTTCTAGAATCTACGATAGGATGAATTAACCCTGGATGAATACACGAATGAGATCCTTATACTCCAGTATCGCCTCGACCTCCGAGAGGACGATGACATGACTGCTTCTCATTATCTGAACGGGTTACACTACTTCATTAGAGATCGGTTATAACTTCTTGACTATAAGGATCTAGGAGAGCTCTTGAGCCGCACATGTAGAGTAGAGGCCTTGCAAAAAAGGACATCCTGGATTAGGTCAACTGATAGGCCCCCGTCTACTCACACCTCCACTTCAGCGGTTAGGACCATCAGACCCTCTCGCCTGATCATTCCTCCGAATTCTCCTGCACTCCCTATCGCACCTTCTAAAGGCAAGGAAATTATAGGTACTAAACCACAACCTGGTACTTTTAGATGCTTTAAGTGTTTGGAGTTGGACGACAAGTTGTCTGAGTGCCTGCGACGTCACTTCATCGCCATTATTGACTCTGAAAATGAGCATAAATTTGAGTACGAATTCTTCCTTAATGACTCCCAACTTGACCCTGTCCCTGAGACCAAGTTAGAAAGTGAGTTTGTGGTAGAAGAACAACCTGAACAACTAGTTTGTGTTCTCCACCACAACCTACTGACCCTTAGAACCCCTACAGAAGATGAATGGCTGAGAAACAATATATTTTGTACGATCGCCCATATTCAGTGACAATTTCATTCCATCATCATTGATAGCGGTAGTATGGAGAACTTTGTTTTTTAGTGCATGGTTGAAAAATTGAAACTGAAGACCCATCCATTAGGAAAACTCTACAGTCTAGCTTGGGTCACTAGTAGCACTACGATTCCCAGGGCGAAGGTGAGCTAGATTTGATTCGTGTTCTTTGTTGAGCGATCTTATCAGGCGACGTCCTGACATTTGTTGTCCTTATCTGCAGGCTCTCGTGTGGTCCCTTCCTCTTTTCAATGATCCTATCAGACGTCTGTGGAAGATGATGAGCGGAGGAGCAAGAAGCCACGTCTCCTACCATTTCTGCCTCCGGGTGAAGTGTCGGCACAAGGAATGTACCCAAAAGCATAGGATGAAGTTCGACGTTGACAATTCTGCTGTGCTTCCTCTCTATGATATGTGTTTTTAGGGGTGCGACATAGCCGTAGAACCCTTGATTTTCTGCAAAAATAAACAAAATCGAGTTAGCATCATCTCCCACTTGCTGTCTTGGATTGAGGACAACGAGCCGAATGATGACACGCCTTCAACGCTGTGTTCGCGATGTACTGGTGGGATGATGCTGAGGCATTGGAGGTCGCGTCTCCTCTCTACCTCACCGATCAGGGCTCGTGATTGTTCCGCGGCCAGCCGAGCTCATCCACCGGACGAAGAGGGCTAACTGGAGTTTAGAGAGAAGCTCACCAAGTTGGAGGAGGCTTGTGCGGCAGCAGAGGAACAATCAACAAAGGTGGATGGCGAGGACCTAGTATTGTCTCCTTCCCTACCTGTATTGCTGATGTGAGTTCAGGGTTTTATGATGTTCTAACTTGCGCGTGTTTTGATCAGGATTGTTAGATACTCATCACCAAAGTGGTGTCAAAGGAGAGGCAAGCCCTAGCGGACTTCCAGAAGAATCTTGAGAAGGCCTACATCTGTTTAGCCGTGACTAAGTAGCAAGACTGTTGGTGTCGAGCTGACCGAGGTGCAACTCACATCTCTTTGTAAGATGTCGGTGGCGGCCGGTGGGTGATTTTGAGCCAGCTTCGAAAGAATAATTAGCTAGCCCCTGAGCGGGCGGACGTGACCGTGTGAGATGTCCTTTGTGAGCTCTTCCCTGAGAGTTTTCTTCCTTCTTAGACTTGAGTAATTCTTCTTCCTTCTCTTCTAGTAGATCTACGTCCCGCAGTAGCTGCAAGCAAGGCAGATCGCTGCCAATCTCAAATGTGTGAGTGGCGGTCATGTGTTCCCTTTTGTTCCTTTGCAGTGGGGTCACAATTAGAAAGATTTTTTTTAGAATTTTAATTTTGATAAACAGGAAAGAAATATTTTTTAGTTATTTTTGGCCTATCCTTGTATGGTGCTGATCACACACAGACTCTGAGGTTTGTTGTGTTGAACTCGCGTAGACTCTTAGCTCTTAAACTTGTGTTGAACTCGCGTAGACTGTTTCTACTTGAGAATTCCGTTATTCATTTCTATGGAGTAAATGACTCGAGCTTGAAGCGCTTCATTATTGGAGAAATAAAATGACGAGGTGTAAAAGTGAGCTTTTTTACGACATCGGGCTTAGAACGGATAAAGCCGACACACTCTCAGGCGCAAAGGGTGACTAAAATGACGAGTTATTCATTTCTTTGCCTAGTGCTTTTTTTTTTATTGTTGTTTCTACGGACCACGCCTCAATGAAGCCCTTTTAGGATCCCTTTCCTCCTAACTCTTGATCAATAGGTAATTGTTAAAGGGGTATGAGCACCCGAGGCGTAGGCAGCCAACAACATTGGGGGAACTGATCTCGACCAACAATGCAAAGATTTAGATTTAGAGACATGCACCCTGGGGCGTCAACCATTCGCGCGACCAATGCTTTTCAGGAGATAGGGGGCCGTGTTTACCTAGGCAAGGCTCCAGAGGCATGTCGTCCCGACGTGGGAGATGTCGTACCAGCCAGGGATATGCAACCAACGTGCAAGAGGGGAGTTGATCTCGGTCGACAATACTGAGGCTTGGGTTTAGAGTCATGTCTCCCAAATGCTGAAGGTCACCTTACACGTGACTGGGACTCGAGTTCGCAAGATAACACAATGGCCAAAGAAGAGGAAGAAGAAATTTTATTATCATTGAATAAGTTAGGAATACATTCAGTGCTTATCTTTATGCATGTTTCATCTCAGGAAAGCATAAATACACGTGAATACAATTCCATAACTCATTTTGGCATGATGAGAGTGCGCGGGAAAAGTCATCCCTAGCGACGTGTGTGATTTGGGGTCACCTCCCTATTATGTTGTCTCCTCGGCGGCGGGCTCTTGGATGTTTTGAAGAGGAGGCACCGAGAAGGCGCAGCTCGGGTCTCCTACTTGACAGAAATCCTCTCAGCAAAGGGCTCTTAGCTATTTCGAAGAGGTGCCATGATGCCAGTGATCGCTCTAATACGAAGCGAGTTGAACTTGCGGGATCCGTTCCTCCTCCCAGTGTGTCAACCGCAGGCAAGTAAGGTAGTGTGTCAACCGCAGGCAAGGAAGGTAGTCGGGCCATGGTCCCATGCAACTTGGACTTGATCCAGAGTCCAGCTCCATTCCTATCGTAATAACAGGCGCGGAAAGCTACGCTTTGGCACAACGTCCGCAATGCCAATATAATAATGTTAGCCAAACGACATGATCTCTTGAGTGACATCATGGGGGTGCGCCATCACAGTGTGCATGACTTCAACTCGCTACGTGCGACGGGATTGATGCACTTCTGCGAGATGCTGCGACTTGTCTCCCGTCCATCGTTGTGCTCCATGATACTTCTATGAAGGTGTTTCCATCTTCGACCAAGGTCCACACACACCGCAACATGATGTTGAAGACGAGATCTTGTGACGCAGGGTAAGGCCCTAAGGAACCATGGCTAGATGCAGATGTAATATTCCAACTATGATTAATTTGCAATAGAGTAATTAAAATTACTTTTGTTAATTGGCAGCCGGAAAACAGAGCACTTAAAACAAGGAAACGAAAGAGGGGTACAAACGTGAGAGTGCGGAAAATGAAATGACTATTTAAAATGAGAGAATGCACAGACTCAAATAACTGAAATCAAAATGCACATACTAATATCTCCTCAAGTAGAGATCAAACACAAGACTCAACGGTAAAGAAATAACAAACACACCTTGGACTCGCAAAATATTCGCAAAATATTTAAAGGGGAGGGCTGGAGATGTTTTCAGAGGGCTGTGGAGTAGCCAAAATCGCCAATCGGGACTGAATTCAGCAAAGGACAGCTGAAGTTGTCTGTTTCTTGGGACTGAATTCAGCAAAGGACAGCTGAAGTTGTCTGTTTCTTGGGCCTGAACAACAAGCTGGAGAACAACAGGAGGGTTGGGATTAACTGGGAAGCGATCTCCAGGATGTGGATGTCTGTAGGAGAGGCGTGTGAGGCTCGACAAGGGTTCCGGACTGCTGACTGAAGGATGGACAACAGTTAGGTGGCTGTGTGGCGCTAGGAGAGGGTGAAGAGGTCGCCAGGTAGGATAATTTCAGGAAGGGGAGTGCTGGACAGTGGCTCCACGTGAGGGATGGGAGCAGGGTTGGGCTGTAGGATGCGGGAATTGGGTGGGATGAGGTGGTTTAGGAGAGGGAGGAATCCACGTGAATATGGGGAGGGGGGTGGGTTAACCTACTATAGTGGGGAGTGGGAGAGTAATGGCTAGATTTTAGGAATTGTTCCTAATTTTTAGGAAGTGGGGTAGTGGGCGGTTATGGGTGATTATGGGTGGTGGTGGTGGAGGTGGCTGGCCGGAGGATGGCTGGAGGTGGTCGTCGGTGGTGGTGTAGGTGACTGGAGAAGTTTTCCTGCGATCGTCAGAAAACCAAAATGATGTAAAATGATGGGGAAATGATGGTGGATCTCCAGAGTTAGCCAGAGACGTTCTCGAATGATTACCCGAGGTGAAAATGAGGGGAGTTTGATGAGGGAAGATGGGTATGTAGGGGCCCGTGACTACTGTGGAGAGGAAATTTGGGAGGGAGGGAGCTAGGCAGTGGAATGGAGGAAAAAGAGGTTGGTTGGCTGCTTTGAATGCGGTGTTGGGATGGAGTTAGGGTGGCTGACAGTGGGTTGAGAGGAAAAATATCGGTGGCTGACTGATTTGGATGGGGCAGTGGAGTGGGGTGGAAGGAGGAGGAATGAGGGAAGGGAGTTGTGGCTTACGACGGTGGGATGGAGGAATTCTCAAGCTTCACAACAGGGTGGGGTCTGTTGGAACCAATGGTCCGCATCTCTTTAGTTTGACAATATCAAATCCTAAGTTCTATTTGATCATACTTGTGTTGGGTATAGTGTGCAAATTTACAGGTAATGAAGAACGAGCTTTTCAATCTCTGTGACCTACCGTCGGTGCTAGCGACGTAGGATTAAAGTGAGCGCGTAAACATTTCTCTCCGTTACCTATCGCCGGGCGCTAGCCCTATTGCCGGACGCTAGCCATTTCGACGACCGTCGAATCAATTCGTCGAGTAGAAACCGCTACCGCCAGGCGTTAGCCTTACCCTTCCGCAGTATCCAAAAGTGGCGCGAATATTATTTTGGATATTTTTCCTAATTTAATGGACAACTGGCGACATCGCTTGAGAAGACCTATCGTCGGGCGCTAGCTCTATCGCCGGCGGTAGCTTTTTTAAAGACGAGTATAAAAGCACACGTTTCTTTTTCTGGGAAGACAAGGAGGATTTCACGTCTAGGGTTTGACTACCGTCTCTGTTGGTACGAACCACCGCCTCCAAGCAAGAAAAAACGAAATTTCTCGCTCCCGTTCGTGATCGAAGAACTCTGAAGAGCGAAGTCTCCAACGACCATCAGCGGCTGATCGAGTGCACGAAGAACGACATTCAGAAGCCTCGATCGTGCACCGTTTTACGAAGGATTTATTATTTTGAGGGATCAATAATTTTTAGCTCTTTTATTCTTATTTGTATTTTCACTTTTCTATTCAGTCTGAGTTTGTGAGAAATCAGTTTGGGAGGCCGTCGGATTCCTGGGAGGAATTTGTGGGAAATCGTCCTGGGACGACGTCTAGATCTGAGATATCTAGTGAGCTCTAAGACCCTTCCTGGGAGGAAGGTGAAGATTCGGTTCGTCAATCTTCTTGGGAAGAAGAGAAAGAGCCAACCGGTTCTGGGAGGGTCGGTATAGAAATCAATAGAGTTTTGTTTGATTCATCGCCTTCGATCTCATGCGTCACAGAGATCCAGTCATTTTGTTGTAAACCCTTGTTTTAGTTTTGAATAAATATAAAGTTCTTTTATTTTATTGTGAATTCATGGCTGAATGTTGCTAGGGTTTTAAGAGCTGCATGTAATTCAAAAAATAACTTTTTGCAGGGAAAGTTGTTCATTGTGACCTACCGCCGCGCGGTAGTATCCAAATGCCCCGCGATAGCTTCCAAAACAGGTTGTCCTTGGGGAACTTTATTTTTAATTCTGAATTTACTTAAAAACTTTATTCACCCCCTCTAAGGTTGGCCATCAGATCCAACAAGTGGTATCAGAGTCAGGTTACTTCGAAAAGGGATTAAAATTCTGAAGTAGATGACCAACGCTAATCATGCTTTTCTTGAGGGATAAGGAGTAAGTAGGTCTCCTTTGTTTATGGGGAATGATTACAACCACTGGAAAACGCGCATGAAAATATTCTTGATGACGCAGAGCATGGACGTATGGGTCATGGTAGAAACGAAATATATTGCACCAACTATAACTGTATTTGATTAGATTGTGGAAAAACCTTCGTGATAAATAGGATGGCACTGATAAACTGAGGTGTACTAACAATGCCAAGACCATGAACTCTTTATTCTGCGCATTAGATAAGACTGAATTTAGTAGAATTTATAATTGTGAAACTGCTTATGATATTTGACGTTTACTTGAACTGACTCATGAAGGTACCTCGCAGGTAAAGGAATCGAAGCTGTTTCGTCTGAAGTTTGAATATGAACAGTTCCGGATGGAGATCGACGAGGTGGTGGATAACATGTACACTCGCTTCACAAAGATCGTCAACGCCTCTAGATCACTCGAAAAAACGTTCTCAAATGGAGACTTGGTGCGAAAAATCTTGCAATCTCTTCCTCCACAGTTCAATCCAAAAGTGACCGTCATTGCTGAGTCAGCACCTTGGAAATTGAAAGGCTCATTGGAAATCTGAAGATCCATGAGCTAGAGCTGAAGATATAAAGTGAGGAATATTCAAGAGAGCCAAAGAAGAAAGCTCTGGCACTGAAAGAAGTCAAGAAAAAAGAGGTAGTGGAAGAGTCTGATGATGAAGATGAAGAGTCTTTATGTACGACAAGGGAAGTTTAAAAGATTTCGAAAGAAAGATGCAGAATAGAAGAGCAGATGGAACAAACCGTTAAAGGAGTCGGAGAGTGACGAAGAAAAGCTTATTTCTGAGTGCTTTCACTGTCACAAGTCTGCGCATATGAAGAGAGAATGCCCAAAACTGCAAAAGGAAGAAAAGGAGAGGCAAGACAGAGACAAAGGAAAGAGAAAAGTGCTTAAAGCGTCAACATCAGACGATGCTGTTTCTAACAAGTCAAGCGCCTCTGGCTCAAGCAGCGAGGACGAGACAAATCTTTGTCTCATGGGTAAACATCACAACAAATCCGACAACGAATCTAGTGTTCATAGCGACACGGAGGTAATCTCTCCCTCCTACGATGAACTGTATGAGACTTATGAATTGTTATGTGATAAACTTGATAAGTTATTATCCGGAAAAAAATCTTTAAAATCTGAAAACAAAAAAAAGAAGGAAGACTTGAAGAATTTAAATATGGAACTGAATAAATGTGACAAAGAGAAGGTCGAGTGTCTAGAGTGTTCTCACTCTTTGAGCACAATAAGTGAATTGGAAGAGAGCCTCTCCAAGACTTCCTCCAAAAATGAAATTCTTACCAAAGAGAGGAAGAACTTGGAAAGGAAGCTACAAACTTTTCTTAGCCACATTGAGAATGAAAAGAAGCAATTCGCAAACCAGTGTGTGATGCTTTTCACGGAAAACACTGCGTTGAAGGCGAAGATCCATGACCTGAACCGTGCCATCCAAAAGTTTGGAATTGGCCAAAAATCTCTTAATATGCTCCTGGGATATCAGTGTCATGAATCTGGAAAGTTCGAGTGCCTAGAGTGTGACAAAGAGAAGGTCGAGTGCCTAGAGTGTTCTCACTCTTTGAGCACAATAAGAGAATTGGAAGAGAGCCTCTCCAAGACTTCCTCCAAAAATGAAACTCTTACCAAAGAGAGGAAGAACTTGGAAAGGAAGCTACAAACTTTTCTTAGCCACATTGAGAATGAAAAGAAGCAATTCGCAAACCGGTATGTAATGCTTTTCACGGAAAACACTGCGTTGAAGGCGAAGATCCATGACCTGAACTGTGCCATCCAAAAGTTGGAATTGGCCAAAAATCTCTTAATATGCTCCTGGGATATCAGTGTCAGGAATCTGGAAAGTTCGGGCTGAGATACAAACATGTGAAGCTAACGCCCGACGGTACCACTATCGTCGACGATAGCTCTTCTCCAGCAAATTCGAACATTAAGCTTCAGAAACATAATGTGAACCATGTTAAAACTGGAATCCTATATCCATCCTCCAGCATGAGCTCAAATACAACGCAAAAGGTGATATCCACCACCTATATCAAGTGTGCAAAATATAATTAGTTTGGTCACGCTTCTGGCTCTTGCTTGAATAAAGGATTAACTAAAATTGCTAAAATCTGAATGTCAAAGTCGACTATTTATACTATGAGTGGAACAACTTAGGTAACCAGATCTTCACTCTCATCTTCCTTTTAGATGTGTTGGCAGGCTAAGGACAGGGAGGACATGTGATACTTGGACTCCGGGTGTTCTAAGCACATGACTGGTGATGAAGACAAGTTCCTTAGCCCGGAGAAGAAGAAAGGAGGCATGATGACTTTTGGAGACATCAACAAAGAACGTATTTTTGGTGTCGGCATCATAAGTAATAAAGTATTTTCTATTTCAAATGTACTCTTTGTAGAAGGTTTAAAGCACAATTTGATTTATATTAGTCAACCATGCGATAAGGGCTTGAATGTTTTGTTTGAAACCTCTACGAATACATGCAATATTATAGACGCTAAAACAAATACCGTGTTGCTCACCGCACCTAGAAACCAAAATGTCTATACCATTAAGTTTGAGGACTTATCTTTGTCTAATTTAAGGTGCTTAGTCGCTAAAAATGAAGAGTTGGGAATGAAATACATAGGTATGACCACGATCATTCACTCATTGTTTGTGTCTCACAATAGCGGAGGCGTATGGTTTTGTGCATTAGAGACGCTAACCTGTAAACCATGTCTTTGCCCTTAACCGGGAGGGTTCCCGTGGGGCCTTGCGAGGCACTAGGGGGAAAGAGTGTTAGGTTGAGCGGGTCTCTTTTATATGCATATGGGGTTATCACTTCAACCTACGACATTTGTGCATCTCCTCATGCCCATCTGTCACTTAGTACGTTGCTAGGGTGTAGACATATTGCTTGGATAGTTTTTGTCTTGGGCATGCTCATATTATATCAACTGCATGACTATTACTTCACTCATCATGACTTTTTCTCATGCATATCTCATTTGTGCGAACATGTAAATCCTGTGTGTCAATACCTTATCTTATTGAGCTCTTATGGTAATTGACATATACACGAGACTTTTATATACAATCGTTTTGACACATTGGGCTAAATGAATCAAAAAGCAACTTTTTCTGTATTTCTTTATGTTTTTCGCTGCATTAGATAGGGCTTACATCGAATAATCATTTTCCAAAAAGGTTGAGCAAAAAATAGTGAAAACTAGGCTTAAATATCAAAAATCAACTCTGTTTGATATCGCGCGGCGATAGTGGTTTTTTTTCGTGTTAAGCCTCGTTTTCTTTCTTCTGATTTTTCTTTTATTATTTTGTTCTCTTATTATGTGTTTTTGTTCATTTTTTTAACATAAAAAACTCCTAAAATTATAAAATTCCGAAATTACAAAAATATTTTTTGGCTTCGTTTTTGGTGTGTTTATTTCTTTAAAAAAGGATGGAACTGAGACAAAAATGACACGATCATTATTTTTAGGACATGTATGACTAGAACTGAAAGCAAAAAGATTACATATAATGTTTAATTTAGGATTGTTAATCTCTGTTCACATTGTATGCTTTGTCATGTTGTGTCTAATCTATTGGTACTTAGCTACCGAGTGCTATTTGATATGAAAGTGTATGTTTGATATATCTCTAGGTATGTGTGAGGATTTAGGTAGTATAATGATTTTTTCATTGATTACACATCCCTAGAAAATGCACTGTAGTAGAAATTTCAAATCTTACATGTTATTACTCGTGATATTGTGTCTAACATGCTAGGAATGACTTGAAAAATCAATGCCATGTTGTTCAATTTTCATATATTGTGTTTAAAACATTGAGCCAAAATTACAATAGAACGGTCTTTGTATACAAGTTAAAGTGTATCTATCTATGCGAGTAGATTTTGATTGATTCAGGGATCTTGAATTAAACAAAAAAATATATAATTGATAGTGAGAAAAAAAACATGAAATAAAAAAATATGAGTACATTATTTCTATGCTATCAAATTATGTGTCAAGGATACTCCCCCAAGCACCACTCATTTCTCCTGATAAGCCTCTATGGGCATTATGAGAATGAGCACCTTGGTCTATAGAATCGTTTCGATCTTGTGCGAAGACAGTAAATTGAGTTAGGGCCCTTTTTGTTCTACTCTTGGTATATTGTGGATAGAATCGTGACACGATTTTTCACTTCATCACTCTTGTATTAGCATATTGGTATTAGCATATTGATTTATTGAGATAAACCATGTATTAATGATTATTTCTACCTGATGTTTTTTCTTTTGATGCTACATGTATAGCTGTCATTATTCTATCCAACTATTCCATGCATAAGGATTGGACTAAAACTGCACTGACTATCTATCGCAACAAATGTGCTAGTACACGATTACTATTCATGACGCTTCCATTGTTACACTGCATTAACTCTATAAATCATATGACTTTGTATGTCAAATCTTGTATATTTAGTTTCATATGCTTTGTCCAAAATTTCTTATGCTTTGCCAATGATCTAAATCAAATATTTTTCTTGTTGGCTAGGTCTGTAATCATTGTGCCCAGCTAGTACTGTTTTTTTTCTCCCATACTTTTGCGTTTGCTTTGCCAAAACTTCATCTCTCTGCTTAATCTTACACCACTATCGTTAATTCCCCGCCCTTTTGATAATATCAAAAGGCGGAGATTTGTTTGTTCATGAGTAAGTCCCATACTAGCCACCTAGGGGAAGATCATGTGTAGGGGGTGCACACATATAAGGGGAGCACACATGTAGGGGGAGTTGTACTTCGTGCTTCTGTTTATATTTCATGCTTATTGTTGAACTACACTATACCTTGCTACTAATGATTTATATCTCATGAACGAGATTTAATATTATCAAAAAGGGGAGTTTGTTGGAACCAATGGTCTGCATCTCTTTAGTTTGACAATATCAAATCCCAAGTTGTATTTGATCATACTTGTGTTGGGTATAATGTGCAGATTTACAGGTAATGAATAACGTGTTTTTCAATCTCTGTGACCTACTGTCGGACGTTAGCTCTACTACTGGCGCTAGCGACGTAGGATTTAAGTGAGTGCGTAAACATTTCTCTCTGTGACCTACCGCCGGGCGCTAGCCATTTCGACGACCGTCGAATCAATTCGTCAAGTAGAAATCGCTACCGCCAAGCGTTAGCCTTACCGCGCCGCGGTATCCAAAAGTGGAGCGAATATTATTTTGGATATTTTTCCTAATTTAATGGGCAGCTGGCGACATCGCGTAAGGAGACCTACCGCCGGACGCTAGCTTTTTTAAAGACGAGTATAAAAGCGCGTGTTTCTTTTTCTGAGAAGACAAGGAGGATTTCACGTCTATGGTTCGGCTACCGTCTCTGTTGGTACGAACCACCGCCTCCAAGCAAGAAAAAGCGAAATTCCTCCCTCCCGTTCGTGATCAAACAACTCTGAAGAGCGAATTCTCCGACGACCATCAACAGTTGCTCGAGTGTACGAAGAACGACATTCAGAAGCCTCGATCGCGCACTGTTATACTGAAGATTTCTTATTTTAAGGGAACAATAATTTCAAACTCTTTTATTATTATTTGTATTTTAACCTTTCTATTCAGTCAGAGTTTGTGAGAAATCGGTCTGGGAGGCCGTCGGATTCTTGGGAGTAATCTGTGGGAAATTGTCCCGGGAGAACGTCTAGATCTGGGAGATCTAGTGGGCTCTAAGACCCTTTCTGGGAGGAAGGTGAAGAGTCGGCTCGTCAATCTTTTTGGGAAGAAGAGAGAGCCAACCGGTCCTGGGAGGGTCGGTATAGAAACCAATAGAGATTTGTTTGATTCATCGCCTCCGATCTCCGACGTCACGAAGATCCAGTCATTTTGTTGTAAACCCTTGTTTTAGTTTTGAATAAAATTAAAATTCTTTTATTTTACTGTGAATTCGTGGCTGGATGTTGCTGGGGTTTTAAGGGATGTGTGTAATTCAAAAAATAACATTTTGCAGGGGAAGTTGTTCATTGTGACCTACCGCCGCGCGGTAGCTTCCAGAACATGTTGTCCTTGGTGAAATTTATTTTTAATTCTGAATTTACTTAGAAACTTTGTTCACCTCCCCGTAAGGTTGGCCACCAGATCCAATAGGGTTGGCATCGACACCGAATTGACCAAGGGGTTGGCTTCAACACTCATTCCTTCAATACCTCTAAATGAGAGACCTCACCCTCATTTTATAGACACTAGGGAGGACAATGAACGACTATGATTGATCGAACATTGCGATCCAAAAATAAATAAAAATACATCTTGAAATAAAAAATGAAAAGAACAACTAATGCTACGATCGGCGACCCGTTCAAGATGAGCGGTCCCGATCATTACTGCACCCGAGGTCGCCGTAAGTAGACCCAAACGGGTCGGCGGGCAGCTCCCCATCATCTTGGATCGCTGTGTTCAGACCAAAAGTATGGTTGAAGGTTACTGACCCTCAGTTTAGCAAGCACATGCACTTAACGAACAAGACCGGTTGAGGACTCGTGCTATTTACTAATACGGTTCACATGTCGTGCCATTGAGATCCCACCACACACCTAAGAGTATTGGAACTCTCTCTCCGTATTCAATGCCGAGATGGGTTCGAGGAAGAGGCTGGTGGGCTCAAAGTCGGTTTGTGAGTAAACGTAGGGGTCCTAGAAGATCCCCCTTCCCGTCATATTTATAGGCAGCTGAATATAGTTTGGGAGGGGGGGTACCTAGATGTTAATGGTTAAGCCTTGCCCAAGTGGATCTGATTGGTTCCCTCGACGAGTTGATCAGGACTTGTGCGAGGTGCCGCGAGCTGAAGGGAAACTGCCAGTGAGCTGTCGTGGCGGGCCTTGTGAGCTCCAGGCGAATTTCCTACTAGTTGTGAGTGGTCTCTACATTGCCATTTGGGGTCAACGATCAACTCTTCCGGGGCCATTGTGTACTCGTCGAATATGGGTTGTACAGTTGCACCATTTTTTATCCAAAGGAGGATCTGTTGGAGGTGCCAAATAAAAAGAATTTTTTTATGGGATGTTTCGTAGTGTTCATATTTGAAACTAAAAAGAGGTTTCTATCATTTTATATTTTGAATTTCAAACAGCGAGCCTTCAACATGCTTAGGTCATGCTAGTCTATTTATCTCATTCCTCTTCTTCCCTCTTCCTCCATCCTCAAGTTCTTCAAGGCTTTTGTGAATTTTTTTCTGCGTCTCCTGGTTTTAATTGTTTTTTAATAGTTTTGGTTGGGTTAACACTTATTAAGTTCAATCATTCAGCAAGAGGTAACTGGAATGAGAAATGCAAAACTAAAAGGTCAGCCAGATAGGAAATAAGTTTTTCAGTCCAGCGTTCTACTACCATGGATGTCATTGTTCAAATTTCTTTTTATTTTGAATCTTTGAAGCGCTTGGATTTCTAGTTTTAAACAAGGTTGTCAGAATCGAGATGTTAGGTGGGATCGTTTCGGGGGTTGGATCGGATCGTAGGATCGTAAGATCCTACTACATTCATAAAGTAAGATATAAAGTATGAAATTGAATTTTATATCATACAATTACACAAATAATCAATACCAAAAACTATAAAATTAATCATTTTAATTTGCATATTGTAATAGAAGGTTGATAGATTTCCAACCCACTCAGGAAATTTTCCAGAGAATCCATTTGATGACAGATCAAGAATTTGCAAGTTCTTCAAGAGAGAAAGATTGGGTAACGGGCCAATGAAGTCGTTGTATGAGAGGTTCAGGAGCTGAAAATTAGTGCAGCTAAGCAGATCAGAGGGAGAAAGGAAAGTTAGAGACGAACCTTGTCGGAGTGAAGCGGGAGCCAGAGAGAGCACGAACGGCAGCCAGAGAGACCGAGAGTGTAACAACCTAAAATGAAAATCCATGTAAAATTTTCATGATTTATATCCCCGATGATGAAAAAGGCACTTGAAAATGTTTCAAATTATTTTTTCGATGAATTTGTTTTCAACTTTATTTCGTTTTCTTTTATTAATGTTTTGGGTACCAATGGTAATCTCAAGTGGGCTTGATGTTGTGGCTGAACAAATGAGTTATGGGCTTGCTGCCTTTGTAAGTGGGCTAGCTATTTTGTTGGGCTGATAAATTTCATTTGGGCTGCTGGATATTTAATGCTGGCTGTTTGGTTTCCTGGCTGGCTGTATTTGTGCTGTGCTGGAGGATTTATGTGTTGGCTGTGATAGGTGTTGGCTGGGTATGATTTTGGATTCGGGCAAAGGCATTTTGAGCGGTTGTTGGCGTGACCTTGCCGCTTAGCCGCTTAAGCTCACTGTTATAACTCGATGCCGAGCTTCAGTTTCTCCCGCACTGCTTTTCCGTCGCTATTTTGCTTCTGCGAATCCCGTCTTCTTCTTCCTCTGGCTGCTTTACTTCGTCAGAGAACTCTTCTTCTCCTTCTTCTACTTCCTCTCTTTCTCCCTCTGTGCCTCTAGCTGTCGGTGTTGTGTTGGGATTCCTTTACCAACGCTGTCGTGCTTTCGTGCCGACGCTGCTTTGCCTCTGTCGCTTCTGTGCCGACGGTTCTACTGTGCCAATTAGGGATAGCTGCTGCTGCTCGACTTCACTGTTGCCCCTATTCTGCTACCTCCCGAGCTGCTGTGCTTCTTGCTGTTACTCCCGAGTTTCAGTGTATCTTCTGTGCCCTTCTCCTCTCCCTTCTGCCTGTAAGGATGTTCTTCTCCCTCTCTACTTTCTGAATTTCAGATTATAGGGTTGCTTTTAGCTGGTTTTCTTGCTGTTTTTCCGTTGTTTTAGGGCAGAAAATCATGTACCTTTTTATGAATATGTGGAGGCAGGTTTCATTATTTTTGAGCTACATTTTGTTGAATTTTCAAGGGGTGGTTTACCCAATTTTTTTAGGCTTTGCTGGACAGAATTTATGAGGGGACGGATGTCCATTTGGGGGCTCGTTTAGTCCATTTTGAGGCTTATTTATAGCTGTACGACAAAGTTTATAAGTGATTTAACATTTTTGACGTTTTCCGATTTCAGATTTCCGATGTTTTTAGCGACTATAAATACTTTATGTAAACGATTAGAATGAGACACAACCCAGTAAAATGAGTGCTATTTCAGTGTTTCCGCAACCAAGACCGAATTGGAAGAGACTGAGGATGGCGTCACAAGATAATCGTGATAACAATGCAAATAAAGGTATTGATAAAGGCAAAGCTGTGGTAAGTTTCTTATTTCCTGAATTAGTTTTATTCAAGTAATTTTATTACTGTTTTCTGAAATAAAAAATGCGTGTGCATATGAGTTTAACTTATTAAGATATCGCTATGAAACAAAATGTGGGCGAGGGAAAAACATGAAGCGATATAACTATCTGAGGGGATGTTTTATTTAAAAACACTTTTTCTTTATGTATAAAAGTACGCCAAGAACAGAATAATACAAATTCGGCATGAGGAAATGCAAAGGTTTAGAATCCTATGATGTAGCAGGAATCTACAAATGGATTCACCAGTAGTGGTGAGCCTACAGAAAGCCCTTAAGTGGGTGTGGCCAAAAAGATGCATAACCAGAGCATTTTCTACTTTATGTAATTTAAATAAAAGGGCTTAAGGGTTAGTATTAGGATATACTATCGAAATTTTGCTTTATTATACTGTATGCATATTGTTATCATCCTCATTATTTGCATTGACGACGCTTCATGAAATACTTATCTCACATAGTCATAATTTTTATGACTAACCCATTGTGGACCTATTTTTTTTAGGCAACATGACCGTCTCCCAGTGCTCCTAAGAGGATTCCTCCAGAAGAACTAGCGAAGGTATGGTAGGCCGGTTAGCTGTTTGGGCGACCTGGCGGTTTGTCCAGGCGGTCTGGTTCTTATCCTAGCAGAGGCGGTCTGAGGTCTTCGAGCATTTGCGGTTTGATGGCTTGCCGCAGCAGCGGCCTGGTGGCTTGACCGTAACAGCGGATTGGTGTCCAGAAGCAGTGACAGACAGGAGGCTAGCAGGCGATATGGTGGTGAGCATGGACGGTCTGGCGGCTAGCAAGCGTTCTAGCGGTTAGCCATAACGGACAGCTGGTTGGAGCGGTTAGGCGGTTAAGTCGCTTCACCGGACAATGTCTTAACCGCAACTGCCGTCAGGGTGATAGTTGCCAGTAGTGTTCTGAGGCTCTTTTTGTATTCTGTATAGTTGGCGGTTTGACTGTGTCAAACCGCTCTAGCCGCCCGACTAGTTATTTAGTCCCACATCGTAGATTGTATTCTCTCACCTCCCCCGATTTCTATAAATAAGGGGGCATACCTATGTAATGATTATCTTTTTTGAGCAATAAAATTTTGCGGTTTATTTACTTTTTGGCGTCTACTCGCTCATTTCTCACATGGTATCAAAGCGAAACATCGATCCTTTGCTCCAATCCGATTGTTACCGCGCGGCTTCTTTATCTCATTGCGCGGTTTCTTCCGGCTTGCTTCCCACCCTTCCCTCCCCGTGCTGGTCACCTTTTGGTTGCGACTAGTTCCTTTTGCACCTATTCGCGCGCCTTCGTCGCTTGATCGCGCGATTTTTCTGTTGATCTGTTTTTTGCTTCTCTTTTCTGTGAGTTCCGTCTTCTGGTCGCGACATCTTTCTTGCCGCTGGTGTGTTGTCACCTTGATCGAGCAGACTCCTTCTCTTCTTCTTTGCGGCTTCTTTGCCGGTCGCAAATCTATGTGCCTTGTTTTGTTCGCGCGACTTCTTGCCTGATCACGCTCTCTTCTTTCTTTTCCCGTGGGATTGTCTTCCTGCGGCTTCTTTCTTCCCTAAAGGGTTCTTTGCCGCGTTCTTTCTTGATTTTGTCGCGCGTCTTCTCTGCTATTCCTTGTCGGCTTTTCTTGGTTGCGCGTTCTGCCTTGTGATCGTGGCTTCATCCTTGCCGTTGGTGTGTTGTCACCTTGACCGGGCGGACTCTTTCGCTTATCTTTCTTCTTCTTTGCTGGGCGGCTTCTTTTGCTCTTACCGCTGTTGCTCGTCGTTCTTTGTTGCGACCCGGTGTATTCGCGCGTTTTCTCTTCCCTGCTTAGTGTTCCGCATTTGGGTCGCGGCGTCTTCCTTGCCGTTGGTGTCTTGTCACCTGACCGTGCAGTCTCTTCCTCTTTCTTCTCACAGGGCGCTTCCTTTGCCGACTTGTTCTTGTCCGACTTGTTTCTAACCGTGCTGTTAGAATTCTTCTTGCAGTCTTTTTTTCTTTCTCCTTGAAGATGGCTTCTCTTCTTACCTCTACTGCTCATGCTCTTGAGGCCTCATCGGACAAATGACTTATTGATTCTGGTGTCACTTATCACATGACCGACAACTCTCGCTTATTCTCCTCTTTGATTGCCCAGGACCGGCTCCCTCGTGTCGTTATTGTCGATGAGATTTCTGCTTCTGTTCATGGAAGTGGAACTGTGCATCTCTCCTCGTCTTTGCAGCTCAAGGACACTCTCTATGTACCCACTTTCTCGTGCAATTTACTCTCAGTTCACGCTCTCTGCACTCAGATGAATTGCACGGTTACTTTTACTGGCACCACTTGTTCTTTCTCTGATTCTGTCTTCAAAGCTACGATTGCTATTGGGACTGCCAGTGGTGACCTCTTTTTCCTTGACCAAGACATGACTCTTTCTGCTACTTCCTCTATTCAACTATGACATCGTCGTCTTGGTCATCCTCCATCTCGCCTTATTCATCAACTTTTTCCTGACCTGCCTTCAGAGAACCTTCCTTTGCATTGTGAGGCTTGTCAGTTTGGTAAACATCACCAATCTTCTTTCCCAACTCAGAAGGGACGTAGTTCTTCGCGTCCTTTTCAACTTGTTCACTCTGACATCTGGGGTCCTTCGCCAACTGCCACTGTTGGTCGAGGCAGTTTGTACTTTGTTACGTTCATTGATGATTTCTCCAGAAGTACTTGGCTATATCTCATGAAGGACCGTTCTGAGCTGTACTATATTTTTGTAACCTTTTATACTTAGATTTCCACACAATTTGGTGTGCCTATTCAGGTACTTCGTACTGATAATGCCAAGGAATATGTCAGCCGTCAATTCTCTGACTTCTGTGCGGGCAAGGGTTTGGTTCATCAAACCAGTTGTCCATATACATCTCAGCAGAACGACATTGCTGAACGCAAGAATCGTCATCTTCTGGATGTTACTCGCAGTCTTTTCTTACAGATGAATGCCCCTCAGTCTTATTGGGGTCATGCGGTTCTTCTCTCTTGCTATCTCATTAACCGTATTCCCTCGTCTGTTCTTCAAGGAAAGACTCCATTCTCTATTCTGTATCCAGAGGCCGAACCCTTTCCTTTACCTCTTAAAACCTTTGGCTGTACAACATTTGTCCACATCCCTTCTCTTGGATGTGACAAACTCTCTTCCCGTTCGGTCAAATGCATATTCCTTGGCTATTGTCCTACTCAAAAGGGGTATCGGTGTATTGATCCACTTCTGCGCAGACAGTACGTTTCAGCCGATGTTACCTTCTTTGAAGATACACCGTATTTCTCTCCGGCTTCTTCTCTCTTGCCTTCTGATTCAACTTCTTCTTCTTTGCCTGTTGTCTCGGCGCCTCTGCCAGAGCCAGTTCTTTCCTCATCTGCTTTGTTGCCCTCTCTCTCTCTCTGGAGCCTGCTATGTTGCCCTCTCTCTCTGGAGCCTGCTATGTTGCCTTTCAGCCGATAGTACAATGCCTCCTCCGGTCAGCAGTGACCTTGATCTTCCCATAGCCCAGCGCAAGGGTGTTCGGCAATGCACTCAGCATCCTATTGATGTTGTTGTCTCCTATGCTCAGTTTTCCCCGAATGACAAACGTTTTGATCTTGCCATCTCTTCTACTATGATCCCAACAACGTATCAAAAGGCTCTTGATAGTCCACAGTGGAAAGCTGCTATGGATGAAGAAATGCATACATTAACTGAGATAGGGACTTGGAATCTTGTCCCACCACCTCTGGGAGTTGATGTGGTTGGTTGCAGGTGGGTTTTTGTTGTTGTATCTTCTAGATGGCTCAGTTAATCGCTATAAGGAAAGGCTCGTTGCCAAAGGGTTTACTCAGACATATGGGGTAGACTTTTTTGATACTTTTTCCCCTGTTGCTCGCATTAGTACTATCCGTGTTCTCTTCTCTGTAGCAGTTAATCGAGACTGGGAAATGTCTCAGTTAAATGTGAAGAATGCCTTCCTCTATGGCGATTTGCAGGAAGTGGTTTACATGGAACAACCTCCAGGGTATGTTGCTCATGGGGAGTCAAAGGTATGCAAGCTTCGGAAGGCGATCTATGGCTTAAAACAGAGTCCACGGGCTTGGTTTGACAAGTTCAGTAGAGTTGTCTCCCTTATTGGATTCAATCGAAGCTCTGCTGATCATTCTCTGTTTATACAGAAGGCCACTAAAGGACTTGTGGTTCTTGCTGTCTATGTTGATGATATTATTCTGACTGGTGATGATATAGAAGACATTGATCTAGCCAAACGTCATCTTCAACAATATTTTTTGACTATGGATATGAGAACTCCAAAGTACTTTCTGGGAATTGAGGTTTCCCGGAAGAGGAATTCGGTGGTTCTCTCACAACGAAAGTATGCGCTAGATCTCCCAAAAGAAACCGGTCTTCTTGACACGAAACCTGCTCGTTGCCCGATGACAGTTGGAGATGATAAAGGGTGGACTGAAGATTCTCCTCTTCTTCCAGATTTTACTGTGTACAGACGCCTTGTAGGAAAACTCATATATCTGACTGTTACTAGACCAGATATATGTTATGCAATTAGGAAGGTCAGTCAGTTTATGCAGAATTCTAGAGAATGTCATCTTCGATCTGCTATGAAGTTTTTGGAGTATATGAAAGAGTCTCCAGGGAAGAGATTGCTGTTTCAGAAGAATTGTCATTTGAAAGTTGAAGCGTATTCTGATGCCAGCTATGCTGATAGCAAGGAAGATAAAAAGTCTACATCAGGCTTTTGCACCTTTGTAAGAGGAAACCTTGTTAGCTGGAAAAGCAAAAAGCAGACAGTGGTTTCAAGGTCTAGTGCTGAAGCAAAGTATAGGAGCATGACCTCAACTACCTGTGAGTTGAAGTGGTTGCTGGCGCTTATGCTGGACTTGGGAGAAGTCTATGATCATTCTCTTCCTATGTTCTGTGACAACAAAACCGCCATTTACATATCAAAAAATCCTGTCTTTCATGAGAGGACAAAACACATAGAGGTTGATTGTCACTTTATCAGAGAGAAGATTTTGAAGAATCAAATTTGTACTCCATTCGTCACTTCTGATAAAGAATTGACAGACTTCTTCACAAAACCAGTTTCCGCCGCAGATGTTTGTAGCAAGTTGGGCATGATTAACATATACACTCCAGCTTGAGGGGGAGTGTTGGAGTTTGGCGGTTTGGCCGTCTGGTCGGCCGGTTAGCTGTTCGGGCGGCCTGTCGGTTTGTCCAGGCGGTCTGTTTCTTATCCTAGCAGAGGCGGTCTGAGGTCTTCAAGCATCTGCGGTTTGATGGCTTGCCGCAGCAGCGGCCTGGTGGCTTGACCGCAACAGCGGATTGGCGTCCATAAGCAGTGGCAGACAGGAGGCTAGCAGGCGATATTATGGTGAGCATGGGCGGTCTGGCGGCTAGCAAGCGTTCTAGCGGTTAGCCACAACAGACAAGTGGTTGGAGCGGTTAGGCGGTTAAGGGCCTGTTTGGGAAGGCTTTTCAGGAAGGAGTGGTAGCAAAAGGAGGGTAAGAAAAAAAGCTTTTGGAAAATATCTATTAGAAAAGGAGAACTGTTTGGAGGAACTTCTTTTGCAGAGTTTTTCAAAAAGGAGAACCACTTTATAAACCGTTTGACAAATTTCCATTGCGGTATCCTTTTTTATTAAAAATATGCGTCTGGGGAAAATGCGAAATTATTTCGCCGGGGCAGGTTTTTTTTCGTTCGGGAGCGAATTTTTTCATCGGGGGCCAGTTTTTTCGCCCGGGCGCGGTTTTTTTGCCCGGGCGCAAATTTTTCGCCCGGACGCGATATTTTCGCCTGGGCGCCAATTTTTCGGCCGGACCCTATATTTTCGGCCGGACCCTATATTTATAAATATATATACATATACTACAAACATATATTTTAAAATTTTATATAGTTTTTAAAAAAAAAATATATTCAAAACGCCACCGGAGTTTTGCCAAATGATTTTTTGTTTGGAACAACTCTGCAAACACAGACTATCCAAACAGATATCTGTTTCCAAAAACCAGTTTCCAACAGCTCCATTTACAAACCTGCATTTACAACAGCTCATTTTACAACCGCAACCGCTCTACCAAATGAAGCCTAAACCCTAAGCACCAAATTCTTATGTATTTTGCTCGGAATACTAATTTCGCCCATTGTTGCCCCTGCCCCCCGACCTGCACAGGAAAATCTTGCCTATCTCTCTTGTCGTCGGCGGACTCTCGCCACTCCCTTTAGTCGTCGGGGGATCAGGTATTCTTTCTCTTCCTCCCTTTCCTTGTCTCTCTCATCTTCATCTTCTTTTTCTTCTTCTTCCTACCCCTTCATCTTCTTCCACCCCCACTTCTTCTTCGTCTGCTTCCTCTTGTTCTTCTTCTTATTCCTCCTCTTCTTCTTTCTCTTCTTATTCTTCTCCTTTTTCTTCTTTAGTTGTTGTTGTGTATCCCTCAGAGTTCATACTTGCAATATGTTTGTATAAAAAATTAACACCAACAAAAAATCATGAACGAGCAAAAAAATCACTTTGAGGCGAAAAATTCGCGTCCGAGCGAAAAATTCGTCCACGTTCGAAAAAATCGCGCCCGGGCAGAAAAAACCTGTAGGGGCAAAAAAAACGTTCTCCGACAAAAAATATCGCTCACGAGCGAAAAATTCGTGTCCGGCTGAAAAAATCGAGACCAGACGAAAAAATCACGGTCGGGCGAAAAAAATTTCCCCCAGCCGAAAAAATCACGAACGAGCGAAAAAATTACGCCAATGCCAAAAATTTGCCCCGGGCGCGCTCAGGCGACAAAATCGCACCCGGTCGAAAAAAAATATGTCAGGGCAAAAAAATTTCGTTAACGGGCAAAAAATTCGCGCCCGATCCAAAATTCCCGACCGGGCTAAAAAAACAGGGCCCGGGCCAAAAATTCGCTCCCCGCGAAAAAACCGCGCTCATGCGAAAAAATTGCGCCCGGGCGAAAAACCGCTCTCCGGCGAAAAAAACAAGCTCCGATGACAAATATCGCTCTCGGGCGAAAAAAATAGTGCTCGAGCGAAAAACTGCTCCCGGGCAAAAAAATCGCGCCCGGGCGAAAGAAACGTCCCTAGGCGAAATAACGCGCGTGGGCGCAAAAATCCCCGCGGGAAAAAATCGCGCGAGGGCGAAAAAATCGTTTCGGTCAAAAAAAATCACGCCCGGGCAAAATAATCGGCTCGGGCGAAAAAATCATACCCGGATGAAAAAAACGCACCCGGGCAAAAAATCACGTCAGGACGAAAAAAACATGCTCGGGCAAAAAAAAAACTTGCACGGGCAAAAAAACCGCACTTGGGCGAAAAAAACTCACCCGGGCGAAAAACCCCTCGTCTGGGCGAAAAATTTGCGCCCGGGCAAAAAATTTGCGTCGGGCAAAAAAAACACGCCCGGGCAAAAAAATTACGCCCGGGAAAAAAATCACGCAAATACAAAAAAAACAAATTGTAGATTTTTTTAAGGGATAAGGGTTTTTGGATGAAAAAGTGCTTTTCGAAAAGGGTTGAAAATATGTAATAAGTGACTTTTCCAAAAAATGAGAAAATGGAGTTTTTCTCGGTAGCTTTTCCCACTGATAGACAATCCAAACGGTCTTTTAAGTGTGGTAGCGTTTTTCCGAAAATGAAAAGAAGTTAAAAAGCCCTCCCAAACAGGCCCTAAGTCGCTTCAGCGGACAATGTCTTAACCGCAACTGCCGTCAGGGTGATAGTCGCCAGTAGTGTTCTGAGGCTCTTTTTGTATTGTGTATAGTTGGCGGTTTGACTGTGTCAAACCGCTCTAGCCGCCCGACTAGTTATTTAGTCCCACATCGTGGGTTTTATTCTCTCACCTCCCCCGGTTTCTATAAATTACGGGGCATACCTATGCAATGATTATCTTTTTTGAGCAATAAAATTTTGCGGTTTATTTACTTTTTGGCGTCTACTCGCTCATTTCTCACATTATCAAAATTTTGATTTATTGTACTGTATGCATATTGTTATCATCCCCATTGTTTGCATGTACGACGCTTCATGAAATACTTATCTCATATAGTCATAATTTTTATGACTAACCCATTGTGAATCTATTTTTTTTAGACAACATGAGCGTCTCCCAGTGCTCCTAAGAGGATTCCTCCAGAAGAACTAGCGAAGGTATGGCTAAAGATCTTTGTAGGCATCGGAGAAGTTCATCAAAAGCATAAGGACTCGTGTAGAGATCCATATTGTGACTTCTGTATTGAATATAAGTAGTACTCGTGTTAGTTTTCTTTTTATCGAATGATGTAATATTGAGAAATAAATGAATAAAAAATACTGATGTTTATGTTCTTTGTATTGTGATATTAAATGCTGCGACCTTTTTTATTCAAAACTATTGTCCGATCCTTGAATCATTTGAAGAGCCCAAGAGTTGGGTCTCTACAGAGAGAGCACGCCGGAAATCGTCGAGTATAGATTTTGTCGTCGAGGCCTGAACGGCAGCCGGAGAGCAGGAACGAGTCTCGCCATCAGGGGATCAGAGCGCGCATCTAGGGTTTTCTGAAGGAGAGGAGGCGCGATATGAAATAAAAAAGGCAGAGGCACGTGATATTTTTAAGACCTGTCGGATCGTAAGGATCGCGCTAGCATCACGATCCTAACAATCCCACGATCCGCCACGCGATTCCACTCTATTAGAGGCCTAATGCGATCCCGTTAACTATTCGGAGCACATATCATTTTCTGGATTGTAGGCTCGTGCGGTCATACGATCTGGATCACGACTCTGACAACATTGGTTTAATTGTAGTGTCTCCTACTGACTTCTTTCTTTCAAATTTATGCAGATTATTTGATTCAGTCATTTTCATTTTTTTTAACATGAAGCCCATGCAAGTTAAATTTTTGAAATTCATTTTAAATAAACAAAACATGAAGCCCTTGCAAATTAAATTGTGAACATTCTGTTATGGGCCGCTCATTTACAAGCCTAATCCCTCCGGTCGAGCAACACAACATAGGCCGCGACCCGCACACCCCAACCCCTTTCCGCACGTGTTCTCGGTGCGGCGGGTGTTGTGGCCGGGGCTCGATCCCCAGACCTCCTTGATGTAAGCTCTTAATGCTAGCTCACATCACCATCTGAGCCTAATCCCGCCGGTCAAGCTTTCCACGCCTGCTACTCCTCCTCAAGCCCCAAGCCACGCACGCCCCCATCCCGTCACTTTCTTCTAAAAAGTCCATCCCAACCCGCTATCTCTCCCATCCCCTTCTTTCATATATATTTTTTTTGGAGCCCACTGGTCTTTCCACCTCTTTATTTTCCTTAGTTTTCTCCCAGAGCCCTTCATTCCTCATTCCCGAGCTACCTGCACACGCAAATCCCGCCTCTTACTTTCTTGTTTTAATTTTTATTTTTCTTTCTCGGGCCCACCAACACTCTTCCTCTTTTGTGCATTCCCATAACCGCACCTTTTTTTCTACTTTCTTCTCACCGTTTCTCTCTTTTCCACCTTAATTAATCAATCTTGATTAATTACGTCTAATTACGTCTTATATTAAATTAATTCAGTGATTAATTAATTATGCTGTTCCCTCCACTCCCAGCCGCCAACCTCGACCTCGTTGTACAAATACTTGCTCGGCTTGACAGTTTTGAAGCGCGAGTCAATTGCGTGCTCCAAACTCCTCTTGCGGAGCGTCGCGACTCGCCACGCCCTGCAGACAACTATTCCATCACTCTGCCTCCCTCGTATGCCCCACTATTGACTCACTTCGTGCAGTCGCCACAGCCGTTGCCACTGGTCGCTGTTGTATCACCTCTCTCCATGGTGGTCGTCCTTCCGCTGCTTCCGCCTTCTCTCTGGTCACCCACTCCGCCGCCTCCGGTCATCTCGCCACCTCCTCTACCGACTCTTCCTTCGCCGATCCCTTCCTAGCCGCTTCCACCGACTACATCGCCGCCTCTTCTACCGACCTATGTTCTGGTGACTCCGGCGGATCCATTCCTACTGCAGGTCGTCGCTTCTCAGACCTCCTTGTGGCTGCTGCTCACCACCGTTCCACTGACCTTGCGAAAGCCATTACTTCCGCCGCGCATCTTTCCGATGGCGCCGCTGCTACTCGACGCCACCGCTGCCGCCGCCACACACTATCAGGCCTTGTTCTGGCTGGAGATCAAGATGCCAGATGATCTGACCATCCATGTGAAGTTCGAGCTTGTGGTCAAGCTCGGTGTCAAGAATAGATAGAGTGTTACAGATCCTCCGCTAGCTATCTTGTATTATTATTATTTATATGACGAGTCTAGTCATTGTATCAAGTCGTGTTGTATTGAGTCATAGTCGTCGTAGCGTTACGTGTTTTCAATATTTGTTGTATGTTGTGTTATTTATTGTTATGCCATCGACGCCTATATATATAGGGCTCTTGGGGTCTTGTAAGGATTATGCAAGAAAAATATCAAAGTTCTCTTCCTCTCCCTCTAGCTCTTCTCTTCTCACCCCCTCCCTTCTAGGGTTTCAACCTCTCTCTCACCTCCACCATTTCTAGGGCTAACAACCCTTGTATCCCCACCTTCCCCGCACCTCTGGCTGCCATTCGACGAACCACCATCCAGGCACGTAACAGAACATCTCTTCATAATTAATGTCATATTATTGAGTGAATCCACGGTCCACAAGATGTGCTTTTAAGTACTCAACCGACTCATCCAAACAGTGTTTAATCGTAAACACCTATTTACATCCTACTCTGGGCTATCTAGGAGGAAGGTGCACAAAGTCCCAAGCTATTAGCTCACAGTACCTTCATTTCATCATCCATCACTGCCTACCATCCTGAATGTTGGAGAGCCTTCTATACATAAGAAAAGGGGGTGGAAATAGATGAGAAGAAGCACATAGACCTTTAAAGTTCGAGAGATACCCGTTTAAGGGAGACATGGTGAGAAAGATGATGAGTAATAGATGAGCGGGTATCTAGTGGAGAGTTGTGGGTGGAACAGTTGGAACAGGGGCGTCGTCAGTGTAACATCCGTAAACCTTACGCGATTTTATTTAAAATTGTAGGGGCGAGTCGCGACCAATTTTGATCGAGGCAGCTCGTCGTCAAGGTATAGTGGTATTTATTTTTCCTATTTTTGGCGACTGTTAGTTCGTTAAGTGAGTTAAGAATCGTGCGTAACACATGTTATTTTAAAATCGTCGCGCGCGAAGTTTTCTGTTAGTATTCAAAAGAACTAGTTTGTGTTTTGGTGTGCCGATAGCTGTTTTATAAGCGTTTTGGGTGGAAATGAGGTGCCAATAGCATTTCCCCCCCCCCCTTTTCTCCTCTTGCGGTTATCAATAAACCGCTACAACCCGGTTTATAATCCCGCACGCTTTATTTTCACGGAGGATAATACCGCAGCCGTTCCGTCTTCTTACGCCTCCCGCTAGCAGCGCACCCGACGATCCTTCCAGCCGGGCTTCTGCAAGCCCTAGCCGGCGGCCTCCCTCCCTCCAGGACTCATCTTGGGCTTCTCCTCCCTTCTCTGCAGGCGCCGGGGAGTATTCCTTTTCCTTCCTTGGCCGTGGATGTGCTGGGTCTAACCCTAACCGGAGGAGTTGAGTTTCGTTTTGGTTCCGGTGAGTCGATTCCTCCTTTATCTCGATTTTCTCATGAAGATCCTTCGATTTGGAGGTTAGGTTAAACTAATTTTCATTCCTTTTGCCCTATTTTAGGTTTTGGTGTTCGTGGTTCACCGCGGAATTCGAGTAGGACGCTTTGGGAACCTCAACCGCTCTGCGTAAATGTAAATTAGTAAAGTTTAGCTTCTAATTTTGGTAACGCTAGTTGTTTTGGAATTTTTCCACCGGAAACCCTTAGGGGAAAATTATGAAATTAGGGCTGCCCTAAAGTGCAGGACTTTGGTGGGGTCGGGGCAGCATTCTGAAGGTCCCCAGTAGTAGGATTTGCCTTCGGAAGAGGAGATGTCGCCGCGCCGGGTCTACGAGCGTCGTACCACCACTGTAAGGAAACCTAACTTTTGCTAATTAGACATAGAATAAAAAAATATATATTGTATACGCATGAGTATATTTATTTCAAGTAACATGTCCATGCATAGAAAGGTGTGGTGATAGGCAAACGGTTACGAAAAACGTGTAGGGTGACACGATCTCCCTAAGACCCAAGTAGTCGGATCGTGAACAGAAACGTAGAGTACGAAAGCGTTAACCGTGTTCGTAGGTTTGGAATCTGTCCCGAGCAAGAACGTGAATGTCCATTCTAGTAGACCACAAGAGAGTCAAGGGTCGTTTAGTAGTTCCCCAAAAAGATTTCCCATGCAGAGTAGCGTCAGACCAAAAAGGTCAGCCAGCACACAGAGTTCTTTCGTGCTAGGTAGAGGCGCACTACCTTTCTCATAAGGCACATGGAACCTTATGAGTAGTACAGACTTGGGAAGTGTCTTCCCTTGAGCCAGCTAGCAGATTCGAGACCGTGTCCACGTGACACTAGAACAATTGGGTTCGTAAGATGGTCTCGGGTCGTCAGTTTCAGTTGCGCGTTAGGAGCTACTCTGCCTAGAGCCTCCCTAGTAAATGAGCAGGTTAGAAATCATATAGAACTCAAGTATAGACCTGTCGTGAGTCAGTACACTAGTTAATCAACGTCAGGACTTGGGTAAAAGAACAAAAAGTTGCGAATGTAGAACTAATAGATGTGTTGACCAGGAAGTATAGGAAAATCATGCATAACATATAACATAAAATGTTTTCAGTGCACGAGACTATTTTAAAGGCATGGATGCATTCATAAGTAAAACTGTTTTTAGTGTCACTTGGAGGAGTTATTTTTCCTTACTCTGACCCTTCGTGGGCACTGTTTTTCAGGTGACCCAGGTGGGAAACTACGTCTAGGATGAGCATTATGGTGACGTCAGTTTGTATTATTTATCTTGTTCAGTTTACTCTATTTCAGCATGTACTTGTAGATGAGAACATTGTAACAGATTAATGTTTTTATCTAATTTGTATCAGACTATTTATGGTTAACCAGATTTTCAGTTAATTCAGTTCTATTTCCTGTTTAGTGGCTCTGTGAATCCAGATATCAGGTATGTGGTTACCCTTAATTTACTTTTTAAACTTCCGCTGTAAGTCTTAAATTGCTTAGTATAGATTTCATTACCTGCTGCTACTAGTTTTAATACTGTTTCCTAGTTTTCTTTATATCGCTGACCCGGCCGGACGGCTGATTTCTGAAATACTGGGAAGGGGTGTTACAAATTGGTATCAGAGGCAGGTTTAGGATCCCTGGACCCTAGAAAGAATTCACAGAGCCATAGGAGCGTATAAGAGTAAACTCTTGTTAGTAAAGTACTTTAAGTGCGATTAAGCCCTAGTGTTCGCTAGAGTACGAAATAAGTTGCTAAGCCAGATTTCTTAGATGCTTGATAAATAATCAGATTTCTTTGTTTATATTCTATCAGGCACCACGAGTTAGTGAACCAGGTGAATCTTCACGCCAGAACCCGATTCCTAGTGCAACCATGGGAGACGCTGCCGTGCCACAGGTACCACCAGTTCCAGCAGCTCCAGAGGGCACTGAGATAACGTCTCAGATTGCCAAGGCGGTTACTGTTGCCTTGATGGAGTTTCAGAGAGGACTGGCTGCAGGGTTTCTAGCTCCAGTACAAGTACCAGTCCCTGCACCAGCTCCTGCAGCAGCACCTGTGGAGACGACCCTGGAGCGCTATTTGAGAAATTTTAGAGAACTTCAGCCTTCGAACTACAGTGGGGATGAGACCCCGATGGATACAGATGATTGGATAGCTAGCACTAGAGACCTGCTGAACGTTTTGGAGTGCCCGGAGAATAAGAAAGTTCCTCTGGCAGCTTTCCTCCTCCGAGGAGAGGCAAAGGTCTGGTGGGACAAATACCGGGCAGATGATCCTGCAGGTAAAGTGTTATGATCAATTCCTTTATTTTAGAAAGTAATGTGTAAATTTTTAAAATAGTATGACCATACTTTTGGCCAGGTCGTACACCAGACATGTTTACTTGGGGCGAGTTCTCTAGAGCTCTTGCTAGTTGGTTCGTGCCTCCTTCCGCACGACGAGGTCTCCAGGAGAAGTATCTGAGGCTTTTCCAGGGGGACAGGACAGTTACTGAGTACGAGCGAGAGCTGACTCATTTGGCTCGATATGCGGGCGTGATGCAGGGGGATCAGACTGAGAAGTGCAGTCGCTTTGTGGATGGTTTGCGTGACTCGTTGAGACAGCCGCTGATGACGATCGTCAACGCTGATTACAGGAGCTTAGTGGATACGGCTCGCAGACTGGAGGCTGACCAGCAGAAGGTTCAGAAGCGAAGTAGTTTTCGTGCGAAGCGATCTCAGGATTCGCATCAGCCGCAGCAGAGCAGAAACGATCAAGGAAAGAACTGGAACAAGAAGCCGAAGCCCGATGCTAAGAAGAATGGTCAATCTGGTGACCGGAGCAAGGACTATCCCACGTGTCCCAAGTGTCAGCGTCGCCATTCAGGAGAGTGTTTGGCCAGTGCAGGCGTATGTTACAAGTGCCGACAACCTGGACACATAACTCGCTTCTGTCAGGAAGCTGGGACAAATTAGGTAATCAAGGTCCTTTTGTTTTGATTACATTTATGTAATTACGATAGATTTTTAATGTAATTTATTCCTGCAGTCGAAGTACGAGGTTGGTGGCTCTAGCAGGGTAGATAAGGGCAAAACATTGATGCTCACTGATGGGAGACCACAACAGGGTCGAGACTTAGTGCAGCCCAGAGCTTATGGGCTGGGTCAGCAGGAGGCGAAGGATCAGGAGGATGTTGTGACAGGTAAGTGTTGTTTGCTTAACTAGTTGGTTTTAAATCCTCTGTAATGACACATTTATTTTTTTCATCCCTCATAAATTCATCCATGTAGGCATTCTTATGATTCGTAATTTACCCTCTAAGATTCTATTTGATACGGGTGCCTCACACTCGTTTATCGCGGAATCTCTAGTGCGTAAGTTGGATTTAGAGGTCTTCCCAGAGTCAGTACCGCTAGAAGTCATGATGCCGAATGGATCCCTTCTGCAGACCAGAGATAAGTGCAGGGTACCGATACAGTTTGGTGATACCGAGATTATCGTGGAAGCTTTGCAGCTACCTATAGCAGGATTCGACCTGATTTTTGGTATGGACTGGCTTTCTGCAGTCAACGTCAGGATTGACTGTAGGGCGAAGCAGATACAGTTTGATGGCCCCAACCAGACATCTTTTTCTTTTCAGGGCTTGAAGGGAGTAGTGAAGATGATCATATCTGCAGTCCAAGCGAGAAGGTGCATCAGTAAAGGTTGTGAAACCTTCGTAGTACTGATGAGCGCGGAGCCTAAGGCTGACTTGTCAGAGGTACCAGTGGTGCAGGAGTTTCCAGATGTTTTCCCAGAAGAGCTCCCTAGTGCCCCTCCAGATAGAGAAGTTGAATTCCCGATAGATTTGCATCCTGGGGCTACACCGGTAGCCAAATCTCCATATCGGATGGCTCCAAGGGAACTATCAGAGTTGAAGAGTCAGTTGCAGAAGCTGCTTGATTTGGGTTTTATACGCCCTAGTACTTCGCCTTGGAGTGCTCCAGTGCTTTTTGTGAAGAAGAAGGATGGTAGTCTGAGATTGTGCATAAACTACCGTGAATTGAATAAGCTGACCGTTAAGAACAAGTACCCGATTCCAAGGATTGATGATTTGTTCGACCAGTTGGTGGGAGCGAGCACTTTTTCCAAGTTAGATCTGAGGTCGGGCTATCACCAGTTGAAGATTCGTGACGCGGATATACAGAAGACTGCATTCAGTACCAGATATGGACACTTCGAGTTCGTGGTCATGCCGTTCGGGCTGACCAATGCCCCTTCAGTATTTATGGACCTGATGAATAGGGTTTTTCGGGAGTACTTGGATCGTTTTGTCATCGTCTTCATAGATGATATTTTGGTGTTCTCTAAGAGTGCAGAAGATCATGCAGCACACCTCAGGATTGTTTTGAGCACACTCAGGAAGAACCAGTTGTTTGCCAAGTTTTCTAAATGTGAGTTTTGGCTTTCAGAGATTGCATTCTTAGGCCACATCATCAGTCAGAAAGGGGTTAGTGTTGATCCGAAGAAGATAGAGGCTATTAGGAATTGGCCAAAACCGTCGACAGTTTCAGAGGTTCGCAGCTTTTTGGGTCTTGCTGGATACTACAGGAGATTCATCAGGGATTTCTCAAAGATAGCCCTACCACTGACTTCCCTCACTATGAAGGGAAAGGGCTTGGTGTGGACTGTTGAGTGCGAGTTAGCCTTTGAGGACTTGAAGGACAGATTGATGACCGCACCGATTTTGAGTTTACCTTCAGGACCAGACGGATTTCAGATTTATAGCGATGCTTCAGGTCAGGGTTTGGGTTGTGTCCTCATGCAGCATGGAAAGGTCGTAGCATATGCCTCGAGACAGTTAAAGGTTCATGAGAGAAATTACCCCGTGCATGACTTGGAGCTTGCAGCAGTTATTCATGCCCTGAAGATTTGGAGGCACTACCTCTATGGAGTGCGTTGCGAGATCTTTACTGATCATAAGAGCCTCAAGTATATCTTTGATCAGCGAGAGCTCAATTTGAGGCAGCGTAGATGGTTAGAGTTTCTTTCAGACTACGATGTAGACATTCAGTACCACCCAGGAAAGGCGAATGTGGTAGCTGATGCCCTTAGCCGTAGAGGCTCGTGTTTTTATCTTCTCACTCAGCAGGAGGAGTTAGTACGAGAGCTGGAGAGACTGGACATCGTCGTTGTGCCCCGTTGCAGTTTTGGTTCAGCTTGGTTGAGTTGGATGGAGATTTCGTGCGATATTAGAGATAGGATCAGGACAGCTATACCGTTGGATCCAAAGATGACAGAGGTTTGGATCTCAGTGCAGTCAGGTCAGAAAGAGAGATTCTCTATTCAGGATGAGTTATTATTGCATGATGGCAGAGTGTGCATCCCAGATGTTAGTCACCTTCGGGAGGACATTTTTTTCGAGGCACACAATTCCAGGTATTCCATACATCCCGGCAGCACGAAGATGTATGCAGATCTTAAGAAGACAGTCTGGTGGCCAGGTTTGAAGAGTGATGTTGCAGATTATGTAGGGAAGTGCGAGACATGCAAGTTGGTTAAGGCCGAGTGCCAAAGGCCTGGAGGCAAATTGCAGTCACTTCCCATTCCCGAGTGGACATTTGAGGATATATCCATGGACTTCATTCATGGTTTGCCGAGATCGCAGAGTCGGAATGATTCCTTGTGGGTTATAGTAGATCGGCTTTCTAAGGTCGCCCATTTCATTCCTCTTAGGAAGACGGATCAAGGTCCGAAGCTGGCACAGTTATATATAGACGAGATAGTTCGACTTCACGGTATTCCCAAGACTATAGTTTCAGACCGTGATGGCAGATTTACCTCCAGGGAGTGGCGTTACGTACAGGAGCGGTTGGGTACCAGGTTACATTTCAGCACCGCATTCCATCCCCAGACAGATGGACAGACTGAGCGCACAAATAGGAAGTTGGAGGATCTGCTTCGGATGTGCATTCTAGATTTTGGAGGAAAGTGGGAGAAGTATGTTACTCTTGTGGAGTTCTCCTACAACAATAGTTTTCAGGCGAGTATTGGGATGACACCGTTCGAGGCCCTATATGGTAGACGTCGGACACCGTTATGTTGGGCAGAGAGTGAGGAAAGATCTTCTATCAGAGAGTTATGGATTGATAAGACCACTGATAGAATCAAGCTTATTCAGGAGCGTATGAAGACAGCTCAGGATCGCTAGGCCAAGTATCATGATCAGAAGCACAGGTCAGTAGAGTTCAGTGTTGGAGACTACGTTTATCTGAAGGTCAGACCAGTCAGAGGAGTCTCTAGAATAAAGCGGATGAAGAAGTTGAGCCCAGATTCGTTGGTCCTTTTGAGGTGCTGGAAAGAGTGGGTGAGGTTGCATATAGGTTGGCCTTACCTGAGGAAATGAGTGGTGTACATGATGTATTCCACGTCTCCTATCTGAGGAGAGCAGTCAGAGATTCTAGTCAGATTATCAGTACCGAGGAAGCACCAATCGAGACAGATCTTAGTATTGGGGTTAGACCAGTCAAGATAGTGGACTCAAGGATTCAGAAGCTCAGAACTAGAGAGATTCGCATGGTCAAAGTCCTTTGGATGAACTGTGGCCGTCCAGAGTATACTTGGGAGCGAGAGGATGAGCTTAAGAGCAATGCAGACTATTCTTTTCTCTTCGATTAAGGTATGGTTTCAATTTTCGAGGACAAAAATTTTTGTTAGGAGGGAAGATTTGTAACATCCGTAAACCTTACGCGATTTTATTTAAAATTGTAGGGGCGAGTCGCGACCAATTTTGATCGAGGCAGCTCGTCGTCAAGGTATAATGGTATTTTTTTCCCTATTTTTGGCGACTGTTAGTTCGTTACGTGAGTTAAGAATCGTGCGTAACACATGTTATTTTAAAATCGTCGCGCGCGAAGTTTTTTGTTAGTATTCAAAAGAACTAGTTTGTGTTTTGGTGTGCCGATAACTGTTTTATAAGCGTTTTGGGTGGAAATGAGGTGCCAATAGCATTTCCCCCCCCCCCTTTTCTCCTCTTGCGGTTATCAATAAACCGCTACAACCCGGTTTATAATCCCGCACGCTTTATTTTCACGGAGGATAATACCGCAGCCGTTCCGTCTTCTTCCGCCTCCCGCTAGCAGCGCACCCGACGATCCTTCCAGCCGGGCTTCCGCAAGCCCTAGCCGGCGGCCTCCCTCCCTCCAGGACTCATCTCAGGCTTCTCCTCCCTCCTCTGCAGGCGCCGATGAGTATTCCTTTTCCTTCCTTGGCCATGGATGTGCCGGGTCTAACCCTAACCGGAGGAGTTGAGTTTCGTTTTGGTTCCGGTGAGTCGATTCCTCCTTTATCTCGATTTACTCATGAAGATCCTTCGATTTGGAGGTTAGGTTAAACTAATTTTCATTCCTTTTGCCCTATTTTAGGTTTTGGTGTTCGTGGTTCACCGCGGAATTCGAGTAGGACGCTTTGGGAACCTCAACCGCTCTGCGTAAAGGTAAATTAGTAAAGTTTAGCTTCTAATTTTGGTAACCCTAGTTGTTTTGGAATTTTTCCACCGGAACTTAGGGGAAAATTATGAAATTAGGGCTACCCTAAAGTGCAGGACTTTGGTGGGGTCGGGGAAGCATTCTGAAGATCCCCAGTAGTAGGATTTGCCTTCGGAAGAGGAGATGTCGCCGCGTCGGGTCTACGAGCGCCGTACCACCATTGTAAGGAAACCTAACTTTTGCTAATTAGACATAGAATAAAATATATATATTGTATACGCATGAGTACATTTATTTCAAGTACCATGTCCAGCATAGAAAGGTGTGGTGATAGGCAAACGGTTACGAAAAACGTGTAGGGTGACACGATCTCCCTAAGACCCAAGTAGTCGGATCGTGAACAGAAACGTAGAGTACGAAAGCGTTAACCGTGTTTGTAGGTTTGGAATCTGTCCCGAGCAAGGGCGTGAATGTCCATTCTAGTAAACCAGAAGAGAGTCAAGGGTCGTTTAGTAGTTCCCCAAAAAGATTTCCCATGCAGAGTAGCGTCAGACCAAAAAGGTCAGCCAGCGCACAGAGTTCTTTCGTGCTAGGTAGAGGCGCATTACCTTTCTCATAAGGCACATTGAACCTTATGAGTAGTACAGACTTGGGAAGTGTCTTCCCTTGAGCCAGCTAGCAGATTCGAGACCGTGTCCGCGTGACACTAGAACAATTGGGTTCGTATGATGGTCTCGGGTCGTCAGTTTCAGTTGCGCGTTAGGAGCTACTCTGCCTAGAGCCTCCCTAGTAAATGAGCAGGTTAGAAATCATATAGAACTCAAGTATAGACCTGTCGTGAGTCAGTACACTAGTTAATCAACGTCAGGACTTGGGTAAAAGAACAAAAAGTTGCGAATGTAGAACTAATAGATGTGTTGACCAGGAAGTATAGGAAAATCATGCATAACATATAACATAAAATGTTTTCAGTGCACGAGACTATTTTAAAGGCATGGATGCATTCATAAGTAAAACTGTTTTTAGTGTCACTTGGAGGAGTTATTTTTTCTTACTCTGACCCTTCGTGGACACTGTTTTTCAGGTGACCCAGGTGGGAAACTACGTCTAGGATGAGCATTATGGTGGCGTCAGTTTGTATTATTTATCTTGTTCAGTTTACTCTATTTCAGCATGTACTTGTAGATGAGAACATTGTAACAGATTAATGTTTTTATCTAATTTGTATCAGACTATTTATGGTTAACCAGATTTTCAGTTAATTCAGTTCTATTTCCTGTTTAGTGGCTCTGTGAATCCAGATATCAGGTATGTGGTTACCCTTAATTTACTTTTTAAACTTCCGCTGTAAGTCTTAAATTGCTTAGTATAGATTTCATTACCTGCTGCTACTAGTTTTAATACTGTTTCCTAGTTTTCTTTATATCGCTGACCCGGTCGGACGGCTGATTTCTGAAATACTGGGAAGGGGTGTTACAGTCAGTAGGGGCGATTGGATTGGGACATTTTGGCAAGTATGATGACGGGTATGCATGTTTATTGAGAGAGGAGGAGGTGTTGGCATCACACTGGTCCATTCAATAGGTATGTTTGGGATTGAGGAAGAGCAGGTGGTGTTTCGTTAGGAGTCGATGAGGAATTGAAGGGTTGATCCTCAAGGAAGGTAACATCGGCGGATTTCACTGTTTTTTGATATATGGGAGAATAACACGCATATCCCGTTTGAGTTTGAGAGTACCCAATAAAGATATGATAGCCCGTGGTGCTAGCTTATCTAAAAGAAGACCAAAATGATAGACAAAATTGACTCACCAAAGACTCAAAAGTTAAGACAGGGGAGATGTGGACAGAAGTAGGATGGAGAAAGGGGACACAAATTTTATGATAATTGAGGACACGTCTCCGGATCCATCAATCGGGGTAGTTTCTCCATTGGCAATAGTGATAAATTTGGGATAAAGTGTCTTTGTACCATATGAGTTTCTGTAGAGTAATGTGATTTGAGGCCTCAGAGTCCACTATCCAAGAGGGCCATGGGAGAGACATTATAAAAACATCATCTAACACAGAGGAAATGGGTTTGAAAGTTCGAGTAAGCTGCTCACGAAGATTTTGGAATTCCTCCCTCAAGGTGCCAATTTCAAATCGGGACTTGCTGGGAGTGTCTATTGCAGAAGCTTCGTTAGGAAGATTTTGATCCTACTAGGGGAATCCATATTTTCTATAACACCTTGCCTCATTGTGATTTGCCCTACCATAAAAGGTACACATGTAGACGCTCTAACCCTTAAACAATTTCGGCTATTTCGCCCACCACCACTCAAAAGCCCAAGCAACCTCCCCTATGCTTTAAGGGAGGGAGTAGCATGCTTCATTAGAATGTTGGAGAAGGGAAGAAGATGGAGTTATGTGGACATCGGTGGAGGAAGTAACCTTTAGAATCATGAGCAAATATTCGACATGGATGAGATCATGAGCAAATATTCGACATGGATGAGATTGCTGGAGAAGATAGAACGTTGGCACAAACACTATAGAGATGTGGTGACATTCTAGCCATCATTATAACTATATTAATTGCTTCCTTCCCAGCCTTACGGGTTTGGCAGATCAAGATTAGGAGGCTGGTGTTGAATCCATTGATGAGAGTCATTTATTGTATCGTAAATGATACCAGATTGCCAAAACATTTTCAACGGTCTGGAGGTCTCAGAATAAATCAAACAATTGTTAAAGGCTATATTTCACAGAGTATAGTGACACTAGTTCATTATATATAACGTTTGCAGTTTCATGATGCATAACAATTTGATATGACTCACTTTCCATGAAGTTCAGTATCCAGGACTAAATTTGACCATCCTCCTGAAGCCATTGCTCGGTTGGCTCATTCAATGGATCTCGAGTCAGATGATGATGAAGATTCTTAGTCTGGAGTACCCATCACACTGAGTGGATCCACTCAACAAAGTTCTTTTCACTAAAGTAAGTAATGGTGATCATAATCTCATCTCTGACTTCATATATGGGGGGAGAAGCAGGGGAAACTGTAGTAGTGGATGAGGCTGTTTCAGCTTTTGTCTCGACCATACAAAAAATTGGTAGGGAGTTCTACAAGCTTCCTTGGTTCAAGTGAGAAATGACAAGATTCAAGAAGGAATCAGCTTCTGGGGAATTCAATAGACTTATGGAGAACTTTTGGCGAGCTAAGTGAAAATTGACAAATGATTCGGAGAGAGCGAGAGCTCAATCAGAGAGGGTGACGAGGGCTTTTCAATACTTGGTAAACAACGAGAAGATCATCGAGCTCTGCAAATATCAAGAGCTTTTGCGAGCTCTGTACTCAATTTCTTTTGGTTAGTTTTTGCCAAGCTTGAGAGAATCAAAAGATGATCAGGAGAGAGCGGGAGATCAATCATCGAGAGTGATGAGAGCTTTTGCGTGCTTTGTAAACAGTGCGAGGATTGGGCCATTTTGCAAACAACAAAAGCTTCTGCGAGCTCTGTAAAGACAGCGAGGGGATTTGTGAGCACAGGTTGATGAGATCTGAGCGGGCATGCGGACTGAGATCGGCGGGCTCAAGCAACAATCGATTGTCAGCGAGTTCTTCAAACAGCGAGAGGATCGAACGGGCAGAGGTCGGCTGAGATCTTAGTGGCCGCGCGTGTTGAGGTCGACGAGGTCAGGAGCGAACACCAGATTTGGTCAACGAGAGCCGAGTATGTGAGCTTGAAAAATAATATGATCGAATTCGTGAGCTCAGGTGTGAAATGGAGAGCTCAAGTAGCATAAGAGCGGGAACTCAATAATTCGTGCGAGCTAGGTGAGTGTGGGAGACGAGTCTTCAAGAATCGTAATCTGACTCTGATATCATGTAACTTCATATAAGAAACATACAAGAACACGTACACATATTTATAGTTACGAGGAATGACACCATAACTCCCATTCACAATGGGAGATTAATCTATACAAGATAAAAAATCTCCCAATGAGCGTTTGTATCCGTGCTTTTGTATTGGGTTTCTATGCATCTTTTTTATTCTATACATTACATTATTATATTGCGAAATCATTTTTTGTCGTTTTCCTCTATTATGACATTCCAACAATCCAACCTCCAGAAAATAATCTAGTTCCCTGTTTTTCATATTTGGGTTTCTGAATTCTTCTATGTTTTGCATTAGAGGCATATAAAATAAAGATAGGCTCTAATGAAGAAATCAGTAAATATTTTTAGTACCATTAAAATTCTGGATTATCTTCTCTTGGATGAAGATTGTATTGATTGGTTTAATTTTTTAAATTTGTAAAATTTTGCCTTATTCTTCCTTGATTATAATCGTGAATCTAATTAGACATTCTTTTATAGATGTTTCCAAGAACCCGGAGTTGCTGAAGAAGCTAGCCTCAATGTTGGAAGATGGAGATGATTTCGACTGTCCCGTCTGCCTTTCTCCGCCAACCAAAACCATCATAACGTGCTGCGCCCACATCTTCTGCCAATCATGCATACTAAAAACCCTGAAGACCCTCAATCCTCGTTGTCCCATCTGCCGTCAACCCCTGTCCAAGTCTGAACTTTTCTTAGCCCCGCCGCCAAAGGCTTCAGATGAGAATCCCATTACAGAATTCTCTGGCATGCCGGTCTCATCCAAAACCCTGGCCTTACTGAATCTCCTCCAGGAATCCAGGAGGGAGAAAGATTCAACCAAATCCGTAGTATTTTCACAATTCCAAAAGATGCTGATCCTGTTAGAAGAGCCATTGCGAGCAGCCGGTTTTCGTTTTCTGCGTATCGATGGCTCCATGACGATGAAAAAAAGGGGTGAAGTGATGAAGGAGTTTGGATCGCACGGGCCGAATTCTCCAACAGTGTTGTTAGCCAGCCTCAAAGCAGCGGGCACGGGGATAAATTTGACAGCGGCGTCGAGAGTGTATTTGGTGGAGCCATGGTGGAATCCCGCGGTGGAGGAGCAGGCGATGGACAGGGTGCACAGAATTGGACAGCTGGAGGAGGTGAAGGTAGTAAGGCTGATTGTGAAGGATAGTATTGAGGAGAGGATACTGGAGCTTCAGGGGAGGAAGAAGAAGCTCGCTGGAGGGGTTTTTAGGAAGAAAGCTGCAAGGGAGCAGAGAGAAATGCGAGTCGACGAGATTCGGACCATGCTCTGCCTGTAAGGAGGTTCGTTTTAGAACTCCCTGTTCTTTTTTTGAAGCACTAGAGATTTGTTGAATATAACAATAGCGCCTATCGATTATGTAGGAAGTGCCGGTGTTCACAACGAATGGCTTTATTTGTACTTGTATCTATTTATTGTGCAGATCTGGAGAGATTGGTAGCTTTTCTGTTTGATTTATGTTATCAGAAAAGCAAATTCGCCTATTCTCTCTGTTGTCCTGATACCTTGAATCTTTGATTGTGTGCACCGGTTCTATATTTGTATGGGGCGTAGTCAGCCAAAATTTCCATGTCTGTAGATTATTTGATAGATTAATTAGTCAGTTTTAGGGTCAAAAATTGGCCATTTGAGCAAGTGGATTTACTGTGGCGGGGCTACCTCTGAATGCTAATGCATCATTGTTGTGGTTTGGTTGTCATTTGGTTATGCAGCAGTCTGGCGTTAAGCAGAATGTTTCTAGGTGCGAATTCATGAAACAACCAAATCAATGCAGAGCGACAAAAGAAAATACGACAGAGAAGTCGGACTCGCTTGATCCGTGAGTGAGAGAGAGAGAGAGAGAGTAATCTTGACTGCAATACGCTAACATAGTGAACACACAAAGTTTGTGACAGAACTAATCTTCATCGTCGTACGACCCACCACCACTGGAGAAGCACCACACCGAGACTTGGTCTTGCCGCGTCTATGCCGCCCTCCATCGTCTCTGCACCCACCGCAACCTGTGGCAACCTCACCACACTCATACCAACCCAATGCAGCCTTGCCGTAGCTGTTGCTGCCCCACCGTTGCCTTGCCGCACATATTGCAGTCCGCCAACATCTTCTTTCCACACTAACATTCACCGGCCTACTCCCGCTGACGTGCTCTGACCCTCACCGGCAGCCCTCAGCCTCGTGATCAAGAGGAGATTGAGTGCTCTCTGCTCATGGGTTCTCTAGTTGGAGCTGTTTCCTAAACCTCTTATAAAGAAAGAAAAAAAATCAGGTGGGCTGCTACAAGTAAGGTGACGTTTAGTTGGGCTGATGGGCTCCGATGCGGATGGTGAAAAACACAATTTTTGCTTTATTTGAAAAAGCGGTTGTAGTTGTAAATGCAGGTTTGTAAATGAGTTGTTGGAAAATAGTTGTTGGAAATGAAGATCGGTTTTTATAATCTGTTTTTGCAGAGCTGTTCAGAACAAAGAATTGTTTGGCAAAACAGCAGTGGCCCTGACTAGCGGCAGAGCCACCGACGGCCTACCCCGAGCCAACCCGCTGGGTCGTCGGACCCCAGTGAACTCTCCGGGGTATCCCGACGGTGGCACTGATCATAAGGCCCAGACGCAACCCTAAAATATCACTGTGCAGGGCACGTTAGAGCAGCACGGCGGGATATCTTTCCTCCTCCCTAAACGCGGCGAACTGGAGGCGCAGGGCAAGGTTTTGGGATGCCGGATTTTTTTACGCCGTTGAGTTTACGCCAAATTCAAAAAGGAAGTGAAAAACCAAACGAAAATTTTGACCTGCATTTCATTTGAGAAAAACACACCGGAGCAAAAGCCCGCGCCAAATGAATCCTTTTAAGCTACAAGCAGCATTTGGTTCCGCTAATCCCGTAAACACCGTCTATTTAGATCCGCATTTTTTAGGCATAACCCTAAACCGTCTCCCCCGCGCGCCTCTCTCGACCCCATCTATTTCGCGACCTCGTTTTCGCGTGAAACTGCAGACAAGAACACCTCGATCTCGACCTCTTCCCCGTGGCGGAGAGCTGAAGGCCGCCGGAGCTTCCTTGGTCGGCGCCTCCGTCGGGTGGGAGAAGAAAGGATCCGACCCGCTTCATTGTCAAACGCTTGCTAGGGCTGTCGCGGAGATTTGCAAGGGAAGCTGCCGACCTAGCTGCCCCCTTTTCCCGAGCTCGTCACCCATGTGAAGCCGCAGACAAGAAGCACTATGTTCTTCGAGCTTATCCTATTCCGTCCGTGCTCCCTCTTCTCCTTCTTCCTTTTTCATTGACTGTTCTAGGGCAGTGCCAATCCAGGTACGCTGGTGTTCTACATGTCATCTATAATTGGTTCGGCTTAGGCGGATTTTGCCGGAAAAGACGCCAAATTGGGGAATACGAAGCAGAATTTTTGAATCTATTGCCATTCCCACCACTTTCCAAGCAATTCAGAAGTCCCCGGCACCAAAATTAGGGATCCAGGAATTTATTTTTCTTAGGAAGAAGAGATGGCCGAGTCCCAACACGTCATGCTTTCAGCCTCAGGTATCTTAAATTCGTTTTGAATTGAATATTTTTATAAAGGGGCATTCAATCTCCTTGATTCATAGTGAATCAAAGGTTATTTTTCTTCATTATGATCTTTGTTTTTTTTCAGTTTATGGTGTAAAGTTGTTTCTTTTGATTCTGCTGTTGTTTCTATCCTTTATATATATATATAAAAGGGGGAGGACAAGAGGCTGTAAAGCAGCACCTCCCCAAGGATTTGATGCTAGCTGCCTCCAATCTCAAACGGTGGCAATGGTGGGTACTGCTGGTGCTCAACATCTTCTTCCTCCTCGTCGGTCAGACGGCCGCCACACTTCTCGGTCGCTTCTACTATGACAAAGGAGGAAACAGCAAGTGGCTTTCGACCCTCGTCCAGACCGCCGCCTTCCCGCTTTTGCTCCTCCCCTTAATCTTCCTCCCTGCCTCCCCCTCCTCGTCCTCCTCCACCACCATCCCCCGCCCGTCGACCGCCAAGATCACCATCACCTACACCGCTCTAGGCCTCATCATCGCCGCCGACAACCTCATGTATTCGTATGGCCTGCTCTACCTCCCTGTCTCCACCTACTCCCTCGTTTGCGCCTCACAGCTGGCCTTCAATGCCCTCTTCGCATACTTCATCAACGCGCAAAAGTTCACCCCTCTAATCCTCAATTCAGTCGTCCTCCTCAGCTTCTCCTCAGCTCTTCTCGGCATTGACGTCGACTCCACCGCCGACAGCCCCACCATTCCCCGGGGAAAGTATATATTAGGGTTCGTGCTAACCGTCGGAGCGTCCGCAACCTACTCATTGATACTCTCCCTGATGCAGCTCGCCTTTCAGAAGCTCATAAAGAAGGAGACCTTTACAGTGGTTCTCGAGATGCAGATATACACGGCGTTGGTGGCTTCCTGTGCTTCGGTTTTGGGGCTTTTCGCCAGCGGAGAGTGGAAGGGATTGGGCGGGGAGTACGGGGGATTCGCCGCGGGAAAGGCGTCGTATTTGATGACCGTCTTGGGCGTGGCGGTTGCGTGGCAGGTGGCTTCTGTTGGCGTGGTTGGCTTGATCTTCGTGGTGTCGTCGCTGTTCTCTAACGCGATTAGCACGCTGGCTCTGCCGGTTGTTCCCGTGTTCGCGGTGATCTTCTTCCACGATAAGATGGACGGGGTGAAGGTGGTGGCCATGCTGATTGCTATCTGGGGCTTTGTATCATATCTGTTTCAGAATTATGTTGATGATTCAGCAGCTAGGAAGAAGGCAAAGAGGGATGCTGGAGAGAGATCTGATTCTTTTGCTCCTTGATGAGCTTTGACAACTGATTCAGGTATTCTTTTTCAGTTATTCTTATCTCCTTGGAAAGTAATTCTACCAGGTGAGGATTTCTTCTTCATAATGGAACTGATCTGTGAAATGTTTGTTTCATAAATGAAGTCAGATCTTCTGTTTTGAAAATTGTTTAAGATTCAATATAAATTATCATTTGCTTGGATGTAATTTAAAGACGGTAGAGATTTTGATCAGTACCAACTCCTTCAGAACCTTTAAATAAATGACAATTTTGATTTTTCACATAGGGTCTATAAACTCAACTGCGAATTGGGCGCAGTTTTTTTTTTTTTTTTTTTTGCTCTGGTGAGTTTGAACAAAAATGTCGTCATCATAGAATGCATTTGACAAGAAAATGACTTTTATGACCGCTATCAAGAAAAGACAACTTGTTTTAAACATAAAAATGAGTCACTTAAAACCGAAAGTCGCACACCGAACCGGAACCACAAAGAACCGGATTGAACCGTTTGCGAATTATTCAGGTTCCGGTTTGAATTTTGGAACTGTAAACAATAATGGTTTGGGTGCAGTTCCTTCATTTTATTATCCGGACTAGTGGTGGGTAAATAGCCCGGGACCGGAAAGCCCGCCCGGGCCCGGCAAAAGCCCGGCTAGGTCCGGCCCGGGAAAAGCCCGGCTAGGTCCGGCCCGGGAAAAGCCCTGCCCGGGCCAAGGCCGGGCTTGGCCGCTTGAGGCCCTTACCGGGCCCCCATTTTTGTCGGTTGCCCGGCCTGAGCTGGGCAAAGCTCGGGCGCCGGGCTAGCCTGAGCCCAACACTGGGCTAAGGAAAAATCCTGCCTGGCGGGATTCTTAATCCCGCTTGATTAGGCGGGATTAAATGATTAGGCGGGATTTTAATCTCTCCTAATCATAGGCGGGATTAAAATCCTGCCTTTTGAATTCAGGCCGGCCCGGACCCGGCCCGGCCTGAAGGGCCTAACCGAGCTCCCCTTTTGAGAGGGAGCCCGAGCCGGCCAGGTTCAAACTGGGCCCGGACCGAGCCTGGTTGGGAAAAAGCCCGGGCCCGACCGGGCCGCACCAGCCCGGCCCGATCGGGCTTTTTTAGCCCAAGACTAATCTGGACCGAAACTTGAACTGGAACCGCAACATAAATGTTTCGAGCGGTTTCAGAATTTTTAGATCCGATCCGGACTGGATCGAAGCTGAACCGAATCATAATCCGTTTATTATTATTTCAATTTATAATAAGTATTTATTATTATTTATAATATTAATATCTAATATATATTTATTATCTATTCGATTATACTTATATCAGCCGTCTGATTGCAACCGTACTTAGTGTTGGACCCTGCCAACATTATAATGGATTTAGGTTTTAAATTTAGTACGATGGAGTCTTCCAATGCTGAGTTCCTACTGATTTTTATACCCTAATCTAATATTTCTTAATGAAGTTGTTTACATTGGAGAAATCTATCGTTTTTATTGTTCAAATTGAGATTTTTTTTGATGAAACAAGTTTATGTTGGCTCGAGTACTGCTTTGTTCATTTAAATCTTTAATTTCTTACATTTTGTCATGTAATTTACGTCTGGATTTGTATGTTAAAGAAATTATTTCCTTCTCTAATTAGATTTGGGAAGTTAGTGAACAGTGAAGTGCAAAGCTTAACTGATTGCAAAAAAAATATTCTCATTCAGTAATTCATGTTTTCTCCTACTCTCATCGATTGCAGTGTCGCTAATCTGAAATCTGTTGATGTGTTGTTGCTAATCTGAATTAAAGCAGGCTGGATTTTTTTAAATGTCGCGGCATTTGCGCCGCTTTTTTTAAAAAAATGCCGCGAATTTTAGCGGCACTTTAAACAAAACGCCATGGTTTGTATTTTCTACCGAGGCGGGCGTTATCAGGGTGATTTCGCGGCATTTTTTAAAGTGTCACAAAATCTTGGGCGACGCTTGAAAAGCACCGAGGAAGGACCATAAAAACACCGTGGTAGAGCCATATTGTTGTAGTGTTGCATGTATATTTGAATTAGCATAATTTTAACATTTAGGCTTACGAAATCATAAAATTTTTGCTCCAACAATTGAAATTTCAAAAAAAAATTTCAAATGTATATTTTTAAGGAGAAAATAATATTTGTGAATGTGTCTAATGACTCAATATAAAGTCATAAAATGATTAAAATTATAGCACAGCCGATTGGAACCGGACCGAACTGCATATAAGCGGACCGAACTGCATATAAGCGGACCGAATAGCATAGAAGCGGAGCGAATCGTTAGTGACCGGTTTGCTTTTGATTCTTGTTGAACCAGGATCAGAACCGTTGACACGACGGTTCCAAAAATTATGATGGAACCGTAATCGGAACCGATCAAATAAAATGAGGTTATGGTTCTAATTTGAAGGACCGTTATTTTAACTGTTCGATTCATGAACTTAGTAGAACCGAAACCGAACCAGAACTGTGACAACTCTACTTGTTGAGGTCGGGCATTTTTGAATGATGGTTCATAACCATCACTTTTTGCGCCCGCCACAACCGCGCCAAACGAAGCCTAAGATTGGTTATTTAAAGGGAAAATTGAGTTGGTCATTATCATAAAATAGGATCACCAAATAAAATCCAGTTCTTCCATGTCAATCCCCTTGCTTGACAAAATACCGAATTTTAGTCAAGCATTACTTATTTTTATCTACTATTGTAAAAAATGACCGAGTTATTACCGTGTATCCCCAAGCATTCAAAATTATAGAAGATCTTATCAATGTAGTGGAATGACATTAGCCTTAGCCTCCATTTGGCGTAGCGTTTTTGCTCCTGTGAGTGTGGAGAAAAACTCCACATTATGGCCGTCATCAAGAAAAGTTATTAGTTTTGAACATAAAAGTGGATGAAGTTCCTTAGGTGAGGTTATACGTGGAAGAGAAATTATACGAGCGACATCGTGTTCACGACGCCACCGCCGCGCCAATCAGAGCCTAAGGCTTTGTTTGATGCGGCGTTTGACGCTCTCCGTTTGGGATAAAAGAAAACATAGAGTAGAACACCTCAAGATTTTCGGCTGTGTCGCATATCATTACATTCCTGCTGAAAAAAGAAGAAAATTGGAACAAAAGAGTCTAAAATGTATCATGATCGGTTACAACACACAATCAAAAGGATATCGACTCTGTCACCCACCAGCATCACGGCTCCTCATTTTCAGAGATGTCGTCTTCAACGAAGATGATAAATGGACATGACAGTCAGAATTAGGGCCCATTTCTACCAAAGTAACGGTTGCTTCAGCCAATGGAGGATCCAATTTAGGCCGAGGAGGGGCCTAAATATTAAAACAGGGGGTTGATGTAAAAACACGGAACTCGGATTGGGCTAAATCCGGGTTACACGTGCCTTTTGAAAATATGACTAATATATGTCATTTTTAGGAAAAAATTTCAACATGAAAGTTGTTGATCTCGTTGAGATCTACAACTTTCATGTTGAACACTTTTCCTAAAAATGTCATATAGTAGGCCTATTTTCAAAAGACGTGTTTTAAATAAAAAAATTTATAATATTTTAGACAGTGATTTTTTATAAAAAAGAAATGAACGAAATTAAAGAATCAATAGCCGGGAGAAATCAAGACTAAATCTTCCTCATCAGAAAGTGTAGGTGCTGGGGTTAACGAGAATCAATAGGCCGGTGCGCCTATGAAAAAGAAATGAACGAAAATAAAGCAAGATCATAAGAGTAGATGCTCACTCCATTGGAACGAGAAAGCACCGCTCTTTAGAGGATGTTCTCTTTCAGAATTTGGTGGCCCGAGGATAAGACCGAAGAAACTCAGAAACGGGAAAGAGAACTCGCATGCGATCCCATCAATGACTGATAAGAAAAAAATGGCGTATGCGCATATTAGATTCGTTGTGTTTGAAACAAATATCAAAGAGCTAGGAGACCCAACTCAAGGTGGGCGTTCAACCACTCAGAAAGATTCCTCTTTCAAGAAGAGGAGGTGAAGAAAAATAGACCTCCCTCGCAATTATCTGTAAAAAATCGCTGTCTAAAGTATTAAATTTTTTTTTTGTCGTTTTAAATTTAAAAAAATACTGTTTTAAATAAAAAAAATTATAATACTTTAGACAGCAGTTTTTTTATAAAAACCGATGTCTAAAGTATGTCTATTTAATTTTCAACCCGGGCACGGGTATGCGTTTTTCTCCTTCTGAAATATATTTTTTTTTGGGATGCATTTTTTAATAATTAATTTCCGTCCCCCTGAAATAAAATTCTGGCTCCGCCACTGGCTTCAATCACAGCGAAAATTTTTAGATACACCCGGGTATGTGGAGGATGGTGCCCGCGATGCATTGCGAGCCGTCTGATCAACAAAAACTCTTGCTTATTTTTAAATGTTTTTTGCTCCTTTTAATGCTGGCGGTCAGATCTCAAATCTAATGCCTAAAAATGTATTGCAAAATCGGGCCGACGAATAGCGGCGAATCAGAAACGGAGGGTTGGAAAAGTAGGCCTAACCTGTGTTTGAAAAATAAACTAAAAGTGCTTTTTTAAGAGAATTGGTATTGGCAGTCCATAAATAGCTATTCGTAGTCCACTTTTATTCGCAGTCCGTAAATTATATTCGTAGTCCAAAAATACTCGCAGTCCGATAATTGAACTTAAAGTAGAGCCAAAAATACAAAAATCCAATTATACGTGAGTACAATTTCAAGAAACAAAAATTATAAAATGAACAAAATTGTTGATTTTAAATAGACTTCATCATTACGATCAACTGCAACAAGAAACAACACAAAATCAGATAAATACTTACAATAAATCATGCAATCATGAAGCAAAATAAACATGACAGTCAAATACTCACAACAAAATCTGCAATAGGGAAGAAAAACCAGTTAGCAATAGACTAGTTTGATAGGGAGACGTCGGATGAGGAAGAAGAGGAGAGATCGAGGGACCGCCAGGGTGCGAACTGGGTGGAAAATCGAAACCCTATTCGGAGCGACGGGTTGCAAACAAGAAAATAAAAAGAGTGATTTTCTCTTACTTTTGGACTGCAAATAGCCAAGTACAGACTGCGAATATCAATTCTCATTTTTAAATGTTTTGCCTCAAACAATACATTTAATGTAAACTCAGGTTTGACGGAAAAAAACTGGGGTAAACTACTGAAACAAACAAGCCCCAAGTCAAAGTTCCTTTTTCCCTTCCATTTCCATTTAAGAAAATCTCACGTGTTCAAATTTCAAATCTAGGCTCCTTTGGGGGGACTTATTTTCACAGGTCAAGCGGTTACGATCGCATGAACCGAACCTTAATTAAGGTCCGGTTCATGCGACCGTTATCGCTTGACCGGTAAAAATATATCCCACCAAACGGAGTCCTAATCAGCAAAAAATTGGGCACAATAGACAAACGTCATGAAATAATGTGGAAATTCACAGCGGGACATCCACCCGGCTTAAGTTTGGAAGACCCGGTGTTAAGATAATTTCCTCCTAAGTGTGAAAGAGGTTATCCAACTTTGATGTGTTTCATGACAAGTATGAAAAGGGTTAGCCGTCTTTGACTTGGAATTCAACATGTGCTCTTAAAGGAAGCTTCTAGGAAATTGTCCAAAGGAAGTTTCATGACATGTGTTTTTGACCAAGGGAAGCTTCATGGAAGCTTCATCCACATGTCATCTACCACACCTACCTCCTTGATTTTGGCCCTATAAATAGGGATGAAGGAGGAGGGGTAAAGCATCCACTTCTCTCCAAACTCAAGCATTGAAAGATTTCTAGAGAGGCCTTTACGGCAATCGTCTTAGTTTGGGAGAGCTTTCAAACGTTGTTGTACGACGTTGATAAGGAGTACTTCGCCTACACGGATTGGATCTGGAGCAGATATTGGCAAAGAATCGAAGAGGCATCTTGGAAAGGATTTGTGTAATCTGTCTCATCCGCCGGTCGGTAACTTGCAATTTTTCTGTTACTATTTATTGTATTGTGTAGTATGAAGCTGGTGAAGATCCTTTGTGGATCGGTGGAGGGAAAGCCTGTAATCCGTACGTGTGTTTTTCACACACTTTTAGTGGAGGCTTTTCGGGTTGGATTCCGATCGTCCCGTGGTTTTTCACCCAATTGGGTTTTCCACGTTAAAATCTCTGTGTGCTTTTATTCCTTTTGCATTGTGTTATTTTTGTTGTGATGGCATACCGCTCAATGCGGTCGCGCTGGTTGCTCGCCTAAAATTTAAAATAGGTTCTCTGGTCGGGATTGATTGCTCGCATTCCCAACAAGTGGTATCAGAGCGAGGTTCGTGATCGAGCAAGTTCATTATCAGAGCAATTATCGGGCTGACCTGTCTGAGATTTGAGACGAGCCGATTGAATATTTCAGGTTAGTGATCGGGTGCGATAGGTGACGACCATTGGTCCACTCCCTGTCCTCTTTGATTACTTTCCGTGGAATAGTCGGCTCTAAGAACTGAGGTCAGTCCGATCAGTGACAGAGCACGATGGAGTCTACTTCAGGTTCAGGGTCCGAGCAAATGGTGAAACTGAACGGCGCGAACTACCACCAGTGGCACTTATTGATGGAGGATCTTATCTATGTAAAGGGTTGACATGCTCCTATCTTTGAGGAAATGCCTAAAGATTCGGATCCGGCTAAATGGAAGGTGGAACATCGGAAGCTATGTGGGTTTATCAGACGGTTCGTGGAGCCAAACGTCTACAACCATGTGGCTAGCATCAATGATGCAAAGGATCTGTGGAAGACTCTCGAGACCTTGTATGCCAAGAGCACGGGCATAAACAAGTTATATTTGCTGAAGAAGCTTGGAGAGTTCAGATACCGGGAAGGCTCACCTATTTTGGATCATGTCAACGAGTTCTAGGGGATTATTGATCGTCTGACTGCCATGAAGGTGACCTTTGAAGATGAGGTGAATGCATTGTGGCTACTCAAGTCACTTCCAGACTCTTGGGAGATGGTCAGAGTTTCTCTGATCAATTCTTCCCCCCAGGGGATTGTTTCTATGGAGATCGCCAAGAGCGGGATCTTGAATGAGGAGGTGAGATGAAAGTCTCAGGGGACTTCAGGCTCTTCTTCACGAGCTGACGTTCTCTTTACTGAGACCAGGGGGAGAGGAAGGAGTAAAAGCCGAGGAAGGAAGGAGGACAGGAGTCAGAGTAGGGACAAGTCGAAGTCACGTTATCAGAACGTGGAATGCCACTACTGTCATAAGAAGGGCCACATCAAGAAATTTTGCTACTCGTTGAAGAATGACCAGAGGAAGAAGGGAGTTGCCACTGAGGGCAAAGATGAGGGTCATACGGTAGCCACCGTTTCGATTGAAGAGGACAACGTCATTATTGTTAGCGACGACGTCACGGCTGCACTCTCGTGTGACGATCGATGCTGGATCATTGACTCTGGAGCTTCTGCACATGTCTCCCATAACAGGGAGTTATTTGCCACTTACACCACTCATGACTGTGGGGTGTTGAGGATGGGCAATGGGGATACGTCCAAGGTGCTTGGGCGCGGAGACATGCATTTGAAGACGAGTACTGGAGCCTTATTAGTTCTGAGGGATGTGCGACATGTGCCAGACATTCGCTTCAATCTGATATCTGTTGGCAGACTTGGAGATGAAGGACACCTGAGTGTCTTTGGAGGAGATTTCTGGAAGATGATCTGGGGATCACTTGTGATGGCCAGGGGTTACAGAGATTCTGGCTTGTACTACATGGAGGGGAGGCCTGAAGCTACTCAGGCCAACTCCGTCAGGGATGAGACATCCACTTTCTTATGGCACAGGAGGCTGGCACACATTAACCAGAAAGGATTGGGATGCCTGGCGAAGAAGAAGTTGATCAGTGACATTTCTGATGTTCACTTGGAGAGGTGTGACCACTGCATGGCTGGGAAACAAAACCGGGTCTCATTCCACAGCCACACATCCACTAGGAGATCGGAGCCATTGGAGCTTGTTCACACTGATGTGTGCGGACCACTGAAGGTCCAGACTAGAGGAGGAGCATCATACTTCGTCACTTTCATTGACGACCATTCGAGGAAGCTTTGGGTCTATGCCATCAAGACCAAAGATCAGGTACTCGATACTTTCAGGAGATTCCACGCTGAGGTGGAGAGACGGTCTGGGAAAAGACTGAAGTGCATTAGGTCCGACAACGGGGGAAAGTATATTGGTCCATTTGACGAGTACTGCAGGGACCATGGCATCCGTCATGAGAAGACCCCGCCCAAGACGCCACAGCTGAATGGCGTAGCTGAGATGATGAATCGGACACTGATGGAGAGAATTCGATGCATGCTATCTGAGTCGAAGCTGCCAGGGATATTCTGGGGCGAGGCTCTTCTCACTACAGCGCATGTCATCAACCTCTCGCCGAGTTCAGCTTTGCAGGAGGATGTTCCTGATAGGGTCTGGTATGGGAAAGACCCTTCTTACAGTCACTTGCGGGTATTTGGCTGCAAAGCCTTTGTACACGTCCCTAGGGACGAGAGATCGAAGCTGGATTCGAAGACCCGGCAGTGTATTTTCTTGGGGTACGGCTATAGTAGAGAGTTTGGGTACATGTTCTTTGATCCAGTTGAGAAGAAGCTTGTACGTAGCCGTGACGCTGTGTTCTGTGAGGATCAGACTATTGGTGATCCTGAGGGGACTGTTGAGTTGGAGGTTGACTCTCGCAATGCTGCAGAGTCACCTATGGTTGGAGCTGATGATGCTGAGGAGACTGCCGAGCCCGCGCCTGCACATGGAGTTGATATACTTTCGGATCATGATATCACCACTAATGGTGATCTAGGAGTCGCTGAGGATATTACTGATGATGTGCCTGCACCGGCCCCTGAGCCGGCCTTACGGAGGTCAGATCGGGCCAGGCACCCGCCCGCTAGATATTCCGCATCAGAATTCGTCTTGCTGACTGATGCGGGGGAGCCTGAGAGTTATGATGAGGCTGTGGAGAGTACCGAGAAGCGTCAGTGGATGGATGCTATGTAGGATGAGATGCAGTCACTGCAGAAGAACCACACTTATGACCTGGTGAGATTGCCTAAGGGCAAGAAGGCCTTGAAGAATCGATGGATCTTCAGGGTGAAGCAGGGAGATTCCTCCACACCTCCCAGATACAAGGCCAGGCTGGTGGTGAAGGGTTTTGGAAAGCGACAGGGTGTAGACTTCGATGAGATCTTCTCACCTGTGGTGAAGATGTCATCTATTCGTGTCGTCCTTGGCCTCGCTGCGAGGCTAGATTTGGAGGTTGAGTAGATGGATGTCAAGACCGCCTTTCTGCATGGCGATCTTGAGGAGGAGCTTTACATGGAGCAGCCTGAGGGCTTTAGTGTCAGAGGAAAGGAAGGTCTTGTGTGTCGCTTGCAGAAGAGTTTATATGGCCTGAAGCAGGCCCCGCGACAATGGTATAGGAAGTTTGATTCCTTTATGGGGGAGATCGACTTCAGGAGGACCACCCTTGACCACTGCGTGTTCATCAAGCAGTATGCTTCAGAGGACTTCATCATTCTACTGTTGTACGTGGACGATATGTTGATCGTCGGGAGGAACACTGCTCGCATTGCTGAGTTGAAGCGACAGTTGAGTTCCACTTTTGAGATGAAGGATCTGGGTGCTGCGAAGACCATTTTAGGGATGCACATTCGCAGAGACAGGGGAGCCAGACTACTTTGGTTATCCCAGGAGCGGTACATCCGCAAAGTACTGCAGAGGTTTGATATGGATCAGGCAAAGAAGGTGAGCGTGCCGCTTGCAGCTCACTTCAGGCTTACCGCTGATCAGTGCCCCAGCACACCCGAGGAGATCGAGGCGATGCAGAAGGTTCCGTATGCATCTGCAGTTGGGAGCCTCATGTATGCGATGGTGTGTACTCGTCCGGATATTGCGCATGCTGTTGGGACCGTCAGTAGATTTCTCTCTAATCCTGGGAGAGAGCATTGGAGCGCAGTGAAGTGGATACTGAGATACTTGCAGGGGACGTCAGACTTGACGTTGAGATTTGGAGACAGTGAGCCAGAGCTGCTGGGCTACACTGATGCTGACATGGCTGGAGATGTGGATTCAAGGAGGTCGACGTCCGGATACATGATTCTGTTTGCAGGGGGAGCTGTCTCGTGGGCGTCGAGACTGCAGAAGTGCGTTGCACTATCCACCACGGAGGCTGAGTTTATTGCGGTTACTGAGGCTGGGAAGGAGTTGCTTTGGATGAAGAGGTTCATCAAAGAACTTGGATTCACTCAGGACCGATACACACTCCTATGTGACAGTCAGAGCGCTATTCACTTGGGGAAGAACCCCACGTTTCACTCGAGGTCGAAGCACATCGACACTCGGTATCATTGGATACGAGATGTCCTGGAGCAGAAAGAGCTTGATCTTCAGAAGGTACACACTGATGACAATGGGGCAGACATGCTGACCAAGACCGTGCCAAGGGGGAAGTTCGAGCATTGCGTTAGGATCGCCGGCATGGCGGTTCTCTCCACATAAAGCAAAGGGGAGAATAATTTGTTGGGTACAGTTCCCGTCCTTTGTGGAAAAAGCTGTTGAGTTCGAGTCTCATTAACTCGAATTTGGTGCTGCTGATCGAAAGTGGAGACATATTGATGGAGGACATGGAGAGAGACAAATTAAAGACTCTGGGGAAGATTGCCAGAATGACAGGATTTCTTCACTTAGTCGAAAAGGGGGAGATTTGTTAAGATAATTTCCTCCTAAGTGTGAAAGAGGTTATCCAACTTTGATGTGTTTCATGACAAGTATGAAAAGGGTTAGCCGTCTTTGACTTGGAATTCAACATGTGCTCTTAAAGGAAGCTTCTAGGAAATTGTCCAAAGGAAGTTTCATGACATGTGTTTTTGACCAAGGGAAGCTTCATGGAAGCTTCATCCACATGTCATCTACCACACCTACCTCCTTGATTTTGGCCCTATAAATAGGGATGAAGGAGGAGGGGTAAAGCATCCACTTCTCTCCAAACTCAAGCATTGAAAGATTTCTAGAGAGGCCTTTGCGGCAATCGTCTTAGTTTGGGAGAGCTTTCAGACGTTGTTGTACGACGTTGATAAGGAGTACTTCGCCTACGCGGATTGGATCTGGAGCAGATATTGGCAAGGATTCGAAGAGGCATCTTGGAGAGGATTTGTGTAATCTGTCTCATCCGCCGGTCGGTAACTTGCAATTTTTCTGTTACTATTTATTGTATTGTGTAGTGTGAAGCTGGTGAAGATCCTTTGTGGATCGGTGGAGGGAAAGCCTGTAATCCGTACGTGTGTTTTTCACACACTTTTAGTGGAGGCTTTTCGGGTTGGACTCCGATCGTCCCGTGGTTTTTCACCCAATTGGGTTTTCCACGTTAAAATCTCTGTGTGCTTTTATTTCTTTTGCATTGTGTTATTTTGTTGCGATGGCATACCGCTCAATGCGGTCGCGCTGGTTGCTCGCCTAAAATTTAAAATAGGTTCTCTGGTCGGGATTGATTGCTCGCATTCCCAACACCCGGCTTAAGTTTGGTTTGATCTTTTTGCTCCGGCGAATTTGGCTAATAGCGTCACCATCATCGAATATGTGTTTGGCATGCCAACGATTACGACCACCACCGGGAGAAAAAAAAAACTAGTTTTCAACACAAAAGTGGATGAAGTTACTTGTGTGAGATCGGACGTTCACGAAAGACGGTTCATAACCACCGAATTCATGACAGCCACCACTATGCCAAATATATATTAATGTCCGGAACCCAAGAGATCTTGCCACATGCCTTGAAAATAAAATGATCATTTTGATCTCTCTCAAGAGCACATTTGGGCTTCGTTTGGCACGGTGGTGGCCGCCGTCAACGCATGGATTAAACCATCATTCGTTAAAGATTACCTAACAAACATCATCCGTTTGAGCATAAAAGTAGATGAATGTTCCTTAGGTAAGCATTAGCAAATGACAATTTAACCGCCCATGTTCATAACCGCTGCCACCGTGAACGGAGCCTTGATCGCCGCCCCCCCCCCCCCCCCCCGGGGGGGGGGGGGGGGGGGGGGGTCGGGCCTCACTCCAGTCCGACTGAATCGGACTGAATTTTCACTGTTCCGAAAATACCCTCCCATCGCTTCTTCTTCGCGCCGCTTAGTCGCTTACCCCCTCATCACAATCGCAAAATCCCTCTCTCCCACAGCCTCTCCGCCTCTGCAATTTCCGCTGGCCACGACATCCACTGCAGCACCGCCCGACGCAGCATCGCCCGACGCAGCACCGCCCGACGCAGCTCCGCTCGCTGCAGCACCTCCCGACGCAGCTTTGCCCGTCGCGGGGAGGATGGGCGTTGGCGGCTTCCTTTTCCAAGGCGGCAATCTGCCGAAGACCAGTGCACTTCCGCGAGGATTTATACAGCGGGGCGTAGCTGGAGTTGGATTCAGGGCGGAAAAGAAGGATCGAGCTGTAGGAAGAGGGCGGAGCAGTGCACGGCATGTGATTTCTACTTTTACTTTTCTTCAATATCTCCTCATTCAAAAAACCAGACCCTGTTATTGTCTTCCCCCCGTGATTTCGCCGGTGCTCTGTTTTCTTTGCCTTTTTCCCGGGTTTAACCCGCCGTATTTCTCTCGTTCCTGTTTTTTATCGGCTGGCAGGCGTTGGCTGTTAGTTTGTAGCTTCTGTTTAAGATCTGTTGCTTTGGATTAATGGCAGGGCGGCGTCTATTCCGTTTTACTCACCTTGTTTGGTATTTTATCTGTGTGATACATTCGTCGGCGGGGATTTTGATGAAGTTTCGTGTTTACGGGTAAAATTTGTGCCTAATTGATTGTTTGCGAATCGCTAGAGATTAGATTGGTGGTGGGTATGATTTCTTAATTTAGAGAAAGTTTTCTTGTATTTCAGTTTCTATGTTAATTTAGTTTTTTTGAATTCTCAATTGTTCTTTTGATATTGGGACATGAAGATGGATCGGTACCAGAGGGTGAAAAAACCTAGGGAGGAAACGCCTATTAACGAGAATGAGATTCATATTACAACACAGGGAAGGATGTGCAGCTACATCACTTACGCCACTAGTTTGATTCAGGCCACCCGATTTGGGTGGCGGTTTTTCCTCCTGGGGAGGGAGGCCCTAAGGCAACCCCGTCCTCCGGCCACCCGAATCGGTAGTTTTCCCGCCTAGGGCAGGCGGACTCATGCCCCCCTTGCCCTCTGGTCGCCCAAATCTGGACAGCCTCTTGGTCGCCTTGTTTGGGTGGTTGCTTTCTTGCCTAGTGTGAGCGGCCATATGGCCTCCCTGCCCTTCGGCCAGATCGAGCGGCCATTTCGCCGCCTAGGGAGAGAGGCCCCATAGCCGCCTGCCCTTTCAGCTGCCCAGATTGGGCAGCCCCTTCGTCACCTAAGTCTGCGGCCCTTCGGCCGCCTAGCCTTCCGCCGGTTACGAACCATCCCTCACTGATTGGTTTTCGCGTAACCACCCATAGTGAGGGGGGTGTTTAGCTAAAAGTAATGGTCGATCTGTGTTTAATAAAATTAATAAAATAATACGCGTATTAAACTGTAGAATTTCGGCCTGCAAATAGTAATTACGGTGGTTACGGTCTGCAAATAGCCGGATAACCACCGTAACTATCCATGAGACCTATAAATAGGTCCCCATGTCCTCCTTCATTTGGATCTTCTTCTCTTCCCATGAATTTCTCCTACAACTATCTCTCTCCATTTCCTCCCCTTCTATCTTTACTTCTCGTCCTCTTTTCCTCCTTGTGCTCTCCCACACGCTTCCCCTTTGCGTGCTTCAATGTGAGCTGCTTTTGTATGCACCACCGCGCGCTCCATTCCATGTGTGTCATCACACGCTCCTCTCCTTGCACGTCGTTGCACGCTTCGTTCCAAGTGTGTCGCCGCACGCTCCTCTCCAAGCGTGTCGTCGTGCGCTCCACTCTCAAGAAGGCTCCAAGCGCGCCGCCGCACACTCCGCTCTAAAGCCCACTACAAGCGCTCAACGTTCTCAAGTCATGGACAAGTATACCGGCCTGTCATCTAGCTCAGTGCTCCAGACTCCTTTAAACTCAGCATGAGTCAAGCCGCAAAGGATAAAGCGTGCATAACGTGCCGCTCGAGCTTCCAAGCTCCAGACACTAGTACGAGCATAACAAGCTGCTCCCCCTTCCAAGCGCCAACATATGACTTCAAAGCACGGTAAGAACATTGTTCCCCACAACACACAATATAATACTTAGCTCTATGAGCGCTGACCCTTCACCCTCCGACCCCTACTCTTTCTCTCTTCTAACAACTTAACGAGAGGCGGTCTGTCACCCTCGAGTTTCATTAAAAAGCTTCGTAATAACGCAAAAAGAATAGTGGAAAGTTTGGTTGGCCCCGATCCGCCCACGCGATTTTTCACCCCTTTCCGGAGTTTTCCACGTTAAAAATGCCTTGCATAATTCCCTTTTTTGTGACTGTTTGCGCGCTCGACTGCTCCCGGGCTAACACGGTGCAATTTAGACTAGTCTACAGAAACCTCGAGTGATCAAGAACAATTATTATTATTATTATTAAATCTATTCCACTTCTAGCACTTTTGATATTTACTTTTTGTTCATACCGTATATAAGTATAAATTATATAATCCTGATACTGTATTAGTACTAACTCATCCCTCCTTTAAGCGTATATGGCTAGGGGGAAGGAATGGAATTACTTGGTCATTATATGACAAACCCAGTTGTATGTCCCCATTTAGGGGAAAGGGGGGTTGTACTGCACCGTGCAGTGCGTCATTTAATGATTGTCAGTACATCAGGACTTGCACATGCATTTCGGCGCAAGTGATGATGCACTCGCAGTCATTGGATGTGCTGCACTGCACGAGTATAGAGTTGCTTTATTATACGACTTGCTTGAAGCTTATTAACTCGTTTGATTATTTTGACAAGCAAAATGTGCTCAGACTAAAAAAAAATTATCTTAAAGACTTTTCAAATTTAATGATTTTTAATTTTGATTTTCAACTGAGCAATTTCATTATCAATATGAGTGAAGAGAGATTTTTTGATTGAAAGATATTGATCAATTTTATATGAAACTTATTGAAATTATGAAACAAGTTGCTTATCAACAAGTTTAGAAGCTTTTAAAGTTTGTGTTGATTGTTCATGTGACTACTATAAATATGTAGAGTATTCTCAAACATAAATTATACCAAGAATATGTTACAAAATAGCGCACATGTTCAAATTTTGAATGATTACTTTTATTGAGAGAGAGACGTTATTTTTGAAAGTTTGTGATTAATCCACTTCAAAAAGTAAATACTCATCATGAACAATTGTAATAGATTTCATATATTATGTATTTTTCAATTCAGGCAATTGAATGTAATTTTACACAAACTACTGAAAGTAGATCTAATGTCAACAATCTATGCACTATTTCATTTATAAACTGTGTATCCCATTTATAATTTTTCGAACTCAAGGATGGACTGAAATAATGATAGCATATTATTTCATGCTCAGTAAATAACATGCCATAATTCACCGCGCCTCCCCAATTGCCGCACTCTCAGCGGTCACGACTAGTTCATCGAGCCAAGAAACGAGGCAAGCGGACCCAAACACAACATGGAGCTCAGCCAGTGCATCAGGATCCTCTCCATTTCAACTGAAATGGATAGTATGCATTGTATGATCCTGATCTATTTCTTATTGATCCATGTTCACAAGTCCCATCCTATTTTATTTTTCTTTTACAACCACGCGGTAGAGAACATTCTTATATAAGAAGAGAATTCTCACGCAAAAAATGATCATTCAATTGAACTGGCAAACAAAAATCTTACACCTCAAGAAATTAGTAAGAAGAGAATAGAGCTAAGCGGTAGAGAACAACAAACAATTAAAATTTATCATGGAAGGAGGATTATAGTTGCAACACAAGTCCAGTCGGAACATAGAAAACAGCCCATGGTAACAAAATAGAAACAGAAAGACAAGGCAATAATAGCACATAATGGTGCAGCGGTTGACCACAACAGACGGAAGCCTTACCAACAATCTATATATAACCAGGTGCAGCGAATATCTATTCGCCTGATTGGCTCACACGTCGTGATTCGCTTCCTCGTCATCCTCATAGTCGACTTCCTCGTCGGCGGTGGCATCCTGGTACTGCTGGTACTCTGAGACGAGGTCGTTCATGTTGCTCTCGGCCTCAGTGAACTCCATCTCGTCCATGCCCTCGCCTGTATACCAGTGCAAGAAGGCCTTCCTCCTGAACATTGCCGTGAACTGCTCGCTAACCCTTCGGAACATCTCCTGGATCGAGGTCGAGTTGCCGATGAATGTGGAAGCCATCGACAGTCCCCTCGGAGGAATGTCGCACACGCTCGATTTCACGTTGTTTGGGATCCATTCGACAAAGTAGGACGAGTTCTTGTTCTGCACATTGATCATCTGCTCGTCGACCTCCTTGGTGCTCATCTTCCCGCGGAACATGGCGGAGGCGGTGAGGTACCGCCCGTGACGGGGATCCGCGGCGCACATCATGTTCTTTGCATCCCACATCTGCTGGGTCAGCTCAGGGACAGTGAGGGCTCGGTACTGCTGTGACCCACGGGAGGTCAGCGGGGCAAATCCGACCATGAAGAAGTGGAGTCGGGGGAATGGGATCAGGTTGACAGCCAGTTTCCTCAGGTCTGAGTTCAGCTGCCCGGGGAACCTAAGGCAGCATGTAACGCCACTCATTGTCGCCGAAATCAAGTGATTTAGGTCTCCAACTGTTCATATTTGCAAATAAAATGTGTAAAATGAAATCAATGGCAACATGAATTTCAACTGAATAAATTTAAAATTCAACCAAATGATAATATGAAATCATCCCCTTTTAGGGACTTTCAAATTTATTGTGGAACTTCAGAAATATGAGTAATTCTTAAGATTAGAATATTCTAGAGATCTCAGGTTTGAAGGATGCATACAAAGCACTCAGCAGGCCCTTGTAGAGTATAAATCCCATGCTAATTCTCAACAAATCAATGTAAATGGAAAAAAATCTAACAAATTTTCAAAATTTCAGGCAAATAAGGCTTCCTTTGGCTCGGTCAGTATTGAATGTGGTGGTCATGAACCGTCATTCGACCTCACCTAAAAAAATTCATGTATTTTATGCTCAAAACTAGTTTATTTTTTTAGTAGCAGTCATAACCTTTGTCTAGCCAAACATACATTCTATGATAATGTCGTTTTTGACCAAACATAACGGAGAAAATAAGCCATGCCAAACGAAGCCCAAATAAGCCCTACACCAATTTTACTCATAATTAAGATCATGAACAAATAGCCTAATATCAAAATTTCACAACTTCCAAATGGAAAAATAAAACACAACTTCCTTCTAGGAATAGATCTACATGTAAATATGAACAACAACAACAACAACATGAGACATCTCGAGAATCAGAGCAAAGTTAAAGGCAATAATCTACAATTATAATTATGTCAACAGCTATGAGAAATTGAGAATTAAGATAAAATAAGACAGTATACTAAAAATTTATTATTCAGATTCAAACTAGATCAAAAAAATCAGTTCCAATAATACAGATCTATCATTGCAAGTGGCAACTGAAATAAAATAGGGGACATACTGAAGGTTTACCATTCAGATCCAATCTAGATCTAACAAATCAATTCCAATAGTACAGATTTATCATTGCACTTAAATTGATTCAAAAACATACAAAATCAATAACATAGGATTGGGCAAAACTAAATCATGACCAGTTCAAGGAATTGCCATAAAAAAGCTTCAAAATTTATCAATTAATTCTAAAAATAAGAATACACAATACTAGTTTCAGGGCAGTCTGATAGATAAGTGATGAAATAGATGAAAAATTGCATGAGTTTGGGGGACTTACAACTAGGGTTGGACAGCTTGAGAGTGCGGAAGCAGATATCATAAAGAGCCTCATTGTCAAGAACCATGCACTCGTCGGCGTTCTCCACCAACTGGTGGATCGAGAGAGTCGCATTGTAGGGTTCAACGACCGTGTCGGAGACTTTCGGAGATGGGAACACCGAGAAGGTGAGCATCATTCGATCAGGGTACTCCTCCCTCATCTTAGAAATCAACAGTGTGCCCATTCCAGATCCAGTTCCTCCTCCGAGAGAATGGCATACTTGGAACCCTAATTATGTAAAGGAAAAGTTCAGCAAGCAGTGCAAGGTTTCAGGAACTGAAGCCATGTAATCAGACCATAGAGATCCAGAATCGGCAGCTTGTTCAGAAGGAATCAGATAAAGAGATCTGATGATTATAACAAATCAGATCTCCCGTAGAAGTGAAATTGTGAGGAAAACTACTCAAAAAATACTCAGTGATGCAAGATCAAGCAATAATGCTGAACAAATCACTGAAACAAGATGAGTTCCACTCAATTTCGCAGATCCGCAGTTGTAAAAACGATTGTAACTGTTGAGCAAAGGAAATATACCTTGAAAACTACTCAAAAAATACACAGTGATGCAAGATCGAGCAATAATGCTGAGCAAATCAGTGAAACAAGATGACTTCGACTCAATTTCATAGATCCGTAACTGTTGAGCAAAGGAAATATACCTTGAAGACAGTCGCAGTTCTCGGCCTCCTTCCTAACAACATCAAGAACCGAATCAATGAGTTCGGCTCCCTCAGTGTAGTGCCCTTTAGCCCAGTTGTTTCCGGCGCCGGACTGGCCGAATACGAAGTTGTCCGGCCGGAAGATCTGCCCGTAAGGCCCCGTCCTAACGCTGTCCATTGTTCCTGGCTCTAAATCCATCAGAACCGCCCTGGGAACGAATCTTCCACATGAAGCCTCGTTGTAGTAGACGTTCACCCTCTCCAACTGCAGATCTGAAGTTCCAGTATACCTTCCGGTCGGATCGATGCCGTGCTCATCGCAAACAACTTCCCAGAACTTCGATCCGATCTGATTGCCGCATTGCCCGCCCTGCACGTGAAGGATTTCTCTCATTTTTTTTTACTCTTTTCTCCTCTTCAGGCTTCCGATGCAACCTGTAACAAGAAGAAGAGGAAGAAGAATGAGCGAATCTACATATCAAAACATTGCCGGAAAACAGAGAGATCTGGGGAAGAAAGAGAAGGGGTTCCGGCGAACTCACCGGCGGGTGGAAAATGGAAGCGCACGAATGATTCCCTAGAAGGGTCTGTTTAAATAGGCGTGTAGTTGGAAGGATTTGATCGGACGGCTGCCGCTGATCCTAATTCAAATTCTATTACTCGGTGGGGAGTGCCGTCCGATGGGAGGGATCGGACGGCTGGTGGGCCCGCACTGGGACCAATGATGGAAGCTCTCGATCTATGGACTTTTTCGATTACGAAACCGTTTTCAAATTTCATTTAATAATAAATTGATTTAAATTTAAGGCGAGTTTTCAGAATGGGCGACGGTAAAAAAAATAAAAAATACTGTTTTTTTTGTAGGTTGTAGGGATGAGGTGCTTTAAAAATAGTGCTTTTTCAAGAAACGGGTTTTTAGTAGCCGGTCCAAAGTGATTTTCAAAAATTCGCATTATTTGATATTAAATATTTCACTTCTATTCGCAATATGTTTTCTTCATTCCTGCAATTGTAAACGTTTGCTTCTCTCATTCACGATTCTTCACGCTTTCGTTATCTTTGTTTCTCGCCGCTAACTGTTTGTAACTTGTTTAGTTAAGATTTTATGGGGTTCCTCTAAAAAAATTTTGAGACAGGCACGGGGATCACGCGAGGAGGAGCGCATGAAAGCATAGACGGCTCAAGCACAAGTGCAGCACACCGTAGCAGGCACAACATGCGCCCCGTAGGCGCGTGCGCGTAGCCCGCACCACATGGGCGCGGCGTCCCTTGCGTGCGTTCCATGCGATCGCTACCTCCGCCGCTGCCGGCCATCACCGGCCGCCGCCGCCGGCCGCCGCCGGACATTCTGCTTGTGCTGTCCGGGCCGCTAGGGGGGCACTTTCATCATTTCGTTAAAATTTGTGATCAAGGTGACCGAAACGGGGCGACGTCATTCGACAACACAAATTCCGCCCTGACACAATTACCAATATATGTCTCCAAAAAATTATAAAAACACCATCAGGTCTTCCTTTGAAAACAAACAACTCTGAAGGTTAGAGAGAGCTCTTACATTTTCCGGCGAGAACGTAAGACTTAGATCGTTGACAGAGATGAGTCCAAATAAATCCATGTGGATCAAATACATAATTGTTTGTGATCTATTATGAATTTTATCTTATAGGAATCCGTTGTTTGATTTCCTAATTTACAAGCTCCATGTGTTTCTCTTTGACAAACTTTGAACTAGGTAATCCTCTAACTAGACTCTATTTTGAAGGTTTTGAAATAGTTTTTAAATTCAAATGAGTGAGTCTTTTATGCCTTGATTTAGATTTAGAAATGGAAGATTTGAACATGCATAAATCATATTTCTAAGAGAAAAAAACAATTCAATAAACATTATCATATCTTTTATTTGATTAAATAGTGACACTTGAGTCTTTGTTGGTAATCAAGAACACATCTTGTATAAAGGTTACCATGAAACCTTATCACACATCTGACTAATGTTGAGTAAGTTGTGCTTTAGTACTTCCACATAGACAATTTTGGAGAATGTTATTAAATCGGCATTAACCCTTACATATCCTTTGATTTGGCCACATTTGAAATCACTAAACACAACTTTGGTCCCTTCCCTATGAACAAATCCTTTTAGTAAATCTTTATCTTAAGTCATATGCCGGAAACAATCACTATATAGATATCACTGGTAGGATGTGATATTTCTGGATTGTTCCTACAAAATAATTAAGCATTAGGGTAGGCTCATCCTACCCTAATGCTTAGGCCCATAATCCTTATGAAATAAACCATAAGCATTATAATTTGGTTTGCTAACATATGAAATATTTTGTGCATATATTGGTTGATTATGCCAACAATCCTTTATAAAAATGTCCTAATTTATGACAATAAATCACTCAAATATATCAAAACATTTCTTCTTTTGATGGGGATGATAAATGGAAGAGAAGTTAAAAGAAGGTTTTCAAATCTCATTCTGTCATTCATACGTCGAGTATAAATCAACATACATAAATTAGCATTCAACATATATTCACTCTGATGTTTAAAATCTATTTGACATATGTTTAATAGTTCTCATAGTATGAGATTGACAATTGTTCTATAGAACTATAGTTTTTTCCTCAAATTCCTCTTTGAGAAGGAGGAAGTGTGGGAATCTTTTTATTTCTTCTTTCTTGTTTATTTTGAAGATGGAAGAGTGTTTATCTGTTCATGTGTTTAGGTAGAAGGGACATTCTCAAGAGTTTCTTCAGAGTTTTTCTTCCCTTTTTTAATCAAAAAGCTACCAGTCCTTTCCAGGTAGGTGCTTCATTAGATTTCTTTTCTAAGGTATCAATGCTTAATCCTAGTTTTTTTTAACATAATAGTTAATTTCTTAGAAATGCATTTTAATTTTTGAATTCTTCCATTCAGTTTATGTTCAAATTCTTTTCCTTTTCTTAGATCATTAAATAAATTTTTATTTTGCAGAAGAATAACATTAGTTCTTTTTTAAGAAATAACATCAAACTTCAATTGTTTATATTCTTCTTTTGAATGATTTGTTATTTTAAGCTTACCATGTAGATCATTTTTTTAGTTGAGTTTTATAAAAATATTTTAATTCTCCATTTTGTAATCAATTGGTCTTTGCACAAGCCATCAAATGCTACTTTGAACAATTCAAATGGAAAACAAAATTATTAAAATTTATTGCCCTGTCTTTCTTATGAGGAAGATCTAATGTCATCAATAATTTGATCCAGTAATTTCTTCATCCTCAAAGCTGGAGGAACTTTCTGAATCTAACTCACTCCATGTTTCACAAATGAAACCCTTTTTTCTTCTTTTCATATCATTTTTTATTCAATTTTATTTTTGATTTTCTTTTTATAACTTTTCTTGTTATGATTTTCATTTTTTTCTTGAAATTCTGGAGCTATATGCATGTCACCCTCGATTCTTTCAAAGGCTTGTAAACCGCTGTGAATAGTTAAGTTTGAATGATATCAAACTAGTCACGTGATTTTTTACCCAGTTTACGGGTTTTCCACGTTAAAAATCTATCTGTCCATCTCTCTACTTTCTTTGTGATTGTGTGCGCGCTCGACTGCTCTGCAGGCTTAGGCGACCTAGTTTAGTTTACCAAGAGTCTCAAGAGAGATCCACAACAGGACCCTTACAGACCCATAAAATATTTTGGTTACAAGTTGGAGTATTATAATTTGGTATCAAAGACCTTCAGTCTTACGAGTTCTTAAGCTCTAGGTTTATGGTCAAACACTTTTAACGAGTGGGGATGGCGTTAAAGTTTTTCCCATCTATAAGTTGGTGATTTTTTTTTATTTCACGGTTTTCCAAGTGAAAGGCTTTTTATCTCATTGTTTTTCATATTGACTGTTTGCGCTCTTGACTCACTCTTGAGCTAAGATGATCCGATTCTTCCAATCTGTGGGAGCGCTAAGAGACCAACAATAAGAATGTTTTTAGACATGCCGTATTCTGATGATTTTCAAATTGTGAATAAAAGATTTTGACAAGAGTATATAAATAGCAGGACATGCAATGCCGTCCTTGAATTGTCCTTGGGTCTTTATATGTTGCGCCACCATCTTAGACTTCGTTTGGGGGGACTTATTTTCACCGGCCAAGCGGTTGCGATCGCATGAATCAGACCTTCATTAAGATCCGGTTCATAAGGTCATAATCGCTTGCCTGATGAAAATAAGTCCCTCCAAACAGAGCCTTGGTTTTGAAAAATGTATGGGCATTGGGTCTTTGTATATAATGTTGTCAAGAGGGATTTTGGTCTGTATACATGATGTCATCATACTTGATTAGAGATATTATTATGGGTCTTCTATTTGTATGTATTATACCGTTGAGATGGGCTTTGGGTCTTTACACATATTGTTGTTGAAGCACTTAGCTACTATGAAATGAGGATACATGCAAGTCGATGTCTTTTATGTTATGTGATTATACTTATTGGTATGTTAGATTCATACTAATAGCTAGATAGAATGTCATGGTGGATCTCTAGGTGATGCCCTGTTGCTTGATATGATTGTAGTAGTTTAGGATCTGGTATTCCACTTGATGGGTTTCTCTTGAGCCGGTTCGACCAAGTCCCTAGAACCGAGCGTGACCACCAGAGCCTCGGGCGAGTCGACACGAGCCGACTTGGCCCTGTTTCACCGTACACGTCCGCGCGGGCACCAGGCCGCATGCGGCCTTAGCCGTGCGCCTCAGCGCGCCTCCACGGCCGCGTGCTGGGCACGCGGCCTCGCCGCCCTACGGCTGCTCGGAAATGCGTGGTTGTTTCTCGTCAGGAGCGGGCGGTCACATGGCCTCCCTCCCCTCTGGCCGCTCAGGTCTGGGCCCCTTCCCCTTTTAAGGCGGGTGGCGGCGAAACCGCCGCACCCTCCGACCGGGCTCCGCCGCCCGCCGGCTAGCGGCCTTGCCTGGACGCCGGCCCCATCGACCTCTTCCGGCCTCCGCTCTAGCCGACCGCTCGTCCACTCGCCAGAGGAGCGGTTATTTTCCGGCAAGGGCAGTTATTTTCCGGTCAGGGGCGGCCTTGTCATTTGCGTTAAATCCGCGATCTACGTGCTCTAAACGGAGCGATTTTATTGGTCCGACCGGTAGTTATTGGGAGAAATTACTGGCTTGCCCCTCCTAAAATCTATAAATAGTCCCCTTCCCTCTTCATTTTTCATCTTCTTCTCGATCGGGAAAATTCTCGTACGGATTTTCTCTCTTCATTCCTCCTCTTACGAGTTTCTCTCTTCATCGCTTCCCTTGTACGCTTCCGCGCGCGCTCCCGCGAGCCCCTCTTCCGTGCGCCCCTCTTCCGTGAGCGCTCATGCGACCGTGCGTGCTCCAGCGCCCGCCTCTTCTTTGGCGTTCCCGCGTGCGCCCCTTCTTTGTGCACTCTCGCACACCCCTCTTCTGTGGGCGCTCACGCGCGCGCCTCTTTCGTGCACGCGCGCGCCTCTTTCGTGCTCGCTCGCTCGTGCGCCTCTTTCTTGTGCGCTCCCCCGCACATTCTCCTCAAGCCAATGCCCCGAGCGCTCTCCTCCAGCCAATGCCCCGAGCGCTCTCCTCCAGCAAGCGCCCCGCGCGCTCTCCTCCAGCAAGCGCTCCGCCATCAAGACCATCCAAGCACGCCACCGCGCGCTCCGTCATCGAGATCGCCCTCCACGCACCTCCGCACGCCCCACCATCAAGACCATCGAAGTGCATCTCCGTGCACCCCGCCGTCAAGACCGTCCAAGCACTCATCCGCGCACCCCGCTGTGTCGAGACCGTTCCAAGCACGCCTCCGCTCACTCTGCCATCCAGACCGTTCCAAGCGAGTCTCTGTACGCTCCGCCGGGACCACCGAGTCTCCTCAGTGTCGGCAGACCAAGCTCGCTGAGCGCATCACTCGAGCTTCCAAGCCCTAAACATCAACAGAACGAGCTCAACAGATTTTGCAGCAGAGGCACATCCTGCTGTTAGATACAGCACAAGTGGATGTAACGCTGGGAGAAGGCAGATCTTGCTGCGAGAAGGCCTGCAAGAAACACAGAAAAAATTTCCAGTGCGCGGGGCATGTTTTGCCGGAGGGTATTTTCGACAATCAACGAAGAAGATTCCGGAAAGAAGAAGACGAAATGATCAGTTGATAAAGCTGAAGAATGCCATGTGATATTTAAGCCGTGGGCCGGCATTGCAGTAAACATAGACAGTTTTTTATGAGGAACACCTCACGCTTTGGAATGACTCATTGCCGTCCGTTGAGATGATAATTCTTGATGACGGTAACGATGAATGCCTCATGGTGCGGATTTCCGCATAGAAATTTGTACGAATATGACCACAGTTATGTAGAAGACAAAATAACTTGCACTGTTTCAACCGATCAAGAAGTCAAGAACGGATGCGAAAGTTTCAGCATGGTCTACTCCATGCTCATAACATTGCACGGTTCCTTGTACCCCGCTTGATAGTATCTAGTCCATGGTGACGGGGTTCGCCCGACCCATACCGGCAATGTTGTGAAGATCGAGATCTTAACTAAGATCGGGAGGCATCCCTAAGATCGTAAAACGTAGGATCGACACGGATCGCAAGATCGTATTTTAATAAAAATTAAATCAAAAGCATGAGAATTATGTATTAATCTGGACACCTGCTGCTAAATCTGGACACCTGTTGCTAAATCTGGACACAGAGGAATAATAAGAAATAAGAAGGGATGACCTAGAATGTTGCGGGAGCGACGGAATCGGGATGCTGCGGGAGCGACGGAATCGGGATGCTGTGGGAGCGACGGAATCGGGATGCTGCGGGAGCGACGGAATCGGGATGCTGCGGGAGCGACGAAATCGGGATGCTGCGGGAGCGACGGAATCAGGACTGCTGCGGGAGAGACGGAATCAGGACGACCTAGAATGCCGATCGGGAAATAGGGATGCAAACGCTGGGATCGAAAATGATCGTAGGATCGCACGATCCTACGATCTTAAACGCCGATCCTGGCGATTTTGCAGGGATCCCGATCCAGCCTAACTCGTGACTCGTTTCCCCCGTAAAACTCGTAAGATCGTAAGATCGTCCGATCTAAATCGAGATCTTAACAACATTGCATACCGGTGACAACATTGATCATGAGCAACGACATTGAGCAAGAACCCAAGAACACTCTCCATTCTAACAACGGGTGCAAAAGTTTCAACATGGTCTACTCCAGATTCATAACAGTGCACGGGGGCGCCCCATGCCCCGCGCGACAGTACCCGGTCCGTGACGACGGGCTTCGCCCGACCCATACCAATGGCAACATTGGTCGTGGGCGGCGTCATTGATTGCGGGGGAGTCTTGGTCGTTGTCGTGGGTGACAGTGCACGGGGAGCCCCAAAAATATGTGCCTAGGGTCTGAGGGTAGTCGTCGTGTATGACGTCAAGTTCACTCGACACCAGAGACTTGGCGTCGAGTGGCGTCGAGATCACTCGACGTCACAGGCTTGAGTCGAGTGGCGTAGCTCGACGCCCTGAACCAGAGTAGGGTTTCTTTTTAAGTATCGCAAGTTGTTTTCGCAAATGGACTTTTCTGGGTGTCTGATCTTCCTAGAACTTGATCTGATGACCCAGATATTTAGTCGTGAGCCTTATTTAGAGTAGATGAGATTCTATCCTTTTTTCGTGCAAGTCAATCGGGACTTTGACCACTCGTGAGCGCAGTGGCGGATCCAGGAATTTAGAAAAGGGGGTGCATACAAAAATTTTATTAGCATAATATAGAAAATGAAAATGTCTGTTATTATAAAGTCATACACTATTACATATAAATGTCTTAATTGAAAATCACTAAATACCAGAAGAAATTACGATTGTCCACGACGAGTATTTATTTTTTGAAAACGATTAATAACATCATCATCTGAAACTTTCAAAAATGCGTCTCTTTCAATAAATGAAACCAAACATGCATTCAATATCTGATCGCTCAAACTATTGTGTAATCTGTTTTTGACATAATTCATGCCTGAAAAGACTCTTTCAACACTTGCAGTGCCCACAGGAAAAACAGTACGAACTTAAAAAGCTTGTATAATTGTTGATAAACAATATGTTTCCCAGTTTCAACAAGTTTCATAGAGAGATGACCAAGGTCGTTCAAGTCAAAGATCCTCTCGTCGTTTTTCATATCCACAATGAAATTGTCTAGCTGAAAGTCAAGATTAAACAACTCCAAACTTGAAAAAACATTAGGATAAAACTCTGGAAGTCTGAGCACGTTTTGTTTGTCAAAATAACCAAAGAAGTTAATGGGATTCAAACAAGCCATACAATAGAGCAACTTCATACTCATCTCACATCAAACCTGTTATTAAGCTCATGCAATTATAAATCAACTACTTTTAAGAAAATTGACACCCGATAATGATGCAAATATGTGTAGTCTTCAACAAATTGTCTTGATCTTCCACGCGGAACATACAGATCATTTATTTTAGGAATATGAATACTATATTTACTACAAAAAAATAAAACCTTATTGAACAAAGTGTCTCAACCATCATCACGTAAGTTTTGCAATTGTCTTTTTGTCAAACTAATAAAAAACATAACATTAATAATATCCTGATCTTTTCTTTGCAAAGAAATATTTAATTCATGTGTATAACAAAATATAGTTGTCATCACATGAAACATCAAAACAAAGTCAAACGATTCTAATGCAAATAATACATCATGTTCCTTCACCCGATCATTTGCCTTACTCTTACCAATCTTCAAAAGTGTAACAACGATATCAGGATATAAAGAAATAATATGGATTAATGTCTTATGATGTGAGCCCCAACGAGTATCTCTCGGCTGACCTAAAGAAAGTGTTGATTTAAACCCGACCCCGTTTGTAGTTCACCATCTTCTAGCGTTTGAGCAATCTTTTGCACTTGACTTTCTCTAAGCATCTCATTTCGCTTGCAAGAAACTCCAACCACATTTAATAACGTCGAAATTGCTTCAAAAACTCATTGGTAATCATCATTTATTTTAGCAACTGAAACTACGGTTAATTGAAGCTGATGAGCAAAACAATGAATGTAATAAGATGATGGATTTTTCTTTAAAATTAGACTCTTGAGTCCATTTATCTCACCACTCATATTACTTGCACCATCGTATCCTTGCCCACGAATTTTAGACAAATTTAAGGAATGGTCTATTAACAATGTTGAAGTCAAAATTGACCTCAACGAATGTTCAAAACAGGGGTACAGCCAACACCTACTTCTCTCAAGCCCTGTCCCTCGACTGGTAGCTAATGACCTAGGACTGACCCAAAGCCTCGGCAGGGAGATCTCACCTCACACCCGGAAGATCTCTGAGAGCTTCCCCTCCAAAGCCAAAAGCTGGGCTAGGAGCTCCTCAGAAAGCATTGGAGATTCAGAGAAAAATGAGAGTCTGCTTTCTAAGAAGCCCTTATGGGTATATTTATAACCTTTTGCTGACCTGAAGTTACTGAAATATCCCTGGCTGGTCTGCCAATAGCCAAATCTCGCTGCTTGAGAAGTGTTAAATGCAGCCTCTGGGGGTATAAGGGTCATTTTACCCGAGAACAATTAAGTAATCTTACCCTGAACCCTGAGCCCCACTCGGCGAGAACCCTATGCCGAGAACCCTCTCGCCTTCAATTGGCAAGAGCGAAAAGGAAGTATCGAAAGTCTCAGGCTGAACCAGCCCCCGCCTTCTCGCCGACCCTGCCGAGAGTGGGTCCTGGCTCACCGATGGTGAACACTCTCGCCTCTCTCCAAGCAGGAGCTCCTCTAACCTGGACGCTGTCGCTGTCCGACGCGACGTTGAGTGAGTGGAGTTAACCCAACGCCCTTGCTGCTAACCATGACATTGAGTGATTGGAGCTCACCCAACGCCCTTGCTGTTAACCACGGCGTTGAGTGAGTGGAGCTCACCCAGCGCCCTTGCTGCTAACCACGGCGTTGAGTGAGTGGAGCTCACCCAGCGCCCTTGCTGCTGACCACGACGTTGAGTGAGTGGAGCTCACCCAGCGCCCTTGCTGCTGACCGCGGCGTTGTGTGAGTGGAGCTCACTCAGCGCCCTTGCTGCTGACCGCGGCGTTGAGTGAGTGGAGCTCACTCAGCGCCCTTGCTGCTGACCGCGGCGTTGAGTGAGTGGAGCTCACTCAGCGCCCTTGCTGCTTACCGCAGCGTTGAGTGAGTGTAGCTCACTCAGCGCCCTTGCTGTTGACAGCGGCGTTGAGTGAGTGGAGCTCACTCAGCGCCCTTGCTGTTGACCGCGACGCTGAGACCACTCGATGCCTTCTCGCCCGCTTCTGGTCATGGGCGGGACCTCGCCAGCTTATAGGTGGGAGCTCCTCCGGCGGGAACTCTCCTGGTCTTCACGCCCAATATAACCCAAGGCTGGTCCAACCCTGACCGTTGATGCCTCCGGGCCCTACCCAGCGAATATGGGTTGTACACAATCCCCGCTCTTTTGGAGCTAGCTCTGCGTTCGAAAAGACACGTCCAACCCCTAAATATTCGCTAGGCACGTGTCACCTCCTGCAAAGAGAATCTATTGGTGGGCCCTACCGCGGCTATATATAAGCGCTGATAGACGGTCGTAAATCCGCCCCTGACCGTTGCTGCTCTCCTGGGATTTCACGCGGCCTCGCGATGCTCCCCAAACAAGCCGGCAAGCCACTCTCGCAGAACCTTCAGGACCGCATTAAGGCGGCGCAAGCGCGAGCCCTCGCCAATAGCGCCCTAGTGGCTCCTTGGCTGGCGAGAGAGGCACCCATTGTGGAGCCTCCGCCTCCGTCGAAAGAGAGGAAGAAGAAGAAGAAGATGAAGGTCCATCGGGACCCCTCGCGGGAGCACCGAGCCTCTCCAACTCCATCCCCAGGCCGTACGCTCGATCCTCTTCTGTTGCAGAGGGTACGTCTCGCCGACTAGCGGATTGCTGTACTTGAGAATTGGTCACTGAACCTTTCTTGGCAGGTGGTCCCGGAAGGTGGTGTCGGGCTTCCGTCGGTGCCCCCGGACCCATCGACGTCTCGCCCGCCTGAGGATCAGCAACAGGATCCGGAAGGGTCTCCTGCCGATGGTTCGGGACCTCCAGGTAACCCCTCCTTTCTTGCCCGTTTTTCTTTTGGTCATTCTAACCCTTGGGTGGGACTCTCGCAGCGCCTGCTTCCTCCTGCCCAGGTCTTACCTTGCAGGGAACTGTCGCAGAGGTTGACCCCCGCGACGATCCAGCAGCCAATCCCCACCCTTCCGTAGGTGAGGCGCCTGTCGACCCATCCTTAACGCCGGAGGCTGACCGTTCCGAGAGGGAGCGCGATCCTACCCAGACTTCGGGCCCTGCGGAGGTTACGGCACGAGAGATCTTCCGTCTGGGTCGTAGAAAGCCACTTCATCTCCTGTTTGGGAGGGATGCCGAGGGAGAGACCGAGCCTTCTCGCCTTCCACCGGCCGACGACACTCGCCACGCTGCTAGTATGCCACATACTGCTGCTGCTCTTCCCCTGTTCTCGTACTGACCGCCAGATTGTCTTCTCAGGAGATCCAGACCTGTGATTGGGAGCTGACGAGGATGAGGACAATGAAGGGGATCGGGAGGAGGATGGCAACAGCTCCCCCTTCCCCTCCTCTGACGAAATGGAAGGAATCCTGATTGGTGCGGGAAGCGCGAGAAGGCGGGGTACAAGGGTCGCGGCCATCCTCTCCAAACTCGCGCGGTGGGAGCGAGCCCAGGCCTACGCGGCGAGAGAGTTTCGCAGGTCAGTGGAGCAAAGGCTGGAGGCCCTGGAGCGAGATTACTTTCGAAGCGAGGCGGAGCGGCCGGGCTACCCTACTGCGGGACTGCTTTTACTGGTGAACTGTTTTTACTGCTATTATCTTAGGTCTCGCCTAGTGAGAACGTTCTATGCTTTCGTGTCTGTCATACCGTGCGACTCTTGCGTGAACTAGGGCTGTCGATCAGTCACTGTCAATTCAGGCGGGGGACCGAGGCGCCATTGACCTAGGGCGTGACAGTTGTACCTCCGCCGCCCTTTCTGGGAAAATCCTCATTTATCACGGCTTCCTATAAATAGGTGGTTTCATCCACCATATTTATTTCCCTGATCCGGAACCTCTCCCTCTCTTCCTTTCGCTTTCGCGCTCTGCCGAGAACGTCTTGCTCTCGCCTCCCTTCCCTTACAATTTCGCCTTTGAATACTTAAGACATAATGCCTGGCGAGAACGAGGGACGTTCTCATTGCGCGGAATCTTTCCGTAGGCACCGATTTCCATCATGCCGTCTGACCTTGGATGAGTATCAGCTGATCAAATCCCGGTACGTTCCCGCCAACTTCACCGCGAGAAACCCAGGCAATAACGATAGGGTGAACACTGCGCGAGAGGGGGAGCTCGCGATCTCCCTTGAACACTTCGAGGTGGGCTTTCGCCTCCCTCTTTGGCCAGAGATACGTCTCGCCCTCTGCTATTACAGAGTCATTCCCGCGCAGCTGAATCCAAATTCGGTCGCCATCCTTGTAGCGTTCATCTGCTACATGCGATCCGAAAGGATAGAGTTCAACCTTTCGATCTTCCGGAAGCTATTTACCTTCCGCGTGAAGGGAGGAGTCGTCTTCTTCTCTGGGCAGCTGCTTAAAACAACCGGTCTCGCCAACAAGCATCATCACTGGGGCGAGAAATTTTTTGTCGTCTCCGGCGACTTCGGGAACGTCCCGCTTGCGCCGGTCCAGTATGAGGATGCCGCTTACAAGCCGTCATCCCTGGGGTCCCGCAAGGGCGCGCTCCTCGAATTCTTTGGGACCAAGGAGTTTGACGTCCCCTTCCTTAGGCGGGACGTCGACTCTCTTCCCCCCGTTCCTCCTGGCGAAGGTGAGATCTCATCTCTTCTTTCTTTTGTTCGGTGTTTGCCCGTCCCTCCTCGATGCTGAGTGTTATCTGTTGCCTTTGTAGGAGAGCGGGAGATCCCATTGCGCCAGCCCTTCCCCGAGATGCCAACCGCCGAAGGCCAGATTGCGGGAGATCCGTTGGCTCTCACGAAGTCTGCGGCCCATGCTTGCCGGGACGAGCCAGCTCCACCTCCGCCGTCTGGTGCTGGGAAGCGGAAACCAAGTGGCTTCTCATCTCAGCGGATGAAGAGGCCGAATGTAACACCCCTATCCATCACATGGCATATAGCAGTAGGTCCGGTCGGGGCCCGACGCCATATACTACGGACAAACCGGTTGGTTACACGTTGAAACCATTCAACTAATCACAACGTCCTACACAGCACCTAGCGGAAGCAATTATTAAGTTGCACAGTTAAGAACCTTGTTATCATGAATGTCCACTGAACCAAAAACATAGGAATGTTGAATACACACAACAACTGGCCTTAAGGACTTACAATGTTTACTTAACAAAACATGTCTTTCAAATCTCGGTACGTAGACCGGCCATACATGAGATAAACGGGAAACATAAAAAAGTTAGGCCTTCGAGGGCCGGCACAGCATCATGGGCTTTAGCCCGCTATTTCCCGCTCGGCTCCGCAGCACCAACAAGCCACAATCCACCGCCCGGTGGTAAACAAAATAACGGTCAGCAATACTGACCAAATTATAGCGATCCCGCCCTCAAAATTAGGGCGGCGATGCTCTTTCCCTGCACTTTATTAGTATAAGCATCAAAATAGTGTAAACAAACTTCATCACAGGCGTAGGCTCGCACGACCACACACCCCGTGCACTCAGGGCACATTCATGGCGGACCGGCAAACGTCACGCCAATTCAAGCCATAGACGTTCCTGTTCCACCACCGCCCCTTGGACGGCCAACCATATGAGCATTTTGCCTTCCTGGCCTTGGTCATGACAATTTAAGCCATAGACCGCCGAAGACCCTCATCCATGCCAACGGTTCCACCGAACGACATAGATCGGGTACGGTTCCGCCTGACCCGTGCTCACACCACAACTACAATTTAAGCCATATGCGCGGGTCAAGACTCACCGAGTCCCGTTTCCACCACAATAATTACATAACACAGTTATGTTCACGTTGGCTCCCCGGCCACCATGTTGGCAAAGCATGCTTTTGCCCAGTTTTCCGGGTGCACCTTGGAGTTAGTCTCAAAGGCTCCCTATTGCAATCTACCACGTAGAAAACCCGAAAACGCCCAAACACCCGGAGTCTTCCCTGGTTCAAATGCAATGCAACATCACCGATCCAGACCAACTTGTCCGGATAGGCTTCACACACCATGCCTATGCCCGTTCACGCATACGGACTCTACACAAGGAGGACTTTACATATCTACCCCAAGGAACGCTTCAACTCTTCGCTCACTCGCGAGAGAGGGCTTCCTATGCAAAGGAAAAGAGGGCTTCACATGCCCTAGGATGAGAATCGTTACCCTAGCATTTCTTCTTGGTGCCATGGAAATCTACGTGGATGGAAAGCACCGCAATCTCCTTGCCTCCGCGGATCCGAAGGCGGCTCGCGATTTGGAGCTCTGAAGCTCCGCCGGTGACCGGATCTTGCCTTCCTCCTCCTACTTGCTCTCCCCTCTCTCTAGACTTTAGAAAGAGAACCAAGAGGATGAAATGAGGGATAGAAAACCCTATTTCCGAGTTTAAACCGCCAGCACCAACCCCCAGCCGTCGGATCCCAACATAAGAAAACGAACGGCCATAATCGGGGCCTAAAATAATAAAATTGGGCCGAACACGGCCTGCGACACGCCCGTGTCCAGGGCCGTGTCGCCCATTCGTCGTCTCGCCCGACGCTCCAACCAGCACACGGCCTTCGACATGGCCTCTGACACGCCCATGTCACATGTGACACGACCGTGTCAAGACCCGTGTCACGCCCCATGTGCAACTACCAACATTTTTTTTTCCCGAGGAGGACACGGCCTGCTACACGGCACTCGACACGCCCGTGTCACATGTGACACGCCCGTGTTTGTGCCCATTTCATGTCCCGTGTGCATAACTCAGAAATCTCCCTAGCATGACACGCCCTGGGACACGCCCGTGTCCCAGGCCGTGTGCCTCAACTCGCCGATCGCCAAAACGTCGACCACACGACCCGTGGCCGACACGCCCGTGACATACCTGTGACATGCCTGTGACACGCCCGTGATACGCCCGTGACACGCCCGTGTCACCTGCTCCAAGTCCCAGACTTGGCTTAAAACGTCACCCGTCCCTCTTTTGAGTTTCGGGGTGTTACAACTCTCCTCCTCTTAAAAGAATTTCGCCCACGAAATTACTAAAGGAAATAAAACGGAAAACTTTAAGCGGTACCTGAGTGGAATAACTCTAGGTACTCCTCCAACATAGTTTGCTCCCGTTCCCAAGAGAGTTCCTCCCGACCGTAGTTTTCCCACCGGACCTTGACCATCCGGATCTCCTTGTTACGGAGCCTCTTGACCTCAGAGTCTTCAGTACGAATGGGCTTGACCCTAGTCGTCAACCCTTCGTCCACCGGCACTTGATCAACTGCGATCACCTGCGAAGGTTCTTGCACCTCCTTCTGCAATACAGAGATGTGGAACACATAGTGTAGTCCACTCAACTCCACCGATAGCCCCAAACAATAAGCCGCTTCACTAACCCGCTCCAGAATCTCAAAGGGTCCAAGGTATCTTGGGCTCAGCTTCTTCAAGCGTCTCACCCGTGAAACACCCTTGAATGGCTTTACTTTCAAGTACACCCAATCTCCGACCGCGAACTCCACGTTCCGGTGTTTGGCATTGTAGTACTTCGCTTGTCTGTCCTGAGCGATCAGCAAACACTCTCGAATGATCCGGACCAAAGAAGTAGCACTCTCCACCTCCTGCTTCTTGTACAACCATGCCTCACCCGTTTCTAGCCACGATAACGGCGTACGACACTTCCTACCATAAAGGGCCTCGAAGGGCGCCATTTGAATACTCGTCTGGTAGCTATTGTTGTACGCAAACTCCACCAAATACAGGTGGTCTTCCCAATGCTTCCCGAAGTCTAGAACACACATGCGAAGCATGTCCTCCAACGTTCTGTTGACTCTCTCGGTTTGCCCATCCGTCTGCAGATGGAAGGCTGTGGTGAACTTCAATTTAGTCCCCAGCATCTATTGCACCAACCTCCAATCATTGGACGTAAAACGCCCATCCCAATCACTCACGATGCTGCGCGGCACACCGTGTAATCTGACTATATTATCAACATATAGCTTTGCCAGTCTCTCCACTGAATCATCCTTCCTATGTGGAATAAAGTGAGACACCTTTGTTAACCGATCTATGATCACCCAGATGGCATCGTTCCCCTTCTGCGACCTTGGCAAGCCATGCACAAAGTCCATCGATACGTCGTCGAACTTCCACTCCGGAATAGGCAAGGATTTCAAGAATCCTCCAGGCTTTTGACACTCCGCCTTTACCAAGGCGCAGGTTTGACACTTAGCCACAAATAGTGCCACATCCTTCTTGAGCCCTGGCCACCAAAACAGCTTCTTTAGGTCTTGGTACATCTTCGTGCTCCCTGGGTGGATTGAGTACTTGGTATTATGAGCCTCGTACATCAACTCCGCCCGTAGATTTCCCTCGCTTGGGACGCACAGACGATGGTCCTTCCTTAGGATCCCATCCTCAACCGAAAACTGGGAATTTGACCCATCCAATGTTGCATCCATAAGCTCATTCATGCTAACATCCAACTCCAATGCCCGCCGAACGCGATCAGCCAGGTAATACTGAACTCCCGTCAAGTTCAACATTACTTTGGCACTCGTCTGCTTGTCAACACAACAGATCTCCAACGCCTCCAACTCCCGTACTAGCCTCTCGTCATGAACCGACAACCAGTTGGCTTGGGCGGGAGCCCTACGACTCAACGCATCCGCAACTGCATTTCCCTTCCCGGGTACATAATGAATCTTGAATGTGTAGTCCCCCAGGAACTCCATCCATCTACGCTGCCTCATGTTGAGATCCTTCTGATCCAATAGGTACTTCAGGATCTTGTGGTCGGTATAGATATCGACCTTTACGCCGTACAAGTAGTGTCTCCACAGCTTAAGCGCAAATATCACGGCCGCCAACTCCAAGTCATGGACCGGATAATTCCTTTCGTACACTTTCAGCTGACGCGATCCATACGCTATCATGCTCCCATGCAGCAGCAGCACACAGCCCAATCCACTACCTGAGGCATCACTATAAATCTCGAAGCCCTCGGTCCCACTCGGTGGACTTAACACCGACGCCGTGGTCAACCGTCCCTTCAGATCCTCAAACTCTTGCACGCACTCCTGCGTCCACAAGAACTTCTGATCCTTCCTTGTCAACTTCGTGAGAGGTAACGCTATCCATGAGAAGTTCTCCACGAAGCGTCTGTAATAGCCGGCAAGCCCAAGAATACTCCGGACTTCCGCTACCGAAGACAACACATGCCACTCCCATATTGCAATAATCTTCGCCGGATCCACCGCTATACCTTCCCCACTGACAATGTGACCAAGGAATGCTACTGAGGGTAGCCAGAACTCGTATTTGGAGAATTTTGCATAGAGTTCATTCCTTCTCAGCGTCTCCAAGACAAGATGCATATGCTTAAAGTGATCTTCTTCGCACTGCGAGTACACCAATATATCATCAATAAAGACGATCACAAAGCGGTCCAGGAAATCTCGGAACGTCCTATTCATCAAATCCATAAACACTGATGGCGTATTCGTCAGTCCAAACGACATGCCTGTGAACTCGAAATGCCCATACCTTGTGTTGAACGCCGTCTTCGGGATATCACACTCCCTTATCCTCAGCTGATAATACCAAGACTTCAGATCCAACTTCGAATACACCGACGATCCGACCAACTGATCGAAGAGATCATCGATCCTTGGGATCGGGTATTTATTCTTCTCTGTTAGCTTGTTCAACTCCCTGTAGTCGATACACAGCCGCAGACTCCCGTCCTTCTTCTTAACAAAGAGGACCGGTGCGCTCCAAGGAGATGAGCTTAGACGCACATACCCCTGCTCCATCAACTCCTCTAGTTGAACCTTAAACTCTGTCATCTCCTTAGGCGCCAACCTATAAGGAGAACATGACACAGGTTTGGCACCTGGCACGAGCTCGATTGTGAAGTCGATCTCTCGCTGCGGTGGGGCTCCCGGAAGATTATCCGGGAACACATCAGGGTATTCACAAACAACGGGGATACTATCCAAAGCGGAATTTGGCTCTACAGCCCCCACTATCGCGAAGAACAGCTCTGCGCCAGCACGAACTGCCTTTACCACCTGAAGAGCATACATCAGCGTCCTGCTCGTCCCCTTCAGTCCCGTGAATGTCGTCTCCCGCCAAACACCCAGCTTGACCTCCTTACCATTGCAATCAATATAGGCCTTCTGCTCCGAAAGCCAATCCATCCCAAAGATAACGTCGAACTCTACAAGCAGCAATGACGCTAGCAAGTCGAACTCTTGGTTTCCAATATGAACTTTTACGGCGCACACTCTGTCCGCACGCATCGAACACCCATTCGGTAGCAGCACATCCAATTTGTCCTTCGCCATCGAAGAAGGGACTCCGATGCGCGATATAAAGCTTTCGGACAAAAAGGAGTGTGAAGCTCCCGTATCGAATAGTGCTCGTGTTGGACTATCGCCAATAAGAAAAAAGCCTACACAAACAGTATTAAGCTAACAAGCACTAGGTAACAGTATTTAAAGCTAACTTGCTATAAATTAAACCGTACCTGTCACCACATCGGCCTGCTTGATGGCCTCTTGCTGGCCCAAGTTGTAGACTCTAGGTTGAGTCGGAGCATAATGGGACGCGGTTGACTCCACCGCCTTCCCCTTTTCCTTATAAGTGGCTCTTTGTTTTCTCTCGGACTTTGGACGTCCGCTCCAGCAATCGCGGGCAAAGTGCCCCGTCTTTCCGCAAGTATAACAAGCACCTGGGGTTCGGTTGGTAGTCGTCCCCGAGGCACCTGAAGAAGGGGCTGGACCCGACGTCTAGCCTTCTTATAGAACCTGCGATAACCCGACTTCAAAGTAGTCGGCACTTTGAACTCCGATTTTTTGCCACCGGATTCCTTCTTCGCTTGTACGTTCTTCATGTCCTTTTCCAAGGACCGGGCCGTGTTGACCAAGGTTTAGAAACCCTGAGCCATAGGCCCCGACAGTAACAACCTCAGCTCATCTCTTAACCCTTCATAGAAGCGGTTCGTCTTGCGCTCCTCGTCGGTAAAGGTAGCGCTAGCGTATCATCCCAAATGAGTGAACTCGTGGAGATACTCGTCCACGGTGTTGTCTCCTTGCACCAACTTTTGAAATTCATTTTCTAACGCGATCCTCTGGGCTGAGGGGAGGTATCGAGCCATAAACAAACTCGAGAATTCCCCCATAGAGACATCCGCCAACTGTCTTCCCCTCAGTTGGTGTAGCTCCAGCCCTTCCTACCATAACCTCGCGTCCCCGTCCAACAAGAACGTTGAAATCGTGGTCTTCTGCCACTCTTCTGTTTCTGTTGCTGTCAGCACTCTATTGACTCTCGATAGCCAATCCTCTGCCTAAGTCGGGGTTCCTATTCCCGAGAACACTGGTGGATGGAAGCCCATCACATGCTTAAGTTGTTTCTTAGTTTCTCTCCGAGGCAACTCCGGCTCCACCACCACCTGTTCCACCCTTCTAGGCTCCGCCGCTTGGAGCGGCACTTGCTCCACAGCAGGAGCAGGTTGCTGCACCTGCCTTGCAGGCTACGCATTGATCATAGCAAAGACAGCTTTTGCCACCAATCTAATGGTCTCGGCTGATGGAGGTGTTGCAGGCGCATCATTAGGTGCGCTGCTTGCCTCAGAGCCAGGCCGTTCCGACGGTCTAGCACCACTTCTGGTCACCTATAATCGTGCAAAACACCGATAAGCGACCCATCAATATTGCAAACAGCAATTATAGGAACACGCAGGTTCTTCAAACATGTGTATTTTCATTCCTAAGTGGACATTCATGGGTTCTTTTCATGTTATAACAATGACGCACACACATGTGTTCACCATCCCTTAAAGTGAATTCGCCCACGAATTCATTTAAGCATGACCAGAACCGGTAGTCTGATACCAATTTGTAACACCCCTATCCGTCACATAACATATAGCAGTAGGTCCGGCCGGGGCCCGACGCCATATACTACAGACAGACCGGTTGGTTACGCATTGAAACCATTCAACCAATCACAACGTCCTACATAGCACCTAGCGGAAGCAATTATTAAGTTGCATAGTTAAGAACTTTGCTATCATGAATGTCCACTGAACCAAAAACATAGGAATGTTTAATACACACAACAACTGGCCTTAAGGCCTTACAATGTTTGTTTAACAAAACATGTCTTTCAAACCTCGGCACGCAGGCCAGCCATAAATGAGATAAACGGAAAACATAAAAAAGTTAGGCCTTCAAGGAACGGCAAAGCATCATGGGCTTTAGCCCGCTATTTCCCGCTCGGCTCCGCAGCACCTGCAAGCCACAATCCACCGCCCGGTGGTAAACAAAATAACGGTCAGCAATGTTGACCAAATTATAACGATCCCGTCCCCAAAATCGGGGCGGCGATGCTCTTTCCCTACACTTTATTAGTATAAGCATCAAAATAGTGTAAACACACTTCATCACAGGCGTAGGCTCGCACGACCACACACCCCGTGCACTCAGGGCACATTCATGGCGGACCGGCCAACGTCACGTCAATTCAAGCCATAGATGTTCCCGTTCTACCACCGCCCCTTGGACGGCCAATCATATGAGCATTTTGCCTTCCTGGCCTTTGTCACGACAATTTAATCCATAGACCGCCGAAGACCCTCATCCATGCCAACGGTTCCACCGAACGATATAGATCGGGTACGGTTTCGCCTGACCCGTGCTCACACCGCAACAGCAATTTAAGCCATATGCGCAGGTCAAGACTCACCGAGTCCCGTTTCCACCATAATAATTACATAACCCGGTTATGTTCACGTTGGCTCCCCGGCCACCATGTTGGCAAAGCACGCTTTGCCCAGTTTTCCGGGTGTACCTTGGAGTTAGTCTCAAAGGCTCCCTGTTGCAATCTACAACGTAGATAACCCGAAAACGCCCAAACACCCGGAGTCTTCCCCGGTTCAAATGCAATGCAACATCACTGATCCAGACCAACTTGTCCGGATAGGCTTCACACACCATGCCTATGCCCGTTCACGCATAAAGACTTTACACAAGGGGGACTTTACATATCTACCCCAAGGAACGCCTCAACTCTTCGCTCACTCGCGAGAGAGGGCTTCCTATGCAAAGGAAAAGAGGGCTTTACATGCCCTAGGATGAGAATCGTTACCCTAGCATTTCTTCTTGGCACCATGGAAATCTACGCGGATGAAAAGCACCGCAATCTCCTTGCCTCCGTGGATCCGAAGACGGCTCGTGATTTGGAGCTCCGAAGCTCCACCGGTGACCGGATCTTGCCTTCCTCCTCCTACTTGCTCTCCCCTCTCTCTAGACTTTAGAAAGAGAACCAAGGGGATGAAATGAGGGATTGCAAACCCTATTTCTGAGTTTAAACCGCAAGCACCAACCCCCAGCCGTCGGATCCCAACATAAGAAAACGAACGGCCACAATCGAAGCCTAAAATAATAAAACTGGACCGAACACGGCCTGCGACACACCCGTGTCCAGGGCTGTGTCGCCCATTCGTCTTCTCTCCCGAAGCACCGACCAGCACACGGCCTTCGACACGGCCTCCGACATGCCCGTGTCACATGTGACACGGCCGTGTCAAGACCCGTGTACAACTACCAACATTTTTTTCCCGAGGAGGACACGGCCTGCGACACGACACCCGACACGCCCGTGTCACATGTGACACGCCCGTGTCTGTGCCCGTGTCATGGCCCGTGTGCATAACTCAGAAATCTCCCTAGCGTGACACGCCCTGGGACACGTCCGTGTCCCAGGCCGTGTGCCTCAACTCGACGATCGTCGATCGCCAAAACGTCGACCACACGACCCATGGCCGAACACGCCCGTGACACGCCCGTGTCACCTGCTCCAAGTGTAACGCCCCCGGTTTTTCTGTGTTTTTGTTTGATCATTGCTTGGCGTTACGATGACGCGTTGTCTTTTTTTGCCATTGTTAGAGCGTGGTCATAGCTCTTTAGGTTCCTTTAGTGGTCCTTTAGTAGCCTATTTGCAAGATTCCCCAGCTAGCCGTAGTCTGTTTTGGTGACTCGGTTGGGCCTCTCAGGGAATGCTTGTGCTTTGGCTTCGGGCAGTGTTAGCCCAAGTTTTGATCGTCGGATGTTGTTTTCGACTTCGCCGTTGTGTTTGTAGCTGTGGTGTTTAGCTACGGTGCGAGTTTTATCGAAATCCGAGATCATTCATTTTTCGCGTCGTTTCGACGTGCGTTTTGTTAGCCGGTAGTGGCTACCCGTTTGTTGTGCGTGGCCTTGTGTGCTCGAGCTGGGTAAGGTCGGTGCTTGTTTTTAGGCTAAGTGTGGTTAGCCAATTTTGTTGTATGTATAAATGTATATGTATGTGTATATATAAATATTTTTTTTAGTGTGTGTTGTGTGTGTGTCTATATATATATATATCTGTTCATATATATATATATATGTATATATATATGTATATATATATATATATACATAAATATATATATTTAGTAGCTAGCAGGAGGGGGCTCGGGTAGTTGCTTCTGTTTGCTTAGGCTTAGCTTTATAATAGCAATAAAAGCTTAGTGGTTGTTAGGATAAGCATAAGTTTGGTTAGTGGCCGAATAGTTTATTATAGTTTAAGCTTTGAGTGGCTAAGTAATAGTATTTTAATAGCTAGTGGGCTGAGTATTCAAAGCTCATTCCCTTATCTCCTTCCCCAAAACCTGAGCAGTAGCTTCCAGCGGAAGGTTCAGGCGGAAGGCGGAAAACCGGCAGCTTTGACCGGTGGTTTCCGGCGTTCTAGTGCTCGGTTTGCCCGGAAAATTTCAGATTTGAGCTGCTCTCGCTCAGATCTTGCTTCCTAGGTATGTAATTTGGTTTTAGGGCCGTCAATAGGAGCTAGGGTTTTGGTCCTCTTCCCCTTCCTCTTCTCTAAAAGCTCCAGATTTCGGTTTCTCTCCAGGTAGCCTTGCTGCCGGTGCCAAGCCCGTGGAGTGAAGGATGCTGCTAGACCTTGGTGCTAAGCCAAGTGGCTCCCTTGCCCCTTACGGTTTTTATGTCGAGTTTTGAGTTTGTGCCGCTCCTTCTTCTTGCTAGCCTAAAGCCCCAGGTTAGCTCCTTTCCCGAATTGAAAGCTTGTCTTAGTTGATGCCAAGGGTGCTGGTTAGTACTAGGATTAAGCTTAGCTTAGGGGGTAAGATAGATTAGGGCTGCTGTAGGTTGGATAAGGAGAGCAGCATGAGCCTTGGAATTAATTTTTCAAGGCTCTGCTTGTCTGGCGTTGAGAGGAGCTGAGAGCGGGTTTAGAAAAGTTTCTAAGTACCCAGGCGTTGAGTGAAGGCCATTCACTCAACGCCAGGGGTTTGTTAACGGCTAAGGACCCAGGCGTTGAGTGAAGGTCCCTTACTCAACGCTAAGTGTGTTTTTTTTGCAGTTAAGTGTTGAGGCGTTGAGTGAGTCGACCTCACTCAACGCCAAAGCAGGTCTGTCGTTGAGTGAGGTGAGCTCACTCAACGCCACTGCTAAGTTTTTTGCGGTTAAGTTTGATGGCGTTGAGTGAAGAGGCTTCACTCAACGCCATAGCAGGTTTGGCGTTGAGTGAAGAGGCTTCACTCAACGTCATAGTTTAGCCAGATGGCGTTGAGTGAAGAGGCTTCACTCAACTCCATAGCTTAGACAGATGGCGTTGATTGAAGAGGCTTCACTCAACGCCATAGTTCAGCCCGATGGCGTTGAGTGAGTCGACCTCACTCAACGCCATAGCTGGTTTGGCGTTGAGTGATGGAGACTCACTCAACGCCATGTTATTCTCTTGCGTTTTAGCCCGATGGCGTTGAGTGAGTCGACCTCACTCAACGCCAAAGTAGGTTTGGCATTGAGTGAGGTGGATTCACTCAACGCCACAGCCAGGGCTTGCAGTTTAGCTCTTGGCGTTGAGTGAGGGTACCTCACTCAACGCCGTGACCGTTTTGGCGTTGAGTGAGGGTACCTCACTCAACGCCATAGTTTCTGTCTAGGCTAATGTTATAGCCTTGGGATGTGAGCTTCTTTAGGGTTGTTAGAAAAGTTTTACCTTCCTAAGGGGGATATTGGGGGTGTTCGGCTAGTTTCTGCATGCCGACTCGTGGGCTATGACCAGAGGGGGTGTTGTTGTTTGGACTCTGAGGGGTGAATTGTGTGTGCTGAGCTGTGGTCACCACTAAGTTTGGACACTGTGGCCAACTTGTTGGGTGTGTGGACCCTGAAGCTGCCACCAATTGTGTTTTCACCCTTGAGTATTTTTGGGGTCTGGTTGTTTGTGTTGGACACTGTGGCCACCCACTCCAGCCCCTTATTTTTACACCCCGGTCATTTGCCCACAAACTTAGGGCTGTTAGTTTCCTATTGTCTACTTTTGGTTTCTCCCTGCTTTTATTCTGATGCTTTACTACTACAGGTTGATTCTTTCCAGAGCAGGTAGTTTTTGTGCTCACACTTGGTGTGATTTGCCTTTATTGCCCTTTAAGCAATAATTCTTTCTTTTTCCTGCTTCTGTTGTTTAGTACTTTGTTGCCGGGTTGAAAAACCCTTCTTTATTTAAGTAATCTGACACTCCTTTCTTTGATTTATTTTCTTTGCTGAGGCATTTCTTTTCTTGAATGCCTCAGGTCTAGGTTGTAGCCGATTGAGCGGCTGATTCCTTTTGCTGGGTCTTGCTGGTAGCCTCTAGGGTAGCAGAGTTGCAGATCATTCCCTTGTGAGGTAGTTATTTTTTTCTTTTTTGTATGGACATGCACACTCACCGGTGGGTTTGTGTCGGGTTGTCGACGCCCACTGGTGGCTTACTTGTTTTGCTAAGTATGAATTTAGACTGTTGTTTTTGCCCTCTTGGGGTTGTTTACTTGCTTCTGGGAAGGTTTTATGCTAGGTTGCATGTTATGTATTTTAAAACCCTAAACTGTTATATGTACCTCATGCATAACATGTTTGTCAAACTAAAGCACTATTTTCTTAAATGCGTAAAACATCTTTTAATACATATATACTATACTCACCTCAGGTGTTGTGCATTTTATAAGTGGTCTCTGGTAGACCCTTATACTCATTTAGGGTGTCAAATTAATTGAATCAAATTATTTTTCCATTGTAAGCATATATATATTTTCTTAGCGTGGACTAGCTGATCCACTGTGTCGAGGGATACAGCCTTCAAATAAACTGGGTTTCTATTTAATTAAAATTTGTGATTTATGGTTTTGGTGTGTCGCCTGAGCGTCGGCAGTTATCCCCTACTCGATGTGGCATCACAACGCGTATTTTCCCTTACTATGATACTTCTTAACCTCGGGGAAAATTCGGGTCGCGATAGTTGGTATCAGAGGGAGGTTGTCTTGACAATTGGTCGGGCAACCTGTTCTTTTGATTGCATTAGATGTTTAGCTTCATAAGCATACACTCACCGATATGTCATCAGCACGTCTTCGCCAAAGCACGAACACTACACTCATAAGCATAAAGAAGTATACGGGGCATATTATGTAGTATGAGATGCATAATATGTGTTCGTATATGGATCCACCATAGGAGGTAACATGTGAGGGTTATGTAGTATGAGATGCATAAACTCACCACATGAATGCGGCTAACGCGTTTTTCTTTTTAGTTGCATGGGAATGTTACGCAGTATGGGATGCATAACATTTTCATGTGTACGCCGCTCATGGCATGCATTAAGGCCTTTTTAGAATGCATAGCACGGCATGCATAGCATAATATTTCATAAGCACAATGTGTCAGGCTAAAGATTTGCATGATGACATATGTACACACATGGTTTTGAGTCAAAACGAATATAAAAGCATGCATCCATGATGTAGGCACATGAGTTAGTGTGATGGTAGTTAACCATCTTAGGTTAAGCATGACATTATCATTATAAAACAAATCCCAGAGCAAGATTTGTAGTTATAATTCATATTTAAGTATGCTTGTCTGTACCGGGTAGGCTTATTTTAGTAGTTGGGATGGGTTTTAATTAGGGTTGGTGCGATTATAGGATGGCGAAGCGTCCTGCGACGCGATCGACTCCCCAATCTGCGGGTGAGTCTTCGGGATCCCAGAGCGAGGCCCTGATTGAGAGCTTGCAGCTAAGTAATGAAGCCTTGATAAGACAGATGGTGGACATGCAGAGCCAGATCCAGTCATTGGTAGCAGTAGTTGCAAGGCAGGCTCAGAGAGCTCAGGACCCCGTTGGGGGTGTAGCTGTTCCTCCTCCTCCTCTGGTACCTCCTGTAGTGGTGCCACCAGAGATGACATTTATTTCCCAGTTTCAGTGACTTGGACCACCTACCTATGATGGAAAAGCAGACTTCATGGTCTTGGATGATTGGTTAATAGCAATTAAGGAGATGTTCTCTTATTCTGGAGTCACCGACGATCAGAGGGTGATGATCGCTGCTTATCAGCTCAAGGGTCTAACAAAGAGTTGGTGGTTACGAGAAAAGGAGAGCATGAAGGAAGGATGTTCGTGGGAGACCTTTAAGGAAATATTACTGAGGAAGTTTTTGCCCTCGGTCGAGCGGGATCGCCTGATGAATGAGTTTTTGCATTTAAAGCAAAGGTAGCTCACAGTTGGTGAGTATGAGATCGATTTCAGCAAACTGAGTCGGTTTGCACCCAGCATGGTGAGCTCCGAGGCAGAGCGAGTGAAGCGTTTCCTTGGTGGCTTAAGAAGTGATGTCCAGCAGTTAGCAAGTGCTTATGGATCTACAAGCTATACTGGCGTGGTGGAAGCTGTCTTGAAAGTGGAGGCAATTGAGAATGCTAAGCAGAGAGGGCAGTCAATGAGAAAGGATAAGAGGAAAGTAGTTGAAGGAAAGGGTCCTCAGGTACCTGGTACTACTTCATGGAATAGAAGCAAAGAGGTTTGCAGTTTCTGTGGCCGGCCAGGTCACCCCTTCGAGAAGTGTTTCAAAAGGCTGGGGGCTCAGAAGAAAGAGCAGGTCCATGCTATTCAGGGCGCTCCCAGAGGGGATGTGGTGTGTTCCTGGTGTGGAAGGAAGGGGCATGATGTGGCCCGTTGTTGCTCGAAAGATAAAGTTTGCTTCCAGTATGGGCAGAAGGGCCATCTCAAGTCGAGGTGCCCTCAGGCGCAGCCCGTTCTTCCAGTGGTTCCTTTGCGGGCATTGCCGCCACCCCCACGTGCGGATAAAGGCAAAGGGAAGCTTAATGTTATCTATGCAGAGGAAGCGGCGACCTCGACCTAGGTCATTTCAGGTTAGATTTCTTACTAACTTGAATTTTCTGCCTCTTGTATAGCTTAGCTTTTGTTTTCCTTTAGTTGTGTGGATTACTGTATATGGAGATTTAAGGTAAAGAACCGTTGGACGCGCATTCTTTTTGATTCTGGCGCCACCCACTCTTTTGTTGCTAGGACTTTTGTGGAGCGATTCCATTTGAGCCTAGATCGTGTTGGTGGAGCTTTCAGCGTCAAGTTTCCTTCGGGTGATTCTGTGATTTCAGATTTGGGTATTCAGGGCTTCCCAATCTTGTTGGGAGACTTTCTAGCTAAGGCAGATCTGAAAGTGATTGATCTAGAGGACTTTGATGTCATCCTAGGCATGGATTGGTTGTCCAGATATGATGTGGTTATCCAGTGTAAGGGTAAGCGCTTGGTTTTTGTGAAGGACGACGGTCAGCCTGAGAGCATTTGTGCCGACCCTCTCCAGGAGTCTCTGATTGTTTCCGCGGTACGTGCTTGCAATTTGCTTATTCTGAGCTATTTTGCATGTTTGGTCTCTCTAGTAGGGGCAGTTGTTAGTGTGCCGCGGTTGGAAGAGATTCCTGTTGTTTGTGAGTTCCCTGATGTTTTTCCTGCTGATCTTCCCGAACTTCCACCCGATAGAGACATTGAGTTCGTTATAGATTTGGAGCCGGGTATGCGTCCTATTGCTAAGGCGTCATACCGCATGGCCCCGCGAGAGCTGGAGGAGTTGCGGACCCAGCTAGATGAGATGTTGGCAAAGGGTTTTATCAGGCCGAGTTCGTCGCCTTGGGGTGCGCCTGTTCTGTTCGTAAAGAAGAAGGATGGGTCGATGAGGCTATGCATTGATTATAGAGAGCTGAACAATGTTACAATTAAGAACAGGTACCCATTGCCTCGGATTAATGATTTGTTTGACCAGCTGAGTGGTAGTGATGTGTTTTCAAAGATAGACCTTCGTTCGGGCTATCACCAGTTGAGGATTCGGGAGTCTGATATTCCGCGGACGACGTTCCGTTCTCGTCATGGACACTTTGAGCTCTTCGTCATGTCTTTTGGTTTGACTAATGCGCCTTCATCCTTCATGGATTTGATGAACCGCGTGTTCAAGGAGTACTTAGACAAGTTTGTGATTGTCTTTATTGATGATGTTTTTTTGTACTCCCGGAATGCAGAAGAGCATGATCAACATTTGCGTCTAGTCTTAGCGACACTGAGAGACCATAAGCTTTACGCCAAGTTAAGCAAATATGAGTTTTGGCTTCCTCAAGTATCTTTCCTCGGCCATGTGGTGAACAAGGAGGGGATCTCAGTAGAGCCAGAGAAGATCGATGCTGTTATGGACTGGGCGAGACCTGTTACTCCTCGTGAGATCAGAAGCTTCTTGGGTTTGGCAGGTTATTACAGAAGATTTGTGAAGGGATTCTCCACCCTGTCTGCACCATTGACCCGGTTGACCCAAAAGAATGTAGCCTTTGTATGGGATGACAAGTGTGAAGAGGATTTTGAGGAGCTAAAGAGGAGGCTATGTTCAGCCCCTATTCTGTCTTTGCCTACTGAAGGTGTTGAGTATGAGGTGTATGTGGATGCTTCCCATATTGGGCTGGGGTGCGTGCTAATGCAAGGAGGGAAGGTGATTGCGTACGGGTCGAGACAGCTAAATACTCATGAGAGGAATTGCCCTAAGCACGACCTGGAATTTGCTGCTGTGATCTATGCTCTGAAGTTGTGGAGGCATTTGCTCTAGGGGGTGCAGTGAAGGATTTTTACTGATCACAAGAGTTTGAAGTATGTATTCACACAGAAAGAGTTGAACCTGCGTCAACGGCGGTGGTTAGAGTACGTGGCCGACTACAATGTTGAGATCAAGTATCATCCGGGCAAGGCCAATGTGAAGACCCTAATTCCGGGCTTCCCAAAATGATCGGCATTTATTTTCAGCAGTGGATGTAAGGAGAACAAAATAACACAAGACATCTTTATTACATTACATCATACAGAGTTTTACTCGAAATCTGCTAAAAATTTACAATAATTTGCTGAGCATAGCAGCTTGTGATTAACAGAGCCTTCTTCGATTCCTTTGAAGACGTCTAACCATACCTTCTCTAAGTCTTCTGGCGCGAACCTTCTACGTACGTCTGAGGTCCCACCTGTTGCCTGACAAAAATATGAATCCACTAAGGGTTAGTCATAAAAATTATGACTATGTGAGATAATTATTTTATGAAATGTTGTACATGCAAACAATGGGTGTGTTAGCAATATGCTTACATCACAATAATAAATAATTAATTTAAAGTTACATTATTTAATCACCCCCTTATTTTAGTTACATAGAATGGGAAATGCTCCGGAGATGCAACTTGAATTGGCCACCACCCACTTAAGGGCTTCCCACTTAAGGGCTTTCCGTAGGCTCATCCCTACGTGGTGAATCCGTCAGTGGATGCCTCCACATCATTGGATCCGAAACCATCACATTTCCCCATGCAGATTTTTAAATGAATTTATATCTTGACGCGTAAATAAGAAGTTTGAAATAACATTGTTTCCCCTCAGAAATATATATATATATCGCTTTTATATTTTCCCCTCGCCCACATTTTAATCCATAGCGATACTTTAAACTCATATGCACAGGCACTTGGTAATTTCATAAAAATGTAGCATAATAGAAAAGTAAGTGAATAACTAAATCAAGAAATAAGATACTCACTACAGCTTTGCCTTTATTCGCGTTTCCGCCACGATTGCCTTGTGACGCCATCCTCTTATTTCGAGATCTTGGAAACCACTGAAATAGCCATACGTTCATTGGGTTGCGTCACAATTTACACGTAGCATAGAGCATAAAGGGTTTAAGAAACATCGGAAAGCTAAACCAATCAAGCCAAATTCGTTTTTATACTTTGCCGAACAACCGCAGTAATGCCTCAAAATGGCTAAAACCATCCCTCCAAATGGACTTCCCGTCCTCTTAAAATCATTGTCCGGCAACGCATAAATCCAAACTTGGCTCACAACATAATATCCCAACATCAGAAATGAAAATCAAAAGTTAAATAGAGCACATAAACTAAACCAGTCAAAGGAGAAAGCAGCAGGGTGGCGGCAGCTCAAGAGTAGCTGCAAGAAGCGGCGGCAACCTTGCGGTTGCAGCAGCTATACTGGAGAAACTCAGGAGCAGCCGGAACCCTAGACCAGAAGCAGAGAAGGCCGCTGAAGAATAGCAGGAATCAAGAGAAGCAGAGAACTTAGGGCAGTACCGAAAAAGAGCAGAGAGTAGTCGCAGAAGAATAAGGAAGCAGCAGCAGCCCTAGTAGAAGAGCAGCAGCACAGTCGAGAAGGAGGAAGAAGAACAGTAGCAGCAGCAGCAATTGCACAGAGGGCTCGGCAGAACCGCACAGGCTCCGACAAAGGCAAAGCAGCGTCGGCGAAATCAGTCGGCACAGCAGTGAAACGCCGACAGCACCAAACACACAGAGGCACGGGAAGCAAGAAGAAGGAGAAGAATAAGCACTGCTCTGGTGAAATAGGGCAGTTAGAGGAGGAAGAAGACGGAAATCGCAGAAGTCGAAGGTCGACGGAAACCGTGCGGGAGAAAGTTAGCGGCCCCGGGCGCGATTTATACAGTGAAATCAGCGGCGAAGCGGCAATGTCGAGCCAAAGCACCGCTCCAGATGTCCATCAATCGAGCCAAATGTGATTTCCCGCAAACATGTAAGCAATATAGCCAGCACCTAATCCATCCAGCACTTTCAAAATAAAGCCCAGCTCAACAATACACAGCCAGCCATAATTCCCACTTCCAAAGGCCCAAAAGCAAGCCCATAAGTACAACTCAGCCAAGGAATAATAAGCCCACTAAACCAGCAAGACAACAAATCCAAAACAATATATGCAAATCAAAATTATGTCGAAAATTAATTGTACCTTTTTCATCATCGGGGAAGCAAAAAAATGAAGAACAAAAATAAGCGTACGGACGAAATAAATTAAGCGTGCAACTGAACTAAAATGTGGGTGTTACACCAATGTGGTGGCCGACGCCTTAAGTCGGAAATCAGGAAAGATCTTTGGTCTCACAGCTGAGTCGTTGGTAGAGGAGTTTCTGTTGATGGACATTTTTGTGGGTAGCTGTGATGGGCAGAGTAGCCTGGCAGTGGCAGAGCCTTCATGGATCGCGCTTACAAGATTGCATCAAAAAGATGATCCTGACCTTCTGCGATTGTATGTTCGAGCTGAGAAAGGCGAGCTGCCGGATTTTTCTATAGATGATTTGGGTACCTTGAGATACCGAGGCAGATTTTGCATTCCCGCTATTGGCGATATCAGGGCTATGGTGTGCAGGGAAGCACATGGATCTAGCGTTGCCTACCACCCAGGATCCACTAAGATGTACCGCGATTTGAAGCAGATTGCCTGGTGGTATGGGATGAAGGGAGGCATAGCCAAATTTGTTTCTGAATGAAACACTTGCAAGCAAGTAAAGGCTGATCATGGAAGACCAGGTTGCAAGCTGACTCCCTTGGAGATTCCGACTTGGAAGTGGGAAAGCATCTCGATGGATTTCATTACAGGCTTACCAAGGTCTCCGAGGGGGCATGATTCGGTATGGGTGATCGTGGGCAGACTGGCGAAGTGTGCCCACTTCGTGCCATTCAAGATTGATTACCCGATGAGGAAGATAGCTGAGTTGTATGTGGAAGAGGTTATCAGACTGCATGGCGTCCCCGTGAGCATCATATCAGATCGAGACTCCAGGTTCACGTCTCGTTTTTGGAAGAGTCTTCAGTAAGGATTGGGGACAGATTTGAGGTATTCCACTGCTTACCACCCGCAGACCAACGGCCAAACAGAGCGAGTAAATCGAATTGTGGAAGATATGATCCGATGCTACATTCTGGAACATGGTGGGGCGTGGGATGAGCGTTTGCGGCTTATGGAGTTTGCATATAACAATAGCTATCAGGAAAGCTTGCAAATGGCTCCGTTTGAGGCTTTATATGGGAGGCGCTGCAGGACTCCCTTATTTTGGGCTGAGGTTGGCGAGAGACCGTTGTTGGGTCCAGAGGCTCTCGAGGAGATGGAAATTTCGGTGAAGCTTATTCGGGAAAAGCTTCGAGTAGCCCAAGAGAGATATGAAAAGAACGCCAACCGGCATAGATCAGTTATGGAATTTGCTGTGGGGGACCAGGTGTTCTTAAAGGTTTCTCCGATGACAGGGATCAAGAGATTTGGAAAAGATCGGAAGTTGGACCCGAGATATGTGGGGCCATTCAGGGTTGTTGAGCGGATTGGTGTGGCGGCTTATAGGCTGGAGTTGCCCGCAAATTTTCCTGGCGTGCATGATGTTTTTCACGTCAGTCAGCTGCGGAAGTGTGTGCATAGTGACAAGCAGGTTTTGGATTCTATGCCTCGATTAGAGCCGAACCTTTCTTATGTGGAAGTGCCTGTCCGCATTTTGGATACTCAGGATCACGTGTTGCGGAAGAAGACAATTCCTATGGTGAAAATCTTGTGGAAGAACCATGATGTAGAAAGCGCGACTTGGGAGGTAGAGTCGGCAATGAGGGAGGCTTACCCTCACCTTTTCCCCTGACTTGTGCCTGGTATGTTTGCACTCTTTCTTTTATGGCTTTTGATTAGCTTGTTCTTTTCCCTTTTGATTAGAAGGGTTGTGTGTAAAGTTTCGGGACGAAACTTTCTTTTAGGGGGAGTGACTGTAATGCCCTCAGTTTTTCTGTGTTTTTGTTTGATCATTGCTTGGCGTTACAATGATGCATTGTCAGCTTTTTTCCATTGTTAGAGCGTGGTCATAGCTCTTTAGGTTCCTTTAGTGGTCCTTTAGTAGCCTATTTGCAAGATTCCCCAGCTAGCCGGAGTCTGTTTTGGTGACTCGGTTGGGCCTCTCAGGAAATGCTTGTGCTTTGGCTTCGGGCAGTTTTAGCCCAAGTTTTGATCGTCGGATGTTGTTTTCTACTTCGCCGTTGTGTTTGTAGCTGTGGTGTTTAGCTACGGTGCGAGTTTTATCGAAATCCGAGATCATTCATTTTTCGCGTCGTTTCGACGTGCGTTTTGTTTGCCGGTAGTGGCTACCCGTTTGTTGTGCATGGCCTTGTGTGCTCGAGTTGGGTAAGGCCGGTGCTTGTTTTTAGGCTAAGTGTGGTTAGCCAATTTTGTTGTATGTATAAATGTATATGTATGTGTATATATAAATATTTTTTTTAGCGTGTGCTGTGTGTGTGTCTATATATATATATGTATATATATATATATATAAATATATATATATATGTATATATATATCTGTTCATATATATATATATGTATATATATATATACATAAATATATATATTTAGTAGCTAGCAGGAGGGGGCTCGGATAGCTGCTTCTGTTTGCTTAGGCTTAGCTTTATAATAGCAATAAAAGCTTAGTGGCTGTTAGGATAAGCTTAAGTTTGGTTAGTGGCCGAATAGTTTATTATGGTTTAAGCTTTGAGTGGCTAAGTAATAGTATTTTAATAGCTAGTGAGCTGAGTATTCAAAGCTCATTCCATTATCTCCTTCCCCAAAACCCGAGCAGTAGCTTCCAGCGGAAGGTTCAGGTGGGAGGCGGAAAATCGGCAGCTTTGACCGGTGGTTTCCGGCGTTCTAGTGCTCGGTTTGCCCAGGAAATTTTGGATTTGAGCTGCTCTCGCCGAGATCTTGCTTCCTAGGTATGTAATTTGGTTTTAGGGCCGTCAATAGGAGCTAGGGTTTTGGTCCTCTTCCCCTTCCTCTTCTCTAAAAGCTCCAGATTTCGGTTTCTCTCCAGGTAGCCTTGCTGCCGATGCCAAGCCCGTGGAGTGAAGGCTGCTGCTAGACCTTGGTGCTAAGCCAAGTGGCTCCCTTGCCCCTTGAGGTTTTTATGTCGAGTTTTGAGTTTGTGCTGCTCCTTCTTCTTGCTAGCCTAAAGCCCCAGGTTAGCTCCTTTCCCGAATTGAAAGTTTGTCTTAGTTGATGCCAAGGGTGCTGGTTAGTACTAGGATTAAGCTTAGCTTAGGGGTAAGATAGATTAGGGTTGCTGTAGTTTGGATAAGGAGAGCAACATGAGCCTTGGAATTAATTTTCCAAGGCTCTGCTTGTCTGGCGTTGAGAGGAGCTGAGAGCGGGTTTAGAAAAGTTTCTAAGTACCCAGGCGTTGAGTGAAGGCCATTCACTCAACGCTAGGGGTTTGTTAGCGGCTAAGGACCCAGGCGTTAAGTGAAGGTCCCTTACTCAATGCCAAGTGTGTTTTTTTGCGGTTAAGTGCTGAGGCGTTGAGTGAGTCGACCTCACTCAACGCCAAAGCAGGTCTGGCGTTGAGTGAGGTGAGCTCACTCAACGCCACTGCTAAGTTTTTTGCGGTTAAGTCTGATGGCGTTGAGTGAAGAGGCTTCACTCAACGCCATAGCAGGTTTGGCGTTGAGTGAAGTGGCTTCACTCAATGCCATAGTTTAGCTAGATGGCATTGAGTGAAGAGGCTTCACTAAACGCCATAGCTTAGCCAGATGGCGTTGAGTGAAGAGGATTCACTCAACGCCATAGTTCAGCCCAATGGCGTTGAGTGAGTCGACCTCACTCAACGCCATAGCTGGTTTGGCATTGAGTGAGGGAGACTCACTCAACGCCATGATGTTCTCTTGTGTTTTAGCCCGATGGCGTTGAGTGAGTCGACCTCACTCAACGCCAAAGCAGGTTTGGCGTTGAGTGAGGTGGATTCACTCAATGCCACAGCCAGAGCTTGCAGTTTAGCTCTTGGCGTTGAGTGAGGGTACCTCACTCAATGCCGTGACCATTTTGGCATTGAGTGAGGGTACCTCACTCAACGCCATAGTTTCTGTCTAGGCTAATGTTATAGCCTTGGGATGTGAGCTTCTTTAGGGTTGTTAGAAAAGTTTTACCTTCCTAAGGGAGATGTTGGGTGTGTTTGGCTAGTTTCTGCATGTCGACTCGTGGGCTATGACCAGAGGGGGTGTTGTTGTTTGGACTCTGAGGGGTGAATTGTGTGTGCTGAGCTGTGGTCACCACTAAGTTTGGACACTGTGGCCAACTTGTTGGGTGTGTGGACCCTAAAGCTGCCACCGGTTGTGTTTTCACCCTTGAGTATTTTTGGGGTCTGGTTGTTGGTGTTGGACACTATGGCCACCCACTCCAGCCCCTTATTTTTACACCCTGGTCATTTGCCCACAAACTTAGGACTGTTAGTTTCCTATTGTCTACTTTTGGTTTCTCCCTGCTTTTATTCTGATGCTTTACTACTGCAGGTTGATTCTTTCCAGAGCAGGTAGTTTTTGTGCTCACACTTGGTGTGATTTGCCTGTATTGCCCTTTAAGCAATAATTCTTTCTTTTTCCTGCTTCTGTTGTTTAGTACTTTGTTGCCGGGTTGGAAAACCCTTCTTTATTTAAGTAATCTGACACTCCTTTCTTTGATTTATTTTCTTTGCTGAAGCATTTCTTTTCTTGAATGCCTCAGGTCCAGGTTGTAGCTGATTGAGCGGCTGATTCCTTTTGCTGTGTCTTGCTGGTAGCCTCTAGGGTAGCAGAGTTGCTGATCATTCCCTTGTGAGGTAGTCATTTTTTTCTTTTCTGTATGGACATGCACACTCACCGGTGGGTTCGTGTCGGGTTGTCGACGCCCACTGGTGGCTTACTTGTTTTGCTAAGTATGAATTTAGACTGCTGTTTTTGCCCTATTGGGGTTGTTTACTTGCTTCTGGGAAGGTTTTATGCTAGGTTGCATGTTAGGTATTTTAAAACCCTAAACTGTTATATGTACCTCATGCATAACATGTTTGCCAAACTAAAGCACTATTTTCTTAAATGCGTAAAACATCTTTTAATACATATATACTATACTCACCTTAGGTGTCGTGCATTCTATAAGTGGTCTCTGGTGGACCCTTATACTCATTTAGGGTGTCAAATTAACTGAATCAAAGTATTTTTCCGCTGTAAGCATATATATATATTTTCTTAGCATGGACTAGCTGATCCACTGTGCCGAGGGATACGGCCTTTAAATAAACTGGGTTTCTATTTAATTAAAATTTGTGATTTATGGTTTTGGTGTGTCGCCTGAGCGTCGGCAGTTATCCCCTGCTCGACGTGGCATCACAATGCGTATTTTCCCTTACTCTGATACTTCTTAACCTCGGGAAAAATGCGGGTCGTGACACCAAGTCCCAGACTTGGCTTAAAACTTCACCCGTCCCTCTTTTGAGTTTCGGGGTGTTATACCGAAACCGTCCGCCACCGAGAAGGGGAAGTCCAAGATGCCTTCGCCCGCCCGACCTCTCCCGCCGGGCAGGTCTTTCGCCGAGATTTTAGCGACGGTCAGCGAGATGAGGGACGTCCACAGGAGCAGTGCTGGGGCCCCTGCCGAGAACCCCCCGATCGCGATCGAGGCGGGTGGCGAGGTGGTCACTGAGGTAGTGGCTGCTGAGAGATCTGCCCAGCCTCCATCCAAGCCTGTACCGAAGGGGCACAGGAACTTTAACTTAGGCGTGAAGAGCCTGGATGCGGAAGGTAAACCCTTGCTGCAATGGGACTCAGATGCCAACCAAGTATCCCTCTTGACGTTGCTCCCGAGCTGGGCAGAGCGTGACGAGGTCACCGACGAGGCCTTTGCGCTGGGCTATGGCCTCTACAGCCAGGAGTTCGCGGGCCTATACGACCAACTGCCCACTCGCCTCCTCGCCTTCGACTCCACCCGGGCTCTGATGCGTGGGCTCGAGCTTGCGCACATGTGTGCTCGCCGAAGCATCACCATCGACCGGAACTTACTCGATATGTATAAGGCGAGAGAGGAAGCGGTGGCTCGGGCGGTGGCCCTGAAGACCGAGCTAGAGGACGCCCAACGCCTGTTGTCCCTGCACCCGGTGGAGGAGGTAAGCGAGACCCTTTCTGACATTAGTTCTCGCCCCTGAGATCCATACCCTCGTTCTCGCTCTTGATCGCGTGCTTTTATGCAGGACTACCCGCAGGTCATGGTGCTTCGTGCACGTCTTGCCGGGGTGGAGTGCGAGAATGCCCTACTGAAGGACCAAGTCAAGCGCCTGGAGACGGCGACAGCTGCGGTCTTGCCCCCTCCTCCGCTCGATGAAAGGCTGAAGAGCCGAAATTACTCCGAGTATGATATAGACAAGCTCTTGCAGGTCAATGCCCAGGCGACGGCCCGATTGATGATCGAGATGCTGCGGGACGTGGGATGCCTGGACGAGGGTGGCGAGACCCTGATTGCTCCCCAGCTCGTTCCCTGGCTCTTCGAGCCTATCCCGAAGCCCCCAGGCGCGCCCAACTCTCCACCTCCGGAGGTCTCGCGACCTCACGCTGCTGCCGGCGAGGCTGTCGGCGAGACGTCTGGGGAGGATTCGGGCGAGAGCTCCCGCGATGGCTCAAGCTGGAGTTCGAGCGGCTACAGCGCGTCTCCTTGAAGTCCTTTTCCTTTTTTTCTTTTTTTTTTTGATTTGTAATGGGCGAGAGGCTCCCCCTTTTTGTAATATTGTAAACAATATATAATGTAAACGTAGGTACTTTGCGCTTCCCTCTCTTTTTTCTAACTACTAAAAACGAATGATGTTCAAGAATGTTTCCGCTCGGGGCCCCTGGCCCCCTCTAGGATAGTCTCTCTCAACGGCCAATAGGTGAGAATCTGCCGAGAGCTCAAGGCTCAAACACGTCGTTCCCGCGTTCTGCCGAGAACCATTTGCCGAGAGCGTTGCCCCTGGCCAGAGCGTTGCCCCTGGCCCACTTTTTTATCTTGCGCGGTCGGTCGGGACTTCGTGCCTAGACCCTCTCCTTGTCCGACCAAGGATCCACCACCAAATTCTCCCTGTCGGGAACTTCTTTTGCCGAGATCCCCTTACCCGATACCTCCTGGCCGAGATTTCTCCAGGCCGAGACCTATTCCTGGCCAAGGAGATCCTCAATCCTTTTGTTCTGCCTATCCCCCACAGGCGAGCCTTCAGACCTGTCAGCTAGATGAGAGCCTGCACAGCGGGTCTACCTCGGGCCGAGCCGAGCTCGGGGTGTCAATGAAGTTCTCAAAACCAAACCTCTCCCCCACATGCGAGCCTTCAGACCTGCCAGCTAGATGAGAGCCTGCGCAGCGGGCCTACCTGGGGCCGAGCCAAGCTCGGGGTGTCGATGAAGTTTCTCAAAACCAAACCTCTCCCCCACAGGCGAGCCTTCGGACCTGCCACCTAGATGAGAGCCTACGCAGCGGGTCTACCTGGGGATGAGCCGAGCTTTGGGTGGCGATGAAGTTCTCAAAACCAAACCTCTCCCCCACAAGCGAGCCTTCGGACCTGCCAGCTAGATGAGAGCCTGCGCAGCGAGTCTACCTGGGGCCGAGCCGAGCTCGGGGTGTCGATGAAGTTCTCAAAACCAAACCTCTCCCCCACATGCGAGCCTTCGGACCTGCTAGCTAGATGAGAGACTGCACAGCGGGTCTACCTGGGGCCGAGCCGAGCTCGGGGTGTCGATGAAGTTCTCAAAACCAAACCTCTCCCCCATAGGCGAGCCTTCAGACCTGCCAGCTAGATGAGAGCCTGCGCAGTGGGTCTACCTGGGGCTGAGCTGAGCTCGGGGTGTCGATGAAGTTCTCAAAACTAAACCTCTCCCTCACAAGCAAGACTTCGGACCTGCCAGCTAGATGAGAGCCTGCGCAGCGAGTCTGCCTGGGGCCGAGCCGAGCTCGGGGTGTCGATGAAGTTCTCAAAACCAAACCTCTCCCCCATAGGCGAGCCTTCGGACCTGCCAGCTAGATGAGAGCCTGCGCAGTGGGTCTACCTGGGGCCGAGCCGAGCTCAGGGTATCGAATAAGTTCTCAAAACCAAACCTCTCCCCCACAGGCGAGCCTTCGGACCTGCCAGCTAGATGAGAGCATGCGCAGCGGGTCTACATGGGGATGAGCTGAGCTCGGGCTGTCGATGAAGTTCACAAAACCAAACCTCTCCCCTACAGGCGAGCCTTCGGACCTGCCAGCTAGATGAGAGCTTGTGTAGCGGGTCTACCTGGGGCTGAGCCGAGCTAGGGGTGTCGATGAAGTTCTCAAAACCAAACCTCTCCCCCATAAGCGAGCCTTCGGACCTGCCAGCTAAATGAGAGCCTGCGCAGCGGGTCTACCTGGGGCCGAGCCGAGCTCGGGGTGTCGATGAAGTTCTCAAAACCAAACCTCCCCCCCCCCCCCACAAGCGAGCCTTCGGACCTGCCAACTAAATGAGAGCCTGCGTAGCGGGTCTACCTGGGGCCGAGCTGAGCTCAGGGTGTCGATGAAGTTCTCAAAACAAAACCTCTCCCTCACAGGCGAGCCTTCAGACCTGCCAGCTAGATGAGAGCCTGCGCAGCGGGTCTACCTGGGGCCGAGCCAAGCTCGGGGTGTCGATAAAGATCTCATAATCAGAACCTGTTCTCATCCTAACCTTTAAAAAGAGTTGATATCGGATCAAAGAATGGGATGTATTATGGTAACACATGACAGCATGATAACATTTAGAGACAAAATTACAACCACCTCCTCCCTCTCACGGGTAGAAGCGCCTTAGATCGTCACCGCTCCAAGTGTGGCTTAAGTTCCTCCCTTCCACATCCTGGAGGTAGTAGCTTCCCATTCTAAGGACCTCCTTTACTATGTAAGGCCCTTCCCAGTTCGGGTTAAGCTTGCCCACGGGGGTTGACCTTCTCGTCGCATCGACTTTCTTCAACACCAGATCCCCTTCGACGAACTGCCTGATCCTGGCATGCTTGTCGAAGTATCTTGCCATGCGTCGCTTGATCTCTTCTTGCCTGATGGTTGCGACATCCCGCGCTTCTTCCATCATGTCCAGCGAGAGGTGCAACCCTTCATCATTTTCCAACCTCCAAGCCTCATCTCCTTCCCTTGCCGCTGCGACCTGAGGGGACCGAACTTCGAACTCCACTAGCAGGACAGCCTCGCACCTGTGAGAGAGCTTGAAGGGGGTCTCGTTGGTGGCCGTGTTTGGAGTTGTTCTCAAGGCCCACAGAACTAAGGGGAGCTGTTCCACCCAATTTCCCCTCAGGTTCTCCACTTTTTTCTTGAGCAGGTTTACGATAATTTTGTTTGCTGCTTCCACCTGGCCGTTGCTCCGCAGGTGGTGGATAGAGGCAAATCTGAGGTCTATCCCCAGCTGGGCGCAGAAGCTGATGAACTCCTTACTGGCGAACTGAGGACCGATGTCTGTTACTATTGCTTGAGGCAGCCCGTGCCTGCATATGATCTCCCCCCAGACGTAGTTCCTTATGACATGCGAGGTGACTTTAGCCAAGGCCTTAACCTCCAGCCACGTTGAGAAGTAATCGATCATGACCAAGAGGAACCTTCTCTGTCCACTTGCTGGAGGAAAAGGCCCGACCAAGTACATTACCCAAAGGGCGAAAGGCCATGGTGACGTTATGCTCCTTAGTCTTTGAGCGGGCAAAAGCTGGAGGGAGGCGTATAGCTGGCACTTCTTACATCTTCTTGCGAATTCTGTCATATCCTTTCTCAGGGTCTGCCAGAAGTACCCCTTCCTGACCACCCTTGCCTCTAGAGTCCTTCCCCCCGAGTGACTGCCGCACTTGCCTGAATGTATCTCCCCAAGTATCTTCGGGACTTATTCCTCGGTCACACACCTGGCTAGGAACCCCGACGACATCTTACGATGTAACCCCCCTTCCAACATCATGTAGTGAGCTGCCTTACGCTTGAAACTCCTTGCATCTTTTACTTCTTCCGCCAGTTTGCCGGTTGATAGGAAGGTTACTAGTGGGTCCACCCACGAGGGCTGCCGGCCTATCTACATCAGCTCCCCTTCTTCGATCGTTAGTCGGAACAGTTCGGTTAAGTTCCCTCCTCCCCGAGGTCCAAACTTTGCCAATCGGTCGACAGCCACACTCTCCTCCCGAGGAACGTGCTGGATTGAGAATGATCAGAAGCCTCTGATGATTGTCCTAACCTTGGATAGTTACTTTACGAGGGTAGGTTCCCGAGCTTCAAACTCTCCTCGAATCTGCGATGCCACCACCATCGAGTCCGTGAAGACCTCCACATCCTTGATCCCAAGCTCCTTTGCCAAACGGAGACCGGCTATCACGGCTTCATACTCTGCCTGATTGTTGGTCACCGGAAAGTGATAGGCCACCGCGTGTTCTATAGCTACCCCTGGGGGTTTACCAACACCACTCCTCCTCCCATGGAATGCTTTCCCGAGGCCCCATCAACCATCACCTTCCACGCCCCCTGCTGCTGCGGCTCCTCTTCCCCGACTTCAACAACATAGTCTGCCAGGAAGTCCGTCACCGCTTGCGCCTTAATGGAGAGCCTTGGTACAAAAGAGATGTTGAACTTGCTCAGCTCAATGGACCACTTGGCCAGCCTCCCCTAGTGCTCCACCCCTTCAAAGATCTTATGAAGAGGATGGTCGGTTACCACCCTAATCGTGTGCGCTTGGAAATATGGCCGAAGCTTTCTTGCCGAAATGATCAGAGCATACGCTAGATTTTCGAGGATGGGGTAACGGAGCTCCGCCTTCCTCAAGATCCGTCTTACGTAGTAGATGGGTAGTTGCTTCTTCCCCTCTTCCCTGACTAGAACAGAGCTCACGGCTTCCGCTCCCATCCCGAGATACAGGGCTAGGTCCTCCCCTTCTTTTGGGCTTTGAAGTAGGGGATCCTGGGAGAGCTGTCTCTTCAATCCTTGGAAGGCCTCCTCACACTCGGCTGTCCACTCAAACCTCTGGTTACCCCTCAACACTTTGAAGAACGATGAACATTTGTCTCCAGACCGAGAAAGGAATCTGCTTAGGCCAGCCAGCTTGCCTGCCAAGCGTTGGACCTCCTTGGAATTGCGAGGTGATTCCAGGCCTAGGATGACCTTTACCTTATCCGGGTTAGGCTCCACCCCTACTGGAGTCAAGAGATGTCCAAGAAACTTCCCGCAGCTGGCCCCGAAGACACACTTCAAGAGATTCAGCCTCATCTTGAACCTTCGGAGGGTGGCAAAGGTCTCTTCGAGATCCCGTAGGTGTGAGCTCACACACTTGCTTTTCACCATCAGGTCATCGACATAGACTTCCAAGTTTCTCCCCCTCTGCCCCTAGAAGACTCGATCAATCATGCGCTGGTATGTGGCTCCTGCATTTTTCAGCCCAAAGGGCATCATCTTATAGCTTAAGCATCCTTCCCTAGTGATGAAGGAGATGTCTTTGACGTCGGGGGGGGGGGGGGGGGCATGCGAATCTGGTGATAACCTGAAAAAGCATCAAGAAAACTCATAACAGAAAAATCGACGGCTGACTCAACCAGCGCGTCGATTCGAGGCAGAGGGTAGCAATCCTTGGGGCACGATTTATTTAATAAAGAGAAGTCAATACACATGCGTCACTTCCCTCCCCATTTCTTAACCATTACCACGTTGGAGATCTAGCCTGGGTAATGGACCTTCGAGATGAAGTCTGCCTCCAAGAGCTTTCTGACCTCCTCGCGGATGGGCTCCTCCAGCTTGGTGGCGATGGCCCTCATCTTTTGGCATATAGGGCGAGTCCGGGGGTCCAGGTTCAGGTGATGACAGGCCACATCCGCGTCAATGCCCGGCATGTCCGCCGCGCTCTAGGCGAAGATGTCAACGTTGTTCTGGATGCAAGCTCTCATCCGCTCTTGGTCCTTGAGACTCAGGCCCCCGCTGATCTGCACCCTCTACACCTGCCCTGCCTTGGTGGAGACCTCCATCTCCACCACTTCTTCGGTCGGCTCCAACCGCGATTTCTCCCAGCCGTCCCTTGTTTCTTCCTCAAACTCCAACTCCTCCCCTCCTTCAGCCTCTATTGCCTCCTCCGGCTTCTCCTCCTGGAGCTGATGAATCTCCACACCCCTCGGGGCCTCCTGCTCAACTCTTGTAACTTGGCCCTCTTCTTCATCCATCACTTCCTCCAGACCCTCTTGTTCGACTCCGGCGGCGGGCTTCTCTTCTACCTCTATCGCTCCCTCCAGGCCCTCATCCTCAGCTTATCCTACCACTTGCTCCTCTACCTCCGGACTCACCTCCTCTTGCTCTGCTAGGTCCCTCTCCAGCTCTTCTGCCTCCGCCATCCAAGACACAGTGTTAACTGCCGTTACGTAGCACTGTCTTGCCACCTTTGGATCCCCCCTGATCCTGACCTGCACCCCTCCGTTATTGAACTTGAGACATTGGTGAAATGAGGAGGGGACGCAGCGAAAGGCGCTGATGAGGGGACATCCAAAGATGGCGTTGTAACTACTTAGAGCGTCAACTATCACGAACCTACAGTTCCGTGATACCCCCCAGCTTTACATGCAGTCCTACTCCTACCTCTACTTCTTTCCTCTTTCCGGAAAACCCGAACAACGGTCCATCCGAGGCCAAGACCCTCTTTACCTCAACCTTCATCTCATCGAAGGCTCTCTTGAAGATGACGTTCACCGAGCTCCCATTGTCTACCAGTATCCTGGAGACCGTAAAGTTCTCCACCGCTGCCTGAATCACCAGAGCATCGCAGAAAGGGTCCTCGTAGTCCGGCATACCGCGGATGAAAATATGATTTTTTTTCTTCCGGAGGGGGGGCTAGGGAGGTCAAGGTGACCCCTCTGCGGAAAATGGTCTACAAGCTTCCCTTACGGGTTGCCTCAATCCCTACCCCTCTGTGGATCACTCTGATCCCTCCTCGGGTTCCCACGTCTACCCGGTCCTCGCATCTATCTTCCTCCCCTCCCTGCTGCACTTCCACGATCCTCACTAGCGGATCCTGTCTCCCCATTCCTCTGGCTTCCCGCATCTCTAAGAACTCCGGTCAGGTGTTCGTCGCGTGACCCTCTTCCTGGTGGAAGTCGCAGAAGGGTAGCGCCACCCTGCCCCCTCTTCCTTCTCCTCCCCTTCTTCCAACCCCTCGAACTTTTATTCTTCCTCCTCTTCCTCTACCAACCTCCATCGCTTCCTGCGGCAGCGGGACGTGGTCTCTTGGTCCCTGCCTCCATGCCTGCTGATCAAACCTCCTCGGCTCCTGAAGGTTATCCCTTCCCTGCAGACCTCCTCTTTGACCCTGGGGGCAACCCTCCTGAGGCCTCCAACCCAACCGGTTGTGTGGCTCCCGAGCCCCCAAACCTTGGTTCTGCCCCTACCTCCGGGGTTCTTCTCTTCTCCTTTCCTCCCTCAGCTCCCTCTGCTCCTTTTGCTTCCCTGACGCTGGTTCCTTCACATCATCCTCCGCCAACCGGGCCAACTTCCTAGCGAAAGCCGGGTTGGCTCTTTCAAAGTCGATCTCTTTCTCCGCCCTCTCCATAAGCTATTCAAACGAGAGAGGGGGAACTCTCTTCAGCACCATGCTAAAGAAACCTGGTCTCAGCCCCAGGGTAAAAGCGAGCATCAGTGCATACCCCAGGACTTCCTGGACTAGGAGGATCTCTTCCTGAAACCGGTCAACGTAATGACCCAGCGTCTCGTCCTGCTTCTGCCTTACCGCAAACAGGCACTCCGCCTCCTTCCGCTTCTTCGACGTTGAAAACCTCAACAAGAAACCCGACGTAGATCCTCGAAGCCGTAAATTGAGCTTGCCGGCAACTGGTGGAACTAGTCCCTGGCCTTCTCCTTCAATGTGATGGCAAACAGCCGACACTTGAAGGCATCAAACATCTGCCTAATCGACACCACATCCTCAAACCATTGCACATGCTGTACTGGGTCATCCTTACCCGAGTAGTAGGACATGTCAGGCTCCCGGAACCCCTCTGGCATCGGGGCTGAGACGATGAGCTCGCTAAAGGGGGTCTCTCCTCTTGCCTGGCGAGAGGGCACGTCTCGCGACCTCGGCTGGCTAGAACGATACGCGAGACCGTGCCCAGGGAATAACTCCCACACCGCCGCCTCCCTCTCGCCCAAGTCTGCTGGAATCTCCTTTCCGGGACGCTGGCCTGGGAAAAGCTCCCGCGCGGCCACGTCCCTCTCGCCGACCTCCACCGGGACCTCCTTCCCTGGGCGCTGCCCTGGGGCATTCTCGCCCAATAGCGGGACCACCTCCATTGGAACTTGAGGTGTCGCCCACTCAATTCTTGCCGAAAAGGCCAGACTGATTGTCTACAGGACTTCTTGCCTGAAATCCTCTAGCATGGGACCAAACTCAAGGCTTTCTTGCACCAGCTGCCTTCCACGCTCACCGCACCAGAACTGTTGAAGCCAAAATTTACCTCAACGAATGTTCAAAACAGGGGTGCAGCCAACACCTACTTCTCTCAAGCCCTGCCCCGTGACTGGTAGCTAACGACCTAGGACTGACCAAAAGCCTCAGCAGGGAGGTCCTACCTCACACCCGGAAGATCTCTGAGAGCTTCCCCTCCAAAGCCAAAAGTTGGGCTAGGAGCTCCTCAGAAAGCACTAGAGATTCAGAGAAAATGAGAGTCTGCTTTCTAAGGAGCCCTTATGGGTCTATTTATAACCTTTTGCTGATCTGAAGTTACTGAAATAACCCTGGCTGGTCTGTCAATAGCCAAATCTCGCTGCTTGAGAAGTGTTAAATGCAGCCTCTGGAGGTATAAGAGTAATTTTACCCGAGGGCAATTAAGTAATCTTACCCTGAACCCTGGGCCCCACTCGGCGAGAGCCCTATGCCGGGAACCCTCTCGCCTTCAATTGGCGAGAGCTAAAGGGAAGTATCGAAAGTCTCAAGTTGAACCAGCCCCCGCCTTCTCGCCGACCCTGCCGAGAGCGGTTCCTGGCTGACCGATGGTGAACGCTCTCACCTCTCTCTAGGCGGGAGCTCCTCTAACCTGGACATTGTCGCTGTCGGACGTGACATTGAGCGAGTGGATCTCACCCAGCGCCCTTGCTGTTAACCACGGCGTTGAGTGAGTGGAGCTCACTCAGCGTCCTTGTTGTTAACCACGGCGTTGAGTGAGTGGAGCTCACCCAACGCCCTTGCTGCTAACCACGGCGTTGAGTGAGTGGAGCTCACTCAGCGCCCTTGCTGCTGACCGCGATATTGAGTGAGTGGAGCTCACTTAGCGCCCTTGCTGCTGACCGCGGCATTGAGTGAGTGGAGCTCACTCAGCGCCCTTGCTGCTGACCGCGGCGTTGAGTGAGTGGAGCTCACTCAGCGCCCTTGCTGCTGACCGCAGTGTTGAGTGAGTGGAGCTCACTCAGCGCCCTTGCTGCTGACCGCGGCGTTGAGTGAGTGGAGCTCACTCAGCGCCCTTGCTGCTGACCGCGGCGTTGAGTGAGTGGAGCTAACTCAACGCGGCGCTGAGACCACTCGACGTCTTCTCGCCCGCTTCTGGTCACGGGCGGGACCTCGCCAGCTCATAGGCGGGAGCTCCTCCGGCAGGAACTCTCCTGGTCTTCAGGCCCAAGCTAACTCGAGGCTGGTCCAACCCTGACCGTTGATGCCTCCGGGTCCTACCCAGCGAATATGGGTGTTACAAACAATGATTCAATTCCAGCTTTAAGAGACATGACAGTAGTATCGTGAACATGCACAATGCCGAGAAAACGCTCTATTAATCTTCCGTTTCCATCAACATAACGCAAACAAAGGGCCAATTATTTTCTGTGTGAAAAATCACTAGATTCATCCGCTAAAATTGAGAAATAGTCATCTTCAAGCTCTCACATTATAATCTTTGTAGTTTCTATGACACAAACATTAATGATATCTTTCTGAATTGAAGGCGCAGTTAGTTGATTTTTTCTCAGGGCATTTTTCAGCACATATTTACCAACTTATTCATCTATATCAGCAAGTCACTGCAAAAGCTCGAGAAAATTTCCCCTATTAAGTGAATGGTGACTCTCATCATGCCCACGTAGGGATAATCCCTATCACAAGAGAAATCTCAAGCATTTCAAAGAAGCTTGTAATCGTGATTTGTTTTTTTAACTTTGTTTTATCTGATTATTTATCAAGAGAAAGAATGATAGACTTTTAAGGGTTTTTTAAACCTTCAAATTTCTGGAGTGCTAAATGATGAGAACTATTAATCTTGCCAACAAGTTTTGTAAATCCGTCAGGTTTATTCCAAGACCTATATCCTCCTCCATTGACAAAATCATCTCCCCTAGCAGCAGTACTTACGGTTTCATTCTTGAATAAGTAACAAACAAAACAAAACACAGCATCCTTTTCAACAATATATTCTAGTCACTTAAACATATCATACCATGTGACTACAAACCTACATTCTCGGTCACCTATCTTTCTTTGAGGAAATGAATGCAATTTTGGTTGACATGGACCTTTTAGTATATAAGTCTTTCTCACTACATTTTGCTCATTTAAAGGATAGGCTGATATACTTTTTTGCATTCCCTGATCCTATGGAAGCATCTCCACGTCATATAAAGCGTCAATTACAACGTCTTGAGCATCAGGTGATGGCAAATGTGACACATTCTCGATAGCTTCAGAAGCACTAAGAGATAACTCTTCATTTTGACTTGGAGATTTACATCTTGAAGTTTTTTGATATTTTAATTTCTTTTGAAACATAGCTGATATGAGACTGGACTTCTTTTTCTGACTCTCCATATATCAATTTTGTTCAATTCTATTTCTATATGAATGTCAAAAAATTCAAAATATTAACAAATCAAGAGTATTGACAAAATGCAAAGTATTTGAATATCTATCTACTCCGCTTGATCCTCTACCGACCAATACTACGGAGTATCCCTAGGGATAAACATTCAACACAGAGACTATGTGTTTTGTTTAATCACTACTTGACTAATACCTCAAAACACCCCTAAAAATAAAAATACATGAAAATAAATTCTGATATGGTATATGAGAGCGAGTGGCAAGTGGCTTATAACAAATAGAGGAGAAGTTCTGAGAAAAGGGCATACCTTGGAACTTACGGCCAGTGGCGGATCCTGCGGCCAGTGGCTGAAATCGCCTCCCGACTAGAAGAAAATGACGGCAAGGCAGTGGCGATTCCAGGTGGGGAACGACGAAAAAGAGGGAGCGGCAGTGGCGGATGCAGGTTTTTTTTCCTGTGTGGGCGGTTTATTTATATTCTGAACCTTAGAATAGACAACGGTTTATATATAAACCGCTGTCTATTCTGGGGTTTAGGGTAGATTATACTCAAATAGACAGCGGTTTATATATAAACCGTTGTCTAAAACCGTTGTCTATTCGAGTATAGACAGCGGTTTATATATAAACCGCTGTCTATTCTACCCTGAAGAATAGACAGCGGTCCGCTGACTATTCTACCCTGAAGAATAGACAGCGGTTTATATATAAACCGCTGTCTATTCGAGTATAGACAGCGGTTTATATATAAACCGCTGTCTATTCGAGTATAGACAACGGTTTAAACCGCTGTCTATTCGAGTATAGACAGCGGTTTATATATAAACTGCTGTCTATTCTTCAGGGTAGAATAGACAGCGGTTTATATATAAACCGCTGTCTATTCGAATGAAGTGGACAAAAAATTTGGTTGGGGGCTTCGCCCCGAGCAGGGGGCGCGCTGCCCCCTGCAACCCCCCAGCAAGCTCAGCGCCTAGCTCGATCGGCGAAATCGTGTCGAGTGTCCAGTACATCCAACGCAGTCAAGCGCCATCTCTAACAGTCTATAGTGGACTTTAGACATCCGCTGATTAAAATTTTGGGGGTGCACCATTTTCAATTTTGCTATACCAATTCATATTTTTGATCTATAAATATAACACCTCATAGATGTGCACAAAAAAGGGTGTCGGTGTCCCTTTGGCCTCCCTTTAAATCTGCCCCTGCGTGAGCGAAAAAGTGCGGAGGAGGAAGACGACCTTGTTTCGCCATTGTTGGAGCTTCGGAGCTCCGTTTGACGATCCGAGACCAGATTTATGGAGAGGGCTTAAAGGTGAACATGTTCATCCGTGCTATTCCATGTTTCCTTGGCTAAGAAGAGATTCCGCGAGGTAACGAAATCTCTTCTCTCGATCTTAGGATGCGTACATAACATCTTTTCTTCATGACTTTATTTTGTGTAATTTTTTGGAACCAGATCTTTCAAATGAGAAGGGTTTGGTTTGCCTTGATTTAAGAAGAACCAATGGGTCAATTGTGTCTGTGCCCGATATATTTTGCATTAGAGATCCGCTCCGTTAGTGGATTAAGCATGATGGGTGAAGTTGAAATCGCGACTGGCGGTCCCGATTCGGTGATGTTTGATGTGCATTTTAGGGATCTTTTTAGAGTTCCGTTTTGCGATGAAGATGTCGTTGTCGTGCCCTTAATTTCGCGTGAGACAAATAATGATTTAGGATCGGGGAGAGATATGCTTATTGAATGCATTTCTAAGACGTGACTTTATCTTTGTGGTCGGCAGGCTCACCTTGTTTAGTGATGACTCATGTGTGGAGGGTGTCCATGCAAGTTGTGAAAACTGACGAGAATGTCAAGCTTTTGGACAAGCAAGGGCAATGAAGCCAACAAGCGGGTAAGGTCAAACAAGGGTTCTTAACATTAGTTGTGCTTAAATTGGTGAATTTGGCAAGAACGGTGGAGCTGATAGACAAGCCCGATGATGTTGTGATCTATGTACGGACGGGGTCTCAACGAGAGTTCTTTGCCTTGGGCTTGTATGTCTTTGGGGAAATGAGAGTAATCATATGATTGTTGTGATGTGACGATGTGTTAGAATCATACACACTATAGGGTGTCTTGGATGAAACTCATGTTTGCATACATGCTGCATTGGTAGGTCACCCCTTTATTTAAATGCTCAACATAAAAATGGGTTTGATGTTTGTGACACCTATTACTGATGTTTCTATGTTACTTTCATATTTTATTATATATACATACAAAGTGTTAACCTGCAAGGTGATGGAGTGCCCCGGTGTTCGGCAGGGACGACCGGGAGGAGGGGTGTTTGTTACACAGTTGAGGTCAGCCTTAGCTGACCCACGTTATCTCAAATTCTTACAGGGCACGAACCGCAAGCTAGAGCAAACTCGCCGGCAAAAAAGGCCTAAGCCTTATGAAGTGTACCCCTTCTGATACTTTTTGTGTGTTTGCATGCTATGTTTCATTCACTGTAATCCATCTTTCATGTCGAGGTAGCCTAGGAGTGCTTTGACACATTGATATGATTAGTGTTAATGATGGTTTGGACATCAGATTGTTGTAAGGCCATGAGGTCATTTGAGCTCCAATGTGTAGTGGACAGCTTCTAGTGTATGTTTTGATGTTTTCGCTGTTTACATTCTGAGTTTTGAGTTGGGTAGTGCTTTCATATCATTTTATAATACTAAAATTGTGGTGTCTATATGTTGTGGGGCCCCGACCGAACTCATATTATTTGGTCATTACTAGGGAGGTTTTACACGCGTGGTCTCTCCCGCCACGGTCGATCGTCCCGCTGGCTGCGACTCCTCTTTCCTCACCGGCGGTCATCCGCCTCCAAGGTGACTGACCTTTCATGGCTGGCCTTTCCCACTATCCGATCATTCCGGCACGATCACAACCATCCATTTCATGGATAACCATCCAATAACCACCATGGTTGGTGGAGGAATATCATTTATTAAATTATTGGCTTGTATTTAGTAAATATTATGCAAATAATGTTCACTCTGAACTATGCTAAAAATAATAATATGAGTGATTACGGTGTGCGGATAACCGTATAACTACCGTAATTACCTCCTGGATGCTATAAAAGGAGCCTCAGATCTCCTCATTTCTCATTTTTTTCCTCTTTACTTTCTTCCTCTTCAGGCCAGAGCTCTGCCAGATTTCTCCTACAAGCCGTCGCATCTCCATCGGAGATTCGTCTAAGTCTACCGCAAAGAGGAAGTCTTGTGAGCCGTTTAGTGAAACGTCCTTGCGCGCAACATCTCGCAAGTGCTTGCCAACATTACTCCACACGTTCTGTGGCCGTGTTTAGCACCCGCACGGTGCCCAAGTGCGTTCATCATTGCCAAAGGATACTAGCTTCAAGCCTCGCATGAGGCGACCTGTCGCCCACCAAGCATAAGTGAACTCTCTCTTATCCCCAATTATAATAAGGAGCGCTCTGCGTCCCTCGATTCTGCAGCAGAATTTGTAACTCGAAGCTCATAGTGGAGTTTAACTGGCACAGATTCGATCACGCGGGTTTTTTACCCAATTGAGGGATTTTCCACGCTAAAATTGCATTGTGCATTTGTTCACTTATTTTGTGTCTGTTTGCACGCTCGACCACTCCCGGGCTAAGGCTGTCCAATCTAGACCGATTTAGGAGCGTCGAGTTTGGCCGCAACAAGTTCCGAATAAGAGTTGGTGATTTGAAGAGTCATGTAATGAAACAAATTTAGTTGTTGGTCAAGAATTCATCACGAACACTATGTTCCCAATTAAGGAAACTTTAGTTGACTGGACTCGCAACGTAGCGAGAAGGATAGGGTTTGTGGTTACAATTCACAGGACTGATATGATTTCATCACGTGCGAGACCTAGGATTATGTTTGGTTGTGACAGAGGAGGGTTTTCTCGTGAAACTCAGCGTAGTAAAAAATTTGTCAAGAAAAATGTAAGGAAAACAAGCTCTAAGCGGTGTGATGGGCATATAGATGATGGGTGATGGGCATTGTAGTTACGGGGTCATAAGTCATGCGCTAGATTTGGGTGATAACTGGCAACAAGTACGACAAGATTTAACAATGGAAATGACCAATAATGAGACATTGTATGATAAAATATTTGGAGTTGTAAAACGGTAAGAGTTAGCGTTGTCTATACATTGTGAAGTTACTCCAGCGCCACTTGCGAAATAGATGTTCATGCCTGACATTGGAATAGTTGTTGCATCATGTTATAACATAACTTTGGTACATCTTTTGAAGTATCAGTCTTTTACATTTTTGCCACTACATTCAGCACCACAGAAAATCCGCAAGATAATATACATTGGATTCGTTAACGATAACCATTTCATTCGACTCTTGTTCAAAGAAGAACGTCCACCGCCTCCTACATTTTCTCCGTGATTCCGATATCGTGAAGAGATAGCAGTAGATTGGAATGCACAAAAGCAAGATGAGGATATAATCAATTTGGCTGACCTAAATATTTACTCTTTTTGTCCAATTTTGATTATTATATTTACTTAACTGTCTAATCCTTTTCATATATGAATTAATTCCATTTTTTTCTTTCATTGCAGGTAAGCTAGTGGATGGCTTTATGGAGATGAATTGATGTTACTTATGGGGATAATAACATGTAAAAAAAAGATATTTGTTGGGTTGTCTTTTGGTTTATGTTTTGTACATTTTATTAGTGGACTTTGTTTGAATGCTTGTGATTTTGAGAACAATTTTTGTTAAAAATGGACTATGTTACGATGCAATTTGGTCGGCTAATCATAAGTTTTTTAAAAAAATTTAATCACTATGGTGTGTAATTAAAATTGGGTTACAAATAAAATTTTATGATGTGCTCACAGATATGATGTGCTCGTAATAACACTCTATATATAATGTAGAACTCCAATTAGTCAATTCTGGTCTCACCCGTGGCCAGATAAGCAGAGCACATTGTGAAGCTTGTCCAATAGGCGAGCTCTTAGACCAGTATCAGCGCCACTCGTCCAATAGGCGAGCACTTGGTGACGCTAAGGTCAAGCATCAATTGCAAGTCCCCGATTAGGCGAGCCCTCCCGGATGCTCGCCACAAGAAATTTTCTTTACACTCACCTTAGGGTGAGTATTCTCCAAGTCGCTTACGAGTGCACCCCGCGCCCCCTCGGCCCAATGATCTTAGAAAACGGTTCTTCACCGGTGAGATTCCAATCATCACAACTTTTCATCTCGACAATTTTTTTTTCACCCGTTGGATAGATCACCTACATTGCGGTGGCAACCATTCACAGACCGACCCCCAAAATTTATCTATAAATTAGATCCCAAGAGTACAAGGAATGACGGGTTGCCCCCCCCCCCCCCCAACACCCTACACACCCCCATACCCACACACCCAAAGCTTCTTACTCTTGAAGTTTGTACCTTTTTCGTGCCTAGCTCATGCATCCTTTTGTTTTGGTAGGTATGTTCTTTTAGACTTCCAGATACGTGGCGGGACCTCCTCTTTGCAGCACTCGGGTCATGATTATAGACAGTTTAGTTCTCTCTCTTGTTTTCACCATCAGATATGTGGCGTCAGACCGTTGGATCAATAACTTTGGGCTACCATTTGGTCCAAACATTTGTGAACTAGTTTTTTGGCTCCAACACTTTGGTGCTAATGAAATTATTTTAGTAAAATTAAACTGTCTCAATTCTTGAGCAATCATACCAAAAATTTGAATTCCACTCAATTGCTGATGAGCAGTGAAAAAACTTCAAAGTTAAGCGTGCTTGAGCGAGAGCAGTGGCGGGATGGTGACCTCCTAGAAAGTCACAACGTTGTTTGCTTAACTTGAGTTTTCCTCATCAAAGAGAGTCTGCGGCCTCCAACAACTTGTAGCACCCTGTGGTGGGACTGGAGACAGGTTGGGGTCTATGTGATGCAGCCCCGATCGGGGTCATCGAAGGCTAGGTCTGGTGGATTCCGACGAACAACCCCTGCGGATTCTGGGGCGGGCCTATCCTGGACCGTTACAAAAAAGTGCAGCTCAATTGGTGATTAGGAGTAGAGAAACTCTAAAGTTAAGTGTGTTTGAGAGAGAGTAGCGGTCGGATGGGTGACCTCCTGGAAATTCCATGTGCTGCCTGCTTAACTTGACATTCTCTCATCAAAGGAAGGCTACGGCCTCCAATAACCAGTTGTGTCCTATGGTGGGACCGGAAATGAGTTGGGGGTGTATTGGTTGCAACCCGAACGATGTCATGAAAGCCTAAGTCTGAGGTATTCCGACCAATAGTCCCCCGATGGATTCTCGGGTGAGCCTGTCCTAAATCGTTACAAAAAATGCAAATTCCCACCTTTAGCGTCAGAGACCGCTAAAGATTTGGACTTGGTTACGGTTTGTGTCAAGTCCAGTTGTTCCTTGTTCACTGAGTCTGTGTGCTTTGTGCGGACTAGATATGGTGTCCGCGGCGACTTCAGGTTGTCTCTGCTGTATGGTTTTGTATCCGCACTTATGTGCGACCTGTTGCGGCTAGCCGCACGATGATGAGCGGTTATCCTATCGCTATAGGTGGTGACGACACTGCTCCTCACACTTATAAATAGGAGTTCTCGGCTCATCATATATCAACATGAATAGTAAGCTTGAAGCTTGGGTTAAAACTTGCAGCCAGGTTTTCTTATCCGCGCGGCCTAGAGAGTAACTAGTTTTTTGCTGTATTGCAGACTGTGCGGCTACCACTAATCTACAAGGGACATGGTTCTGACTTCAGTCAGATTTTGGTACGGCTTGCGGATAGCAGTTAGCGGGTTGTGCCAGCTCGCAGCTTGCGGCCAGACGGTTTCTCTTTGGCAAAGTTTTCTCAGTTCAATAAGTTTGTCCGCCTCTAGAGGTTTGACTCTGTTCTGTTCGACAACTGCTTGTTTGCGGGGTCTGGCGGCTAGGCAACCTTGCAGTCAAACGGTTTGCAGTTGCGGACGGTTTCTTCAGTTTTCAATAACGGGGTGTCCGCGCGGTTAAGTTGTGGCTTGACGGCTTCAGCGGATACTGTTCTGCGGATAGGCGGTTTAGCGGTTACTGTCAGCAGTCCACGCAGTTTACTCTTGTTTGTTATTTTTTGTCTTCATCGAGTGCATTGGTGAATCATGTCTCGCAATGTATGTCTAGCGTTGTAAAGAAGATAGATTATACAAGTTTTTCTTTCCTTTTGTTGTACTGATTTTACTTGAGCTTGATTTGATTGAGTATTTCTGCTACCTTTCCTGTTTCTGTGAAATTTTACAGTATTGACTAATTTGGACTATAAATTATAATGGGTTGGTAAGTATGAAGTGTGTCCAAAAAAAAATTTTGTGATCCATTTCATAAAGGCTTATTCACAAAGCATGACAGATTAATTTTTTCTTGTTTATAAATTACTATCCGCAGATCAAGTTTAAACTTTAATAATCAATTTATTCTTTGCATGAGTAGTGCCCGACAATGAAGGAACATTTTTTTCATCCTTTTGAGCCTATGCCAATGATAAAAATGGTGAAATTCACGTCAAAGTGGTGAAATTCATGTCAAATTGTTGGAATGAAGTTGTCGGCATAGACACAAAAGGTTGTCGGATAAGCTCCTTCATTGTCGTGTCAGGCTCCGAAGAAGAAGACATCAATTATTAAAGTTTAAAATTGATCTCCAAATAAATATTTATAATTTACAAATAACAACTGTCTTGGTAAATTAGTTAAAGTTTGAGAACTTAATTGAAGAGTTTTCTTTACTAAATATTAGTTTCCTGAATAATTAATGCAATAAATAAGTAACATAAGCAGCAATGTCAGGCGGGCAGGCATTTGGATGAAAATCTAGTGTTTGAATTTTTAGACAGCGAGTGGAGTTTGAATTTTCTGTCCGGCCGAAGCCATAATTAATTAATGTAAATCCAAGTTTTAATAAGTGTTTTTTTTTTGTCTCCTTTGCAATACAAATAATAATATAATTAAAGTAAAGAAGAGATGACGTTTCTTGTTTTCCTCTCCTCATCCTCTAAAAATGACAATTGGAAGTCGAGGGCGACATGCCGCTCGCATAATAGTTGTTTGTAAAAAAAGTAATTATAAAAGTTTAAGGCTCCGTTTGGGGGATTTATTTTCACCGGTCAAACAGTTACAAGCGCATGAATCTGAAAATAAGTCCCTCCCAAACGGAGCCTAAATATCACCAATAAAATTAGAATTATTTCATCACACAACTTTGTTATTGTGATAGTCCATTACATCTCTTAGTTGTTGAATCTTTGAAGTGTTACTTGAGTCTGTACTTGCTGCAGCCAACTCAACCCTTTTGATAGACCGGATTATACTAGTCCGCCTTAGCCTGTGGAGCAATCGAGTGCTCACACAGTCACAGAATAAGTAAAGTAGAACACGAAACGATTTTAACGTGGAAAAATCCCTCAATTGGGTAAAATATCACGTGATCGGAATGGTGTCAGTCAAACATCACTATTAGCTGTGGTTTACAGGTTGTTGGTGGAATCGAGGCCGGCATGCCGCTTCTCGTTACAACTTTGAGATGAGAGAGGTTGCAAGTGCGCTCGATGAGCGACAGGCCGCCTCACACGAATCTTAGTTTTTGTCACTTTCGGGTGCATACGAGCGTTCTCGGGCGCTGTTTGGCTGGCAAACTTCGTGGCCTGATACGTAGAGAAGCGTTGGTGGAGACTTGAAGTGCGTCGCACACGTATGAGACTTCACAGAGTGGCAAACAGAACGTCTTCTTCTCTGGAGCGTCATGGACTTGGGCGAATTTTTAAATGGTTCGACGGGAGGAGGAGGCTCGTAGGAGGAGCATATGTTATCCTAATGTTATCTGCAATTGTAAAACGTATGATATCTAGTATGGAGATTTGGCGCACGTTGGAGGAGCATAGAATCTACAATTGTAAAACTGCATATGATTCCTAGAAATAATGTAGGAAGGTATCTCGCATTTAGATTTTGGGAAGAGCAATATAAATATGAGGATTTCCAATAAATCAAAATTTCTGGCAAAAATACTGCAGCCTAATAATAAATAAATAAGAAAAAAAAAGCCTCAAACCCAATTACATAAAATAAAATAAAAACACAGCATCTTTTATTACTTTGAATATATGAGAAGAGAAAATTTATTCAGCTCGATTTACATCAGCATCTGGTCGTAGCTCTGCAGCAACTACAACAAATTCCTTCATGCCTAGTTTCAAGTCTGAGAAAAAAGGAAAAAAAAGGCGAGTACACAGTACATCGGATGCCGAGCAGGATTGATCCAATGATGAGATCGCAGCTCGCGCTCCTTTCTCTGAGAATGCTACCCGGGCCCAAAAATTATTTGAAGAATGGAGAACTGTAGGTCACTCACTCACGCTGGATCAATGAGCTACAGAAAGGAGAATAAATTTTTTGAGAAAGGGGAATATGGGAGATCATTGGAGGCGTGACTACACCTACTATTTTCCTTCCTAGTAACACTAGATATGGTGGCCTTGCCTTTTATTTTCTTCTTCAAATTTTTTAACAATGCAAGGCTAGGAAGCTAGGATTATTCATTTTATATAGAATTGGCAGTTGGTATAAATATCTACTTGGCTTTTTTAGTTAGCGGACACTTGCCCGAGTGTGTTTGTACTTGGGTCCACCCAATGACGGAACTAGAATTTTGATGTTGTCAGGACACAATAAATTTGAACATACATAGATCATTGTTGAAAACATTACCACTTCACTTGACATAATCTTTGACTTGGATTGTTTGGGTTTATGAACATCACAATTGACAAAGCATTAAGTAAATTTGATAATAGAATAATGTTAAGTAAAAGTAGGCCTGCACCGAACAAATTGAAGGAGAATAAAGAGAGAGATGAGGGTGAGATTTTCACATTTTTTTCCCCACGAACTCTAAAGAAATAAATATGATCATACAAAAAGAAATAGGCCCTCAAACACTATGAATGCCAAATCTTTTAAGGTTCGTTCAATCTCAACAAAAGGTGAATAAATAAACAAAAATCAACCCAAAAAGTTAATTATGGACAAAAGTAATTCAAGATGATTTTATGAAGTTTAGGGATCTGTTTGGGAGGACTTATTTTTACCGGTCAAGCGGTAACGACTGCATGAACCGTATCTTAATGTCTGATTCATGCGGTCATAACCGCTTGACCGGTGAAAATAAGTCCTCTTAACTGGAGCCTAGATCTAACAACTCAGACAACACTCAGCAGAAATTAATAAATGAAATATAAGGAGAGGTACCCATCAAAGGCTGAGGTACCCTAAAAGAAATTTAAAATTCCCAAACTTGGAGCGGAGAGAGCAGAGAGGTGCCCATCAAAGGCCGAGGTCAATGGCCAGACATCAGCAAGAGCCGCAGGATCTGTGTGCTCTGATAAGTCGCTCGAAGCATCCGGATGGGGATCAAAGTGGAATCCCCTACCCGTTGCCCCTAGGTGGGTATAAACAGGCAAACCCTTAGGAGTTACTACGGGTATGGGTTAACCGTGTACCCGACACGACCCGTTAAGCCTCCGAACCCGTTAATTGTCCAAATATACACTAACAATCTCCTCCTATATTTGTGACAAATAACGTATACGTTTCGGAGTGCAGAAAGTGGAGAATATTAAAATAAATTTTCGACTTAACACATTTCCATAAGAATTAGCACAGTTTTAAAGAAAATATAAACATGAATTTTAAAAAATAATAACATAATACATCAAAAGAAAATGTGCTACTCAACAATAAATAAGTCTGAAAACAATAAAATGACTACAGATAAACGTGTAACAATTCTACTCAGAGAGTAGATCATCATCATCTATGTCAAAATCCACTTTCTCTCCTCCATCTTCACCAGTGCCTGCAAAGAATTTCATGAGTCAGACTCTATGAATATGCAGTGACGTATCAAAGTAAGCTAGCTCTACCTAAATGAGCTTGGTACTTGTAGCAGTAGTGAAGTAACACTCTCAGCATCTCTATCCAGTCTAGCTAGGACCAGTCAAGTTTTGATTTTAATAAATCAAACGTTGTTATCTTACTAATTAGTGACCACTATGTGCCTTGTCATATGACTTGACACACCGTTATTTGCAACATTATCAAATATGGAATAATGTGCTATGATCATTAATGTTAAATTAACTCATGCAACGACATTCTATTCCCAGTTGAATAATTCTCAAATCAACTTACAATGAGAAAGATGGTTAGTCATCAGGTGTGGAATGACTAGCATCTAACCATCTTGGGCTTTCATCAAGAAATTATTTGGGGTTTTCAGTCTGTTATTAGATGCTTGAATGTTGCGACTATAGGTTCTCGCTATGAAAACATAAACATAGGAGGAAGTTTTATATTTCTATGAACTTTAACCCCATCTCCCCCGATGTTTTTATCGTGAGAACTCTATTTAAGTCCTTTGTCAAAGCGTCTGCAACATTATCTTTTGACCTCACATCAATGAGGTTCACAATCCCTTGACTCGTAAGGGAGGTCAACCAGGCTTGTTTCATCCGTAGTTGCCTTCTTTTGCTATTGAACAAAGTGTTCGTAGCAATCGTTTTAGTAGCCTGATTATCGCAGTAAACTGCAACAGAACTCAACTTCAGGCTCGACAATGGAATGTCCATCACCAAATCTCTTATCCACTCTGCTTCTTCTCCCGCTGAAGCTAGAGCGTAGAGTTCGGATTCCATAGAAGATAGCGCAATACATGATTGCCTCTTGAACTTCCAAGCTACAACTGCTCCTCCTAGTGTGAATATAAATCCACTAGTGGACTTGCTGTCGTTTAATTCTGAGCACTATGATGCATCAGAATATCCTTCCAGAACTGGAGGATGACCATGATAACATAAAGCATACTTGTGGGTGTGCTTTAGGTATCGCATCAGCCTATCGAGGGCATCTCAATGGTCTTGGCTAGGATTACTAGTGAATCTGCTTAACATGCCGACCGTAAAGGCTATGTCAGGTCTTGTACAGACCATAACATACATGAGACTACCAATAAGTTTAGCATAATCTGACTGTCGAATCGCAGCTCCATCATTGGGCTTCAAGCGATTATTGTAATCGTAAGGTGTCTCCACTGCTCTACGTTCACTGTATCCCCACATGTCTAACATGGACTTTATATAGTGGCTTTGACTTAGGGAAATGTCATTTTTCCCAAAACTCACTTGCATGCCTAGAATAGTCTCAGCTACACCTAGGTCTTTAATGCTAAACTTTTTTATTAGTTCTGACTTAACGTCATCCACTACGGATTGATCAGAACCAAGTATCAGCATATCATCCACATACAAGCATATTATAGCGACTTTGTTCGATCTATGACGTATGTAAAGACATTTGTCCGAAAGACTCGACATGAATCCCATGCTCCTTACACTATAGTCAAACTTCTCATGCCATAATTTTGGTGCTTGTTTGAGTCCGTATAGCGACTTGACTAACTTACAGACCTTATTTTCGTGACCGTCTACTATGAAACCTTCAGGTTGGCTCATGTATATTTCCTCGGTCAGATCTCCGTTCAAAAACGCAGTCTTAACATCCATTTGATGAACAATAAAGTTCTCAATAAACGCAATAGCTAGAAGTATCCTAATGGTTGCTAAGTGACACACTGGTTAATATACATCAAAGTAATCCACCCCACTAACTTGTGTGAAACCTTTAGCCATCAGGCGTGCTTTATACTTAGCTACGCTGCCATCAGGATTGAGTTTCTTTTTCAGAACCCACTTACACCCTATTGTTTTAGCCCCTATTGACTTATCAACCAACGTCCAAGTGTTGTTCTGAAGTGGAGAATTCATCTCTTCATCAATGGCTTCTTTCCAGAGTAATGAATCCCTTGATCTCATCGCATCCTTATAGGTGGATGGATCGGCCTCAACATGGTTAGTGACAAAGTCACTACCAAAGGTTCTGGGAGTTCGCTCTCTTACTGTGGTCCGTCTAGACTCTAGGACACTACTGTCTATCGGGACTGAATAGGAGGTGCTCGGTACTGATTCAAGGTCTTCCTCAGTAATAGTTGCTTGCATACCTAGGATGGTCAGGTTTTTATCCTTAAGGAACTTATCCTCAAAGAACACTGCATCCCTTGATTCAATAATTATATTATTAGACAGGTCTAAGAATCTATCTACAGCACTATCTTCAGCACAACCTAAGTAGACACACGTGTTGGTCCTAGGTCCAAGTTTAGACCGTCTAGGTTCAGAGACCCTGACATAGGCTATGCAGCCCCAGGTCTTAAGTCTAGTGATTGTCGGGGGTCTCTTAAACCAAAGCTCATAGGGTGTGACATCTAACTTAGCATGAGGTACTTTGTTCAGAATGTTGTTTGCAGTTAAAACTGCTTCTCCCTAATAGGCAGTAGGCATGCCAGCAGTGAAGAGCATAGAGTTTAACATTTCTGTCAACGTTCTATTCTTTCTCTCGGCTATACCATTTGATTGGGGTGAGTAAGGAGCAGTGGTTTCTGCTATGATCCCTTGAGAGGCAAGGAAACCCTGGAACTCACTGGACATGTATTCTCCTCCTCTATCACTTCTAAACCTCTTAATTCTCATGTCTAGTTGGTTCTCTACCCTGGTTTTGAAAAGACAAAACTTTTCAAACGCTTCATCTTTAGTTTTAAGAAGATAGATGTAACAAAACCTAGAGCAATCATCTATAAAAGTGATCATATATTTCCTTCCTCCTCGGGTGACAAAGCTTTTAAAGTCACATATGTCGGAATGTATAAGCTCTAGCGGTGTTGTGCTCCTAGTAACCGCACTAAAAGGTTTCCTAGTGATCTTAGTCTGACCACACATGTCACATTTCTCAGGCGGTGACTTAGTGTCTAATGTGATCTGGTGAGTTCTAGCTATTTGGAACATATTCCTATAGTTCACGTGTCCTAGTCTCTCATGTAGAGTCTTAGGGCTAACTAAGTTTGTTTGAACTTGTTGAACTAATTCATTTGCTAGACTTAGTCGGTACATCCTATTTTGGACGTATGCACATCCAAAATAATGTGAGTTAACTGACAGTGTTACTCTATCGCTACAAAAAGTAAAAGACATACCAGCATCACATAATAAACTTATAGACACTAAGTTAGCAGCTAGAGAAGGAATAAACTTAATATTTTTTAGAGTTAGAGTCTTACTTGAGGATAACAGCAGCGTTGCATTCCCCACCTTCATGACGTCAGCTGTCTCGCAATTTACAACTGTAACAGACTCTTTTACAGCAGTGAGCCCTGTCATAAGATCAGCATTGTTGCAAACGTGGCACGTCACCCCCGAATCCAAGAACCACTCCGTGCTGGCCTTAGCGTTTCCGACCATCGCAACAAAATCAGAAGACTCAGCTAGGCTAACCATATTGGCTTGGTTGCCATCCTGTGGTGCTTTGGTTCTTTCCCGTTTTGGGAGCCTGCAGTCAGATGCGCTGTGCCCCCACTTGTTGCAGTTAAAACACTTGCCCTTGAACTTTTTGGCGCGTTTACTAGGGCATGCAACCTGGGAGCTACCATGGGAGGGTCTGGTCCTCTTAGGGTTCGGCACGCGTTTAGAACTGAGAACCATGTTAGCCGCAGCCTTCTGCTTGCTAACAGTTTCTAAAGCGTGTCTAGTCCTATTCTCATCCTCAATGCGAATAAATCGCTTGAGGTCATTGAGACCGACCTGCATCTTCTTGCGGTACATTTCAGTTTTGAAATTGTACCACGTGGAGGGCAGCTTAAAAATAATCATGCCAGCAACAAAACTGTCTGGCAGGAAAATATTCTCACTATGTAAAGAATCTACTAAAGCTTCAAAATCCGATACCTGAGGGAGAATCGACTTCTCCTCGTCGAACATGAAGGAATGGAATTTGTCCACCAGGTGCGCCTTGGACAGATCCTCCTCTTGCCTGAAGTGCTCCTCCAGTGCCTCCCAGATTTCCTTGGCAGTGTTCATCTTGATGTACGTCTTCGCCAGGCTGGAGGACAGGCAGTTCAGCAGGTAGTCGCGGCAGAAGTCCTCATCAGCAATCCACTGGGCCTCCTCTTCAGTCCCCATAACAGAAACACGATCAGACTGAACTGTGTAAAACACGTTCAGATACTTCATTCCGAACTGGGTATTCAGCTTCCAATCATTGAACTCGGTCGCGGTAAATTTTTCCAACTTTATCATCGGAACCGGGGATGAAAAATTGTTCCCCTTCATCATTATGATTGCGGCGACGGGAGAGAGATTGCACAGCACTGCTTACTCTTTCCAATGAACAACTGATGATCTATGAAGTTGCTCCACTGTTGGCAACAAGGACCTCACAAAATATTTGGAGTTTCAGTTCACTAATCCTCACCAACACAATCAGAAAAACTGGCTTCAAGTTTTGAAAATTCAAGAGATCTGATTTTCAGATCAGCAACTAGATTGCAGGTTTACACAAATCTTGAACAGATAAGTTGCCCTCCACTAGATCAGGAATTAAACAAAAGATTAATTCCAACCAAGGAAACTCCTGCTCCACTGATTTTTGAAAAAACTGCTCCAAAGAAATTTCTTAGGCGTGCCTCTCTCCAGGCGGCGGAACGAGCTACCCTTCTTTCTTTCTTTTTTCTCTGAACCCAGGCGGCGGATCTTTCAATCGACGATGGGGGAGAAAAAAAAAAGGAAATTCCTTTTCTGATTCAAGCAGAAGCGACAGCGGCGTTGGCTCTTCGATGGCAGAGGCAAACTGCTTTTCCTTGTTCGCGATCAAGCAGCGGCGGCGAATGTTGCTTCTTCTCCTGTGCGAAAAACCGGGGACAGGATCCTTCTTCCCAATCGATCGAACTGATCGACGCTAACTCCTTCTCCGATCGATTACCGGTCAAGCGGTAACGACTGCTGATTCATGCGGTCATAACCGCTTGACCGGTGAAAATAAGTCCTCTTAAATGGAGCCTAGATCTAACAACTCAGACAACACTCAGCAGAAATTAATAAATGAAATATAAGGAGAGGTACCCATCAAAGGCTGAGGTACCCTAAAAGAAATTTAAAATTCCCAAACTTGGAGCGGAGAGAGCAGAGAGGTGCCCATCAAAGGCCGAGGTCAATGGCCAGACATCAGCAAGAGCCGCAGGATCTGTGTGCTCTAGGGACCAACATTTTGTGAGATTGTATATACAGGAGGAGGAGTACTATGCCATCAGAGTCTGTGCCGGTAGAATTGGAATCTGCTGGCATGCCCAACTCCTTCGTTAGCGTTCAAGGAAGAAGTAGAGCAAGAATTAGAACGCCTCTTAGAAAAGTCATCTCCCCAACTCCTTTGTTGCCTCCGGTCGCCTCGTCGAAGAGGCCCATTGTAGTTACCGTGGTTGAAGTGAATGACAGGTTACTTTGTTCCGGTAATAAGGGGGAGTGTGTGATTTCTTAAAGGCCAATCAAACAACTATACAAACATCAACTTTTTTACTTTTTCAAGTCTGCCTTTTAGAGCGACATACTGGCAATGACTAGTTAGGCTAGCTATGCATTAAAGTTTTTCAAGAAATCACACCCAGGCACGTGCCCGGGTGTGTCTTCACTTGGTTCCACTTATGGGACGGCCCTTTGGGGAGGCACACAATCATTTTCTCATTCTTATGACATCATCATCTATTCACTCTACTCTACTCGTGCGGCATCCACTAGCCGATTCCAATCTTTACAAACAAACGGTTATTGAAGTAACAAAATAGAAGTTCCACTTTTGCAAAGTTAGGTCCCGTTTGGGGGGACTTATTTTCACTGATCAAACGGTTACGACCGCATGAACCGAACCTTAATGTCCGGTTCATGAGATTCATGAACATGACCTTAAGGTCCAGTTATTAAAATATGATATTATTCAAATACTTATAAATAAATATAACATAAGAGATTATGCTGTAATTAATTAAATGATAATAAGTAATTATTTTAAAATGGGGCCATTTTAAAGCTTATACTGTATTATAGCATAAGAAACAAAAAAACAAACAAAAAGCTATGAATAGAAGCATATGCTATATCATTGTTGATGTGGGATGCTGATTAAGACTCCATTTGGCACGCATGACTGCATGAGTTATATGCATTATATTCCATTCCAATTGTTATAGATATATCATTGTTAATGTGGGATGCTTATCATTTTTAGGGCCATCTTCAATCTTTTAGCAAACATAAAATGTTGGTAAGTTATTATTCCTCTAGCAAGATATTAATCACAATATTAAATTCATTAATACCATAATCTCCCCAAGAGTTAGCAAAATTACAATATGCACCCCTCTATATTTTGAAATTAGAAAATAAAAATCATGGAACATACAACTTCTCAGTTGTTTCTACACTGACAAAAACCGAAGAATTGTCGTTAAATCGCATGCCAAATCCCGCAACTTGACGTGTTAATGAAAGAGTTGTGAATTATGCGTGCCAATGAAAGAGTTCCACAAGTCAACTATTCATACATAATGTGCAAAAATTCTTCCACGGGGAAGAGATCATAATGAAAACTCGTAGGATTGACCATGCAGTGTTGCTCAATTGCTTTTCGCTAAAAAAACATAGTAAAATCATGTTCTTGTAATTTCTATGATTGAAAAAAAGAACATTTTATAAGTCTTTAAGGTCGAGAGATGATGCAGCATCCGAGTTAATTAGAACCCCGGCCATCCAAAATTTCTGGCTTCTGCATTTTTCCGAATCCTGCGAGTCGCCATCTGAGACATTTTTCTTCAGCAAAAGAACAAGTTAAATTAGTCTGGAACTTTTGTTTCTAGTGTCAGCATGCAAGAAAATCCTGTTGGATGAGTAAAAAGGGGGTTTTAACAGCAATAAAGGTACTAAGTTTTGCAAATGATAGCCAAACAAAAATTTTATATACTTACACTGATTCTTCCCTGAAGTGAATCCTTTAAAGTTAATCAAATCGCCCCTTCGCCAAATGAATGCTGGAGGAACGAAGGCAACCAACGCTTCGGGGCCTTATGCTTTATGAATCTGCTGAGGCGAGAACGGTCTGTACGAGAACCATGTAAAGCCTACTTCAGTGTTCAAATAAGCCTTAAATGACTTTAAGAGAATCCAAAGTAATATGTGAATCAAATCCTAGCCTTGGATTAGTATTTCTAAATACCTCACTTGAGATGCCTACTCTGAGAGGAATGTTGCGCAATGGTCTAATTAATCGACTCCTTCAATGAAATGTTACGAATGCGCTCCATGTGAAACTGCACCACTTTGGCACAATGGGGTCCAGTGCAATGTTAAACGAATTTATTTAAACATATTAATTGTTTAATTCACATTTTAATCTCGCGAGGCATGTACAGGCTTCTTATTTAAAGAGGTTCATTTGTAATTGAAAGGCATCTCAGCATTTTTACTTTGGATTTAGCCTTGAAATGTGCGAGAGAACCAAACCTCTATCGTTGTTTATGGGAGTATGTCTGTCCAAGTGCTAGTACAATTATTCCGTCGTGCAATCTCTCCCCTTATTCTCACAACGTAACAATTGATCCGGTCTATCGTTCCCTCCAGACAAACTTCGTTAGCAGGGATTCCGACCAGCACTGACTACACTGCAATGGACCGCCATACCAAGCTTCCATCTCTGTCGAGGTACACATGCTTAATACCTTTAATTTACGTATTAATCGATTGAAAGAATTATTTTGTTGAGAGGATTTGTTTATTTTAATTTTAGAGGTTAGCTTGATCATTTCATCATATGATAATTTTATTTCCTTGCGCAATTGCAACTTCACAATTAATAAAAACAAAGAATCTATTCCTTAGCATAAATAATAAAAAAACCATTCACTAGGCGGAACCCATCTCATTCTTATGTTCAGCCAACAAGTTTCATCTACGTAGCATCCGCTGCCATTGAGCGGGCACGGGAGAAGACCACACAATAGGAGTCGTCATTTTCTCATCTTCTGATCAGGATGCCAGAGCTCCTCGTTGCCCAGTTACGATTCTCGGTCGATCAGTATAGCTACACACCGACTCACTCGTTTGCATGATCCGCCGATGTCGATCCTCTATGGATCATTGTTCCTTGTCTACAGACAATGCTTAGTTACATCCCAACAACCTGTTGACACATCTCATGGTTCTCAACCCCCAATTGACAATTCCTTCATCTTCGTTAGACATATCATAAATCAATAACAATAAATTTAGATACATGCAACTCTACACATAGATATGGAAGTTATGTCAAGTTCGTGCTAATTGTTGCATTGCATTCTCATCAAGTATGATAATTATAGCGACAATGAACCTCGTGAAAATTATTACGCGGATGTTTATGGAAAATATCCTATAACATAAGTATGTTAGAAAACAGAAAAATCATTATTTGCACCGACATGTATTGAATTATGCAAAGTCAATATAAGCTTGGAATGCAAGCATGAGTTAAATAATTATTCATTAGACTAGTGGGCTTATGTGGGTTTCAGTTTTAGTTGAGCATGTCAACCACTAAGTGTATAGTTAGTTAAGAGACATGTGAGTTGTTTTCTCTCATGATTGATAGATGCATACCATCATACTCATATGGTACACTAGACCATATGAACTTCAAAGAGGGGTTGACGACCAATTCTTTCACGTCCAGATACTATTGAAGGTGAGTTTGTGTTCCATGCAAGGGATGCACTAGAGCACTTATAATTTGCCTTAAGAGACTCAAATCTCTAGATTGTGCCTAGTAAGCTATGAAACCTGTTGAAAGAGCTCAAAATCTTGTATGTATTACTTGTGTGTCTAAATACAAGGAGAGAATACAAATATATAGGAAGAAGAAGAGAGAAGAAAATCCTAAACAAGATGTGGGACTAAAGGAGGAGAGAAGATAAAACAATAATGGGCCCTTTACATGGGCTATTTTAACACTCCCCCGCAAGCTGGAGCGTACAAATCGTATGCGCCAAGCTTGGACAAGCATTGATAGAAGAGTGCCTTGAAAAGAGCCTTCGTGAAGACATCCGCAACTTGTTCCGATCCTGGGACATGCTTTAGGTCAAACTTCTTCATTTGAACCTTTTCCCGTATGAAGTGACAATCGACCTCAATATGCTTCGTTCTTTCGTGAAAGACCGGGTTCTTTGCGATGTGTATGACGGCTTGACTGTCACAAAGGAGAAGAGCCGGTGATGGTAATTTCACACCCAGATCAGTAAGAAGACTCTCAAGCCATGCAATTCTGATACAACTGATGTCATTGCCCGGTACTCTGCCTCGACTAAAGATCGAGCAACGACCGCTTGTTTCTTACTTCGCCAAGTAACAAGATGTCCGCCAAGGTAAGTGCAAAAAACCACTCGTAGATCGCCGGTCATCGAGAGAGCAAGCGTAATCAGCATCTGAATATGCCACCAATGTTGGAGCAGAAGAGGAGGTCCTGTAGACAAGTCCCTGACCAGGAGCGGTTTTCAGATACCTGAGAATTTGTTCCACTGCTTGAAGATGAGATTTTCGAGGAGAGTACATGTATCTGCTGACAAGACCAACAACAAAGGAAATATCCGGTCTGGTAACCGTGAGATATATCAGTTTTCCAACAAGACGTCGATAATATTCAGGATTCTGGAGAAGGAGATCGGAGTCAGATGCTTGGGCACACAGTTTGTGATTCACATCCATAGGAGTATCACTTGGCTTGCAGCCGGACTGACCCGCATCATGAAGAAGGTCAAGACAATATTTCCGTTGAGAGAGAGTGAGCCCATCCGGCCGTCTGGCAATCTTAAGACCCAAAAAATAGCGAAGAGGTCCCAAATCCTTTGCCTGAAAGACTGAGTTTAGATGGACTTTGACTGCCTGTATCCCTTGAGAGTCATCTCCAGTAATGATAATATCGTCGACGTATACTAACAGAATGACCGTTCCTGTTGGTTGGTGACGAGTAAAGAACGAGAAGTCGGCCGAGCTCCGTGTGAAGCCAATCTCACGGAGGACCTTGCTGAATTTTTCAAACCATGCCCGTGGAGATTGTTTAAGACCATATAGAGCCTTTTTAAGATGACAGACTTGAGACTCCCCCGTGGTCTCAAACCCGGGTGGTTGTTGCATGTAGACAGTTTCCTGGAGATCCTCATTCAAGAAAGCATTTTGATATCCAGCTGAAAGAGAGGCCACCGGCGATGGACAGCAACAGAGATGAGGACGCGAACACTATTAAGTTTCGCAACTGGAGAGAACGTTTCCTCATAATCTAGCCCCTCCTGTTGAGTGAAACCTCTAGCCACAAGACGGGCCTTTAGACGGTCAATTTGTCTCATCGGCATCATGTTTGATGACAAAGACCCACTTGCACCCAACTGGTTTCTGGCCCGGTGGAAGGGGAACAACAGACCATGTCTGGTTAGACCAGAGAGCAGACATTTCTTCCTCCATGCCCGCTCGCCATCCTGGATGTTGAAGTGCCTCCTGCACAGAATTAGGAATAGCAACCGAAGAGAGAGAAGTAGCCAAAGTGTGTAAATGGGGAGAGAGGCGATGAAGAGAGACGTAGTTTGCCAGCGGATGAGCAGTGGAAGGCGATACCTGATCATTTGGACACGGAGTATCCATGGTAGAGACCGACGGCAGAGGGGCAACGGAAGTGGTAGAGCGACGAGTGTAGACGCGGATAGCTGGTGGTTTGGAGGGAACGACAGTCTGTTTAGAGGGAACGACAGTCGGAGGAGTAGTTGCGGGAATGACCGGGCGGGGGATGGATGGAGGAGTAGGTGTGGGTGGTAGATGGTCAGGTAAGGGAGCAGGAAAGAATGGTTGATCCTCGCGGAAAGTGACATCAGCAGAAAAGGAGATCTTGCGTGTAGTAGGAGAATAACATACATACCCCTTTTGGGTGCCTGAATATCCAACAAAGATATGCTTGGCCGCTCGAGGATCCAACTTATCCGAGGAAGGCCCCAAACGGTGGACATAGCAGAGGCTACCGAATACACGAGGTGGGAGAGGAAAGGCCGGAGTGAAGGGAAAGAGTATGTTAAACGGAGTAGCATAGTTGAGAATAGAGGAAGGGAGACGGTTAATGAGAAAACAGGCGGTCGAGACCGCAAAGTTCCAATATGGTTTGGGGACATGCATTTGAAGCATGATGGAACGGGCAACATCGAGTAAGTGACGATTCTTACGTTCGGCAACACCGTTTTGTTGCGGCGTGTAAGCGCAGGAAGTTTGATGTAGAATCCCGAACTCAGAACATAAAGCAGTAAATTCGTGACTAGTGTACTCACGAGCATTGTCAGTTCGTAGTACTTTGATGGTCGTGTGGAATTGCGTACAGGTTTCGAGGACAAATGCTCGAAAGACACGGGGAAGCTCAGAGCGATCACGAAGTAAGTATAACCAGGTAGTGGGAGAGTGATCATCAATAAACGTTATAAAATACCGGAAACCGGAAATACTAGTAATTTTAAATGGTCCTCAAATATCCGAATGCACTAAATCAAAAGGAGCAGCGCTCCGAGTACAATGGGAAGAAAAAGATGAACGAGTCTGTTTGTCGAGGATACATGAGTCACACTGAAAGGGGGTAAAAGAAACATCGGGGAGAGCCCGTTGATGGACCGGTAGAGGAGCATGCTCAAGTCGACGATGTCAATCAGTTGAAGAGACGGATGAGAGGATGGTGGGAGAGTCGTCGAGAAGGTAGAGCTCATTCCGCAGCCGGCTTTTACCAATGGTAGTCTGCATCCTCCGATCCTGTATAACAAAAGAAGAGGAAGTGAATATAACAGAACAATCCAGATCATTAGTAAGCCGTCCAACAGAAAGTAAATTGAACGGTGAACTCGGGAGGTGAAGAGCCGAGCGAAGGGAGATGGAGGAGGTGAGAGGAAGATCTGCCGAGCCGGAGACGGGAACAGTGGCTCCATTGGCCACAGTAATAGACTGTGGATAAGGGGAAGTCAGGTACTGGGCAGGTCGATGTGGAGTAATGTGATGAGTAGCGCCAGAGTCCACAATCCAGCCCAAGCCGGTGGAGAGACAAGCGGTACCTGTGTTAGAGACGGAGGCAGTGGAGGCAGATGGTGGGTGGAGCAATCCCTAGAGATGCTGGAGCTGAAGACGGACACTCTCAAGATCAGGAGGACCAGCATCGGTAGCAACAAAAGCCATCGGGCGAGGAGGATAGCCAACTTTCTTGTAACAGGTTGCCTCAAAATGATCATCTTTCCCGCAGAAGGAACACTTCGGCCGACCCCGGACACCACGACCACGGCCGCGAGATCCCGAACGACCCCCCCCCCCCCCCCCCCGGAGTAGAAGGAGGAGGGAATGGTAGAAGTGGAGGTGTCTGCTGAAGAAGGGCCGGAGGAGCCGGAGTATCTGGAGGAGGTGATACTCGGAGAATCATGGAGCACACATCAGAAAAGGATGGTGTGGTAGAGGAAGCCAGGACCTGAGCACGAATGCTCTGAAGGTGAGGGGGAAGACGGGCCATGATGATGGCAGTACAGGCGGCTTCCTTCTGAGCGCGCTAAGCAGCAGCATCATTGGTGAAGGGTTGATGATCCATGCTTCAGCAAGAGTCTTCGCACGAGCAACAAAGGAGGTCATATCTGAAGCCCCTCCAGCGTCAAGAGCAAAGAGGTCAGTGAGGATGTAGTAGAGATGCTGGAAGCTGTCCCGTCCAGAGTATAAGGAGTGTAGCTCAGTCCACATATCTTTGGCAGTCTCATGATACATAGCCATTTGATATGGCTCACCATCTAAAGAATTCAAGATCCAGGTCTGAACTCGGCCATCATTGCGGAGCCAGTCATCGGTAGGAGGGGTGGGAGGAGCCTGAGTAAGGTGAGGGAGAAGGCCCTTGGCCTGAAGAACCCGTCTAACAGAATATACCCAAGGGACGAAGTTCTTCTTTCCAGAAAGAGAGATGGTAGTGATGCGCAACTCGTCACGAACTTCTGTAGTGCAAGTCGGGCGGTCGGGCGGTCAGTCGGACAAGCCGGGCGGTCAGCAGGCGGGCTGGCCATCGAGCCAGAAGAGTTACCGGAAGAGCCCATAAGGGCAGACCGCAGAGGCAGCCGGCTGAGGTCGTTGCGAGAAGGGCAGGAGGCCGCTGCGAGAAGGGAGCAAGGCCGCGGCGAGGAGAGGACAAACCGCCTGCGAGAAGACAAGGAGGCCGCTGCGAGAAGGGAGCAAGGCCGCGGCGAGAAGAGGACAAACCGCCTGCGAGAAGACAAGGAGGCCGCCGCGAGAATGACTGAGGAAGACCACGACCAGAATGCGGATAGGCAGCAGCCGCACGGTCAAGCCGGACACCAGCGAGTAGTCAGTTCGCGACCAGAGGGCAGAAACAAAAGAGAGACCGCCCCGGTCTAGGTGAAGCCAGCAGCGGTCAGAGAGCGAAAGGACACCGCGAGAGAAAGCAAGCGAGAAGAAGGAAACAGAGAGAAGGCGAAGCCGCATCAGACAGAAGGCGAAGCCGTAGCGGACAGAAGGCGGAGGCGCAGCGGACAGAAGGCGAAGCCGCAGCAGATAGAAGGCGAGGCCGCAGCGGACTTGCAGCGGACAAGGAAGCAGAGGTCGAGCACGAAGCAAGAGGGAGAGGAACTCGCAGCGGATAGAAGGGGAATCCGCAACGGATAGAAAAGAAGTGGACCCCACGAATTAGAGAGAATGGTGGCTATAAAAGGGCCTGAAGAGGGTGGAACCACGGAGAGGGAGAGGAGAAGAGGAATGCAGAGGCAAACCGCAGAGCCTGCGGATAGGAGCCCGCGGATAGGAGACCGGAGCGGGTAGGCTCACAGTCCGTAGGAGAAGCGGAGAGGGGCGGGCGGGGGCGGTTAAAGATAAGGAGACCGCACCGGAAAGACCGCTCCCTCTGATACCATGTTGAAAGAGCTCAAAATCTTGTATGTATTACTTGTGTGTCTAAATACAAGGAGAGAATACAAATATATAGGAAGAAGAAGAGAGAAAAAAATCCTATACAAGATGTGGGACTAAAGGAGGAGAGAAGATAAAATAATAAATGGGCCCAATAATGGGCCCTTTACATGGACTATTATAACAAAACCTAAAGCTAAGAAGAATATGAATTTGAATCATCTTTGTTTTAAGAACACAGAATCCAAAAAATATCCATGCTTTAATGATCTAACGTTGAATATGATGAAACAAAGAAACTATGATTTATGTTATTATGCTTCATTTCATGCATAATTAACCAGTTGCAATAATCAAGCCATATAGATTTAAGTGCCACCGGAAGGAAGAGTTCTTTTTACTCAGCAGTGGGCTTAACTCCGTCTTTTGATTTCTCTTTAAAGAAAATACAAGTCAAGAGATTCACTCAGGATGATTTTTATGCAGTCTTAGTATGTATTCTATAAGGAAAGACATGATGTACTTAGGCATTAGTGAGAGTATGACAAAAGATAGAGCATAATGGCGACAAAGGATCCATATAACCGACTCCACTATAGTGGGATAAAGCTTGAGTGTTGTTGTTGTTGGTTAGTATGTATTCTATCATTTGTAATAGAACATTTTATAATAATTTAATTTGATTATCATATACTAACAGACTAAGGTCTGTATCAGACATTAGTTTAATTCAAGCATTCATTATTGATTCTATCTTGGGATAGTTGGCCTTATGATTTAGATAGAGGTATTCCTTTTAACATTAGCTTCAGTCTTTCATTTCTACTAGTTACAGTAGAAATAAGGAGGAGAAATAATAACTTTGATGATCTTATTCTTCCACATAGGGGGTATTTATACTATTACATCGGAATACGACTTGGTGACACGTCATTGATCCGTGCGCACAAATAATTCCTAAATAGGGTTTGCTCTATTTACGATACAAATATTACGTAGTTAATACAAATATCTTATATATTAAATACTAATATCTCATATCTCTCAACTCTCCCCCTCAAGTCGGATGGAAGATGTCGGTCATGCCCAGTTTTCTGATATCATCAGTGAATATGTCATTTCCCAAACTTTTAGTAAACACATCAGCTAGTTGATCTTTTGATTGGACGAAAGGAGTGACCACTGTTTTCTTATCCAAGTGATCTTTAATAAAGTGTTGATCCACCTCGGCATGCTTTGTCCTGTCATGTTGAACAGGGTTGTGGGCTATGCTGATAGCCGCCTTATTGTCGCAGAATAGGGAGAAGGGGGATGTATCAGTAAACCCCAAGTCATGTAGAATAGTACGAAGCCACAGGCCTTCACACATCTCTTGTGTCGCACGATACTCTGCTTCGGCACTCGATCTGGCCACTACATTTTGCTTCTTACTGTGCCATGTCACCAGGTTTCTTCCAACAAAGGAACAATAACCCGTAGTGGACTTCCGATCATCACGACATCCTGCCCAATCAGCATCAGTAAAGACCTCTATCCTCAAGTGATCTGATGCGGTGGGCCCAGAGCCGCCCCGCTCTGACGGCAGTCACAAACTAGCCAGGGGGCTGGGTTCGAGACCTCGCCTCAACATCCCGCCGCGCTGAGAATAGGTGCGGTCATGGGTGGGGTGCTTGGGCTGCAGCCCGGCTGTGTGTCGCTGGACGTGCTCCTCTGGCTAGGTTGTGACTGTCGTCAGATGATGCGGTGGGCCCAGAGCCGCCCCGCTTTGACGGCAGTCACAACCTAGCCAGAGGAGCACGTCCAGCGACACACAGCCGGGCTGCAGCCCAAGCACCCCACCCATGACCGCACCTATTCTCAGCGCGGCGGGATGTTGAGGCGAGGTCTCGAACCTAGCCCCCTTGATAAAGAGCTTTCCTAACAGCTCAGTCGGTAGGGGCGGCTCTGGGCCCACCGCATCATGATCATTCTTGGTGAACAGGAGTCCACGGCCAAAAGCTTTCTTTAAGTACCGTAACACCCGGTAAGCTGCCACTTGGTGTCTAACACGAGGAGCATGCATATATCTGTTCAAAATGCCCTCGGCATATGTAATGTCCGGACGAGTATGAGATAGATATATTAGTTTTCCAACTAATCTCTGATAGCGGGTGACATCAGAACGGTCACTGTCACCATCTTCACAGATACCATGATTTTCTTCCATTGGGGTGTTCGTAGGAACACATCCAAGCATACCTGTCTCCTGTAGCAGATCTAGGACATACTTTCGTTAAGATATGAAGATACCCTGATTGGATCTTGTCACCTCTATCCCCAGAAAATATCGTAACCTTCCCAAGTCTTTTACCTCAAATTCCGCAGCCAAGAGAGACTTGAGATTTGCAATTTCTTCTGCATCATTACCGGTGATGACAATATCATCCACATAAACAATAAGAATCACAATACTCTGATCTCGTCTTCGAATGAACATAGTGTGATTTGCATGCGCCTGCTTATAACCAAATTTAAGCATTGCCTTGAGGAATCTGCCGAATTATGCTCTTGGGGACTGTTTCAAGTCATATAAGGATCTCAGTAACCGGCAGACCATGCCTTTAGCATCCTCTTTACTAAACCTAGGAGGAAATGCCATATAGACCTCTTCCTCGAGGTCACCATGGAGGAACGCGTTCTTGACATCCAATTGAAGGACCTCCCAACTCATGATCACTGCGACGGACAATAATACCCGAATAGAGTCCATCTTGGCCACAGGAGCAAATGTCTCCTGATAGTCCACGCCCTGAGTCTGAGCGTACCCCTGAGCCACTAGCCGTGCTTTGTACCGTTCGACCTTCCCTTCTTGATTTTGCTTGACGGAAAACACCCATCTTGAACCAATAGCTCTCTTGCCATGGGGAAGAGGAGAAACATCCCAAGTGTGATTTTTGTCCAAGGCATCCATCTCCTCTTTCATAGCCTGAGCCCAAACTGGAATGCGCAAGGCTTCCTGCCATGTCCTGGGAATAAAAACAGTCGAAAGAGAAGCAACAAAAGTCTGGTGTCCAGGAGAGAGATGGTGGTACTCAACGTGATTAGAAATAGGATGATTAGTACATGCAGACTTACGTAACTGAGCAAGTGGGATATGCAAGTACGCATCATCAGGATCTGCGGCTGAAGCAGGCGCTGGTAGAGGCTGAGCCTTGGTAGCCTGTAAACGGGAAGAGCGTCGGTGATACATGTGGGGAAACAGAGATATTGGAACTGTAGGTAGAGGGATAGGAGGTCCTTGTTCCTGGGACAGAGAAGGTTGTGGTGGAGGGGGCTGTAGTGGTTGTGGTAGAGGAGGTGGAACCAGAGGGATAGGAAGGGGAAGATCCACATGAGTAGGAAGATCCACATGACTCTCCCCCCGACGAACAACATGAGTCGATGTCATGAAATATGATTCGCCTTCCCGAAAAGTAACATCCATAGTACAATATAGACGACCAGAGGGAGGATGATAACACCGATACCCTTTAGTAGTGGAAGAATATCCGAGGAACACACACTGATGAGCCCGTGGGTCTAGCTTGTCTCGATGAGGCGAATGGACGTGGACGAAGCAAATACAGCCAAAGACACGAGGGGAAAGGTGAGAAGTATAGACAGTAGTCATGGTAGACAGCCGTGCTAGAGTAGCGTAGCCAAGGATACGTGAGGGAAGCTGATTGATAAGGTGAGCAGCAGTAAGAAATGCGTCAGCCCAATAGGGCTTGGGAAGGTGCATAGTGCCTAGAAGGCAGCGGGCAACATCCAATAGGTGCCGGTTTTTACGTTCGGCGACACCATTTTGGGTAGAAGTGTGGACACACACGGTCTGGTGGATAATACCATAATAAACAAGATATGAGCCAAATGCTCCTTGATCATCATATTCGCCTCCATTATCACTATGCAAGACTCGGATGACCCCCTTGAATTGAGTCTGAATCATTTTGTGAAAAAGCTGAAAACAGGCAAGAACCTCACTTTTTTTCTTTAACAAGTAAACTCAAGTCGTGCGAGAAAAACAATCAATGAAGGTGACAAACCACCGAAAACCAAAGGTAGAAACAACAGGGGATGATCCCCAAACATCAAAGTGTATGATAGCAAAAGAAGTACTACATGGAGATGACAAATGTGATGTATGATGTCGCACATGTTTAAACCTGTCACATTCATCACAGACATAGTGTTTCAAAAACGGGGAAAAACAGGAAAAAGTTTCAGAAGATAAATAGGAGAAGGGTGTCCAAGCCGGCGATGCCAGAGACGAACATCTTCAACTGTAACAGCAGAACATGAGAGGGCCTGAGATGAAGGCATGTCCAAGTAATACAGACCACCGCGGTTCCTACCACTGTTAATGCTCCGCTTCGTACCCAGTTCCTGAAAAAACACATGAATCAGGAAAAAAAGTTACCGAGCAATTGAGAGAGCGGGTAATATCACTAAGGGTCCGTTCGTTTCACAGACATTGATATTGAAGTATTGACTTTCAATCCAATATCAATACACATGAGAAATGACATTGAATTTAAAACCAATTTTTTTGTTCGGCGGCATGATGACTTTCTGTCATAGGAATTGACATTGATATTTTTTTATTGTTCGTTTGTAGAAAGACTTTCTGTCATAGTAATTGATATTGATCAATGCTATTAATGATCACAATTAAAAATCACAAACGCAATTTTTTAGCCCGATCGTGATTTTTTCTCAGGGCGTGATTTTTTCGCCCAAACTCAAATTTTTCGATCCCAACGCGAATTTTTTGACCGAACGTGAAATTTTCGCCCAAAAGTGTTCTTTTCGCCCAGACGTGTTTTTTTTCGGTCCGAATGCAAAATTTTCATGTGAATGCGAATTTTTCGTTCGAATGCAATTTTTTCGTTCGTACGAGGATTTTATCGTCCGGACGCGATTTTTTCGCCCAGACGCGATATTTTCGCCCGAACGCGATATTTTCGCCGAGACGCGATATTTTCGCCTGGTCGCGATTTTTTTGCCCGGAGGCGAATTTTTCGCCCCGACGCGATTTTTTCGTCCGGACGCGATATTTTCGTCCAGTCGTATTTTTTTGTCCGGACGCGATATTTTTTCCCGGACGCAAATTTTTCGACCCGGCGCGAATTTTTTGCCCGGACGCAAATTTTTCGCCAAAGCGCAAATTTTTCGCCCAAGCGCATCGCCCGCACGTGATTTTTTGCCCGGACGGGATTTTTTCGCCTCGAAGCGAATTTTTCGCCCCGACGTGAAAAAATCGCGTCCGGGCGAAAAAATCGCGTCCGGGCGAAAAAATCGCGTCCGGGCGAAAAAATCGCGTCCGGGCTAAAAAATTGCGTCCGGGCGAAAAAATCGCGTCCGGGCAAAATATCGCGTCCGGGCGCAAAATTTGAGTCCGGGCGAAAACAACGTGTCCGGGCGAGAAATTCGCGTCCGGGCGGAAAAATCGCGTCCGGGCGGAAAAATCGCGTCCGGACGAAAAATTCGCGTCCGGGCGAAAAATTCGTGTCCTTGTGAAAAATTTGCGTCCGGCTAAAAAGTTGCTTCGGGGCAAAAAATTCGCGTCGGGGCGATAATATCACGTCGGGGCAAAAATATCGCGTCCGCGTGAAAAAATCACGTCCGGGTGAAAAATATCGCATTCGGGCAAAAATATCGCGTCCGGGCGAAAATATCGCGTCCAGTCAAAAATATCGCGTCTGGGCGAAAAAATCGCGTCTGGGCAAAAATATCGCGTCCGGGCGAAAAAACAGCGTTCGGGCGAAATAATCGCGTTCGGACGAAAAAATCTCGCCCGGGCGAAAAAATCTCGTGCGGGCGAAAAAATCGCGTCCAGGTGAAAAAATCGCGTCCGGGCGAAAAAAAATGCGTTCGGGTGAAAAAATCGCGTTCAGGCGAAAGAACCGCGTTTGGCCGAATAATTCATGTTTGGGCGAAAAAATTGTGTCTGAGCGAAAAAATTACGTCTGGATGAATAATTCGGCCCAGTCGACCAAAAATTGAGTTGCAGCGAAAAATTTTCGTACAAGCGAAAAAAACACATTCGGGCGAAAAAATTGCGTCCTGACAAAAAATTGCGTCATAGAGAAAAAAACCGCGTTCGTGCAGAAATATCGCATTCGGGAGAAAAAAATCTGCCCGGGCAAAAAAAATGTGTCAAGACAAAAAATTACCTCTGGGCGAAAAAATCGTACACAGACGAATAAAACACGTCCGGGCAAAAAAATTGCGTCCCAATGAAAATTTGCGTTCGGCCGAAAAAAATCACGTTCAGGCTAAAAAAATGGACTCATTTTGGAAAACCGGAGTTGGTGATCTCAATATCCGTCACTAGAGATAGATATTGAATCTATGAGTTTTTAGATTACGGTGAATATCGACGACTTTCCATCAGAAAGCCAATTCCATTTTAAAATTATTGGTACGAACAAGAGAAATGGCATTCATATTCTCAAAGCCAATACTTCAATATCAATGTCTATGAAACGAACGGACCCTAATGGAAAGCAAATTGCGTGGAAAGGATGGAACATGAAGGACAGATGGCAGAGAAATAAAAGAGGAACATGAGATCTGTCCTTTGCCAGCAATGGGGGACAACAGACCATTAGCAGAAATAACCTTGTCCTTACCAGACAAGAGAGTGTAAAAGAGGAAACCTGAGGAGGAACCGGTCATGTGATGGGTGGCACCAGAATCAATAGCCCACTCAAAGGAGGAGGTTGTAGTAGTAGGAGCACTTGGCATAGCAATAGAGGCAATGGAAGCAGATGCACCTGGTGGGTGATCAGGCTGAGAGTGCAGTAGGCGGCGGAAAGCGTCCAACTCCTGAGCAGTAAGCTGACTGGGGGCACTGGGCAGTAGTATAGATCTCGTCATGAACATTTGTAGAGTAAGCAGCATCATGATGTCTGAGATTCCCCTGGCGATGACCACAACGACCTGGCCCTCGGCCACGGCCACGAGGAGCAAGGTGAGGGTGAAGTCTGTAACAGACCTCTCTGGTATGACCTTTGCGGCCACAATAATCACAGGACGGACCAGAGTTGTTGGGGCTGATATTCGGACCTTGGCTAGCGCCAGTCAAAGCAGAGCGTTCAGGAGGAAGATTAGCACCATGGTGAAGACTTGCAGTAAGGGACTTCCGACGGTCATCATCGCCTAGAACCATGTTGAAGGCCTCTCGAAGAGATGGGAGAGGGGAGCGGTGAAGGATATGAGTCCGCATCATGTCAAACTCCATATTTTGCCCCATCAAGAAGACAAGGCGAAATCGATCTTCCCGCTGCTGTAGCTGAACAACATCTGCAGTGCACGCAGGGGTGAAGTGCGAGAAATAGTCCAGCTCCTGATATAGACGCTCGAACTCTGAGAAAAAAGACGAGACAGTCATAGACCATTGCCGCAGCTCCAAAATGCGGCGAGTGAGTTCATACACCTGAGTCGAGCTGCCCACGTGCGAGTATGTCTCACGGGCGCGGGTCCAGATGTCAAAAGCAGAGTCCATCAACATGTAACTCCGATAGACCTTCGGAGACAGATTGTAGGAACCACGAAACAACCAAGGAGTTTTCAGAATCCCATTACTTCCAGGAGGGATCCGTTTTTTGGGGTTCCGTGCGGGTATCATCAATGTAACCAAACAACTGATGGCTACGAATGACATGCTGCGCCGCCCGAGACCATTCGAGGTAGTTTGTGTCGTCCAACGGGACTGTGGTGATCTTCAGAGATCCAGAGTGGCCATGATCCCGCGGAGGGTCGCTCATTTGAGGCGGAATCACATCTGGTGACGTCACGGAAGAGGCCTCCATGTTGGAACAGTAACCCGGCACCGAAGAACTTCTTGGATCGGCTGGGGGGCGACTTGGATCGGCTGGCATCGGCAGGACTGGAAGCCGGCGGCGGCCAGCGGTGAAGAAGGGTCGCTGGAAGGATACCTAGCCGTGCATAGGCACCTTCATCATACAGAAATCGGTGTTTGGAAGATTGCCTAGACGATCAAATAGACCGACTGCGTCACAGAGGGGCGGCGACGACACCCCTCTCAGCAGCCAGCGGCAGAGCCGCCCGCCATCCTAGACGGGAGAGGCGACGGCTGTGCGAGACGTGGCCGGAGACGAGGGCGATGGGTGAGCGGGATGCGGGAGCGGTGGAGTTGAGAATGAGCGGGACGGTGGAGTGGGGAACGAACGGGATTTTAGGGTTTCCCTCTGATACCAAGTAAAAATAAGGAGGAGAAATAATAACTTCGATGATCTTATTCTTCCACATAGGGGGTATTTATACTATTACATTGGAATACAACTTGGTGACACGTCATTGATCTGTGTGCACAAATAATTCCTAAATAGGGTTTGCTCTATTTAGGATACAAATATTACGTAGTTAATATAAATATCTTATATATTAAACACTAATATTTCATATCTCTCAACTGTTACTTATGTTTCATTTACATTCTTATTGTTACTGTACCAATATTTATACTATTATGCAATTGTTTCATATCATGAGTGTCGATCGGGCTTTTGAAATACTGTTGAACTAGGTAAGGGTGTTACCAATCCCAAAACGACACGTTCCAGTTTTTGTAGGGCCATATTATTTTGAATAAAAGGGCGATATATCGGTCTGTTTTGAATATTGCGGCCAAGAAAACAAACGATATATCACCTATTTTATTATTATATTATTATTTTTTCAAGTCCAAACGACTCAAATTAATACTCGCCAAGCGAGTTTGCCTTCCTTCGTCGGATGATGGTTGTACTTGATTCATTTAGCTTTTTTCATAACTTTCTTATACATATATCGCTTTTATACCTTTTTTCTCATTCTTACCATTGGTGCATAGTTTTTTATCTTTTACATTCACTTTTTCTTAGGAGTTGTGAGAATTTGAAATATTAAATAATATTATTCCAAAAAATTATATCTCATTACATTTAAGCTCCCCCTTTTTATATAGAGCAGAGGAGGAAGAAATATGTAAATTTGGAGATGTAGAAATAAATACAAGGAGAAAAATACAATGGGCCCCTAGATGGGCTTTTAGTCTTTGACTTTAACACTCTTCCTCAAGTTGGAGTATATATATCAAGACTGTAAATGACAGATGTCGGTGATATGCCGATTTGAGTTTTAAATGTCGGGAGTTGGAGACTTGTCGGGGATATTTTAAATAGATCAATGTTAATAGCACCATATAGAAGGATAATACAACAACATTGAAGCCCTTATGCCACTATAGTGGGGTCGGCTATATGGATCCTTTGTTGCCATTGTGCATATCTTTAGTCACAATCTCACTAATTCCTAAGTACATCATGTCTTTCCTTAAAGTTTCATTCCAAGTCTTTATTGGTCTGCCCTCCCCTGTTTAACATGCCTAGTGTCTAAACTCTAATAACACCTAACAAATGTCTCTAATGCTCTCCTTTGTACGTGTCCAAACCATCTTGGTTGAGCTTCTCGTATTTTCTCTACAATTGATGTCACTCCCATCATATCCATGATACATCCATTCCAGTCTCGTGTGTCCACACATCAACCTAAGCATTCTCATCTCTGTAACTCCCATTTTTTGCTCATATACATAATTCACAGTCCAACACTCAGAACCGTAGAGCATCGTTGGTCTAATTGCAGTACGGTAAAACTTGCCTTTAAGTTTTAATGGTACTTTACAATCACATAAGATCTCTGACGCGCCTCAGCACTTCAACCAACCTGCTTGGATTTTTTGTATCACATATTTATCTACACCTCCATCTTTTTGAACTATTGATCCCGGATATTTAAAGCACTTGTCGCGTGAAATATCTTGATCACCCAACTTAATAACTGAGTCATTCGTCCTTTTTACACTGCTAAATTTAAGTTCTATATACTCCGTCTTTTCCCTACTCAACCTAAAACCCTTCTTTTTTTAAAGTGGCACGACAAGATTCAAGTTTCGCGTTTACACCCTCTCACATCTCATCGACCAAAACAATATCATCCGCAAACAAAAAACACCAAGGTATTGCTTGTTAGATGTCTGGTGAGCTCATCTAAGATAAGGGTAAAGAGATAGGGGCTTAAAGCCGACCCTTGATGTAAGCCAACAGTGATAGAGAATTCTTGTGTTAATCCTCCGGATGTCCTCACCCTCATAATTGAATTTGTATGCATATCTTTGATTATGTCACTGTATGATACAATTACATCTTTCTTTTCTAAGACTCTTCATAAGACCTCTCTTGGAACTCTATCATAAGCCTACTCAAAGTCGATAAACAACATATGCAAATCTTGTTTTCTTTCCCGATAGTTGTCATTGAGTCTCCTCAAGAGATGTATAGCTTCAATGATCAACCGCCCTAGCACGGATTCAAATTGGTTCTCCAAGATACTAGTCACTCACCTTACTCTTATTTTTATTACTCATTCTCATAGTTTCATGATATGACTCATTAATTAAATTATTTCAGTAATTGACACATTTTTGTATATCTCTTTTGTTCTTTTACAAATGTAATAAGATGTTTTCTCTCAATTGGTCTGGTATTCATGCATCCTTCGTCGTACCATAAGTCACACATTTTAATTTTTCAGCTTTTATTTATTATCGTGTATTTTGTTCACGCACCAGCTTTTATTTGAAATTATTCATCTCTTCGGGTTGACCGTCCGATGAAATCTTAAATAAAAAAAGAGTCGGTAATTTGGGTAGTTAGGACGGGAGAATGCAAGCTCAATTTATTTAAAGGAAGCATAAACTTAAGCCAAAAAGATTAGAGCAGTTATTATTCAACGTGAAAACAACTTCGAAAACAACTTTAAATCAATACCTATTGACCTTATTCCTCAATTCAACGTGAAAACAACTTTGAAAATAAATTATTTGGGATACCCAGAATATCATTTCAGGAGAAATTTGGACAAAAGTTGTATGAGAATATAATTCCAGGAGCACATTTGGAAAAAGCTATAAGTTTGGAAAATTAGAAAGCATTCATTTGGACAACCAGCCTGGAAATATTTGAAAATTATTTTGCATAAAAACGTGAAAGAGTTTGGCAAGGAAATAAATAATATCATATTTTTTTGGAAACAAAAGAGGAAATAGCCAAAAATAAAGAAATTGTCATTCACAGGCTATAAGACATGCCATTCAGAATAGTAAGAAGGAGACCGGAAATTTCAGAGAAACGAAAATCAGAATTCGTTTCTCTGTATCGGGCAAAGTTGTCGTTCCTTGTCACTTCAAGTCTTCATCTAGCCGACGCCAAGCCGCCCGTCAACCTCTCCAGCGAATTTTAGGGTGTCACCAACTGCCGTCGACCTCATCCTAGCACACACCGTCCACATCTTCCGCCACAGACAATTTCAGCGCTCGCGTCATCCAACGCCTCCCCCGCCTGCGTGGTCGTCGTCGACCCCGTTGATCGACTCCGGCGACCCTGCTCTTGTTGATGTTGACCACATGCCATTTTCTTCCGTCAACTGGCACTGGCAGCAAGCTTATGTTCCATCTCGTGCGCTGACTAGACGTGGGTGGGTTATACCCTTGGATAACCTCACCACCTCTTTGTTAATCATATTGACTTAATTGTGTGTCTTAATTAAATAATTAAAGCTTGCCTCGAACGTTCAAATCACTTGATTACCGTATTTCATAAATTTACTTGTGATTGCTTGCTTGTGGAATTACGCGTCTCGCGACGATTCAAATCGAAAACACGCAAAGAGTTTTCTCTCGAATAGTATTTGACGGTTATCCTGAAGTTCGGACGTAGAGAGTAATTTGGCGCGAAAGCTCATTTAGGCCCGCTCGGCCTCTTTTAAAAATAAATAAAAACAATTTTTTTCAAAATCTCATTTTATTTTATAACAAAATTATTTATTTGCTTTCAAAATAAATTTTATTTCAAAACGCTAGATTATTGTTAGAGATATTATATTTTAATGTTATTGTGTTTAGTCCCACACCGTCTATCGGTGTTGGGTGTCATGTTGTAGCTCCTATTTAAAGCCCCTATGTGGAAGAATATATTGCACCTTTCACTTAATCTCTTCTTTCTACATGGTATCAGAGGATCGATCTGAAGCCTAAAACAATTTTTTTTCCGGTTTCCGCTTCCGCTACTGTTTCTCCCCCCCCCCCGACCCGCGATTTTATTTTCTTCTTCCGCGCGCTGCTAGGGCTCACGGGAACAGGCTTTCCCCTCGCTCCCATCGACGGAATCGTCGTCTGATTCCGCAGACGGGAGCGGGACCTTCTCCCGACGACATTGTCGTGCCGCTGCTTCTCCCGTCGACGAATGCTTCTCCCGACGTCGACATCGGCTCCTCCGACTGCTGCTGTTGCAGCTTCTTCTTCTCCGGCCGGCTGCTGCTGCCACTTCTTCTTCTCCGGCCGACTGCTGCTGCTGCAGCTTCTTCTTCTCCGGCCGGCGGCTGCTTTGCCGTCTTCATCTTCTCCGGCCTGCTGCCATGCCGCTGCTCCGACGGCTGCTCTTCTTCTCCGACAGCTTCGTTTTCTTCTTCTCCGGCCGGTCTGCTGCTCTGCAGCTTCTTCTTCTCTGGCTGCTGCTGCCGCAGCTCTCTTCTTCTCCGGCTTGGCTGCTGCTGCTGCAGCACCTTCTTCTCCAGCAATTGCCCCGTCTCCGGCCCGGCCTTCTTCTTCAGATCCAGCCCGGCAGCTCTCTATTTTAGGGTTTAAGTTTTAAATTTTTTTTTACGTTGTTATTGTTGTCTGAGTTTTTTGCGTGTTGCATCTCTATGATTTTCGCCTTCTTGCACGTGATCTACGTGAGGGGGAGTGTACGTCACAGCCTCTAGGCATAGTCTATACCTTCATGCACGTATTCCACATGAGGGGGAGTGTTTGTGATATCGGCGACTCGGATGCTTCTTTCCTGACTCCTGCCTTATTCACACCCGGCCCCTAGGTATAATCTATGTCTTCTTGCACATGATCCACGTGAAGGGGAGTGTTTGTGATCATGGCGACTCAGATACTTCTTTTCCGACTCCTGCCTTAGTCACACATGGCCCCTAGGTTGATTTTGTATGTTGTTTGCGTCTCCTTGTCGTTTTCTCTTGATTTGGTAGGGTTGGTTTGCTATTTCGTGGTTGACCTTATTTCCGCTCCGAGTGTATCCAGCGTTGTCATGGTCGGTTTGTGGACCAACGTCGTGTGGCTCTTGCCCGGTTGAAGTATCCCAAGTGACACACGGTTGGGCCTCGGTGGTTGTTGTTTTGTCCCACGTTGCCAACCTTATTTTACCTTCCATTTTATGTTGTGTTCAAGCTGTAGGGTTCCCCTTCAGCTTGAGGGGGAGTATTAGAGATATTATATTTTAATGTTATTGTGTTAGTCCCACACCGCCTATCAGTGTTGGGTGTCATGTTGTAGCTCATATTTAAAGCCCCTATGTGGAAGAATATATTGCACCTTTCACTTAATCTCTTCTTTCTACAATTATGTTACATCATCAAGTTCCACCACCGAATTTTTGGTAACACTTTTTGTCCTTGTCTAAAATTTATTATATTTAATTTGCATGTCCAACACCATTGGTATATGGTGTGTTGTTAAACTTTCTCCTAATATAACTTTGCAATCTTTACATATCATTTTATCCATTTTGCGAGTCTTAAAATAATCAATTGTGATTTATTTGATCCTCTTTTAAACATGTAGAAAAGTACATGAGTAATGCAGTAAATCCAGTCAACCTTGTATATCCTTCTTATGTATATAAATACAATATATAAGTACATATATATAGGAGGAAGAAAGAGAGAGGAGTCTCATATGCAAGGTGTGAGACTAATATAACAAAGTGTGGGACCTTCGCTCATATGACTACGATTTATACTCTTATTGCAGTTACACTTGATTGCAATTGGTCTCTGTTCCAGCTCGACGTGAAGAATGTCTTTCTTTGCAGCGGCCTTCAGCAGGAGGTGTAATGCTTCCTCTTCCCGGTCTCTCCTCTCCTCCATGCCTTGTCTGCCGCTTGAGGCGATTTCTCTATGGGCTCAAGTAAGCACCATGTGCGTGATTTGAACGTTTCAGCTTAGTGATTAAAAGCTCCAATTTTCAGCTGAGTCCACGTGATCCAGCTTTATTTGTGCACTTCTCTCATGGTTGAACTCTTCTGTTACTATTATATACAAGGATGTCTTGGAGATTGTGGACAAGAGATGGGAGAATCAGCTTCATCGACCATTGCATGCGGCGGCTTATTATTTAAATCCAGAATTCTTCTATTCAAAACCTGAAATGACATTAGATGGAGAAGTCATGAGAGGTTTATATCAAGCAATGCAAAAGCTCATTCCAAGTTCTAACATTCAAGATAAAATTATAAACCAGCTAAGTTTATATAGTAACGCTGAAGGTTTATTTGGAATGCAATTTGCACTTCGACATAGAAAAACAAAATCCCCGGGTTAGTAAATTAAATATTATTCAAAGTTTCAAACAAATACTTTATTTACTAAGAATGATTTATTAATTTCTTGATATTTATTTTTTGGGGTAGCTGAATGGTGACAATCATATGGAGCTGATACTCCTAATCTGACTAAATTTGTTATAAAGGTTTTAAACCTCAATTGCAGTTCATCTGGATGTGAGCGTAATTGAAGTTTTTTTGAACATGTACAAATTTTTTTGAACAAGTATGTAAATATTAATTTAAATCATTATATGAGTAATTATTTATTTCATTATTTGTTATGTTGCAGGTCCATAGCAAAAAAAGAAATCGACTTGCACAACAACGCCTAAATGATTTAGTATTTGTAAAATACAATTGCGTCTTGCGTCGGCGATATGATTCATGTGATCGTATTGATTCGATCTCGCTGAAAGATTTTGACGACAATAACGAATGGTTGATGAGAAGAATGGAGGAAGATGAGGAGGTTGCGTAGGATGACGATTTAGTTTTTGATGACGATTTATTGACATGAGGTACGGTAGCTAGGGCCAGTGGAGTAGAAGAGGACATCTACTACACGCGCTTATCCATGGGGAAGAAGATAGCTGACAAGGGGAGCACATCTAAGATGATGGCACCTACTCGAACAATCCGTACAGATGTTGTCGAGGATGAAGACGAAGTCGAGTTTAATGAAGAAGAAGAAGATTTTAGTGAAGAAGATGAAACCTTAATTGATTCAGACGATGAGTAATTAATACTTAATGATGACGAGATCACGAGACCGAAGAAAAATTAAAAAACTATGTGATGATGTGATGTTATGTTATTTTCTTGCACATTAGTTTAGAGTTTATGATTGTTGACTTGGTATTTTATGTTTGTTTTTGGTGCGAAACATTGCAATCTCTTAATATTTTTTTTCAAGTGTTAATAGCATTTCATCTCCCTGGCTTTCTATTTGGCATGTAAGTTTGTGGCTGAAGTTAATAGTCCTCACTGTTGTTCAATTGGTGAAAGAGCTTATTAATTTAATTGAAGCATGTATATAATGTTCACTTCAAAATGTACACAATAGTACTCAAGAAAGAGACCATGTATATAATGTTTTGTACCTGCTTACCTCCCGTTTCCTTTGCCCACTTGCTCGATATCCACTCAGGTGAAGTGAACATCTTTCTTAGATTGGTCATCTGCTTATGAATGTGTTGAAGAGCAAGGAAAGAAGTCGCAAACCTAGTAACAACAGGCCTAACAAGCTTCATTTGCCCTGTGAAGCTCCTTAGCATGTTGACTAGTCCAGACCGAACGTAAATATAACTATTTACGGTCATTGCTATCTTAATTGTTCTACTAATGTTAAGAATCTTTCCAATATCCTCCAGCATTTAAGTCGATGCAATGGGCGGCACACGGTGTCCAATATAAATGTTGTCATTTTGCTTCCAATAATTTTCCTATTTCATAACAAACACGTTCCAAGTCAATATACGACATTAAAAATAAATAAATATTAAATAATTATGATTAATGATATATTTACCTCCTAGTACATTATTGCTTGCACTATCAGTAACAACTTGAACGACAATGGCCTCTCCAACACGTTCCACTACTCTATCAAGCAATTCAAACATCCTCTCCCCAGTCTTCGCGTAATCAAATGCATCAACAGATTCCAAGAAAAATGTACCTTTGGGTAAATTCACCAAAAAATTTATAAGAGTTATTTGTTTCTTATCTGTCCATCTGTCTGCCATGATAAAACATCCAAACAACCTCCACCTATCCTCATAATTCTTCATCATATTTTTGACTTCAGTTATTTCATTATTCAACAAAGGCACGCGAACTTCATGGTAACTGGGTGGTTTCAGTCCAACCTTAAACTGTTCAGCGGATTATATCATCACTGCAAAACTAGGATATCTAACAGCATTAAAATGAATAGCTGCATCATACATCCATTGAGTTATATGCTCGCAACCCCTCCCTCTAAGTTCCTTCTTATACGCTTCGTTAATTGAAGTTTGCTTCATTAGCTTTTGTTGGACTTTTTTTGCATTTTCTTCTCGATGTTAGGTGCAAAAAAAAACATCCATCGGTCCTTTGGTCCGAGCCTTTTTACGCGCACCGCTTGGTCCGCATTCATGAATCTTCGCTCCATTGTCATCCATATCCTCATCGCTTCCAAAAGTATCTACATCTGTAAAGTCTGGGAATGCTTCTTTTTTCGTATTGCTTGCAGCAATTTTCTTCTCCATATAATCTTGAATTTTTGTCCGTACATGTTGTGAATATTTGGGACAAGCTTTGGCATTTTTGAATCCCCAAACTAGGTGTTGCTTCGCACGAAAAATTCCACCCTTTGTGACTTTCTCACAGAAATTGCAAGTTAAATCATTTTTATTAGCTGCAGACGTCTGACGCACATACTTCCAGCCTGGATCAATCCTAGATTGGACACTGGATGAACCAGATCCACTCCCATCCATTACCAGCTATTAAATCATTTTACAACAAAAGAATGAATATATATAATAATTAACAAAAGATAAAGAGAGTGGAAAGTGAAAACCACTTAACTGACTTCCATAGTGAACTGGGCTTCCAGAATGAGTATATATAATAATTAACAAGAATGAGTATATATAATATTTAACAAGAGATGAAGCTCCAGTTCACGTGAACTGGGGCTCCAGTTCACTGTTTTACAGTGAACTGGAGCTTCCGGTTCACTATTTTAGAAGATCCAGTTCACTGTATTACAGTGAACTGGAGCTTCCAGTTCATTGTAAAACAGTGAACTAGTTCCAAATATCACTAACATTGATATCCAACAGTTATGAGAAAGACTATATGATGCGGAGCAGAGACGAGGACGAGCTTTGGGCCGATTCGGGCCTGATTCAGACCTGATTCGGAGACTTACCATATATGGCGTGCCCGGATCGACGATCCGACTCCGTGGATGCGTCCGGATTCGTGTTGCGAATCAATTTCATACATATCTTTGTACTTTCCGGATTTTATTTCATGTAACTTTGGCCTCGAGACCAACGGCCGATCATAACCGTTGATTCTGGATGCCCTAATTTTATTTCTTATAAATAGGAGGTTTAGGGTTGCCGTCATTTTCATTGTTAAAATTTGAAGACTTCTCTTCCTCATTTCCGGTGATCTCTCCGCGATGCCGACTCCGTGGAACCCCTTGGTGACGACTCCTGGGGTAAGGGTCTGTGTATCTTTGTTTTATTTCCTCCCCCCCCAACCTTCCATTTTTGTTGTCCAGCCGCTGCAAACAGCCGTTAAACTCCCTGTTTCCTCCCTATAGCCACCACAAAAACAGCCCACCAGTCGTTGTTTGCTCTTCTTCTCCTGCCCAATCAAGACTCCGGCCAGGTAGCCCCCAGATCCCTCTACATCCGACCACCCAGCCCCTTCCACCGCCGCCTAAACCCCTCCCTGCCACCCTGTGCACCCCCTCTAGCACCCCCATATCTTGAAAGTTGTCGCCACCCTCCAAATTCCCCCCCCCCCTCCAGCCATCCTACCATCAGGCCGCCGCCCAACTATTCCCATATCCAGCAACCACACAACTCCAGTTTTCCTTCCAGCACTCTTCCCTCTGGCCGCCACCTATTCCCACCCGTAGAGCCACCTCCCACCATGTATCCACCCACCGGAACCCCACTTTGAGCCCTCCAACGTTCGGATCTATTTGATAGATAACCCTAATATTTTTGTGGTGTTTTGTAATTGTTATTTGGTTATAAACATTGTTGCAGTTTGAATATTATGTGCTTGGGTGAAATTATAGTTTATGATGTTATTTGTTTCTTGAGAAATCTTTAATTGCAGGAAAGATTGATTCGTCGCGCGCTCTTGCTTTGACCCTCCACGCGGAGGAAAACCTAAGCTTGTTTTGCCTTAATAAAATATTTTGCATTGTCGTGAATTAATTGCGTGGGATGTCTTAATTTTATTATCTAATTGTGATTTAATCCATCGGGCATTGCATAGCATGTACGGTTAGGTCGCAGATTTTCCGCCGCCTATAGATTTGACCGGCGTCACTATAACTAAGGTAAGCACTTTGCAGAAGCACTACACTATGTGAGAAGATTCACTTCAGAAAAAGAAAATAGAAACCATCAAAGCATGATTTGTATTATAAAAATAAAAATAAATCAAACTCTTGTCAACTACTTTTGTCAAACTTATCTTTAAGGATTCATTATCTATAATTATCTCTAATTATAATTAAATCCAATTCAAAAACATCAAAGCAATGGCTGGAGTTTGATTATCCAACTATAATTATAAAAACCCAACTTTATAGCATTGACAAAATGCTGAATGCAATGGGAATGGTAATGTCTCGAGATTGATGCATGGTCCAAACTTTGGAGAAAAGTATGGTTCTTACTTCTTACCATCAAAGAATGGTTCCTATTTGAGGCAGAGCGAATCTATAGACGGCGAGAAATCTGCGACCTAACCCTACATGCTATGCAAATCCGACGGTTAGATCACATATTAGATAATAAATTTAACATCTCACGCAGATAAATTCACAGCATGATGCAAATAATTTATTTGGGCAAACAAGTTTAGGCTTTCCTCCGCATGGAGGGCCAAAGCCAACTCTTGTCAACTACTTTTGCCAAACTTATCTTTAAGGATTCATTATCTATAATTATCTCTAATTATAGTTAAATCCAATTCAAAAACATCAAAGCAATGGCTGGAGTTTGATTATCCAACTATAATTATAAAAACCCAACTTTATAGCATTGACAAAATGCTGAATGCAATGGGAATGGTAATGTCTGGAGATTGATGCATGGTCCAAACTTTGAATAAAAGTATGGTTCTTACTTCTTACCATCAAAGCATGGTTCCTATCTGAGGCAGAGCGAATCTATAGACGGCGAGAAATCTGCGACCTAACCCTACATGTTATACAAATCCGACGGTTAGATCACATATTAGATAATAAATTTAACATCCCACGCAGATAAATTCACAGCATGATGCAAATAATTTATTTGGGCAAACAAACTTAGGCTTTCCTCCGCATGGAGGGTCAAAGCAAGAGCGCGCGGTAAATAAATCCTACAAATTACAATAATAATCTAACCAACAACTACCATACAAGATATTCAAAACAAGTACAAAACTCAATCCAATATAAATATGTCGAAAATAATAATCCAGTACAACAAAATCTCACCAAATAGTGGACTAACCAAGACACTGAAGAATCCGGAGCCGGAAATGCATGTACGACGATCCGAGGTGGAACCAGCGGCGTGGAAATAAAGTTGGTGGCTGTCCTTGGCGGTGGAGGGTGGGATCGGGACGGAAATGGAGAGATCCGACCACGTATGGGTAAATTCGGGCGGGGAGGAGTAGATCCGATATTTTGGAATCGGATCCGGGCAAGGGGCAAGGTGCAAGGGGCCTTGGTGGCTGTTGGAGGAGGGATGCCGGACTGGGCAGAGGCAGCAGGAGGGTTTGTTGGTTTGCTGTTGAAGAAAGGGGCGGCAGTTGAGTTTTCAGGAGGGAGGAGGAGTAGGCGGCGGGTTGCAGGAAAACAGGGGGCTGGCAGAGAAATAGGAGGGGAAAAAAACTATAGGTTGTAAATAGTAAATTTCATTTTTGAATAGTGGAAATGAGAACGATTTCTGGACAGCCAAAAGTTGGTTGATTTGGGGGTTGTAGGGGGCTGCGGGAGGGAGTTTGGGAGTGGGGAAAGAGGGCTGGGGTTAGGGGTACCTTTGGGAGGAAGATAGACACCTAGGAGTCGTCACCTAGGATTCCACGGAGTCGGCACCGTGGCTTGATCGCTGGAATCCAGGATTTCTCTTCACCAAATTCTGCAATGCCTTAGATCAACCCCTAAGAGGTCTATTTATAATAAAGAAAAAATTAGGGCATCCTCCATCAACGGCTATGATTGGCCAAAGGTGGGGCCACCTAAATACATCAAAATAAAATGCAAAATAGTGAAATAATATGTCAAATCGATTCGCAACGCGAATCCGAACACATCTGTGGAGTCTGATCGTCGATCCGGGCACGCCATATATGGAAATTCGCAAAATCAGCTCCGAATGGGCCAAAAACTCGTCATCCACTGCAAGTGCTCGTCTATGCTCCGCATCAATCTCCCCGGCTTGAAAAAATTCATCTCCCGATGAATAAGGATCAAAATTCTCTCGCTGCATGACAGGTAACTCGAAGAAGTCCACCAGAGGTGGCCCAAGTGTTGTCGCTGGAAAAGTGTCCTCGCCAATCAACTCCCCCTGACTTAAAAGCTGTCATCTCCGATGAATGAAGACGGTCGTGCTGAAGTCGAATTCTAGGGGCGAATCGATCAAGCTCTGCTGCAAGTATCCAAGATTCACCAACGTCTGTAGTGGGAATGCACTGGCGGAGTCTGGTTTCCATGATGCTCTCATCGCTCAACTCACGAGTGGTGGATCCCGGTGCGATCGACGGCGCCGTCAATAGAACCAAAGAAGATGAGTCCCCGAGTGAGTGGATGTCAAAAGTAGGTGAGTAATGGTGTCCATCGGACATAGGTGGGCTATGGGGGTGGCAAGGCAACGGGAGTGGAGGTGTGGGCGGCTAGAAATCCCCACTGCTTGGGTCCACATACTCGCAAGGCTCGAAGTACGACGTCATATCTTCAACACTAAATATCGGATGGATGCCTATACTTGCAGGGATATCAGGATCATAGGTGTTTGCTTCGATCCGTCTCATGATTATATAGGGATCTATTCGCCTAACGCTCAAGCTTTTAGCAAGCCTCGCACGGAGCCTCACAACGCAGGTTCTCACCATCATCTGCTCACCTTCATGATGTACCTGCACTTGCCAATGAACCTCCACGTGTGATTTACAAGTTTTATTACCAATATGGATTATTCGTCGGACCAATTCATGACACACATGCAAATGATGAACAGACAACACAACAGACTCATGCAAATGATGACGAAATGACTCAACAGACTCATGCAAATGCTGACAATGACGCATGACCGACACAACATGCTCTCTATGGGAAAATCTAATAATGACCTGAAAATCTATCAAGGGAGGTGGCTTATCAGGAGGCTCTCTCGTGAGTGTGTAAAAAAACTCATCCTGTGTGTGCTGAGTGCTCAGGTGACCGTGCGCAACATCTACACTCAAGGGCGAGTTCATGAAGAGCAAAATATCCCTCAGAGAGTGTGACACATCAGGGGGCTCACCAGGAGGTGTGTAAGAAAATCCATCACGACTGCGACGACCACCTGAATGAAAATCGTGTATCCTGACTAAAAGACGTGACTCTCGAGTGTAGTGCATATCCCCGAAAAGAAAGAGCTCATCTGGTGAGTCAGCAGGTGGTGGAACCCAAAACTCATCGAGGGTGCGATGTGTCAGCAGGCGGTGCTCTAAATACTTGAGGCTCGACACAATATCCATCCTCTAGGGCAAGTCCAGAGACGATAATGGAAGAAACGCCACTAACCTGAAACTCGTAAACAAGTGTCTCACCTAAATCGCATCCTCACCATGATGTGGTGGCTCATCAGGAGGCTCAACAGGCGGGTCGTCATAGAAATCGTCACTAGGGTCAAGGTACTCCAGATGAGTACCATCGCAAGGGGTAGTGTCCCTATAAATAGGTGACATACTCACTTCGAGATTAACACCAGGCTCTAGGCTCTCGGTCGTGATGTGACTCCGGGCAATGACAACGGGAGAGCGACATAGACCTACACGTAAGAATGGATCCGTAGGTGCGGTGTCAGGAAATGAGTCTGTGGTTGGGGTGCTAACTAACCCGGTGTATGACAAGCGAGGTGTGGGTGATGAACACAACACTACAGACTCAATAAGTCGCTCAAGCTCGCTCTCAGTCGGGGTCATAAGAGACGGGTAAAAAACAAGAGATAGGTCACTCACTGGGCTAAACACCTCACTGGAGTGAGAGCGATCCGCATCAGGTATCACTTCTGTCGTGGCTGACAGGACAGTGGTAGACATCGTGGTGACCTCAGTATGGGAGGGACTCGTACTGCGAAGGTCAATGTGAGAATCCCATCGACCAGCTCTTGCGGATCTCAATGACTGTTCGTAACGAAGGCGAGCTAATATGTCGACTCGAGATACTTCGAGCTATGATAAATCACCTTAGTACGAATGTCAAATCGAAGCCCAGACCGAAATCGGGAAGTGGTCATAGCTGGGTCCTCTCGGATATTGCTCATCACAACTAACACATCAAAGCAATCCTTGTACTCGGCGACAGACATTGATCCTTGCTGAAGAGAAAATAATTGGTCGAGCAAGCGACTTCGATACGACGAAGGCAAATACCACTGACACAATGCACGCTTCATGTCCACCTAATTGGTGATGCGGTGTAGACGGTCTCGTTTGCGGGTCCTCTCAACGCTAGCCCAATATGTCCTTGCATGATCTAAAAGTCTAAATTTCGCAAACTTGACGCGACGCTCACCGAATAACTCAAAATGATCAAGATAATACTTCATATCCACGAGCCAATAACTGAAAGATTCAGGACTCGATGAGCCGTCAAAGAAAGGGGCAGCAGTACGAAAATGACTCTCAAGATCTCTCTCGGAACGACTATCATCATAATAATCATCCATAAGGTAACCGAGTCGTGACGAAGGATCAACACGATCCGCTCACGTGTACGGATAAGAACGATGACAATCATCATACTGATCGTCTCTAGCATAGTGGGGTCGTGTCAGTGGGTCAACACGATCTCTGAAAGTGGTGTACTGCGATCGAGAATGATCGTTGTAATAATGTGAGGATCTCCCTGACGGGGTTCTGTGAGAGCGGGTGCAAGTGGGCTCGAGACCTTTAAATTGAAGAGGGGAATAATTGTGACACATAGACATAATGAAAAACCTATAGATTCTACGATTGCGTATCAAAAAGTGCACGCAACCTGATTACGTGCAACCTCCCTCTGATACCAATTGACGCAGAGCGAATCTATAGGCGGCGGGAAATCTGCGACCTAACTCTACATGTTATGCAAATCTAACGGTTAGATAACATATTAGATAATAAATTTAACATCTCACGCAGAAAAATTCACAGCAAGATGCAAATAATTTATTTGGGCAAACAAGCTTAGGCTTTCCTCCACGTGGAGGGCCAAAGCAAGAGCGCGCGACAAATAAATCCTACAAATCACAATAATAATCTAACCAACAACTACCATACAAGATATTCAAAATAAGTACAAGACCCAATCCAATAATAATATGCCGAAAATAATAATCTAGTACAACAAAATCTCACCAAATAGTGAGTTGACCAAGACACTGAAGAATCTGGAGCCGGAAATGCGTGTACGACGATCCGAGGTGGAACCAGCGGCGTGGAAATAAAGTTGGTGGGTGTCCTTGGTGGTGGAGGGTGGGATCGGGCCGGAAATGGAGAGATCTGACCACGTAGGGGACTAGGGGTAGATCCGGGCGGGGAGGAGTAGATCCGATATTTTGGAATCGGATCCGAGCAAGGGGCAAGGTGCAAGGGGCCTTGGTGGATGCTGGAGGAGGGCTGTCGGACTGGGCAAAGGCAGCAGGAGGGTTTGTTGGTTTGTTGTTGAAGGAAGGGGCGGCAGTTGAGTTTTCAGGAGGGAGGAGTAGGCGGCGGGTTGCAGGAAAGCAGGGGCTGGCGGAGAAATAGGAGGGAAAAAAACTATAGATTGTAAATAGTAAATTTCATTTTTGAATAGTGGAAATGAGAAGGATTTCTGGACAGCTAAAAGTTGGCTGATTTGGGGGCTGTAGGGGGCTGTGGGAGGGAGTTTGGGAGGGGGAAAAGAGGGCTAGGGTTAGGGGGTACCTTGGGGAGGAAGATAGACACCTAGGAGTCGTCACCTAGGGTTCCACGGAGTCGGCACCGTGGCTTGATTGCTGGAATCCAGAATTTTTCTTCACCAAATTCTGTAATGCCTTAAATCAGCCCCTAAGAGGTCTATTTATAATAAAGAGAAAATTAGGGCATCCCCCATCAACAGCTACGATTGGTCGAAGGTGGGGCCACCTAAATACATCAAAATAAAATGCAAAATAGTGAAATAATATATCACTGAACACATCTGTGGAGTCTGATCGTCGATTCAGGCACGTCATATATGGAAAGTCGCCAAATCAGCCCCGAATGGGCCAAAAACTCATCATCCACTACAAGTACTCGTCTATGCTCCGCATCACTATCAATGTTTTCAGCATGGTTCTTACCATCAAAGTATGGTCCAAGTAATGTCTTACACTCTTACAAGAAATGTCTCTTGTAATGGTTCAAAAGTATGATTTGCATTCTTACCATTTAAAAAATATGGTCCAAGCATGGTTCTTACCATCAGAGCCATTGCTTAACAAGAAAAGTATGGTTCTTGTAATGTCTCTTGATGGTAAGAAATGACTCAATCTCGGGATGATGGTCCAAGCACCAAAATAATGTCTCAACCACCAAAGTATGATGCTTTGATGGATTTAACAAGGAGCCATTACAAGAGACATTACTTTGGACCAAGAGACATTACAAGAAATGGTCCAAGCATGGCTCAAATGCTTTGTTAGTTTTGTGGGAGCAAGTTGTGATGGATGGAGATTGATTATCCAAAGCAATGGTTCTTACAAATTTCACTAACATTGATTATAGTTAATCACCAGTCATTGCTTGGTAAGAACCATCAAAGCATGAGCAAGAGAAATTACAAAAAAAAACCAACTTTATAGCATGAGCAAGAAATAAGGAGAAGAAATAAGGAGGAGAAGAAGAAGAAGAGAAGAAATAAGGAGAAGAAGAAGAAGAGAAGAAACAGAGAACGTCGGGACCGACGAGCAGAAGAAACAGGGAAAGATTAAAGAAGAAATAAGGAGAAGAAGAAGAAACAAACCAATTAAATGGCGGCCGGCGAGCACATGAGGAGTGGCGAGCAGAGGGCGTCGGGGCGAGATTTCCTGCGTCAGTTGCGTGAGGGAAAGAATGACGGCGACGGCATGCCCTACCCGACTTAAAAAACAAAACCTAAATCTAAAAAAACCAAACCGGCGTCCAGGCGCGCCTAATGTGCGCCTGAATGGCGCGCAAGGCGCGCGCCTAGGCACGCCCGAGGCATTTCGTCTGCCTCGGTCGTGCTCAGGCGCCACCCACTGCGCCCGGTGCGCCTGACGCCTCAGGCGCACGCCTTGACAATTTAGTTCCTTCCGAGCAACAGATTGCAGATTTGATGACTAAGTCGCAGACACGGACCCAACATGACTATCTATTGTCCAAACTCTCGGTGTATGATCCCCCGTGAGTTTGAGGGGGGGGGGGGTTAGATATATTGTATATTATATATAGGAGACATAGCTCAGGTTCACCTTGGGTATTGTGATCACCCTCTCATGTACAAGTATTTATACCCTATTATTGATGTGAATAGCAACTCAGATCCTTTCTATCACTGACGAACGCCTAGGGAGCGATGGTTGGATCACAAGCCGACTTAGCGGAGGTTAATCGACATGACTCAGGTTAAGGTAAGAAGAAGCTCTCCCTCTAACATTTCAAAGTGGAACTTATGTTTAATATTATTGATCATATGCCCTTTTAAACATATATAAAGGAGGCTCTAAACAAAAACTAACATATAATGTACGACTAAATTAATACGCAAGAAAAAACTAATGCTGAAAATAAATTACTAGCATAAATAATTAACGCTAACATACAAATATACTTTTGTTGAAAAACACATGCACTTCCCTGCAATCGTAAAAGCATATCAAAATGAAATTTTCTAATAAAGCTGTACATGAACTTGTAATTTGGCTACATTACCTCACATAAGAAAAGTAATAATAAAATAAAAATTGCAGGCCATATCCTCCACCTATATTTTGACGCTGAAATCTCTGAAAATAGCACCTGAATTTATGAGAAATATCAACATAGTTTTCATAATACAAAAAATGAGAATTAATAACTAAAAAACAATCATAATGAGAATACTCAATGGGAAGACAAAGATATCAGTTTAATTTGCAGAAGATAACTAAGCCAATTTTTAACTTTTGGGAAGGAAAAACAATATAGTGCTAAAAATCTAGAATTATCAGTTCGCCGGTGACTGATGGTACGAATACATACTGTTGAGTTTCCGGTTTATTTTATTCAAATTGTATTTTGTACTTTGTATTTTGTCACGCCTATATATAGTGGAGCGATACTTGTTTTAGGTAATGAACTCCTAATTTCCTTCCAACATGGTATCAGAGTCAAAGGAACTTTAATCACGCGTATCTAGACTTCCGCCGCCCGTGCGAGTCGTCCATTGACGCCGCTTGATCGGGAGTCTCCCGCAGTCGTTTGCCTTCCCGCTCTCCCGTAGCCGTTCGCCCATCACTGCAGCCGCTCACCCAATCCGCAGCCGCTCTCCCGTTCCTGCCTCATCTGGCTTTTCCCTCGATCGTTGACTGGACGCAGGAAGCATGCACCAGCAAGCCTTCTTCCTGGCATCATGTGCTTCTTCTCCTTGAGGGGATGAGCCCTCCATTGATCCTCAACTTGTGTTCTTGGCTCGGTCCCTTCGTCGGGATCGTTTTGGTTCTTCTCTTTCTATGAGAGGCTATTAGGGATGTGTCTCTTTGTTCTTGTGCGTTCTTCCATGTGATTTCTATCATCGGGTTGCTATTGAACAGAGAGTTGAATCTCCAAATTTTTCCTCTGATTCCTCCCTGATGTCGGCATTGGGCTCCAAGCCCACTATCCATGACCGTGAGATTCCTCAAATTATCACCATGAAACTTGATGGTACCAATTATCTCGTGTGGGCCCGTTCCATCACTGTTGTCCTGAAAACCCGTCGTATGTTCGGATATGTTACTGACACTATGAAAGCCCCCGCTTAGACCTCTACAGAGTGGTCTCAATTGGAGTCAGAAAACTCTCTGTTGATGTTGTAACTGCTAAATTCAATGCAGGAATGCATAGCTCGAAATTACCCGTTCTTGGACACTGCCACAGATAATTAGAAGCGAGCTGAGGATACTTATTCCTGTTGTGGGAATGCCGCTCGGATTTTCCAACTCTGCTGGAGGATTACTCTCTTAAGGCAAGGTGACCAATCTCTTTACTCCTATTACCTGAAGTTTACTCAGCTCTACCAAGAATATGGTCAATTTGATGCTCTCACACTTGTCTCTCATGAAGATAAAGTACTTGTTCGGGCTCGAGAAGAACGCAACTGGATCATTGAATTTTTCCATGGTCTACATCGAGATTTTGATCCTATTAGTGTCCAGATTCTTGGGAGGTCTCTTCTTCCCTACCTATCGGAAGTCTACAGTCTTGTACAGCAATAATTTGATCGCCACCAAACGTTACATCCCGACCCTGCCTCGGAGGGATCTGCTCTTGCGGCTCATTTTAACCCCAGTGGGCGTCCTTCTCGTGACTACAGGACCAAGTCTGGTGAGAAGGATCATGTGTTGTAAGATTTGTCAACCTCTCCACTACAATAACCTTAATAACTTTCCAATTTTAAATAGGTAATCTCATTGGGACTCAAGTCTTACATTTAGGCATCTTCCATGAAGTTAATCTACACATTTTCCTTAAATCTATAACATAACTCATTATTATATGCATGAAGCTCTTCAAAAAAAAATTTCCTCAATAATTCTTAATTATCAATTTCTCAAAAAATTATTTTCATCTCTCATTTATGTCATTTTTAATTAATATCATATTATAAACACCTTGATGTATCTAACTTAATCAAAATCTCTAGATCTCCTATATTTAGCCTTAGCTATTATATATATATATCATTTTTTCGTGGCATCAAATCGATTATAAAAATCATCAAAAGTAACTAAGGCTTCGTTGGCGCGGCTTATTTGCTCTGGTGAGTTTGGTAAAAACGTCATTATCATAGAATGTATGTTTGTCAATGTTAAAGCCAGGAAAATTCCTACTCCGGATGAAGACAGCCTAAGGTTACTGATTCTGCGGTCCGACGGCACAATTCAAATGACTATCGCGGGAGGGAGAAAACTATCTATAAACACAACCCAAGTGATCCAGCAGGAAGGTCCCATCACGTACCCGGAATTTTGGGAGAAACTTCCCCTCCGCAACCAAAAGGCTGTGCGAGGTACTAGGCAGGCATGAACTTGGCGAGTATCCACTTGGGGGGACCTCAACCTCTTCCAAAAGTGTCATTTCTAGTACTCCTAAGGGTCTATTTATAGAGAAATCCTGGGGGGAGGCTATAGGCGAATATCCAGCCTTTGATAGCGAGTAGTATGTGTCTACTCGCCCATACTCGCCTAAACTCATCGTTGCTCGCCCGAGCTCACGTCTGCTCGTCCAAGCTCGTCTCTGCTCGCCCAAGCTCGTCTCTGCTCGCCCAATGGTCTGTGAATAGCCGTCTTATTAGGTACTTCTGATCTCGACGAATTACGTATTATACACAATCCCCGCTTTTTTTAAGCTCGACACGAGCTTGGAAAAACAATGTTGAACCCATAGTTCGAAGAGATGATGCTAGACGATGTGCTGCGCGAGGTCCTTCCTAGAAGTGGAGCTTAACTGAAGGAGAAAAGAAAAAGTCGACATCTCCCAGAGGTAGAACTCAACTGAAGGAGGTGGAGAAGAGTCGATACCTCCCAGGCCATTCACTGGGCGAGTGAACTCAACTGGAAAAGGTGAAAAAGGGTTGACACCTAGCATGCCAACCTTACCTAGATGTGGAGAGAAGGTTGATACATCATAGGAACCGAGTTCAACTGAATTGTAGAAGTCAACACCCAGCAAGAGCCGAGCGCAATTGGAGGTGGAGAATAGAGTCGACACCTCACAGGAGCCGAGCTCAACTGGTGGTGGAAAAGAGTCGACACCTCACATGAGCCGAGCTCAACTGGTGGTGGAAAAGAGTCGACACTCACAGGAGGAAGCTCAAATGGAGGTGGAGAAGATGTCGACACCTCGCAGGAGTCGAGCTCAACTGGAAGTGGAGAATAGAGTCGATAGCACACAGGAGCCGAGCTCAACTGAAGGTGAAGAATAGGTCGACAGCTCGCAGGAGCCGGTCTTAACTGAAGGTGGAGAGAAGGTCGACATCTCGCAGGAGCCGAGCTCCACTGGAGGCGGGGAGAAGTTCGACAGCTCGCAGGAGCCGAGCTCAACTGGAGGTGGAGACAATGTCGACAGCGCACAGAAGCCGAGCTCAACTGGAGGTGGAGAGAAGGTCAACAGCTCACAGGAGCCGAGCTCAACTTGAGATGGAGAGAAGGTCAACAGCTCGTAGGAGCCGAGCTCAACTGGAGGTAGAGAGAAGGTCGACAGCTCGCAGGAGCCTAGCTCAACTGGAGGTGGAGAGAAGGTCGATAGCTCACAGGAGCCGAGCTCAACTGGAGGTGGAGAGAAGGTCGACACCTCACAGGAACCGAGCTCAACTGGAGGTGGAGAGGAGAGTCAACAACTCACAGGAGCTGAGCTCAACTGGAGGTGGAGAGAAGGTCGACTCTGTGGGCAAGTAGCCGGCATGCAGCAGGGAAGCTCGTACAGGGGCCCGAACTACGACAACAACACACTCGAGGAATTTATCTCACCCGAGGGGGCTAGTAGACGATATGCAGGAGAGAAACTCGTGCAGGGACTCGGACTACGACAACTCCACGACTTGAGGACTTTTATCGGTGTTGAGGTCACTCGCTCTGTTACTTAATAGATTGCCAAAGAATTAGATGTATCAACTTCTTTAATGATGAAGGAAATTTCTAGAGAGATAACGATCTTCTCTTCGTCAAGTTGGGAGGTTGGCGTCCAGACCTGTTCCTGATAGTTCCTCTAGTCGGAGGAGAGGTGCAATCGGGGGATAGCTAGGCCGACATACAAGGGGGAGCTGATCTCGACCGTCAATGCAGGGGCTCAGTCTTACAAGGATGCTTTAAATCCCGACACATCGTCTCATCGTCCGCTCTGGGCTTTTTAGGAGAATCAGGTCAGAGGCTCGTTTCCCAACCCAATCGTAGAGATCGCTTCCTGCCCACCTCTATGAACTCCTGCTCTGCCACCTGGCTACGGAGGCCAGGGTACAAGCGAAGGGAAATGACTCTCAGGGGTTCCTATAACATGCACACGCGCGAGGCCTCCATTCTACCCTTTGGTCCACCTTTCCTGCTCCACTCGGGGAGGTTCCCCACCCTGTTACTTAATCAAAAGAAAGTTAGTTGTGCGTGTTATCATAAACCAAAAGTGACGCTAAGCCTTTAAACTTATAAGACAGTTTCTGATCACGCGCCGAGCTTATAGCTCTTTCGCGGGCTCAACGACGCCTTTAACGGCGGAGGATCCTTCCTCAAGGCACGGTGACATTCTCTTCGTCAAGTTGGGGGGATTGGCAGTCAGACCTGTTCCTGATAGTTCCTCCAGTCGGAAGAGAGGTGCAATCGGGGGTAGCTAGACCGACATACAAGGGGGGAGCTGATCTCAACCGTCAATGCAGGGGCTCGGTCTTACAAGGACGCATTAAATCCCGCCACATCGTCTCATCGTCTTCACTGGGCTTTTTAGGAGAATCAAGTCGAAGACTCATTTCCCAACTCGATCATGGAGATCGCTTTCTGCCTACTATGCCTGTGTGAGACGCTTTCAAGAAAACAAGCTAAAGCCCAATATTTCAGGATGTTAGAGAAATATCATTGATGTATAAGTGTGAACAAGCGTACCATTCCCTCCTATGGATAGAACCCTTTCAAGTTATCATAACTCCAGGTATTTGAGGAGATGAAATAAATAACATAGCGGTCTGGTTGCTGAAGCGATAGCCTCATGTGTATAAACTCGCAGAATTGAAGCGAACACCATAGTTGTTAAAGTAGTGATCTCGCGAGTATGGACTCACAGAATTAAAGGAGAGCATCATAGTTGTTGAAGAGATCACCTCGCAAGTATGGAACTTGAGGAATTAAAGGAGAGCACCTTATCCGTTGAAGAGATCACCTCGCGAGTATGAAACTCGCGGATTTGAAGGAGAGCACCCTATCTGTTGAAGAGATCGCCCGATCAGCGGACGGAAGTCCGGGGGTAGCGTCCCTCGCGGGGTCCGGGGGCAGCGCCCCCCGCGGGGTCGGGGGCAGCTCCCCCGAAATTTTTTTCATTTTCCACTCCCAACTCGCCCAGATTTTGAACTCTCCCGGCCTTGCGAGTAAATCACCTTCAGAACACGCCTATGGGCGAGTAACAAAGATACTCACCTCTTCAACTCGTCTATGTGTGAGTAGCAAGGATACCTCGCCAATCCTGCATGTACTCGTCTATGGGTGAGTACGAAGGAAGTTCGCCTCTTCAAAGTCGCCAATCCCACATATACTCGTCGGTATATCGTCGTCTGCAACTCGCTTCTTGGTTTTCGACCCCCTCAGTCCACCTTGCCGAGAACTCGCCCACCTTGCCGAGAACTCGCCCACCTTGACGACAACTCGCCCACCTAGCCGAGAACTCGCCCACCTTGCCGAGAACTCGCCCACCTTGCCGAGAACTCGCCCACCTTGCCGAGAAATCGCTCACCTTGCCGAGAACTCGCCCACCTTGCCGAATGCTCGTGAGTTGCTGTCTTTAGTCTCCAACTCGCCATCTTAAGTTATGAAGTCTTCTCGCAAAAATTTCTTCCTAGGCTACGATACACGCTTACCGCACTAAAGTGTTGAACCTGGGAAAATCCCTACTCCAAAATTCGGATCAAGACAGTCTAAGGTTACTGATTCTGCGCTCCGACGCCACAATTCAAATGGCTATCGCAGGGAGAGAAAACTATCCATAAGCACACCCAAAGTGCTCCAGCAGGGAGGTCTCACCGCGTACCCGGAAGTTTGGAAAAACTTCCCCTCCGCAACCAAAAGGATGGGCGAGGTACTAGGCAGGCATGAACTTGACGAGTATCCACTTGGAGGGACCTCAACCTCTTCCAAAAGTGTCATTTCTAGTACCCCTGGGGTCTATTTATAGAGAAAACCTGGGGGGGGGGGGGTATAGGCGAATATCCAGCCTCTGCTAGCGTAGTATGGGTCTACTCGCCCATACTTGCGAGATACTCGTCCATACTCGCACAAACTCGTCACTACTCGCCTTTGCTTGCCGCTGCTCGCCCAAGCTCGCCGCTGCTCGCCCAAGCTCGCCGCTGCTCGCCCAAGCTCGCCGCTCCTCGCCCAATGGTCTGCGAATAGCCGTCTTCTTGGGTACTTATGATCTCGACGAATTGCGGGTTGTACAGTCAAGTCAAATGTTATGACCGCTACCAAGAAAATAAAATAGTTTTGAGCATAAAATGCATAAATTTTTTTAGGTGAGGTCGGGCGTTCGCGAACGACGGTTCATGACCACTGCATTCACGACTGCTACCACCGCACCAAACGAAGCCTTATTCTAAACCTTACAGCTAAACAAACAATTGAAATATGTTACCTATATCTTCTTTGCATCCAACAAAACTTCTATAAGCAATCAGAATACAATGCATTGAATTTCCTGTGCCTTCTCAAAATCCATGCATTCTTAACCCTAAACCAACCAAATAGCATAGACCATACTTGCTTAATTTAATGGTTGTCATCTATAAGTAAGAAATTAGATCTGGGGGTGATGAAGAAGAAGTAATAACTAAGGAACTGGCAATGCATAAACCATTTTTTTATTCAAATGTATACTAACTAACAGATGTGTTATGAAAAATGAATCTAGTTCAAATATCATGCCGCAACAGATCTGCCAGTCAAAATTGGGAAATCTTTTCTTAGCACTTTATGATGAAGACGAGATAAAAAAAAATCGGTATCAGAGTTTACCTTGAGAGAAGACAGAATGCCGCCAACCTCTGAAAACCCTAGACGGGGTTTAGAAGGTTTCGAGATCCTCCGGGAACCAGCATTGGCTCTGATCGGCGGCATCATTCGCCGGCGGCCGAAGACCTTTGCAAAGAACCGGATAATGCTAGGGTTTTTATAGGTTTTAATTTGCTCCGACTCGTAGTTCTCCAACTTCATTGCAATGAAAACCCGCGGGACGCGGAGGAGGACGGAGAACCTCCGGCGGACGTTGGTGGAGTTGGGCGGAACGTGTTCGATAGCAGCATTGAGAGTGAGATCGACGGACATTGCCTTTGCGCAGGCAAGGAACTTCCATGACCGCCGTCTCGACTTCTCCATCTACATTCTACAGAGGAGAACAATTCTTTCTATTTTAATGAATTTAATGACTCCCTTTATTATTTTCCAGTAAATATTTGAGTAATTTTACGTCCAAATTTATTTTATCTCGGTGAAAATTAAAAAATTTCACATATAATTATTTAAAATTGATTTGCACTTAATAAAATTAATTTATACTTATTTAAAATTGATTTTCACTTGACACCACTCAAATATTTTGGTGCCGCATGTATTAATTCGTGCAAAAATTTGCAAGTAGGAGTAACCCGGGTAGAGGAAGATACGGAAGAGTTGTGGGTCATCCTACGGTATGATCAGACGGTTCACGAAATTTAAAATACGATCTTTTTTTTTTAATTTTTTTTCTTCCCTATATTCTTATATATGGATTACTCCTACCGAATTCAGACTCTAATTCATGTGAGTAGTAATTTTAGCCACAAAGATTCACGATCATACGTTGAGAATCTGATCGACATATTTTTGAATTTCAAATACAATTGTATTTTTGTCATGTGTGTGATCGGAATTTCATCAGCACGGTACGTTATACGCACTAAATTTTACTCGGATTGATCGGGGAAATATTTTGGTACGGATAACACATCTATTAATTCGTACTAGGAATAATTTTAGCAACAAGATTCACAATCTTATGATAGGAATTTGCTAAAAAAAATAAATAAGACTGCATTTTTAATTTTCAAATACGATGGCCTGTTTTTTTTTCTTTGTACAACTTTATCTGTCCAATAGTGATATAACTGGTAATCTTTGAGGGTAGGTGTGGAAAAAAAAAATCGGGCCTGACGGGCCGGCCCGCGCCCGACCCGATCAAAGCCCGGTCAAAGCCCGGTCAAGCCCGGCCCGGTTCAGGCCCGAACCGGGCCGAGTCCTTACCCGGGCCCTGAAAGGGCCCCGGTTTCAAGCTATTACCCGGCCCGGTACCCGGCCCAGTCCGGGCTGGGTAAAGCCCGAAAATCGGCTAGCCCGAGACCGGGCCGGTCATAGCCCGATCCGGTCTCGGGCTAGGCCCGATTGAGCCTAACGGCTCATTTTAAGAGCCGTTAGGCTCTTCATGGCAGCATGGCTGCCACGTGGCAGCCATGCTGCCATGAGAGCAGCCAACGGCTCTCAAAATGAGAGCCGTTGGCTGCTATTTTTTATATATAATATATTATTATTATTAATATTAATTAATTAATATATTATATTATTATATTATTATATAATTATAATATTATATATTATTTTATTATTTTAATATTTTTTAATATTATTTAAATTAAAAAAAATAAAAAATAAAAAAAATCCTATAAATACCCCCCCTTCTCTTTTTCTCACACACTCTCTCTCACTCTCTCTCTCTCTCTCTCTTAGCTCTCCCAATGGCGTCGTCTTCCCAAAATACGGCTGCGGTAGTGGAGCACAATCGTAGAGCGAGTATTTGGGAGCATTTCGAGATGGTCCTAGTCGGGACCGAAAGGAGAGCGCGCTGCAAGTTGTGTTCGAAGCTGCTATCCATCACCGGCAACTCGACGCTTGTTAGACACCAGAAGTCTTGCGTGTCGAAACAAGCTCCTCCCGAGTCAAGTCAAGCCCAAATTTCTGGAGCAGGACAGATTTGGACGTACGATCAAATGCGACAGCGAGAGCTGCAGACGCAGTTCGTCATCAAACGCGGGCTGCCATTCAGCGTCTTCGACAATGACGACGCGACGGAGTACATACATGAGGGGCTTCAACCCAAATACCAAAAGGTTAGTAGAATTACTTTAAGGCGTGACGCGCTTAAATTTTATTTAGCAGTAAAAGAAGAATTAATTAACTATTTTGAAAATTTCGAAGGACATGTGAGTCTAACGAGCGACGTTTGGACGAGTAATTTAAATTTAGGATTATCTTATCTTTGCATCACTTGTCATTGGATTGATCTCATTTCGTGGGAGCAAAATAAACGCGTAATATGTTTTACAGGTTTTGAGTACCCGCACACGGCTGTAGCTTTATATAAAGTTATTATGAAATGTGCGCGGGAATTTAAAATTAACGATAAAATATTTAGTATTTCTCTTGATAACGCCGCCAATAATGGCGCCGCAATTGAATTGTTAAAACGGGATTTAAAACCATTTCTCAACGGCGCGTTTTTTCATACTAGATGTGTTTGTCACGTCCTAAATTTAGTTGTACAGGATAGTTTAAACGGAATGGAAGAATATATTAATAAAATTCGAAACATGTTAAAAACTATTTATTGTACTAAACAACGAGCTCAAGATTTTAGAAAATTTTGTAAAGCACAAGGTCAGAGATATTTGAAACCCGAATTTGATATGCCGGTTAGATGGAACTCAACCTATAAAATGTTAAAAAGAGCCGTTCTACAAAAAGAAATTCTAATGGAATATTATAGTTTGCTTAATATTGAACACAATTTAGGTGAAAATGATTGGGATATTATAGAACATTATCTAGATTTACTAAAATGTTTTTATAGGGCCACTGTTTCTTTATCTGGAGTGTATTATCCAACGAGCGCATTAGTAATTGAACATTTCGTACATATCACACAAAAATTTAGTTATTATAGACAACACGAAGGTTGGGCTCCTTTAATTAAAATAATGGAAGAAAAATTTTTAAAATATTATAGAGCTATACCGCCTATATTTTCGTGCGCCGCCGCTTTAAATCCGCTACTTAACGTAGAAGGCGTAGAAAATTTGATCGATGAAATCAATACTAATCTAACCTTAAATATAAATTATGATGATGATGATCCCGTTAGTACTACAAATTTTACTACTTTTTTTACACAAAGTTATAATTATTACAATAACTTATACGGGTCACGACCCCGCGAAGAAATAACACAACCCAAAACAAAGGATAGTCTTAAAAATAAAATTTTAGATTTAGCTTCTAGGAAAAAATCGCGCACATCTGGTAGTTTAGATGAATTAGGATTATATACAAAAATACAATTTAGCGATTTTATGAGTTCGGACGAGATCGAAAACTTCGATCTTTTAAATTGGTGGAAGGTAAAGCTAATACCAATCCTGTTTTGGCCTATATGGCCCGTGATTTACTAACTATCCAAGCTAGTACAGTAGCTTCGGAGTCCGCTTTTTCTCTTAGTGGCAGGGTTTTAAACGAGCGGAGGAGCCGGCTTAACGAAGAATCGCTGGAGATTTGCATATGCTACAAGGACTACTTGGATGCTATGAAGAGGAAGCAGCACATAACAGTATTGGAGGATAGCTCGGAGGAGATAGAAGACGAAATTGACGCAATGAATCTACAAGATGATTAAATCGGGCAATCTTAAATTCTTAATGTAAATTTTTTTGATATATATAAATTTTTTTAATTAAATTTTATAAAAATCATAAGTTTGTATTTTGTATTTTGTGCAATTGTATGACTTAGATTTTGTATTTTAATATTAATAAAATTTTTTGATTAAATTTTTTGTGCAATTGTATGACTATTTGAAATCTTGGATGCTATTAAATTAAGTATTATTTTTTCATTTTTTGGATATATAAATATTAAATATAAATATATAATAATAAATAATAATTAATAATATAATATATAAATAATAAATATATATTTAATAAATTTTTAATTAATAGTAATAAACTAATAAATATATATTATAATATATTATAACTATTTATAATAATATAAATTATAATATAAATAGTAATTAGAAAAAAAGAAAATCGGGCCGGCCGGTTCGGGCCCGAGACCGGCCCGGTCCTGCCCGGCCCGGCCTGAAGGGCCGGAGCAGGCAGCATATTTTAGCTGCCTGCCCGGCCCGGCCCGGCCCGATTGCAGGGGAGGACCGGGCCGGCCCGGCCCGATATATGAAAAAGCCCGATCGGGCCCGGTCCGGGCCGGCCCGATCGGGCTTTTTGTTCAGGCCTGTTTGAGGGTCCTCTGTACGAGTAAATTTTAGGTGTGTTTCTCTCACCTAAGATCAGGGTGAGGGCGAGCATCAAACCGTTGATACTTGTAAAAACAACGATTTTGATCGAAATACTGACAATGCTGACTGTATTTTTTCAATATTGCAGTATTCCGCAAAAACAACTCAACCGTAAGATATCGAATCATACGGTCGTATTTAATCCTCCACTTAAAGCCAAGTGGCTAAAATTTTTTTCCCTCTCAACAGCAATACGCCAATACCTGATATTATGAGTTTATGACAATATTTAATAAAAAAAATTTATTAAAATTATAATTTCAAAAATTGGCTTATTTTTTTAGTTTTTTTGTTTAATTAAAAGCAAAATTAATTGTGAGCCATCAAAATAAAATAATGTAAAATTGAGACCATTTCATCACTCATATTTATAGCAAATTAATTCTAAATATCAAAATAAAAAATAATTATTGATGGGGTCAAGTCCCTTTTATAATATATTTGGGGTGCAATTAGCACATTCCCCCCATAATCCCACCATCTAAATGGGGATCATGGGGAAACCGCCGCGCGCGCGTCCGACACACTCGATCGCGCACGATTCTCGCGCGCCGGATTGCCTTCCCCGAACCGCCTGAGGGTCGACCCCTCTATCCCGTCGTCGGGGGACTGACTGGGCCTTCCCTCCCGCGAGCGCCGCGAGAGGTGTCTAGCGCGGCCGACTGCGCCCCACCCCTTGGCGGGGAGGGCTCGCCCCCCCCCCCCCCCCCGCCCCCAGCCGGCTTCGTGTTTGAGGGCTGGCGTCGGGGCCGCGCCCGACGGTCTCCGCCGTGGCAGCGCCCGGTGTGCGGGTGCGGCTGGTCGGCCCTCGCCGGCCGCGCCCTTGGTCGGTGTCGCGGCGGTGGTTTGTCGTCTTCGATGGGGACGTCCGCCCATGAGGTGGTGGACGGCCGCCTCTCTTGCCCTCCTTGGGCGCTCTCCCCGTCGTCTGATCGTTCTGTCACGATCGCGGCCTTCCGATGCGCGGGTAACCACCCGCGTACCCACCTCCAATAATGGGAGAGACATGTTTTAGTGGGGCCCGCATTTTGTAAAATTAAATATGCAATTAATATTCCCTCAAAACCATGCTCATAATTATGATATTGGTGGTTATGGTGTGCGGATAGCTGCATAACCACCGTAACCAACGCCTGGAGGCTATAAAAAGGCTCTCAGGCCTCCTCATTTCTCACATTTTCTCTCATCTGCTTTCTTCCTCCTCAGGCTAGAGCGTTGTCGGATTCCTCCTACGAGCCACCTCAGAGACATCGTCAAGCCACCTTCGAGATTTCTTCGAGCCACTCGCAAGTCATCGCCTCGCCACAAAAATCTGCCTAAGTCCACGAACAAGCGGCGAGAAGGAAATTCTTCTTACAACAAGCGCCTCATTTGTTCACAATTCCCCAACAAATAATCTCGAGCGGGGCAGCATGTTGCCCGCCGTGAGTCTAATTAACTTTCTCTCTCACCTCCAAAGTGTAACGAGCAGCGGCATGTCGTCCTCGATTCTCCAAGAAAGTTGTAATCACAAGCAGATAGTGGATTTTGACTGGCACAGACCTGGTCGCGTGGTTTTACCCAGTTGAGGGATTTTTCCACGTCAAAACCTTGTGTGTATAATTTCTCTCTCATTGACTGTGTGCGCATTCGACCGCTTCGAGAGCTAAGACGATCCAAGTTATTCCGGTTCAACCGGGGCATCGAGTTTGGCAACAACAGTTTGACACCATTTGTGGACTTAAAAGATAGTACCTTCCACACAATGATACTCGTTACTTGCTCCCATGGCCAGAAAGAGCACTCGAACCACCAACAGATAACTCATCGGAGGACGCGTTGAGCCAGCTCCCTCTCACTCACTCGTCAACGCGACTCTCAGAGGGGAGGCCACCCTCCTAATCGTAGTTTCCTTGGAAGGGTGGATGCAGCATATGGAGGAGCGCTAGGTCGAGATGCTCACCCTCTTTCAGAATATCGCAACTCCTTCAGCTCCTCCTCAGCCTCTCGTACCGACTAATCCCCTCCTCCAGCTCAGGATCGTGTTCCACCTCTGCAAGCCCCTCACAGGAAGAATGAATCTAAAGAATTTTCTGATACAGTCAGTTCTATGCATCCCGCTCATCGGGGCGCCAAAGGCGGCCACCAGCATCATCCGAATGAAATAGTTCGTGCGCCACCGGGTGAAAGACTCACCCGCAAAGAGATTTGTGAGGTGATCGCCCAGGAATACGGACAGCTTGGATGACGGGACATCCTCGCGCACCACCCTCTCCATCAGGGCTACCTGTTTGCCCCCCAAGTTCTAGTGAATCCAGTCTTGCACGGCTTCATGCTCCCTAACATTGAGACGTTCGACGGAACAGAGGATCTGCTCAAACATGTCAACCATTTCCTCACCATAGTGAGGATTTACAGCGCCCCAGATCAGTTGTTATGTCAAGTTTTCCCAGCCACTTTAAAGGGTCAGGCTCACACCTGGTTTCACTCTCTCCGAGAAGGAACCATCTTCACTTTCGCAGATTTAGGAAGACAGTTTTCAGAGCAGTTTGTTGCCAATTGTAGAATTGTTCGGGATCTCTTACACCTCTCAAGTATCTTCCAAAATGAGGGAAAATCCCACAAAGACTTCTTTTGCCGCTTCACTTCAGGAGCGTGTCAAATTCCGTGGGTCGACCCCAAACTTCTCAAATGCATCTTCCTTGGCGGACTTCGCCCAAGCGGTTTCTATTTGGCTCTCATGAGAGAAACCTACTCAGTTACCCAGACCTTGTTCATCGGGTCGAAGCCTAGATAGCGGCTGACGAGGCCATCAAAGCACACCGCCAGCAGTTTAAAGGCGAACAGAAGAAGAAGAGGGGACAGGAACAAGCCCTCGAAAGGCAAGAAGAGAGATACAAGGATGAGCGCCATAATGATAACCGTCGACATGACCCGCCAAGGAATGGGGGTCAGCGTCTGTCTCAAGAATACACGCCACTAAATACCACCCGCACCAACATGATGTACGTAATTTAGGATGATCCGACAATTCAGCGACCGAGAGTACCACTGCCAAACCCCAGAGCTTACCAGTCGAAGTAATGTGAGTTTCATCGCACGACTGGTCACACCACAGGGGAATGTTCTAGGCTGAAGAATGAAATTGAGCGCCTTGTGCGCCAAGGGCTCCTTGGAAGGTTTTTACAGGGACAAGCGCAAGTCCAGCAAGTACAGCGTCAAGGCAGAGACCAACAAAACACGCCGCAAGGGGCTCCAGGCGCCAGGTAAATGGTAGGCAACATCGAAACCATCATCGGGCCCCCATTCCTCTCCACCCAGATGTTTTCAATTGAAACTATAGATGAAACCTACAAGAATGCAGAACTCAACCCGGATTCCACCATCTACTTCAAAAACAAAGACCTCGAAGGATTGCAGATCCCCCCATCAGAACTCACTTATTATCAGGGCAGGGATAAGAGATCATTGCTTCAACGTTAAAGAATTTTCATAGACAGCGGAAGTTCAATCGATGTCATGTTTTTATCCACTCCCTATAGCATGAAACTTACCCCACAACATTTCAATCCCGACTCGGGACCCGTATATGGTTTCAGTAATTGTCCAGTTCCCATTCAAGGGACAAATATCCTGCCAGTAACAAAGGGTGAATTCCCGAGGCAGGTTACCCAGGATATCCATTTTTTCATCATCGACTTAAGTTCGCCCTATAACGCCATCTTCAGAAGGCCAGTCTAGTTAGTCTTTGGAGCGATACCATCAATTCCTCACCTGTCCATGAAGTTCCCGACCCCATGAGGCAAAGGGGTCGTTCGCGGAAGTCAGGAAGCCGCTCATGCTTGCTACTTAAAGCAGGCTCAGCCAGAAGTAACAATCACATTTGATATCGAAAATGTCGACCTACGTAGATAAGCCGCCATGCAGCAAGAAAGCCCTCTGTAGGAAAAGAAGACACCCGCCAGACAATAGCATGACACTACCATTATCACTGTTTTTTTATATTCGTTTATCGTTTTTTTTGTATTTCGATTTTCTATCTTAAACTTTATATGACGTAAAAGTCACGAGCCACGACTCGTGCAGACTATTTTTGATTTGATCATATTACATTATGTTTTCCTTATTCTCGTATCGAGATTTTCTCGGTCAGGCTAGCCCCCTCATCGGATCAAATACTTATATTCTTCGGTGAGCCATTTTCGACCAGTCTCAGACATGCCCGGATCGAATACTTACATTTCCCGGCAAGTAACTTAAACCTGGGCTAGGTCACGCAACCGAATCGAATATTTACAATCTTCGGCGGTCGGAATGAATACTTACATTCTCTACTATTATTGTAGGCCAACGCCCCGCCATCGCTAGGTCCTGCCCCCCTCGCGGTCGCACCGTCGGATCAAATAATTACATTCCCCGACACCCAGATCAAATACTTACATTCTCCGGCAAGCAACTCAAAACCGGGCTAGGTCGCACAAGAAGATCGAATATTTATATTCTCTGGTGTCGGATCGAATACTTACATTCTCCGTCGTTATTATAGTTTAACACCCCGCCATCGCTAGGGCCTGCCCCCTCGTGGTCGCACCGTCGGATCGAAGTCTTATATTCTCCGACATCCGGATCAAATACTAACATTCTCCGGCAATCGGTTCATAGTCAGGCAAGGTCGCGCAACCGGATCGAATATTTACATTCTCCGACGGTTGGATCGAATACTTACATTCTTTGTCATTTCTTTAGGCCAACGCCCCGCCATCGTCAGGTCTTTCCCCCTCGTGGTCGCATCGTCAGATCGAATACTTTCATTCTCCGGCACCATGATCAAATACTTACATTCTTCGGCAGTCATCTCGTGGTCAGGCTCGACCCCACAATCAGATCGAATACTTACATTCACCGACAGACCTCTCTTGGCCAGGTTCATCTCAACACTCAGAATGAATCTTTATATTTCGCAACCCTTGGATTGATTCGCCGCACTCTCCGGCAATGCCACAAGCTTACATTCCTCCAGCCACCGGGATCTGTATAACAAAAGCAAAAAGAATGGAAACAATACTATCATATCAATATAGACACAAATGCGCTAAATAAAACCACCAAAGAGTGACGACAAACGTACATCAGACACAACAAAACAAAAGCAAACGTATCCAAACATACAGAAGTAAAGGTACAAGCTGCTACTCACATCTACACTTGACTCAAGGCTCCTCGCATTCGTCATCAAAAATGCCGTTAAAACTTAGGCTTGATACGTCACACATCAGACGCTTGACTACTAGGTGAAGAGTCTTTGACACGCCGAGTCTTAGCGCAACCTCGCAGACGTCCTTTATATGAGGCTCAACCTCTCGGGTACAAACATCCTTGCGAACCTCCTCGGAGAACAAATCACGATTGTGCATGTAATACAAGGAATCTCTGTAATCGTCAAGGCCAGCTGCCTTCATCTCGAGTACTCTCTCTTCTGAACAAAGACGTGTTATCTCCGCCTTTGAAGCCTCCAACTCCGCCCTCAAGTTGTAGCTCTCCTCTTGAGCAGTCTTCAGAGTCTGCATGATCATCTCCGCCATTAACTTCTTTGTCTGCAACGACGCTTGGGCTTCCTCTATCTTAGACTTCAGTTTCGATCCAATCCGCCGAAATCGGGATACCTCTTGATCTAGCTCCACTTTGGAGGTTGCAACTGAAGCCTCCGTTGCTTAAAGCTTCTCCTGGATAGCCAAATATCCGTCTTTCATGCTCACATAATGGTCGTTTCATGTGAACGCTATATGCGCCCTAGCTTCAATCTGCAAATAACAAACGAAGGGTTAACGTCGTACAGAATAATCAGTTAAAATAAAGATGAACGACTCACTTACCACGTCAATCATTGCCTTCAAAGATGAAGATACTCGGGGGCAGAAGTCTCCAAATAAGGGACTCGGGGGGGGGGGGGGCAGACGTCTCTACCACCTCAAGATCAGAATCGGCAGGAGCAAGCTCGTGGCACGGGGCCTCTTCAATCAGGTACTCTCTTCGACTCGGCAAAGTCTGCAATCCCTTAGTTGTGTCACAACTGCTCTTCAAAACAAGCTTCCTTTGTGAACTGATGATGTGACACGCTCTGCCTCAATGGAAAGGCCTCACTGGGAAAGATGTTTCTCTTCAGCAAATAAAGAAATATTGAACAAACGGTTCACCAACTCTCGAGAATCTGAGAATCCCAGTATCGGCGCAAAGTCTCGCTCTCGCCCTCTCGGACGTCGGCAATGATCGGGCAATGAATTCCGGAACTATGGCAAACCCCAAGAATTTCTGACATATTTGAACAAGGTGTTCCCGCGATGACGATCTGTAGGGGACTCAAAGTCAAGCCAACTTTGTTGTTGCGAATCTCGATGCGGTCACAACCATCGTCACAAACATCGCACCAGTACGTGAACAACTCCAAAGAAAATTTGGAACCATACTCCCTGAAGAATTCCACCAGCCCCATTAGGCGAGTCATTCCTAGCAAAGTGAACTGGGATATTGGGATTCCACAGAACTTCAGAATATCAATCACCTCCTCATACGGTGGAAAGTGGAAGCCGGACTTCAAATTCGTCTCGCAAATCGTCAACCAGCCTCTAGGAGGGTTCTGGACTCTCTTCAGGACGAGGTATACTCACCCCAAGATCAGCAGGTAACACGTACCTTTTCCTCTAAATTACAACTAGTGAGCATAGAGCGCAACTGCATGGGCCTTGTAGGACACCTCGAAACCTGAAAATAAAAATCAAAGGTTAGAAAAAATAAATTAAGTGTCAGGTGTTCAATTGAGTACCCCGCATCTGCAATCCTGACAAAGGAGGCCAAAAACCACACAAGTTGCATGCAAGCACGTGAACATAAGCACATGCACAATCCGCACGCAAGACGCACACAACCAAAGACCCGCCTACTCAAGAAGGTGGCGCAAGCTCCCTTGCAAGCAGAGGGGTGCGCAGTACACACCCAATAGCATGCGCACGCGCAAGAGCGCACACGCAAAGAAGCGCGCACTAACGCGAACCTCGGTGTGGGGGGGGGGGGGCGCACCCCAGGTGCGCACCCGCGCACACCAAGGGTGCGTGCCCAGTGCATGCGCCTGTGCGCACCACTGGTGCGCGCACCTAAGGTAAGTGCACCCGCGCCCACGCATATACTGGGTGCGTGCCGCGCAACCTCCACGGGTGCGTTTGGGCACAGTCTCCGGAGGTCACGCGCGTGCCCGAGCGCGAACGGGAGCGCATTCGTCCCAGCATGCCCAAGACTCGTTCCCGTGCCGAGGAGATGTGCGTCGGCGAGCGCCCCGTCCGGTGGACTTGTCCTCACAATGATGGGCTCATCTCGCCAGCTTCACACTTCCGACCTCTCTCGTCGTGCGTTTTCTCCGTTTTTTTAGGACTAACCTTTGCCCGCGAAGCGCTGCCGTCTGCCCTCTTTGGCACCTCTCTGCTTGCCATTGTCATTGTTTTCACTGATTGAATCCTTCGTAAGAGGAGAAAAAATTCTCGTTCTTTTCACAAATAAGGTTTCTAACACTGAAGATGTTGAAGCCAAATTTGACCTCAACGAAAGTTCAAAACAGGGGTGCAGTCAGCGCCTACTTCTCTTAAGCCCTGCCCCTCGACCGGTAGCTAACGACCTAGGACTGACCCAAAACCTCAGCAGGGAGGTCCCACCTCACACCCGGAAGATCTCTGAGAGCTTCTCCTCTAAAGCCAAAAGCTGGGCTAGGAGCTCCTCAGAAAGCACTGGAGATCTAGAGAAAAAATGAGAGTCTGCTTTCCAAGGAGCCCTTATGGGTCTATTTATAGCCTGTTGCTGATCTGAAGTTACTGAAGTACCCCTGGTTGGTCTGCCAATAGCCAAATCCCGCTATCTGAAAAGTGTTAAATGCAGCCCCTGAGGGTATAAGGGTAATTTTACACGGGGGCAATTAAGACATTTTACCCTGACCCCGGGCCCCACTCGGCGAGAGCTCTGTGCTGAGAACCCTCTCGCCTTCCTTTGGCGGGAGCAAAAATGAAGTGTCAACAGTCTCACGCTGGGCCTGCCCCCGCCTTCTCGACAGCTTCATCCTTCTCGCCGACTCTGCCGAGAGCGGATCCTGGCTGACTGAGAGTGAATGTTCTCGCCCTTCTCCCGGTGAGAAATCTTTTAACCTCAATGCTGTCGCTGGATGGTGTTGGGTGAATGGAGCCCACTCAACGCCCTTGCTGCTGACCGCGGCGTTGAGTGAGTGGAGCTCACTCAACGCCCTTTCCGCTAGATGCGGCGTTGAGTGAGTGAAGCTCACTCAACGCCCTTGCTGCTGACCGCGGCGTTGAGTGAGTGAAGTTCGCTCAACGCCCTTTCGGTTGGATGCGGCGTTGAGTGAGTGAAGCTTGCTCAACGCCCTTTTTGCTGGATGCGGCGTTGAGTGAGTGAAGCTCACTCAACTCCCTTGCTGCTGACCGCGGCGTTGAGTGAGTGAAGCTCACTCAACGCCCTTACAGCTGACCGCGGCGTTGAGTGAGTGAAGCTCACTCAACGCCCTTGCTGCTGACCGCGGCGTTGAGTGAGTGGAGCTCACTCAACGCCCTTTCCACTGGATGCGGCGTTGAGTGAGTGAAGCTCACTCAACGCGCTTGCTGCTGACCGCGGCGTTGAGTGAGTGAAGCTCGCTCAATGCCCTTTCTGCTGGATGCAGCGTTGAGTGAGTGAAGCTCACTCAATGCCCTGCCTTCTCTCCTGCTCTTAAGCGGGAGCTCCCCCGGCGCGAGAGCTCTTATGGCCTTCAGGCCCGAGCTAACTTATGGCTGGTCCAACCCCAACTGTTGTGCCTCTGGGTCCCACCCAGCGAATATGGGGTTGTACACAATCCCCGCTCTTTTTAAGCTAGCTCTGCGCTCGAAAAGACACGTCCAACCCAGCAATATTCGTTGGGCACGTGTCACTTCAAAAGTGAATCTTTTGGTGGGTCATGCAACGGCTATATATACGCGCTGATAGACGGCCGAAAATCTGTCCCTGACCTTTATCGCTCCTCTGAGATCCCGCACGACCTCATGATGCGCCCCAAACAGGTTGGTAAGCCACTCTCGCAGAATCTTCAGGAACGTATTAAGGCGGCCCAAGCGCAGGCCCTTGCCAGCAGTGCCTAGTGGCTCCTTGGCTGGCGAGAGGAGCACCCATCGTGGAGCCTCCGCCACCACCGCAAGAGAAGAAGAAGAAGACCCCTCGGGACCCCGCGCGAGAGAACCGGGCCTCTCCAACTCCATCCCCAAGCCACGCTGCCAATCTCCTTCTGCCGCCTAGGGTATGTCTTGTCGACTAGCGGATTACTGTTCTTAAGAATCGGTCACTGAACCTTTCTTGGCAGGTGGTCCCGGAGGGTGGTGCTGGGCTTCCGCTGGTGCCCCCGGACCCATTGACGTCTCGCCCGCATGAGGACCGTTCACAGGCTCCGGAAAGAGATCCCGCCGATGGTTCGGGACCTCCAGGTAGCCCCTCCTTTTTCTTCCGCTTTTCTTTTGGTTATTCTAACCCCTTGGGCGGGACTCTCGCAGCGTCTGCTTCCGCTTGCCCGGATCTTACCTTACAGGAGACTGTCGCAGAGATTTCCCCCTGTGACGATCCCACAATCAATCCTCACCCAGCAATCAATCCTCACCCTTCCGTGGGTGACACACCTGCCGACCAGTCCGTGACACTGGAGGTGGACCGTTCCGAGAAGGAGCGCGTCCCTCCCCATACTTCGGGCCATGCGGAGGTCACGGTGCGCGAGACCTTCAGTCCGGGCCGTGGAAAGCCCCTCCATCTTCTATTTGGGAGGGATGTCGAGGGAGAACCCGAGCCTTCTCGCCTTCCCCCGGCCGACGGCTCTCGCCATGTTTATGGTATGCCACACACTGCTGTTGCCCCTATCTGGTTCTCGCACTGACCGCCCGATTGCCATCTCAGGGGATCCGGACCTGCGATCGGGGGCTAAAGAGGACGAGGACGATGATGGGGATCAAGAGGAGGATGGCGACAGCTCTCCCTTCCCCTCCTCTGACGAGATGGAAGAGATGCTGGTTGGCGCGGGAAGCGCGAGAAGGCGCGGGAAAAGGGTCGCGACCATCCTCTCTAAACTTGCGCGGCGGGAGCGGGCCCAGGCCTATGCGGCGAGAGAGTTCCGCAGATCAGTGGAGCAGAGGCTGGAGGCCCTGGAGCGATACTACTTTCTAAGCGAGGCGGAGCGGCCGGGCTGCCCTACTGTGGGATCTTCCCCCGGGAGGTGCCTTGCGCGGATACGAGACCAAGCTCGCCGGATCAATCTAGGGTGCACCGTGCTCTCCTCCTACTTAAACCCGCTGGCGCCCCCGAGGACCTGACAGCGAGAGCGAGGACGCTGGCGCTGGGAGCCTTATTGATTCCTGCTATCTCGCCTCTCCTTACCTCTAGCCTTCCCTTCTCGCCATGTACCATGTTTTTAAACTGTTTTTCTTAATTGTTTTGGATTATGGACTGCTTGCAATATTGTGGGCTGCTTTTACTGGTTAACCGCTGTTGTCACTGTTATCTTAAGTCTCGCCTAGCTAGAACCTTCCTCGCTTTCGCTTTCGCCGTACCGTTCGACCCTTGCGCGGACTAGGGCTGTCGATCAGTCACTGTCAATTCGGGCGGGGAACCAAGGCGCCGTCGACTTAGGGCGTGACAGTTGTACCTCTGCCGCCCATTTCCGGAAAAACCATCATTTATCCCAAAGCTCTATAAATAGGTGGATTCACCCACCGCATTTATTTCTCCGATCCGGAACCCCCCTCTCTCTCTCTCTTTCACTTTCGCGTTCTGCCGAGCACGTCTTGCTCTCGCCCCCTTCTCCTTGGTATCTCGCCTTCGAACACCTCAGTCACGATGCCTGGCGAGAACGAGGGACGTTCTCATTGTGTGGAAGCTTTCCGGAGGCACCAATTCCCGTCGTGCCGTCTGACTTTGGACGAGTACCAGCTGATCACGTCCCGATACGTTCCCGCCAACTTCTCCGCGAGAAACCCGGACAACAACGATAGGGTGAACACTGCGCGAGAGGGAGAGCTCGCGATCCCCCTCGAACACTTCGAGGTGGGCTTTCGCCTTCCTCTTTGGCCAGAGATGCGCCTCGCCCTCCGCTACTATGGAGTCATTCCCGCATAGCTGAACCCGAATTCGGTCGCCATCCTTGTAGCGTTCACCTGCTACATGCGATCCGAAAGTATAGAGTTCAACCTCTCGATCTTCCGGAAGCTGTTTACCTTCCGCGCGAAGGGGAGAGTTGTTTTCTTCTCCGGGCAGCTTCTCAAAACGACCGGTCTCGCCAACAAGCACCATCATTGGGGCGAGAAATTCGTTTTCGTCTCCGGCGACTTCGGGAATGTCCCGCTTGCACCGGTTCAATACGAGGATGCCGCTTACAAGCCACCCTACTTAGGGTCCCGCGAGAGCACGCTCCTTGAGTTCTTTGGGACTAAGGAGTTTGACGTCCCCTTCCTTAGGCGGGACGTCGACTCCCTTCCCCCCGTTCCTGCCGGCGAAGGTGAGATCTCGCTTCTTTTTTCTTTTACTCGGTGTTTGCGCATCCCTCGATGTTGAGTGTCTTTTGTTACCTTCGTAGGAGAGCGGGAGATCCCCTTGCGCTAACCCTTCCCCGAGACGCCAACGGCCGAAGGCCAGACTGCGGGAGATCCGTTGGCTCTCGCGAAGTCTGCGACCCGCGCTTGCCAGGAAGAGCAAGCTCCGCCTCCGCCACCTGGTGCCGCGAAGCGGAAACCCAGTGGCTTCTCGTCTCAACGGGTGAAGAGGCTGAAGCCATCCGCCGCCGAGAAGGGGAAGTCCCAGATACCTTCGCCCGCTCGACCCCCTCCGCCTGGCAGGTCTTTCGCCGAGATCCTAGCGGCGGTCAGCGAGATGAGGGACATCCCCAGGAGTAGTGGTGGGGTCCCTGCCGAGAACCTTCCGGCCTCGGCCGAGGCGGGTGGCGAGGTGGGCACCGAGATAGTGGCTTCCGCAAGCTCTGCCCAACCTCCGCCCGGGCCTGTACCAAAGGGGCACAGGAACTTTGGCATGGGCGTGAAGAGTCTAGACGCCGAAGGGAAGCCTTTGCTGCAATGGGACCCGGAGGCCAACAGAGTTTCGCTCTCGACGTTGCTCCCGAGCTGGGCGGAGGGCGACGAGGTCACCGGCGAAGCTTTCGCGCTGGTCTACGACCTTTATAGCCGGGAGCATGCGGGCCTATACGACCAAATGTCCACTCGCCTCCTCGCTTTCGATTCCGTCCGGGTCCTGATGCGTGGGTTCGAGCTTGCGCACATGTGCGCTCGCCGAAGCATCACCATCGACCGGAACTTTCTTGACATATATAAGGCGAGAGAGGAGGCAGTGGCTCAGGTGGCAGCCCTGAAGACCGAGCTGGAGGACGCTCAGCGCCAGCTGTCCATGCGCCCGCCGGAGGAGGTAAGCGAGACCCTTTCCAACCTTAGTTCTCGCCTATAAAATTCATACCACCATTTTTGTTGCTGATAGAACGCTCTTACGCATGACTCTCCGCAAGTCGTGGTGCTTCGCGCGCGATTGGCCGGGGTGGAGTGCGAGAATGAAATGCTAAAGGGCCAAGTCGAGCGCCTGGAAATAGCGATAGCTGCGATCCCGCCCCCTCCCACGCTCGATGAAAGGCTGAAGCGCCGAGATTATTCCGAGTATGACATCGACAAGCTCTTGCAGGTCAAAGCTCAGGCGACTGCCAAGTTGATGATCGAGACCTTGCGGAACGTGGGATGCTTGGACGAGGGTGGCGAGACCCTTACCGCTCCCCAGCTCGTCCCCTGGCTCTTCGAGCCCATCCCGAAACCCCCAGGCGCGCCTGACTCTCCGCCCTCGGAGGTTCCGAAATTTACCGCGGCTGCTGGCGAGGCTGTTGGCGAGACGTCCGAGGAGGATTCGGGCGAGAGCTCCTGCGACGGCTCGATCTGGAGCTCGAGCGGTTACAACGCATCTTCTTGAAGTCCTCTCCCCTTCTCTTTTCTTTTCTGGCTTGTAATGGGCGAGAGGCTCCCCCTTTTTGTAACATTACTCAATTTATAATGTAAATGTAACGGTTGGTACTTTGTGCATCTCTTTTTCCTCCCTTTTTTTTTCTTTTTCTAACTGCTAAAAACGAGTGCTGCTCAAGAACGCTTTCGCCCGGGGCCCCTGGCCCCCCTCTAGGATAGTTTCTCTTAGCGGCCGAGAGGTGAGGATCTGCCGAGAGTTTAAGGTTCAGAAACGTCGTTTTCGCGCTCTGCCGAGAACCGTTTGCCGAGAGGTGTCCCTCAGGGGCCAAGAGAAGACCTCCCCTCCTTTCCTTGCGCGAACGGTCGGTCCCCCCTGCCTAGGCCCACCGAGAACTTTGTTTGGCGAGAACTCTCAGCAAGGGCCTCCTGGCCGGGACCGCTCCTGGCCGAGACCTCTCCTGGCCGATACCATTTTGAGGTCTACCCTTAGGATGCCTTTTGCCTAGCCTAGAATATCCGTGACGAGATATTTCTAAACACTAAACTTCTCCCCCACAGGCGAGCCCTAGGGCCTGCCAGCTAGATGAGAGCATGCGCATCGGGTCCACCTGAGGCCGAGCCGAACTCGGGGTATTGATGAAGATTTCATATCCAACCTCTCCCCCACATGCGAGCCTTCGGACCTGCCAGCTAGATGAGAGCCTGCGCAGCGGGTCTACCTGGGGCCGAGCCGAGCTCGGTGTGTTGATGAAGATTTCATATCCAACCTCTCCCTCACAGGCGAGCCTTCGGACCTGCCAGCTAGATGAGAGCTTGCGCAGCGGGTCTACCTGGGGCTGAGCCGAGCTCGGGGCGTTGATGAAAATTTCATATCCAACCTCTCCCCGACAGGCGAGCCTTCGGACCTGCCAGCTAGATGAGAGCCTGCGCAGCGGGTGTACCTGGGGCCAAGCCGAGCTCGGGGTGTTGATGAAGATTTCATATCCAACCTATACCCCAGAGGCGAGCCTTCACACCTGCCAGCTAGATGAGAGCCTGCGCAGCGGGTCTACCTGGGGTCGAGCCGAGCTCGGGGTGTTGATGAAGATTTCATATCCAACCTCTCCCCCACAGGCGAGCCTTCAGACTTGCTAGCTAGATGAGAGTCTGTGCAGCGGGTCTACCTGGGGTCGAGCCGAGCTCGGGGTGTTGATGAAGATTTCATATCCAACCTCTCCCCCACAGGCGAGCCTTCGGACCTGCCAGCTAGATGAGAGCCTGCGCAGCGGGTCTACCTGGGGCCGAGCCGAGCTCGGGGTATTGATGAAGATTTCGTATCCAACCTCTCCCCCACAGGCGAGCCTTCGGACCTGCCAGCTAGATGAGAGCCTGCGCAGCGGGTCTACCTGGGGCCGAGCCGAGCTCGGGGTATTGATGAAGATTTCATATCCAACCTCTCCCCCCCCAGGCGAGCCTTCGGACCTGCCAGCTAGATGAGAGCCTGCGCATCGGGTCTACCTGGGACCGAGCCGAGCTCGGGGTGTTGATGAAGATTTCTTATCCAACCTCTCCCCCACAAGCGAGCCTTCGGACCTGCCAGCTAGATGAGAGCCTGCACAGCGGGTATACCTGGGGCCGAGCCGAGCTCGGGGTGTTTATGAAGATTTCGTATCCAACCTCTCCCCCACAGGCGAGCCTTCGGACCTTCCAGCTAGGTGAGAGCCTGCGCAGCGGGTCTACCTGGGGCCGAGCCGAGCTCGATGAAGATTTCATATCCAACCTCTCCCCCACAGGCGAGCCTTCGGACCTGCCAGCTAGATGAGAGCCTGCGCAGCGGGTCTACCTGGGGCCGAGCCGAGCTTGGGGTGTTGATGAAGATTTCATATCCAACCTCTCCCCCACAGGCGAGCCTTCAGACCTGCCAGCTAAATGAGAGCCTGCGCAGCGGGTCTACCTGGGGCCGAGCCGAGCTCGGGGTGTTGATGAAGATTTCATATCCAACCTCTCCCCCACAGGCGAGCCTTCGGACCTGTCAGCTAGGTAAGAGCCTGCGCAGCGGGTCTACTTGGGGCTGAGCCGATCTCGGGGTGTTGATGAAGATTTCATATCCAACCTCTCCCCCACAGGCGAGCCTTCAGACCTGCCAGCTAGATGTGAGCCTGCGCAGCGGGTCTACCTGGGGCCTAGCCGAGCTCGGGGTGTTGATGAAGATTTCATATCCAGCTCTCCCCCACAGGCAAGCCTTCGGACCTGCTAGCTAGATGAGAGCCTGCGCAGCGGGTCTACCTGGGGCCGAGCTGAGCTCGGGGTGTTGATGAAGATTTCGTATCCAACCTCTCCCCCACAGGCGAGCCTTCGGACCTGCCAGCTAGGTGAGAGCCTGCGCAGCGGATCTACCTGGGGCCGAGCCGAGCTCGGGGTGTTGATGAAGATTTCATAAACCAAACCTATTATATCGTCAAGATGAGAAAGCAGGTAACTGATCAAAGCAAGAGACATATCATGATAGCATTTGGGAAACAACAATATTTTCATATGATAATGTTTGATTACAACAGTACAATCTGCCTCTCCCCTTATGGGTAGAAGCTCTTTAGATCGTCACCGCTCCAGGTGTGGCTCAAGGTCCTCCCCTCCACATCCTAGAGGTAGTAACCTCCTTTTTCCAAAACCTCCTTCACTATGTAAGGCCCTTCCCAGCTTGGGCTGAGCTTTCCAACATGGGCTGACCTCCCTGCCGCGTCGACCTTTTTTAACACTAGGTCCCCTTCGACGAATTGTTTGACTCTGACGTGTTTATCGAAGTACCTGGCCATTCGTCGCTTGATCTCTTCTTGCCTAATGGCGGCAACATCCCGCAGCTCTTCTGTCATGTCTAACGAGAGGAGCAACTCTTCTTCGTTTCCCAATCTCTAAGCCTCATTTCCTTTGCCTGCAGTCGTGACCCGCGGGGACCGAACCTCGAACTCTATGGGGAGGACAACCTCGCACCCATGAGAGAGCTTGAAGGGGGTATCACCGGTGGCCATGCTTGGGGTCGTTCGCAAGGCCCACGGGATGGAGGGGAGCTGCTCTACCTAGTTTCCCCTCAGGTTCTCCACCTTCTTCTTGAACAGGTTCACAATAATCTTATTTGCCGCTTCCACCTGGCCATTGCTCTGGGGGTGATGGACAGAGGCAAACCTGAGGTCTATCCCCTGCTGGGTGCAGAAGCTGATGAACTCCTCACTAGCAAACTGGGGACCGTTATCCGTCACTATCGCTCGGGGTAGCCCGTGCCTGCATATGATTTCTCCCCAAACAAAGTTCCTGATGACCTTGGAGGTGACCTTGGCTAGAGCCTTGATCTCCAGCCACTTGGAGAAGTAATCGATCATGACCAAAAGGAACCTCCTTTGTCCACTGGCCGGGGGGAAAGGCCCGACCAAGTCCATCCCCCAAATGGCGAAAGGCCATGGTGACGTTATGCTCCTTAGTCTTTGAGCGGGCAGAAGCTGGAGGGGGCGTACAACTGGCACTTTTACATCTCCTTGCAAACTCTGTCGCATCCTTCCTCAGGGTCTACCAGAAGTACCCCTGCCTGACCACCCTTGCCTCTAGAGTCTTCCCCCCAGAGTGACTGCCGCACTCGCCTGAATGTATCTCCCCAAGTATCTTCGGGACTTCTTCCTCGGTCACACACCTGGCCAGGAGTCCCGACGACATCTTGCGATGTAACCACCCTTCCAACATCAGGTAGTGAGCTGCCTTGCGCTTGAAGCTCCTTGTATCTTTCACTTCTTCTGTCAGTTCACCGGTTGATAGGAAGGTCACAAGTGGGTCTACCCACGAGGGTCGCCGGCCTACCTCCATCAGCTCCCCTTCTTCGATTGCTGGTCGGAACAGTTCGGTTAAGGTCCCTCCTCCTCGAGGCCCGAACTTTGCCAATTGGTTGGCAACCACGCTCTCCTCTCGAGGAACGTGCTGGATTGAGAATGATCGGAAGCCCCCGATGATTGTCTTTACCTTAGATAGGTACTTTATGAGGGTAGATTCCAAAGCTTCAAACTCTCCTCGAATCTGCGATGTCACCACCATCGAGTCCGTGAAGACCTCCACATCCTGGATCCCGAGCTCCTTTGCCAAATGAAGACCGGCTATCACGGCTTCGTACTCTGCCCGATTATTGGTCACCGGAAAGTGATAGGCCACCGTCTGTTCTATAGCTACCCCCTGGGGGCTTAGCAACACCACTCCTCCCCCCATGGAATGCTTTCCCGAGTCCCCATCAACCATCACCTTCCACGCCCCCTGCTGACGCGGCTCCTCCTCCCCAATTTCAACAAAATAATCTGCAAGAAAGTCCGCCACTGCTTACGCCTTAATCGAGTGCCTTGGGACAAAAGAGATGTTGAACTCACTTAGTTCAATTGCCACTTGACCAGCCTCCCCGAGTGCTCCACCCCTTCAAAGATCTTACGGAGAGGATGATCGGTTACCACCCTAATCGTGTGCGCTTGAAAATACGGCCGGAGCTTCCTTGCCGAAATGATCAGAGCGAATGCTAGCTTTTCGAGGATGGGGTAACGGAGCTCCGCCTTCCTCAAGATCCGGCTTACGTAATAGATGGGTAGCTGCTTCTTCCCCTCCTCTCTGACTAGGACAGAGCTCACGGCTTCCGCTCCCACCCCGAGGTATAGGGCTAAGTCCTCCCCTTCTTTTGGACTCTGGAGTAGGGGAGCCTGGGAGAGCTGCCTCTTCAACCCTTGGAAGGCTTCCTCACACTCTGCTGTCCACTCGAATCTCTGGTTACCTCTTAACACTTTGAAGAATGATGAACACTTGTCACCAGACCGAGACAGGAACCTGCTTAATCCCGCCAGCTTGCCTGCCAAGCGCTGGACCTCCTTGGCATTGCGAGGTGATTCCAGGTCTAGGATGACCTTTACCTTGTCTGGGTTAGGTTCCACCCCCGCCGGGGTCAAGAGATGTCCGAGGAACTTTCCGCGGCTGGCCCCGAAGACACACTTCAAGGGGTTCAGTCTCATCTTGAATCTTCGGAGGGTGGCGAAGGTCTCTTCGAGGTCCCGCAGGTGTGAGCTCACACACTTGCTTTTCACCATCAAGTCATCGACATAGACTTTCAAGTTTCTCCCCCTTTGCCCCTGAAAGACTCGATCCATCATGCGCTGGTATGTGACCCCTGCATTTTTCAGCCCAAAGGGCATCATCTTATAGCTGAAGCATCCTTCCCTAGTGATGAAGGAGACGTCTTTGACGTCGGGGGGGGGGGGTGTGCATGCGAATCTGGTGATAACCTGAAAAAGCATCAAGAAAACTCATAACAGAAAATCCGACGGCTGAGTCAACCAGCGCGTCGATTTGAGGCAGAGGATAGCAATTCTTGGGGCACGATTTATTTAATAAAGAAAAGTCAATACACATGCGCCACTTCCCTCCTTCTTTCTTAACCATTACCACGTTGGAGATCCAGCCTGGGTACTGGACCTCCGAGATGAAGCCTGCCTCCAAGATCTTTCTGACCTCCTCGCGGATGGGCTCCTCAAGCTTAGTGGCGATGGCCCTCATCTTTTGGCGTATGGGGCGAGTCCGGGGGTCCAGGTTCAGGCGATGACAGGATACATCCGCGTCAATGCCCGACATGTCCGCTGCGCTCCAAGCGAAGATGTCGACATTGCTCTGGATGCAAGCTTTCATCCGCTCCTGGTCCTCGAGGCTCAGGCCCCCGCTGATCCGTACCCTCTGCACCTGTCATGCCTTGGTGGAGACCTCCATCTCCACCACTTCCTCAGCCAGCTCCAACCGCGACTGCTCCCAGCCGTCCCTTGCTTCTTCCTCAAACTCAAACTCTTCCCCTCCTACAACATCCATCGCTTCCTCCGGCTTCTCCTCCTGGAGCTGATGAATCTCCACGCCCCTCGGGGCCTCCTGCCCAACTCTCGCAACCTGGCCCTCTTCTTCATCCATCCCTTCCTCTAGACCCTCTTGGTCGACTCCAACAGCTAGCTCCTCTATCTCCATCGCCTCCTCCAGGCTCTCTTCCTGTGGTGGCTCAACTTCTTCACCCCTCTGGGCCTCCTTCTCAGCTTCTCCTACCACTTGTTCCTCCACCTCCGGGCTCACCTTCTCCTGCTCTGCTATCTCCCTCTCAAGCTCTTCTGCCTCCGCCATCCAAGACACAACGTTAACTGCTGTCACATAGCATTGCCTCGCCGCCTTTGGGTCCCCCATGATCCTGACCTGCACCCCTCCGTTGTTGAACTTGAGACACTGGTGAAACGAGGAGGGGACACAGCGAAAGGCGCTGATGAGGGGACGCCCAAAGATGGCGTTGTAACTGCTTGGGGGCGTCCACTATCAGGAACCTACAGTTCCATGACACACCCCCAACTTTATGTGCAGTCCTATTCCCCCTTCTACTTCCTTCCGCTCTCCAGAAAACCCGAACAACGGTCCATCTGAGGCTAGGACCCTCTTCCCTTCGACCTTCATCTCATCAAAAGCTTTCTTGAAGATGACGTTCACCGAGCTCCCATTGTCTACCAGTATCCTGGAAACTGTAAAATTCTCCACCGCTGTCTGGATCACCAGAGCATCGCAGAAAGGGTCCTCGTAGTCCGGCATATCCGCGGATGAAAAGATGATTTTTTTTCTTCCGGAGGGGGGGCTAGGGAGGTCGAGGCGACCCCTCTGCGGAACATGGTCTGCAAGCTTCCCTTTCGGGTTGCCTCGATCCCTACCCCTCCGTGGATCACTATGATCCCTCCTTGGGTCCCCACGTCTACCCGGTCCTCGCATCTATCTTCCTCCCCTCCCTGCTGCACTTCCTCAATCCTTACCGGCGGGTCCTGTCCCCCCATTCTTCTGGCTTCCCGCATCTCCAAGAAATCCGGGCAGGTGGCCGTCGCGTGACCTTCCTCCTGATGGAAGTCACAAAAGGGTAACGCCACCCTGCCCCCCCTTCCTTCTCCTCCTCCTCTTCTCCCATCTCCCCGGATTCTTCTTCCTCCCCCTCTTCCTCTATCGACCTCCATCGCTTCTTGCGGTGGTGGGAAGTGACCTCTCGGCCCCTGCCTCTACGCCTGCTGGTCAAACCTTCTCGGTTCCCAAAGATTATCTATTCCCTGTACACCTCCTCCTTGGCCCTGGGGGCGACCCTCCTGAGGCCTCCAACCCAAACGATTGTTCGGCTCCCGGGCTCCCCATCCCTGCTGCTTCCCCTGCCCTCGGGGCTCTTCTCTCCTTCTCTCTTCCCTCTGCTCCCTCTGCTTTCCTGCTGCTGGTTCTTTATCATCCTCTGCCAACCTGGCCAGCTTCCTGGCGAACGCCGGTTCGCCCTTTCGAAGTCTATCTCCTTCGCCGCCCTCTCCATAAGCTCTTCAAACGAGAGGGGGGGGGGGGGAACTCTCTTCAGCTCCATGCTAAAGAAACCTGGTCTCAGCCCCAGGGTAAAAGCGAGCATCAGCGCGTACCCCGGGACCTCCTAGACTAGGAGAATCTCTTCCTGAAACCGGTCAACGTAATGACCCAACGTCTCGTCTTGCTTCTGCCTCACCGCGAACAGGCACTCCGCCTCCTTCTTCCTCTTCTTCGACGTTGAGAACCTCAACAAAAACCCCCTGCGCAGATCTTCGAAGCTGTAGATTGAGCTTGCTAGTAGGACATGTCCGGCTCCCGGAACCCCTCTGGCACCGGGGCTGAGACGATGAGCTCGCTAAAGGAGGTCTCGCCCACTGCTTGGCGAGATGGCACGTCTCACGACCTCGGATGGCTTGAATGATCCGCGAGACCGGGCCCAGGGAACAGCTCCCGCACAGCTGCTTCCCTCTCGCCAACTTCTGCCGGAACCTCCTTTCTGGGGCGCTGGCCTGGGAAGAGTTCCCGCGCGGCCACGTCTCTCTCGCTAACTTCTGCCGGAACCTCCTTTCCGGGGCACTGCCCAGGGGCATTCTCGCCAAGAAGCGGGACCGCCTCCACCGGAACCTGAGGCGTCTCCCACTCACTCCTTGCCGAGAAGGCTAGGCTGATGGTCTGCAGGACTTCTCGCCTAAAGTCTTCCAACATCTTCCTCGTCGCTTCCTCCCCCGGGGTGGGGATACCCCCCGAGCCAGATCCTTCACCTTCTCCTCCATTCATGGGACCAAACTTAAGGCTTTCTTGCACTGGGTTCCTTCCACGCTCACCGCACCAGAACTGTTGAAGCCAAATTTGACCTCAACGAAAGTTCAAAACAGGGGTGTAGCCAGCACCTACTTCTCTCAAGCCCTGCCCCTCGACCGGTAGCTAACGACCTAGGACTGACTCAACGCCTAAGTAGGGAGGTCCCACATCACACCCGGAAGATCTCTGAGAGCTTCCCCTCCAAAGCCAAAAGCTGGGCTAGGAGCTCCTAAGAAAGCACTGGAGATCTAGAGAAAAACTGAGAGTCTGCTTTCCAAGGAGCCATTATGGGTCTATTTATAGCCTGTTGCTGATCTGAAGTTACTGAAGTACCCCTGGCTGGTCTGCCAATAGCCAAATCCCGCTGTCTGAAAAGTGTTAAATGCAGCCCCTGAGGGTATAAGGGTAATTTTTCCCGAGGGCAATTAAGACATTTTACCCTGACCCCGGGCCCCACTCGGCGAGAGATCTGTGCCGAGAACCCTCTCGCCTTCCTTTGGCGGGAGCTAAAATGAAGTGTCAACAGTCTTACGCTGGGCCTGCCCCCTCCTTCTCGACAGCTTCATCCTTCTCGCCGACTCTGCCGAGAGCGGATCCTGGCTGACTGAGAGTGAATGTTCTCGCCCTTCTCCTGATGAGAAATCTTCTAACCTCGATGCTGTCGCTGGACGGCGTTGGGTGAATGGAGCCCACTCAACGCCCTTGCTGCTGACCGCGGCGTTGAGTGAGTGGAGCTCACTCAACGCCCTTTCCGCTGGATGCGGCGTTGAGTGAGTGAAGCTCACTCAACGCCCTTGCTGCTGACCGCGGCATTGAGTGAGTGAAGCTCACTCAACGCCCTTGCGGCTGACCGCGGCGTTGAGTGAGTGAAGCTCACTCAACGCCCTTGCTGCTGACCGTGACGTTGAGTGAGTGGAGCTCACTCAACGCCCTTTCCGCTGGATGAGGCGTTGAGTGAGTGAAGCTCACTCAACGCCCTTGCTGCTGACCGTGGCATTGAGTGAGTGAAGCTCGCTCAACTCCCTTTCCGCACGATGCGGCGTTGAGTGAGTGAAGCTCACTCAACGCCCTTGCTGCTGACCGTGGCGTTGAGTGAGTGAAGCTCACTCAACGCCCTTGCGGCTGACCGCGGCGTTGAGTGAGTGAAGCTCACTCAACGTGTAACACCCCTATCCGTCGCATAGCATATAGCAGTAGGTCCGGTCGGGGCCCAACGCCATATACTACGGACAGACCGGTTGGTTACGCGTTGAAACCATACAACCAATCACAAACGACCTACACAGTGTCATTCTAACGAAAGCAATTTCTTAAGTTGCACAAATAAAAGAACCCTGTCAAGCACGAATGTCTAATACTAGATAAAATAGGAATGATTAATACAAAAGTACCGGCCTTATGGCCTTACAATAGTTCCCTCATACATGAGTGTCTTTCATACTTCGGCTCGCAGGCCGGCCATACATGAGATAAACGGAAAACATAAAAAGGGTAGGCCTTCGAGGGCCAGCACCGCAACATGGGCTTTAACTCGCTATTTCCCGCTCGGCTCCGCAGCACCTGCAAGCCACAATCCACCGCCCGGTGGTAAACAAAAGCAACGGTCAGCTATGCTGACCAAATTATAACGATCCCGCCACCGTAATCGGGGCGGCGATGCTCTTTCCCTACACTTTATTAGTATAGCATCAATATAGTGTAAACACACTTCAACACAGGCGTAGGCTCGTACGGCCACACACCTCGTGCACACAGGGCACATTCACGGCGAACCGGCCAACGTCACGTCAATTCAAGCCATAGACGTTCTCGTTCCACCACCGCCCCTTGGACGGCCAATCACATGAGCATTTTATCTTCCTGGCCTTGGTCACGACAATTTAAGCCATAGACCGCCGAAGACTCTCATCCATGCCAACGGTCCCACCGAATGACATAGATCGGGTACGGTTCCGCCTGACCCGTGCTCATTCCGTAACGACAATTTATGCTATATGCGCAGTTCAAGACTCTCCGAGTCCCGTTTCCGCCACAACAATAACATAACCCGGTTATGTTCACGTTGGCTCCCCGACCATCACGTTGGCAAAACCCGCTTTTGCCCAGTTTTCCGGGTGCACCTTAGAGTTAACCCCCAAGGCTCCCTGCTACAATCTACCACGTAGAAAACCCGAAAAACGCCCAAACACCCGGAGTCTTCCCCGGTTCATATGCAATGCAACATCACCGATCCGGCTCTACTTGTCCGGATAGGCTTCACACACAATGCCTATGCCCGTTTTCACATACGGACTCTATACAAGGGGGACTTTACATATCTACCCCAAGGAACGCTCCAACTCTTCGCTCACTCGCGAGAGAGGGCTTCCTATGCAAAGGGAAAAAGGGTTTCACATGCCCAAGGATGAAAAATCGTTACCCTTGCGTTCTTCCGCGGCGCCATGAAAAACTACGCGGTTGGAAAGCACCGCAACGGCGTCGTCTTCGCGGATCTGGACTCGGATCGCGATTCGGAGCTCCGACGCTCCACCGGTGGTCGGATCTTGGTCTCCAACCTCTTCCTTGCTCTCCCTTCTCTCTAAACCCTTAGAGAGAGAATGCCCCAAAAAATGGGGTATTCCACCCTAATTCCCGGCTAAAAGACCCCAGTAACAGCCCCCAACCGTTGGATCCAAAGCCAAGGAAACGAACGGCCACGATTAGGCCTGAAATTACAAAAACTGGGCCGAACACGGGTTGCAACACGGCCGTGTCACCCATTCGTCGTCTCGACCGACTCGATAACCAGCACACGGCCTTTAACACGGCCTCCGACACGCCCGTGTCGAATGCGACACGGCCGTGTCACGGCCCGTGTCACCCCCTTATGCAGCGACCAACATTCTGAACCCGAGAAGGACACGGTCCGCGACACGGCACCCGACACGCCCGTGTCACATGTGACACGCCCGTGTCTGTGCTCGTGTCATGACCCGTGTACACCTCACTCAACGATCGTTGAGTATGGTCTTTGAGGGACTGACACGCCTGGGACATGCCCGTGTCCCAGGCTGTGTTCAGCCTCTCAACGATCGTCGACCCCAGCAACGTCGACCATGCGGCCAAACAGCGAACCCGAGCACGACACTCCCTGGGACACGCCCGTGACCCAGGCCGTGTCACCCCTGCCAAAACACAGATTTGGCTCAAAACGCCCCCCGTCACCCTATTGAGTTTCGGGGCGTTACACAACGCCCTTGCTGCTGACCGCGGCGTTGAGTGAGTGGAGCTCACTCAATGCCCTTTCCGCTGGATACGGCGTTGAGTGAGTGAAGCTCACTCAACGCCCTTGCTGCTGACCGCAGCGTTGAGTGAGTGAAGCTCGCTCAACGCCCTTTCCGTTGGATGCGGCGTTGAGTGAGTGAAGCTCGCTCAACGCCCTTTCCGTTGGATGCGGCGTTGAGTGAGTGAAGCTCACTCAACGCCCTGCCTTGTCGCCTGCTCCTAAGTGGGAGCTCCCCCGACGCGAGAGCTCTTATGGCCTTCAGGCCCGAGCTAACTTATGGCTGGTCCAACCCCAACCGTTGTGCCTCTGGGTCACACCCAGCGAATATGGGGTTGTACAGAAGATTTCGTTGGGCAATTGATGGGGTCAACTCCCTTTTATAATATATTTGGGGTGCAATTAATCCATTCCCCCATGATCCCACCATCTAAATGGGGATCATGGGAAAACTGTTGCTCGCGCGATCGGCGCATTCGATCGCACGCGATCCGTGGGCGTCTGGTCGCCTTCCTCGAACTGCTCGAGGGTTGACCAACGGGGTCGACCCCTCTATCCCGTCGTCGGCAGGACGGCTTAAGCCGGCCCCATTTTCGGCCGGTCGGGAGCCGCGCCTTGCGGCCGCGCTCCCGCGGTCGTAAGGGGCGGAGCTCCTGACGACCACCCCAGCCGGCGGGGGGGCCTTCCCTCCCGCGACCGCCACGGGAGGTGTCGGGCGCGGCCGACTGCGCCCCACCCCTTGGCGGGGAGAGAACGGCCAGTCGTCCCCCTCTCGGGCGGCCCTCGGCCGGTCGCTCCTTGCGGCAGGCTTGTGTCGCCCTTGCGGCCGGCGCCACGCCAGGTAGCTTGTTGGCACCGCGTCTGGGGGCTAGCGTCGGGTCCGCGCCCGACGGCCGCCGTCGTGGCCGCGCCCGATGTGCGACCCGACCCTCGCCGGCCGCCGGCAATGCCCCCGGCCGGTGCTATGTCGGCGGCTTGCTGTCTTTGACGGGGACGACTACCCGTGAGGTGGTAGTCGGGCGCTTCTCTTGCCCTCCTTGGGCGCCCTTCCCGCCGTTCGATCATTCCGTCACGATTAGGACCATCCGATGCACGGGTAACCACCCGCGTAACCACCTATAGTAATGAGGGAGACATGTTTTAGTGGGGGGCTTGCATTTAGTAAAATTAAATATACGATTAATATTCCTCCAAAACCATGCTCATAATAATGATATTGGTGGTTACGGTGTGCGGATAGCCGCATTACCACCGTAACCACCTCCTGGAGACTATAAAAAGGCCCACAAACTTCCTCATTTCACACTTTTTCGCTCATCTGCTTTCTTTTTCCTCAGATCAGAGCTCTGTCGGATTCCTCCTACGTGTCACCTCCAAGCCATCTTCAACCCTCCTTAGAGTTTTCTTCGAGCCACTCGCATGTCATCGCCTCACCACAAAATTTTGCCCAAGTTCTGGAACGAGCGACGAGAAGGAAATTCTTGTTACATCAAGCTTCCCGTTTGTTCACCTTTCCCCAGCAAACAGTCTCGCGCGGGGAAACCTGTTGCCCGCCGTGAGTATAAGTACCACTCTCTCACCTCCAAAGTGTAACGAGGAGCGGTCTGTCGCCCTCAATTCTCCAAGAAAGTTACTCCGGTCGTGTGGTTTTGGACCCACTTGAGGGGTTTTTTCATGTCAAAACTTTGTGTGTACAATTCCTCTCTCATTGACTGTGTGCGCGCCGATCGCTCTGAAAGCTAAGGCGATCCAAGTTATTCCGGTCCGACCAGGACATCGAGTTTGACCGCAACAATTATAATATGATAATTATTCTTAAGCAAAAAATGTAAAATTAGTTCTTAAATTTTGGTAACTTTTAAATTTCAATCTCTCAATTTTTAAAATGTTGAAACCAATCTTTAAATTACTAAAACCAAACAATATCAGCCCTAATAGGCTAATAGTTGTTTTTGTTTGCCATTAAACCAAAATAAATTAAAAGTAGGTTGTTCCTGTCACTTACCTTAATGTTCTGTTATATGTTCATATAGTTTGAATTTTTATGTTAAAATAGGTTGCTCCTCCAAATAGATTTAGGGTTTCACATTCCAGCTGGCGCTCCATCTTCCTTCTGCACCATACCTACTCGAATCATCTCTGTGTTCAACTCGTCGTTGTTCCATCTTCCTCTACCTCTGATTCCTGCTTCAAAATGGTTAACTCTCCATCTCCTTGAAGTAGACATCCCCTCCGACGGGGCTTGGGAGGCAGAAGAGTCCAAAATCTCAACTTCCTGTTCCTCAACAAGCAGAGTCCCAGCCACTCGAGACCTACTAGGGGCTGCTCCCGAACGCCCCTTCAACAGGTCAGTAGGGCGATGCGCTGCGGATGAATCTCCATGGCTCTCAAATATCAACTTTCTCTTTCGATCATGACCCAACGGAGCAGCGACAGAATGCTCTGGATCAGCAACAAGGTCACCCAACAACAAACACTTTCCCTCTATGAAAAAAAAGATACTAAACAGATGGTCCGCTAGTTTGTTAGGAGCTCCGAACCCGAGCATCGGTGTAAAATCATGCTCGGGGCCCTTCATTCAGCGACATCGGTCTGGAAGGGAGCTCCAAAGCTCGGGCTACTTCTAGAGATTTCAGATGTATCTATACACTGTGATCATGTGGCGCATGTCCACCCGACTCTCAAACATCAATCAAGTCTTGTTGCAATGAACCTCGATATGGCCACCGCCGTCGGCGCGAACATCACACAATTCCTTGAAGAGATCCGGCGAGAACTGCAAACCATGTTCGCGGAAGAAGGCAATCAGACCCATAATGTGTGTCATCGCCAAGGGGTTGAACTGCGATGCCAGAACCCCACAATGTTTCAAGATCTCTGTGACTTCTTTACATAGTGGGAACCAAAATCCGGCCTTAAGAGATGATTCGCATAAAGTCATCCAGCCCACCAGGGGACTCTGCACCTGATGCTCACCTGAGGAATCTTGATTTCAAGACATGAGGGAATGTTGTAGTGCCTCCACCAAGAAGCAATTTGCTCTACAGTAAGAGTGGAACACATACAAATTGGCCTACGGTGAACAGCACGCCTCGGAGCTTGGAAAAACATGCAAAAGATAAGTAAAAACCTGGTCTAGGGGACACATCTGTAGCTACGATCCACGCGTCGGGAGTAGCAAGGCAAGTCGCACACACGCGCAACACATCAAATCAAACCGCGCAAGAAGCGCGCGGGGCGCACCCTGTGCGAGCAGCACGCAAGGCGCAACCCATGTGCAGCACGCGGGGTGCAGCCCGCGCGAACCCCGCCGTAGCAGCCCGTGCGTGGGCTAACATGCGATCTCCACGCGCGGGCTAACCCCCGCACACCGCACAGGCTAACCCACGCACAACACGTGGGACACAACTCGCGCACATTGCGCACGGGCCAACCCGTACGCAACGCGCGCGGGCCAGCCCTCGCACATCACGTCTGAGCCAACCAACGCTCACCACGTGTAGGATATCCCGTGTGCATCGCGCGAAGAGCAACCCACGCGCCCACCACGTGGGGTGCGCAACCCGCACGCAGCGCGCAGGGCGTAACCAGCGCTCGCACTCCTCGTGCTCAGGGGGCTCCCCGCATACGCGCCCCAACGCAAGAATTGGCATCCCGCTCCATTTGGTCTCTCCCCTTCATACGCTAGAGCCTTGCACCCATCGTGATTCTCGCCGCAACTCACCACCATACCTTTTCACGTTGACCGCGCCGTCACGCGCATCCTCCGTTACACCCGCCATTAAGGTCCGGATCTGTGCAAGGGTAAAAGCCCGCGAACTTCACTTGCTTCGGCTCCGAACTCCGAGGTCTTTTAGGGAACAAATGATGGGATCAGCCCCAATTTATAGAAAAAAATGGGCTGCACATACCGAAACCGCCCTCTCCCCCATTGAAGTCATGGGAGTTACGCGGGTAACCGCCGCGCGCGGGATCCGCACACCCTATTCGCGAACTACCGTGCGCTGGATCGCGCGCGGTCCAACCGCCACCGCCCGACGGTGCTAGCCGCCCCCTCTAACAACCCGGCGACGGGAGGTCCCGGCGTGGCCGACCTCCGCGAAGGCCGTCCGGGGCCGCCAAATCCCGGGCGGCCTCGCTGCTTGCGGGGCCGGCCAAAGCCACCCGACCTCGGGCGGCCTTACAGCAGCCGACCCTGCGATGAGCCGACCAAGACCGCCCAATCCCGGGCACCCTCCTCGCGGCCGGCCCTCGCAAGTGTCGGCCAAGGCCGCCCAAATCTGGGCAGCCACGCTGCGGCCGACCCCACAAGGGGCCGACCAAGGCCGCCCGATCCTGGGCGGCCGAGTAACAACCGGCCCAGCAGAGGGCCGACTAAGGCCGCCCGATCCCGGGCGGCCTCCCCGCGGTCGGCCCTTGCAAGGGCCGGCCGGGGCCGCTCCTGCGAGGGTCGCCTGAGGCTGTCCTCCCCGGGCGGCCTCTCCGTGGCCGACCGCCCGCGCTGGCGTAGTCGGGTCATCGTTCTTCGCGGGCGGGTCTTCCCTCAACCCGGGGGCAAGATTGTTATTTCTCAAAAGTGGTGATCCGCGTGATCATTTTCGAGCGATTTTATTGGTCGGTCCGGTAGTCACTAAGCAAAATTACCGGACCGCCCTCGTCTAAATCTATAAATAGGCTCAGTTCTATTTCAAAAAGGATCTTTTTCTGCAGTTCACTCCGCTTCACTCCTCTCTCCCCCCATTTTCTCTGCAGGATCTACGTTCAAGACCACCACTGCAAAGCAAGGCGAATGCATCAAGGTCAAGAGTAGGTTTGCAAGAATGCAAGTCAAGAGAGAGACGAGTGAAGTCGCCCCCGCCGTCACGTCAAGACAACTTCGAAGGAAGTAAGCGTCCGCATCTTCGATGAACGAGCATCAGAAGACCGCCAAAGCAGCACGACGGTCGGTGACACCTGTCATTCATTCTCCTCCCCTCTCACAAACTGTAACGAGGTGCGCCCTGTCGCCCTCGCTTTCCTCTCAGAAGCTCTGTAAAAACACTCATATAGTGAAAGTTAGGTCGGCAATGTACAAACCACGTGATTTTTCACCCCGATTGCGGATTTTCCACATCATCAATTCTTCGTCCTAGCATCTAATTAATCTTTGACTGTTGGCACGCTCGTCCGCTCACAAGCTAATACGGTTGTAGACCCGATCTACCAAGAGCACCGCGCGATTCCCCAACAAAATTATTATTATGTGAGGTGATGCTAATATTTATATGTTTCTCACATAAATTATTATGGTTTAATGTGCTAATAAAATGTTGACCATATTTGCCTAATGCCCTAGGGGGGAACCAAGGGGTGTGAGGATATTGCTTAGTCATTGATAACTAAAATTGTATTATTAAATATTACAAGAAGCATGAACCAGTAGAACCCCGACGAGAGCACTTACTGAGCTTCAACTCGAATCAAGGTAGAAGACGTGCTATCAGAACAACTCCTGCTCCACTCCGAGTTCCACATGCTTCCACCGATTCATCAGATGATCCAGTGAATGTGAGCATTGTCGAAGTCATCATTGTTAATTAGTCTTTTATGACTTGTTGCTTATTCAGGGCACATGTAGCCCTCTGTTTCCCTATTTTGCTACTTTGATGTTTGAGAAGTTTATGGTTGTTTTTTTTTGATAATGTTTATGTTAGTATATTTCATGTTCCTTACTCTTGCTATACTTTTGTGTATGTATACTCTATTGGGAGTTTTGTGGCGAATAACCAGAGGTGTATGTGTTATGGGGTGGTGTTTACCATGTTGATGGTACCATCGCGAGAAGATTAATTTGGGCATAAGTTCACTCTCTGTCTCTGAAAAGGGATCTTAGATTTTCAATCGCAAATAGAGATATGAGAATTTTTTATCAGAAGTGTAGAAGATAGTTCTGATGAGAGAAAAAACAAAAAAAATCTCTATTTATTTCTCAATATGAAAAGTTCAAGAAGAAAGTGGTGTTGATATGTATCAAAGATTCAATCTCACAATAAGTCGATTAAGAGGCTTGGATAAGGAAATTTCTATTACATAAATAAATGACAAGTTACTCATGAGTTTCCCAAACACTGGACCCAATGATTTGGTCTATAAGAGAGACTTAGATGGCAAAAGAAGATCACCACAAATGAACTCCTTAGAAAGCTAAAATCTTATGAAATGTTACCCCACAATAGTGAAGAATACACGTTAAAAGAGAGTTTATTCAGCCTCAAGAGAAAAATCAGTGGATTTTAAGGCCTCTGATGATGAAGGATCTTCTATTGATGATGAGATTACTCTTGAGAAGATTTAAGAAATGGATGAGATCAAAAAATTTCAATAGAAAATATAACAGATTAAGGAGCAAATCAAAGTATGACAAAGCTCATTCTAATGGGATTATTTGCTTTGCTTGTAGGAAGGCTAGGCACAACTCATGAATGTCCAAAAAATAAAAAGAAAAATAAAAAAAATTGTGCAAAAAGGAAAAGAAGATAAGAAAGTGAAAAGTTTCATTGCTGAAATTCAAAATGAGATAGACTCAAAAAATTCCTCCAACTTTGAAGACGAAGAAGTTACTGAAACAAAATGCTTGATGACACTGGGTTTTCTTCATGAGGAAGAAGAGGTAATAAATTTTAATAACTTTGATTTTCAATCTAAAGATTTCAATATTATATTTGAAGGTTTTTTCAAAGATTAATTTGATGCAAAAAAGAAAATGAAAATACATTTACAAAAAAACACCTCAGTTTCAACTGATAATAAAGATTTAAATGGTATGCTAGAAACATCAAATCATTTGGATCAACTAATAAATTGAAGGTTGATTTTTTTTAAAGAGAAGGCAATGTTGTTAATGTGCAAAAAAAGGTATTAATTAATGATCTAAGAAAAGTAAAGTGGTTTAAGCCCATGAGCACATGGGAAGCGCTATTTTTACTACTTACATGTATTTTTTATTTTTATTTTGTATAGTGAGACTTAATTTAGTGTTTATAAAAAATAGTGCGTAACAATCAATCATAGTCGTTCACGCCAAGTGTCCAACCCCCTGAAAGTGAGGGTAAGATCTATCTCAACTCTAGAGGGGGGGGGGGGTGAATAGAGTTTATTCAAATAAGTTTCACAGTTTTGAGAATATTAGCACATATAAAATTTAATTTACACTATAGTGTAGAGTGCTAGAAAGAAATTTAAGAAGCAAGAAATTAAGAACACAGCACACAGCAATAATCAAACAAACAATCCAGAAGACACAAGAAAATATAGTGGTTCCCCAAAAACCTGGGTACATCCACTCTTCTACCACCCTTGGTAGGAATCCACTCAGGATGAGTTGATCAGGTGTCCTGACACCAATGAGCTTTTGATAAGGTGCTTAAAAACCAAAACTGGATTTTTTTGATAAGGTGTCTTGCCACCACTGAGTTTTGACAAGGTTCTCAGAACCAGACAGAACTTTTGAAGGGAGTTCAAGAACCCTTTTACTGAATAATTCTATTGAATTATCTGGAGAAGATTATGATTCAATGCTTAATCGAATGGGTCACAATGCTGTCAACCCTAACAAACTTTTAAAGAAAAATCTGTCTCTGGAATATCAATTCCTGGCTGATGTAGTTGGGAAAGTGCTGTTGGCCAAGCACTCAGCTCATGACACCATCTTTAGATATCAACTTTGTTTGATGGGAGCTTTAGTTGATAAGAAACACCTTGATTGGGGATCCATCTTCTTCAACTTAATTAAGAAGAAGATCAATAAGATTGTTGTGAGTTTTGGGAGAATCTTAGGGGTCTATCTGCACTACAGATGCCCTGAACTGTTAACCTCCTCTGGGATGTTCATCAATGCATCCAAGAGGCTCTCCTGTGCCCTATTCAGCAAATGGGACAGGCAAATCATCAACCCTATAAGAGCTACTGCACCACTTCCTTCAGGCACAAGGATTGCTTCAGTCACTCCACCAGCAGAAGTGTTTCCTGCCTCTCTTCCTCCTCCAACTGTATCTACCCCAGCCATTTCCTCCTCTCCTCCAGTCACAACCATAACCATATCATCCCCCACTACCATTTCCTCACCAGTTTCATCCCCTCCAGTATCCACCTCAGAGGAATTCCATCCTCTCTTCTCTTATTCAACCTTCACCCTACCATCCTTCTCCCTTGTAGATGATTCCTTCATGGATGATTCTCCTTCCTCTCCTCCTGAGCCACCCTCTACCTCCTCTTTTCAACAAATGCTTCATGACATCCTTTCCCAACCATCCTTCACACCCTCTCTTGCTTCACCTATCTCCACCTCAACCTCTTCTATCTCCACAATTCCATCCTCAGAGCCATCCATTCCTACCTCCACACCTTCAGCTCCAGCCAACATCCCTCAATCTACCTTTAATCCTACCTCTGCTCAAGCCCCACTTGAGCATGTAGATCTTCCAAGGTTGGCAGACAGACTTTATGAGTTGCTAGCTCCCAGGCTGACATCTCTGTTGGAGACTTCCCTGGCTCCACTCCTGAAACAAGTTTAGGAGCTGTCTACCAAGCTTTCCTCCTTTTCCTCCTCCCAGGCAATCCCTTCTACTGGGTGCCTTGATTCAGCTCTCCTTGAACCAAGGCAGGGGGAGATGCTTTATAAAGAAGTGGATGTGCCAGTGGATGCTCCTGTTTTTGCTCAAGCTCCTGCTCACTCAGAAAGCAGTGGATGTGCTTTTGCACTAAATCTTCAGAGCCTGCTATCTCAATTTGATACAGTTCATTTCAGCTTTCTGCCAGTACCTCTCACTGAAGATCTGTCTAAGGCCATTGTGCCTGTATCTGTTTGTGATCCCAGCCACATTGAATCCTATATCAATTCCTGGAAGGCTGTGGATATTCCTGTTGCTGCTATTTTATCTGTGATCTGATTGCTGCTATATCTTTGCTTGGTTAGCTCTTGTTTTGAATGTATGCTTATTCTTTTCCTGATCTTGTTTGTAAATAGTAATCCTAACCCAAATAGGGGGAGATTGTTGGAACACCCTATTACTAATTTGGGTAAGGATCACTATGTTTGTCTTAGGAAACCAGGTTGACCTAGTTGTATAGTTGTAAAGGTCAACATTAGAATGAGTCTAGGGCTTAGAACTTAGGTTTGAAGCTGCCACCAGGACCTATATCCTTGACATTGGAATGGTCCTGGTGGCAGCTTCAAACCTAAGTTCTAAGCCCTAGACTCATTCTAATGTTGACCTTTACAACTATACAACTAGGTCAACCTGGTTTCCTAAGACAAACATAGTGATCCTTACCCAAATTAGTAATAGGGTGTTCCAACACCCCCTTTTTCATTATATAATAGGGGTGATGACTGTCATTGTGGGGAATTATTAGCCTTTCGAAAATCCAGAGCCGACAATGTTATCGCAGTGTGACGTGGCAAGATTCCGGGGTGCGGCGCCTCAATTAACTATTTTAGTTTTCAGTTTCGTTTCCTTCTCCCATAACTCATCCCTCGATCTCTAGTCTCTGCTGCAAAACCACACTTTTCATCCCCACCATTACAAGCGCCACTCATCCTCTTCCCCCTCTTCATCCCGTCACAATCTTTAACTGGATACACCTGAACCCCCTCCAACAGGATCCTCTCCAGTTCGACTAAACTGGATACTATCCAGTTCGCAGTCCTGATTGTTTCTCCCAAAATCGGACGGCGAACGCGAGACGGTAAGCTGGCGAGAGCTTAGCTGGCAAGCTGAGTTGACGAGGCGACTTTTGCGATCATTTATCCTCTGTCGTTGGATGATGAACTGGATACTATCCAGTTCATCCCAACTGAAGAGGATCCCGGTCCGAACCCCTTTACAACTACGATGCCCTTCTGCCTCCTCGCCCCTTTCAGCTGCAAGAAGGAGAACCTGTTTACTAGCTTAATTAGTTGAAAATTAGAAAGAATGTTGTGTTCAATTTCTAAGCCTATTTAATTTTATTACTCAATTTACTTCCACATTAATTTATATAATACATGTTTGTATCATATAAATTATATTTGTTGAGTCAACCAAACACCACTTGCATAGGATCGCATCACATCCCATCTTGCGCCAATATAATGAAAGCGGGGGTGTGTTGTCCTGCACCGTGCAGTGCAGCACATCCAACGGTTGTGAGTGCATCCATCTCGCGCACGGATCTTGGCACGAGTGTTAATGTATTGGCGGTCATTGGATGACGCAATGCACGGTGCAGTGCAGCCCCCCACTATTCCCAATATAATTTAGACATGAAAGGATGTTGCACACAGTCTCATGGAAAAATCATCCGTGACATGTGTATATAGAAACAACCTCGGCGCACCAGTTGACCTATTGCCATGTGACCTTGAAATAATTTTTGTGTCCGGGTAACATTCCCAGAGGAAGGAGCGTGAGTTGCGATCTCGCCATTGGATCAATCCTGCTCGTCGCCCGATCTAACGTGTACTCGCCTATTTTTTCCTTTTTCTTTTCTCTATTTATTGTTGGTGGTCAGATCTAAAATCAAGCGGTCATCTCAACTAGAGAGTTACTTAAAACCGAAAACCGTAAACCGAACCGGAAACAGATCGGAACCGCAAAGAACCGGACCGAACCGTTCGCAAATTATTTGGGTTTCGGTTTGAATTTTGAAACCGAAAACAACAATTTTCCGGGTGTGATTCCTTCATTTTATTATCCGGACCGGAACAGGAACCGGAACCGCAACGTACATGCCTGGAGCGGTTCCAAAATTTTTAGACCCGATGCGGACCGAACCGTCACAAAATCAAACTGCAACCCGTCTATTATTATTATTATTATTATAATCTAAATATATATATTTGTCTCTAAAATAAAATTAGTTTGTATTTATTAAAAAAGTCAAAAACCTTTTTCTTCACATCCTATCAGCCTGTCATCAAGCATATCAACATAATGGTCTGATGTCCATGACCTGCTTCCTGCTTCTTGGCTCTTGTTTGGACAGTAGCAGGCACGGGACGCACCAGCACAACAACTTCTTTTTACGCTTTACTCAAGGGGAAAAAGAAGACGTTCTAGGGTACAAGAACCTGGTCCGCCTGGAGGGGTGAAGGCGTTCTTCGGTACTGAAGCGGCAAAGGCATTCTCCGGTACTACAGCCAGTGGCAGACCCAATACAGGGTTGTCGTCTCCACGTCGGGCTGCCGTCTGGTTGGAGGCTAGCCGGTTAGGGTTTGGACGGTTAAAGTGCTAAACTTCTTTGTGTTTCCTGTTAGTCAATCATGAATTTTTGCCATATTTTGAATTTCTTGTGGTCAAAAAGACAACACACTTTTACAGTTTTATTTAAAAAAACAGTACATTTTACTGTTTTATTTAAAATCACTATATGCGATTGATTGCTACAATATTTTAAAAAATTCAAATAATAATAATAACAATAATACCTACAATATAGAGAAGAGAGCTAGCAATCCTAACTTATACAGATGTGTTGATTGTTAACATACAATATAAAAATCAGAGATAGTAATCCCATGATATACATGTGTATCAAATATTTATAATAATAATAATATAAAATTATCATGAAAAAATAAATAAACATTAATAAACAAATATGACCGAACCGAAACCGCAAAAAATCGGACCGAACTGCCAATAAATAATTTGATTTTGATTCTTAGTGAACCGGAACCGGAACTGCAGGATCTACTGTTCTAAAAATTATTTTGGAACCGGAATCGAAACCGGAACCTGTAAAGCCAAATAAGATTTTGGTTTTAATTTGAAGAACCGTTACCTTAACGGTTCGATTTATGATTTTTGTAGAACCGGAACCAAATCGAAACCGTGACAGCTCTAATCTCAACCACTTTCTTTCCTCTGAAAAAACTACTCAGACCCAAAAATTATTCATGACCTTGATGTCACAAATTCAAGTTCTGAAAAACAAAAAACTTATTCCAAAAATGCCGAATGAAATTTGCCTGTATATATTTCAAGGGGACCTTACCGGAAGCGAGGGGTGTGCTGCACAGCCTGCACTGCACCGTAGAGTGCAGCACATCGAACGGCTGAAAGTGCATCAACACTCGCGCCGAAATATGTGCGCAATACTGATGCCGGTGCAGTACAACATCCCCCTTACCCGACCTTACCACAGTTCTATGCGAGCTGTCCTTTTATCTTATAAACTATAAAGTTACTTCAAAAATATCAATTTAAAAAGAAGAAACTCCTCCTACTTGTACGGGCAAATGCACTTTTATGAGGACTCCTATTCCTATACGACGCAAGCAAAGAAAAGTCATGGCTTGCGTGACAAGCGCCTTTTGTCAAGCCGTCTAGTCACTCTCAGCCACCTCACTCTCACTGACCAAAATCACAAACTATCCTTCCTTAAAAACACTCATCTTTTTTGGATCCCGATCCCTGGTGTTCCCGCAGAAATTTCAGGGGATGAAGTTTTAATTTTGCCTAATCACTCTAGTGGAATCAAAAAATATTTTTCGGAGTGAGTTTTTTCGGGGCTCAAATCGAGGGTCTAAACATTTCAAATCATTTAACATGAAAGTTATTCGTCTCGGAAATATCTACCCCCCGGAACCCTGGTGTTCCAGCAGAAATTTCAGGGGTGGAGTTAATCATTTTTTTTTGATTCTACTCGAGTGATTTGCAAAACTAGAACTCCACCCCCTGGAGTTCCTTCCCGCGGGAACTCCGGGGGGTGAAGTTCCTATTTTACGAAGTAATGGAACGGAATCAGAAAAATAGTTAACATGAAAGTTGTAGATATTTCTGAGACGAATAATTTTTATGTTGAACATTTTTTGATTTGAAGTCGTTTAGACCCCCGATTTGAGACAAGAAAAAACTCAGCCAAAAAATAATTAAATTAATTATTTTCGGACCGAGTTTTTTCTGATCCTAAATCGGGAATCTAAACGACTTCAAATCAAAAAATGTTAAACATGAAAGTTATTCTTCTCAAAGATGTCTACAACTTTCATGTTAATCATTTTTCTGATTCCGCTCCATTACTTCGCAAAATAAGAACTCCACCGCCTGAAGTTCCCGCAGGAACTCCAGGAGATCCCGATCCACGAACTCGAGGGGATCGGGGTCCACCTTTTTTTCCCTCTCTAGCCACGTAATTCACTCCTCTATATAATGTTCTCTTTCTAGCTCTTCTTCTTCCACACCACCAGTCATGGAATCACCAAAACAAAACCCTCACGACGACAACTCTTCTTCTTCCTCCTCCTCCTCCTCCTCCTCTCTGAAGCTCTTCGGCTTCTGGGCCAGCTCGTACACTCACCGCGTTCAGCTCGCCCTCAAGCTCAAAAACCTCCCTTTCGACTACATTGAAGAAGATCTCGCCGATAAATCCCCCGCCCTGCTCCTCAACAACCCAATCTACAAAAAAGTTCCCGTCCTCCTCGCCGGCGGCAGCCCCATCCCGGAGTCCCTCATCATTCTCCACTTTCTCGACGACCGCTTCCCCGAATCGACCCCGCCGCTCCTCCCCGCCGCGCCCCGCGACCGCGCCCTCGCACGCTTCTGGGCGCATTTCGCCGACGACCGGCTCGGTCCCGCCGTCGCCGCCGTCTTCGCCTCCGACGGCGACGCGCAGCGCGCCGCCGTCGGCCGCTTCCGCGACGAGCTCCGGCTCGTCGAGACCGAGCTCCGCGAGGGCGCCTTCGCCGGCCGGCGCTTCTTCTCCGGCGGCGACCGCATCGGGTTCCTGGACATCATCCTCGGCTGCGGCTCCTATTGGCTCGCCGTCTTCGAGGAGGTCGCCGGCGTGAAGCTGTTCGAAGCCGGCGAGTTTCCGAGGTTCAATGCCTGGCTCCGAGACTTTGAGGAGCAGGAGGAGGTGAAGGCCATCATCCCGCCTTTCGACAGGCTTCTCGGCTACGCCCGCGGGCTAAGGCAGGTCCTGCTCGGCGGCGGCGGCGGCGGCGGCGGAGGCAACTCCGGCGAGGGGGAGAATGTTGGAGGAGTACTGGCCGATGAGTGAAGGTTAGGGTTAGGCCATGCATGTGGGGACTGCAATCTGGAGTAGGGCTCAATTATTAATTATGCTTTCCTTTATTTCTGGTAGGGTATGAATCTATGAGTTGAAGAGACATATTTCTAATTAGTAGAATCTTTTCAGTACTTGAGCGCACGTGGGAGTTTATATCAGGAAAAGGTTAATGTGAAACTGCCACATGTGTTCAGACTTCAGAGTGTTAACTCTATCTTATTAATTAACTTATTACTTGCTTTTTAGGGTTTCATTTTCTCAACAAAGAAGTTCTCTTGTGATTTTTTGCTATACTATATTTGTACAATTCGTCTTCATCAAGGGTGTGTGGGCACCCTTACAGTCGGGGTGAGGGGGATGTATAATTCAAAATTTGTCGAGATTAGATGCAATCGATGATGACCTATAGGTTCTTGCCCACTTAGGAGGAGTGGAGTAGAAGTCACCTCTCATGGGAGAGATCCAATCTCCCTGGGGCGAGTGCAGCCCCTCAGGGGCAAGTCCAGACTCCCTGGAACGAGTGCAACCCCCCAAGGACGAGTCCAGGCTCCCCGGGGCGAGTGCAGACCCCCAGTGGCGATTCCAGGCTCCAAGGGGCCAGTGCAGCCCCCAGGGGAAAGTCCAGGCTCCCTGGGGCGAGTGCAGCCCCCATGGGAGTGTCCAGGCTCCCTGGGGCGAGTGCAGCATCTCAGGGGCGAGATCAGGCTCCCTGGGGCGAGTGCAGCCCCCCAGGGGCGAGATCCAGACTCCCTGGTGCGAGTGCAGCCCCCCAGGGCGCGAAGTCCATGTTTAGGGCGAGTGGCAAGTCCCAACTTCATCAGGTACTCGCCCACCCCAGGATATCTCTTTAGGTCTGCTAGTATCCCCTCAAAACCGTGGAGTTACGCTGTTGACAAACCGTGGAGTTACGCTGTTGACAGACCATTTTGAGTTGCATTTAGTAAAACCCAAAAAGCGGGATTTCGCTATTTGCAGACCAAACTTGGAAAATTATAAATAGACCCTCACTGGCACCTTGGTGAGGGGAAGACTTCTTCTTGCTTCCCCCTCCCAAGGCTGACTCTGGTTGGTGAGAGCTCTCAAGGCCCACCAAGGTGCTCAGCTCAACATTGGTTAGAGAGGGAAGCTCTCTTTGATCTTCGGGATGTGTGACGGGACCTACTCACTAAAGATCGGAGTCCGTCTCTTAGTTCCAAGCAGCTGGTCAGGTGCTCTCGCGCTTGAGAGAAGTATGTGCAAGCTACCCCATTGGGTCCGAACTCCAAAAGAAGCCATGTTTTGCTTTCAATAGGGGATAAGGGTTTTTTCAAATTTAATTAGATATTATTATAAATAAATTAATTAAAGCTATGTACAAAATATTAAATTTAAAATTTTTTACTTTAAATTTTCAGAGAAGATCACTTTATACCGTTGCGGGTCGCTCCAGATTCATGTGCTTAGTTTGGCGGGCGGTGGGGCTTCCGCGGAAATCACCGCACCGCCCGATCGCCAGCATGGTTCCCGCAATGCAATTGATTTTCACGGAAATCTCGCGGTTGGGCGAAGCCCCACGACCAGACCGCGAGCATTCCAGAAAAGAGCGGAGGCGACAGGGCGGTGAGATACGCGTGATCGGCGCATGATCGACGCGTATCTGCCCCGCCAAACGAAGCCCTGGTAGACCAGATTAAAATTGAGTGTCTTAGCCCATGGAGCAGTCGAGGACGCACAGTTACAAAGAATGTAGAAGAATGGACATGCAAGTTTTTAATATGGAAAACCCGTAAACTGAGTAAAAAATCACGTGACAGGTTCAATGTCGGTCAAACTTCACTATTTGCAACTGAAGAATTCAAATACAACGGACCGCTTATTATTACAGCTTGGGTGAGAGAGAGAAAGTAACTTGCTCGGAGGGTGGCATGCCACAACTCACGAGGCTTAATCTTTGTATTTTGATGTGAGTGTTGAACACTCGTAGTCGCTGGCCAGACGCTAAGCACTGAAGGTTGTGCGCAATGGGGTTGCTGAGGAAGACAGATGGAACACCTAGCACGTTGGTGAATTGCAGGCTTTGGCACATCTCCAGCGCGCTCGTAGGTGGATTTTAGCAGAGTTTTGACCTATAGGAGGAGAAGACAGAGCAGAGAAAAGGTTAGAATGAGAGGAGGCATGAGGTCCTATTTATAGGCCCCAGAGGTGATTACGGTAGTTATACGGTTATCCACATTCCGTAACCACCCAAATTACTAATTGCAGATCATTTCTAATATAATATAAGACACAATATTTTTATAATTTTACTACGCGCATATCATAATTATTTCGGATATTCACACCCACCATCACTGGTGGTTATACCGTGGTTACGCTGGTAGTTACCCGTGCAACGAACGACGGCGAACGAAGAAGAATGTTCAGACGGTGGAGTGGGGTCGCCATTGGTGGTTATGCGGGAGGTTACCCATGCAACGAACAACGACGATCGAAGAACAACAATCGGATGGTGGAGAGGGGTCGTCATTGGTGATTCCTAGGTGGACCGTGGAGGGCGGAGGCACGACCAGCCGCAGGCTTGTTTACCGCGGAGGTCGGGCCCGACGCTGACCTCCCCTTGCGATCACGGGCTCTGGTCGTGAACGTCCACACACGCCGGCCAGGTGCAGCACCGACCGCGCATTGGGGCCACGACGCCAGTCACTCCTCGTGGTCGCAAGATGCGGCCTCGATCGGCCGCGCCTTACCGACACACGATTCCCCCTTATGAAATTATCGATAACTTAAATCATAGTTTTTGCTATCATATTTGCCTCAATACACTTACTAAAGTAGTCGGTCATCACGAGAATGAAGCGTCGATGTTCACTAACCATAGGGAAGTTCCAACATGGTCCTTGCCCCAAACTGCAAATGGCCCAAGAGTTGAAATAGAGGGCAACTATTGGGCAGGTCGAAAGATGTGGTGGTTTGAACTTATGACACTTGAAACACTTCTTGGCGAACTCGCTACAATCCTTTCTCATAGTGGGCCAGAGTAACCATAGCAGATAATTCTCTTTTAGAGCGTCATATAACTAAAATGACTTCACATTCTTCTGAATGGACTTTCTGTAGGTTCCTAGGAATATCTCCTTCTATCACTCATCTTACAAAGGGTGAAAAGAATGTTTTCCAGTAGAGAACTCTTGAGAGGAGGCAGTAATGCATAGTTTTGAGAGGGAACCTCCACTTATTGGTTTTCAAAGAGTGGAGCTCTCTGGTAGTTAAATAATAGATAAATGGGTTCATACACGAGGGGCTTCAGTCAATTTACATGATATGTGCTTCTTTAATCACTAGATGAAATAGCTCGGTGATGGTTACTCCTGTAGGGAGGCCATACATTGCTAATTCGTCAGTTTCTGTGTTTTCTTCCCGAGGTATGTGTCAAACGCTAAAGGTACAAAAACCATAGATTCTCTGCTCGACCATTAACTAATACATCTTCAAGACATGTTCTATGCCTCTAAAAGCCCTATTCACTTGTGATGTCATGACTAAAGAGTCTGTCTGTACTTTGATATATTCAATACCGAGCTCTCGCGCGAAGCCAAAATCAGTTATGAGCACATTGTATTATGCTTGATTGTTGTAGTCTGGAACGGGATCTTAACAGTTTGTTATACTTTGACGTCATTCTAATTGATTAATACAACTCATATTCCCATGGAGATCTTACCAGATGCACCATCTACAAACATGGTCCAACACAACGTGGTAGATATCTCCCGTTTATTGGCACCCTCCCCTGGGAAATCAATGATAAAGTCAGTGAGGACTTAGACCTTAATGGTCATTCTCGGAATGTATGATATATCAAATTCTTCAAGCTCAATAGATCATTTGATCAATCTTCCCGAATGTTCATGCATATCCAGAATAGACCTTAATAATTTGATGAAGTGAGCTTGAGAGTAGGAGCGAAGCCTTCACACTGATACTATCAGGGCCAAAATTAGCTTTTCCAATAGCGCATTTCGGTGCACCTCGGTAATGGTTGACATAATGGATGATGAATTGTTTCTTCCTTTTTTCACGTACTATGATAGAGCTGACGACCTTAGTGCTAACTCTAAGATATATAAAAAAAGATCTTCTAATTGATGATGATCTTGAAGGAGAGGGTTGTCGTCAACTGACGTTTCAACTCCATGAATGCCTTGATGCACTCTTCTGTCTACTCAAACTTGGTTCCTCATCAAAGAGGTCTAAAAATGGGGAACACTTGTCCCTTTAGCGAGAGATGAACTAGATCAGCCCCACGATTCTCCCCGCTAGATGCTAGACTTCCTTTGAGGTTCGAGGGGATGATACATCTACGATATCATATTGGGGTTGGACTCAAGACATTGGAGCGTAAAGAAATGACTAAGGAATTTTTCCCTTACATGCCCCAAAACACATTTGAACAGATTTGACCTCATGGTGTACATGTGGAGAATGGAGAACATTTTTTATTTGTCACAAACATGGTCTTCGAGCTTGCGCCTCTTAACAAGGAAATCATCAACTAAATATCCAGATTGTATCCCTTCTGATATATCTAAACACATGATCCATCATCCTCTAATATGTCGTCCCGATGTTCTTCAATCCAAAAGGCATAACACAATAGAAACAACAACCATCATTTGTGATGAAAGACATGTGAGGAATATTCGGAGTGTGCATCCATATTTGATGATACACTGAGAAAACATCGAGAAAACTCATGACCAAAATCCCCACAGAGGAATCAACCAAAGAGTCTATCTGCGATAAATGACAGTGGTCTTTGGGGGCATTCCTTATTGACTCTTGTGAAGTAAACACACATTCATCAACATTTAATTTATTCCAATTTATAGCCTATATCTATTAGGTGTCTATAACCTATTTATCTGTCCGGTTTTCCTGTCATCCATCCCCCTCTCAACTCGCTGGCTGCGTTTGGCGCGACTTATCGCAGCTTATTTGCTCCGGTGAGGTTGGACAAAATCATCATTATATGTGTGGTATGACAAATGTTACCACCGTTATCAAAAAAAGAAACTAGTTTGGGACATAAGATTGTGCTATGACAATGACATTTTTGTCCAATCTCACCGGAGCAAATAAGTCGTGATAAGCCGTGCCAAATGCAGCCTCAGTCTAATCTCTCCCTCAGTCATAATTTCTAAAGCCTATTGAGTTTTGAAAATTATCTTCATGTTCCTGACCTCTGGCTCCAGTGCCGGCGTGCAACGAACTAGCGCCCAACTTTCTTATGAGTTGCGATCTCCATGGCCATGAGCCATAGACTCTGTTTGGGGGAATTTATTTTCACCGGTCAAGCGGTTACGATCACATGAACCAGACCTTAATTAAAGTCTGGTTCATGCGGTCGTAACCGCTTGACCGGTGAAAATAAGTCCCCCCAAACGGAGCCATAGTCGCATCGAGGACGAAGGGTTTTAGGTTCTTGCGAGTTGCGTTCTCCACCTCTTGCTCTCCCCCCACAAAACCTGCACCAGGAAGAGAAACAAAGAACTCAGGACTCAAATATCCTGCACCCTATGGCTATTTGTGGCCCCTCCATTTCAACTATCTCTTTATTAAACTTGTAATCCTTTTCCCCTTCCATTTCAATTTGCTTCTGAATCCCCATTTCAAATTTTCAACTATCTGCTTATCAATTTGCTTTTGATTTCATTATTTCACATCCAACGACGACTGTGATTGAATGCGAGGATAACTGGAACTACTAACTGCTAAGGTCTCTTCGTTTTCCTCTCCCGATCTCCTCTCCTTTTTCTACTGTCCAGCTTTGTGCTGTTTTTTACTATAAAGATTACCGGAACTGCCATAAAAATTACTGTTTTTTTTTACTATAATCCAAGTTTATTTCTTATGTGCAAGTTTTGTGTATTTGAAGTTTTTCTATGTAGATGTACTAATTAATGTTGATATATGCCACATGATCAAATTCCATCTGTTGTGGAGAGCGCACATCCAGTTATTGTTGGTAATATTGAATGTTCAAAACCTGTTACCGACAAACGAAAAGTTGATGCTCTTGACATTGTGAAAAGTAAATCAACCGTGTGAGAATGGTTCATTAAGTTTAAAAATGACAATGACAAGGACAAAACAAAATACATCTATTGTAAGGTAGTGTATGCATTTGATCCTAAAAGAAATGACACTAGCGCATCAAGAACACACATGCTAAGCTTATGTACATACCGCAAAGTATATGTTAAACTTACTGTCAGCTTGGAGATTACATTGTTATTTCAAATATTATGTGAAAAAATTGAGATAATTTATTTTTAACACGGATAATACAAGAAATAAATAAATTTATATTGCATAATGTACAACCCATATTCGTCAAAGAGGGGCCAATTGTGCCACAGAGGTAGGAGTCAACGTCAACATTGAAGACCAAGTCAACATTCAATAGTGGACCAGAAGGGTGATCCTTTATTACAGGCGAGTATCATACTTGGTCAAGCGCGTGACCATCCAGCAACATAGGCGAGTATCAATTATCTGGCCATCCACTCGAGCATCCGGACCGCGTATCGCGATGAACAACTACAACACTCGCCTAGTAGGCGACCTCTGGTACTACTTCACCAAGAACGACCGAGGATCGAAGTGCTTGGGGGGGGGGTGTGCATGCTGGAGGATTGTTGAGGAAGTCAGACGGAATGCTTTGCACGTATGAGCGTGGTGGACTTCGAGGAATCTTCAAGGTTCTCGAAGATCTTCAAGGGAGACGACAAAGATCTCTGAAGAGCTCTAGCGTGTAGGGGGAGGTGTCTGGGAGGAGAAAATGTGAGAATGAAGAGATGGCTGAGGTCCTATTTGAAGGCCACTCGGATGGTTATGGTGGTTATGCGGCTATCAATCGTAACCACCTTATTTACTATTTATAGCCCAATTTATTATAATTTAATGCACGTATTTTTTTAATAGTTTCGCAAGCCTTGGGGTCGTTTGCCTTGGGGCCGTTTGCGGGCTACCCGTAGCTCCCAAGAAAAAAAAAATCAAAACAAGGACAATACATTGCCACGCATCAGAATCATGAAGGCCCCGGACAATGATGTTCTTTCGGGGCCCGGACCAAAAAATTTCGCCGTTGTCGTGTAACTTGTAACATGGGCATGTGCATACAACTTTTAGATTTGTTCGTTTTCAGGAAAAACTATGCTGAAGAAAATTAAAATAAAAGGCTGAAGAAAATTAAAATAAAAAACAGTAATACTTGCTTTATATGATATCAAAACTACAGAGCAAGCAAATTCATGATAAGACTCGGTTTGGGGACTTAATTAAGGTCTGATTCATATGATCATAACTGTTTGACGGGTGAAAATAAAAACACTCAAACAGAGCCAAAATATAAATACCGACTTTGGAGTTTTATACATTGTTAGCGCGCTAAATTTTCCACATCTTTGTAAGCATTGGTTTCCTTCTCCTCGTCTTTTCTCCTTTGCCTTTTTTCCTGCTCATAGAGATGCATACAAAAAATAATAACAAAAACAAAAGGCAGAGAAAAAGAAAACTGACAGTTGTAAAAGACATTTTTTTATAAGAAAAAGATACAAAGCAAAACCCCTTTTTGTAAATTGTTTTTGAAAAAGAAAGTATTTTTGATTTCCTTGAAAGAGAGAGAACACTTATTTTTGTTATTTTTATATTTTTGAAAATTTATAAAATAAAATTGTTGCGGCCAAAATCGATGCTCCGATCGGATCAGAGTAACTCGGTCCGTCTTAACACATGGAGCGGTCGAGTGCACATACAGTCAATTAGAGAGAAATTGTACGCACAATATTTTGACGTGAAAAAACTCCTCAACCGGGTAAAAAACCACGCGACCGGGTCTGTGCCGGTCGAAATTCACTATTTGCTTGCGGTTACAACTTTCCCAGAGAATCGAGGGCGACAAACCGCTTCTCGTTACACTTTATAGATGAGAGAGAGAGACTTAGGCCCACGACGAACAACTGGCTGCTCCTCGTGAGGTTTGTGGCTTTGGCGATGCGCGCGAACGCGCGCTTGCTGTTGTAGGAGTTTCCTTTTCGTCGCTTGCCCGTGGACTTAGGCAGATTTCTACGGCGAGACGACGGCCTGCCTGTGGCTCGAAATGTCTCGAAAGAGGCTTGAAGACGGCTTGAAGGCGGCTTGGCTCGTAGGAGGAATCCGACAATGCTCTGGCATGAGGAAGAAAATAGAGAAGGCAAAAGGTGAGAAATGAGGAAGTCTGAGACTCTTTTTATAGCCTGCAGGAGACGGTTATGGTGATTATGCGACTATCTGCACACCGTAACCATCATTATCATACTCTTAAGCATACCCTCATGCAGATATCATTCACATGATATTTCGCTAAATGCAGACTCACTTCCAATTGATGAGTCCCCCCACTAACCATGATGGTTAGTGGGTGGTTGCGCCGCCAAAACGGATGGCAACGATCACAACGAGATGATCAGACGACAGGGGAATCGCCTCAAGCCGTGAAGGAAGAGCGGCTGAACACCTCCTTGCGGATGGCTGGCCCTGACGAGGGTGGCGGGCCGCCGACGCGGCACAGGGCCGAGGGCGCGGCTGGTGGCCGGAAAGGGCTGGCCGGCCATACCCGGGCGGCACGCCGGGCACGGCCCCGACGGCAGCCACCGGGCGCTATCCCGGCGTTGATCTGTGGGTGCGGCCCCGGGGTCGGCCGCCGGGAGCGGCACTGGTGAAGGGCGGAGGGCGCGGCTCCGGCCGGCCGCAAGGCGCGGCTCTGGCCTGCCGCAAGGCGAGGCTGGCCGGCGCGAACGGGGGAGGCCTGACTCTTCCCGCGGTGTCCTCAGGAGGGAAGGTCCCCGCCAGCCCAGGTGGCCGGCAGGGCCGCCGCGTCATGCGGCCGCGAGCGTGCTGTCGTGAGGCGCGGCCATTCGTTCGGCCAGAAACCGGGCTGGCATGAACCGCTCGCCGATGGCGGGAGAGAGGGGCCGACACCCGAACGGCTCAGGGAAGACTAGCCCGCGCGCGGATCACGCGCGCAACGGTTCCCCCATGATCCCCACTTAGATAATGGGATCATGGGGAAACAGTTGAACGAACCCCAATATTCGTTATAAAAGGCTTTGGCCCCATCAATTGCCCCCTGAAATCCTTGGTGTTAGAAACCGTTTTTCTGAGAAGAGCGAGAGTTTCTACTCCTCTTACGAAGGATTCCATTGTCAGCGTCAATGGTGATGGCGAACGACGAGGTGCCAGAAAAGGCAGACGACAGCTCTACTCGAGGGAAGGTACGTCTTAAAAGAGATGAAAAATTGAGAATGCACACGGCGGGGGAGGTCGGAAGTGCCAAAACGGCGAGCAGAGGTTGCTGACGCGGGGACGAGGTCGTCGGTTAGGGCACCCGCCATCGTGCTCCTCCCCTGGGCGGAAACAAATCCGGGCGCGCTCAGGTGCACGCGACCCCCTGTGATCATGCGGGGCGCGCACCCGGGGGTGCGCGCAGGCACGTGCACCCGCGCCCCTTGGGGTGCGCCCAACCTAAGGTGCGCGCGGGCGCGCCCACCCGGTGGATGCTCGCACCTGGGGGGTACGCGAGGGCGCACGCACCCGGGGGTGCGTGCGGGCCCACACATCTTTTGGTCAGCGCAGGGGCGCATCTAGGGTGTGCGCGGACGCACACTCGAGGTGAGCGGGGGAGCCCACTCGGGGGTGCGTGCGAGCGTGCGCCAATGCGCGCCCGCCCCTTTGCGCATGCACGCTTCTGTGTGTGTGTTGTTGGCGGGTGTGCGCTGCGAATTCCTCCGCCTCATGGGCGTTTGCTCCCCATTTTTGGGTATGTAAATTGTTGAATGCGTACGTCTCGGGTGATAATTGTGCATGTGTGTATTCATGCGCGTTTACGCACAATTTGTGCGCTTTTGACTTCACGTACCGGGATTGCAGACGTGGGGTGCTTAATTGAATACTTGACACTTAATTGATTCTATCTAACCTCTGATTTTTATTTTCAAGTTTCGGGGCACCCTTCAAGGCCCTTGCGGTTGTGTTCTACGTGTTGAAGCCAAAATTGACCTCTCATGGAGTTCGAGGTCCCAAAAGAGGGGTGACCTCACACCTACTACACTCGGAGGAACGTCACAGACCTAAGACCTGTGAGCTAGGAACAGACCCTCAGCTCTAGCGTGAAGGTCCCACCTCACACCCGGAAGACCTTGGAGGTCTCCCCCTCCCTAGCCAATGCTTGAGGTAGGTGCCTTGGAGGAAGAAAGACAAAAGGATTTAAGTGGCTAAGGAGCAATGCTCTCTGAGGCACCCTCAAGGGTCTATTTATAGATTTTCCAAGTCCTGGGGTTGAAAATGACCAAAATGCCCCTAGGGCAAATAAGCCTCAAGACAATAGCAAACCTCCACACCAGGGGGTAAAGAGGTAATCCCCCCCGAAGGCAAAACGGTAAAAGCACGGCCCAAAGAGGTCCAAGGGCGGGAGGAGGCCAAGCCATACCCTCACCTTCCCGGGCACCCGAGATGAGTGGTCTAACCGCGCGGGTGAGACCCTAGCCGCCGATCTCGCCCCGCGAGCTCACCGCGCGGGCGAGATCCTGTCCGCCGGCCGGTCTCGCCCCACGAGCTCACCGTGCGGGCGAGACCCTGGCCGCCGGTCGGTCTCGCCCCGCGAGCTCACAGCGTGGGCGATACCCTAGCCGCCGGCCGGTCTCCCCCCGCGAGCTCACAACGCGGGAGAGACCCCGGCCGCCGGCCGGTCTCGCCCCACGAACTAACCGCGTGGGGCGAGAGCCTGACCGCAGGCCGGTCTCTCCCCGCGAACTAACCGCGCGGGGCGAGAGCCTGGCCGCAGGCCGGTCTCGCCCTGCGAACTAACAGCGCGGGGCGAGAGCCTGGCCGCAGGCCAGTCTCGACTCGCGAACTAACCGCACGGGGCGAGAGCCTGGACGCAGGCCGATCTCGCCCCACAAACTAACCGCGCGGGGCGAGAGCCTGGCCGCAGGCCGGTCTCGCCCTGCGAACTAACCATGTGGGTAGTCTCGTAACTCCCATGGCTAAGGTGCAGGGGGCGGGATCTTTGCCTCCAGTCGGTCCTACTACTCCTACCTCGCACCTAGCGAGCCGGGGGCGGGTGTCGGCCAACTCGACGCACCCGCTCCCAAAAGGGGCCAAAGGGGGGAGGTAGATTTTTCCTCCCCTACTAGTATATTTCCAAGGCCAAGCTAAAATTGACCACCAAGAGTGCAAAATATCTCAAAAGCTTACAAACTTATAGTTGGTCGTGCGCCTGCCGGGAAGGCCCTACTCTGCGAATACAGGGTTGTACACAATACCCGCTCTTTTCGAGGTTGGCACAAGCTCGGAAAGAAACATCCAACCCAACATATTCGCTGAGTGGCCTCTTCTCACGGTATGAAAGATTATAAGGTCTCCCCGAGGGGTCAACCTGCCATGCCAGCTTGATGGGAGCCTGGATGGCGATACCTCCTCCGGGCAAAAAACACTTAACCTCCCGGTGGGGTCAACCTGCCATGCCAGCTTGATGAGAGCCTGGGTGGCAAGACCTCCTCCGGGCAAAAAACACTTAACCTCCCGGAGGGGTCAACCTGTCATGCCAGCTTAATGGGATCCTGGGTGGCGATACCTCCTCCGGGCAAAAAACACTTAACCTCCCGGTGGGGTAAACCTGCCATGCCAGCTTGATGAGAGCCTGGGTGGAAAGACCTCCTCCGGGCAAAAAACACTTAACCTCCCGGAGGGGTCAACCTGTCATGCCAGCTTGATGGGAGCCTGGGTGGCGAGACCTCCTCCGGGCAAAAAACACTTAACCTACCGGAGGGGTCAACCTGCCATGCCAGCTTGATGGGAGCCTTGGTGGCGAGATCTCCTTAGGGCAAAAAATACTTAATCTCCCGGAGGGGTCAACCTGCCATGCCAGCTTGATGGGAGCCTGGGTGGCGAGACCTCCTCCGGGCAAAAAACACTTAACCTCCCAGAGGGGTCAACCTGCCATGCCAGCTTGATGGGAGCCTGGGTGACGAGACCTCCTCCAGGCAAAAAACACTTAACCTCCCGGAGAGGTCAACCTGCCATGCCAGCTTGATGGGAGCCTGGGTGGCGAGACCTCCTCCGGGCAAAAACACTTAACCTCCCGGAGTGGTCAACCTGCCATGCCAGCTTGATTAGAGCCTGGGTGGCGAGACCTCCTCCGGGCAAAAAACACTTAACCTCCCGGAGGGGTCAACCTGTCATGCAAGCTTGATGGGAGTCTGGGTGGCGAGACATCCTCCGGGCAAAAACTACTTAACATCCCGGAGGGATCAACCTGCCATGCCAACTTGATGGGAGCCTGGGTGGCGAGACCTCCTCCGGGCAAAAAACACTTAACCTCCCGGAGGGGTCAATCTGTCATGCCAGCTTGATGGGAGTCTGGGTGGCGAGACCTCATCCGGGCAAAAAACACTTAACCTCCCGGATGGGTCAACCTGCCATGTTAGCTTGATGGGAGTCTGGGTGGCGAGACCTCCTCCGGGCAAAAAAAACTTAACCTCCCAGAGGGGTCAACCTGCAATGCCAGCTTGATGGGAGCCTGGGTGGCGAGACCTCTGTCACAACCCGTATTTTCTCCGTATAAAATAATACGTCAGAGCCAGAGAAAATGCGTGTCGTGATGCCACGCCAAGCAGGGGACAACTGCAGACGTTCAGGCAACCCTGTCCTATCGCTTATTTTTATAAAAAGACTATGAGTTATGTTTTAAAACATTGTTTTATTATTATGTATGCTGACCGTGTCCCTCAGTCTAGTGGATCAACTAGTCTACGGGTTAGAAAGTATAGGTTTACACAGCAGAAAACACTAGTTTGATTCATTTATCATCCTATATGAGAATAAAAATTCAGCATAAAATACAATGAACATGTGACTTCTAGATTTACTATAAGTAAGAAAACAGTTTTATAGCCCTTAAAATAGTGATTTGATCTTTTGAAAAACAAGTTTAAGGGTCATGTAGAAAAAAAATGCAGTTTTATTTTATATTAAAATACCTAACATGTATCATAACATAAAGCATTCCCAGAGAACAAGTACTAAGCTAAAAGTAAGTAAAACAGCACAAGTAGTAAGTAGTCTATCACAGAAAGTCTAAAACTATGGGCGTCAACAGCTGACACGAACCCATAGAAAATCTATCAAGTCTAACAAAAGTCTACCTCAACACCCTGAGGTGGAACTAAAAGCGGTGGCGGCAACCCGCAACACCTGCAACACTACCCTGTCAGCTAACTCTGCTCCTGCCCTGAACCTGGGGTATTCAAAAGAAGAACACCTCAGAAAGCAAGCTACAGGCGGTGCAAGAGTAAAAAGAAAGCTAACAAACCTCGAAACGAGCGAGGTAAAACAAACAGCTGCAAAAGGAGTCAGAAACATGGTATAAGAAATCAAAACGGGAAAACTAGGCTAGAACAGCCTTCTCAAACTATCACATCTACTATCAGGGTTCTACTTTATTCTTTTTCTTCGGTATACTAGTTATTCAGTATTTTAAATTGAGACAAATCGGCTCATCGGGACAGAGTGCTGTGCCGGGGGAGTAGGACCACTACGTGCATAAACCCAGCCTAAAGGCACTATGCCGAGGGAGAAACCCTAACGCACACAGTCCTACAGCTAAGGTAACATGCCGGGGATGAAAATCCACCACGCGCACAGACTTCGCCCTAAGGCACTGTGCCGTGGGAGAAACCCCAACGCACACAGACCATTTCAAGCTTTCTTCATTTCATAATTTTGTGCCGTGGGAGAAAGCCCACACGCACAGACCATATCATAATTTCTTTAATTCATAACGTATTATTCAGTTTCTTTAGTTAAGGTTCGTGTATTAGTTCGAATTGAACGGACAATGCGACACGTCGACCGGAACGGTACGACAATGATTCGTGCGACTAAACATTTTGCACAAATTATACTCGTCAAAACAACGAGACGATCGAAACGTCGCGACCACTACGACACGTCCGCAAACCAGTACGGCGCTTCCGTAAACCGTTACGTTCCCGACGATATCGCTCGCAAAAATTAATTTATACGCGAGGCGACACGCGCAACTTCTCTAGACGGCGAAACCTACGGTAAATCGTGACTTTCTAACGAATAATTTTACGCGAAATATTACGAATTAGGAGCGAAATTAACGACAGAAGAAATTTACGAGGGAAACACCACTTGCCTCGGAATTTGGTCTCCAATCAACTCCCCAACGTAGATCCGCCCAAAAGAAGACATGAGGAGGCGAGATCTACGAAAAACGGACGAAATGAGGTTAGGGCCGAAAAAATCCATGGCGAAAAGGTCGACGAAACGGAAGAAACTTACCACGATCGAAGCTCTCGCCGAGAGCTTTCCAACGCCGCGATCAGATCGAGATTCCGTCCACCGGATCGGCGGTGGCGGCCGCCGGAAGGTTCGCGAACGAGAGGATCCGCACTCGTTTTTCTCTCGCACAGGAGGGGGGGCTGCTGGTTCGGGGGAAGAAAAGAGGGATTTCATTATTATATACTTAATAATAATATTAAAAATAATAATATTATAAGTATTATAATAATAGGATTTAATAATAATAAAAAAAAATGAAAAATAGAATGACAAAAGGGGGCTGAATCGGTGGGATAAGGGGGGGATACACGCCGATCGGCGTGTATTAAGGCAGCCTTTTTTTTGTTTTTAAAACTCTTTATATATATATAATAATAATAATAATATAGTATTATATCGTTACGGAGGGCCAAACGTGCGCCGAATCGAACAAAATTCGCACCGTAGGCGAATGACGACGCTACAAATCCAACGGCGAAGTCGAAATCGAATTCCGACGCACCGTTCTCGAGATAAAAATTTCTAAAGTTAACGACGTACGCGAAAACATACAAAACTTCAATCGCGCGCCGAGGCTCCAAAAATGCTCGGAACGCGACAAAATTTGACGAGCCAGTCTAAAATTTTCCAGTCTAATTTCCTAACGTAAAATTTTCCACTTCCGGTGCAAATCCCAAAATTTGGCCGGTCAAACCTAACAGACTCAAGACGCGCTAACGGCGACGCGCCGTCACCTCGCGGAAACGTAACGCCCTTACGTCAAAATGACGTCACCGACATGATAAAATAATTTACGAAAACCTGAGGCGTTACAGTCACCCCTCTAAAAAAGAAGTTTCGTCCCGAAACTTGAGACGTGGAATGAAAACAAAAAGAACAGAGGGAGAGACAAGCTAGAAAAAGGAATTATCAAACAGACTACTAACCTGGAAATTCTAGGCGAAAAGCTGAGGATGAGATTCTCTCATCGAGGATTCCAATTCCCAAGTCGCACTTCTAGCATCCTGATTGCGCCAGAGAACCTTGACCATTGGGATTGTCTTCCTTCTCAGCACCCGATCTTGCGATTCCAGAATCCGAACAGGTTCTTCGACATAAGAAAGATTGGGCAACAACTGAGGCACGGAGTCAAGAATTTGACGATCGCTATGAATACACTTTCGCAACTGGCTCACGTGAAACACGTCGTGAACACCAGGGAAAGAAACAGGCAACTCCAGTCTGTAGGCAGAAACTCCGATGCGCTCCAGAATCAGAAAAGGTCCCACATATCTGGGATCCAGCTTATGGTTCCTTCCAAATCTCTTAACACCTGGCATCGTCGAGACCTTCAGAAACACCATGTCCCCAACTGCAAACTCCAGATCAACTCTACGCTGATTTGCATACTTTTCATATCGCTCTTGAGCCAACTTCAGTTTTTCACGTATATGTGTCACTGAAATGCTCATTTCCTCTAAAGCTTCCGGACCCAGCAAAGGCTTCTCACCAACCTCTGTCCAGAAGAGGGGAGTTCTACAACGCCTACCATATAAGGCTTCAAAGGGTGTCATCTGCAAACTCTCCTGATAGCTGTTATTGTACGCGAATTCCATCAGTCCGAGGCGTTTATCCCAATGTCCACCATGGTCCAGAATATAACATCTTATCATGTCTTCCAAAATTTGATTCACTCTTTCTGTCTGACCATTTGTCTGAGGATGATAGGCCGTAGAATACCTAAGGTCAGTACCTAGAGATCCTTGCAAGCTCTGCCAGAAACGAGACATGAATCGGGAATCTCTATCTGACACGATACTCATAGGCATACCATGCAGTCTGATAACTTCGTCCAAGTAAACCTCTGCTATCTTTTCCATAGAATAATCAATCTTGAAAGGCACAAAGTGGGCACACTTGGTCAGTCTGTCCACAATGACCCATACTGCATCATGCCCTCGAGGCGATCTAGGCAAACCGGTTATAAAATCCATGGATATACTTTCTCATTTCCAACTCGGTATATCTAAAGGCGTTAACTTACCACCCGGCCTTCTATGATCAGCTTTTACACGCTGGCAGGTATAACATTCAGATACAAATCTTGCGATGTCATTCTTCATACCTGACCACCAAATAATCTGCTTCAAATCTCTGAACATTTTCGTGGAACCAGGATGATAAGCAACACTTGATCCATGCGCTTCACTGCATATCATTACTCGAATGTTCTCAACAGCGGGAATACAATATCTGCCGCGGTACTTTAGGGTACCCACGTCATCAATTGAAAAGTCAGGTAATTCCCCTTTCTCAGTCCTACTGTGGAGGTGCTGCAAATCAGGGTCATCTTTCTGATGCAGCCTAGTGAGAGTGATCCACGAAGGCTCTTCCACTTCTAAGCCACTCGGCGAAGCGCTATTCCCTACAATTATATCCATGAGCAAAAACTCTTCTGCAAGCGATTGCACCGAGAGATTAAAGATATGTGCGGGCTTTCGGCTCAAGGCATCCGCTACTACGTTAGCCTTGCCGGGATGATAAAGGATATCAACTTCGTAGTCCGCAATATATTCTAACCACCTACGCTGGCGCAGATTCAACTCCTTCTGAGTGAATACATACTTTAAACTTTTGTGGTCTGTGTAGATTTTACACGAAACTCCATGTTGAAGCCAAAATTGACCGAAGTCAAAATTGACTTCCGTGGAGTTCGGGGTCCCAAAAGAGGGGTGACCGCACACCTACTACACTCAAATGAACAATCTAGGCTCTAGACTAGGAACGTAAGGGACAGACCCAAGGTCTCAGCGTGGAGGACCCACCGCATACCCGGAAGACTAACGAACTCTTCCCCTCCCAAGCCAAAGGCTGAGCTAAGACACCTTCGGAGGGCGCTTTTGGCCGATCGGAACATCTAAGGAGGGTCTTAAGACCAACTCTCTCATATCCAGATGTATCTCCTTGGGTCTATACAAAATATTCCTCACCCGCGCTTCTAAAGGCGTAACATCGCCGAGCAATTCTATAACACGCTGCCCAACTGGGCTGCAAACAGCGCGACTCCGCTGCCTTAAAAGGCTATCAACGGGTCAACAGGGGCTTCCCGGCATAAACCTCGGGGCTCCCACGGGACGAGCGGTTCACGAGCACACCGCTCGCCCAAAGCAAAAAAGAGTAAAACGCACATTCACAGAGCATCACAGATTATAAATTATTACAGGAATATGATTCCGTACATCGGCACGCAGGCCGACAATATAAATAAAAATAGGCCTTCGAGGGCCGGCACATGCTTGGGCTTAAGCCCGCTATTCCCCGCTTGGTACTGCAACACCTGTACGCCTACGTCTCGACGAACGACTGCCAGCTGAACGACAGTCGGCTAACATAAGCGGGCTAAACATATTTCGTACACCCCTTTTTCGGGGCTACGGTGCGCATTCCCTGCAAGCAGATAGTATCCAACTTCCACGGAGTCTTCTCCGGGAACCCCAGAACATCACCCATCCGGCTCATGCGTCCGGATGGGCTTCACACAGAACATCACCAATTCGGCTCATACGTCCGAATGGGCTTCACACAGCACATCACCAATTCGGCTCGTACGTCCGAATGGGCTTCACACAGCATGCCTAAATCCGTACTCACACTTCCGGATACTAGATGCAAATAATAGCGGGGACGTACACGTCAACCCGTTGGAGAGCTCCCTTCCCCCACCCATTGGTGGAGAGGGGCTTCCATGCAAATATGCAAAATAAGGGCTTCACCTGCCCAAGAAGAAACTTCGTTACCCTTGACGCGTGCTTGGCGGCGGTGCTGGGAGCTGCGGCAGTGGCCGATCTTCACTCCAGACCGAGCCCTTGCTCGAGGTGGCGATGACGGTGGTCGACCTCTCTTTTAGGCCGAGCCCTTGCTCGAGGCGGCGACGAGAAGAGGGGGCCGAGAGGAGCTCGGCCCCGCTGGAGGCGGCCTGGAAGAAGAAGGGGCCGAGAGGAGCTCGGCCCCGCTGGAGGCGGCGACAGGAAGAGGGGGCCGAGAAAAGCTCGGCCCCGCTGTGCTGCTCTAGGCCGAGAAAAAGAGGGGGGCCGAGCCCTAGCTCGGGCTTGCCGACGGCGGGAGAGGAGGAGGAAGGAGGTGACTTCCTCCTTGCGGCGGCGGCGAGAGAGGAGGAGGAAGGAGGTGATTTCCTCCTTACGGCGGCGGCCTGGACGGGAAGTGGGGGGCCGAGAGGAGCTCGGCCCCAACTGGGGGCGGCGGCCATGGCAGAGAGAGAGGGAGGCAGGCGGGCCGAGCTTTGGCTCGGGCTTGCCGGCGGCGGGAGAGGAGGAGCGGCTGGCTCCAAGCAGCCGACGACAGGAGAGGAGGAGGAGCGGCGGGCTGGCGTTGGGGTGCTGAGGCCGACGGCGGGAGAGGAGGAGGAGCGGCTCTTCTCCTAACCTAAAAACCCGATCCCCCCAGCTCCATTTCTCCCTTTTTTTATTTTTTGCTGCCTTTTTCTGTACCGAGAGCCCCCCCCACTTGCCTTTTCTCTTTTTTCTTGTCTGCCCGTACCCCCCCCCACCTGCTCCTCTTTTTCTTTTTTTGTGTTTCTCCTTATATCATGTAATATATATAATATATATTATATTATTATATATATAATATAAGATATATATTATATTACATTATATTAAATAGTCTATGCCCGTAAAACCTCTGTACGCTCGCACGAGCACTCGCATGCCTCCGAACGGGGCTACGTCAATACGTCGCTCGTAGCATGTCTCGAGTCCGCCACTTGGGGAGGATCCCGCTCGGCCGGATACGGGGTTGTACACAATCCCCGCTCTTTGCGAGGTTGGTACAAGCTCGGAAAGAAATGTCCAACCCCAAGTGTCCGGCGAGTGGGAGCCGACCCAAAAGAAATTTTTTTAAGAAAATCCAAAACTTGTATTCAAAACGCTAAACTCTTCGTGCACCTTTCGATCATTTTGAACCACTTGATACTTGTAATGTTCCCTGCTACCGAACTGCCCTTATGCCAATACTTACAATAAGTATACCTGGGGCCGAGCCCGGCTCGAGGCGTCGATGAAGTAGCTAAACCGAAGCCAAAATTGACCGAAGTCAAAATTGACTTCCGTGGAGTTCGGGGTCCCAAAAGAGGGGTGACCGCACATCTACTACACTCAAATGAACAATCTAGGCTCTAGACTAGGAACGTAAGGGACAGACCCAAGGTCTCAGCGTGGAGGACCCACCGCATACCCGGAAGACTAACGAACTCTTCCCCTCCCAAGCCAAAGGCTGAGCTAAGACACCTTCGGAGGGCGTTTTTGGCCGATCGGAACATCTAAGGAGGGTCTTAAGACCAACTCTCTCATATCCAGATGTATCTCCTTGGGTCTATACAAAATATTCCTCACCCGCGCTTCTAAAGGCGCAACATCGCCGAGCAATTCTATAACACGCTGCCCAACTGGGCTGCAAACAGCGCGACTCCGCTGCCTTAAAAGGCTATCAACAGGTCAACAGGGGCTTCCCGGCATAAACCTCGGGGCTCCCACGGGACGAGCGGTTCACGAGCACACCGCTCGCCCAAAGCAAAAAAGAGTAAAACGCACATTCACAGAGCATCACAGATTATAAATTATTACAGGAATATGAATTCCGTACATCGGCACGCAGGCCGGCAATATAAATAAAAATAGGCCTTCGAGGGCCGGCACATGCTTGGGCTTAAGCCCGCTATTCCCCGCTTGGTACTGCAATACCTGTACGCCTACGTCTCGACGAACGACTGCCAGCTGAACGACAGTCGGCTAACATAAGCGGGCCAAACATATTTCGTACACCCCTTTTTCGGGGCTACGGTGCGCATTCCCTGCAAGCAGATAGTATCCAACTTCCACGGAGTCTTCTCCGGGAACCCCAGAACATCACCCATCCGGCTCATGCGTCCGGATGGGCTTCACACAGAACATCACCAATTCGGCTCATACGTCCGAATGGGCTTCACACAGCACATCACCAATTCGGCTCGTACGTCCGAATGGGCTTCACACAGCATGCCTAAATCCGTACTCACACTTCCGGATACTAGATGCAAATAATAGCGGGGACGTACACGTCAACCCGTTGGAGAGCTCCCTTCCCCCACCCATTGGTGGAGAGGGGCTTCCATGCAAATATGCAAAATAAGGGCTTCACCTGCCCAAGAAGAAACTTCGTTACCCTTGACGCGTGCTTGGCGGCGGTGCTGGGAGCTGCGGCAGTGGCCGATCTTCACTCCAGACCGAGCCCTTGCTCGAGGTGGCGATGACGGTGGTCGACCTCTCTTTTAGGCCGAGCCCTTGCTCGAGGCGGCGACGAGAAGAGGGGGCCGAGAGGAGCTCGGCCCCGCTGGAGGCGGCCTGGAAGAAGAAGGGGCCGAGAGGAGCTCGGCCCCGCTGGAGGCGGCGACAGGAAGAGGGGGCCGAGAAAAGCTCGGCCCCGCTGTGCTGCTCTAGGTCGAGAAAAAGAGGCGGGCCGAGCCCTAGCTCGGGCTTGCCGACGGCGGGAGAGGAGGAGGAAGGAGGTGACTTCCTCCTTGCGGCGGCGGCGAGAGAGGAGGAGGAAGGAGGTGATTTCCTCCTTGTGGCGGCGGCCTGGACGGGAAGTGGGGGGCCGAGAGGAGCTCGGCCCCAACTGGGGGCGGCGGCCATGGCAGAGAGAGAGGGAGGCAGGCGGGCCGAGCTTTGGCTCGGGCTTGCCGGCGGCGGGAGAGGAGGAGGAGCGGCTGGCTCCAAGCAGCCGGCGACAGGAGAGGAGGAGGAGCGGCGGGCTGGCGTTGGGGTGCTGAGGCCGACGGCGGGAGAGGAGGAGGAGGAGCGGCTCTTCTCCTAACCTAAAAACCCGATCCCCCCAGCTCCATTTCTCCCCTTTTTTATTTTTTGCTGCCTTTTTCTGTACCGAGAGCCCCCCCCCACTTGCCTTTTCTCTTTTTTCTTGTCTGCCCGTACCCCCCACCTGCTCCTCTTTTTCTTTTTTCGTGTTTCTCCTTATATCATGTAATATATATAATATATATTATATTATTATATATATAATATAAGATATATATTATATAACATTATATTAAATAGTCTATGCCCGTAAAACCTCTGTACGCTCGCACGAGCACTCGCATGCCTCCGAACGGGGCTACGTCAATACGTCGCTCGTAACATGTCTCGAGTCCGCCACTTGGGGAGGATCCCGCTCGGCCGGATACGGGGTTGTACACAATCCCCGCTCTTTGCGAGGTTGGTACAAGCTCGGAAAGAAATGTCAGACCCCAAGTGTCCGGCGAGTGGGAGCCGACCCAAAAGAAAAATTTTTAAGAAAATCCAAAACTTGTATTCAAAACGCTAAACTCTTCGTGCACCTTTCGATCATTTTGAACCACTTGATACTTGTAATGTTCCCTGCTACCGAACTGCCCTTATGCCAATACTTACAATAAGTATACCTGGGGCCGAGCCTGGCTCGAGGCGTCGATGAAGTAGCTAAACCGAAGCGTCTCAAAAGCCAACCTTTCCCCCACAGGCGAGCCTTCGGACCTGCCAGCTTGATGAGAGCCAGCGCAGCGGGTCTACCTGGGGCCGAGCCCAGCTCGGGGTGTCGTAGACGTGGCTAAACTGGAACATCTCAAAAGCCAACCTTTCCCCCACAGGCGAGGCTTCAGACCTGCCAGCTTGATGGGAGCCTGCGCAGCGGGTCTACCTAGGGCCGAGCCCAGCTCGGGGTGTCGTAGACGTGGCTAAACTGGAACATCTCAAAAGCCAACCTTTCCCCCACAGGCGAGCCTTCGGACCTGCCAGCTTGATGGGAGCCTGCGCAGCGGGTCTACCTGGGGCCGAGCCCAGCTCGGGGTGTCGTAGACGTGGCTAAACTGGAACATCTCAAAAGCCAACCTTTCCCCCACAGGCGAGCCTTCGGACCTGCCAGCTTGATGGGAGCCTGCGCAGCGGGTCTACCTGGGGCCGAGCCGAGCTCGGGGTGTCATAGAAGTGGCTAAACCAGAACATCTCAAAAGCCAACCTTTCCCCCACAGGCGAGCCTTCGGACCTGCCAGCTTGATGGGAGCCTACGCAGCGGGTCTACCTGGGGCCGAGCCCAGCTCGGGGTGTCGTAGACGTGGCTAAACTGGAACATCTCAAAAGCCAACCTTTCCCCCACAGGCGAGCCTTCGGACCTGCCAGCTTGATGGGAGCCTGCGCAGCGGGTCTACCTGGGGCCGAGCCGAGCTCGGGGTGTCGTAGAAGTGGCTAAACCAGAACATCTCAAAAGCCAACCTTTCCCCCACAGGCGAGCCTTCGGACCTGCCAGCTTGATGGGAGCCTGCGCAGCGGGTCTACCTGGGGCCGAGCCCAGCTCGGGGTGTCGTAGAAGTGGCTAAACCAGAACATCTCAAAAGCCAACCTTTCCCCCACAGGCGAGCCTTCGGACCTGCCAGCTTGATGGGAGCCTGCGCAGCGGGTCTACCTGGGGCCGAGCCCAGCTCGGGGTGTCGTAGAAGTGGCTAAACCAGAACATCTCAAAAGCCAACCTTTCCCCACAGGCGAGCCTTCGGACCTGCCAGCTTGATGGGAGCCTGCGCAGCGGGTCTACCTGGGGCCGAGCCGAGCTCGGGGTGTCGTAGACGTGGCTAAACTGGAACATCTCAAAAGCCAACCTTTCCCCCACAGGCGAGCCTTCGGACCTGCCAGCTTGATGGGAGCCTGCGCAGCGGGTCTACCTGGGGCCGAGCCGAGCTCGGGGTGTCATAGAAGTGGCTAAACCAGAACATCTCAAAAGCCAACCTTTCCCCCACAGGCGAGCCTTCGGACCTGCCAGCTTGATGGGAGCCTGCACAGCGGGTCTACCTGGGGCCGAGCCCAGCTCGGGGTGTCGTAGACGTGGCTAAACTGGAACATCTCAAAAGCCAACCTTTCCCCCACAAGCGAGCCTTCGGACCTGCCAGCTTGATGGGAGCCTGCGCAGCGGGTCTACCTGGGGCCGAGCCGAGCTCGGGGTGTCGTAGAAGTGGCTAAACCAGAACATCTCAAAAGCCAACCTTTCCCCCACAGGCGAGCCTTCGGACCTGCCAGCTTGATGGGAGCCTGCGCAGCGGGTCTACCTGGGGCCGAGCCCAGCTCGGGGTGTCGTAGAAGTGGCTAAACCAGAACATCTCAAAAGCCAACCTTTCCCCCACAGGCGAGCCTTCGGACCTGCCAGCTTGATGGGAGCCTGTGCAGCGGGTCTACCTGAGGCCGAGCCGAGCTCGGGGTGTTGATGAAGATCGAACCAAACCTATCCCCCACAAGCGAGCCTACGGACCTGCCAGCTAGATGGGAGCCTGCGCAGCGGGTCTACCTGGGGCCGAGCCGAGCTCGGGGTGGCGATGACGATCGAACCAAACCTATCCCCCACAGGCGAGCCTACGGACCTGCCAGCTAGATGAGAGCCTGCGCAGCGGGTCTACCTGGGGCCGAGCCGAGCTCGGGGTGTTGATGAAGATAACCAAACCTCTCCCCCACAGGAGAGCCTTCGGACCTGCCAGCTAGATGAGAGCCTGCGCAGCGGGTCTACCTGGGGCCGAGCCGAGCTCGGGGTGTTGATGAAGATAGCCAAACCTCTCCCCCACAGGCGAGCCTTCGGACCTGCCAGCTAGATGAGAGCCTGCGCAGCGGGTCTACCTGGGGCCGAGCCGAGCTCGGGGTGTTGATGAAGATTCCTTCGACCAGGCCTATTCTATCACTGAGATGAGGAATCATAGCCAAAAAACATAAAGATTGCATATTCAGCGACAGTCAACATTTTGAAATAAACTCATTGAAAATGCAACAGTTGTTTACAACATTACAATCCTTCTTTCCCTCTCATGGGTAGAAGCGCTTCAGGTCATCACCATTCCAGGTGTGACTCAAGGTTCTTCCCTCCACGTCCTGGAGATAGTAGCCTCCGTTAACCAGAGCCTTCTCTACTATATAAGGCCCTTCCCAACTAGGGTTGAGCTTACCAACCGCGGCCGACCTTCCCGCAGCGTCGACCTTCTTCAGTACTAGATCCCCCTCGGCGAATTGCTTGACTCTGATGTGCTTATCGAAGTACCGAGCCATTCGCCGTTTTATTTCTTCTTGCCTGATGGCGGCAACATCCCGCAGCTCTTCTACCATATCTAATGAGAGGCGCAACCCTTCCTCATTTTCCAACCTCCAAGCTTCGCTTCCCTCAGCCGCGGCCGCGACCCTTGGAGACCTAACCTCGAACTCCACAGGGAGGACAGCCTCACACCCATGAGAGAGCTTGAAGGGGGTCTCTCCTGTGGCCGTGTTCGGAGTTGTTCGCAAGGCCCACAGGACGGAAGGGAGCTATTCCACCCAGCTACCCTTCAGGTTCTCCACCTTCTTTTTGAGCAAGTTGACGATGACTTTGTTTGCCGCCTCTACCTGGCCATTGCTCCGAGGATGATGGACAGAGACGAACCTGAGGTCAATCCCCAATTGGGTGCAGAAATTGATGAATTCTTCACTGGCAAACTGAGGACCGTTGTCCGTCACTATCGCTTGGGGCAATCCGTGCCTGCAGATGATTTCTCCCCAAACGAAGTTTCTGATGACCTGGGAGGTTACCTTGGCTAACGGCTTGATCTCCAGCCATTTGGAGAAGTAGTCAATCATAACTAGGAGGAACCTCCTCTGTCCGCTAGCTGGAGGAAAGGGTCCAACCAGGTCCATTCCCCAAATGGCGAAGGGCCATGGCGCCGTGATGCTTCGAAGCCTTTGGGCGGGCAAGAGCTGGAGAGGAGCATGTACTTGGCACTTCCGACACCTCCTTGCAAATTGTTGCTGTATAAGCCTGGGCGGACAGGCGGCTTGACTGGCGGTTTGGTAGCCGGGCGGTCTGCCGGCTAATCTCTGGGATCTCAGTGGATTGGCGGCGTGCTCTGATGGTGGTGACCGGGCGGTTAGTGCCTACTAACCGCGCGGTTAGGCGGTCTCCTGGGCGGTTTGGCGGTTAGATTTGTAGATGATGTATTTGTGTATTTAGTCCCACATTGGGTATTTGTAATCTCTCTCATCTCCTCCATTCTATATAAGGGAGGCTATACCTTTGTAATACTTAGTTTTTTGGATAATAAAAATTCCATTACTCCAGTTTTTCCGGTCTCTTGTTTCTATTCGCACATGGTATCAGAGGGATCGGTCTACTCATCCTGATTGGGTCTTCTTCTGTCCGCGCGGCCTCTGTGTCCTCTTCTCGCGGCCTGTTTCCGCGGCTTGTCTCCTTCGCCGGCTTGCATTCTGCTCGCGCGGCTTCTTTCCTTGTCGTTGCTCTCTGCCTGCACGACCTGTTGCCTTTTGCCTCCTAGTTTCTCCACTTCTGTTCGCGCGGTCTGTCTGCTAGCCGCCCGACTTCTCTCCCTCTGTTTGGTTCTGCGGCTTGGTCGTCGCTTTTCTGGCCGCTGGTGTCTGTCATCGTGACCGCTGCAGATCGTTTCTTCCTATCCGCGCGATTTCTCTCTGTTCGCGTGCGTTCCCGCCCGGTTTCCTTTGTTAACCGTGCGGCCTCTCTTCTTGTGCTTGCCGCTGGTCTCTGTGTGACCGCTGCGATCTCTCCTTCTCTTGCTCGCCCGGTCTCTCCTCTTAACCGCGCGACCTCTCTTCCAGGATGACCAATTCTGATGGCTCCACCTCGTCTACTGTCGTTGTCCCACCGCCTCCTCCTTCTCCTGCTTCTGGGAATCTTGGCACCGTCTCTAAGCTTCTGGGGCCCAATTATCCCGACTGGAGTGTCTCATTTACTTTTCTTCTCCGCTCTCAGCGCAAGCGTCATCATCTTACCGATGACCCTCCGCCTACTGACTCTGCCGAGTTTAATGATTGGGATGCGAATGATGCACTGGTTCGCACTTGGCTGGCGAACAGCCTGTCTGATGAATGTCTTCCTGTCATCCGTCACGATGAGACGGTCAAACAAGCTTGGAATCACTTGGCCGCTCTCTACTCCAAGGGGGGCCAAACCTCTCGCATCTATACTCTCTACGCGGATCTCTTTTCTCGCCAGTCCATGTCCCCTCCTGCAGCTTACCAACAGGTCCAAGCCCTTGGCGCTGAGATTCTACAAAATCGTCCTCTCTCTGCAGATGTGGCCACTCAGCTGAAGCACTTCCAGGAACTCCTAGTGGTTTGTTACCTTCTGCGGCTTCCGGACTCATACGATATGATCCGGCAGCAAATTCTTGGAGAGGCTGAGTCTCCTACCCTGGATGCTACTGCTGCCCGCATTGCCGCTGTTACCTCTCTGCTCCAACGCCCCGTGCTTGCCGCTCCTCCGGCTCCGGATGCCTATGCCCACCAGGCTCATCGTGGTGGATTTAGTGGCCGTGGTACCCACTCTGGCGGGCGTGGCCCTTCTCGCTACCTCTGTACTCATTGTGGTCGCACAGGACACCTGATTGACCGCTGCTGGACAAAGCATCCACATCTTCGCCCCGCTGGTGATGCTCCTACTACTTCCAAGCCATCTGCCTCCGTGGCCACGACCTCAGGTAGTGCCCACGTGGTTACCCAAGGTAAATGGCTAATCGACTCTGGCGCCACTAATCATATGACGGGCAATCCTCAGTGTTTTTCTCTCCTAGAAACACATGATCGGTTGCCCCCTGTTCTAGTTGCGGATGGTTCTCCCTCTCCGGTGCATGGAACGGTGCAGGTATCGGCGTCTTGTTGGCAAACTCATCTACCTTACGCTGAGACCTTGGTCGTCACCTAGTTCCTCTTCTATAGCCACGACGTTCGCATGAGTTTTTCTGTGCTGGTCACTCTCCACGCTCACCGCACCATAACTGTTGAAGCCAAAATTGACCGAAGTCAAAATTGACTTCCGTGGAGTTCGGGGTCCCAAAAGAGGGGTGACCGCACACCTACTACACTCAAATGAACAATCTAGGCTCTAGACTAGGAACGTAAGGGACAGACCCAAGGTCTCAGCGTGGAGGACCCACCGCATACCCGGAAGACTAACGAACTCTTCCCCTCCCAAGCCAAAGGCTGAGCTAAGACACCTTCGGAGGGCGCTTTTGGCCGATCGGAACATCTAAGGAGGGTCTTAAGACCAACTCTCTCATATCCAGATGTATCTCTTTGGGTCTATACAAAATATTCCTCACCCGCGCTTCTAAAGGCGCAACATCGCCGAGCAATTCTATAACACGCTGCCCAACTGGGCTGCAAACAGCGCGACTCCGCTGCCTTAAAAGGCTATCAACAGGTCAACAGGGGCTTCCCGGCATAAACCTCGGGGCTCCCACAGGACGAGCGGTTCACGAGCACACCGCTCGCCCAAAGCAAAAAAGAGTAAAACGCACATTCACAGAGCATCACAAATTATAAATTATTACAGGAATATGAATTCCGTACATCGGCACGCAGGCCGGCAATATAAATAAAAATAGGCCTTCGAGGGCCGACACATGCTTGGGCTTAAGCCCGCTATTCCCCGCTTGGTACTGCAACACCTGTACGCCTACGTCTCGACGAACGACTGCCAGCTGAACGACAGTCGGCTAACATAAGCGGGCCAAACATATTTCGTACACCCCTTTTTCGGGGCTACGGTGCGCATTCCCTGCAAGCAGATAGTATCCAACTTCCACGGAGTCTTCTCCGGGAACCCCAGAACATCACCCATCCGGCTCATGCGTCCGGATGGGCTTCACACAGAACATCACCAATTCGGCTCATACGTCCGAATGGGCTTCACACAGCACATCACCAATTCGGCTCGTACGTCCGAATGGGCTTCACACAGCATGCCTAAATCCGTACTCACACTTCCGGATACTAGATGCAAATAATAGCGGGGACGTACACGTCAACCCGTTGGAGAGCTCCCTTCCCCCACCCATTGGTGGAGAGGGGCTTCCATGCAAATATGCAAAATAAGGGCTTCACCTGCCCAAGAAGAAACTTCGTTACCCTTGACGCGTGCTTGGCGGCGGTGCTGGGAGCTGCGGCAGTGGCCGATCTTCACTCCAGACCGAGCCCTTGCTCGAGGTGGCGATGACGGTGGTCGACCTCTCTTTTAGGCCGAGCCCTTGCTCGAGGCGGCGACGAGAAGAGGGGGCCGAGAGGAGCTCGGCCCCGCTGGAGGCGGCCTGGAAGAAGAAGGGGCCGAGAGGAGCTCGGCCCCGCTGGAGGCGGCGACAGGAAGAGGGGGCCGAGAAAAGCTCGGCCCCGCTGTGCTGCTCTAGGCCGAGAAAAAGAGGGGGGCCGAGCCCTAGCTCGGGCTTGCCGACGGCGGGAGAGGAGGAGGAAGGAGGTGACTTCCTCCTTGCGGCGGCGGCGAGAGAGGAGGAGGAAGGAGGTGATTTCCTCCTTGCGGCGGCGGCCTGGACGGGAAGTGGGGGGCCGAGAGGAGCTCGGCCCCAACTGGGGGCGGCGGCCATGGCAGAGAGAGAGGGAGGCAGGCGGGCCGAGCTTTGGCTCGGGCTTGCCGGCGGCGGGAGAGGAGGAGGAGCGGCTGGCTCCAAGCAGCCGGTGACAGGAGAGGAGGAGGAGCGGCGGGCTGGCGTTGGGGTGCTGAGGCCGACGGCGGGAGAGGAGGAGGAGGAGCGGCTCTTCTCCTAACCTAAAAACCCGATCCCCCCAGCTCCATTTCTCCCCTTTTTTATTTTTTGCTGCCTTTTTCTGTACCGAGAGCCCCCCCCCACTTGCCTTTTCTCTTTTTTCTTGTCTGCCCGTACCCCCCCCCCCCACCTGCTCCTCTTTTTCTTTTTTTGTGTTTCTCCTTATATCATGTAATATATATAATATATATTATATTATTATATATATAATATAAGATATATATTATATAACATTATATTAAATAGTCTATGCCCGTAAAACCTCTGTACGCTCGCACGAGCACTCGCATGCCTCCGAACGGGGCTACGTCAATACGTCGCTCGTAGCATGTCTCGAGTCCGCCACTTGGGGAGGATCCCGCTCGGCCGGATACGGGGTTGTACACTCCATACAAGAGATGTCTCCATAACTTCAAAGCATAAACGACGGCCGCAAATTCCAAGTCGTACGTAGGATAATTTCTTTCATGAATCTTCAATTGTCTCGATCCATACGCAATCACTTTGCCGTCCTGCATCAACACACAACCGAGTCCAACTCGCGAGGCGTCCACATAAATAGCATACTCCACTCCTTCTCTAGGCAAAGTCAAAACTGGAGCAGAACACAATCTCCTCTTGAGTTCCTGAAAAGCTTCTTCACAGGCTTCACTCCAAACAAACGCCGCGTTCTTCTGCGTGAGTCTAGTCAACGATGAAGAAAGCACAGAGAATCCTTTCACAAATCTTCTGTAATAACCTGCCAACCCTAAGAAGCTCCTTATCTCCTTAGGCGTCGTAGGCCTCTTCCATTCCAAGACTGCAGCTATCTTTGAGGGATCCACTGAGATACCGTCCTTGCTTATAATGTGTCCTAGGAATGACACTTGAGACAGCCATAACTCACACTTGCTAAGCTTTGCATACAGTTTGTGCTCTCTTAGAGTAGCCAAAACCAGTCGCAAGTGCAAGGCGTGCTCTTCAGCATTTCTAGAATATACGAGGACATCATCAATGAATACCACCACGAACTTATCCAGAAAATCTTTGAATACTCTGCTCATCATGTCCATAAAAGCTGACGGTGCATTTATTAATCCAAACGACATCACCAGAAATTCAAAGTGACCATATCGGGAACGAAAAGCGGTTCGCGGCACGTCTGACTCACGGATTCTCAACTGATGGTAGCCCGAACGAAGGTCAATCTTCGAGAATACGGAACTACCCCGAAGCTGATCAAACAAGTTGTCTATCCTTGGCAATGGATATCTGTTTTTGATGGTCACCTTGTTTAGCTCTCTATAATCTATACACAGCCTCATTGATCCATCCTTTTTCTTCACAAAGAGGACTGGTGCACCCCAGGGGGAAGAACTGGGTCTAATAAAACCACACTAAAGCAGTTCATCTAACTGAGAACGCAGCTCCTCTAACTCACGCGGAGCCATGCGGTACGGTGCTTTCGCGATAGGGCGAGTGCCTGGCTCGAGATCTATAACAAACTCCACCTCTCGCTCAGGTGGAAGTCCTGGAAGACTAACTGGAAAGACATCCGGAAACTCGCACACCACAGAAACGTCCTCAACCCGAGGCACAACAGGTGCAATTTCCAAAACAGAAACAGAGACAAGAAAAGAATCACAACCCGACTCTAGAAACTTACGAGCACGCACCGCAGAAATGATTGGAGATTCTTGACGTGATATACCATACACACTCATGGGCTGGCCTTTGTCATCTTTGAAATCCAAGCGCTTTTGCTTGCACTGAATGACGGCATCATAGCTGGACAGCCAATCCATGCCTAAAATCACGTCAAAGTCTCCCAAGTCTAACAACTTCAAATCCACAAAAGCTAGAAAACCACCTAGGAAGATAGGGCATTTTTGGATACCCTGACTTGACATCACCAACTCTCCTGAAGGGAATTTGACATTCAGAGAAGTGTCAAGCTGGTCGAGATCCCATCGATGTCGGTCTACAAAACTCCTCGCTACAAAGGAGTGATTTTTTTTGGGGGGGGATTTCAAGGCTGTGTTTGGCGCGGCTTATCGTGACTTATTTGTTTTGATGAGGTTGGATAAAAATGTTATTATCATACCAAAATTTTATGTCTCAAACTAATTTATTTTTTTAACATTTGTGATATCCAGGATATCAAACATACATTCCATGATAATGACGGTTTTATCCAACCTCACCGGAGCAAATAAGCTGCGTTATGGAAACGACGTCCTCGAACCACTGCACATGCTACAAGAACTAAAAGACTACCAAAACAGATTACTAGCTGAGATAGAGACTAACCAGAGATCACTTGAGCCGATGATTGAGCTTCTTTCTTTGTCAGCACATTTAACTTTCCTTTTCCCTTGTCCATGAGTATAGGGGGCGGCGGTAGAGTCTGCAACGGAATTGCATGCAATGCAGGTTGGAACTGCGGGCAATTAGCCTTAATGTGCCCTTTCTGGCCACAGAGAAAACAAGCTCCAGCCTTCTTATGACAATGAGCCACATCCTGCCCGCTCCTCTGGCAGTAGGTACAGACAAGGGTTCCTTTCGGTGCATCTTGAATCGCGTGAACCTGAGACTGCTTCTGCGCATCCCGCCTCTTAAAGCACCTTTCCATCGGGTGTCCAAGCTTGCCACAGAAGCTGTATACTTCTTTTCGATCTTTCTTCACCACAGGGCCAGACGCCCTTGCACCACCACTGTCATCAGACTTCCTCTTATCTTTCCTTGCCATCATTCCTCGATTCTTTGCATTTTCTATCGACTCAACCTTCAAGGCAGCTTCCAGCACTTCTGCGAAGGTCTCTGATTTGTACGCACTTGTCAATTGCTGGATGTCAAACCTCAGACCACCCAAGAAGCGTTTTACTCTGCTTTCTTCAGACGCTACTAGCTTGGGGGCAAAACGGCTGAGCTTACTGAATTCGATCTCGTACTCGCTGACAGTAAGTTGTCTCTGCTTAAGATACAGGAAATTATTCATCAGACGGTCTTGCTCGACCGATGGAAGAAACTTCTTTCGCAACATACTCTTAAACGAATCCCACGTACATCCTTCTGTAAGGTTCTCCTTCTCTTTAATCCACCAACTCTTCGCAAGTCCTTTGAGTTGATAAGCCCCGATCATTACCTTCTGATCGGCGGAGATGCCAGAATAAGAGAACATCTCCTCGATGGCTATGACCCAATCATCTAACGCCACGAAGTCTGCCCTACCATCATAGGTAGGGGGTCCCAAACGCTGGAAGTGAGAAATGAAATTCATCGCTGGAGGCAGTACAACTGGGGGTACTAACGCAGTAGGAGTAGGAATAGCTTGTTCTACGGCAGGGTCCTGCGCTATAGGCTGCTGCCTAGCAGTGACAGCTAATAACGACTGAATCTGTGACTGCATGTCCAACATCTGCCTCGTCAAGGCCTCATTACTTTGACGCAATCCTTCGATCACTACTTCACTCTGAGCACCGGAAGACTCGCCCTCAGACTGGGGAGTCGATCTCGTCGCAATACGCTTTGACGGCATTTCTACAGAACAAACATACTACAATTAATACCTAGTTTAAGACACCTAAGCTAGGAACTCAGATATCCTAACTCAGATCAGACCGAAATAGACAGATACTTACTCTAGCTATTACCTTGCTCTGGGAATCAATAAATGATGTTATGCTCTCACTGACACTTGTGATAATGATATGAATGCATAAATGATCAATTTTTTTCCTCTTTTTTTTAAAAATCATGTGTGTACTTATGTCATCATGTAGATCTTTAACTTGGCACGTGTGCTTATGCAATGATATGTTATGTATGAAGTGTTATGCATTCTAAAAAGGCCCTAGTGCATGTTATGAGCGGCGTACACATACAATATTATGCATCTCATACTACATAATATTGTATGCAACGAAAAAGTAAAACGTGCTAATGGGCATCCATGTAATGGTGGTTATGCATCCAATACTACATAACCGTTACATGTTGCCACCTATGGTGGATCCATATACAAACACATATTATGCATCCCATACTACATAATATGCCCCGTATACTTCTTATTATGCTATGAGTGTAGTGTTCATGCTTCCATCAAGATCTACGGATGACATATCGGTGTGTGTATGCAATGAAAAGAAACTCAACGCTGGAGGTTTTGCTTAAGGGAAAGTTGTTCGACTGTCTTGTCAAACCAACCACCCCTCTTGCAAAACCTCCCTCTGATACCAACTGTCACAACCCGCATTTTCTCCGTATAAAATAATACGTCAGAGCTAGAGAAAATGCGTGTCGTGATGCCACGCCAAGCAGGGGACAACTGTAGACGTTCAGGCAACCCTGTCCTATCGCTTATTTTTATAAAAAGACTATGAGTTATGTTTTAAAACATTGTTTTATTATTATGTATGCTGACCGTGTCCCTCAGTCTAGTGGATCAACTAGTCCACGGGTTAGAAAGTATAGGTTTACACAGCGGAAAACACTAGTTTGATTCATTTATCATCCTATATGAGAATAAAAATTCAGCATAAAATACAATGAACATGTGACTTCTAGATTTACTATAAGTAAGAAAACAGTTTTATAGCCCTTAAAATAGTAATTTGATCTTTTGAAAAACAAGTTTAAGAGTCATGTAGAAAAAAAATGCAGTTTTATTTTATATTAAAATACCTAACATGTATCCTAACATAAAGCATTCCCAGAGAGCAAGTACTAAGCTAAAAGTAAGTAAAACAGCACAAGTAGTAAGTAGTCTATCACAGAAAGTCTAAAACTATGAGCGTCAACAGCTGACACGAACCCATAGAAAATCTATCAAGTCTAACAAAAGTCTACCTCAACACCCTGAGGTGGAACTAAAAGCGGTGGCGGCAACCCGCAACACATGCAACACTACCCTGTCAGCTAACTCTGCTCCTACCCTGAACCTGGGGTATTCAAAAGAAGAACACCTCAGAAAGCAAGCTACAAGCGGTGCAAGAGTAAAAAGAAAGCTAACAAACCTCGAAACGAGCGAGGTAAAACAAACAGCTGCAAAAGGAGTCAGAAACATGGTATAGGAAATCAAAACAGGAAAACTAGGCTAGAACAGCCTGCTCAAACTATCACATCTACTATCAGGGTTCTACTTTATTCTTTTTCTTCGGTATACTAGTTATTCAGTATTTTAAATTGAGACAAATCGGCTCATCGGGACAGAGTGCTGTGCCGGGGGAGTAGGACCACTACGTGCATAAACCCAGCCTAAAAGCACTATGCCGAGGGAGAAACCCCAACGCACACAGTCCTACAGCTAAGGTAACATGCCGGGGATGAAAATCCACCACGGGCACAGACTTCGCCCTAAGGCACTGTGCCGTGGGAGAAACCCCAACGCGCACAGACCATTTCAAGCTTTCTTCATTTCATAATTTTGTGCCGTGGGAGAAACCCCACGCGCACAGACCATATCATAATTTCTTTAATTCATAACATATTATTCAGTTTCTTTAGTTAAGATTCGTGTATTAGTTCGAATTGAACGGACAATGCGACACGTCGACCGGAACGGTACGACAATTATTCGTGCGACTAAACATTTTGCACAAATTATACTCGTCAAAACAACGAGACGATCGAAACGTCGCGACCACTACGACACGTCCGCAAACCAGTACGGCGCTTCCGTAAACCGTTACGTTCCCGACGAGATCGCTCGCAAAAATTAATTTATACGCGAGGCGACACGCGCAACTTCTCTAGACGGCGAAACCTACGGTAAATCGTGACTTTCTAACGAATAATTTTACGCGAAATATTACGAATTAGGAGCGAAATTAACGACAGAAGAAATTTACGAGGGAAACACCACTTGCCTCGGAATTTGGTCTCCAATCAACTCCCCAACGTAGATCCGCCCAAAAGAAGACATGAGGAGGCGAGATCTACGAAAAACGGACGAAATGAGGTTAGGGCCGAAAAAATCCATGGCGAAAAGGTCGACGAAACGGAAGAAACTTACCACGATCTCGAAGCTCTCGCCGAGAGCTTTCCAACGCCGCGATCGGATCGAGATTCCGTCCACCGGATCGGCGATGGCGGCCGCCGGAAGGTTCGCGAACGAGAGGATCCGCACTCGTTTTTCTCTCGCACAGGAGGGGGGGCTGCTGGTTCGGGGGAAGAAAAGAGGGATTTCATTATTATATACTTAATAATAATATTAAAAATAATAATATTATAAGTATTATAATAATAGGATTTAATAATAATAAAAAATGAATAATAGAATGACAAAAGGGGGCTGAATCGGTGGGATAAGGGGGGGATACACGCCGATCGGCGTGTATTAAGGCAGCCTTTTTTTTTGTTTTTAAAACTCTTTATATATATATATAATAATAATAATAATATAGTATTATATCGTTACGGAGGGCCAAACGCGCGCCGAATCGAACGAAATTCGCACCGTAGGCGAATGACGACGCTACGAATCCAACGGCGAAGTCGAAATCGAATTCCGACGCACCGTTTTCGAGATAAAAATTTCTAAAGTTAACGGCGTACGCGAAAACATACAAAACTTCAATCGCGCGCTGAGGCTCCAAAAATGCTCGGAACGCGACGAAATTTGACGAGCCAGTCTAAAATTATCCAGTCTAATTTCCTAACGTAAAATTTTCCACTTCCGGTGCAAATCCCAAAATTTGGCCGGTCAAACCTAAAAGACTCAAGACGCGCTAACGGCGACGCGCCGTCACCTCGCGGAAACGTAACGCCCTTACGTCAAAATGACGTCACCGACATGATAAAATAATTTACAAAAACCTGAGGCGTTACAACCTCCTCCGGGTGAAAATAAATGGGCATCCACGAGAGGTACGCCTGCCCTGCCAGCTAGTGAGAGCCTGACAGCGGGACCATCATCGGAGCAAAGAGGACTTGGGCATCCGCGAGAGGTACGCCTGCCCTGCTAGCTAGTGAGAGCCTGACAGCGGGATCGTCATCGAAGCAAGGGAACTTGGGCTTTCACGAGAGGTACGCCTGCCCTGCCAGCTAGCGAGAGCCTGACAGCGGGACCGTCATCGGAGCAAAGGAACTTGGGCTTCCACAAGAGGTACGCCTACCCTGCCAGCTAGTGAGAGCCTGACAGCGGGACCGTCATTGGAGCAAGGGAACTTGGGCTTCCACGAGAGGTACGTCTGCCCTACTAACTAGCGAGAGCCTGACAGCGGGACCGTCATCAGAGCAAGGGAACTTGGGCTTCCACGAGAGGTATGCCTGCCCTGCCAGCTAGTGAGAGCCTGACAGCGGGACCGTCTTCGAAGCAAAGGAATTTTGGCTTCCACGAGAGGTACGTCTGCCCTGCCAGCTAGTGAGAGCCTGACAACGGGACTTTCTTAGGAGCAAAGGAACTTGGGCTTCCACGAGAGGTACGCCTGCCCTGCCAGCTAGTGAGAGCCTGATAGCGGGACCGTCATCGGAGCAAGGGAACTTGGGCTTCCACGAGAGGTACGCCTGCCCTGCCAGCTAGCGAGAGCATGACAACGGGACCGTCATCAGAGCAAGGGAACTTGGGCTTCCACGAGAGGTACGCCTGCCCTACCAGCTAGCGAGAGCCTGACAGCGGGGTCGTCATCGGAGCAAGAGAACTTGGGCTTCCACGAGAGGTACGCCTGCCCTGCCAACTAATGAGAGCCTGACAGCGGGACCGTCATCGGAGCAAAGGAACTTGAGCTTCCACGAGAGGTACACCTGCTCTACCAGCTAGTGAGAGCCTGACAGCGGAACCGTCATCAAAGCAAGGGAACTTGGGCTTCCACGAGAGGTACGCCTGCCCTGTCAGCTAGCGAGAGCCTGATAGCAGGACCGTCATCGGAGCAAGAGAATTTGGCTTCCTCAAGGTATACTCAACCCATCCAGCCAATGAGAGCTTGACATGGGGAGGTTCTCTTGGGGGGGACTAAGCATCTCAACCAAACCTTACCAAATCCAACATCCTCCAAAGGGGAAAACATGATGGGTTACATGACCCCCCCGACTCAACTGGTCGGGGGCTGAACTCATTACATCATTAGAAAAAATACAAGACTCTGCCGAGGCGAGGCTTCTTCAGAGGGCCTAGGCTTGATCTCCACTCCACTCCATCGTGGATCACTCACAAGGTCCCCCGGGTTCCTACATCGACCCAGTCCTCACATATGTATTCTACCCCAACTCTGGGTAGAATCCCTTCAACCTGGGCCGGCAGCTGAGGCTGGGTAGGGCCTCTCGCCTCCCTTACTTCCAGGAACTCGGGGCAGGTAGCTGTGGCGTGACCCTCTGCCTGGTGGAAGTCGCAGTATGGCAATGCTCCTTCTCCCCTCCTTTGACGGGCTCGACAGTCTCTCATGTTGCCTCTTCCTCCTCCACCTATTGCCAAGGCTTGCTGGGGTGGGGGCAGGAGCTGCCTTGGGGCTTGCCTTTGGAAGTTGAACCTCCCTTGGCCCCCATGAAAGTTCCCTCCACCCTTAATGAGAGCTCTTCCTGGACCCTGGGCAGGTCCTCCCTGCTGCCTCCAGCCTAGTTCCAGACCCTCCTGTCCCTGGAACCCCTGAGCTCTCTGCCTTCCTTCCTGATGCCTTGAGTCACCTTGCTCCTTTGGCTCCGACTCTGTTAGCTTCGCCAACTTCTTGACAAATGTCGGGTTGGCCGCCTCCATGGTTATCTCCTCAGCCACCCTTTCCATAAGCTTCTCGAAAGAAAGGGGGGCCTTTCGTGTCAGGCTCATCTTGAAGAACCCCTCGCGCAACCCCACCATGAATGCCATCTAGAGGGCATACCCTGACATCTCCTGGATATCCAGGATCTCCTCATGGAACTTGTTAATATAGTGGGCCAGCGGCTCCTCGGCCCTCTGCCTTATCAGAAAGATGGACTCAGGACTCCTCTTCCTCTTCTTGGAGGTGGAGAAGCGGAGCTGGAAGCTCCGGCTAAAGTCTTCGAACCCATAGATTGACCTCGGAGGGAGTTGATGAAACCAGTCCCTTGCCTTCTCCTTCAACGTGATCGCAAAGAGGCGACACTTGAAGGCATCCGTCATCAGCCTGATGGAGACGGCATCCTCGAACCACTGCAGGTGTTGGACGGGGTCATCCTTCCCGGTATAGTAAGCCATGTCTGGATCTATGAACCCCTCGGGAACAGGAGCTGAGATGATTAGCTCGCTGAAGGGTGACCCTCTAAGGGGTGTTCTCGCCACCTCTACTCGCGTGACCTGCTCGCGTGGGGGGCTAGCACTCGCCGGGCTACGGAACAGCTCCCGGCCAGGGAGGTCTCGCTCGACCCCCTCTCCCATCCTTTCCTTCCCAGGTCGCATATACTTCCTTCTCCCCCTATTGGGGTCATCTCGCCTGTGCCCCTGGGAGGCAGCTCGCCGAGAACACTCTGGGTCAGCTCGCCGAGACCCCTGGGAGCCAGTCCCTGGGGGGGGGGGGGGGGGTAGGGGTTGAGTTGTCAGCCCGAGGGGCAATGCCTCTCAGAATCTCTGTGATGCCTTGGATGGAAGCCATGAACTCCTCCCTTCCTACGAAAGGTCCGAAGTGGGGGAGCTCGCCGAGATCATCACCACCTCCCTGATCTCCATCCATGACACTCTCCCGAGATCTTCTGTGTTGGTCACTCTCCACGCTCACCGCACCAAAATGTTGAAGCCAAAATTGACCTCTCGTGGAGTTCGGGATCCCAAAAGAGGGGTGACCTCACACCTACTACACTCGGAGGAACGTCACGGACCTAAGACCTGGGAGCTAGGAACAGACCCTCGGCTCTAGCATGGAGGTCCAACCTCACACCCGGAAGACCTTGGAGGTCTCCCCCTCCCTAGCCAATGCTTGAGCTAGGTGCCTTGGAGGAAGAAAGCCAAGGGGATTTAAGTGGCTAAGGAGCAATGCTCTCCAAGGCACTCTCAAGGGTCTATTTATAGATTTACCAAGTCCTGTGGTTGAAAATGAACAAAATGCCCCTAGGGCAAATAAGCCTCAAGCCAATAGCAAACCTCCACACCATGGGGTAAAGAGGTAATCCCCCCAGGACAAAACGGTAAAAGCACAACCCAAAGAGGTCCAAGGGCGGGAGAAGGCAAAGCCATACCCCCACCTTCCCGGGCACCCGAGACGAGTGGGCTAACCGCGCGGGCGAGACCCTGGCCGCCGGCCGGTCTCGCCCCGCGAGCTCACCGCGCGGGCGAGCCCATGGCTGCCGGCCGGTCTCGCCCCGTGAGCTCACCGCGCGGGCGAGACCCTGGCTGCCGGCCGGTCTCGCCCCGCGAGCTCACAGTACAGGCGAGACCCTGGCCGCCAGCCGGTCCCTCCCCGCGAGCTCACAGTGCGGGCGAGACCCCGGCCGCCGGCCGGTCTCGCCCCGCAAACTAACCGTGCGGGGCGAGAGCTTGGCCACAGGCCGGTCTCGCCCCGCGAACTAACCGCGCAGGACGAGAGCCTGGCCGCAGGCCGGTCTCGCCCCGCGAACTAACCGCACGGGGCGAGAGCCTGACAGCATGCTGATCTCGCCCCACGAACTAACCGCGCTGGGCAAGAGCCTGGCCCCAGGCCGGTCTCGCCCCGCGAACTAACCGCGCGGGTAGTCTCGTAACTCCCAGAGCTAAGGTGCAGGGGGCGGGATCCTGGCCTCCAGCCGGTCCTGCTGCTCCTACCTCGCACCTAGCAAGCCGGGGGCGGGTGTCGGTCAACTCGACACACCCACTCTCAAAAGGGGCCAAAGGGGGGAGGTAGATTTTTCCTCCCCCTACTAGTATATTTCTAAGGCCAAGCTAAAATTGGCCACCAAGAATACAAAATCTCTCAAAATCTTAAAAACTTATAGTTGGTTCTACGCTTGCCGGGAGGGACCTACTCTGTGAATACGGGGTTGTACACTACGCTCTACTGAGCAAGTCACGGTTTAGAGGAAAAGGTGCAGGTTACCTGCTGATCTTGAGGTGAAGATAGCTCGTCCTGAAAAGAGAGTCCCAGACAATTTGTGAGATGACTTTGAAGTCCGCCTTTCGCTTTCCATCGTGTGAGGAGGTGATTGATATTCTGAAGTTCTGTGGAGTCCTAATATCCCCATTCACTCCACTGGGAACGACTCACAGTTGGGTCTGGTGGCTTTCTTCAGGGAGCATGGCTCAAGATTCTCTTTCGAGTTGTTTAGGGGTTGGTGTGATGTTCGTGTTGACAGTGGTGACCGTGTTGAGATCCGCAGCAACAAGAGTTGGATTGACTTTGAGTCTCGGACAGATCGTCGTCACGAAAGCACCTTATTCAGATATGTCAGAAATTCTTGGGGCTTACCAGAGTTCTGGAATTCCTTGCCTGATCGTTACGGACGTCAGAGAGGGCAAAAGCGGGACTTTATGCCGATATTGAGATTCTCAGATTCTCGGGAGTTGGCGAACTGCTTGTTCATCATTTCATTGTTCGTTGAAGAGAAGCGTCTGTCCCAGTGTGGCCTTTCAGTTGAGGTCGGGCACACACCATTAGCACGCAAGAGGAAGCTTGCTTTAAATAACAGTCGTGATGCATATGAGGGATTGCAATCTTTGCTGAGTCGAGGATAGAACCTTGTTGAGGAAGCCCCGTGCGACGAGCTTGCTTCAACCGGTTCTGATCTTGAGGTGATAGAGACGACTTCCCCCCCAAGTCTCTCGTACAGAGACTTTTTCCCTCTGAGTGTCTCCATCTTTGAAAGCAATGAGTGATGCCGTCAGTGAATTGTTCATCTTCCCTCGTTTGAACTGATTATCCCGTATGACGTTTGCAGATTGAAGCTCAGACGCATATAACATTTACATGGAACGACCATTATGTGAGCTTGAAAGACGGATATTTGGCTCTCAAGGAGAAGCTTCGAGCAGCGAAAGCTTAAGTTGTGGACTCCAAGGAGGAGCTAAATCGGGAGGTATCCCGATTTTGGTGGATCGGATCGGAGTTGAAGTTTGAGGTGGAGGAAGCTCGATCATTGTTGCAGTCGGAGAAGTTGATGGCGGAAAAGATCGTGCAAACTTTGAAAACTGCTCAAGAGGAGAGCTCCATGTTGCAGGCAGAGTTGGAGGTTTCTAAGGCAGAGATAGTGCGTCTTTCTACAGAAGAGCAAGTACTTGAGATGAAGGCAGCTGGCCTCGAGGAGTACAGAGATTCCTTGGATTACATACGCGATCAGGACATTCTTGCTGAGGAGGTTCACGAGGATGTTTGGACCTGAGAGGTTGAGCCTCAGATAGAGGACGTTCGTGAGGTTGCGCTCAGACGCAGTGTGTCAAAGGCTTTTTGCCTAGTTATTAAGCGCATGAAGTGTGATATCTTGGCCCTCAGCTTTGATATTTCTGATGATGAAGGGAGCGCTCCTGAGCCTGATGTGGTCGAGTAGCTGCTTGTATTTTTTTTATCTTCGTATGCTTGTACACATTTGCTTTTTTTATTATCGTGTCCGATGTATGTTTTTTACCATCCTTTGATGATTTTGTGTAGCACATTTGCGTCTGAATTCGTTTGTTAGAATGGTTCTCTTTCCTCCTTCTTTTGTTGTATGGATCCTAGTTGTACAACCTGTATTCGTCGAGGGTGGACCCCTCCAGAGCCAGGTAAACAGAAGTCAAAGTCAGCAAGTCAAGATAGAGTTCAGAGTCAATGCGCCAGGTGATAGAAGGCCTGAGCGAGTATGGAGAGCTCCCCTCGCATACTCGCCAGGTAGGCGAATAGGCTTGCTGCTCGCCCAATCGTGCGAGTTCCCCCAGGAAGTCGCCTAGTCGCCGGGGGTGGGTGGGTTATAAATAACTAAATAAGACCTAGCGACCATTCTTGGACGCTAGCTTAGCCTATAAATTCCTTTTTATCAGAGACCAGGTCGCGACCTAGCGACTATTCTCCTTTATTCGTCACGACTTAGTTATCAGCTTGTCTCCCTTGTACCTTGCTCGACCATTCTTGGTTGTGGAGGGGTTGCTTCTTCTAAGCTTCTGGGTACGTGGTGGGAGCTCCCTGCCGCAGCACCTAGGGTCCTATTTGTTCGGTAACTTCCGTGCTTTAGCCCGCTAGTTGTCGAGCCTATCTGTTGAGCCGGTAACTTTAGGATGCCTTGATCCGATTTTTGGAGTAGGGAATTTTCCCGGTTTCAACACTTGATGTGGTGAGCGTGAATCGCAACTAAGGAGGTAAAGCTTCGCTGGTAGGCAAAATGGTAAAGATTGTGACAATTCAACCCAAGGGTCGAAGAATGCAAGGATTCCATCCGACTGTGGGGTTGATCCTGGCCAAGAGAAGATTATTGGAGAATGTAAGTATTCAATCCGGGTGCCGAAGAATGTAAGTATTTGATCCAGGGGTCGGAGAGTGTAACTATTCGATATGATTGTGGGGTCGAGCCTGGCCAAGAGAGGATTGTCGGAGAATGTAAGTATTCAATTCGGGTGCCAGAGAATGTAAATATTCGATCCGGGGGTCGAAAAGTGTAAGTATTCGATCTGATTGTGGGGTCAAGACTGACTAAGAGAGGATTGTAGGAGAATGTAAGTATTCAATCTGGGTGTCGAAGAATGTAAATATTCGATCCGACGATGCGACTACGAGGGGGACAGACCCTGACGATGGCAGGGCATTGCCTGCGTAATGGCAGAGAATGTAAGTATTCGATTCGACCGCCAGAGAATGTAAATATTCGATCCTATTGTGCGATCTAGCCTGGTTATGAGTCGATTGTCAGAGAATGTAAGTATTCGATCCGGATGTCGGAGAATGTAAGTATTCAATCTGATGATACAACCGCAAGGGGACAGGCCCTGGAGATGGCGGGGCGTCGACCTGCAGTAACGACGGAGAATGCAAGTTATTCGATCCAACCGTCAGAGAATGTAAATATTCGATCTGGTTGCGCGACCTAGCCTAATTATGAGCTGATTGCCGAAGAATATTAGTATTCGATCCACATGCCGAAGAATGTAAGTATTCAATCTAATGATGCGACCGCGAGGGGGATAGGCCCTGGCGATGACAGGGCGTGGACCTGCAGTAACGACGGTGAATGTAAGTTATTTGATCCGACCGCCGGAGAATGTAAATATTCGATCCGGTTGCGCAACCTAGCCTTGCTATGAGCGATTGCTGGAGAATATAAGTATTCGATCCGGATGTCAGAGAATGTAAGTATTTGATCCGACGATGCGACTGGGGGGGGGGGGGGGGGGGGGGGCAGACCCTGGCGATGGAGGGGCGTTGGCCTGCAGTAATGGCAGAGAATGTAAAATTATTCGATCCGACCGTCGGAGAATGTAAATAATCGATTTGATTGCGCGACCTAACCTGGCTATGAGCCGATTGCCGAAGAATGTAAGTATTCAATCCGATGTCAGAGAATATAAGTATTCGATCTGATGATGCGACTGTGAGGGGGCAGACCTTGGCGATGGCGGGGCATTGGCCTACAGTAACATCAAAGAATGTAAGTTGTTCGATCTGACGTCGGCGAGAATGTAAATATTCGATCCGGTTGCGCAACCTAGCCTGGATATGAGCCGATTGCTGGAGAATATAAGTATTCGATCCGGATGTTGGAGAATGTATGTATTCAATCTAGGGAGTGGTCTAGCCTGGGAAGAAGTCTTGAAGCGAGAATAAGAAAAAACGCAATGCAATATAACCAAATCAAAGAAATAGTCTGCACGAGTCGTGGTTCGCGACTTTTACGTCATTCAAAGTTTAAGACAAAAAGTTAAGATAAAAATAAGGATAAGGTGTGTCATCTGTTGGCGGGGTCTTCTTCTCTACAAAGATCTTCCTTGCAACGCGACGACTTTGCTGCATACTTTGACATCTCCGATTCCAAATGTGATCGCAACTTCTCGTTGAGTCTGTTTTAAGAAGCAGGAGCGAGCCGCTTCCTGACTTTCGCGGACGGCCCCTATGCCTCCTAAGGTTAGGAACTTCATAGACATGTGACGAATTGACGTGATCGATCCAAAGATTGATTGGATTGGCCTTCCGAAGATGGCGTTGTAGGGCGAGTTCAAGTCGATGACGACAACCGGATATCCCAGGTAACCTGCCTCAGGAATTCACCTATTGTATTGGCATGGTAATCGTTCCTTGAATGAGAAACGGAAAATTGCCGAAAACCATATACAGGTCCTGTGGCAGTATTGAGATGTTGGGGAGTAAGTTTCATGTCATGGAGAGTGGATAAAAATAGGACATCGATTGAACTCTCATTGTCTACGAGATTTCTTTTATGTTGAAGCATGGATTTCTTATCCCTACATTGATAACAAGGGGTCCTGATGTGGAATCTGCAACCCTTCGAGGTCTTCATTTCCGAAGGAGATGGTGAAATCTGGGTTGAGTTCTGTGTCCTTACGGGTTTTGTCTATATTTTCAACTGAAAATATCTGGGTAGAGAGGAATGGGGCCCGATGATGGTTTTGATATTGCCTACCATTTGCCTGGCGTCTGGGGTCCCCTGCGGTGCGTTCTGCTGGTCTCTTCCTTGACGCTGCACTTGCTAGCCTTGCACTTGTCCTTGTAGAAACCTTTAAATGAGTCCCTGACGGACAAGAGGCTCGATTTCATTCTTCAGCCGAAACATTCCTGAATTGCATTACATCACGTTGGTGCGATTGTATTTAGTGGGGTGTATTCTTGAGGCAGACGCTGCCCCCCATTCCTTGGCGGATCATGTCGACAATTGTCATTCCATCGCCCATCCTGGCGTCTCTCTTCTTGTCTTACGGGGGCTTGTTCCTGTCCCCGTTTCCTCTTCTGTCCGCCTTCAAACTGCTGGCAGTATGCTTCGATGGCCTCATCAGCCACTATCTGGGTCTCGACCCGATGAACAAGGTCCAGATAATTGGGCATGGTTTCCCTTATGAGTGTCGAATAGAAATCGCTTGGGCAGAGTCCACCAAGGAAGACACATCTAAGAAGCTCGGGGTCGACCCCCAAAATTTGACGTGCTGCTAAAGTGAAGCGGTGAAAGAAATCCTTGAGCGACTCTCCCTCACTTTGGCGGATACCCGAGAGGTGTGAGGGATCCTGAACAATTCTACATTGGAAATAAACTGTTCCGAAAACTGCCCTGTTAACTCGGCAAAAGTAAAGATGGTTCCTTTCTAAAGAGAATGAAATCAGGTGCGGGCCTGACCCTTCAAAGTGGCTGGGAAAACATGGCACGACAACTGATCGGGGGCACTGAAGCTTAAAGTCATGCGGGACTGGATATGCTAGAACCCAGGGAGCGAGTGGAGATCCCTGATGTAAAGGGCAACATGTGGGGATGTCACATCGCCTAAGCTGTCAGTATTCCTGAGCGATCACCTCACAAATCTTTTCGCGAGCGAGCCTTTCTCCCGGTGGTGCGCGAGCTATTTCATTCGGAAGATGCTGACAGCCGCCTCTAGTGCCTCGATGAGGGGGCGTGTGGAAACTGGTGGTATTAAAAAGTCTTCAGATTCATTTTCCCCGTGGGGGGCTTGCTGAGGAGGAACGCGATCTTGAGCCGGAAGGGGGGATTAGCCAGTGCGGGAGAGCCGAGGAGGAGGTGGAGGTGCTGCAATGTTCTAAAGGAGGGCGAGCATCTCAGTTTGACTCTCCTCCATATATTGTATGCGCCCTTCCAAAGCGGCTACAGTTGGGAGAGTGGCCTCCCCACTGAGAGTCACGTTGAATAGTGAGTGAGAGGGAGCCGGCTCAATGCGTCCTCCAGGGGGTGATTCGTTGGTGGTTCGAGTGCTTCTTCTGGACATGGAAACAAGTCACTAATATCTCGGTGTAGAGGGTACTGTCTTCTGAGGATACTGGGAATTCGCTTCCACAGACGGTGCCAAACTGTTGCAGCCAAACTCGACGCCCCGGTCAGACTAGAGTAACTCGGGCCGTCTTAGCTCACAGAGCGGTCGAGTGCGCACACAACCAATTAGAAAAAAATTGTACACACTATGTTTTAATGTGGAAAACCCTCAACCGGGTAAAAAAACCACGCGACCGGGTCTGTGCCGTTCAAAATCCACTATCTGCTTGCGATTTACAGCTTTCTGGAGAATCGAGGGCAACATGCCGCCTCGTTACACTTTGGAGATGAGAGAGAGACTTAGGCCTACGACTGGCAACAGGCTGCTCCGCGTGAAGTTTGTGGCTTTCGCGATGTGCGCGAATGGGCGCTTGCTGTTGTAGGTGTTTCTTTTCATCGCTCGAAGAAAGCTCAAAAGAGTCTTGAAGATGGCTTGAAGGTGGCTTGAAGTTGGCTCGTAGGAGGAATCCTGCAGAGCTCTGGCTTGAGTAGGAAGAAAGCAGAGGAGCCAAAAGGAGAGAAATGAGGAGACCTGGGGCTCATTTAATAGTCTCCAGGAGGTGATTATGGTGGTTATGCGGCTATCCGCACACCGTAATCACCATTATCATACTCTTAAGCGTACTCTCATGCGAATATCATTCACATGCTTTTTCGCTAAATGCAGACCACTATCCAATTGATGGGTCCCCCCACTAACCGTGATGGTTAGTGGGTGGTTGTGCGCTAAAACAGACGACAATGATCGCGGCAAGACGATCAGACGGAGGTGGAATCGCCTCAAGGCGGGAAGGAAGAGTAGTCGACCACATTCTTAAGGGTGGAAGACCCTGACGAGGGAGGCGGGCCGCCGGCGCAGCACCGACTGAAGGCATGATCGGCGACCGGAAATGGCCGGTCGGCCACACCTGGGCGGCATTTCGGGCGTGGCCCCTGCAGTGGCCGCCGGGCGCTGCCTCGGCGTCGGCCTTCAGGAGTCGTATAGATGCGGGCGGATGGCGTGGCTTCGGCCGGCTTGTAAGGCGAGGTTGGTCGGTGCCGGTCCGAACGGGGGCGGCCTGACTCGTCCCGCGATGGCCTCGGGATGGAAGGCTCCCCGCCGAACCAGGTGGCCGATGGGGCCGTCGCTCCATGCGACAGCAAGCGCGGACCTCTTGCGGGCCGGAAATTGGGTAGGCATAAAATGGCCTGCCGGCGGAGGGTGAGAGGGCCAGCCCCTAGGCGGCCGATCGCCAGACAGCTCGGGGATACGATCCCACGTGCAGATCGCGTGCGCAGTGGTTCCCCTGATTCCACTTCGATAGTGGGATCATGGGGAAATGGATGAACAACCTAATATTCATTATAGAAGGCCTTGGCCCATCAAAAATCAAAACAAGGTAAGTAAGGGTGTCTCTCAAAAGCGTTTTGCTACCGTTAGTAAGCTCGACCTCGGGCGAAGTATCATGACGGTTTAGGGGTTTGGGAGTGTAAAAAATAAAGACAAATTTTTTGCTCCAAAAAGATAAATTATACAAAGGTATGCCCTTATATATAAGAAAATGAGGGAAATAAGAGAATACTATAAGCGATGTGAGACTAAATACAAGCCATGCGGTTTATATGGTTTGACTAGGTCAAACCGCAAGACTATACAATGGAGTATACAAATCCTGGGAAGCCGCTGATCTTCAATAGAGGAAAGCCCCAAGACCACTACTGCGGGTTGGCCCAGACCGTAACTGCGGACAACCACATTACCGCTGTTGCGGACAACCACAGACCGCTGTTGCGGACAACCACCAGCCGCCGCTGCGGATACCACAACCCAGACCGCTGTTGCGGATAACCACCAAACCGTTGTTGCGGATAACCACCAGACCGCTGCTGCGAATAACCACCAGACCGTTGCTATTAATAGAGAACTTAAATGAATTTAAGAGCACAAAAACAAGATGTTCTAACTCTACCGACAAATGACATGATTTACCTAAACTAATCGATACGACGTACAACCGATAGTGATTTTATAAGTCGTCAGATATACCCATAGTGCATCATAAATTTGTTAGACCAACCTTTTCTATTAGAATTAATTGTTTTTCTAAAATTCATTTAAGTTCTCTATTAACTACTTCTACTTCACCACTTGTTTGGGGTGATGGTTGGGGTGAAAGACAGTTGAAAGTTTGTGTGGCATCATATTTTTATAGAATTTTAGAAAATTGGGCATTATAAAAATGAGTTACTAACGACGGTCTCAACAAGAGTTCGGACCCAATGGGGGTAGCTTACACCTACTTCTCTGATTCTCTTGAACTAGAACACCTGACGGACACTAGGAACTAGAGAACAGACTCTGGATTACGGCGCGAAGGTCCCACCACACACCCGAAAGATCTTAGAATGTTTCCCTCCCAAGCAAAAGCTGAGCTGGGCACCTTGGAGGGCACTCGAAGCCAACCAAGAATAGCCTAAGGAGGAAGAAGCCAAAACAACATGATTGTCTTCAAAGGTACCCACAATGTCTATTTTATAGTTTTCAAAATCTAATATGCACATAGCGGAATCCCGCATTCTAATTTTTATAAACATACCAAATTGGTCTTTCAATAGCCCAACTCCGTTGTTTGGAGGTGATATTGGTAGGCCAAAACATATTATCACATGGATAATCTTTCTAGGATGGGTCGACCATGATGTCATACCCCCTGGAGTGGCGAGTGCCTAGATGGGGATGGCAACCGCCACCTCACTCCTAGCTGAGGGCGAGTGCCCGATGAAGTCAACATCACCTTCCTCTTACTTGCTATCTGGGGCGAGTGTTGGACGGCTGCCCCACTCGCCTGGCTATTCGCACATGGGCTGCTTTGGGCGAGTGCGGGCCTACTTTCTCCACTCACCCGCTCACCTACTGCTTTGGGCGAGTGCGAGTCCGCTTGCTCTACTCGCCACTCTCCTAGTCTTGTGATACATTTGCATCCTGGACTTCTCTGGTGAACCCAATCGGCGAACACGGGGTTGTACAATAAAAATACATGAATCAATATTCCATGACTTATTTGGTGAAAAAAATAAAATATGTAGCATATATTTGAATTTCTCGTAGAATCCTTCATATATGCTCAACATATATATAAAAAAGTCCTAATTTCAAAAGACAAATCCTAATTGTTTATATTTAATAATAGAAAAAGATTCGTAGACAATTTTCATCACATCCCAAGAGTTCTCCTCTGGCGAAATACCCAAGAGTTCTCCTTCGCCCGCTTTCTCACGTCCTCCTCTGAGCGAAATTTCTAACCATCTTCAAATCTTCGTGACATTCCGCAGCAACGGTTAATCTTTTGTTCGATAGTTTTATGATTGAAAGGTTAATCTCTTGTTTGATAGCTTATTTGTTCATTAGAAACCCTAAGAACAACATTATCTAAAAGACAATACATTTGATTGATAATGTTCTAAAATCTATTTCTCTGTGAGGTACTGTTATATTTTACATTTTGTCGTTGAGATAATCTAGTTATATCCTAGCTAATCGAGTGGTATTGAGAAACTCGAGTTGTGTCTGAGTTGTTCGAATGGTTAGCTATTCAAGTGATAATTGAGATAGTCAAGTTGTATCATTGCTAATATTGTTGTATATGAGAGAATCCATTTGTCTCTAAGAGAATTGATTTGTATCTGGGATAATATAGTTGTATATAGTATAATTGATAAAGTTTATCGATTAACATTGATTTTCTTGCACATCAGGTAAACCAATATGGTTAAAGCAGACGTTAAACCTCATATTTTAAGCTCTAGATGCTTTGCATCTTCCTTTGTCTCATATATAAGGGTCATTATTAACAAGATGGATAAGGAGCTTTTGAAAGTACTTCAAGATATTGGGATATTGCATTTGTTTCAGATTTCATCTACCCGTAGAATGTCCAATTATGTATGAATGGTCTTGACATAAATGTTATCTACTTTCAACTTCATTATTAACTCCATAAAACTAAATTTTCTAGGAATAAAGTTGCAATGATAACTGGGTTGCCCAACCAAGAAGAAAACATGACCTATAAAAATGATTCATTCTCGACTATGACAACGAATGAATTAAAGAAAAATATGCTACAACTTGGTAATGTTGAGAACATAGTGGAGCTCGATGACTTAAAAATTTTACTTCTTCATGTTCTATGCAACTTGTTCTTCTCTTGCAACAACAGTCGCATCCTAAATGAGTATAATCGGTTAACTGACCCAGATGAGTTTAGTAAGTATAAATGGTCAAAAGCTATTCATGAGTTTATAGTTGCTAGTTTAGCTTCCCTGTCAGAGAAAGCGTCAAAACACCTTGCTGCAGATGCATACAAAAGTCATATGAGTTTATAGGCTATCTCCTGATTAGTAACCTTCAGCAGATTCAATTCCATTGGTGGAAAAGGCGGCTTCTATAGAAAAGGAGGAAACAGAGAACCCATATCTAGAAGACTATCTTGGTAGGATGTTTATCACTGAGGAGAAATCGGAGCTCAACCATGTGAGGATGAGCATGAAAAAAAAAAGGGATCATACTGACTTTAATTTGCTTTCTCCTTCATTTGTCATTTCATACTGATGTTGTTTTTGTGTTGTAGAAATCATATTGCCTTAAGGCTATGTTCGTTTCGATGGAATTGGGGCTTTGGAATTGTCATTCAATTGCCAATTCCAATTGTGACTGTTCGGCGGTCATAATATTACATTGGAATTGGAATTCATTTCAATTCCCATGAGAATTGATTATAGAAGAAACACGGCTCCCTCAATTCTTACCTCACGAGGTCTTCATTCGTAATTCCCACCCCTACCAGCGCGTCCCCGACTCTCTCAAAAATATATCAACGCAAATTTTGTTGTTCGCCCAGGACCGCATTTTTTGCCAAAGAGCGAATTTTTTGACGGGGCGCATATTTTTCTGCTCGGGATCGCATTTTTCGCCTGGGAGCGCATTTTTCGTCCCGACGCGCATTTTTCGCTCGGGCACGCAGTTTTTGTCCGGGCACGCATTTTTGCTTTGGCGCGCATTTTCGCCCGGGCCCGCAATTTTCGCATGGGCGCGCATTTTTCACCCGGGCTGAATTTTTCGCCCGGGCATGAATTTTTCGCTCGGGCGCACATTTTCCGGCCGGCCGCGAATATTTCGCCCGGGCGCGAATTTTTCACCTGGGTGCTCATTTTTCGGTCGGCGAAAAATGCGCTCCAGGGCACAAAATGCGCGTCCGGGCGAAAAAATATGCGCTCAGGCGAAAAAAATGCGCGCCCGGGTGAAAAATGTACGCTCGAACGGAAAAATTCTAATATTGAGCGGAACAGTGGAATTAATAATTCCAATTCCCGTGACAGAATTTCTACATTTAGCCGAACGACAGAATTGGAATTGACTTCAATTCCAATTCCCGCAGGAATTGGAATTGAAGACAATTCCAATTCCTGCATTTCAATTCCTGCGAAACAAACAGAGCCTAAGGGATTTCGAATGTTTGGAATAAGGGGCTCCATGGATGATATACTAACTACATGATATATTGTCTATTGTCGTCGGTTGTCATATAGATGCATATGCGTGTGTCCCGGAAGTTAGAGGAACAAATGATCCAAACAATTGGCCGTCTTTTATATATGTTAGTCCAAATCTATGGGTATGTCTGATGATATTCCTTCTATTAATGATGGTTATTGTTAATGTTTGCCTTTTATTAATGCTTGATTGTTGTTATCCCTTATGTTATAAAGCTTCCAATTTACTTGATTTTAGTTACTTAGCAAGATGAAGCACTTCCTTTGCAAGATCTCAGATTGTCATATAATCTTTAATGATTGTTGTTATTTAAATCTACGATCGCATCCGCATATGTAGAAATATCTTTCAAGTTCTTCATTAATAAATGTTTAGCTGGTTCACATTTCTCTATATGAATTGCTATGTGATATGCAACCCGACTAATAATTCCTGAATGCAAATGTCGACGAAGTTTATCTAGCTTCGTAGCTTTTTTAATGTAGAAAGAATATGAATAAAGATCTGTTTTTTTTCCAGTTAATATCCATTTTCGGAGAATATACTACTTAAGAATAAAAGTGATATTGTGACTATATACTTAACACATGAGCACATAACATCCCAATTGCCTCAAACTTGAAAAAAGAACAAAAACATCATAGTTGCTAAAGTATAGTTGTACAAATCAGTATATATAATTCTCATTACAATCATTCCATTGTAGAGTAAAGATACAATCATTCTCTTCAACAAATCCTTTATAACCCAAATGTTGGTTGTTTAAATTCTTCGTAGAATCTCCCATACAAAACCTTCGAGTAAATTTTTGATACTTGTTTAAGAATTGAATAATTCTTGACATTAAGTATGTTCCTTAAATCTTCTTCAAGAGCTTTGTCACAACCTTTGATAATTATTTTCTCTAGTTGGGTGGAGCAATCAACGAGTGTACGTGTTGCTTTGGTGATAGAATGAAATACAATATTTATCGATTCACTCCTTTAAGTCGACAACATCCCATGATCAATGACGGTCTTATTGAACGTTGTCGACCATTTCTCTTTTATTTTGTACAAATCGTTTAGCCATCCATTTTCACTTAAGTTTCACTGAAATATTATCTGATTCCAACTAATTCAAATTGATCGGAAGAGTCACACTTTTGTAAACAAGTATAAAACATAGAGCATAAGCTAGCATCAATATTAGCGCTGTAACGGTTTGGTTTGATTCATTTTAAAGCAAAATCGTAAACCAAACCACTCAATGTGGTTCCAAAAATTTGGAACCGAACCGAACCGCTCAAACATTGAAACCAAATCGAACCTAACTGAATGGTTCGGTTCGGTTCGATTTTGGCGGTTTAAATAATGTGATACGAACAATTTTTTAACTACAAACTTTAGCAAATACCCTAGGTCACACACTCACACAACGAGAATTGGAGAAGTGGAGAGGAAACCTAAAATTAAATGCTCGTTGGAAAGGGAAAGTTGGACGTCAAAAATTAAAACTTAAATTGAAATGTAATTACAAAATTAAATGTTGTAATCGAGACTCAATCGAGTGAATGCAGCTAAATTAAGTGTTGTAACTCAGGACTCATGAGGCGCGCACGTAAATGCTGCTAAATTTCAATACCCAATGAAAACCTAAATTGAAATATAATTACAAAAATTAAATGTTGTTACACTACGGTTCGGTTCGACACGTGATGCACGGCAGCGGGCGCCCCGGCCGGCATGCTTGTCCCTGTGCCGGTGGGTTCCACTCATCGACTTGGCACTTCCAGCCTCCCTCGTTCGTGCACATTCCCCATTTTTCGTCTTCTTTACGGCTTACCTTTGCTTGCAAAGCGCCACCGTTCGCCTTCTCTGGCACCTCTCAGTTCGCCATCACCAATCACCACTGTCACCACCGGAAGAATCCCTCGTAAAAGAAGGATAAATTCTCATGTACAACCCCGTATCCGGCGAGTGGTGTCAGCAAGAGTCGGTCCAGCCATTTTGGCGCAGCCCAAGTCCCAGGCGAGTCATCAGGGAGGCAAGGGCTCTATGGCCTCGACGACTTGCCCAGGCGGGAGGGAATATGTGAGGGGCGACTGGAGCAAGTGGGCTCGCACTCGCCCCAGGATCTCGGCAAGTAGCGGGCGAGTGGGGCAGACCGAGCCTGCACTCGCCCAGGGCAGAATGAGGCGGTGAGTGCCAGCTCCATCGAGCACTCGCCACCCCAGACGAGTGGAGGTTTCAGAGGGCCACTCGCCTAGTGTTGTATGTTGTATTCTTACCATTCTACTCCCGATCTGGGCTGCACATAGCTGTTTAGAACAGCGTAGGTGCGCTATTTGCAGAACGTTTTCAGAAAACTATAAATAGACCCAAGGGGGTACCTCATAAGGCATGCTTACTTGTGTCCTGGTCTTCTTGCGCTTTCCGAGGTATCCTTAGCTCAGCACTTGGCTAAGGAGGGGAAGCGCTCTAAGATCTTCCGGGTTTGTGGTGGGACCTCCGTGCTGGAGCTTTGGGTATGTTCTTTATACTAAGTCTTTGGTTGTTTAGCTTGTGAGAGAGAAGTAAGTGTGCGATCACCCCTTCCCCAAGGATCGAACTCCACAGAGATCGATTCTTCGGTTCCAACACCTCACTCTTCTCAAACGGTTTCTAACATCGAGGATTTCGGGGGAATTGATGGGGACAAGCCTATTTATAGAATAATTGGGGTACAATTAGCTCACTCCCCCATGATCCCGCCATATAAATGGAGATCATGGGGGAACCACCGTGAGAGCGATCGGCACGCGCAATCGCGCGCGCAAGATCCGCCCACACGGGATACAGTTCCCCGAACTGCCAGGGGCCGACCACCGAGGTTGGCCCCTCTCTCCCATCGCCGGTGGGCCGGCTCAAGCCAGCCATGCTTCCGGTCAACTTACGGGCTGCACCTCGTGGCCGCGCGCCCGCGATCGCGAGGCGCGGCGATCCCGCCGTTCAGCCCGGCCGGCGGGAGCCTTCCATCCCGCGGCTTCCGCGGAGGGTGTCGGTTGCGGCCGGCCGCCACTCGCTCGGGCCAGCTCCGGTCGGCCGCGCCTTGCGGCCGGCGCCCAGTATCGGCGCTGCGCCAGACGGCCGGCATCAGGGTTGTTCCCGGTGGCCGCTGCGGGGCCAGGTCTGGTGTGCCGCCCAAGTGCGACTGGCCGGCCGCACCCCCGGATGGTGCCACGTTGGCGGCCCGCTGTCTTTGCCAGGGTCGGCCACCCTTGAGGTGGTGGTCAGCCGCCTCTCTTGCCCTCCTTGGGCTCCTTTCCCACCGTCTGATCGTTCCGCCACGATCGCGGCGATCCGATGTGAGGGTAACAACCTGCGTAACCACCACCAGTAGTGGGGGGGGGGGCGTGTTTTAGTGGGGGCCTACATTTAGTAAAATTAAATATACAAATAATACGCACTCAATACTATACTTAAATTTATGATATTTGTGGTTACGATATACGGATAATCGCATAACCACCGTAACCACATTCGAGAGGCTATAAAAAGACCCACATGTCTTCTCATTTCTCATCTTTCTCTTCTCTGCTTTCTTCCTTCTCAAACCAGAACTTTATCGAATTTCTCCAACGAGTCACCTTTGAGCCATCTTTAAACTACCGCCTCTCCACCAAAAATCCACCTAAGTCCAAGGGGCGAGAAGGAATTTCCTACTATAGCGAGGGCCCGTTTGTCCGCAACGCCCCACCAAGTAATCTCACGCGAAGCAGTCTATTGCTTGTCGTGAGCCTAAGTAATTCTCTCATGTCCAAAATGTAACGAGGAGCGGTCTGTCGCCCTCGATTCTTCAAGCAAGTTATAACCGAAAGCAGATAGTGGAATTCGACCGACACAGATCCGATCACATGATTTTTTACCCGACTGAGGAATTTTTTCACGTCACAACATCGTGGCATAATCTCTCTCTCTTTCATTGACCGTGTGCGCGCTCGACCGCTCCGTGAGCTAAGACGGCCTAACTGGTCCAATCGGGGCGTCGAGTTTGGCCGCAACAAGGTTCATCTCAAATTTTTGTTTCTTGTGATTTTAGAATCCAGTAATAAAAATGATTTCAAATATATATAAATGATTTCATATATAAATTTTTCCAGTACTCGAGAACTCATATATATAGAAATTATTTCAAAAATAAATGTAATACACAATGCACAGTTATTTCGCCAAACAACTTAACAACTTCGTTAGAAATAGAACTACAAACGCTTCAGTACAAACGTTGTTCTTCCAAACAGTTTCACAGATTCTGACATCACTCTGCAAAACAGCTGATTATTTCACGCCTGCTTCCCACCCATGCTTATTCAATCGCTGCAGCTAAGCCAAACTGAGCCTAAATTGGAGATATCAACCGCTCCTGACATGGCCCGGTGCTCGTATCTAGTACAAGATGCCACCATGTACCAATGAGAGCGCAAGCAGAGGGGGGCCCACACAGTGCATTATGTTGTGCACTCTCACTGGTCCCGAACGTTGATCCAGACCAAATAAAACTTCTTTGACAAGAGGCTGGAAATTCTGCCCCTAACCTAGGGAAAAAATTTCAAGCGCCCGACACACACGAGTTGCGTGCATCAAATGCCATCTAAGCCGTTGATTGGCTTGCACTTTTTTTTACTTTTTCTTTAAGGTGGTTTTAAACGGGGGGACTTATTTTCACCGGTCAAACGGTTACGACCGCATGAACCGGACTTATTTTCACCGGTCAAACGGTTAAGATCCGGTTCATGCGGTCGTAACCGCTTGACCGGTGAAAATAAGTCCCCCCCCCCCCAAATGGAGCCTTAGTCTTTGGATTACTCATCATGGGGTATAGGTGGCGTGTGCACATACTCTATTGCGCACACGCACCAAAAAATTTCTCCTAACCTAGGAATGCTATAATGAGGGTGAGGTGTTAACTCTATTGATATAGGTGAGTGTTATCCGCACTACAGTTTTGGTTATCCACACTTTTTTTTCCCAATTTTTCGCGCCTTTTAGAAATACGTCTTGTACATGCATTTTTACGAAAAGTGTTCAACACCAAAGTTGTAGATCTCATCGAGATCTACAACTTTCGTGTTAAACACTTTTCCTGAAAATGCATGTACAAGACGTATTTCTAAAAGGCGCAAAATCTGGGTGTATTTCCAAAGTACGTCTTGTACATGCATTTTCAGGAAAAGTGTTCAACACGAAAGTCGAGATCGAGAACTACAACTTTGATGTTGAACACTTTTCCTGAAAATGCATGTACAAGACGTATTTCCAAAAGGCGCGAAAAATTAGGAAAAAAATATTTGCGAATAACCAAAACTGCAGTGCGGATAACAATCACCTTGATATATATACATATTATGTTTTAGGACAAATTTGGATAAAGACGCTCAAAAGTAATTGCGAGAAGTAGAAAAGCATATGCGAGAATAATTACCTAAAAAAGATCCAAATAAAAAACATATTAAAGTCAAATGTTTCTAATAACATCATACAATATTCTATGAAGACCAAAAGAAAAGAAGAAAGGAACAATGATAGAAAGTGTTTTCAAGGACTAATCTTCAAGCATGAGTACTGACAGTGCTGTTCTACAATGTAAGAAAAGATCAAATTGGACCAACAGAACATAGGTACAAACAAAATATCTGGGGCAAGGAACAAAGAAGAAGATCAAGCACATATGACCAGGAAAATAATAAAAAATAAATGGTTTCCCTAAATCAAACCAATGAAATTAAAAAAAAAAAATAACAGCAGCATGGCATAAATGGTGGAAGAAGAACAAAGCTGCGGCAGGGATTATGGACATGGATGTATACCAGAGATATCCTCTCTTGGATGGAACTAGCTTGAATTTTCTGATTTAACTCTGAGCAATCCATTGCTGATATCCAGTCCCTGCAGTCTGCCAAGGGGGTCAGCAGACATCATATCAGAGACCGACTGAGAATGAGAGAGGAATAATGCATGATTCGTGGAGGCGAGATGCGGTTGATGAAAGGCCGGGAGAGGGAAGCTCAGCTGCTGCTGCTGATGCTGATGATGAGAGGTTGGGAAGAACGAGTTGTAGGCGACAGCGGAGTGTAGCCCAGCATTATTCGCTTCGCCGGCGCTCGATATTTCTCCGGTTGCGATCTTGAGCCTCTCAACCTCTTGCTTCAGGGCTTCATTTAGTGCTGCAGATGTTCAAGATAGACTGGAAGTCAGGATGGGAGTGGCGAATTTTATATATATATACATACTAGTGCCTGACACGGGGCTCCACCCCTACGGCCAAGCGCGACAGTACTAAGCCGGTGACGGAGGGCTTCGCCTGCCCCCGGCGGGCTTCGCCCTCCCCTGGCAGAATCAATAAATATATATATATATATAATAGGTTTAATAGCCTATTATAGGTCTAGAAGGGGGGTCCGCGCAAACAATATAAATCGTAATATTTATCAGGCGGACCCCCTTCGCGCTTTTTTAAAATAGACCACTTAAACAACATTTTTAGAAAAAGTGGTCAACATGAAAGTTGTAGATCTCGACGAGATCTACAACTTTCATGTTGACCACTTTTTCTAAAAATGCTGTTTAGGGGGTGTTTTTTTCATTTTTCTGGGGAGCGCGTTTTTTAGGCCCTAACACGCTGCGCGTTTTTTCAGTGCGCCCTATATATATATATATATATATATATATATATATATATATATATATATATATATATATATATATATATATATATATATATATATATATATATATATATATATATATATATATATATCAGGTTGCACCCCTCTATCTTTCAAAATTCCATTTACCTCCCCTCTAAGTTTCCCTAGCTTACAAAAATGCCCCTTCCCCCCTTCCGTTAGAAATATGAATGGAAAATCATAAAATCAGCCAAATTTTTTTATGATATTCAATTTTAACCTCTGTAATGACTCTATATTGAAAGGTATGACCTTTTCCTTTAGAAATATAGATGAAAAGTGATCAAATATGTGAAATTTTTTTTATGATATTCTAATTTTACCCTTCACAATAAACCTACAGAGAAAAGAATGCATTACATTTTATCCTTTGGAATGAATCTAGAATCAATATAAAATGATAAAATTGAAATATCATATAATAATTTGATTGATTTTATCATTTTTCATTCATATTTCTAACGGAAGGGGCATTTTTGCAAACTGGAAAAACTTACAAGGGAGGCAAATGTAATTTTGAAAGATAGAGGGGTGCAACCTGGAATTATGCAAATTCCCAAGGAAGGTCCAGATAATTAACCCTATATATAGAGAGAGAGAGGAATAATTACCAAAACTTCTCCTGGAAGTTAGCATAATTATAGATTTCACCCCTCTTATTATTGAAATTATGAAAACCTCCCCTGAATGTTACAAAACATAACATTTACCTCCCTTTAAGTTCACATTTCATAACATCCATGCAAAAAATACCTCCTCTGAAAATGTACTCTGAGGGAGGTATTTTTGTTCATGAATGTTATGAAATGTGAATTTCAGTGGAGGTAAATGTTATGTTTTGTAATATTCAGGGAAGGTTTTCGTAATTTCAATCATAAGAGGGGTGCAATTTGTAATTATGCTAACTTAGAGGGGAGGTCCCGATAAATGCCCCAATGTTTATTACTCGGGCTACTAGTATATCTACTTAATCAACCCATAACATAAGAAATGTCAATTTGAGTGCAATTACAGATATAAAGCGATGATTCTATCATTTGTGAATATTTATGTTGATCAACAAATTCACATATGTAAAATTTTATGCTAGCGCCATGAGTAGAAATGACTTCATATATTTATGTTTATGCCTAAGATGACGTTATTTATTCCTAAATTTTTCATATCAAATTTAGATAAGTAATTTTTAATGTCATTAACAAATTTTATTTAAGTTCCAAAAAATAAAATGTCACCTACATAAAGACAAAGCAAAGCAGGTGCATTATCATCTTGTTTTGCATAAACATATTTATCATATTCATTAGCTAAGAAACCAAAAGACAATACCACGGAATCGAATTTTTGATGTCGTTTGCTCATTGCTTTAGAACTTGTTTTAGTTTATAAAGAGACTTGACAAGTTTCCAAACTTTATGTTCTTTGTTTTTAACTACAAAACATTTGGGTTGAATGATATACACTTTTTCATCTAAGTCTTCATGCAAAAAAGTGATTTTGACATCCATTTGATGAATGATCATCTTATGGATTGAAACCATAGTTACTAGCACACAAAAAGATGTGATCTTAGCTACGGGAGCATAGGTGTCTAAATAATCTATCCCTTGTTTATGAGCATAATCTTTAGTAACAAAGTGAGCCTTATACTTCTTTATTGAGCCATCTGGCCTAAGTTTCTTCTTAAAGATCCATGCACATCTTAAGAATTTGGCACCAGGAGGAAAATCAGTTATAATCCAAGTTTTATTTTCTAGAATTGAGTTAATTTTTATATTTATTGCTTCATTCCAAAAGGGGAAGTCGAATGAGGTCATGACTTTCTCAATGAGTTAGTATCTCCTTCAATTAGATAAGTGAAGTAATTATCTCCAAAAAATCTTTCAGTTTTAACTCTTTCGCTTCTTCTAGTTTCATCAAATTTTAATGGGTCTACAGGAAAAAAAGATTTTGTAGAGCTAATAGAAAGTTGAGATGAGATATTTGATTTATATAAAAATTTATCTTTAAAATAAACTGCATCTCTAGCTTCTAGAATAATGTTATTAGAGATCTCACTAATTTGAGAGTTAGTTATGGAGAATCTATAAGTATTGTTATCGGATGCATAGCCAATAAAGACAGATTATATGATTTTAGGTCCTATCTTCTTCCCCTTAGGCTCAGAAATGACTACCTTAGCTAAACACCTCCACACACGAAGAATATGAAAGTTAAACATCCTTGAAGATTTTTTGGGGCACCGGACTCAACTAACATGACATTGATCATGTTTATCAAAGTTTGATTTTTACGTTCAGCTACACCTTTAGATTGATGTGAATAAGGAGCGGTTACTTATGAATGATCCATTGTTCCCGACAAAACTGGGTCAATTCATTCGAAATATATTTTCCACCTCAATCGAATCTAAGGATCTTAATGGATGATCATAATTGATTTTCAACTTCAGCTTTGAAAATCTTAAAATATAAAAATACTACATATTTTATCTTTAATAAATATGTGTACAATGTTTAATAAAGTCATCAATGAATATAACAAAACATTTATTTTCACATCTGATAAGTTAGCGGTTCGGGTCACGCATATCCGAGTGAATTAACTCTAAAGGATTTAAATTTCTTTCAACTGATTTAAATAGCTTTCTAGAAAATTTAGATTATACACAAATCTTACATCTAGCATTTGTTCAATATTAATTTTTTAAATGAGATTTAGAGACATTATCATTTTCATACAATCAAAATTAACATATCTTAATCTAGCATGACAAAAAATTAGAAGATGAACTAGAAATTAAAAAAGAAGAAATTTGATTAACTTCTAATAAATAATCCATCAGATACAAATCATTTCCAATAAAAATTCATTCAAAGTTATTACAACATTATTTAAGTCTAATACAATTTTATAGCTGCCCTTCTTCACTAACAAAGATCAACTCACTAGGTTATTCCTAATTCTCGACACATAAAACACATCATGTAAGGCAAGAGACTTTATGGATGTCAATCTAAGATCCACTCACCCGTATACAAGTATTTTTGTTGAAGATGCATCTCCTAAGATTATACTTCCTCCACTAATGTCATGGAAGGTGGCAATGCAAGAACGATCAAAACAGGTAGAACATTTGCTCCTGAATCAAGCCACCAATCTGATGAACATGTGAGAAGAAGACTCTGAGTATAATCTAACCTAAAGATAGTTTGATCCGATACTTGGATTATGTTGGCCTGGGGATTGACCGCGTGGAGTTTGTCTATCATAGGTTCTGTCTTCTTGTAAAAGTAATTGGTATACAGATAATTTGTGTGGCCGCAAATGAAACATCATTTCCCTTTACCTGGGTTTTGGCTGGAAGGACCAGGTTTGGGATGATTTGGTTTCTGACGACGGGAACCTAAGCGGAAAGGTTTATTACGGTTTGTACCCTTGGGTTTAAAGTGATTGTGAGAGGTATGGTTATCATGAGATTCAGTGAGATTGACTTTATGAGCATGATCTTTGGGGGCTTTGAAATCTTAATTTTTATGTTCTTCCTCTATGCGGATAGTATTTTGGATTTAAACATAAATAATGTTGGATTAGTCATGGCTAAGACTAGTGGAATAGCCAGACCATGAATATGAAAGAAAATCTATAAGACATGCAACTAAATAATTTTCGAGTAGGATTGATTCATCGGCTCGGGTCTTAAATAATATCTCATTTAGCTGATGAAGTTGAGAATTGATAGGCTTGGAGGCATTAATCTTGAATTTATGGAGGTTGGAGACAATGTAACGTCCTATATCCACATTATCGAGATTATAACACGCTTCAAGTGCATACTGTTAGAAACCACGGTGGGGCCCTCGTCGGGCACATGAACCAAGATCCGGTGGCCGATTGCAGTCGAATGGCTAAGAATCATCCCCAACCAAATCTCCAGGGGCCCAAGACGGGTAAATACCAGGTAGGTTGTTGAGGCCAGGGCTTGATCCCTGGACCTCCTTTATCAAGCTCCTAAGCGGAAGCTTGATACCCAAGTGTGCTGCAGCTCAGTTGGGTATCAAGTTTCCGCTTAGGAGCTTGATAAAGATGGTCCAGGGATCAAACCCTGGCCTCAACAACCTACCCAGTATTTACCTGTCTTGGGCCCCGGGAGATTTGGTTGGGGATGATTCTTAGCCATACGACTACAGTCGGCCACCGGATCTGGGTTCATGTGCCCGACGAGGGCCCCACCGTGGTTTCTAACTGAGCTGCAGCGCAGTTTGGTATCAAGTCTCCGTCTAGGAGCTTGATAAATGAGGTCGTGGGTTCTATCCCACGCCTCAACAACCTAAGCGCAGTTGGGTATCAAGTCTCCGTCTAGGAGCTTGATAAAGGAGGTCGTGGGTTCTATCACACGCCTCAACAACCTACCCAGAATTATCCCGTCTTGGGCCTGTTATGGACCTTCTACTGTTGCCCGGAGGAGAGGTCGACGGAGGTGATCGTAGGTAGCCGGATGTAAAGATGTTGGTGGTGGTGATGATGACGGGATACTACGGCGCCGTGACCGCGACTGCCTAAGTGGGGTTGTTCGTCGGAGGAGAGAGCCACCAGTTATCTCACTAGAAGGGGCAAGAAACTAGAACTTCATTTCATATCCAACACATACAATATTCATGCTTTTATATAGGCTTACAACTTATAAAAAGACAACACTCATGATGAAACCTAAAACTAGACTCATGATGAAACCTAAAACTAGACTCAGGGCTCAAGGCTCCCACTTAATGATAAATAATAATGACAACATTCCAACTCATAACTCATAACATATAACCGACACATAACACATACACATAACACATAACATCTCACCCATCCTCCAACAAAAAGCTTGACCTCAAGCTTTTATCCGATGCCCTCGTCGTCCGAGTCCTCAACGTGTAGGTAGAAAAGTCGGGTGCACCTGTGGCCACGAGTGTACTGCTCGTCGCAGTTAAAACACAATCCTTGTACGCGGCGCTGCAGCATCTCAGCGCGAGATAAGCGGCGGAGCTGTGGTGCTGGAGAACCCTCGCATCGAGCCTGTGGAACAATGTCGGTAGCAGGTGGATATGCCTCTTGTGATAGCTGGAGACGACGATCACAGAGCCGGGCCAGACTCATAGCCGTCACTAAGTCCGGAGGAGCCTCAAACTCAACATCCAGCCGCAACCGTTCGCGAAGTCCTGCGGTGAAAATGTTGACCTGCATGTCCGGGGCAAGAGGGACATGCGCTAAGAGGAGCTGAAATTGTTCCATGTACTCATCGATGGTACCCGTTTGTCGTAGAGTTGTGAGCGCACCGAGGGGGTTACTGCGAATAGGAGGTCTGAAACGCAAGTTGCAGAACCGCTTGAAATCGTCCCAAATTAGATTCGGCCGGTCGGTGAGAAGTCGAGAGGCCCATAAAACAGCGGAGTCGAGCATATGGAAGGATGCGAGATGGATTTGATCTATTGCCGGAGTTTGCTGGTGGCCGAAGAATTGTTCACACTTGGTAAGCCAACTCAATGGATCACTTTTCCCATCATAGGTCGAAAACTCTAATCTGGTATAGCGCGGCACAAATGCAGCGTCGGGGCGCGCGAGTACTGATGGTGGTGGTTCGTGGACGGTCAGGGGCGGCGGGGCATTGCGGAGAAGTGGTTGTGCCTGACTGCTGCTTGCATGATCATGTGGTGGGGCGGTTGACAGGTCATCGATGCGCTTGGCGAGCGCAGCAATGGCCTCCTGATGACGGTACGCGAGAGCAGTGTGCGTCGCTTGTTGCGTCATGAGGTCATGTAGCATGGACATAATCTGATTGAGTTGGTCCGAGGAGTCGCCCATAGTGTGGGATGAGGAGCGAGAAGAGGATCGGGTGACCCGGTGGTCAGAGTGCGCCGATTCGGATGACTGAGAGTGGCCGCGAGAGCCGCAGTGGCGCCCAATATTGACAGCAAGGAGATGGGCCCACAGATAATGAAAAATGAGGCTTGGAAAGGTGGGGCCGAACTGTTTAAAAATTAAAAGGAGGGGGCTGGATTGAATTGGGGGTGAGGCCCATTGTCTTTAGTGGTCATAATATTCTATGGGAGTGCTTTAAGGATGGCGGCGGCAAAATAAAATACAACGGGTTTAGAAAAATGGATCGGCGTGCCCTGTGCGGGCCTCAATGCGGCGCGACAGGGCGTGGGGCTCGACGAAGCGGGTGCTGCGGCGGTGATGTAGAAGAGGGCGCAACGACGTGTGCGGCTTGGGAAAATGACGGAGGAGAAGGCGGAAGGTTCCGTCGCCCGCGCAGGACGAGCAGGGGCCGAGATCGAGGAGGCACGATGAATCGGCGCAGCTCGACGATGCCGGGAACGATGATGCAGGGCAGAGGGCTGGCTGGCGCGGCTGGAGACGATGTTGCGGCTGGAGAGGCGGCTGCAGGACGATGTCGTAGGGCAGAGCGCTGGCGGCGATAGTGCTAGACAGGGAGCAGGCCGACACTGATGCAGAAAAATCAGTCCCCCACAGGAGTCCAGAAGGAAGCACGGGGATGGGGGAAGGGTACTGTTGGTGTCGAATAAGCGGATGCGGAAGAATGGAACCCTCTGATACCAAGTTGTTATGGACCTTCTACTGTTGCCCGGAGGAGAGGTCAACGGAGGTGATCGTAGGTGGCCGGATGTAGAGATGTTGGTGGTGGTGATGATGATGGGATACTACAGAGCCGTGACCGCGGCTGCCTAAGCGGGATTGCTCGTCGGAGGAGAGAGCCACCAGTTATCTCACTAGAAGGGGCAAGAAACTAGAACTTCATTTCATATCCAACACATACAATATTCATGCCTTTATATAGGCTTACAACTTATAAAAGGACAACACTCATGATGAAACCTAAAACTAGACTCATGATGAAACCTAAAACTAGACTCGGGGCTCAAGGCTCTCACTTAATGATAAATAATAATGACAACATTCCAACTCATAACTCATAACATATAACCGACACATAACACATACACATAACACATAACAGGGCCCCGGGAGATTTAGTTGGGGATGATTCTTAGTCATACAACTGCAGTCGGCCACCGGATCTTGGTTCATGTGCCCGACGAGGGCCCCACCGTGGTTTCTAACACATACCACAAATCCGTGGTCGTACGATATTGGAGGAAAACATCATAAAAACTAGCGCTAAAGATTCAGTGACGGTAATGATATTCAATATCTACTGGATATCTATAAGGAGTATGTCTAACATATGTTCTAGTGGTGTTCACGCTAGAAGATGAAGACGAAGAAAGGAAAGAGATGATTGCAACTGCAGTGTCATTAAGGTTTTCATATCTTACAGGAGTATCAAAGATAGTGGATAAAATACCTAGGGTATTTTCAGATTCTATAGGAGTATCAAAGATAGTGGATAAAAGACCTAGGGTATTTAGCCAATATCCGACTTTGACTTGCCAACGATGAAATCAATTTCCGTTAAATTTTTCGAGTTTGATCCTGCCAGAGCCATTAGAACGTAATGTCATTACAAGTGTCTGAAATTTAAAATACATACAATAATTTGCAGTACTAATCAAAATGATGACAAATAATCATTTTGATTATTTAATTTTATTATTTTGTTATTCTTGAACATCCAAGGTAATACTCAATGACGAGTTCTCACTGATACTAAGTAGTTTGTGGAATGATAACTCAACACCACCTTTTCACAAGAGATTAATGATATTGTCTAACAACTTCTTTAGATTTTGGTATTATTTCTAATATATTCTTAAAAAATATATAAATTTTGTTTTGAAAAACTATTATAATATAATAGCAAATCTTGAAACAAGATTATAACAAAATTTATAAACAAATAGATAAAGAAATTAGAATAATATTTAGTTTCAAATCATGTATGGGCAAGATGTGTGATCACTACCCTAAAGAAGCTTTCAACTGAGGCTCATTCCTCCAAGGCACAACACCTGGTTAGATCCCGAAAACTCTGATGTATGTGGACATTAAATAAATACAAAACACCTGAACTCTCACTTGATGAAGCAAACATCAAGAAAGTAAGATCGCGAGAGCAAGATCGTTGTAAGAGAATGAAAGATGAACGAGTAAGGAAACAATTCAGGAAAAGCTCTTATATAAGGGTACCATAAAACCACAGTTAATAATCATGTATTTAATTTCCAACAATTATATTAAGTAAGTTTTATTGTGCAAAGAAATAATTATATTTCCAACGTAAAGATTTAATATGGCAAAACACGTACAAAAAATGCATAAGGCGGAAGTAAGAAATCAACGTAAGTTAATTTCTATTCGACGTAGGGGAGAGTCGAATTAGACACACGACCAAAGATGAGATTTCGACGTACGTCAAAATGTCTGAGGAGCGAAATTGACACAGTTTTGATAGGGAGAAATTACGTAAGTGGACATGTGCGTTGGGAGTAATCGACGTACGGTGATTTTCTCACGTGGAGAAATCGACGTAAGTCTATTTCCGTTTTGCGTATATTGAAAAAAATTTGAGGCAAAATGATTTAGGATTTTTCAAAGTGCCAAAATTATTTTATACAAAAATACAATACAATTCAATTATTCAAAGTGCGTATATTGAAAAGAATTTGAGGCAAAATGATTTAGAATTTTTCAAAGTGCCAAAATTATTTTGTACAAAAAATACAATACAATTCAATTCAATTATTCCCCAAATTTCAAATCTAGATCCGGTCTGGTGTCTGTGGTACATAGATTCTCCTTAAGTTTCTTTCAACAAATAAAGATGAGTGAAATGATTTGTATACTCAATTAAAGATGTGGAATTTGGGAAGGCGGGACTAAAGGTGTCATTTTTTTTCATGAAATGTTTCCCTCCAAATATTCTAAGTTCCCTCCAATTTGGATGAGATTTTTCCCATGTAACTCCTTCGCCCCTTAGGTCACGCTAGTGCCAACTCCAACCCTTGTGCAGTGCGATGCCGACGGACACTCCTCCAAGTACCGACTCTTGGATCTACCACCCAGCCGCCTTCCGTTCTCCCCTTATACAGTCTAGCCACTTCATCTTATTCCGCGCCATCCCGCTCGCACGCAATGCTCGCTTCTACAACCTGATACTTACGACCTCGTTAGTACCCTGCACAGCAATATAGTCCCTATTATGAGCCCGTTGTCACTATTCCTATACTCCCTGACACCACCATCTAACAGACTCCGTTCTGTTGCCACCTTTCCGACCATTGTCGGCCCCCACTGACCAGCTTTGTCGCCTTTTCCATTCTCCCTAGCCCCATCTCAAGCCTGCTCAACCCTCCTCTCTTCTAGAGCCTACACCAGCCCCGCAACAACCACGCAACAACCCCCCACAACCTCTAATCTCCTTTACCAGCCCTAATTCATCCCTAAACAGCAGCATCTACACTCCTGAATCTTCCCCACCGCCATCGATATCAATTGTTTGGTGAGTTTTTACTTTCGGCATTCATTTCTTCGCATTGTACAAAATAAGATATGCCTCAAACAAAATAAGATATGCCTACCTACATTTAACTAAAAATTTATCTTAATTTTCTAGGAAAATGATGTCGTTTTGCACCCAAAACTAACACATTGGCCGATATGTCGAGCATGTAGGACAATATTAAAACACTGCTTTTGTTAATATGTAATTCTCTAGGAGGCTTAAGAAACATAAGTCGAGACATCAGCCAGAATCTAAGGCTCTATTTGGCTCAGCTGTAGCGACTGGAGAAGCAGTGGTGGAAAAATTAACTGTTTTGCAAAGTGATAGCAGAATCTGTGAAACAGTTTGAAATAATAGCATTTACAGAGTTGTTTCAAACGGAGAGTTGTTTAAGATGTTTGGCAAAACAGCAGTGGGATGTGTAGTACATTATTTTTAAAATTAGAACTCATATTTTGGAAAAAAAATTGGGTTAATTATCAAGGCTAAAAACATCAAAAAAAATGTATATACAGATATTTTGATGTTCCAGATAATAAAAAACTATATTACAAAAATTTTGATGCTTAGCGGGGCCCATCCGAGTGAAATACTGGTGTTCAAAAATTATCTTAATGTTAGTAATCGAACCCCTCTAATGGATTGAAATTTTGAGGTCAGTAACCAAAAATAGATGGATAAAAAATGTCCAGATATTAACTTGGATCGGCAGGTGTAAGCTTAATCTAATTCTTCTCCATGGATACCACTCCCTCTGCTATTCTACAGGTCGCGACCTACCTCCTTCAAGGTCCTGAATGGAAAAGAAGATGGTGTAACATCCGTAATGTGACGCAAAATTTATTTAAATTGTAGGGTCAAATCGCGAAGGATTTTGATCGAGGCAGCGCGTCGTCGAGGTACAATGTTAGTATGTTTAAAGGTCGCGTTCGTTAATTAATGATTTTTGTCAGTCGTAAGGGTTGTGTGACGCATTTCAATTTTGTAGCGAAGCGCAACAAATGTTTATTTTCATAAGGGGTTAGTGCGGAGTGGCCTTCTAAGAGTGGCTTGCGTATAGAAAATCTCACCTCTTTGGGTGGGAAAAAGGGGGCGGTTATCAAAACCGCACCCTGCTGTTTGATAAAAGCCGCAAGCCCCTTAAACCTAAAATCCCGTAAAGCATCTTTCACGGGAGAAAAACCGCAGACTTTCCCCCGACGTCAGCTTTCCGCAACAGCGGCGTACCGCCTTCCGCAGCCCTAGCGACGCCTCTCCCGCTCCGTTCCTCAGCGCTAGCCCTTCCTCTTTCCTCTACGGGCGCCGACGATTTCCCTCCTTCCTTCCGTTGCCGTAGGAGAACCGGTTTCAACCCTAACCGGTGGAAGTCAAGGGTGTTGAGGCATCGTTTTGGTCCCGGTGAGTTTAGTTCCTCACTTGTCTCCACTTCTTCGTGGAAATCCTTCTATTGGAAGTTGATTCTAACTATCTTCTCTTTTTCCTCTTGCCCTATTTAGGGATCGGAGTACTAGATCCACCGCAAATATGGAGTTGGTCGCATTGTGAGTCTTAATCGCTCTCACGTAGAGGTACTACACTATGTTGATCCTTCTTTGTTTACCCTAGCCATTTTGAGATTTCTCTACCGATAACCCTAAATGGAAAAATGTGTAATTTAGGGTTGTCAGGGATTGCAGATTTTTGGTGGCCTCGGGGCAAGGTTCTGGAAGTCCGCAGTAGCCAGATTTCTTTCGGAAAAGCAAATGTCGCCGCGCCGAGTGTACGAGCGCCGCATCATCACTGTAAGGAAACCTAATCCCTGTTAGTTAGACGTAACAAGGAAATTATTTTATATACACATGTGTAAGTTTCGTACAAGCATCATAATCATGCATAGAAAAGTGTGGCGGTAGGAAAACGGTCGCGAAAAAGCGTAGGATGACACCCTTCTCCAAGACCCGAATTGTCAGATCATGTATACAAACGTTAGGTACGAAATCTTTATATACATGTACGTAAGTTTAGAAATTTGTTCAATTAAGGGCGTGAACGTCCCTTCTGGCTGATCACAAGAAAAGCAAGAGTCGCTCAGTAGTACACCAAAAGAGATGTCCCAAGCAGAGTAGCATTAGACCGGAAAGGGTCAGTAAACACGCATAAGTTTTCTCGTGCTAGGTAGAGGCACACTACCTTTCTCATAAGACATATGATACCCTATGAGCAGTAGAGTCTTGGGAGTTGACTCCCCTTGAGACAGTTAGTAGATTCGAGATCGTGTCTGCGCGACACTAGGATAATTGAGTTCGTAAGATGGTCTCAGGTCGTCAGTTTTCATATGCACGTTAGGAGCTACTCTGCCTAGAGCCTTTCAAGTAGAAGTGCAGATTAGAAGCCACTTAGAACTCAAGCATGGACCTGACGTGAGACAGCGTACTAGTTAGTGAACGTCGGGGCTTGGGTAAATAAAAGGAAAGTTCATACATGTAGAACGAGTATGTCTGTTGACCAGGAAGCATTGTAAACGCATGCATATCATCTAGCATAGAGATTTTCAATGAATAAAACTATTTTTCAAAGGGCATGCATTCTTCATTCAAGAAAATGTTATAGTGTCACTAGGAGTAGTTATTTTTCCTTACTCTGACCCCCTTGTGGGCAATGTTTTACAGGTGACCCAGGTGGAAAACTACGTCTGGGATGAGCGTCCTTGTGGTGTCAGTTGTAGTGTTTTTCCTTTTCAGTTTTCTTTTCTTTCAGTATACACTTGTAATCTTGAATACTGTATGTGGCTAATGTTTGAAATGTCATGTATCAGACTTATTACGTTACTTCAGATTTTCAGTTCTTTCATCTTAGTTCATGTTTAGTGGCTCTGTGAATCCAGTATATAAAGGTATGTGGTTACCCTTAGTTTCTTTCATAGCTTCTGTTGCAAGTTTAAATTTACAGTATTTTCTTTATACCTGCTGTGTACTAGTTTTGATACTGTTTCCTGGTTCTCTTTATATCGCTGACCCGGCCGGACGGCGGATTATTGTAAAACTGGGAAATGGTGTTACAGATGGAGACCTCAAAACCCGCGACTCCTCTATGCTGAAAACCTGATGCATCTTTTTTGGTTTTTCCAGATCCAGGAAGATGATGGAGAGGACGTTCTTTGAAGAAGAGGAGACAAGGCCCATGCCAGATTCACACCAATAAGAAGGTCATCGATTGCCATCATCCCGTTGAAGTGGATCCGAAACAAGATCGTCGGATTCTCCAACCTAAGCTCCGGGAAGCACAAAGACGAGGCCCGCGCTATTTCCGCAAATCGCAGCCCGCGGCGAATGAGAGTCGTGAAAATATTTTACAACTTCAAATCACGTTATTTCTGTGATTAGGAAGCGGTGGCAGTTGGTGATGGAGATGGACGAAAAACAGTTTGACGAGGCAATTGCAATCATCGCAGATGGTGTCAACTATGAATTTTATTTGCGACCAACACACGTGAAAAGTTTGAAAAAAATATTTTTTTTGAAAGTTACCCTAGTTGATTAACTGCACGCAAGCTATAACCAACTTAACAGACAATGTATCTCCACTAAGACCATGAATTTTCAATGAGCATGAGGGAGAAAGCGAGGGAGATTGCGAACACTAAAAGGAGAGTGAGGCATGAAAGAGAACACAAAGGTGGAATTACATTGCATGAAAATAACGAAATACAACTCGGAAGAAAAGATCACGCCCGCTCTTGGAGGATGGGTCCTCCAAAAGTCACTCTCCAAGGAGGACCAATAAAACTAAGGGATCCAAAGATGCCTAAACACTCCTACCCCTCACCCACCCTTTTATATAGATGAGGGAGGGCAAGCCTAATTAATATGATTAATCATTAATCTTAACTAATATCAAGCAATTAATATAAACTACTTAATTAATACTAAGTAATTACTAAAAATACATATTCTCATATTAACATTCAAGGTGGTATCCAAAAGCGCTCGTGTGGCTCTCCTAGAGTGTCATAAGGCGTAAGCACCAAGTTCTGTGCAATCTGTTGGTGATCCAAGGGAGTCCACTAGGGCATGTGAATAACATCATGCCAGCTTTGAAAATCAATCCTACCCACAAGGTCAAGGCCCCAGGTCTTGTCGAGATCTGTAGTTATTTCGGCAGCCAAAAATTTTTGGACGAAGGGCATTGATGAAGGTGTTGTGGCTTAATATAAGTTGGGTGCTAATATGAGGAGGCGTGATAGTGTTCAATATTGTTGGGATGAGGTGGGTGGAATATCTAATGTTGTAAATATCGGATGTCGGCGACATATCTGATTGAGTATTTACATGTCGGAAGTCGGAGACATGTCAAACATATTTTAAAATATCGGATTTTCATGTCTTAGAAACAATTTTTTTATTTTTATGTATACTGACTATAATTATATGCTATAAAAATACAAAAAAAATATAACAAATATATAAAAAATGAGTTATTTATATTACCAAATAAAATTGAATAGTATCCAAGATAAAATATTATTAACAAATACAAAATGATACATTATAAAATATATTTAATAGTATACAATAATTTTATTTTGATAACAATAAGTTTATATCAAATAAAGATGATTTAAAATTTAAAAATCATTGATTGATTATAAGTCTTTTCAAACTTATAAATTTATATTAAAAACATGCAAGCAATCAACTAATAAATGTATTAAATGTTTTCATATTTTATGTAATATGAAATTTAAAAATTGTTAAACAATTATACAAAATAAGTCGTAAAAATAAAACGTGAAAAACATCAAAACAATAAGTCTAATCGATTTAAACATAAATCATATAATATATATGTGATCTTAACATATGATGTTAGTCTGTTAATATAACATAAAATAAAATAACGGACGATATATTTAAAAATTGTGTCGACCGATATATCGGAAGAAATCAGACACGTCGGCCTATATTTTACAAAAGGGCAATCTATTTTCTTTGGAAAAACATATCGTTTTGCCCTTTAAAATGACATGCCGGACATGCCGGGAGACATGCCGGGAGACATGCCGGACATGCCGGGAGACATGCCGGGCATGCCGGGAGACATGCCGGGCATGCCGGGAGACATGCCGGGAGACATGCTGGGCATGCCGGGAGACATGCCGGGCATGCCGGGAGACATGCCGGGCACGCCGGGAGACATGCCGGGCACGCCGGGAGACATGCCGGGCATGCCGGGAGACATGTCGGACAAGCCGGACACGTCGGAGGGCATTTAAAACAATGAAAATATCGGGTATACTATTGGAGGTTATTGAAATATGAAATGAAATTGATGGATGGGATTGTATGTAGTGGAAAATGAAGTGCAAAATTTATAAGGTTCTACCAAGAGGGTATATTAGAAGGCATGAAAAGGATATATACATTAGGTCCCATACGAGTACTACAGTTTGTTCTTTTCTTGCTTCTACATTCGTAGTGAAATCTTTCATGAAATATGCAAGGATTTGCGCTTAGATCACTACTATTAGTATGAACTTCATGTTCAACTCTCTTAGTTTGAATGTGCATTTCACAAGTCCCATGAGAGTATGGTCTCAATTTCAAGGTGACATGATGAGTCTCAGAGTTAATTTCCCCAAGAAGGGATATATAAGCGCATGATTAGACAAGTTCAGCCAAGTTCTTTGCAGCTTTGGTTTCATCGGAGCAATGCAAATAACTCGGTTATTGTGAGAAGGAATGATACAAGCTATGTAATTTTTGCAATCTATGTGGATGGCATACCTCTCACAAGTAATAACATCTCTGGAAAAGAAGAAATAAAAAAATATACTTGAAACACTTTATGATAAAAGAAATGGGGGCAACCCCAATACTTGCTGGGCGAGAGATTGCTAGATGCAACTATTGCTAGTCTCAAGCAAAGTATGGCATGGACCTCCTTGATGAGATTGATCTGCTTGGAGCCAAACCAACCAGCGCCATAAGTTTATAAGCATTTACAAACAGTGGAATGAAATATCTCATCCCTTAATGATGATACCCACTATAAATGATTGGTTGGCAAGCTTATCTACCTTAAAATGACGAGACCAGACATTTCCTTCACAGTAAGAAAATTTAATCAATTTATGTATCTCCTAGAGAGTGTCAGCAAGTAGCTACCGTGAAGATACAGGTAGCATGGGATCATCTGGAAAGGGCCTTCAATTCAGAAGAAATGTTAATCTATGTTTTGAAGTTTATTCATATGTCAGCTATGTAGTTGACAAAAGAGAAAGAAAATCAACTTTAGGTTACTGCACTTATGTTGGAGAAAACTTAGTTACTTGACAAAGTAAAAAAAACAAACAGAAACTGAACCATGGTATGGACAAATAACTTGTGAACTAAAGTAGTTGAAGACTCTTTCAAAAGATTTTGATTAAACTGTAACATCCAAAACTTACGTCGCGTATAATTTTAATTTCAGGGCCCGATCGTGCGCAAAATTAGACGAGTCGACGATTTTTGGAGGTAATAAATCAATTTTATTTAGCTTATTATGCGTGCCGAGCAGTTATTAGTGAGTCGACATGTAATTGTTGACAGTTCGTAGTGGTCGCGACGATTTATTTGTGCATGCGCATTACACTTTGTAAGAAAATTCGTCCTCGTGGACTTACAGACAAATAATAATAATATTACTCTTTATGATTATTTTTAAAATAAAAGAGTTTCCCTCAATAGCCGTTTCACGGTTATTATAACTGTAATATAACCCGCCCCTTCCCCCTTTTAGATCGTGTAACTCTCGCAGTCGGTGTCTTTTTCTTCTTTCCGCATTCCCGCACTCTCGACTCTCGTATCCGCTCGCAGCCGCTCGGTCGGGGAAACAGCGTCGGCCTTTTCTCGCCAGAATCCAGTGCTGGAGGCCAGCGCTCAGTTCACCTTTCTCCCCAGCAGCCCTAGCCGGCCCTCTCCTTCCTCCCTAACACTGTTAGAGGTGGATCTTCAACCCTAACCGGCGGGAAGGATTTCTGAAAGCACCGTATTTGGTTCCAGTGAGTATCGTTTGTCTTTATTCTCCTTTCTCTTGTGAAAATCGTCATGTTTGTTATCCAACTATGTTTACCCTTCGTTTTTCTTGCCCCAAATTAGGAATCGAGAAACAAGGTCTTCTCCGATCTGAAATCAACCACCTATTTTGGGATTTAGTCGCTACTGATTTGAGGTAACACTCTTGTTTGTGATCTTTTCCATCTTAGTTAGTTGTTTGATAATTTTATGAGAATTTTTCACCGAAACCCTAAAGGGGAAAACACTTAAATTAGGGTTACTTTGGATTTTAGATTTTTTGTGGTCGTTGGAGCAAAGGATTAGAGAAGTTCTTAGTGGTCTGATCTTTGGGGAAGAAGCTCCATGTCGCCCCGATTCGTGTACGAGCTTCGAAATGCCGCAGTAAGAAACTTGACTCATTTTAGTCTAACAGTTCATATAAAAAAAATTTAAGTCAAGTATTAACCATATTGGTATACGCACATGGAAATTACAAGTTCCTATAATCAGAACCAAGTCAAAGGAATAGGTATACGCTTAGGCTAAATTAGTAGATTTAGTGTCATGAAAATCCTAAGCCCACTGCATTTAGCTAGAGTGCTACACCGAGGTTTACTCATTGAACACTAATCTAAATTAATTCAGAAAATGGTGAGGAAAGTTTTCCCTCGCGATTCTAGTGGAGGCACACCACCGTGTTCTCAAGACCTATAGGCCACCACTTGAACTTCAAACTCAGGGTCGATGACCCATGTTACAGATATGGAACTCTTCAGAAAGAAGTATGTGTTCCACTTAAGGGACACCCAGTTCAGGGCACCATCAGGTTTGCCACTTAGATTGCAGTTTCTAGTTGTGTACAGTCGTTCTTAGTGACATGAGATATTAAGAAATTAATGAAACTAATTGAAACCTACAACGGATATAACTCCAAAACTTTAGAAATCAACGATTGATATAGCTAAGAAAAGAGTGTGTCAAATCGCACGATAAGTCGGTTCTACGCCAGACCATGATCTCAGGTGCCACATATAACGTTAGAGAAATTATGCAAATCTTATATTCAAGTAATATGCACTTATAATATTTTTTTAAAGTGTTGCTGGAGGGAGTAGTTTTTCTTACTCTCCAGTGGGTCTGACTCATTTGGAACTTGTTTTTACAGGGGGCTCAGATCAGGAGATTCGTTTAGGATAGGCAGCGCAGTCATCACATTCGTCAATTTTGTTTAGTTGTATCGTTGTTGTACTTGTTTTTATTTGCAGACATTATGTATATGTTGTACTTCACTCATATTTTGTTGTATCCGTTTATTTCAGACTAACAGTATATCAGTTTCATAGCGTTGTTTTCTGTTCTAGTTGGCTCTGTGAATTCTGCATTATAAGATACACTTTTACCCATAGTTAATATTTCTTACTCTATTTCCGTTGTAAGTTTCCTTTAGCACTTTTAATTTACCTGCTTTATAAGAGTTTATATACAATTACTTAGTTTACTTTCATCGCGTGTTCGGCCGGACTGCTGATTTCCTGTTAAATTAGGTCGGGCCATTACAGAAACATTCAATACACCTCTACTTATGTATAGTGACAATAAAATTGTTATATACATGGTCAAGGATTTATTATGTCATGAAACGACTAGACACATTAAAATAGACAATGGTTTCATCAGAGAAGAAGACATCATGGACTTATATGCACACCATTCATCAATTCATAAGGAGAACTTACAGACAACTTCATCAAATCGCTTCCTACCAAATTCTTTGATATATCTAACAAGATTGAAATGATCAACATATACACTTTAGCTATCTACTTTTGTTTCTCTAATAGATTCTAAATCTAATCAATTTTGATTAGAGCAGGCTCGAGCTGTAAGAGATACAATAAACAGTTTTATCGATTTTGGATTTGTTTGGAATGCAAAACAATTATATATTAGTTTTGATTGCAATGCTAGACTGATTTTGAGTCGAGTCAGGGTGTCAGATCGCTAGAACTCGACTCTATATCAATCCTACTGTAAGATACTCCTAATGTTGGAAAGTTCTCTAGGAAACAATAGGAGATGACTCTGTTATAAATTGGTCAGCAATAGGAGATGGATTAAAAGTTGACTTTGGTGTTACTAATATTAAAAAGAAAACATAATATTTATTAGTTGTCTTAGGGCACAAATTTTCGTCCACGTGGATTTCATCCGCACCGCGTGACCGCGACCATGACCGCGGTTCCCGTGGTGTGGATGAAAACCGCGTGAAATCCGCGGTTTACAGGGGGTGGAGCTGATCCTCGCCGCCTAGCCGTAACCACGGCAAATGGCACGGGGCCGCGGTTGGGTGGTGCCGTCCACCCGACCGCGGCGGGTCAGCCCCGCCAGACGGACCCTTAAATTCAAGGTAAAGTAGGTTCATGTAAGTTGGGGTGCACAACTTAGATTAGACATTTTTGGGTTAGTCTTATTGATTATCAAATTCTAAGGGTACATTCATAAAAAGTACAGTAGATTAAGGAGAATGGGCTTCTTCGTCATCTTTTGGTTGGCATGTTCATAACAGGATTTGTTTAGGGTTCGGTTTATAGATTGATTACTCCATGTAAAGTAGAGAAATTTTATAGGGGAAACGATTTGAGGATAATATTCCAGCTGCGAGGCCTGCCAAAATGCTTCCTCAAGCATTTAAACATTATAGGTAAACTTCTGATGAATGACAAGATGCAATCCATAATAGTATCTAATTACCATATCCCAAATGTCTTCGATTAGGACAAATTGGCAGATTAGTTCAATGAAATGAGTCAGATACTAAATTATTAGAGGCGCAAGACGCGCATAGGCGCAAAGGGATCCTGGACCCTAGGCACAGGTGTGCGCCTAAGGCACGTGAGGCACAAAAATGAAAAAAAAAGACAAAATAGAGTTTATTAAAATCAAAAAACGCAAAATAAATCTACCACCATATCAAGTTATCAACACACTAGAATTGCATATATCACAATCCAAAAATAACTAGTACTAAAAAATCAGAATTCAAATAAATTTTCAATGAACTGGGCAGCCGGTTCACTGATTTTCAGTAAATTGTGCAACCAGTGTGCTGAAATTCAATGAACTGGGAACCCAGTTCACTGAATTTGCTAGATAATGCACATAGGTGTAAGCTTTATAATGCAAACATATGAAATGCAATGTGTTCTAAATTGATGCAAAAAAGTATTGGATAAATTTTTAACGGAGCAGCAAATTATCTAATCCTAATCAATGTGGAATTTTTTTATGAAAATCTGTATGGTTTAATTTACTGAACACAAAAATCTATTTACTGTCAGAGATGAAATGGGGGAACAATAACACATCTCTGCTGAGAAATTAATGATAAAATAAGGAAATACAAGAGGTTAAGGCTCATGCAGAAAATAAGAAATCCCATAGTTGACCTCGAGTAATAACAATAAGACCATTAATATGAGATGAGGGAAGAATAATAATCTAAATAATAAGGTATCATCAGATTTGGATAAAACATAACTGAAAAGGCCTTGAAACAGCCAGACACGCTAGGCAATTGAGCAAGGCGGGCGCTTAAGTTACCTCTCCTGCCATTGCCTTGCAGAGGCGAGGCCCGGTGCGCCTAGTGTGTCTGGCGCCTCAGGCGCGCACCTTAATAACTTAGGCCATATATGGGATCTCTGCCTGGGATACTGCCTGGGAGGTCTACAACCCCACCTTCGAGCATGCCTCCGGCTCCACAACCTGACAACTCTTTCTCGCGTCATGGAGCAAGCTCGTTGCCTCGACAAGGCACTTTATGCCAGCCGTCTTCCTTGACCCGACCACCCCACAAGCCGCTGTCCTGAAATTTCCACACCTTCTGCCCACTTGGATCAATTACCGCCGCTTGGGACCCCAATACTAAGCATGTTGCCTCCTCCACCAGACTCTCCATCCCCGCCTCCACCAGCCCCCCCAACGATCCTGCAGCTTATCTTACGAGCAAGAAATCAATCTTCGTCACAAGGGCCTTTACTTTCACTGCCAGCTAGAGTTGTCACGGTTCAGGTTCTACTAAGATCGTAAACCGAACCACTAAGGTAACGGTTCTTCAAATTAGAACCAAACACTTATTTAGTCTGATAGGTTCAAGTTTCGGTTCCAGCATAATTTTTGGAACCGTAGTGTCAACGTTTCCTGTTGAAGCCAAAATTCGACCTCAACGAAAGTTCGAAATCAGGGGTGTAGCCGACACCTACTTCTCCCAAGCTCCGACCTCTGGCTGGCAGTAAAGGACCAGAAACCGATACAAAGCCTCAGCTGGGAGGTCTCACCTTTAACCCGGAAGATCTCTGAGCGCTTCCCCTCCAAAGTCAAATGCTGGGCTAGGAGCACCACAGAAAGCACTGGAAAATCTTAGGAAAATATGAAAGCTTGCTTTCTGAGGAGCCCATGTGGGTCTATTTATAGTCTTTGCCGACCTGAAATTACTAAAATACCCCTTACTGGTCTGCCAACAGCCAAACTCCGCTGCTCTGAGAAGCTAAATGCAGACTCTGGGGGTATACAGGTAATTTTACCTGAGGGCATTTAAGTAATTTCACCCTGGGCCTTACCCGGCGAGAGCCTTCCTGCCGAGAACTGAAGGCTCTCGCGCTTACTTCTTGCCGAGAACTCTCCCGCCCTCACCCGACGGAATTTAAAAAGGATATTAATGAATGCTACAGGTTGTGCCTGCTCTCGCCCTCACGAGGTGCGAGCCTTTTTGCCCGCCTCTGGGCGGGAGTAAGCCTCGGCCGAAACCCGACCTGTCTTGACGAGCGTCGAGCTTTGCTCGACGAACTGCTCATCTGAGCGCGAGCGCTCTCGCCTACTCCTATGCGAGAGCTCTTCTGTTCCAAACCTGTTCGACGATCGTCGAGCTCCGCTCAACGAGACCTGAGCTGAGCTCGGCAAGATCTGAAAAGAGGTGTTGATTCGAGCTCCACCATGATTGGGCGAGAGCAGTTTTTCTTCACCCGAGGCTAGCCCAAAGCTAGCCCAACCCTGGCCCTTGGTGCTTCTGGGGCCCACTCAGCGAATATGGGGTTGTACACAATCCCCGCTCTTTTTGAGCTAGCCCTGCGCTTGAAAAGACACGTCCAACCCCTTATATTCGCTGAGAACATGTTGTCCTGAAAAGAAATCTTATGGTGGGCCACCCTACGGGTATATATATATCTGTTGATGGTCTCAGATCCATCCCTGCTGTTGTTACCCCCTGCTTGAGTTCTCATACGGTCTCAAAATGCGCTCTGAACGCCCCGAGAAGCCGCTCTCGCAAGACCTTCAAAACCGCATTGATGCGGCACAGGCGCGAGCCCGCGCCAACAGTTCCCAGGTAGCCCCTTGGCTGGCGAGAAAGGCGCCGGCCACTGAGCCCCCCCCCCCAGCTCAAGAAAAAGAAGAGGAAGGCGAAGTCGGTCAGGCGAGACCTTTTGAACGAGAACCGGGCCTCGCCTACGCCGACCCCAGGCCATGCGGATAAACCTTCTCCCTCGCAGAAGGTATGTCTCCTTGACTTGCCTGCTAGCGAGAACTGTAGACTGTTGAAGAGAAGAGAACGATAACTGATGTGTCGTACTTTTCGCAGGAGGCGATTCAAGATGCCGGCACCAGGTCCCTGCTGGTGCCCCTAGAGTCAGCGCCTCTCTCCCCTAGGGATCCACCACAGGTCCCGGAGGCCACTCCTACTGCTGACCCTCCAAGAAGCCCAAGTAACCTTTATCCCCACTTTGCCCGGCTTTTCATTCCAATCAATTTGATCTTCTATTGTTACATTGACTTCCTGCAGCGTCCGTTCCCGCAAGCCCGGGGCTTGCCACCCGGGGAAACGAAATCATACTTGTCAACAATGTCAACCCGACGGTTGATCTCGCCCTCCTGGCTGGAGGAGCGGCCGCCGAACCCTCCGCGCCCCATCGGGATCTCGCCTTCCCGCGAGAGAGGACGTCTCCGCCCTTTCTCCTGGCGAGGCCGGGACGGTTACGCGTAAGGCATTCCACCCGGGGTGAGGCAAGCCGCTCCACCTCCTCTTTGGAAAGAAACCCGAGGGGGAGCCTGGACCCTCTCGCCCGTCATCAGTTGATGGATCTCGCCATGCTGCAGGTACGCGAGAATTCACCACTTCCTCTGCTTCCACCCTTGTTATGACTGGAACCATCTTTCTTTTACCAGGGGTTACGGAGCCCCGGGCGGGAACCGAAGAGGAGGAAGATGAAGACGAAGACGAAGACGAAGAGGAAAGGGAAGACGCCGAGAGCTCCCCCTTCCCTTCTTCTGATGAGATGGAAGAGTTTCTGGACGCTGCTGGGAACGGTAGGAAACGACGAAAGAGGGTGGCGACGCTCTTGTCGAAGCTCGCGCGACGGGAGCGGGCAACCTCCTTTGCAGTGAGGAACATCAACAAGATGGTGGAGCGGAGAATGGCGGTCATCGAGCGGGACTACACCCACCTCCTTGGCGAGACGGAGCGGCAGGATACACTTACCGCCAAGACGTCCCCAGGGCGGTATGTCGCGCGAATTCGGGACCAAGCGCGCCTGATTAACCTCGGGTGCACCGCCCTGACGGCGTATTTCAACCCGTGGGTTCCTCCAAGGTCGGGAAGGCGGGACCGGGGACAATGGCGCTGGGAGAAATACTGATCAATGACGTCTCGCCTCCCCCATTCCCCACCTCTCGGCCTACCCTTCTCACCATGTACCCCTTCTTGAATTGCTTGTTGGTCAAACTAATGCTAGACTATTTTTTATTATGTGGCTCTCGTCCGCGGGAGTCCCCCCCCCCCTTTTTATTTTTGTTTTGTCTTTTGCTTTTCTGTTTTATGTTTTATTTTGTGGTGCTTGCGCGAATACTAGCCTCCTGTTTGTTAATTACCGTCTTATCTCTGGGTCGGGGTCTCACCTAGGGGTTCTCGCCCCCTGCTGGCTTAGGCAGCCATGGTGTGTAAGAGCGTAAAGCGAGGCGCCGGCTCCTCGGAGCTTGTCGATCGTACCCCCGCCGTCTTTTTGGAAAAAACATCATTACCACGCTTTCCTATAAATAGGCTGATCCATCTACCACAATTATTTCCCTGATCTGAAACCCTTGCCTCCTTCCTTGCCGCTCTCGCGCCTCTCTGCGAGTTCACCTGCTTTCGCCTCTTTTCCCCGTTCTCGCCCTCTTCATAGCAGTTCTCGCCTTAGACATCTCCCTCACGATGTCGGGCGAGAGCGAAGGTCGTTCAAACTGTGCGCAAGCCTTCCTAAAACACAAATTTCCTCCCTGCCGCCTGACCCAAGACGAGTATCGTCTGATAACCACCAACTACATCCCCGCTGGGTTCACCGCGAGGAACCCAGACAACGACGAAAGGGTCAATCTCGCGCAAGCAGGGAGCTCGTCATCCCCCTGGAACACTTTGAGGTGGGTTTTCGCCTCCCCCTCTGGTCAGAGATGCGCCAAGCTCTCCGATATTACGGGGTGGTTCCTGCCATCCTAGTAGCGTTCATCTGCTATATGCGGGCCGAGCGGATAGAGTTCAGCCTACCCATTTTCCGAAAGCTATTCATCTTCCGAGCCAAGAGCGGGGTAGTCTTCTTCTCCGGGCAGCTGCTCAAGACTTGCGGCCTCGCCAACAAGAATCATTACTGGGGCGAGAAGTTCGTCTACGTCTCCGGCGACTTCGGCAATGTCCCTCTCGCGCCCGTCCAGTACGACGACGCGACATACAAACCACCCGTTCTTGGGTCGCGCGAGAGCGCTATCCTCGAGTTTTTTTGGACCAAGGACTTCGACGTCCAGTTCCTTAGGCGGGACCTTGATTCCCTTCAGCCCGTACCTCCCGGCGAAGGTATGTTCTCGACCCGGCCATGCAATTATATACTTTAAGATGCAGAGATGACCGTTGTTGATCTCGCAGGCGAGCGAGAAATCCCCCTCCACCAACCATTTGATGAGTCCAGGGCTCTCCCCGACCCCCTGGCTCTCGCAAAATCCGCCGCGCTCGCTTGCCGAGATGGATCGGCTCCCCCCTCCGAACCTAGCGCCCGGAAGCGAAAACCTAGCGCCTTCTCCTCCGCCCCTCTCAAGAGACCCAGGCCAACTGCTGCGAAAAAGGGTAAGTCCGTGGCGGCATCTCCCGCCCGATCTCTTCCCGGGGCCTGATCTTTTGCCGAGATCCTATCCCTATTAGACGCGGCGACTACTACTACTGAGGTCGTCGCCAAGGCTCCCGCCGAAAATTTATCGGCCACAGACGGAGCTGGTGATGAGAGGGCGGCCGCCGAGACTTCTGCCCAAGTCCAACCCAAGCAGATGTCGAAAGGGCATCAGAACTTTGGCTTCGGCGAGAAGTCCCTCGACGCGGAGGGGAAGCCCTTGATCCAGTGGGATCCTGAAGCCAACCGGGCCTCAATCTCCACTCTCCTTCCCAGCTGGATGGAGCAAGACGAAGTCACCGACGATGCTTTTGCGCTGGCCTACGGACTCTACAGTCGCGAGGACGCCAACCACTTTGACCCGTCGCCCACCCGGCTCTTGGCCTTCGACTCCATCCGGGCCTTGATGCGCGGGATTCAGCTCGCGCATATGTGCGTGCGTCGAAGCATCACTATAGACCGCAACTTTGCCGATATGTACAAAGCGAGGGACGAGGCGGTGGCTAATGTGACCGTCCTGAAGGCCGAGCTGGCGGATGCCCAGCGGCTTCTATCTCTCCGCCCGACTGATGAGGTAAGCAAGACTCTCCAAGGCCTCTCGCTCCCCCCTTAGTTCATAATCCGCTTTCCCCCTTTATGAGCTGACGAACTCTGTGTACAGGACTCCGCCCAGGGCTCGCTGTTTCGCGCGAGGCTGGCTAGTCTTGAGTGCGAGAACACTCTCCTGAAGGCCCAGCTTGCGCGCACGGAAGCGGCTGTGGCTGCGGTCCCGCCCCCTCCCTCGCTGGACGAGAGGCTAAAGAGCCGCCACTACTCCGAGTATGACATCGACAAGCTGCTGCAGGTCAACGCCCAAGCTGCTGCAGGTCAACGCCCAAGCAACGGCCAGGCTAACGATAGAGACGCTGCGAGATGTGGGATGCCTGAACGAGGGTGGCGAGATCATCACTGCCCGCAGGCTCCTTCCTTGGCTTTTCGAGCCGGTCCCCAAGCCTGCGGGAGCACCCGACTCCCCGCCTTCGGATGTCTTGAAGTCTCCCGTCGTAGTCGGCGAGACATCCGGCGAGAGCTCGGGCGGGGGCTCCGGCGAGAGCTCAAGCGGGGAATCCGGCGGAACCCCCTGAAGATCTTCGCTGCCCTTCTCATTGCGAACTTTTCTGCTTTTTGTTCTTTTTGGATGTGTAAGACGCTCCCGCATGTAACCATTTTTTTGTAAACACATACGTATATATATATGATCGGTTTTCTACTTCTCTTACCTTCTAATAAAAGCGATTTATATGTTGTCTATTGCTTCTCAAGCGCGTTCTCGCCGAGGCCCCCGGCCCCCTTAGGAGAGTCGCACCCCTTAGTGATAGGCTAATAGGCGGAACCTTGCCGAGAGTTCAAGGAAAAACGTGCTTTCGTCGAGAGCTTTTTGCCGAGAGCCCTTTGCCGAGAGCCCTCTGCCGAGAGAGCCGACCACAGGTTTCTAAGAGGGCCGCCCTCCTGCGATACACGAACAAACGGGGTTTTGTCGAGAACTTTTTGTTGTCCGTTCAAGGGCTTCCCGCCAAGAGTCCCTCGCCGAGAACTCCCCTTGCCGAGAACCTCTTGTCAGGAACCCCACACCCAAATGGGTGGGGGACACTTTCCTTCCTCCCAGGCTCTGTAAAACCTTCAAACTCTCCCCAAGCTCTTTCCGAACTCTTTCCCTGGCCCCCCAGGTGTGTCTCCTGCCCTGTATGGCTGATGAGATCCCGTACAGCGAGTCTACCCGGGGTCGAGACTCGTTCGGGGTGGTGCAAAAGTTTCCAAATTGAAGTATCTCCGAGAACATTTCCAAAAGCAAGTCATTTCCCCTCAGGTGTGCCTACCGCCCTGCCCAGCTAATGAGAACCTGAGCAGCGAGTCTACCCGGGGCCGAGCAACACTCGGGGTGGTATCCCTTACCCCCACAGGCGAGCCTTCGGACCTGCCACTAATGAGAGCCTGCACAGCGGGTCTACCTGGGGCCGAGCCAGGCTCGGGGTAGTACAAAAGTTTCCAAGCTGAAGCATCTTCATAAACATTTCCAAAAGCAAGTCCTTTCCCCCAGGGTGTGCCTACCGCCAAGCCCAGCTAATGAGAGCCTGAGCAGCGAGTCTACCCGGGGCCGAGCAGCACTCGGGGTATCCCTTACCCCCACAGACGAGCATTCGGACCTGCCAGCTAATGAGAGCCTGCGCAGCGGGTCTACCTAGGGCCGAGCAAGGCTCGGGATAGTGCAAAAGTTTCCAAGCTGAAGCATATTCATAAACATTTCCCAAAGCAAGTCCATTCCCCCCAGGTGTGCCTACCACCCTGCTCAGCTAATGAGAGCCTGAGCAACGAATCTACCTGGGGCCGAGCAGCACTCGGGGTATCCCTTACCCCCACAGGCGAGCCTTCGGACCTGCCAGCTAATGAGAGCCTGCGCAGCGGGTCTACCTGGGGCCGAGCCAGGCTCGGGGTAGTGCAAAAGTTTCCAAGCTGAAGCATCTTCATAAACATTTCCAAAAGCAAGTCCTTTCCCCCCAGGTGTGTCTACTGCCCTGCCCAGCTAATGAGAGCCTAAGCAGCGAGTCTACCCAGGGCCGAGCAGCACTCGGGGTATCTCTTACCCTCACAGGCGAGCCTTCGGTAGGGGTGTGAGCAGTTCGGTTTGGGTCGGTATAGACCCAAACCGAAACCGAATCGACATGCCTCGGTTTTTGGTTTGTCCAAACCAACCCGAACCGAACCCGGTCGGTTCGGTTCAAAGTCGGTTCGGTTTTTAGTCGATTTTTTGCGGTTCGGTGTCGGTTTTCTGCGAATAAACATAATCAAATGCTATTTATTGGATCGGTCACCATCCTTTTACTAATTTCATAATCTTTATCAACTAAAGGTTTATATTAAATAAATAACATACAATTTTTTTTAGTACAAGTCAGAGATAAGGTTTATTAAATCCACATCACACACACACAAATAACTATTATATTCATGCATTTTTAGATATGTAGAGTTTAGGAATATTGAGGCAAACTTTCATTATGACATCCCACAATTCTCTATAATAACTTGGACAAATTTAATACTAATAGATCCAACAATAAGCAATCAGAGCAATTGGAGTATCACGATAGATAATCATTGCCGTTATTAAATCAATTTAATGTACAGAACATGCCAAATAATTAAACTGTTAATAAAACTTTTTCCCAACAGAATTACTTAGGATCTGAAGAATTCTCTAAACCTAAGGAGAAGGGTCAAAAAATCTCACCAAGCACGGAGATGGAAAAAGTGAACTTGGTTGTAGACCCAAAGGTAATCTGAAAATTGCTCGATCAAATACACCCTAAAACAGTGGTGAAGTGCTCGGTTCGGTTCGGTTTAGTCGATTTTCACAACTTGAAAACCGACCCGAACCGATAAGCCTTCGGTTTTCAAAAACTCCAAATCGAACCAACAACGGACCGGGCGGCTCGGTTTCAAAGTCGGTGCGGTTCGGTCGGTTTAGTCGATTTAATCGATTTTCGGTTTTCGCTCCTCACCCCTAGCCTTCGGACCTGCCAGCTAATGAGAGCCTGTGCAGCGGGTCTACCTGGGGCCGAACCAGGCTCGGGGTAGTGCAAAAGTTTCCAAGCTGAAGCATCTTCATAAACATTTCCCAAAGCAAGTCATTCCCCCCAGGTGTGCCTACCGCCCTGCCCAGCTAATGAGAGCCTTTGCAGCGAGTCTACCCGGGGCCGAGCAGCACTCGGGGTATCCCTTACCCCCACAGGCGAGTCTTCGAACCTGCCAGCTAATGAGAGTCTGCACAGCGGGTCTACCTGGGGCCAAGCCAGGCTCGGGGTAGTGCAAAAGTTTCCAAGCTGAAGCATTTTCATAAACATTTCCCAAAGCAAGTCCTTTCCCCCCAGGTGTGCCTACCGCCCAGCCAAGCTAATGAGAGCCTGAGCAGCGAGTCTACCCGGGGCCGAGCAGCACTCGGGGTATCCCTTACCCCCACAGGCGAGCCTTCGGACCTGCCAGCTAATGAGAGCTTGCGCAGTGGGTCTACCTGGGGCCGAGCCAGGCTCGGGGTAGTGCAAAAGTTTCCAAGCTAAAGCATCTTCATAAGCATTTCCCAAAGCAAGTCCTTTCCCCCCAGGTGTGCCTACCGCCCTGCCCAACTAATGAGAGCCTGAGCAGCGAGTCTACCCGGGGCCGAGCAGCACTCGGGGTATCCCTTATCCCCACAGGCGAGCCTTCAGACCTGCCAGCTAATGAGAGCCTACGCAGCGGGTTTACTTGGGGCCGAGCAAGGCTCGGGGTAGTGCAAAAGTTTCCAAGCTGAAGCATCTTCATAAACATTTCTCAAAGCAAATCCTTTCCCCCCAGGTGTGCCTACCGCTCTGCCCAGCTAATGAGAGCCTGAGCAGCGAGTCTACCCGGGGCCGAGCAGCACTCGGGGTATCCCTTACCCCCACAAGCGAGCCTTCGGACCTGCCAGCTAATGAGAGCATGCGCAGCGGGTCTACCTGGGGCCGAGCCAGGCTCGGGGTAGTGCAAAAGTTTCCAAGCTGAAGCATCTTTATGAGCATTTCCCAAAGCAAGTCCTTTCCCCCCAGGTGTGCCTACCGCCCTGCCCAGCTAATGAGAGCCCGAGCAGCGAGTCTACGCGGAGCCGAGCAGCACTCGGGGTATCCCTTACCCCCACAGGAGAGCCTTCGGACCTACCAGCTAATGAGAGCCTGCGCAGCGGGTCTACCTGGGGCCGAGCAAGGCTCGAGGTAGTGCAAAAGTTTCCAAGCTGAAACATCTTCATAAACATTTCTCAAAGCAAGTCCTTTCCCCCCAGGTGTGCCTACCGCCCTGCCCAGCTAATGAGAGCCTGAGCAGCGAGTCTACCCAGGGCCGAGCAGCACTCGGGGTATCCCTTACCCCCACAGGCGAGCCTTCGGACCTGCCAGCTAATGAGAGCCTGCGCAGCGGGTCTACCTGGGGCCGAGCCAGGCTCGGGGTAGTGCAAAAGTTTCCAAACTGAAGTATCTCCGAGAAAATTTCCAAGACCAAGTCCTTTCCCCTCAGGTGTGCCTACCGCCCTGCCCAGCTAATGAGAGCCATAGCAGCGAGTCTACCCGGGGTCGAGCAGCACTCGGGGTATCCCTTACCCCGACAGGCGAGCCTTCGGACCTGCCAGCTAATGAGAGCATGCGCAGCAGGTCTACCTGGGGCCGAGCCAGGCTCGGGGTAGTGCAAAAGTTTCCATTCTATCAGAATTTCTTAATAGGTAAAGCGAAAACAAGTTAGTGAATGTAATATAAAAAACTTGACTTGGAATATACAATTTCACCTCCCCCCCTCATGGGTAGAAGCGTTTTAAGTCGTCACCGCTCAAGGTGTGGCTCATGGACATCCCCTCCACGTCCTGGAGGTGGTAACCTCCCGTTCTCAGGACCCTTTCAATAATATAAGGCCCTTCCAAGTTTGAGTTGAGCTTACCCACGGGGGCTGATCTCCCCGCAACATCAACATTTTTTAGCACCAGAGCCTCTTCCGCGAACTGTTTGATTCTAATATGCTTGTCAAAGTATTTCGCCATCCGCCGTTTGATCTCCTCATGCCTGATAGTTGCGACATTGCGCAGCTCTTCCATCATATCCAACGAGAGGCGCAACTCTCCTTCATTCTCCAACCTCCAAACCTCGTCTCCTTCACCCGCGGCCGCAACCCATGGGGACCGAACCTCAAACTCCACGGGCAGGACCGCCTCACACCCATGGGAAAGTTTGAAGGGGGTCTCCCCGGTGGTCGTGTTCGGGGTTGTCCGCAAGGCCCACAACACTGAGGGGAGCTGTTCCACCCAGCTCCCCCTCAGGTTCTCCACCTTCTTCTTGAGCAAGCTTACGATGATTTTGTTTGCCGCCTCCACTTGGTCGTTACTCCTGGGTGATGGACGGAGGCAAACCCTTAGGTTTATCCCCAGTTGGGTGCAGAAGCTGATAAACTCCTCACAAGCAAATTGGGGGCCATTGTCTGTCACTATAGCCTGGGGCAACCCGTGTCTGCATATGATCTCCCCCCAAATGAAATTCCTGATGACCTGGGAGGTGACCTTGGCCAGTGCCTTGACCTTCAGCCACTTTGAAAAGTAGTCAATTATGACTAGGAGAAACCTTCTCTGCCCACTAGCCGGAGGGAAAGGCCCAACTAGATCCATCCCCCAGATGGCGAAAGGCCATGGCGTCGTGATGCTTCGAAGCCTTTGAGCGGGCAAGAGCTGGAGGGGGGGCGTACAGTTGACACTTTTGACACTTCCTCGCAAACTCGGTTGCATCCTTCCTCAGGGTCTGCCAGAAATACCCTTGCCTGACCACCCTTGCTTCTAACGTCCTACCCCCTGAATGACTACCGCATTCGCCGGAGTGTACCTCCTCCAGGATCCTTGGGATCTATTCCTCTGTCACGCACCTCGCCAGGAGTCCTGACAACATCTTCCAATGCAACCCTCCTTCCAGCATCAGGTAATGAGCCGCTATGTGTCTGAAGCTCTTCACATCCTTGGTCCCTTTCGGAGGCTCGCCAGTGGTCAGAAAAGTCACGAATGGATCCACCCACGAGGGTCGCCGATCCACTTCCATTATCTCTCCTTCCTCGATCGCCGGTCGGAATAGCTCGGTCAGGGTTCCTCCTCCCCGAGGTCCAAATTTAGCCAACAGACCGGCTGTTACACTCTCCTCCCTGGGAACATGTTGGATTGAGAACGTCCGGAACCCTCTGATGATCACCCTTACCTTGGATAAGTATTTCACAAGGGTGGGCTCCCGTACTTCGAACTCTCCTCGGATCTGTGATGTCACCACCAACGAGTCAGTGAATACCTCCACATCATGGATCCCCAGCTCCTTTGCCAAACGAAGACCGGCTATCACGGCCTCGTACTCCACTTGGTTATTAGTGACCAGGAAGTGCAAGACCACAGTTTGTTCTATAGTGACCCCCTGAGGGCTTACCAACACCACTCCTCCCCCAAGGAAATGCTTCCCTGAAGCCCCGTCAACCATCATCTTCCATGCCCCCTGTGGTCGTGGCTCCTCGACTCCGACCTCAACAACGTAGTCGGCTAAGAAGTCAGCCACTACTAGTGCCTTAATGGAGAGCCTTGGCACAAACGAGATATCAAACTCACTTAATTCAATAAACCACTTGGTCAATCGGCCCGAGCGTTCCACTCCTTCAAAAATCTTGCGAAGGGGATGGTTCGTCACTACCTTGACCGAATGGGCTTGGAAGTACGGCTGAAGCTTCCTGGCCGAAATGATTAAAGCATACGCCAGCTTTTCTAAAATGGGGTAGCGGAGCTCTGCCTTCTTCAGGATCTTGCTAACATAATAGATAGGCAATTGCTTCTTCCCCTCTTCCCTAACCAGAGCTTACGACCTCTGCTCCTACCCCGAGATACAAGGCTATATCCTCCCTCTCCTTTGGGCTTTGAAGTAACGGCGCCTGGGAGAGTTGCCTTTTCAGCCTTTGGAAAGCCTCTTCACACTCGGTGGTCCATTCAAACTTTTGATTACCCCGCAGCACCTTGAAGAATGATGAGCATTTCTCTCCTGACCTGGAAAGGAACCTACTTACCCAGGCCACTTTGCCTGTCAAGCGCTGGACCTCCTTAGCGTTGCGTGGTGATTCTAGCTCTAGGATGGCCTTCACCTTATCTGGGTTAGGCTCCACCCCTGCTAGGGTCAGAAGATGCCCAAGGAACTTCCCTCGACTTGCCCCGAAGACACACTTTGGGGGGATCAACCTCATCTTGAACTTCCGCAGGGTAGCGAATCTCTCTTCTAGGTCACGTAGGTGCGAGTCCACGCCCTTGCTTTTGACCATGAGATCATCAACATAGACCTCCAGGTTCCTCCCTCTCTGGCCCTGGAAGACTCGATCCATCATACGCTGGTAGGTAGCTCTTGCATTCTTCAGCCCAAAGAGCATCATTTTATAGCTGAAGCATCCCTCCCTCGTGATGAAGGAGACATCCTTGACATCAGGAGGATACATTCGGATCTGGTGGTAACCTGAAAAAGCATCTAGAAAACTCATAATAGAAAAATCAACGGCTGAATCAACCAACGCGTCGATCTGAGGCAGGGGGTAGCAATCTTTGGGGCATGATTTATTTAATAAAGAAAAGTCTATACACATGCGACATTTTCCGCCCCCTTTCTTTACCATTACCACATTAGAGATCCAGCCGAATACTGGATCTCTAAGATGAAGCAGGCCTTCAGAAGCTTCTTGACCTCCTCGCGGATGGGCTCCTCCAGCTTGGTAGCGATGGTCCTCATCTTCTAGCGAATGTGGCGCGTCCGGGGGTCCAGGTTCAGGCGGTGGCAGGCTACATCTGCATCGATGCCCGACATGTCAACCGCCTCCAAGCAAAGATGTTGGCGTTGCCCTGGATGCAAGCCTGCATCCGCTCCTGGTCCTCGGGTCCTAGGCCCCCGCTGATCCGCACCCTTTGCACCTGGCCGGCGCTAGTGAAGACTTCCATTTCCACCACTTCCTCAGCCGGCTCCAGCCGCGACTGCTCCCAGCCGGCCCTTGCCTCCTCTTCCTGCCCAAGCTCTTCCTCCCCTCCTGCTTCCTCAACTTCCATCGCCTCCCCCAGGCTTTCCTGCTGCTCAACCTCCCCTCCCCTTGGGGCCTCCATCTCAACTCCTCCTCGCTCTTCCTTTACTCCCTTCTCCTGCCGACCCTCTTGCGGCTCCGACCCTTCGTCCCTCTGGACCTCATGCATAGCTCCTCCTCCCTGCTCCCCCGCAATCTCCTCGCTCGCCTCCTCTAGGCTCACCTCCTCCCCTCCGACAACCTCTTCCTGCACCGCCATCTCCATCTCCAACTCCTCCGCCTCTGCCATCCAAGATATGGTGTTGACTGCCGTCATGTAACATTGCCTTGCCACCTTCGGGTCCCCCCTGATCCTAACCTGCACCCCTCTGTTGTTGAACTTGAGGCATTGGTGGAACGAGGAGGGGACGCAGCGAAAGGCGCTGATGAGGGGGCGCCCAAAGATGGCATTATAAGTTTATAACTGCTTGGGGCGTCCACTATGACGAACCGACAGTCCCGTGACACGCCCCCCAACTTCACATGCAGCCCTACTCCCCCTTATACCTCCTTCCTCTCTCCTGAGAACCCGAACAATGGTCCGTCCGAAGCTAGAACTCTCTTGGCCTCGACCTTCATCTCGTCAAAGGCCTTCTTAAAGATCACGTTCACGGAGCTCCCGTTGTCGACCAGGATCCAGGAGACCGTGAAGTTTTCCACCGCCGTCTGTATCACCAAGGCATCACAGAACGGGTCCTCGAAGTCGGGCATGTCTGTCGATGAAAAAGTAATTTTTTCCTTCGGAGGGGGAGCCTGGGAAGTTGAGGCGACCCCCCTTCGGAACATGGTCTGAAGGCTCCCCTTACGGGTTGCCTCAATCCCGACTCCGCCATGGATCACCCTGATCCCTCCCCGGGTTCCTACGTCCGCCCGGTCCTCGCACCTGTCTTCTCCCGCTTCCTGCTGAACCTCCACGATCCTTATCGGTGGATCCTGCCTCCCCAGCCCCCTGGCCTCTCTCATCTCCAGGAACTCTGGGCAGGTGGCCGTCGCGTGACCCTCCTCCTGGTGGAAGTCACAGAAAGGCAACGCCACCCTGCCCCCACTTCCTTCTCCGCCTCCTCTTCTTCAAGCTCCTCCCCGAGCTCCTATCCTTCCCCCTCTACCTCGGCCGACCTCCATCGCTTCTTGCTGCGGAGGGAAGTGACCCCTCTGCCCCTGCCTCCACGCCGGCTGATCAAACCTCCTTGGCTCGCGGAAGTTGTCCCTTCCTTGGAAACCTCCGCCCTGGCCCTGGGGGCAACCCTCTTGGGGCCTCCAACCCAACCGATTGTTTGGCTCCCGAGCCCCCCATCCTTGATGTTGCCCCTGTTGCCCCTGCCCTCGGGGCTCCTCTCTCCTTCTCTCTTCCCTCTGCTCCCTCTGGCTTCCTGCTCCCAGCTCCTTCACGTCATCCTCCGCCAACCTGGCCAGCTTTCTGGCAAAAGTCAGGTTGGCCCTTTCGAAGTCTATCTCCTTCGCCGCCCTCTCCATGAGCTCCTCAAAAGAGAGGGGGGCATTATCTTCAGCTCCATGCTAAAGAATCTCGGCCTCAGCCCCAGGGTGAAAGCGAGCATCAGTGCATACCCCGGGACCTCTTGGACCGGGAGGATCTCCTCCTGAAACTGGTCAACATAGTGACCCAACGTCTCATCTTACTTCTGCCTCACCGCAAACAGGCACTCCGCCTCCTTATTCCGCTTCTTCAATGTCGAGAATCTCAACAGGAACCCTCGACGCGAATCCTCAAAGCTGTAGATCGAGCTTGCCGGAAACTGGTGTAACCAGTCTCGGGCCTTCTCCTTCAACGTGATGGCAAAAAGCCGGCACTTGAAGGCGTCTGTCATCTGCCTTATTGAAACAACATCTTTAAACCACTGTACATGTTGCACAAGGTCATCCTTCCCCGAGTAGTAGGACACGTCGGGCTCCCGGAACCCCTCCGGAACCAGAGCCGAGATGATGAGCTCACTAAAAGGGATCCCTCCCCCTGCCTGCCGAGTAGGCATATCTCGCGGTCTCGGCTGGCTCTCGCGGTCTGCGTTACCTTGCCCGGGGAAGAGCTCTCGCGCAGCTACATCCCTCTCGCCGACCTCTGTCGGCACCTCCTTCCCGGGACGCTGCCCGGGGGCGTTCTCGCCCAAGAGAGGGACCGCCTCTAGTGGAACCTGAGGCGTAGCCCACTCGCTCCTTGCCGAGAAGGCCAAGTTGATGGTCTGCAGGACTTCTCGCCTGAAGTCCTCCAGCATCTTCCTTGTCGCCTCCTCTCCCCGAGAAGGGGAACATCCTGAGCCTGATCCTTCGCCTCCACCTCTGGCCATGGGACTCAACTCAAGATTTTCTTACACTGGCTACCTTCCACGCTCACCGCACCAGAACTGTTGAAGCCAAAATTCGACCTCAACTAAAGTTCGAAATCAGGGGTGTAGCCAATACCTACTTCTCTCAAGCCCCGACCTCTGACTGGCAGTAAAGGACCAGAAACCGACCCAAAGCCTCAGCTGGGAGGTCCCACCTCTAACCCGAAAGATCTCTGAGCGCTTCCCCTCCAAAGCCAAATGCTGGGCTAGGAGCTTCTCAGAAAGTACTGGAAAATCTTAGGAAAATATGAAAGCTTGCTTTCTGGGGAGCCCTTGTGGGTCTATTTATAGCCTTTGCCGACCTGAAATTACTAAAATACCCATGACTGGTCTGCCAACAGCCAAACTCCACTGCTCTGAGGAGCTAAATGCAGACCCTGGGGGTATACGGGTAATTTTACCTGAGGGCATTTAGGTAATTTCACCCTGGGCCTTACCCGGCGAGAGTCTTCCTGCCGAGAACTGAAGGCTCTCGCGCTTACTTCTTGCCGAGAACTCTCCCGCCCTCACCCGGCGGGAGTTTAAAAGGATATTAATGAATGCTACAGGCTGTGCCTGCTCTCGCCCTCACAAGGCGCGAGCCTTCTTGCCCGCCTCTGGGCGGGAGTAGGCCTCGGCCGAAACCCGACCGGTCTTGACGAACGTCGAGCTTTGCTCGACGAACTGCCCATCTGAGCGCGAGCGCGAGCGCCTACTCTTATGCGAGAGCTCTTCTGTTCAAAACCTGTTCGACGATCGCCGAGCTCCGCTCGACGAGACCTGAGCTGAGCTCGGCGAGATCTTAAAAGAGGTGTTGAGTCGAGCTCCACCATGATTGGGCGAGAGCAGTTTTTCTTCACCCGAGGCTAGCCCAAAGCTAGCCCAACCCTGGCCCATGGTGCTTCTGGGGCCTACTCAGCGAATAAGGGGTTGTACAGTTCCGGTCCCGGTTCAACAAGAACCAAAACCAAACCACGCGCTAACGATTCGGTCCAGTTTTATGCGGTTCGGTCCGGTTTCAATCGGTTATGTGTTATGTTTTAATCATTTTATAACTTTATAATTTGAGTCATTATGCATAATCACATAGATTATTATCTCTTTAAAAATGTATATTTGAAAAGGAGATTGAAATTTGAATGGTTGGAGCAATAATTTCATGGTTTCTTAAGTCTAAATATATTAAATTTGTACTAATACAAATATACATGCAATAATATCTGATTTTGTGCACTAAATAGAAAAAGAATGAGTAACATTGTATTATTACAATAAATCTAATCCAAAATAATAATAATTAACATAAACATAGTCATTAGCATGATGGACAACAAGTAACATTGTAATACGCAATATTCAGCAAAAACAGCTATTTTACCGAAGTAGTTGAGGAATAGCAAGCATAAACATACACAAAGTAGATAATATAATTATCAATAAAATTAAATAACAATCACCAAATATCATTTTTGTATGTTGGCAGGGTTCATCACTGACACTGAGTAAGGTTGCAATCAGACGACACTACAATCGGACGACTGATATATGTATAGTCGTATAGATAATAAATATATTATTAATATTATAAAATAATAATAATAATAAATATATATTATAAATAATAATAATAAAAGGATTGTGGTTCGATTCTGCTTCGGTTCGGTCATGATCGGGTCTAAAAATTCTAAAACCGCTCGAGACATTTATGTTGTGGTTCTGGTTCCGGTCCAGATAATAAAATGAAGGAACCACATCCAAACCATTGTTGTTTACGGTTCCAAAATTAAAACCGAAACCTAAATAATTTGCGAACGGTTCGGTTCGGTTCTTTGCGGTTCTGATTTGGTTCCGGTTCGGTTTACGGTTTTCGTTTTTAAGTGACAGCTCTAGTGCCAGCAGTCGTACTCTCCTACCCGCATCTGCACCTTCAAAAACTTTTGCCGTTTTGCGTGCTGGTGGGATCGAAAGACGACGGTCCTGACTTCGGGAATTTGGACCCCCTGAAGCTTGTGGAAGAACACTACGAACCTCCACCATGAGGACAAGGTCATTTTTAGGAGGGGAGTGTTGATATGTATTGATACGTATCAGGTCATATTATGTCTTATCTTGTGGTGGGGCCTCCATCTATATAAGGAGCCCCTTAGATGAGTTATTATTTTTATCTTTTGAGTCTTAGTGTCTTAAACTCTCTTTGGAGAAGATATTTTTTGAGTCTTAGTGTCTTAGACTCTCTTTGGAGAAGAGCGTTTTGGAGGACTCGGTCTCTAGGTGCTTAGCGAGAGCTCGCCTCTCGATTGTATCTTTATCTTCATGCAATATAAGTCGCATTCTTCGTTCTAGACCTTGATACAGCTGCCATGTATCAAATGATAATAATGATGATTTAATGCAATTGATAAGTAAAAAAATAGTACAATTAATTTTAATAGTAATGGGATCTAATCCCATAGATGAGTCGCTTTAATTACGGATAAAGTAAGCAAGATTTGGACATGTATGGCAAAGGCATAAATATGCTTCAATAATAAGAGTGGATAAAGTTAATGTGAAAGAAAAAGAAACGAAAATAATAGATCAAATATAATATGGTTACAACCATGGAGTTTTTGACCGTAGTATTGCCCTATTGCTTCCTAGGTGGAGGGATGGAGCTTGCATGCAAAAGAAAACAAGACTAGAGGTAGTGCAAAATGTCTTGGTCAAAATAGATGTAATAGCTGATGTACTAGTATTATTCTTCTTATTCTTCATCATCAAAGACAAATAATAAAGACAACATTTAAATTTTGTTATAAGAATATTCATCTTACCATCACGCAATTGAGCTTGTTGCTCCATAGCTTGTAACCGTAGCTTAAGCTCTGAATTCTCAGTCGTCAGTCCTGTAGTGTCTCTCTGGAAAACAAAAATGCAATGCAGCAGTATTATAATCAGGAATACCTCTGAATTTTACTAACTAGAAAACAGTCATTTGAGAAATCAGACCGGCATACTTCTGAAGGCTCAAAGGAGCAGGCTTTCACAAAATCTGTTGAAACAAGCGAACAAATAGGGAAATATATGTATCGTTTCATATGGGATTGTTACGATCTTCCTTCGTTGGCGGATTGTTGGGGGTGGAGATACAAGGGCAAACCCAAGAATGGTGGAGGAGGAGAAGAGAGAAGAAGAAACCCTAGAGGGTGGGGGAGGGAGAGAAGAGTTTAGAGAGAGAGAGAGAGAGGAATTTAGAGAGAGGAGAAAACTTTTCATTAATTCTTGCTTAAAAGTTACATGACCCCAAAGGCCTATATATAGGCACGGATGACAGCGACTCGATACAACGACTCGATACGACTCGACTCCTAGTAAACCAACTAACTGACTCGATAATAAATTAATAATAATACAAAGACTCGACCAACTAACTGACTCAATATTAATAATAATAATAATAATAATAATAATACAAAGACTCCTAATAATAACTAACTGACTCGATAATACAAATACTCGACTCCTATTAATAATACTAACTCCTAATAATATAATAGAACTAATGGAGGACCCGTAACACTCCATCCGTCCTTCTTTTTGAGCTTGTCCTCAAGCTCAAACTCCAGTGGGGTGTGCGGCTTCTCTGGCTCTTTGATCTCGCGCCAAAATAGCGCCTTGTAGCGCGGCACGGTGGATTGAGCAGTAAGGGTGAGCGGTGGCGCCGTTGAATAAACCCTTGGTGGAAGCAAGGGGTCCGGCTGGTCCGGCGGCGCGACTGGAGGCAGTAATGGCAAGATGGTCGAAGTGACCGGCAGTGGCGGCGACTTCATAAGTCGAGCTGGTGGTGGAGGTGGCTGTGATGGCTGCGACGGCGGCAGCCTCAGCGTCGATGGCCGCCGGGGTGGAGATAATGCCGACGGCGGCGATGGTGGCGACGGCGATGGCGGCGGCGACGATGGCGGTGGTGGCGGCGGCGGCGGCGATGGCGGCGATGGCGGCGGCGTCGATGGCGGCGGCGGTGATGGCGGTGATGGCGGCGGTGGCGATGGCTGCGGCGGCGGTGATGACGGGGAGGGCGGCGGCGGCGCTGGCGGCGGCGGTGGCGACGACGACGGAGGTGGCGGCGGTGATATGGCCGGAGGGGGTAGAGCTTTCAAGTAGCCCGATCTCACTAATTGATCCAGCTTGGCGTCAAGGCGAGACACAGAGTCTTGGAATGATGCCGACCACTTTAATAGCATCGAGCGGAAAATGGCCGCATCCGCGTCACTAAGAGGAATGTCCATTATGAATAAGAATGTGAGGCCCGGGAATTAATGAGAATGATGGGATGTTGTCGGTGTGCTGTAAGGGAAACGGCGCGGGTTTCCAAGAAGCGCAGTAGGCGCGTCGATGGAGCTCGAGGGAGATGGAGCCGGCGACTGCTGGATCGGGCCGGGGGAAGCGGGGAAGCTTCGCGGTCGGCGTTATTGGGGCGGAACGGCGACGGATCGGGCAGCAGTGGCGCCCGCTGGAGTCGATGAAGCAGAGAGGTGCGGGAGAGGTACAGATATGGCGGGGCTGTGGTCGTCGGGGTAGGCTGGGGAGGCCTGGACGGCAGCTGCTGGAACTTCTGCACAGTCGATCGCTGCTTGGAAGGGGCGACGACGAGCAGAGGAGTACGGGAAGGGGCTGGACTGGCCGCAGGAGGTCGGAGAAGGGCCGTGCGGGCTGGAGGAAGGCGGAGCGGCGCTGGTAGGGGCGGATCGGCGTCGGGCTGGTCGCGGAGGAGTCGCGCGGGCTGGAGGATTGCGGAAACTGCGGGATCGGGAGGTGCGGCAGCGTAGAGGAAGGCCTCCTCTGATACCAAGTTGTTACGATCTTCCTTCGTTGGCGGATTGTTGGGGGTGGAGATACAAGGGCAAACCCAAGAATGGTGGAGGAGGAGAAGAGAGAAGAAGAAACCCTAGAGGGTGGGGGAGGGAGAGAAGAGTTTAGAGAGAGAGAGAGAGAGGAATTTAGAGAGAGGAGAAAACTTTTCATTAATTCTTGCTTAAAAGTTACATGACCCCAAAGGCCTATATATAGGCACGGATGACAGCGACTCGATACAACGACTCGATACGACTCGACTCCTAGTAAACCAACTAACTGACTCGATAATAAATTAATAATAATACAAAGACTCGACCAACTAACTGACTCAATATTAATAATAATAATAATAATAATAATAATAATACAAAGACTCCTAATAATAACTAACTGACTCGATAATACAAATACTCGACTCCTATTAATAATACTAACTCCTAATAATATAATAGAACTAATGGAGGACCCGTAACAGATTGATGCTATAAGTTGTGGCTTATTGATAATGGTCCGGAATTAGGATGGAACCTCCATGGAGCCTTTTATATGTTCCTTTTTTCTGTCCTAACTTTTTACTCTATTCAAACATATCTTTAAGCCCTCATTTTTAGAATAAGTTTGATTGACTTGAATAAATTATGTTTTCATTTTAGAGCTAGATGACTCAGTAAATTTCACTTATCTCACAACAAGAAAAGACAAATAGAGTATTATAGTAGGAGGAAATTCAAAGAGGTTAAACAAGGCTTCAAAAACAAAAAGTAATTAAGAAATTTCAATTTGCTGGAACTGATGACAGATTGAATTATAAATAGGTAATTACAGGGGAAGTGTAGGAAGATAATTGACATAGGTAATCTATCGTTATCTAAAGCAATCGCAAGTAGAAATATATGGGAAGTGCAGGAAGGAGGAGATGTAGGGTATTCATTATCGCTATCTAAAGCACTGACAAGTAGAAGTCGGACTTTTTTATGGATAAAAGAAAGCACACCGCAGGAAAGAAATGAACACTGACCTGGTACACCGCAGGAAAGAGAATAACACCGCTTAAATGATCTTCAAAGAAGCAATTTAACACTGACCTGGTACAGTGTAAGCTGTGCAGATAGCGTTGTAGCTTCAGTTTGAAGAACCTGAACTTTCCTCTCAAGTTCAGAAATATAATGTGCCTTTCTTTCTTTCGAACGAGCGGCAGACTGCCGATTAGCTAGAATCCTGCTCATACAGGTTGGGTATCTTAAACTAAACAAACAATTAAACGAAATGAAAGTGTAATATTGTCAACTAAAATGCATATACGTAATCTACTTGTCTTAACTTGAGATATAAGCATACACTAAAGTAACAAAGTGTAAAACCAGATAAATTACCAATTCCCACCACGACTACTTTGAGAAGGTAAAGTTTTGAGGAATACTTTTTTAAGATAATTTGATCTTCAACCTTGGCCTCAAGAATACAGATAAGAATATTGTTATGGACAATCTAGCAAAGAAAAATGAAATCAGACACATCACATGAAATTGTGTAGTTCTAATATGAACATGGAGAAAGGCATTCGAGAAACATGGAAAAAATAATAATGTTAAAAGTTGAGAGATGTGCACTCTCACCAAGATACAATTGAGGGTCAATTCACTGGTCCAATTCTAGGCCGACACAAGGAATAGAATATGAAATGATTTTCTAATACATATGTCTCTCCCCTTATATAGAAGGACTAGGGACACATAATAGGACAAAAGAAAAGGTAAACTGATATTTTAAAACATAAAGGAACCCTTATTAATATTAGCGGTAGATGCCACTATTCAAAGATGAAGGTTTTGGGTTCTTATCTTATTTACTTAGAGCATCTGCAAAACCGCGTATGAAATAATATATCCCCCTAGAAAAACGACTTTATGTTAAAGGTCAAGCAAGGAAAACTTTGCTCGACTTCATATGCTAATGCGGTGCATAAGCGCTATAACAGATTTCAAATTCATTGAGGACACTATGTTCTTGGTTAAGGCGTACAATGAGTGCAATCACAAATGGTTAATTTTCCCTACAGAGTTGATGCATCAAATGAATCAAAACACAAATGTATGACTAGACACAAGTTTAAAACTTAACCTAGTTAATCTGTTCATGAATTTGACATTGGTTTTATACTATGAAGCATCAGTATGTGTACGAGTACCGGGAACAATATGTATTCGGTACGGTGGTACGGAAAAAATAAAAAAACGGGTACGTTTAGTGTGCGTCGTACTTAAAATTGATCTATATAAATACAGACGCAATATGTCCTTGTATATGAATGCACATATACATGTAGATGCATGTTCATGCGTCATATATATCTTTATTATATAAAACAATATAACATTCTTAAAGCACACCATCAACTGAATCCTGTCCATCCGATCAAGCTCCATCAAAAACTGGCAGTTGGATTTGTAGAAATCAGCCCAAAGCTTGTATATCTATATTGAGTATCCAAATACAAGGAGAGAATACAAATATATAGGAGAGAAGAGAGAAGAATAAATCTTATACATGATGTGGGACTAAAGAAAAAGGAGAGAGAAATAAACAAAATGGGTCAATAATGGGCCCCTTTACATGGGCTTTTCTAACACTCCCCCGCAAGTTGGAGCGTACAAGTCATATGCTCCACAAGCTTGGATAAGCACTGATAGAAGAGGGTACTTGGTAGAGCTTTTGTGAGGACGTCCGCAACCTGTTCAGTACCAGGAACATGCTTGAGTTCGATCTTCTTCATGTGGACTTTCTCTCGGATGAAGTGACAATCTACCTCAATGTGCTTTGTTCTCTCGTGAAAGACCGGGTTCTTGGCTATATGTATGGCAACTTGACTGTCACATAAGAGGAGAGCAGGTGAAGAGAGTCTGACCCCAAGGTCAGCAAGGAGACTCTCAATCCACGTGAGTTCCGAGACAACAGAGGTCATTGCCCGATATTCTGCTTCTGCTGAAGATCGAGCAACTACTGCTTGTTTCTTGCTCCGCCAGGTAATCAGATGTCCTCCAAAATATGTGCAGAACCCGCTAGTGGATCGTCGATCATCCAGAGATCCTGCATAATCACGCATCAGAGTATGCCACCAATGTTGGAGCTGAAGGTGAGGTTTTGTATACAAGTCCTTGGCCAGGAGCTGTCTTAAGATATCTGAGGATTTGTTCCACTGCTTGAAGATGAGAGCTCTGAGGAGAGTGCATATATCAGCTGACGATTCCCACAACGTAGGATATATCGGGTCTTGTAACAGTTAGATAGATTAGTTTCCCAACGAGGCGACGGTAATATTCTGGATTTTGTAGAGGAGTATCTGACTCCGAAGCCTGAGCATATAGTTTGTGATTTACCTCCATGGGTGTGTTCACAGGTTTGCATCCGGAGTAACCTGCATCATGAAGGAGATCTAGGCAGTACTTCCGCTGTGAGAGGACCAAACCATCTGGTCGTCTAACAACCTCCAGACCTAGGAAGTACCGAAGATGTCCCAGATCTTTAGTTTGAAAAACGGAGCTCAGATGTTTCTTTACCGCCAGTATTCCATTTGAATCGTCGCCAGTAATGATGATGTCATCGACGTATACCAATAAGAGAACCGTACCCGTTGCGTGGTGGCGAGTAAATAATGAGAAGTCGGACGAGCTTCGAGTAAAACCAATTTCCCGGAAAACCTTGTTGAACTTATCGAACCATGCCCGAGGTGATTGTTTGAGACCATAAAGCGATTTGTGAAGATGACATACCCGAGACTCCCCCGTGGTCTCAAACCCGGGAGGTTGATGCATGTAAACCGTTTCGCGGAGGTCTCCATTCAGAAAGACATTCTTGATGTCTAGTTGAAATAAGGGTCATTGTCGATGAACAACCACGGAGATGAGAATGCGAACCGTGTTGAGTTTGGCTACCGGGGAGAATGTCTCGTCATAGTCGAGACCCTGTTGCTTGGTGAAGCCCCGAGCGACCAAGCGAGCCTTGAGTCGGTCAATGGTCCCATTAGGAGCATGTTTGATGACAAACACCCATTTGCATCCAACTGGTTTCTGTCCGGGAGGAAGGGGCACCAAGGTCCAAGTCTTGTTTGCCCAAAGCGCAGTCATTTCTTCTTTCATGGCAGCACGCCACCCAGGATGTTGAATAGCCTCCTGGACGGAGTTAGGAATAGAGACCGGGGATAATGATGTAGCCAATATCTGTAGTTGTGGAGAGAGCCGATGTAGGGACACACAGTTTGCCAGTGGATGTGTTGTAGTGGCACGCACCGGAGCAGCAGAACGCGGAGAATCCAAGGGCGAAGACGACTGCAAAGGGGCAACGGGAAGAGGAGGACAACGAGAGTAGACCCGAATGACGGGCGGCCGCGAAGGAGCAGGTGGGGAATGTGATATAGGGAGGGGAAGAGGTGTGTGGACTGGGATAACAGGTCGAGGAAGGGAAGATGGAAGAGTAGTGGTTGGTGGAGGAGTCTGCAGAGGAGGAGGGAAGAAGGGTTGATCCTCCCGGAAGGTGACATCAGCGGACACAGAGACTGTCCAAGTAGCGGGTGAGTAACAGACATAGCCCTTCTGGGTGCGGGAGTAGCCGACAAAGATGTGTTTTACTGTGTGGGGGTCTAGTTGGTCGATAGGGGGACCAAGGTGATGGACGAAGCAAGTACATCCAAAAACCTTGGGTGGGAGGGAGAAGGGTGGAGCTGAGGGAAAGAGAAGGCTGAAGGGTGTAGCATGTTGGAGAACCGACGAAGGTAGGCAGTTGATGAGATAGCACGCAGTAGAGATGGCGAAGTTCCAGTAAATTTTGGGAACATGCATGTGAAGCATGAGGGAGCGAGCCACATCAAGAAGGTGGCGGTTCTTGCGTTCGGCTACCCCGTTTTGTAGAGGGGTGTAGGGACATGATGTCTGATGTACAATCCCGAAGTCCGCACAAATATTGGCAACCTCGTGGCTAGTGTACTCGCGGGCATTATCAGAGCGGAGGATCTTGATAGTAGTAGAAAATTGCGTTCGAGTTTCTAACACAAATGCCTGAAAGACACGAGGAAGCTCGGAGCGATCACGAAGTAAATACAGCCATGTTGTACGCGAGTAGTCGTCAATAAACGTTATAAAGTAACGATAACCAAAGATACTTGTAACCTTGTACGGACCCCAAATATCAGAATGTATTAAAGCAAAAGGAGCAGAGCTCCGAGTACAATTTGCAGGAAAAGAAGAGCGTGGCTGTTTGCCAAGAATACAAGAATCACATTTAAATGACTGAAGAGATACATCAGGGAGCGTCTTCTGGAGGGTAGGAAGAGGAGCATGCCCAAGACGGCAATGCCAATCACTGGAGGACACGGAAGAGAGAGCGGTAGGATAAGCATCAAGGAGGTAGAGCCCATTCTGCAGTCGTCCTCTACCAATGGTAGTCTGCGTCTGTTGTTCCTGTATCAAAAAACCAGTAGAGGTGAAGGTAATATAACAGTTCATATCATGAGTAAGACGGCCAACGGAAAGTAAATTAAAGGGGGATGCCGGCACATAAAGAGCGGAGCGAAGAGAGATGGAGGGGTGGATCAAGAGATCAACACACCCAGAGACCGGAACAAGCGCACCATTCGCCACGGTAATAGATTTTGGATGAGGAGCATCTGAAAATCTTGGCGGCAGTAGAGATGTAATGTGGTGAGTGGCTCCCGAGTCCAGGATCCAACGGGAACTGGAGGAGAAACACGCACTACCTGTAGTGGAAGTGGAGGCAATACCTGTAGTAGAGGTGGTGGTAACCGAAACAGAAGGAGGGTTGAGGATCCCCTGGAGTTGTTGTAGTTCAAGGCGAACAGCTTCAAGGTCCATACCGCTGGGTGAAGGAGTATCAGCAATGACAACAGTAGGCGGACGAGGAGGGTAGTCATGTTTCTTGTGACAGACGGCTTCAGTGTGTCCATCCCTGCCGCAATAGGAGCACCGAGGGCGACCTCGACCGCCACGGCCCCTTCCTCGAGAGCCCGTACGACCACCCCGAGTAGAAGATGGAGGGGGAAGTAGGGGAGGAAGGGTCTGCTGAAGAAGGACCGGAGATGGAGGTGCAGTGGGCTCCAGGGGAGGTGGGACGCGAAGTAACATAGAGCAAACATCTGAAAAGGAGGGAGTAACAGGGGATGCCAGAACCTGTGCCCGGATACTATGAAGGTGGGGCGGGACTCGAGCCATAATCATCGCAATGCAAACAGCCACCTTTTGGGCACGCTGAGCCGCGAGATCAGTAGTGGATGGTTGGTGTTGAATCCATGCCTCCGTGAGGGTTTTAGCACGAGCCACAAAGGAAGTCATGTCCATGGCCTTGCAAACATTCAACGCCTGTAGATCGGTGATGATATCGAAGAGGTGCTGAAGACTGTCCTTGCCTGAGTACAAGGAGTGGAGCTCTTCCCACATTGCTTTAGCAGTCTCATAATACATGACCATTTGGTAGGGCTCACCCTCCAGAGAGTTAAGGATCCAGGTCTGAACTCGACCATCATTTCTTATCCAGTCATCAGTAGTTGGAGAAGGAGGTTCCTGGGTAAGGTGACCCACAAGGCCCTTAGCTTGCAGGACCCGACGAACGGAGTGCACCCATGGGATGAAGTTTTTCTTCCCAAAGAGGGAAAAAGTAGTAATCTGAAGCTCGTCGCGGAGTTCAGTAGCAGGAGTCGGGCGGTCTGCAGTAGGTCTAGCAGTAGTGGAGTCGGTAGAAGACATGGCGGTTTAGGAGAAGGGATAAGAGCGAGAACTGCGGATTCGGCAGGTCGCGGCGATTAGACAGGGAGGTCGCTGCGAGTAGGCAGGTCGCAGCGACTAGGCAGGGAGGTCGCTGCGAGTAGGCAGGTCGCGACGACAACACAGGCTGCTGCGGGATAGGGAAGTCGCGAGCAACTGGGCAGGTCGCGGCGAGCAAGAGAAGAGCGAGCAAAAAGTCAGGCCGCAGAGAGAAGGAGAGCTCGACAAGGTTGCGGCGACCTTGAGCAGGTCGTGAGCAGAAGGTAGACGGTCGAGTTGAAGGGCAGAAATCTCACAAGAGCGTGAGTCCGCAACAGGCAGAGAGAGGAGCCCGCCAAGAGGGAGAAAAGCCGCAGCGGGCAGAGGGTGACCCAGCGGACAGAAGAGAGCTCGCAGCGGACACCGGGGGGGAAGATAGCTCGCCAGCTCGCAGCGGATACAGGGGAAGAGAGCACGCCGAGCTCGCAGCGGACAGAAGGAGGTCCCGGACAAAGTGGAGCTCGCGGCGGACTGCGGGAGTCTGTGGACCCCACAGGGCAGAGAGAGGGCTATAAAAAGAACAGAAGGGGAGTGGATCCACGGGAAACGAAGAGAGAGTAGAGGGAGCGGATAGACGAAGGTCAGTCCGCAAGAGGCTAAGCGAGAAGGGGGAGGGGGGGTCAGCGCGGACTCAAAATGCAGACCGCGGAGACCGCAGGGCGCCGGGAAGGGGGGGCGTGCGGATAAGAGATGTGAGTCCGCAGGAGTCTCGTAACCTGGCTCTGATACCATGTAGAAATCAGCCCAAAGCTTGTATATCTATATTGAGTATCCAAATACAAGGAGAGAATACAAATATATAGGAGAGAAGAGAGAAGAATAAATCCTATACATGATGTGAGACTAAAGAAGAAGGAGAGAAAAATAAACAAAATGGGCCAATAATGGGCCCCTTTACATGGGCTTTTCTAACAGGATTCAAGAGAGGAGGGCTGCCAATATCCAAATCTCCTTTTAAAACACTGTTCACATCCCAGAATTTCCCGATTCTGCTTTTCCACCTCCCGTTCCTTCACGGGCTCACCCTGCAGCCGGCGGCGGAGCCGCCAGCAGCCTGCCCGGGACCAACCGGGGGGTTCGCCGGCCTCCAGCGAACCCGCCGGGGGTTGTCCGGCGGCAAGCGGGCAGGGCCACCGCCGGCGGTGGCCCTACCCGCTCCGGCTGTGGCCCTGCCCGCTCGCCGCCGGACAACCCCCGACGGGTTCGTCGAAGGCCGGCGAACCCCCCGGTGGGTCCCGGGCAGGCTGCCGGCGGAATCGGTGAGCAGGAGGCAGGTGGAAGCGGAGTTGGATTTCAGTTTTAATTTTTTTTAATCTTTTTTTTATAATTTAATTATATTCTTTAAAGTTAAATAAAAAATTATTCTAAATAAAGTTAATTTAATTATATTCCCCCTTTGGGAAGCCCACCGGGGGGGGCGGGGGGGCGGGCCAAGCCCGCCGGGGGCGGGCCAAGCCCACAGCGACGCAGCTCGAACGGGCGAAGCCCGTTCGAAGATGCTAGTATACACACACACACACACACATGAGTGGCAGGCATGAGGCTCCGCCCCCACGGCCAATCACGGCAGTGTTCGGGGAGCCCCCAGTTCCCCGCGAGACAGTACTCTGGCCACGACATTGTCCGGGCAAGACAGATCTCTCACCGCTCACAAACCACCAAGTGTTATACTTCGTCCGTCAATCATAATAAAGAGGGGTAAAATCGGAAAGTTGAATGTTTCGCCAAAGAAAATTTTACTCAATTAATAAAGTATAGATATGCACATGTATATAATAAAAAAATAAAATTTAAATCAAATTTTTTATAGTTTCAATAAAAAAAGTTACTTAAATTCGAAACACATTTTGTTATTATAATAAACAAACACCGCTAGTTGTATTTATGGGTCACAAAATTTTCTTTTCTAAAAGACACACATAAGTCTTTTATTTACTTTAAAAATGCATGCTCCTATCACAATATGCAGAATGATCTTCCAAGTCCAAGTGTATCTAAAGACTAGAGTAACATGTATATCCATCGAGTATCGAGTAAGTACCGGTATTAGATACATATCTGGTAGGGGTACGTAACCCTCAAGGAAATATTTGTGCTTCATAGGTTTCATATGATTAAGCTTAATTTATTAAAATAAAACATAGAATTCCTCTTGGATAATTGTGTCTAACATTTGAGTTGGTTGATATTTTTAGGCACTTAGTTTGAATTTAAATTGTGCACATCATCTCTATAGATAAGGTTATGATGATATTATTTTATATTACCTTAAAATTGAAATTAATATTTATTCTCTCCCTCACCCACCTTACTATTCTAGTAACTTTACCCATCAATCCTCTTGACATTTCTCATGCATACCTGATTCAAAATGTTCTTAATCTCACTCACATGTTTTTCATCCAAGAGTAAACTACTATCTTGAGGCTGTATAGTGGACACGGAAAAAGTGAATCGACATACTGTTAGTTTAGAATAGTTGAATCATTTCTCATTTTATGCAGGTGGACAGAAAACGGGAAAGGCAGAAAATAAGAGAAGAAAAGTATACTTGATAACGTTCATCTCATTATGTCAAAAACAAGCAGATGCCATGGGTTATATAGTGTCCCAGGCAGAGATAAATTTAATGAGAGTTTTGGGAAATGAGAAGACACATAATAATTACTTGTTTTATGACTCTTTGATTTACGATTACATTAGCATCTTTTACGGCAGATCAATGCTTACACCGGGCCCAAGGTTCATGCATTCCAATACCCCCTCTTGAACTGATGGTGAGGTGAGTTTTATTTTGTCTCTGAGTTCTCTGAAGCGGTGCCGCCCTAGGGATTTGGTAAAAGTGTCGGCAATTTGCTCAATGGTTGGGCAGTATTCAATCTTTACCTTCTTCTTCTCAATCTTCTCACGAATAAAATGGAACTTGATTTCGATATGTTTGGTTTACTATGAAAAATTGGATTTTTAGAGAGGGTCATTGCTGAAATACTATCACTTTTTATCAAGATTTCCTCATTCTCTAATTCTCCCAGTTCTTCAAACATTCTTTGCAACCACAATCCTTCACATACAGCAGTGTTGATGGCCATGTATTCGGCCTCGGTAGTTGACAATGCGATTGTCTGTTGCTTCCTTGAGCTCCATGAAATTGGGTTGTTGCCAAAGTAGAAAATATATCCCCCGGTACTCTTTATATCATCCAAGGAGCCTCCCCAGTCAGAATCACAAAAACCTGTGAGCTTTGGGTTCAGATCTTGGGTGAAGATGAGACCGAAATGTAATGTCCCTTTGATGTAACGAAGGACACGCTTAGCAGTATTCATGTGGCATTTAGAGGGCATGCTCACAAATCTTGACAGCATGTTTACTGCATACTCAAGGTCGGGCCTAGTGTTTGTGAGGCATATAAGAGACCCAATTAAACTCCTATACGCCCCTTCATCTGCTCTTTCTTCCCCTTCTTTTGTTTTACACAGTTTCTCACTTGTGCTCATGGGTGTTAAACATGGATTACAATCACTCATTTTATACTTGCTTAGCAATTCTTTAGCATAGTGTTCTTGGGAGATAAAATACGAACTAGAAATATGTTGGACTTGTATGCCTAAGAAAAATTTCAAAGGGCCAAGGTCTGTCATCTCATACCTTTGCTGCATTTTGTTTTTGAAGTTGTTGATTAAGTCCAAACTACCTCCAGTGATTAGAAGATCATCCACATATAGGCATACGAGTAGCCGTTGCCTATCTGATTCAGTTTTGATGAAAAGAGATGGTTCATTCTTGCTTGCTTCAAGGCCTTCTTTGCTGAAAAATTCTGTAATATTGAAGTGTCAGGCACAAGGAGCCTGTTTTAAACCGTAAAGAGCTTTATACAATTTGAGAACATAGTCTTCCTTCCCCTTTTTGATGTACCCTTCTGGTTGCACCACAAATACTTCTTCTGATATATAGCCATTTAGAAACGCCGACTTAACATCAAGGTGGTGGATAGGATAGTTGTTGTTTGCGGCTATGGCAAGAATCAGGCGTACTGTGTCCATTCGTGACACTGGAGCAAAGGTCGCTTCATAGTCTCTTCCAAACTTCTGACTATAGCCTTTTGCCACGATTCTTGCTTTATATTTAATGATTTCTCCTTCAGCATTGCACTGAAGTTTGTACACCCATTTTAACCCTATAACTTCTTTGTTTACGGGTCTTAGGGTCAAACTCCATGTACCATTCTTCTCTACCAAAGCTATTTCTTCATTCATAGCCCTTTTCCAGTCTTCATTTGCAGCACCTTCAGCATAGCAAGTTGGTGTCGAATTGAATAAGGCAAAGTGAGAGTTCTCATATATCTCCTGAAGTGATCTTGTTTTGAGAGGCAGTGATGACTGAGGTGAGGCATTTTGAGAAAGATCATTGTCACTGCTGTCATCAGTTTCAACAGTCTCCTGGAAGGAGTTCCCTGTGAGCTCAACCGAGATGCTGGAAGGTTGATCATCAGCTACAAAGTCTGAGCCCCAATCCCAAGAATCATCCTCATGAAATACAACATCTCTGGAGATGATGAGTCTCCTAGAAATGGGTTCCAACAACTTGTATGCTTTTTTATCCCTGCTATAGCCTAGGAAAATGCATTTTGTGCTGGATGCCTCAATCTTGTCCTTCTTTTCTTTCAAGATATGTGAGTAGGCTATGCAACCAAAAGTTCTGAGGTGTCCTAGGGAAGGCTTCCTGTTATGGAGAGCTTCATAAGGTGTTGCAGCATTCAGTGCCTTTGTTGGAACTCTGTTCAGTATGTAAACTGCGGTACTTGCAGCTTCAGCCCATAAGAACTTTGGTACCTTCTTGTGATGATGCATAGCACACTCCATCTTCATCACTGTTCGATTACGTCTCTCTACCACCCCATTTTTTTGGGGTGATCCAGGGGCTGTCAGCTCATGTTTGATGCCACTGACCTTACAGAATGCTTGAACGCATGTGATGTGAATTCACCACTATTATCAGTTCGAATTGTTTTCACATTCTTCTCTAGCTGTTTTTCTACTTCTCTTTTCCCGTCAAGAAAACAAGAAAACGCATCAGATTTATTTTCTAAGAAATGAATCCACATATACTTGCTATAGTCGTCTACAAGGAGGAAATAGTACTTCTTTCCACTCAAAGATTCAGCAGTACTGGGCCCCCACAGATCACAATGCACAAGCTCAAGAGGCTGTGAGCTCTTGTGATCGGAATTAGGGAAAGGTCTGTGATATTTGCAGCTCGCACAAGATTCACAGTGGCGGTGATGAACTAGCTCACACAGATCACAATGCACAAGCTCCATATTTGGCAATCCATGAGCTAGCTTTCCTTCAATGTGAGTGATCCATAGTTGAGGTGCCCCAAACAATAGTGTCAAGAGACAGCAAGATCAGTGATGCAACCTGTTGTGGAGAGGGCAGTCTGATCTAGAGAGCATAGGGATAAAGGAAACACACGATTTTGGGACATTTCAAGCATGACAGCCACTATACCATTTGCATCAATGATTTTGCAAGTGTTTGATTGAAAGGTGACTGAGTAGCCTTTTGTTAAGAGCTGCCCAACACTTAACAGGTTCTGAGCCAGGTTGGGGACATATTGGACATCATCTATTTCCTTCAACTTCCCAGTTGAATCTTTAACAATTATGCTTCCCTTTCCCTCAATACTCCTTGTATTCCCATCTCCTAGGAACACTTTTGATTTAAAAGAATCATCAAACTTTGAAAAAAGATTTTGATTGTTTGTCATGTAACTGGAACATCAGGAATCAATGAACCAATGTGAGTTCGGATTAGTGGCTTCATTATTGGAGGCAAGAAAAAGCTTCTCTTCAGCCTCTTTTGGATTTTCAGTGAATTTCACCTCTTCTAGTCTTAAACCAACAGTCTTTGTCGAAGTGTGTTGGTTTTTTGCATCTTTTTTATTTGAAGTAGCATTTTGAAGTGTCATGCGTGCCTTTCTTACAAAGAGTGCAGTATACACCATCATTTGCACTATTTCCTGTAACTTCAGATTGCTTTTGAAAGGCTTTGATTTGTTGGTTTTGATTTTGTTGTGTGGATGGCCCTCCTTTCTGAGTAAAGGACTTTTCAAAGTGTTTGCGTCTTTTATCATTTTGTTTTCCAAAATGCATTTTAGTTTGAAAGGCTTGGTCAAGAGAAAATGAACGTCTTTTCAGTCGTTCTTCATGTGACTGTATCTTCCCGATGAGTGCTCCAATAGAGAGTGTCCAAATCATTACTCTCTTCGATTGCAGTAGCTATATGATCATAGGACATTGGGAGACTTCTTAGAATTTTGAGGACAATTTCATTGTCCGGTATTGGTGCCCCAAGATTACTCAACTGATTTGTAAGATTGGTAATCTTTGGCAGGTAATCAAAGATTGACTCATCATCTTTCATATTGATAGAGTCAAATTGTCTTCTCAAATTTTGTCTACAGATGGTGATTACCTTTTTGTCGCCTTGATAAGCCTCCTTCAATGTATCTCATGCCTCTTTTGCCGTCTTGGCTCCCATAATGCGAGGAAAAATGTTTGTGGTGATGGCTCGTTGGTTCAAAAGCAGTGCCAAGGAGTTTTTTGTTTTTCTTCCTTGGGTATGCTTGCCTTCTCTCCCTCTTTAGCCTTCCCAGTGACAGTTTCCTTAGGCCCCTTCGCAACGATCTCCCAAAGATCTTGGGAGTCAAAATATGTTTGCATTCTGATGATCCAATAGTCATACGTCTCCCCATTGAAGATTGGGATAGAAGCATGAGCCAAGGGAATAAAGCCGGTGCCGGTAGATGATGAGCTCATGTTGCCAAAAACAGATTTGTGCAGGATCGATTCAAAAAGATAAAGCTCTGATACCACTGTTAGTTTAGAATAGTTGAATCATTTCTCATTTTATGCAGGTGAATAGAAAACGGGAAAGGCAGAAAACAAGAGAAGAAAAGTATACTTGATAACGTTCATCTCATTATGTCAAAAACAAGCAAATGTCATGGGTTATATAGTGTCCCAGGCAGAGATACATTTAATGAGAGTTTTGGGAAATGAGAAGACACATAATAATTACTTGTTTTATGACTCTTTGATTTACGATTACATTAGCATCTTTTACTGCAAATCAATGCTTACACCGGGCCCAAGGTTCATGCATTCCAATACATACAGGGTTGACTTCGTCACTAATCTAGATGGCAAGTGAGATACAGTCTGTAGCCAGCAGCCGCAACCAAATTTTGTTATGGAAACAATTTCAACTTAAAAAGAGAAGCTTCGTGACATGGCAGAAAAGTGAGAACTGGAAAATATTGCATAAATTGTGGAAACGCAAATCGCAGGAAGTACAAAATGGTAAAAGCATGACAAATTGATTGAACCTTTTCGCCCTCTTCGGATCAATGGAAGCAAGCTCAGCTAGCTGCTCGGTCGTCATGGCCTTCTTAGCTTCCAACACCTCCCCGAACACACCCTCGCCTCTCATGGCGGCGGACGACGACATAGAAGAACCATCCACGGAGAAGCTATGCCGATGCTTCGGTTTCGAGGTTGCGGCAGCACCCCTACGGCTTGCATTTCCCATCTTCCACTCGCCTCCAGAGCCTATGTTCTCCGCCGCTCGATCTGGGCACACTCCAGACTCCGATCCAGATCCGCTATCCTCCAGCTTGCATCCAATCTTCTCGATGTCCATAAAAGTGGAGAAGAGATCTTCCTCAGACCCAATCTCTTCGAAGCTCCCCGTCGCATTGGGATTTCCGTTTGTCAGATCGGAATCCTCCGGGACTCGAAAGGCGAGCTCCGATCTGGCTCTCCGGTGATGCGGCCCTCGGATCGGAATAACCTCGTGCTTCGAAAACATGTCCAGACCTCCGGCGGCCACCACTGACGCCGGAACCAACGGCGGCGCATTGGTCCCCGCTGGCCAGGGGAATCTGGGGTTCAGGCTAGTGCTGGTGCTCGAGGGTTGGGATAGATCCAAGTGATTCGTTTGCATTTCGTGGCTTCTCCTCCTCCCGTCGTTTCATAAGGAGACGGTGTGCGAAGAAGCCGGCGGAGAGGGAGGGAGCTCACCAACGGGACGAAGAAATCCCAAAATCCATATTCATAAATTGAAGTATCCGTACATTATTCTCTCTCTATCTCTCTCTCTCTCACCTATCACAATCATCTCAATATGTTTATTTTAGAGTGGCTTCAATTGCCTAGGTCTTGGCGGTGTAGAACATGAAAATTTTAAAGCTTTATTTGTTTGGGCGATTTGATATTTTGTTTTGGGCAAACGTCGTCGGATCAATCCGCCGGCATTTGCTCCGTTTCCATCCGCTCTCCTTGAGAAACGCACAAAAAAGTTCTGTTTGGAGCAGCCATCTCCCCCCTCCGGTTCGAACACTCCGTTTCCACCCGCCGGATCAATCCGCCACCGCCGAACCAAATGAAGCCTAAGTGTGTGTTATATTTAATAGTGTAATGGTTAGTTTGTTTTGGTGATGACAGTGATAAAAGAGTGTTGGAATGGAGTTTTAATAATTGAGCTGTGGGAATAGAGTTGTTCAGAATGAAAAAACAGTTTAATAAAATAGCAGTGACAGAATTATTCAGAATGAAGAAACAGTTTAGTAAAACAGTGACTAAGTTTCTGTTAAATATCATTATCATAATAAATTATAATTACATTAATTAAATTGAATTATAATTAATATTTATTATAAATTTAATATAATAATAATCATTAATAATATAAATAATATTATAATATAAATAATATTATTATTATGAGATTGATAATAATAAAATTAACCTTAGATCTAGATGGCAGATTAGGAGGAGGAGGAGGGGGCGGTGGCGGTGGGACTTCTGGTCGGGGTGGAACCTTAGATTTAGATCGCAGCTTGTATCCAATCTTCTCGCGTCCATGGAAAAAAATTTTGTCGGTGTCCATGGCGGTGAAGAAAGATATTTGGTGGCGGTATAGAATACGGCGGAAGAAGAGGCTGTTGGTGGAGGCGACCAACTCCCATCAATCATCCATTGAGAACGCCGCGTTGAAATGGAGCTTCGAGTAGCTGTGGAAAAGCACTGATGACACCAGTAATTTCTTCCGCCGATGCCGACGCAATGCCGCTTCAAACAGGAAAAAATAAATTTTGTCGTTGTCGTCGGACTGCAACGTAGCGCCACCGCCGAAATAAACTGAGCCTAAGGCTTCATTTAGTTTAGCGTTTTCGGGTGGCGTTTGGAGCAAACGCCGCCGGACGGTGGGTAACCCAACGAAGCTCCGTCTCCGTTTGCACCATTTGCACCGCAACAAGGAGAAAACGCCCCCCTTTGCTCCGCTTTGACCCCCGCCTCCCCCCTCCGGTTCAAAAGCTTCGTTTGAACCCACCTGCTCCTCCCGCCACCGCTCAATCAAACGAAGCCTAAGTGTAGGTGTGGTATTTTTGGGCATTTATATTGGCAGCCCATCTTTGGATATTGGCAGCGCAAAGTTAATGGCAGCCCAAAAAATGGCTATTGGCAGACCGATGGATACTGACAACCCAAAAATTAAGTTTTTAAAAAGTATTTTTAGAAAAAGTGTTCAACATGAAAGTTATATATCTCGTTCAGATCTACAATTTTCATGATGGGACCTTTTTCTAAATATATCATATAATAGACTTATTTTCAAAAAGCACAAAATCTGGGCGAAACTATGCGAGTAAAATAGTTTTGTTTTGTAAATTAGAACTCTATTTTTGTTAGGAATTATAACTATAATTTTGTCTCTAAAATGTTTTTGTAATTTTTATCATTTCCTTCAAATATTTATATATGAGATCTTTAAATAACTGTACAAATGCATTGATTATTATTTTGTGATTTATTTTAAAAAAATAATTGTATTTTGATATAAAAATACGGTCCACGCACATACTTTACACGTATCTGAAATTCTCCTCCCATTTAAAACACCATGGTTACGAATCATCGTTCATGAACACCCGATCTTATTTAAGGAATTTCGTTCATTTTGAATGTTCAAAACTTGTTTTATTTTAGATTGTGAGCGTAATTGTTGTTGTGTCAAACTTACATTGATGGCATTTTGTCCAAATTAATCGGAGCAAAAAAAAACTCTTCAAAAGTTTTTTTGTGTGCATACCGCAAAATAACTTAAAATATTCTAATTTCTAAATCTCGTTTGCTTTACCCGCACACCATCCAGAGCTTCCTGTATTAAATAAGGCGATTGATATACGCACACCATTACTCGATATACGTAGCTCATTGATATACGCAGCTCATAAAGCGCTATTTGTACACCATTTTGCTATTTATAGCCCAACAAAATTGCATTTTGATTTTCAAAATTCAACAATACAAAATAGCATTAACCTTGTTTTCAAAACAAAATAAAAATTTGTCGGAGAATACGAAATAAATATACTAAGAACCTAAGGTTCATGTTGCAAAAATGATCAAAAATAGTTCATCGATAATATATCACCTGCAAAAATAAGATCAAATTAGGTAATAGTTGTAAAAAGCATTGGCCCAAAATATTGCAACACAAAAATTAAGCTTGGTACCATATATAGTGTAATGGTTGTAAAAATATGCATCCAACAAGCATTGACCCAAAATGTTTCAACCCAAAAATGTTACCTACATCAAGAAAACTCAAAAAAATTAGAGTTGATTTGCAGAAAAAAATGTCTGATTTGTAGATGTCACTCCAACAATACATAACAGTGGTAAACGATACCGATTTGACTTATAAGTACAATCAATGATAAATGTGTTGGAGAACATATTACTTAGCATTACTGATGTAGGATAGGCAAAGTAGAAACACTCAAAACGATTAGGAACGTGATTCACTTTGTGGTAACTAGTGTATTCATACTCCGTTACATATTTAAATAAGAATTGAATTGGAGTTTACATGAATTGATAGGGTTTTCATGTACAGCGGCACACAGAGAATCGTAAGCACCGGGGAAGACCAAGAAAACGCGCCTAGCCCACCCCCGGACACGCATGGCCCGCGTGCGCACCCGCGCAACCCGTGTGCGTGCGGCCGGCCAACACGCCCCCTAGGGGCACCCGCGCAACCACGCGCCGCGTGCCCCGCCGGCGGCCGCCAGGGCCGCCCGAACTACCCAGGGGGAAGGGGCGCTACCGTCTTTTTGGCAAAAATAATGATCTGCGTGATCGAAACGGAGCGAGCTCATTCGCCAGCACAAATCACTCACCGACATAATTATTGACGCACTCTTCCAGAAAACTATAAATAGGCTCTCAGGTCTTCATTTCAAGTCAAACAACTTCAGAGGCAAGAGAGAGATCTAAAGTTTTCCGATAAAATCGTGGACTTATGTCAATTCTCCGCCCAAAAACTCGCTCTGATCTTCTCCTTGTGCCACAGACTCCTCACGCCTCAAGTGACGTCAACTACCTCCGCGAGAGCGCTCCTATCTAGGCTCTACATCAATGAGAGCGCTACCTCTAGACTTCTCCTTGCGGTCCCCTCACGCCTCAAGTGATGTCAGCCGCCTCCGCGAGAGCGCTCCCATCTAGGCTATGCACCAACGAGAACGCGACCGTCAAAAGTTATGTACACTTAGAATATTTTCCAGCCGGAACACTCTCACAAAGGTTCCCGAGCTCAGTGTCGTCTCAAGTCCGGAGCGCTTCCATCAAGGCTCCGAAGACTTAATTGTTTTCATCATTTACCGCACTTATAATGGAGTAGTAGTCTGTCGCCCTCCGAGATCAAACCAATCTTTGTAACGCTCCAAGAAGCTGGTGGATTTTGGCTCTGCAAAGTTCCAGGCACGTGGTTTTTCACCATTTTTAGGTTTTTCACGTCAAAAACATTTCTTGTCCTGATAGAAGTGTCAGCCCTTTGCCCTGTTAGTGGGTCACAATATCGTATCGGTCTCGTCCTCATCCTCTAACATCAAAGAAGCAAGATAGAGTTCCCGCTCAAAACATCGGTTTCAACACCACAAATGCTCTACTATCACACGCAAATGCTCAAAACTTGAGCAGCTAACAAACAATCATGTAATGCACAAAGAGCAACAAAGGCTCCGCAAACAAGCTACAAAGCCACTATATAATGAAGATGTGCAAAGGAATAATAAAGGCGGAACTACACCTCGTCTACATTAACATCAGATCCACTCTCTCATTCTTGGAGAGATCTTCGATATCAAACTCGACTACACCACAACAAAGCGTTCATGCCGTAGTATGGGGGATCTGCACCTCCAATCTTGCAGGTATCTCATACCGTCCCTTTCAAACGGCATCCTGCTCCACAATTAGCAAAGAGCAACGCTACATCAGCCACCCATGTAAGTAACGTCTCGTTACCTGGTAAGCAGAAAATTTGCACTAATCTTATCGAATATAAAGTGACAAACGCACACAGCAAGCCCCATGCAACGTTGTGCACATTGCACCCCACACGCACATTGCTCCCCACGCGCACACTGCAAACACTACATCCTTTACGCACACCACTCCCATCGTGCAATGCACCCCGTGCACCTTTCACCTTTGGCGCATTCAGACATGAGCACATGCCACCTCAAGCGAATGCTTTGCTCGGTAATTAGTCCACCTTCTGCATCTCTACCATGACATACACCTCCACCTTGATTAACAAATCGTCACACACACAATACAGTAAAAAAGTCCCCGCCCTCCTTTTGCACCGGCCTTGGAGCCTGGGGTCTGGGGGCATTTGATGGGGTTCTTCTGAGGGGGTTTGGCAGAACCAAGGTTTTCTTTACGCGCAATCACAATACACACCTGCAAGCACTCTGTAATACCCCTATCTGTCACATGTCATATAGCAGTAGGTCCGGTCGGGGCCCGATGCCATATACCACCGATAGACTGAAGGGTTACAGAATGAAACCATCCTTCCAATAACACACGTCCTACACAAAGCACATTATAGCGGAAACATTTTAAATATTGCAAAGAAAATAACCCAAGCCATAGCATGAATGTCCACTAAAAACCCAAAGTAGGAATGAGCGTACAAATACACAAAGTACTTGGTTTTATGGCATTACAAGAGTTTACTTTAAACAATAAGTGTCTTCCAAATATCGGCACGCAGGTCGGTCACACATGAGTATAAAAGTAAGCGTTTGCATTGGCCTTTAAGGGCCGGCTCAGCAACAAGGGCTCCAACCCACTATTTGACACTAGGCTCCGCAGCACCTGCAATCAACATTCCACCACAACGGTGACAAACAAAAGCAATGGTCAGCTAAAGCTAACCAAATTATAACGAACCCACCCCGGATTTAGGGTGGCGGTGTTCCTTCCCTGCATTTTAGTAGCATAGCCAGACAATATAGCGAAAGCATAATCTAGCACACTTCACCACAGGCGTAGGCACACACGGCCGCACACCCCGTGCTCTCAGGGCACATTCTCGGTGAACTCGGTAAAATCCGTGGTCTCACCACCGCCCCTAGAACGGCAAACCTCGTAAGCATTATAGTCTTTCCGTCCTAATCCTAAGACCCTCCATTTATGTCAACGGTAAGTACCAAGTACCTTAGGTCGCTTTAACCGAACAACATAGAGCGGGTACGGTTCCATCTAACCCGTTGCTCACACCGACACGTCAATTTAAGCCATATGTGCGGGTCAAGCTTTCCTGAGTCCCAAATCGATCACACAAATTTTACATAACCTAGTTATGTGCAAGTTTGCTCCCAGGCCACCAAGATGACAGAATCATGCTTCTGCCCAGTTTTCTAGGTGCACCTTGGAGTTAGTCCCCAAGATGGGTTGCGCGGGAGCCCTGCTGTAGCACCCCCCCCCAACCTTTGCCCGGGTCGGGCCGGAGGGGTGCTACTGGCCCAAGACGCCCACCCAGTGCTTATAGGGGAAATGATCCACCCTGTCCAAGCACTAGATGGCCGCCTTGGTTGTCTCGAATCATAACATTCACAACCCATCAGAATATAGCGGAAGCATTAACAGAAAACCATTGCAGATTTATATATATGACATATCAGAATCACAGCGGTTCTAGGGCCGAAGCCTAAGTACTTATATAAGCCCGTAGGCTATACATGTGCTACATATAATCCTCATATACTCTCTCTCTACGCTGCTCGGCGGAACTCACGTCTCTAAACTCTGGGGACGGCGGGGGTGCATCTGCTCGAGTAGACCTAGCTGCTGGCGTAATCTCCTGCGGCAGCGGGTCACTACGGTGCTCCACCTCCTGTGAATGGTTAATCAAATAACCGTTAGTCACAGAGCTAAGTAGAAACATATCTCCTCCCCGGATCCACATCCTGGGGACGAGCACGCACCCACCCAACAGAGGTAAATAGCCTAAGCAAGAGAGGGTTAGCACAATATTCCATATAGCTAGGAGCAAATATAAAAGAGTGCAGTATAACCGGATAAAGCAGCATTAGTATAAAACGGTTATAACCATGCTCTACTAGCTCATCAGTATAACAGGTTTCCATATCCTGAATTCTATCGCAGGCATTCACAGCCGCGCACACACCGCAGGCATTCACAGCCGCGCACAAAAACCCTATGTCGACATAGTTTGGACCGCTTCTGTTCCAGCAGGGTAGCGAGCCCCGTGGGCCTCACCGATGTGGCCGTCGGTGACAGTGGCCAGTCCTGCCACTTCTGGGGGTGATCGTACCGCACAACCCCAGGCCCTAACGTACAACCTTGTGTACTCTTGGATGTGAGCGACATCCAGCGAATCATTTTGGCCGACCAGCGGAGGAAAACCCGACGGGGAATAAAATAATGGCCGGTCACCCGTGGTACCCATCTCCCTGTCGCCTTGAGTCGTCAACCTTCCCGCACCGGTACGAACGGTATGCGGAAGGGACTGACCCGCCACTATTCCACCGCAAGCAATTTACAAACAATCAATCAACGGCAAATATAATACACACCGGGTCTACGTCGGCCTGCCCTACTAGGCTAAACTTCGGGCGGCGGCGTTCAGATCTACTTTTGTCAAGGAGCGTGGGAGCGCATTATTTGGGGCTAGACCTGGAGGAATACCTCAACTCCGGTTATCCCCAACTATGGCTCATCCTTAATAATGACTGCTCGTTAGAGCAGGACCCGTGATTATAATAGTAAATTGCAATGAAGACAAGTGCGGTGATTATGCTGCTTATTTAAAGTGCTGGAAAGAAACGTGACCAGTACGAAACTGGAGTAGAGCTAATTAAAAGTACTTGACCAGTACGAGACTGGAGTAGAGCTGAATTGAAAGTACTTGACCAGTACGAGACTGGAGTAGAGCTGAATTAAAAGTACTTGACCAGTACGAGACTGGAGTATAACTGAATTGAAAGTACTTGACCAGTACGAGACTGGAGTATAACTGAATTGAAAGTACTTGACCAGTACGAGACTGGAGTAGAACCGAAAAGAATAAAGGAATAGGACCAGTGCAAGACTGGAATAATCATAAAGAAAATGGTTAGTAGTCCAATCACTCCATCCAGGAGGCTTCAGTCTCATCTCCGTTCTCAGGAGAGATTTTTCAGTTCCATCTCCATCCAGGAGGCACATTCAGTTCTATTTCAGTTTTTAATAAGACTTCATTGGGTTGCACCCATTATTAGGATCCGATTAGAATCTGGTTGCGCCTTATTAATCACGGCTTAATCAGATCAGGGACTTATCAGTAGTTGCACCCTAATTACCCATTGAGAATAATTATTAGCTCACCACTCGTGCTTTCATTTTTTGAGTGTGCCAGAGATTCACTCGAGAGCCGAGACGCTCGACGAGTTAACGAAATCTCGAAACACTCGGAGCCTGACCACCGGCCTCATCCACTCTCATCGATACGTTAAGTTTGATTTGATTATTTATAACAGGGATGATAGTCGCGCGTTCCAATTTTCATTTTCGACCGTAATAATTACCGGGCGCGATCCTAGGCTTCCATAATTTGGGAAAAATATCAAAACTTATTCTCATGATCCCAAATTTTGATACAACCCCTAAGAGAGCCTATAATGAGCCTGGTAATTTTTTTGGTAATTTTCCAAATTATTTTGGGCCTTTAATTTGGCCAAACAAATTTTATTTGGGCTTTTAAAAATACCAAATCAACTCCAAAAATTCTCAAAATTTTTGTAGAGATTGCCCTCATTAAGGGGAACATTTTTCATGTTCAAAATATTTTCATGAGGGCTCTGATTTTGCCTCTGAAAAATAAAAACCCTTAAAATATTATAATATTATAATAAATATTATAATAATATAATTTATAAAATAAAAACACTGTGCATTATCTTCTTCCCCCGACTGTACAGAACTCGCCGCCCTTACGGGCCTTCCCAGCCGCCGGCCGGCCACCGGCCGGCCGTGGCTCCACCACCGGCCGACTGCCCGGTGGTGGGCGCTCCCTCCGGCGGTGGTCCGGCGGCCCGCCGTCGCCGCCCGTCGCCGGAGCCATTTTTTTCTTAAAAACGGGAGGGGAGGGGGTGACGGCGGCGGCGCTCCGGCCGCCGGAGCTCGCATGCGCCACGTCCAAAAGATAGGGAGGAGGGAGAGGGAAGGTTTCCACCTTTCTTAGGGTCTCCGGGGGCTCTCGGCGAGTTCCGCCATTAGTGGTGGTGGAGGGTGGTGGAGCTCGGGTCTTCTTTCTCCGGCGAGGTAGAGCTCCGGCAGAGGCATGGTTGTGGCTCGTTTGAGCTTGGAGAGGATTGTACTCCTCTGAGGACAGAGGGGCCTATTTATAGAAGGAGAGGAGAACACCTCCCTCCTCTCTCTCTTTCGGCCATGATTTCTTAAGGAAGAAGATGAGTTAGATTAAGCTAACCATGGTGAAGTGGAGGTAAGGTGTCAGCATCCTGGTGGCTGGTTGTACCCCCTAGTGGCTAGGATAGGGGTTGAGCTATTTAGTCATGTGGGAGTTTTGGCCAATAGGAAGAGAGGGAGAGAGAGCATTTTTTTTTATTCTTCTTACAAAGTTAGGGTAGGTGGCCTCCATCTGAATGGCCAAGGACAGCCATGTGTCCTCATCTTGAGTATATCTTAGATGGTCTTGGGCTTTGGAATTGAGAAAGAGAGAAAGGGAAGGAGAGAGGCTCTCTCTTGGCTTGGCCCAAGGCCCACCCATATTGATGTAATTTTGCTGTAAAATAAAGCCCATATAGAGCTGATGTTGGGTCAAAGGGTGGCCTACATGAATGGCCTCAAGTGGGGGTAACTTGAAAATTAGGATTTCTTCATGAAAATTCAATTTTTTGGGAGGTTTGACCAAGTCAACCATGGGGCGGGTCCCCATGGTGGTCAAAGTCAAAAGAGGTCCATGACATCAGAGTCGGGTCAAGGTTCGGGTGTCGTATCATAATTGGTGTGTGCACGCTTTTCGGTGCACGATTATGCTTGATTTGACCACGAGTTGACCAATTGTCGTCGAAATTAACCGGAACGACTTCTGTTGACTTCGTATTGACCATACGAGTCCAACGCCACTGACCGGGGTCGAATCGGAGTTCATTTGGCGAAAGTCCGATATTTGCGCGTCGCAGCGTGCTAAAATGGTCAAAACGCTCATAATCATCGTTAGGCTTCGAATCGCGACGCAACGAGTTCCGATGCGTTCGTATTAAGTATACGAAGTCATAGGAATTGACAGAACTCAAATCGGACTTCTCTATGTCAATATCCAGAAATCTCATTTTCGCGACGTTCTACGAGAAATGGTCAAATCCACTATATGACCTCGGGGTTCAACTGAACGAGTCCTGATGCGCTCGTATCGACTATACGAGGCCACAGGAATTGACGGAACTCAATTCGGAGTCCTCTAGCTCTATTTCCTACCTTGGGTTACCCCTCACCGGGTCATGGGTAGGGTCCGGGCCACTTTTATTGGGTCCACTAGGGTTCTGGTGGCCCAATAAAAGTCGGGATGTTACAATCCAATAAAAATAAAAGGATTTTCGTCCCCGAAAATTTGCTTGAAGTAGGGGGAAAAAGTTACATACCTGGGGAAAGAGCTCTGGGTGCTTTTTCTCGGAGGAGTGCTTCAAGTTCCCACGTGAACTCTTCTCGTCCGCAGTTTGACCATAGCACCTTAACCATCGGAATGGTTTTGTTACGTAGTGTCTTGACCTTATAATCCACTACTCTGACGGGTTCGAGCCGGACAGATCTATCTGACTGTAGTTGCGCCGGAGGGGTAGGAAGGTACTGCTCTGGTTGCCGGAGGACTCGTCTCAAGGAAGAGACATGAAACACATCGTGAAGGTTCCCCAACTCTAGGGGCAAGGCCAAACGATAGGCGACGGGGCCAACACGCTCTATCACCGGATAGGGGCCCAAGAAACGGGGGTCTAACTTTTTCTGCTTCCTCAATCGGGAGACACCATGCATGGGCTTTATTTTCAAGAACACCATTTCCCCCACGCTAAACTCCATCGGTCGGTGCCGCTCATCATAGTACTTAGCCTGCCGACTCTGCGCTTCCCACATCCGCTCCTGTATCAGCCGTATCGCTGCCGTAGTATCATCGATGTAAGCCACTCCCAAGGCTTCCGGGTCCTCTTCCTGAGCCCAAGTCAACGGGGTTCGGCAACGTCTTCCATACAATGCCTCGTATGGAGCCATCTTAATACTAGCCTGGTAGCTGTTATTGTAAGAAAATTCGACCAACGACAACAGCTGCTCCCATGGCTCATTGTGCTCTACTATGCACAATCGAAGTAGATCCTCCATTGTCCGGTTCGTCCTCTCCGTCTATCCGTCTGTCTGCGGGTGGAAGGCGGTGCTGAAGGCCAACTTGGTTCCCAAATACGTCTGCACCCGCCTCCACTCCTTAGATGTGAAACGCCCGTCACGATCTGACACGATGGACTTTGGTACTCCGTGGAATCGTACCACTTGCTCTAGGAACATCCTGGCCAGGATATCTACTCCGTCACCCTGTCGGTTTGGAATGAACCGCGCTACCTTGGTGAGTCGATCTACGACCACCCAAATTGAGTCATTCCCAGTGCAGGATCGAGGTAGGCCGTGGACGAAGTCCATGGAGATGTCTTCGAACTTCCACTCTGGTATCGGCAGGGGCTGTAATAGGCCTCCTGGACTGCGGCATTCGGCCTTTACCTTCTGACAGGTCTGACACCGGGCTACGAAGTTGGTGACATCTCTTTTCATTCCAGGCCAGTAAATGGTCCTGCGCAAGTCCACGTACATCTTAACTACGCCAGGGTGAATCGAGTACCTGGACTGATGGGCCTCTTGCAAAATTTCTTCACGAATCCCTCCGGTAGCGGGAACAAATATGCGGTGCTTGAATTGCAAAATCCCGTCATGCAATTTATAATCCTCCTGTGCCCCTCCTTGCAGAGATCGGACGATCGGCATCACTTCTGGATCGATCTTCTGGGCTTCTCGTATCCGGTCCCGGATGTCGCATTGGATTTCCATCCAATACAGCTGCGAGTAGTACTCTTCCGGATCTCTTCGGGCAACCAGGGTAATCTTCATTTCTATCAGAGATTGGAAAAGTTCTTTAGGTATCTGCTCCATCCAACTTCCGGCTATTGCAGGTTGGCGGCTCAAGACATCAGCGACTCTGTTAGCCTTCCCGGGGTGATATTGGAGAGTGAAGTCGTAATCGCATAAGAATTCCAGCCATCGGCGCTGCCGGAGGTTCAGCTCTTTCTGCGTGAAGATATACTTGAGGCTCTTGTGGTCGGAGAAGATCTCACATCTTACCCCATACAAGTAATGCCTCCAAATTTTGAGGGCGAAGACGACGGCGCCCAACTCTAAATCGTGTGCTGCGTAATTCAATTCGTGCGGCTTTAGTTGCCGAGATGCATAGGCCACTACCTTACCATATTGCATTAGAACAGCTCCCAATCCCTTCAGGGAGGCATCAGTGTAGATCTGGAATCCCTCGGTCCCTGTGGGGATCGTAAGGATTGGCGCGGAAGTCAGCCGCTTCTTCAGCTCGACGAACGCAGCCTCGCACTCCGGCGTCCATCGGAATATAACGTCCTTTTTGAAGGATTTGTGTTTTGAAAGTTGTCTTTAATTTTATCAAAGTTCATGTTTTGATGAATGTTTAAATTCATTTTGTCCCTAGATCATTTGATGATGCTTCATGATGGCTCGAGAAAATGCCCTTGATCTTGAGCTGTAGAACACTTGAATTCCATCACATGATCTTAGTTTTATATGCTCTCGATCCCGGTAATCAAAGAGGGACATTGACCACCACCTTGGATTGTCATGTGCATTATAGTACATTATAGTTCTATAAATGTTGATAATAGTTATCTCTTAATCTCATGAGTATGTATGCGTATGGTTTCATACATATTGAGCTTGACCTATCTTATGTTGTAACATTAAGTGGAATGTGTTAAGTGTCATTAGTGTTTACAACGTGTCTAGTGTATTGTAGATATGAGATATGTAGATTGAGCGCGTTGGTGTGAGCAATGTGATTATAGTTGAAGACTATCTTCTGATGGTGATAAATACTATGATTCGTTGTTCATACCTGCGCGTAAGGGATGTACATATCGAAATATCGTTTGTCCTCCAACTTGTTTGGATTATGATATTGTCGGGCCCCTTGGTAAAGCGAGTTTGTATAGCATGCAATATAACTGATGTAGTTATAAATACACATCGCTTATGAGACCGAGAATGACAAATATAGTGCGAAATCGACACGGTCCCACTTCGTACAATATTTATGATATCATGTGACAAAGATATGGACACAGGTCATCTATTGCGTTACCTAGTTACTATGTTGTTGAGGCGACTATAATGCAGTGATAAAGCCACTTATAGTCCTTAATATAGATTGTTATATTATCGCCTTGACGACATGGTTCCTCTATAAGGTCGCACCAAATGAACGGGAACAGTATCCGTTCGGCTTACTTGGGGTATTTGATTTCTTGGAACAGTTAATCTAAATACTATTGTAAGTGTGAGCGCTTAATGTCGTGACTCGACATGCTTAGACAGAATTTTTGTGCGACTATTAAAAGGAGAAATTATGACGGAGCGAGTCGTCATAATTATTTTGGTAGAGATGCACAGTAATTGGAGTTATGAATATCTGTGTACAAATATATATATATATATATATATATATATATATATATATATACATATAGACTTACATATGATATACATATAAATATATATACGTATATAAATATATGTATATGAAATATATATAAGTAATTTTTATAAGTATATAAGATATGTATATAAGAGATATATAAGATATATATATATAAATAATATATATATATAAGATATTTTGATATAAAAAGGAAGATGAGAGGCTCGGCTTCAATCAGAAAAAGAGAAAAGAAACGCCTTAGCCGCAAAGTGATCCCCCCTTTTTGCGATTGGCACTGTAGCTTCCTCCGACGCCGGAAGAGACGGATCTCGCGTGCGTGCCTTGGGCTGCTTCCACCGCGATTCGCCGCGCCTTGGACCGTGTCCGCCGCTAGTCGAGCTGCTGCCTCCTCCGACGCCGCAAGCTCGCCGCTTCGAGGCGCTCTTCCCGGTGGGCCGTTTCTTCCCGGTGGTTGCCGGAGTTTTTTTTTTTCTCTCGGGCTAGTGTGGCGACTTGAATTTTCATCTTCTCCACAGTGGAAGCTCGGTTTTGTTTTCTCCTCATTCCTTTTCTCTACCCAACGACTAGTGTAGTTCGGCCACTTGTAGTCGTCGGTGCACGAAGAGAGAAGTCTAAGCCTTGTATTTCTATTCCCCGTCAACGGAATAGAGATTCGCTATTGTTCGGGTTCAAGGTGAACCAAGAGACGAGGCTATCAGCCTCATTATTGCGGTGGAATCGCTATCAATCTCGTCATCGAAGTTACCTCTTCCGCCTAGAGACTTTGTTCTCTAGAGGTACATATCTAACTCCTTGCATGTTTAGGTGTGATGAGTTAGGGTTTTTTCTTTTGCTTCGTAAGTAGGGCGTACACATTGGATATCCGATCCCGTGCTTCGCGTGGATGTGGCGAATTTTTTTTTTTTTTTTTTAATTTTCGCCCCACCATAGCACATGAACTCCTTCAGTGGTATCAGAGCCAGGTTTGATATCCATTGTTTATGTGGCCCCTTTTGCTAGTTAGCTTTTCCTATTGTTTTGAATTGCTATGTCACAACCCTGTTTCATATTTCCGTAATCCGCCCCTGAATGGATTATGAGGAGATTTTTTTTTGGATTTATTATAATCTAGGTGAAACACGTTGGGTTGTGTGCATAGTCCATTCATTGTTAGGTCCCTGGCTGGCAGTTCCTTGTTTGTTTTTTATTACAACTCTGGAATGTAATTGGTTTGGAATGGATGTAATATTTTTTTTAGAATGCCGTGAGTTACGTATTTTGTATATCCTCCATTCTTTAGGGAATGTGAAAAGAAAAAAATTTAAGAATGTCTTTCCTCCTCATCGTGCCCATCTAAGCTAGTGATATTGGATGAACATGAGTGTGATTTCAATCACTAGACATGGTGGCACTTATGCGAGTTGATATTAGGCCACAAGTGAGTAGGTTGTGTGAGGCACTTCTTGCTGATTTTGTTGGAATGTCACTCGCATGAGTTTTCTTACATGATGAGTTTTCTTAATCAAATCACCAAGATCTAGGCTTGGTCCTTTGGGAAAGTGTTATGTTCTTAAAATAGTTGTTTTTGTATTACTATCAAGAATCATAAGTGTTTAAGGTTGACTTAAAAGGTTATGATTGGTGATTGGTACCTACCTGATAATCTTGTGGATGAGTCCATTAGGCTAAAAGGATCTTGATTCACTATTTTAAAACATTTTTTTTTTGGATCTCTCTGATCCATTTTTTTTTTAAAAAAAGGAAATTTTTCTGAACTTGATCTTAATTTTTTTTTATATAGAGCTATGTCTACATTGCCAAATTTTCTGCGTTCCATGATTGATAAAAGCCCGCTTGCTAATGACGGGTCAAACTACTCTGACTGGATACTCAAGCTTAACATTGTGTTGCGCTTGGAGAATCTCTTACCTATACTGGAGGGTAAATGCCCAGTAGAGAAGGAGATTGGCAAGCCAACTGATGCTGAGAAAGAGGAACAGAAGAGATGGGATGACAGTCAACGTGTCGTGCAGACTCTGATACTGGCCAGCATAGGCGATCAGCTGCAAAGGAAATTTCTCGATACTCCTGCAAAGGAAATTGTAGCACAATTGGAGAAAATGTTCACCGATAGTGCTCGTAAAGAGCGCTATAAGACCACCATTGCACTCACAAGGTGCAAGATGATGGAGGGTGAGTCTGTCTCAGTGCACTTCCTTAAGGTGCAAGACTATTTGGAGAAACTGGAGAAACTGAAGTCTCCAATTCCTGAAGACATTGCGGAAGATATCATTTTGGGATCACTGCCTTACTCGTTTAAGGATTTCATCATGCATTATCATATGCGTGAGAAACAAATGACCATAAATGAACTCCATAACGCACTCAAAACAGCTGAGGTTGACATGGGCAAGACAAAGGGAAATGCTGTCTTAGCTGTGGCATCTGATAGCAAGAAGATAGTCAAAAACAAAGTTAAGTCAAAAGGCCAGACCTCGAAAGGAAATTTTCATCTCAAGAGCAAAAAGGGAGGTACTCAGGATAGTACCTCCAAGGGAGGCAAAGTGAAGAATTCTCCTAACTCTCTCACTGAATGCTTTCATTGTCATGAGAAGGGACACTTCAAGATGAACTGCCCCAAGTACAAGAGAGACTTGGATGAAGGCAAAATCGAGAGGAAGCGTCCTAAAGGTATTTTTGTTATTGAGTTGAGTTTGAATTTAACCACTACTATCCTTGATTGGGTACTTGATACCGGATCATGTGCTCACTTAATCTCAAATGTGCAGTCACTAAGGGATAGGAGATCTCTCCCCAAAGGAGAGGTGGTGCTGAAGGTGGGAAACGGTGCTAGTATTTCTGCAGTTGCGGTGGGCACTTTGTAACTCCCCTTACCTAGTGGTTTATGTCTAACTTTATTTAATGTTTATCATGTCCCTTCTAGTTTAAGAAACATTATTTCTGTATCATGTTTGGATGCAGAAGGTTTTAGTTTTGTCATTGGGAACTCCCAAATGAGGATTCAGAAGGATGGCTTATTTTATGCAAGTGCTTTCATTTCGAATGGATTGTATTTGCTTAACATTGTGGATGATAAACAAGTATTAAATATAAATAACAAACGACTCAAAATATCTCACTTGAATGAGACTCTCTTATGGCACCATCGTCTTGGTCACATTAATAAAAAACGCATAAGGAAATTACATCAGGCTAATCTTTTAGGCTCTTTTGATCCTGATGCAATTGGGACATGCGAGTCATGCCTAACTGGCAAAGTGACCAAGACACCTTTTAAAAAGAAGGGTGCAAGAGCAAACAACTTATTGGAATTGATACACTCTGATGTATGTGGTCCAATGAGTGTGTGTGCCAGAGATGGTTTTATGTACTTCATCACTTTTACGGATGATTATAGTCGATATGGCTATGTTTATCTAATGAAGCATAAGAGTGATTCCCTTGCCAAGTTCAAGGAATATAAAAATGAAGTTAAAAACCAACTGGATAAGAGAATCAAAGTTCTGAGATCAGATCGTGGAGGTGAGTATTTGAGCAATGAGTTCAATACTTACCTAAAGGAGTGTGGTATTGTACCACAACTAGCTCCTCCTGGGACACCGCAGTGGAATGGTGTCTCCGAAAGGAGAAACCGGACTCTGCTAGACATGGTTAGACCCATGATGTGTCAATCCGATCTACCTTTATTTTTTTGGGGCCATGCACTTTTAACGGCAGCTTACACTTTAAACTTCGTTCCAACTAAAGCCGTAGAGAAAACTCCTCATGAGATATGGTTTGAGAAACCACCCATCACTTCTTTCTTCAAGATTTGGGGTTGTGAGGCATATGTCAAACGTATGCAATCATCCAAACTAGACCCCAAAGCCGATAAGTGTTTCTTTATTGGATACCCAAGAGAAACAAAAGGGTATAGCTTTTGGCACAAGTCAACAAATACTATATTTGTTAAGAAGGGTGCTACATTCTTAGAGAAAAAGTTTCTTGAAAGAATCAAAAGCGGTGACCGTAGGGTGACACTTGAGGAAACTTAAGAAAACCTACAAGAGAGTGATCATGAGATGAACATTGATGTTCAAAATGATCACCAAGAGTCACAAGAAGTTCCTTTAGTCAGTGGGAGCATGAGTGTTCCACCTCCGCAAATGATTACGGAGGAAACTCTTGCTTTACCACCACCTGTTAGTCTTACTCGTGTTGAGCATGGATTGACTCCACCAGAAATAGTGGAGGAAATTCAAGAATCTCAGATTGAGCTAGACAAACCAAAGGAGCTTAGAAGGTCGATCAGGGAAAAGAAAAGGCCTGACATTTACATGGGTCTTCATGAGGTGTTTATCCTAGACACAGAAGACCCATTGACCTATAAAGAAGCAATGGAAAGAAATGATTCTGTAGCATGGCTTGAAGCCATGAAGTCCGAGATGCAGTCCATGTATGACAACCAAGTATGGAACTTGGTTGACCTTCCTGATGGAAAGAAATCCATCCCTTGTAAATGGATTTTTAAGAGGAAGATGGACATGAATGGAAGCATGACAACCTACAAGGCAAGACTTGTAGCGAAAGGTTTTAGTCAAATCCAAGGGATTGACTATGATGAAACCTTCTCACCCGTTGTGATGTTTAAGACTATTCGGATCATGTTGGCGATTGCCGCATTTCATGATTATGAAATCTGGCAATTGGATGTCAAAACGGCCTTCCTAAATGGAAAGCTAGATGAGGATGTATTCATGAAGCAACCTCAAGGTTTTGAAGATTCGCTCAATAGCGGCAAAGTATGCAAGCTTCAAAGAGCCATTTATGGGTTGAAGCAAGCGTCAAGGAGTTGGAACAAACGCTTTGATGAAGAAGTTAAAACCCTTGAGTTCGTTCAAAGCAAGGAAGAGCCTTGTGTATACAAGAAGGTTAGTGGGAGCAACGTTATATTTTTAATCTTATATGTTGACGATATTCTCCTAATGGGCAACAACTTATCATTAATGGAACAAGTAAGAAACTCATTGAAAACAATTTTTTCAATGAAGGACTTGGGTGAAGCCCAATATATTTTAGGGATAAAGATATATAGAGAGAGATCACGTAGACTTATTGGCCTAAGTCAAAGTATCTACATTGACAAAGTCTTAGAAAGGTTCCATATGGAAAACTCTAAGAAAGGAAATGTGCCAATGAAGGCGTCTACTCAGCTAGGCAAGTCTCAATGTGCCTCATCACATAAAGACATTGAATACATGATGAATGTGCCATATGCTTCCGCCATAGGTTCCATCATGTATGTCATGATCTGTACGAGACCAGATGTCGCATATGCTCTTAGCATGACGAGTCGATATCAAGCTTCACCTGGTCCAATTCATTGGACGGCGGTCAAGAATATTCTTAGGTACCTTAAAAGGACCAAGAATAAGTTTCTTGTATTTGGTGGACATAAAGAGCTCCATGTAGAAGGTTACACGGATGCTAGCTTTATGACAGATCCGGACGATAGAAGATCTCAATCTGGGTTCGTTTTTCTTCTGAATGGTGGAGCTGTGAGTTGGCGTAGTTGGAAACAATCCACTACTGCTGATTCAACCACTACAGCGGAAGTCATGGCGGCCGCAGAGGCAAGCAAAGAGGCAGTCTGGATAAAGAAATTCCTTGAGGAATTGGGAGTCGTGACATCTTGTGAAGGGCCCTTGAAATTGTTTTGTGATAATAGTGCTTCCATTTCACAAATCAAGGAGCCGAAATCACATCACAAGACAAAATACATGGATCGGAAGTATTTTGTCACTCGCGACTTCATTGAAGAAGGCAAGATTGCGCTTTTATGGATTGACACAAATAGCAACACAGCTGACCCTTTCACCAAGCCTCTGTCTCAAGCCAAAGGGGAAGTTCACTTCGAGTCCATGGGGTTGCAAGACCATGGAGAATGGTTTGATGTTTAGAAGACGAGGATTCCTATGTTTTGTATTTCTTTTATTAGAAACTTTAAAAACAAGTGAGAGATTGAAGGATTTGTGTTTTGAAAGTTGTCTTTAATTTTATCAAAGTTCATGTTTTGATGAATGTTTAAATTCATTTTGTCCCTAGATCATTTGATGATGCTTCATGATGGCTCGAGAAAATGCCCTTGGTCTTGAGCTGTAGAACACTTGAATTCCATCACATGATCTTAGTTTTATATGCTCTCGATCCTGGTAATCAAAGAGGGACATTGACCACCACCGTGGATTGTCATGTGCATTAGAGTACATTGTAGTTCTACAAATGTTGATAATAGTTATCTCTTAATCTCATGAGTATGTATGCGTATGGTTTCATACATATTGAGCTTGACCTATCTTATGTTGTAACATTAAGTGGAATGTGTTAAGTGTCATTAGTGTTTACAACGTGTCTAGTGTATTGTAGATATGAGATATGTAGATTGAGCGCATTGGTGTGAGCAATGTGATTATAGTTGAAGACTATCTTCTGATGGTGATAAATACTATGATTCGTTGTTCATACCTGCGCGTAAGGGATGTACATATCGAAATATCGTTTGTCCTCCAACTTGTTTGGATTATGATATTGTCGGGCCCCTTGGTAAAGCGAGTTTGTATAGCATGCAATATAACTGATGTAGTTATAAATACACATCGCTTATGAGACCGAGAATGACAAATATAGTGCGAAATCGACACGGTCCCACTTCATACAATATTTATGATATCATGTGACAAAGATATGGACACAGGTCATCTATTGCGTTACCTAGTTACTATGTTGTTGAGGCGACTATAATGCAGTGATAAAGCCACTTATAGTCCTTAATATAGATTGTTATATTATCGCCTTGACGACATGATTCCTCTATAAGGTCGCACCAAATGAACGGGAACAGTATCCGTTCGGCTTACTTGGGGTATTTGATTTCTTGGAACAGTTAATCTAAATACTATTGTAAGTGCGAGCGCTTAATGTCGTGACTCGACATGCTTAGACAGAATTTTTGTGCGACTATTAAAAGGAGAAATTATGACGGAGCGAGTCGTCATAATTATTTTGGTAGAGATGCACAGTAATTGGAGTTATGAATATCTGTGTACAAATATATATATATATATATATACATATAGACTTACATATGATATACATATAAATATATATACGTATATAAATATATGTATATGAAATATATATAAGTAATTTTTATATGTATATAAGAGATATATAAGATATATATATATAAATAATATATATATATATATATATATAAGATATTTTGATATAAAAAGGAAGATGAGAGGCTCGGCTTCAATCAGAAAAAGAGAAAAGAAACGCCCTAGCCGCAAAGTGATCCCCCCCTTTTTGCGATTGGCACTGTAGCTTCCTCCGACGCCGGAAGAGACGGATCTCGCGTGCGTGCCTTGGGCTGCTTCCACCGCGATTCGTCGCGCCTTGGACCGTGTCCGCCGCTAGTCAAGCTGCTGCCTCCTCCGACGCCGCAAGCTCGCCGCTTCGAGGCGCTCTTCCCGGTGGGCCGTTTCTTCCCGGTGGTTGCCGGAGTTTTTTTTTCTCTCGGGCTAGTGTGGCGACTTGAATTTTCATCTTCTCCACAGTGGAAGCTCGGTTTTGTTTTCTCCTCATTCCTTTTCTCTACCCAACGACTAGTGTGGTTCGGCCACTTGGAGTCGTCGGTGCACGAAGAGAGAAGTCTAAGCCTTGTATTTCTATTCCCCGTCAACGGAATAGAGATTCGCTATTGTTCGGGTTCAAGGTGAACCAAGAGACGAGGCTATCGGCCTCATTATTGCGGTGGAATCGCTATCAATCTCGTCATCGAAGTTACCTCTTCCGCCTAGAGACTTTGTTCTCTAGAGGTACATATCTAACTCCTTGTATGTTTAGGTGTGATGAGTTAGGGTTTTTTCTTTTGCTTCGTAAGTAGGGCGTACACATTGGATATCCGATCCCGTGCTTCGCGTGGATGTGGCGATTTATTTTTTTATTTTTTTAATTTTCGCCCCACCATAGCACATGAACTCCTTCACTTTTTGGTGAGAGCAGTTAGGGGTAGGGCAATCTTGGAAAAACCCTCGACAAACTTCCTGTAGTATCCGGCAAGACCGAGGAAACTCCGGATATCCGCAGCCGTCCTGAGTGGCGGCCAATTTTGTACTGCCTGGACCTTGGCTTGGTCTACTGCCACTCCTTCCTTGTTTATCGTGTGGCCTAAGAATCCAACTTCTTCTAGCCAAAATTCGCATTTACTAAATTTGGCGAAGAGAGAGTGCTCCCTAAGCTTTAATAGTACCATCTGCAGGTGTCGGGTGTGGTCCATCTTGGTCTTAGAGTAGATTAGAATGTCATCTATGAAGACGATGACAAAGTGATCCAAGAAGGGTTCGAAGACTTTATTCATCAAGGCCATAAAGGCGGAGGGCGCGTTAGTGAGCCCGAAGGGCATCACCAGGAACTCATATAGACCATATCGGGAGCTAAAGGCAGTCTTGGGGATATCTTCCTATCGGATTCAATGCTGGTAATAGCCGGATCTCAGGTCCATCTTAGAAAACACAGACGCACCTTGTAGCTGATCGAACAGTTCGTCGATCCTGGGGAGAGGGTAGGTATTGCGTACAGTCAGCTTATTCAACTCCCTGTAGTCGATACACGGTCGCAGAGTCCCGTCTTTCTTCTTTACAAAAAGTACCGGGGCTCCCCAGGGCGAGGAACTAGGGCGGATGAATCTAGCATCTATTAGTTCTTGTAGTTGGATCTTTAGTTCAGCCAGCTCCCTTGGGGCCATCCGGTAGGGTGCTCGTGACACTGGCCGTGCTCCGGACACGAGCTCGATCTGGAAGTCGACCTCTCGCTCGGGTGGCAATCCCGGGAGGGATTCAGGGAAAATATCTGGAAAATCACGGACTACCGGGACCTTGGCGAGCACCTGGGATTTGTCTTCCATCTCGAAGTAGATCAGGTATATTTCGTCCTTCTGCCGGACGGATTTCACTATCTGCGTAGAAGTCAAGATAATACGCGAGACAGAGGGCACACCTATCAACGTGACTGTCTGGCCATTCGGGTTCTGTAGCCGTACTTCTCGCGTGGAACAGTTTATCTGAGCTTGGTGCTCGGCCAACCAGTCCATTCCCAGAATTATGTCGAATCCAGTTATTGCTAGGATGGTTGCGTAGATTTCAAATTCTACCTTTCCTAGCATAGCCTGGAACGAGCACTTTTCGGTAGAAGTCATATCCGACCCGTCCGGTAAACGGATTCGTATAGACAGTCCGGTTGAATGAATAACATTTCCTTTGGTTGCGATAAACTCGTGAGAGACGAAAGAATGAGTTGCTCCCGTGTCGAAAAGGGTTTTGGCAGGAAGTCCTTCTACCAACAAGATTCCTATGACTACGTCAGGGGCTGGTCCATGCTGCAGGTCGAGTGCATAGGCCTCCTGGGGCGCTGCTCGACCCTGCTGATCTCTCCTGCCGGCTCTGCCTCTGCGACCTCTCTGACCCTGCCCTCGTGCCGGCTGTCCACCCTGAACAGCTCCCAAATCGGGTCTCCCCGTCGCCTGAGGGCAAAAGGCCCTCATATGTCCTGGCTGCTGACACAAGAAGCAGTTCCCTGCAAAGGAAACGTCTCATCGGGCCACTAGTGGGGGCTGTGGTGCTGGAGCTGGTCTAATGTCTGGCTGTGCAGCTGGGGGTACTGAGGGTGCTGGTGGGCGCCTATAAGGCTGCCTGCGGTGTCGCTGTCTGCGCTCTCTATCCTATCTATGGGGAGCGACTCCTCCATATCGCCTCTGGTCTCGAGGGAGCTCTTCCTGACCTCTGCGCCGCTGAGCCACTATTTGTTGGTCTAACTCTAAGGCTGCCGCATGGGTAGCTATGGTGTGGAAGGTGGCCTGAGAGAGCATAATCATGGCCTGCCTCAGGTCATCTCGTAGTCCTCGATAGAACCGAGAAGCTCTATCCCTGTCGGAGGCAGCCAGGTTCCCGGCGAAGCGTGCCAGGTGTATGAACTCTCTCTCATACTCTGCCACAGTGCGGTTGCCCTGTCGGATGAGCAGGAACCTCCTTGCAGCGCGGCTCGGTCTGTATCTGTGATAAAGAACTACAGTAGAGCTATGGAGAACTCTCCCCAAAGGATCGTGCTCATCGGCCGACCTCGAAAGGTAGAGCGACTAGCCTCCCTCGCATATCCCTCCAAGAGGGTCACCACCAAAGAAACTACTGCCACAGCTGGGCACATCATCCCTACTAACAGCTCCTCCACTCGCTCCACCCACTCCTCTACCTGAATGGCCGTCTTTGTACCCCTGAAAGGGGGAGGCCTTAGTCCTCGAAAAGTCGTCAGCAGATCAGTGGGTGCGGTCATCTCTCGTAGTGGTTGTGCAAGGGCATCACGGAAAGTCGCTAGTATAGCCGTCAGTGTCTGCCCCATGTCAGTCTCGATAAACGGAACAGCCGCGGGAGCGATCGGGTCTAAAGGTGGGGTAGCTGGAACGTATCCTCTGGACGAGGATCCCCCGTTACTGTACTCCGGTATCTGGAGAAGTAACCGGAAAAGTGCCAGTATTTTGCAAAAGTAAGGGCAATTTGCAAAAACGACAGAGAAACCGGAAACAACGGTATATGGGCATACTATCGTACAGTCTAGAATCCCTTAGCCTCTACACTAGGGTCCACCAGGCTTCCGCTGCAAGGTTCGTCCCGAACCTAAAATGAAGCGAGGGATGAAGGGATCCTGAGACTGCTCCACAAGGAAGAATCGTGATCGCTCTGATCCATTTGTAGCACCCCCCCAACCTTTGCCCGGGTCAGACCGGAGGGGTGCTACTGGCCCAAGACGCCCACCCAGTGCTTATAGGGGAAACGATCCACCCTGTCCAAGCACTAGATGGCCGCCTTGGTTGTCTCGAATCATAACATTCACAACCCATCAGAATATAGCTGAAGCATTAACAGAAAACCATTGCAGATTTATATATATGACATATCAGAATCACAGCGGTTCTAGGGCCGAAGCCTAAGTACTTATATAAGCCCATAGGCTATACATGTGCTACATATAATCCTCATATACTCTCTCTCTACGCTGCTCGGCGGAACTCACGTCTCTAAACTCTGGGGACGGCGGGGGTGCATCTGCTTGAGTAGACCTATCTGCTGGCGTAATCTCCTGCGACAGCGGGTCACTACGGTGCTCCACCTCCTGTGAATGGTTAATCAAATAACCGTTAGTCACAGAGCTAAGTAGAAACATATCTCCTCCCCGGATCCACATCCTGGGGACGAGCACGCACCCACCCAACAGAGGTAAATAGCCGAAGCAAGAGAGGGTTAGCACAATATTCCATATAGCTAGGAGCAAATATAAAAAAGTGCAGTATAATTGGACAAAGCAGCATTAGTATAAAACGGTTATAACCATACTCTACTAGCTCATCAGTACAACAGGTTTCCATATCCTGAATTCTATCGCAGGCATTCACAGCCGCGCACACACCGCAGGCATTCACAGCCGCGCACAAAAACCCTATGTCGACATAGTTTGGACCGCTTCTGTTCCAGCAGGGTAGCGAGCCCCGCGGGCCTCACCGATGTGGCCGTCGGTGACAGTGGCCAGTCCTGCCACTTCTGGGGGTGATCGTACCGCACAACCCCAGGCCCTAACGTACAACCTTGTGTACTCTTGGATGTGAGCGACATCCAGCGAATCATTTTGGCCGACCAGCGGAGGAAAACCCGACGGGGAATAAAATAATGGTCGGTCACCCGTGGTACCCATCTCCCTATCGCCTTGAGTCGTCAACCTTCCCGCACCGGTACGAACGGTCTGCGGAAGGGACTGACCCGCCACTATTCCACCGCAAGCAATTTACAAACAATCAATCAACGGCAAACATAATACACACCGGGTCTACGTCGGCCTGCCCTACTAGGCTAAACTTCGGGCGGCGGCGTTCAGCTCTACTTTCGTCAAGGAGCGTGGGAGCGCATTATTTGGGGCTAGACCTGGAGGAATACCTCAACTCCGGTTATCCCCAACTATGGCTCATCCTTAATAACGACTGCTCGTTAGAGCAGGACCCGTGATTATAATAGAAAATTGCAATGAAGACAAGTGCGGTGATTATGCTGCTTATTTAAAGTGCTGGAAAGAAACGTGACCAGTACGAAACTGGAGTAGAGCTAATTAAAAGTACTTGACCAGTACGAGACTGGAGTAGAGCTGAATTGAAAGTACTTGACCAGTACGAGACTGAAGTAGAGCTGAATTAAAAGTACTTGACCAGTACGAGACTGGAGTATAACTGAATTGAAAGTACTTGACCAGTACGAGACTGGAGTATAACTGAATTGAAAGTACTTGACCAGTACGAGACTGGAGTAGAACCGAAAAGAATAAAGGAACAGGACCAGTGCAAGACTGGAATAATCATAAAGAAAATGGTTAGTAGTCCAATCACTCCATCCAGGAGGCTTCAGTCTCATCTCCGTTCTCAGGAGAGATTTTTCAGTTCCATCTCCATCCAGGAGGCACATTCAGTTCTATTTCAGTTTTTAATAAGACTTCATTGGGTTGCACCCATTATTAAGATCCGATTAGAATCTGGTTGCGCCTTATTAATCACGGCTTAATCAGATCACAGACTTATCAGTAGTTGCACCCTCATTACCCATTGAGAATAATTATTATCTCACCACTCGTGCTTTCATTTTTTGAGTGTGCCAGAGATTCACTCGAGAGCCGAGACGCTCGACGGGTTAACGAAATCTCGAAACACTCGGAGCCTGGCCACCGGCCTCATCCACTCTCATCGATACGTTAAGTTTGATTTGATTATTTATAACAGGGATGATAGTCGCGCGCTCCAATTTTCATTTTCGAGCGTAATAATTACCGGGCGCGATCCTAGGCTTCCATAATTTGGGAAAAATATCAAAACTTATTCTCATGATCCCAAATTTTGATACAACCCCTAAGAGAGCCTATAATGAGCCTGGTAATTTTTTTGGTAATTTTCCAAATTATTTTGGGCCTTTAATTTGACCAAACAAATTTTATTTGGGCTTTTAAAAATACCAAATCAACTCCAAAAATTCTCAAAATTTTTGTAGAGATTGCCCTCATTAAGGGGAACATTTTTCATGTTCAAACTATTTTCATGAGGGCTCTGATTTTGCCTCTGAAAAATAAAAACCCTTAAAATATTATAATATTATAATAAATATTATAATAATATAATTTATAAAATAAAAACACTGTGCATTATCTTCTTCCCCCGACTGTACAGAACTCGCCGCCCTTACGGGCCTTCCCAGCCGCCGGCCGGCCGTGGCTCCACCACCGGTCGACTGCCCGGTGGTGGGCGCTCCCTCCGGCGGTGGTCCGGCGGCCCGCCGCCGCCGCCCGCCGCCGGAGCCATTTTTTTCTTAAAAACGGGAGGGGAGGGGGGTGACGGCGGCGGCGCTCCGGCCGCCGGAGCTCGCATGCGCCACGTCCAAAAGATAGGGAGGAGGGAGAGGGAAGGTTTCCACCTTTCTTAGGGTCTCCGGGGGCTCTCGGCGAGTTCCGCCATTAGTGGTGGTGGAGGGTGGTGGAGCTCGGGTCTTCTTTCTCCGGCGAGGTAGAGCTCCGGCAGAGGCATGGTTGTGGCTCGTTTGAGCTTGGAGAGGATTGTACTCCTCTGAGGACAGAGGGGCCTATTTATAGAAGGAGAGGAGAACACCTCCCTCCTCTCTCTCTTTCGGCCATGATTTCTTAAGGAAGAAGATGAGTTAGATTAAGCTAACCATGGTGAAGTGGAGGTAAGGTGTCAGCATCCTGGTGGCTGGTTGTACCCCCTAGTGGCTAGGATAGGGGTTGAGCTATTTAGTCATGTGGGAGTTTTGGCCAATAGGAAGAGAGGGAGAGAGAGCATTTTTTTTTATTCTTCTTACAAAGTTAGGGTAGGTGGCCTCCATCTGAATGGCCAAGGACAGCCATGTGTCCTCATCTTGAGTATATCTTAGATGGTCTCGGGCTTTGGAATTGAGAAAGAGAGAAAGGGAAGGAGAGAGGCTCTCTCTTGGCTTGGCCCAAGGCCCACCCATATTGATGTAATTTTGCTGTAAAATAAAGCCCATATAGAGCTGATGTTGGGTCAAAGGGTGGCCTACATGAATGGCCTCAAGTGGGGGTAACTTGAAAATTAGGATTTCTTCATGAAAATTCAATTTTTTGGGAGGTTTGACCAAGTCAACCATGGGGCGGGTCCCCATGGTGGTCAAAGTCAAAAGAGGTCCATGACATCAGAGTCGGGTCAAGGTTCGGGTGTCGTGTCATAATTGGTGTGTGCACGCTTTTCGGTGCACGATTATGCTTGATTTGACCACGAGTTGACCAATTGTCGTCGAAATTAACCGGAACGACTTCTGTTGACTTCGTATTGACCATACGAGTCCAACGCCACTGACCGGGGTCGAATCGGAGTTCATTTGGCGAAAGTCCGATATTTGCGCGTCGCAGCGTGCTAAAATGGTCAAAACGCTCATAATCATCGTTAGGCTTCGAATCGCGACGCAACGAGTTCCGATGCGTTCGTATTAAGTATACGAAGTCATAGGAATTGACAGAACTCAAATCGGACTTCTCTATGTCAATATCCAGAAATCTCATTTTCGCGACGTTCTACGAGAAATGGTCAAATCCACTATATGACCTCGGGGTTCAACTGAACGAGTCCTGATGCGCTCGTATCGACTATACGAGGCCACAGGAATTGACGGAACTCAATTCGGAGTCCTCTAGCTCTATTTCCTACCTTGGGTTACCCCTCACCGGGTCATGGGTAGGGTCCGGGCCACTTTTATTGGGCCCACTAGGGTTCTGGTGGCCCAATAAAAGTCGGGATGTTACACCTGCGACTAACCACATTGTCTTTCCCAGGCACATAGTGTATTTTGAAGGTGTAGTCACCCAGGAACTCCATCCACCTCCGCTGCCGCATGTTTAGGTCCTTTTGATCCAATAAGTACTTCAGACTCTTGTGGTTGGTATAAATATCGACCTTCACACCGTACAGGTAGTGCCTCTACAGCTTCCGGGCAAATATCACGGCAGCTAACTCCAAGTCATGAACCGTATAATTACTCTCGTGAACCTTCAACTGACGTGAGTCATAAGCTATTACACTCACAAACTGTAGTAGAACACAACCCAAACCACTGCCTGAAGCATCACTGTAAATCTCAAATCCTTCGGTACCACTCAGCGAACATAGAATAGTCGTCGTGGTCAACCGACTTTTCAGTTCTTTGAAAGCTTATGCGCACTCAGACGTCCAAACAAACTTCTAATCTTTTCTCGTCAAAGTCGTGAGGGGTAACGCTATCCGCAAGAAGTTCTCTACGAATCGTATGTAGTAGCCGGCAAGTCCCAGAAAACTCTGGACTTCCGCTACCGTAGATAACACAGGTCACTCCCGTATAGCAACTATCTTAGCCGGATCCACTGCAATTCCCTCTTCACTAACTATATGACCAAGGAAAGCTACTGAGGACAACCAAAACTCGCATTTGGAGAATTTGGCATATAGTTGATTCCTCCCCAACATCTCCAACACCAAATGCAGATGCTTAAAGTGATCCTCCTCACATTGCGAGTATACCAATATATCTTCGATAAAGACTATCACGAAGTGGTCCAGGTACTCTCTGAACGTTCTGTTCATCAGATCCATAAACACGGACGACGCATTAGTCAGCCCAAACAGCATGACGGTGAACTCATAATGCTCATACCACGTGCTAAAAGCTGTCTTGGGGATGTCACTTTCTCTTATCCTCAACTAATAATATCCGGACTTAAGATCCAATTTCGAGTATACCGATGACCCAACTACCTGATCGAACAGATCATCAATCCTTGGGATCGGATACTTATTCTTCTCCGTTAACTTATTCAGCTCTCTATAATCAATACAGAGTCGCAAGCTTCCGTCCTTCTTCTTAACAAAGAGGACCAGTGCGCTTCAAGGCGACGAACTTGGACACATATAGCCCTGTTCCAACAGCTCTTGAAGTTGAGCTGTCAGTTCTGCCATCTACTTAGGAGCTAACCGATACGGAGAGTGTGACACAGGTTTGACACATGACAATAGCTCAATAGTGAATTCAATCTCTCGCTGAGGTGGGGCTCTAGGGAGATCGTCAGGGAACACGTTAGGATACTTGAATGCAACTGGGATACTGTCCAAACTAGGCTTAGGCTTCGAAGCCTCCACTAGTGTGAAAAACAGCTCTGCACCAGCACAAACTGCCTTAACCACCTGAAGAGCAGACATCAATGTCTTGCTCGCCCCTTTCAAGCCCGCAAATGTCGTCTCACGAACAGTTCCTAATTTGACATCCTTGCGGTTGCAATCAATGTATGCTTGCTGCTCCGAGAGCCAGTCCATTCCAAAGATCACGTCGAACTCCACTATCGGTAGTAGTGACGTTTGCAAGTCAAACTCTTGACTCCCAATCCGTATCTTTACGCAACAAACTCTATCTGTGCGCATTGAACACCCATTAGACAATAACATATCCAATTTGTCCTTTGTCATCGAATAAGGTACTCCGATGCGCGATACAAATCCTTCGGACAAAAGGAATGTGAAGCTCCCGTATCGAACGGTGCTCTCGCCGGATAATCAAAAATCAAAACAAAGCCTAACATAACCAATCATAGGCTAACACGCGTAGGGCAACAAGTATTTAAAGCTAAATCGCTATAAATTAAACTATACCTGTCACCACGTCAGTCTGCTTCATGGCCTCCTGCTGGCCAAGGTTGTAAACTTTAGGTTGGGTTGGGGCATAATGTGATGCGGTTGCCTCCGACCCCTTGCCCTTCTCCTCGTTGGTTGATCCAGGTTTCTTTTCGGACTTCGGACGTCCGCTCAAATAATCTCGGGAAAAGTGTCCCGGTTCCTACAGCTATAACATGCGCCCGGGGTTCGGCCTGTAGTCGCCCCAGGTGCACCAGAAGAAGGGACTAGACCTGAACTCCTAGCCTTCTTATACCACTTACGGAACATAGATTTTGAGGAGTTAGGCATTTTGGCCTCCGTCTTCTGTGCACCATCCCGACAATATCGGGCAAGGTGTCCTTCCTTGCCACAAATATGACAAGTATAAGTAGCTTTGCTAGTAGATGTTCTAGCCCTCTTATTCAGCGTTCTGCGGTATGCAGTCTTTGTAAGACCTGCAGTGTTCGGTACCCTACACACTGGCATCTGGTGGGACTTCCACAAATCTACTTCCAAAGATCTAGCCGACTCCACCAAGGCTCGGAATCCCAATAATTTTGGTCCTAGCAGTAGAACTCGTAACTCGCCACGCAGGCCATTATAAAATCTATCGACCATAGACTGCTCATTCTCCAACTCAAAGCCTGGGTAGCGTCTTATTATAAGAAATGCTTGCAAATATTCATCAACTGAGTGTGTATCCTGCATTAAAAGCATGTTCAACTACTGACCCGATGGTCTTCTAAATATCATTTGCTCAATCACACCACCCGGCGTTGAAGCCACCACAGGGACAAAGGATTGCACATTCCTTCCATGGTGTGCATTAGTCACAACGAACACCGCTTCAACTATCCTTCTTATGATTTCAACAGAAGGAGGGGTCTCAGGCACGTCCCTGGGTGCACTACTTTCCTCAGAAAGCGGGCGTTCTGACTGCCCTACGCCACTCCTAATCACCTATAGTCGTACAAAATACCATTAAGAGACCAAACAAAATTACAAAAGACAATTATAGGAACACGCAAGTTCCTCAAACATGTGTATTTTCATTCCTAAGTGGACATTCATGGGTTCTTTTTATGTTATACTGATGACGCACATACATGTGCTCACCACCCCTTAAAAGAATTCGCCCACGAATTCCAAGAAGCAAGACCGAAACCGGTAGCCTGATACCAGATTGTAACACCCCTATCTGTCACATGCCATATAGCAGTAGGTCCAGCCGGGACCCGACGCCATATACCACCGATAGACCGAAGGGTTACAGAATGAAACCATCCTTCCAATAACACACGTCCTACACAGAGCACATTCTAGCGGAAGCATTTTAAATATTGCAAAGAAAAGAACTCAAACCATAACATGAATGTCCACTAAAAACCCAACGTAGGAATGAGCGTACAAATACACAAAGTACTTGGTCTTATGGCCTTACAAGATTTTACTTTAAACAATAAGTGTCTTCCAAACATCGGCACGCAGGTCGGTAACACATGAGTATAAAAGTAAACATTCACATTGGCCTTCAAGGGTCAGATCAACAACAAAGGCTTCAGCCCGTTATTTGTCACTAGACTCCGCAGCACCTGCAATCAACATTCCACCGTAGCGGTGGAAAACAAAAGCAATGGTCAGCTAAAGCTGACCAAATTATAACGACCCCACCCCGGATTTGGGGTGGCAGTGCTCCTTCCCAGCATTTTAGTAGCATAGCCAAACAATATAGTGAAAGCACAATCTAGCACACTTCACCACAGGCGTAGGCACACACGGCCGCACACCCCGTGCTCTCAGGGCACATTCTCGGTGAACCCGGTGAAATCCGCGGCCTCACCACCGCCCCTAGGACGGCAAACCTCGTGAGAATTATAGTCTTTCCGACCTAAGCCTAAGACCCTCCATCTATGCCAACGGTAAGTATCACGTACCTTAGGTCGCTTTAACCAAACAACATAGAGCGGGTACGGTTCCACCTAACCCGTTGCTTACACCGTCATGTCAATTTAAGCCATAGGCGCGGGTCAAGTTTTCACGAGTCCCAAATTGATCACACAAATTTTACATAACCCAGTTATGTACAAGTTGGCTCCCATGCCACCAAGATGGCAGAATCACGCTTCTGCCCAGTTTTCCGGGTGCACCTTGGAGTTAGTCCCCAAGGCTCCCTGTTGCAATCTACCACGTAGAAAACTCGAAAAGCAAACAACACAGAGTCTTCTCCTGCACTACAAGCATAATGAAAATATCACCGATCCAGACCAACTTATCCGGGTAGGCTTCACACACCATGCCTATGTCCGTACTTCGATTCCGGACTCTATATGCAAAACTACGGGGACTATTCATGTCCACCCGAAGGAATACCTCACACTCACCTCACACTTGCGAGAGCGGGTTTCCTATGCAAAAAGGAAGAGGACTTCACATGTCCAAGAAGAGAATCATTACCCTTGTGGTTCGCTTTGGCGCCATGGAGATCTAGACGGATGAAAAGAACCGCAACGGCCTCGCCTCCACAGATCTGGACTCGACTCGAGGATCGGGGCTCTGAAGCTCCACCGGCAGCCGGATTCCTCCTTCACCTTCTTCCTCGCTCTCCCCTCTCTCTCTAACACTTTAGAAAGAGAATGGGTGAAAAGAAATGAGGGTTAAACCCTCATCTCCCGGCCATATACCAGCAGGGGAAAGGTTGAGCCGTCGGATCCTATTTGAAGGAAATGAACGGTCACAATTCGTCCTAAAAATAACTTTCCTAGGCCGAACACGGCTTGTGATACGGCCGTGTCATAGGCCGTGTTCCACACTCGCCGTAATCTAGTAAACACAGAACATGACACGACCTCTGACACGGCTTGGGACACACCCGTGTCAAACATGGACACGCCCGTGTCATAGGCTGTGTGTCCCAATTGTCGTTGAAACCGTCGCATCCCGAACAGGATACGGCCATGTGACACGCCCGTGTCACAGGTCGTGTAACTCACTTGACACAGCCCGACATAACAAAGAGCAGGACACGACCCTTGACACGCCCGTGTCATAGGCCGTGTGCCCGACCTGGCTTGAATCCGAGGATCGTTGACTGCATTTCGTCGACCTCAGGCACGACACGGCCCTGGACATGCCCGTTTCACAGGCCGTGTGAACCTAATCAGATACTTAATTTGCCTTAGAACGCTATCCGTTCCTTAATGAGTTTTGGGGTGTTACACACGCCCGTGCACAACCTTGCCATGCAAGCAAGCCCGCGTACAGGTCTCCCCGCCCGCACAAAAACTTGTGCGGCCTCTTAGCCGCCCAGCCCTCCACCACCGTGTGGAGGGCCAACCTTCTAACCGCCCAGATCGGGCCTCCTCTTGGCCACCAAATCGAGAGGTCTCCCGCCTGCCCCTCCTTCCATCGGTGTTTGGAGGCCGGTCTTCTAACTGCCTAAATCGGGCGGCCTCTTGGCCAACCAGATCGGGCAGTTTTCTGACTGCCTAGACCTCTGTCGGCGTGCGGAGGGCCGACTTTTTGACTGCCCAGATCGGATGGCCTCCTGGCCACCCAGATCAGACGACCTTGCACATACCCGACCCTCCACCGATCTGCGGAGGGCCGGCTCTCTGGCTGCCCAAATCAGGCGGCCTCTTGTCTAGTCATATCGGGCGGCCTTCTGCCTGCCCTACCCTCTGCCAGCGTGCAGAGGGCCAGCTTTCTGGCTACCTAGATCCGACGGCCTCTTAGCCTCCCGGATCGGGCAGCATTGTGCCTGGCTGGCCCTCTACCAGCATACGGAGGGTGGCGCTCTGGCCGCTTAGATCGAGCGGCCTCTTGGCCGCCTAGATCGGGGGGCATTATGCTTTCCTAGCCCTCCGCCACCGTGCGGAGGGCCGGCTCTCTGGCCTCTCAGATCGAGCGGCTTGTTAACCGCCCAGATCGGACAACCTTCTTTCCGACCAGCACTCCGCCATAGTGCGAAGGCCCGGCCTCAGCCCGGTGCCAGTCAAGGATGGCCTTCGACGGACAAGCGACCTCCCCTCCGCTGGCCTCGCAGGACCACTCCTCCCCTCGTAGGAGGGGCGGTTGGATTTTTTGTTCGGCTTAAATCCCCCGATGGCAAGGTCGTCATTCTCATAAATTTGGTGATCTGCGTGCCCCGTTTCAGACATTTCTATTCGTCCGTCCAGTAGTTATCGAGGGTAATTATCAGGTCGCCCTCTTGAAATCTATAAATAGGACTTGATCGACCTTCATTTGCATCTTTTCTCCTCCCGAAAATTACTCCTACGAATTTCTCTCTCCTCAATTTCTCCTCCTGGCATGCGCTCCCGTGCGCGCCGCTTACTTGCGCGCTTCTGTGCACATCCTTCCCCGCGCGCTCACGCGTGCGTCCCTTCCTCGCGCCCTCCTGCGTGCAGTGCGTCCTTGCGCGTCCATTCCTCGCACGCTCTGGCGTGCGTCGCTTCCTTGCGCACTCCCGCGCACGTCCCTTCCTCTCACGCTCCTGTGTGCTCCGCTTCCCTATGGGCTCCTGCGCACGTCCCTTCCTTGCACGCTCCCGCGTACGCCACTTCCTTGTGCGCTCCCGCGCACGTCCCTTCCTCGCGTGTGGCGCTTTTTTCACGCTCGCTCATGCGTCCCTTCCTCGCGCACTCCCGCACGTGCCGCTTCCTGGCGCGCTCCCGTGTGCGTCCTTTCCTCGCACGCTCTCGCGCGCGTCCCTTCCTCACGCGCTTCCGCGCACGCCGCTTCCCGACATGCTTTCGTGTGCGTCCCTTCCTTGCACACGCTCCTGCGTGCGCCGCTTGCTTGTGCGCTCCCGCTCGCATCCCTTCCATGCGCGCTCCCACGCGCGCCGCTTCCTTTCTCTAAGTCATGCCCACTTCTCTCTTGGTACATAGCTCCATAAGTTTGCAAATGTGACATTTTCAAGAAAGAAGAAGTTACCCTTCAAATAGCTATGGAATCAAGCAAAGGTATTGATTGACAAAAGACCACGGCTCCGTTTTGTACGGTGTTTTTGCTCCAATGAGAATGAACAAAAGAGTCACGACCACCATCATAGAATACATATATATTTGACATGACAATAATTATGACAGACACCAAGAAAAGAAAACTAGTTTTTAAAATAAAAATGGGTGAGGTCATGCAAATGATGGTCGAGGTCGTTGGCAGTTGACAGACTTCTAGAGGACTGGTTCTGAAGGATGACAACTGTTGTAGCGGTCTGGTCCTGGAAGCGTGGCGATCTGCATCTGACAGACTGGTTTGACAGTCTAGCTGACCTGAGGATCATTGAGACCGCCTCCTTGATAGGACAAGGGAGGCTTGGATTTCTATCCACTGTTGACAGTTGGCGGTCAGAATGCTGAGGTCGCTGCGAATAGAGGAAGCATGGTGAGCTAACCACTGTTGCGGTTTGGTGGTCAGGAGACTGAGGCTACTGCTAATAGAGGAAGCATGGTGGTCTAACCACTATTGCGGTTTGGCGGTCAGGAGGCCGAGACCGCTGCGGATTGGCGGTTATAGACAACTGATAGTTTCTAGTGCTTCTAGTGGTCAAAAGCGATCTGAGGAGAAGAAACCGATGGACTCTTGCTAAGGAGCGGGTAGCCTGTCTAACCGTTCAGCACTATGCGGTCTGAAAATTGTAGTTCGCCTAGTCGGCATGTTGTAATTTAGTTCCACATCGTATGTTGTATTATCTTTCTCTCTCCTCTCCCCTATAAAGAGGGGTCATGCCCGGTAATTTAACTTTTTTGTGAATGAAAATCTTGTTATTTAGATTTTCTGGTGCTTCAGGAAACAATATATTTCTGCTGATGTCACATTCTTTGAAGATGTGCCTTATTTTTCTCCAGCTCTTACTCTTGTTGCGGTTTGACGGTCAGGAGGCTGAGACCGTTGCGGATTGAAGGTTATAGACGGCTGACAACTTCTGGTGCTTCTAGTGGTCAGCGGGGATCTGAGTAGAAGAGACCGGCAGACTCTGGCTAAGCAGCGGATAACCTGTCTAACCGCTCAGCACTATGCAGTCTAAAAATGACAGTTCGCCACGTCGGCATGTTGTAATTTAGTCACATATCGTATGTTGTATTATCTTTCTCTCTCACCTTCCATATAAATAGGAGGTCGTACTCATGTAATTTAAATTTTTGGTGAATGAAAATCCTATTATTTAAATTTTCTCACACAAATAAATCATACTCCAACAAATCTGTCCACTATAATTAGAAAGATTAAAAATGCTGAATTTTTCAACATTAATGATCTCAAAGCATTTGATTTCCTTTTCAGCTTGCATCAAATTTTCATCAAATCCTGCATCACAGCAAGAATGACGAAAATTGGAACCTGAACAGGGATTTTTTTTGTGTGTGCATAAGGAGGCCCCTATTTATGTTCGCACACGCAGTAAGGACAAATCCAAAACACTGACCCTTTGCAAAGCAAGAGTTACACAAAATATATGTAACTGTTTTTCATAGTTATTTTTTATTTTCTATGGCGGCCAAATGTGAACAATATATATACGCTCGGACCATTCTCACGACCCAAGCATGCGCTCCTCACGACCCAAGCATCGAACCAACGAATTTGCCCGAACCAACAATATAACCCTTTGCAAAGCAAGAGTTACCATGCAGTTTTCACCTAACGATGGCATTCAATTACACTACTACAAGTGCTGAAAATATTCAAACCCATCTAAGAATTGGCTTAAAAATACAGAGCAAAATTATTATTTGTTTAATTTCAAAGCAAAAAAATTAATATATATCCCCAAGTATATTTGTATTATATTACACTAATAGACTAATAGTTGAATTTTATTTATTTACAAAACTATTTTCCTAATTCTTGAATGCCCAACAAAAAACAGACCTTCCTATAATAAATTTGTTAAATCACAAATGATTTAAATGATTCACGCACAACTACACATATTTATTATGAGGAGAAATTATTGCCTCGCTTTTCATTTGTCTTAGAAACATAATTTTTATGGTTGTTGCATAGAATATGAAAAAAAATGGATTCTTGGGTCTACCCTCTATGATGTCTTTAGCTTTGATTTAAGGGTATGAATCCGCAGCAAACGTGACGGTATAGAGGCCACTATTTCAGTGGTATCTGCGAGCAGCTACTTTGCACATTTATTGTCAAAGATTAGGCTTTGTCTTTCTCCTCTGAGAGCAGTCACTTTGTGCATAGTGCCAAAGGTTAGATCTGTTTCCAATCTTCCCCGCCCATATCCCCAATGATTGGGGACTATATGAGTTCTGTTATTGTTGCATAGAATACAATAACCCTTTACTATTAAACAAATGCACAAAATATGATCATAATTACAAAAATAAAACCCATCCCTCTAAATAGCTAATCAACAAGAAAAGATAAAATGCATTTGTCATTCACGCACGCATGCAGAGTGGAAAATCGCAAATTGAGATTTGGGAGAATCAGCACATAACCTAACTTTCATGAGACATGCCAGAAATGATAGTTAATTCGTCGTTAGTGGTTTAGGGTTCAGGATTAATAGGCTCCGTTTGACTCGGCGTTTTCGCAAGGCATTTGGAGCAAACGCCGCCCGGACAGCGGGTAAACAAACGGCGCCGGGCGGCGTTTGCCGCGTCTCCTCCCGCAGCCAAGGAGGAAAAGCCCCCGAAACCTCTGTTTTGATCCCTGCTTCCCGTTGCAATCCCAAAACAGCTTCTCCACCCACCGTCTCTGCCCACCACTGTCGCACCAAATGAGGCCTTCTAAATCTCAAACACTGACGCGGAATGAGAAAAGCGTATAAAGAGGAGACGGCTTTTTGACGGACGGAATATGCGTAACACAGCCAAATCGTAAGAACAAACCCGGGCTCTTCGATGTCGCTTAGATTGAGCACCGGAAAAAATCAATCGAGGGCGAGTATATGGATTTAGCATAAAATATAACAAACAGAGGTATCAGGACTACAACACATTTACGAAGTCTTGAAGTTCTTGCTTGAAAATAATAGATTTTTCTGGCTAGAGATAGGAGACCTGAGAATATGATCAAATCTATTAGCTATATTATTCCTGAACTAGCTGTAATGCATATGATCGAAGCTCAAAGGTTGCTGGTAAACAGGAGCCTGCACAAGAAACAAATCCGTGTTGAAAAACATGGAGACAATGATCCATAAAAACAGTTTTTTTTATCACATAGTAATAATATATGCATGCAAAGAAAAAAAAGGTTCATGCTATGTTGAAGAAAAGACGGCGCACACATTAACTGTTGTTGGGTAAAAGCTTAGCGGGAGCATCGAGATTGGACGACAGAACATTGAAATTGGACGACGTTTGGAAAAACCGAGGTAGTCTGGACAGAACGTGCTCAAACCGGGCCGAACTGGGCGTTGAAAAGCCACGTTGGCCGGAAACAGCGCAAGAGAGTAATGGCAAGATATGATCAACCACTTGGCGTAAGGACGGTGGCCGGGCTCACCACAACACTCAAAACCACAGAAAATCGAAGGTTAGCATAGAGAGATGTTGGACGCCTCTCCCTTCCTTTTCCTCTTGCACCCCTTAAAAACACTGCTCATCCAAAAATCTTATCGGGCCCCTATGGCTCATTAAGTGTAATGTAACAACACTAAACACTCAAGCCTTTATCCCATTATATTGTGGTCGGCTATGTGGATCCTTTGTCGTCATTGAGCCCTATCTTTTATCATAATCTCACTAATGCCTAAGCACATGTCTTTCTGTATAGTTTCATTCCAAATCTTTATTGGTCTACCCCTCCCTCGTTTAACATGCCTAAAAACTAGACTCTCACAACGCCTAATAGGCGCCTCTAATGGTCTCCTTTGTATGTGTCCAAACCATCCTAGTTGAGCTTCTCGAATCTTCTCAGCAATTGGTGTCACTCCTGTCTTATCCCTGATACATTCATTCCTAATTTTATTAAGTCTCATGTTTCCACACATCCACCTAGGCATTCTCATCTCCGCAACTCCAATTTTTGGCTCATGTACACAATTCACTACTCAACACTCAGAACCACAGAGCATCGCTGGTCTAATTGCAGTACGAAAAAACTTGCCCTTAAGTTGTAATGGTACTTTACGATCACATAAGATCTCTGACGTACCTCTCCACTTCAACCAACTAGCTTGGATTCTATATGTCACATCTTTATAAATACCACCGTCTTTTTGAACTATCTATGCAAGATATTAAAAACACTCACTACGGGAAATATCTTGATCACTCAACTTAATAACAAAGTCAACCTAACACCCTTCTTTTCTAGAGTGTTTCGCCAAGATTCAAGTTTTGCGTATACACCTTCGCGCGTCTCATCAACCAAAACGATATCATCCGCAAACAATAAACACTAAGGTATTCCTTGTTGGATATGTCTGGTGAGTTCATCTAAGATACAGGTAAAGACATAAGGGCTTAAAGTTGAACCTTGATGCCAACAGTGAGAGAATTCCTATGTTAATCCTCCAGATATCTGCACCCTTGTCACTGAATTTGTATACATATCTTCGACCATGTCAATATATAATACAATTACACCTTTTTTTTCTAAAACTCTCCATTAGATCTCTCTTGAAACTCTATCACGAGCCTTCTCAAGATCGATAAACAACATATGCAAATCTTCTTATTCTTTCTCCGTAGTTGTCAATGAGTCTCCTTAAGAGATGTATAGCTTCCATGATCGACCCCCCTGACACGAATCCAAATTGATTCTCCGAGATGTTAGTCTCCCGTCTTACTCTTCTTTCTATTACTCGTTCTCATAGTTTCATGATATGACTCATCAATTTAATTCCTCTGTAATTAACAGAATTTTGTATATCTCATTTGTCCTTATACAAATGTACCAAGATATTTTTTCTTCATTAATCTGATATCCTTTTGACTTTAGTATCTTATTGAAAAAACATATAAGCCACAAAAATTTTTCATTCCCTAGACATTTCCATACTTCAATGGGTACAATCTTCTTCGCTTACTGCGTACATCAAGATTCATATATCAATCAAAGGATTCGATGAGGTATCGGAGGAGATCTCAGTTCACCACCTTCAGCCTTTGGAGGCACAATGCCAGTGATACAGTGGTTCCATCTTCAACCCTCAGAATTTTAGGCCTGAAAACAGAGCCTCTAGTCTGTCGGAGCCTCCTCTTGACAAGGCTTCCATATAAAGAGGCTTACAGCGGAACCCCTCTCATCGTAACCCCTGATAATCTATCCCAACATAACCGAAAAACTCCATCACAAATTTGCCCTTGGACATCACTGGAAAATTGGGTTCCACTCATGGAGAAATGATTGACTGAGTTGTTTTCTCCTCGATGGAATTTGAGTCCCTCCACTTGATCAACAACACATACGGACGCAACTTTCTCAGTTTTGCTAAAGAATGTCTCCCTCTCGGTATCCAAGAAAACCATATTTAATGGATCCCCATCGACAAACTCACATTGCCCAAGTTCAAGGGATTTAATTTCTGACGTTGGGAATTCTAGATATCCGTGTCATCAAAATCAGGCCGCTAAAGATTCTGTGCAAGTCAATATAGGTGTTAATTGCAACAAGCTTTATCGTTTGATAGAGTAAAAATACAAATCTTGGGGGTAGAGTATCATATCTTAGTTTAATATTTATGGCACCCGAGGTAGCAGCGTATGGTACTTCCTCCCAAATAGTGCCTCGTATGGTGTCATCCCGATGGTTGCCTGGTGGCTGTTGTTATAAGCAATGTTGTCAGGATCGCGATCCGGATCGTAGGATCGCACGATCCTACGATCCGGATTTTGTAATTCGATCCGGATCGTGTTCAGGATCGAATTTAGGCTGCGTCCAGATAGGATCGCGAGCCGGATCGCGGAATCGGTAGGATCGCAATTCCTACTCGATTCCACGATCCCGTGGCCTTATTAAAAGAACACGGAATAACCCTAACCCATTCCTCCTGACTGTTCTTCCTCCCCTCCTGACGATTCCTCTCCTCCTCTCGAAGGCACACAGGCATCCAGATTTCCTCTCCTCCTCCTCCCGAGTCCCGACGACATATAGGTCTTCTACTTCTTCTGCTTCTCCTTCTTCTTTTGCACTCTTCTTCTTCTTCTTCTGCACTCTTCTTATATGTGGATGATTTCTGATCAAGAAATCATCACGAAATGTGGATGATTTCTGGTCCAGAAATCAAATAGATTTTTGGATGATTTCTCATCCAGAATTCATTCAGATTTCTATTTGATGTGGCTGGTAATGATTTATATTTTTGTTATATTTTATATTTCAAAATTAACGATCTGATAGCATTGTTATCGTTATAACTATAAACATCAAATAGGAAATTTGTCATGCAAGCTTGCAACATTCCATGATTTCATCCTAGTCAAGTAGCTCCCGATGCTTCATCATTTGCTTCTAAGGTTAAATTATTAGACAATGTGATAATTTTTCTTTATGATTGACTTTCAGATTATGTTTTCTCATTTGTAGGTTCATCTTCATAATTTGATTACTGGAGTTAGTTTGAAAAAGATGGGACAGCTAGGACAAAAATGTTTACTCATTTTGGTTTTACAGCTGCTAAAGTATGGTCAGAACTCAGAAGTTCCACTAGTACTCAGGTACATTTATAATTATAAATGTTTCTTCATTCATGTTCTTATTTTGCCTTAGAGTTAGAGTCGACCAATGAAAATGATTAATTATATAATTTTTTGTATAGATTATTTGTGTAATTGTATGATTTCAAATTCATTTTCATCATATAAGTCTGGCTTTATGAATGTAGTAGGATCTTATGATCCTCGATCCGATCCTACGATCCGATCCGATCCAACCCCTGAAACGATCCCACCTAGGATCTCGATCCTGACAACCTTGGTTATAAGAGAACTCTATCAGTGGCAACAATCTCTTTCAAATGTATTTTCGTTATACTTCGTAATATTCACAATCAAAATTATGTGGGCATATTTTCAAGTCTTTCGACATATTATCATTAAAATAAACCTTAATCAAACATTGGATTTGGAGTCTCTTACGACCAATGATCACCAAGTACGTGAAAATTAATAGTCTTGTATGTAGAATTGTGCACACAAATCTTAGATTTCTCTTCCAGAATCGCATCATGTCTTATAGCTTATACCATATCAATTCTTCAAATTATGTTATCGTAGATTTATTTACGACGAATATCAACTTATGTGTGCATGTATAAATCTTTTTTATTCCTGTCCATATAGATTATTACCTACCAACCAACGTGAACTTACAATCACCAAAATTATCATATTGAACATCACTGCTGATTTGGATTGTTCTATCATATTCACATCTTCGTCTTTTCTGATGCATGATCGCAGGACGCAAAGTATCATTGGTAAAGGACGACTGCAAAACAGGCTCTACCTTCTTGATATCTCCCCTACTATTCTCTCATACGTATCCTCGGTTACTAGCATCAGTGTCTTGGACATGCTCCTCTTCCAGTTCTTCAGAAAGAGTTTCATGCTTTTACATGTGATGCATGTATTTTGGGGAAACAACATTGTCCCTCTTTTTTTTCTCATTGTACCCGGAGCTCTGCTCCGTTTATGTTAGCTCATTCTGATGTTTGGGGCCCGTATAAAATAGCAAGTGTCTGACTATCGTGATTTTATCACATTTATTGATGATTATTCTTGAATGACCTGGTTGTACTTACTTCGTGATCGCTCCGAGCTTCCTCGCGTATTCCGTGCTTTCATTCTGGAGACTCGCACATAGTTTGCCGATAAAATCAAAACGCTCTGGACGGATAATGCTCGTGAATACACGAGTCACGAATTCGATAATCTCTGCTCTGAATTTGGCATTATTCATCAGACTTCACGTGCCTATACTCCTCACCAAAATCGTGTGACTGGGCGCAAGAATAGACATCTTGTTGATGTTGCTCGCTGCCTCATGATTCAAATGCATGTTCCCAAGGCATATTGGCATTTTGCAGTTTCGATGACATGCTTTCTCATTAAACGTCTCTCTTCCTTCATCCTCCATGTCACCCCATTCAGTGTTCTCTTTCCATCCACACCAACATTCCCCCTCACTCATCGCATATTTGGTTGTACTTATTATGTTTATCTTCTTGGTCCCTCCATTGACAAGCTCGATCCTCGGGCAACCAAACAGATGTTCGTTGGTTATTCCCGTACTCAAAAAGGGTATGTTTGCTACTCTCCCACTACCTGCAAGGTGACTGTTTCGACGAATGTCACCTTTCTGGAAGATCAACATTTTTTCTCTGCTTCATCACCACCTCTTTCACAACCATCATCAATACCACGGTCTGTCGTCCCCATTACGTCCACCTTGCCACCACCACCTCCCACCAACACTCCTGCTCTCCTACAACCTCCACTTCTTCGTGTCTACACTCGTTGACCTCCTCGATTCGCCGCCCCACTGCAGTCGGCTTCCACCTCTGGCACTTTGCGACCTGGATCATACTCCTGCCTCAACAGCTCATCCCATGACAAATTATGTATCCTTACATCGTCTATCCTCGACGCTTCAGAAATTTTCCACTACATTATCCTCGGTTTTTGTTCCTAACTCTGTGCAGGAAACTCTTCAACATCCAGGTTGGCGGGCGGTCATGGATGAAGAAATGACAGCCCTATTGAGGATGAGCACGATCCGTAATAAACAAAAAAAAAATCCACTTCAAACATGGCAAACGACCATGAGGATGAGCACACTCCGGCAACGATTGCGGAGCTTCGGGAAGAGTTTAATGTTAGATTCGATGCACTCAACCAATTAATACAAGGGATGGCTTTAAATCAAGCGGCGCCTCGAAATCACGGCGTTGGGATAAATCGACCGGGTCCCCAACCCCAGGCCGCCAACCAACGAGATGAGAGACAACACCATCCTCGTGATCAGGACGATGAGCAAGCGCCTCGAGCCCCTTATGAGTTCGATGTAACTAGGGCCGTTCGGATTGATCCACCATCATACAATGGTATGGGTGAACCCCAAGTATTTCTAGACTGGATCATGGAGATCGAGTGTCATTTTGAGTGGCACAACCTGACGGACGGTGAGAAGGTGCGGGTTGCACGGATGAAACTTCTGGGTAGGGCCAAAACGTTCTGGTTGAACGAAGAGAGGCGATTAGGTACCGTGAATGGAGTACCCCCAATTAGGTGGGCTGCCATGAAAGCACTCCTGACTGACCAATATGTCCCTGCGTATCACCGAACCCAAATGTTCGACGAGTTAGCCACCCATCGTCAGGGGGGCAAATCGGTAGCGGAGTACATGGGACTCCTTAAAGATATGATGGTGCGTTGTGACGTCCAAGAAATGCCCGAAGTCACACTCTCCCGTTTTCGTAAGGGACTCAACCCGGACATCCAAGGAAAGCTCCTGCGTTATGGTCATACGGACCTTAACACGACATTCAATGCAGCCTTGGATATAGAAAAACACAATGCCTACAAGTCCAAGGGACGAGCATTCCAGAAGGGAAAGTCCATTTTAGGACCCCCACATTCGTCCTCCATGCGGGACAAGGGAAAGTTTCGATCGATTGATTCAAATTCCGTAGTCATTGCCGCTAAGAACAACAGAAATCCCACCGGTGAGAGAGTTTCGATAGGACGGATTAGTAAGACTAATGCCACATGTTATTCTTGCGGGATCCAAGGGCACTACTCTAGTGAGTGCCCCACTAAGAGTAAACCACTAGCACTATTAGACTCCACGTCTGAGCCCGCCGAGATCGTCTATAAGCCGGCGATGAATCTGATGCCGAGCCGAGCAATATTGAAGATGATTCTTATATGATGGTTATGAGGTGTATTCTGGCGACACCGCGTGCGTCGGATGAGTATAATCAGACGAACATCTTTTCGTTGAATTTTAAAAGCGGTGAAAAGTGGTGCAAATTAATAATAGATAGTGGTAGTTGCATGAACGTCATTTCGGAGAACGCCATCACTCGTATGCATTTAGTCACTGAACCGCACCCCCATCCATATAAAATAGCGTGGGTAAACAAAACGTCTATCGCGGTCTCTAAGCGATGTTTAGTGCCACTTACGGTGAAGAGCTATATCGATAAGGTGTGGTGCGACGTCATCCCCATGGATGTTTGTCATGTACTACTAGGACGCCCATGGCTTTATGATTATGACGTGACCCATTTCGGACGAGCCAACACCTACGAGTTCAAGTTTAATGGTACGACCATTGTCTTGAAACCCACACCGCCAAAGGATCCATCGATTGCCTCCAAAGACACAATTGTGCCTGCGGAAAAGAAAACTATAAGCTTGATACGTAAGGAGGAGTTAGAGCGTGAGACCTTCTTGGATGGCGTCATCTATGTTTTAGTATGTCTACAAGCTAAGGAAGATTCACCCTCTTTAGAGAACCTACCGTTATCTCTGCGAACACTATTGGAAGAGTATAAGGATGTCTATCCGGCGGACTTACCATCTAAGTTGCCACCCATAAGGGAAATTCAGCACGAGATTGATTTCATCCCGGGCTCATCATTGCCTAATCTTCCCCATTATCGGCTCAATCCCTCCGCACATAATGAATTACAAACTTTAATTTCAGATTTATTATCAAAGAGATTTATTCGCCATAGTAAGAGTCCATGTGTCGTCCCTGCCATTTTGGTCCCAAAGAAAGATAAGTCTTGGAGATTGTGTGTAGACTACCGGGCCATAAATAAAATTACTGTCAAATATAGGTTTCTCATTTCTCGTTTGGATGACTTATTAGATATGTTATCCGGAGCCATCATATTTTCAAAGTTGGATCTTAAAAGTGGTTACCACCAAATAAAGATACGGGAGGGAGACGAATGGAAAACGCCATTTAAATCTAAGGATGGGCTCTATGAGTGGTTTGTTCTTGGAGAGGGGCTCACCAACGGACCGAGTACTTTCTCGCGGTTGATGACCCAAGTATTTAAACCATACTTGGGTAAATTTGTAGTAGGATACTTTGATGATATATTAGTATTTAGCCTCTCGCAGATGGATCATGAAACACATTTAAGGACAATCCTTACAACATTGCGCCAAGAGAATTTATTTATTAATCTTAAAAAGTGCGCATTTGGTGTGGCTTCCGTAGAGTTTCTAGGATACATAGTGAGTTCCGAAGGTATTCATGTTGACCCTAAAAAGGTCCAAATTATTAGAGAGTGGCCGGAACCAAAAAAATATTCGGGAGGTTAGAAGTTTTCATGGATTGGCCACATTTTATCGAAGGTTCATTCGAAATTTTAGTAGTATCATGGCACCAATCACTGAATGCATGAAGAAGGGTGATTTTATTTGGACTAAAGCGGCCACTAATGCGTTTCAAACGATTAAGGAACGGATGTCCGAAGCCCCACTACTACGGTTGCCGGATTTTAGCAAGGTGTTTGAATTATCATGTGACGCATCTGGGATATGAATCGGAGGAGTTTTAAGTCAGGAGGGACATCCGATAGGTTACTTTAGCAAAAAACTTGCGGGCCCGAAGTTAAATTATTCCAATTATGATCGTGAGTTTTATGCCGTGATACACTGTCTCCGACATTGGCGACACTATCTTATATCGAAAGAATTTGTAATCTTATCAGATCATGAGGCGCTGAGATTTGTAAACTCCCAAAGTAAAATCAGCCCTCGACACGCCAAATGGGTCTCCTACCTTCAGGAATACACATTCATTCTCAAGCACCTTAAGGGTACGTTAAATCGTGTGGCGGACGCTCTTAGTCGAGTCACCTTATTACTATCTACAGTGGAAGTAACTGTCATAGGATTTGAAAGAATTAAGGATGAATATGTTCAATGTCCGGATTTTAAGGATATATACTTAGCCGCTCAGGACAATTCCCCTTCTACTATCTCTGATACCAAAATTGATGTAGTCCCGTCCTAAAAGATCCTACACGGACGGCGTATCGACGGCTCTTACTACTTTCAACGCCCTCTTTTCCACACGCTAACGAAACGCAGCAAACACAATGGATTTTATTTAACTCTCGCGCTAACTTACGTGTAGCCGAACCGCAAGTGGATCGGAGAATGGCTATAGGCCAAAATCCTCTCCGGCTAAAAAAAGAACAATATTGGTTCCGGCGAGCTTTGAGTTGTACCAAAATAGATCCACCAAAGAAATCACGATTCGAAAGTGGTAAGATCTATCCCAACTAAAGAAAAGAGCGAGGATCGTCAATCCTCTCGAGAGTTATCGGAAGACAAAGGAAAGTCACAAATCTATTATGAGAAATACCGCGAAAAATTAAGGCTTCGAAAATCCACGCAAAAATCGTCCACCACATGAACTATCGAAGAAGGGAAAATCTCTTGAGTAGGAATGACGTTACCCCTCTCGGAAACGTAGATCCGAGGTTTTGGATCCACAAGAAACAATCACTCTTCCCTCGAAATCCACGGAAGGCACGCCACTGACGAAGAACTCGCCTGTCTTCCCCGCTTCTCGCCGTAGACGTTCACCCAAGCCTTTCTTTCTTGCACTTGTATATCCTCCTCCAAGGTTGGCCAACAAAGCTTTTGAGATTTTGGAGAGATCCGTGAATGAGAGGAAAGTATTGAATATAGATTAGGTTGGAAGGGAGAAGAGAGAGAGGGGGGCGGACAAGAGCTCGAAGAAGGGGAGACACCCCTTGGGCGGCGGCAATGAGAGAGGGAGAGGGAGAGAGGAGATTAGGATTTTGGAAAAATAACTTGATTGATTTCAATATTAGTCTAAATGACAAAAATAGTTTTGGCCTTATATAAGGGCTTACATCCAAGGGGTATTAGCAGCCGATAAATAGTGGCTAAACGCACACCACAAGTTCAAAACGGTAGAAATAAAATAATTAAATGCAAACCACATAAATGGATAAATGCAGACCATAAACTAGCAAGATAAATTAAATTTAAATCTTGTTGTGTGGGCGAAGATTGTAGCCGTGACCGCTACGGCGCCGCAAGTCTTTGGCCGGCGGATCATCATCATCATCTTCCGCCACTACCCCATGATCACCAAGTGCGTCGTGGACGTTATCTTCATCACCAAGTTGGTCGTCGTGGTGGCCGTCGCCATCACCTATGGGTTAATCACACATGGGATTTGGTCTCTCTTCCTCCAGGACAGACTCATGTTGGTTGTAAATGAGTCTTTGTCATCAAGCATGCAGCTGAAGGAACAATTGACCGACTTAAAGCCCGTCTGGTGGCTCGCAGCTTTACTCAACAGAGCCTTGTTTATGAGGAAATATTCTCTCCGGTGGTCAAGCTCAATACGGTTTGTGTGCTTCTCTTCGTGGTTGTGCATCGCCAATGGCCCCTACATCAACTGAATATCAAAAATGTTTTTTAAATGGAGATCTGCAAGAGACTGTCTATATTCAACAGTCTCCCGGGTTTGAGACCACAGGGGAGTCCCAAGTTTGTCACCTCAAGAAATCAATTTATGGTCTCAAACAATCTCTTCGGGCATGGTTCGATAAGTTCAGTAAGGTTGTTCGGGAAGTTATCTTTACTCGAAGCTCAGCAGATTTCTCTATGTTCACTCGACATAAGACAACATGAACGGTTCTCCTTCTAGTCTTATTGATGGCATCCTATTCACAAGTGATGATGAAAAGGGAATACAAGCGGTCAAACAGCATCTTTGTTCTATATTTCAAACAAAAGATCTGGGGAACCTTCAATACTTTTTAGGCCTTGAGATTGCAAGACGGCCTGATGGCCTTGTCCTATCCCAATGGAAGTACTTCTTTGACCTTCTTCAGGATGTTGGCTACTCTGGATGCAAACCGGTTAATACTCCTATGAATGCAAATCACAAGCTTTGTGCTTATGCCTCTGACGAAGATCTCCTCCCCCCAAATCCGGAATACTATCGACATCTGGTTGGAAAACTCATTTATCTAACCGTCACTAGACCGAACATATCTTTTGTTGTTGGGGTTCTCAGCCAGTTTATGCATTCTCCTTGGATGTCTAATCTACAAGCCGTCAAACGAATTCTAAGATACCTAAAAACAGCTCATGGTCAAGGGTTGGTATACAAAACATCATCTTCTACTCCTACATTAATTGCATATTCGGATGTTGATTATGTTGGCTCCATTGATGATCAGTGATCCACCAGCGGATTCTATACATATTTCGGAGGTCACCTTGTTACCTGGTGCAATAAGGAACAGTCTGTGGTGGCTCGATCTTCAACCGAAGCTGAGTATCGTTCGATGAGATCTGCTGTATCTGAGCTCACATGGCTTGAAGGTCTTCTACAAGATATAAAAGTAAAACTTTTCTCTCTGGCTACCTTACTCTGTGAGAGTCAAGCTGCTATGCACATAGCAAAGAATCTCGTCTTCCATGAAAGGACAAAACACATTGAAGTTGATTGTCATTTCATTCGGGAAAAGTTCAAATGAAGAAGCTGGAATTGAAACATATTTCATCTACGGATCAAGTTACTGATATCCTCACTAAGGCGCTACAAAGTACCTTGTTTTATCAGTTCTTGTGCAAACTGGGTGTCTACGACTTGTACACTCCAGCTTGCGGGGGAGTGTTAGAAAACAATGATGTAAAGGCCCATAATGGACCCCATTATAGGCCCACTTCCTCTACTTGTAATAATCTCACAGCTTGAAATTGGGATTTCTCTCTCTCTTCTCTCCCTGTATAAATGTATTCATACTTGATTTTATATACAAGGTTTAAGCACTATTCTACACAAACCATTTAACTGCTCATATAACCCTTATGAGCATGTAGATCATTTTCGGATCAATCTATTGCGCTTCATACTATCTATTTTGCCAATTCTTCCTGGGTACTCTAAAGGGACAAGCGTGTATCTTATTCTACTCTCTATCTAGTGATCTTAATGGCAATTTCACATAATTCACATGATCAATTTAAAAATCAATCAATGCACAGCCAAAGGCCTTCACATCTTCTAAAGATTTGTTAAAATAAAAGAGAATCTCTGAAGTATTTCTTCTAGCACTTCTTTATGAAAAGTTAATAAATCCTATGATTAAATTCAGAACTTCCTCACAGGGTTTTCTAGAAGGACTCCATTCAAAATTAATATATTTTGTTCTCACAAGGGAAAATGTTCCTAACCAACAACAATATGATCCATTGGGAAGAAATGCAAATGACTGGCTATGAATCCATTGAGTTAAACTAGCAAAGTAGGCCACGGTAGGTGACCACAAGTTTCAACAAGAATATAATCACAAAATAATATCCACCTCACCTCGTCCACTCATCACCCAACTATAGTGATTAAATCAAGTATTGTGAGTTCCATAAAGGACGGAGCCATTTTACTAAAAAACGCAGGGAATTGGAGGAAATAGAGCAAATAGTCGAGCAAGATATTTGGGTCGATTTCTGAAAGGAAATATCAAGCCTTGCTCGCTCAGCAATATATTAAGAGCAATCAACCATGCATATAGAAAACTACAAATTTTGAAGAGTTGTATTGATAGTTTACTTTTTCAGCTATATAAGTCGACCCTATCCACGCGCATGAGCAGGCCGTGTTGAACATTCAACACAACTCGATTATCTTAGAAATAATTACTATGAGGATCATTATTTTGAAAGAGATTTCGAGTGTAGGTTTCATGTAATTCCCTCATTGTTTGATGATTCATTGAGTTCAGAGTCTTTAGTTATTGGCTCGTAGACCTGAAATATTATCTCAATTTTGTTGAATTATCATCAAATCTGCAAAACTTGGGCTTTTAAATCAAGCGAATGTATAATGGTCTAACATTGGAAAAACTTGGGCTTTTAAATCAAGCGAATGTATAATGGTCTAACATTGTAAGGATCCGTGCGCGAGCGAGATCGTCTTCACCGCACCTAGGTGGTTGGTTTGAAATGAGATGGAGGTTGGGTCAGAGGTATTTGTTGGCACCATACAGGAGTTACCTGCTCGAGTAATTACTTACCCTTCTTGAAGGGATCCATGTCCGGCGTGATTATAGGGATCGCTTTGATGAATAAATAATGAGCGACATCCAAGAGGAGACAGCTATGATCACTTCTCGATTTTGGTCTGGATTTCAATCTGAGATATGCACTAAATTGATTTATCACTACTTAGCTAAGTTATCAAAAGCGCAAGGCGCACCGAGGCGCAAAAGGCCCCTGGAGCCTAGGCGCAAGGCGTACGCCTGAGGCACATGAGGCGCACAAATGGGGGGAAAAGGAAGTTGAGTGAATTGGGCGTCGAATTTGCTGAAATTCAGCGAATTGAGCGCCCAATTCGCTAAAATTGAGGGAATTTGCTCAATTTCAGTGAATTGGGCGCCCAAGTGTGCCTAAGGGTGCCTCCCGCCTGAGATCATGTTTTGCCCATCTCAAATTTTTTTAAAAAAACACCTTGAAATGCCTAGGCGCGCCAGGGAGCCTGTAAGGCGCGCGCCTGAGCCACATTGTCCGCCTCAATCGTGCTGAGGCGTGGCTAGGCGCGCGCCTTGACAACTGTGCTACTTAGAGTCCCTCGAGCAGACATACCAACTCACCCTTTCATTATGAGCAATCCTAGAGGTTTGCTAAACTTATTCGAGTGGACTCGCACCCTGACCATTCAGACATGAGCTCCCCCAGCCCGAGGCCATCACTATGCCAACTCTTGTCTTGTCGGACACATTAGATGCAGTATTGTAGATGTCGGCCGACAAGTTCGACATGTCGGCCGACATAAAAGTTTTGGATAGAAAACGACATGACATCGATATTTTAAGTAAAAAAATATCGTTTTTAAAAATATCACCCGATATATAAGTCTTATCCGATATATCGGGTGATATCTCGCGACCGATATATCTGCGAGTATTAAAAATATTTTTTTCATTTCTTTTAAGCGTCCGAGCGGTAATATTTTTTTTAGTGCATCTCTTTGAGCCTAGATTCGATGCTTTTCTCGTCTTACTCTCATTTGATGTTTTTTATGTCATTTACTACTGTCAACGTCCTTTGGTGTAATTTATAAACATGCATTATGCATATATATGTTTATTGTGTAATTTATAGACATAAATTATGTGTGCAATTTTATATATTTACAAAAAATGTATGCATATATGAATAAATTTAAATAAATATTAAAATCTGACAGTGTAAAATATCTCAGATATATCCCCGCAATTCAACATCTAACATTTCAAACTCAAACCGACAATAACCCGACATCCGACAACTACAATCTTGATTAGATGTGATAACTAATACTAATTTCTCTCACCCGAGTGACGTAAATTGTCTGATGAGTTATCTATTACTTAGCCTGACTCGGACCCTATGACCTTAAAAGAGAATGAGTGAGCAACCCAGTGATCCTATAGCGATGTTTCCTTCCCCTATATCTTGCGTTGACTTAGTTATTGCTCCAATCATAACTCGCCCTTGTGTGCATGTTCATCTGAGTTTTCCATGATTTTTGTTTTTTTTACTTTTTATTTTTATTTCCATGTATTATGACGGTCGTTATGATCGGTGAATCATGACCGTTCATGATGACCCCTAGTCTATAAATAGGGATAGATAATTCATTTAGAGGTATTGAAAGTTTAACTGAAAAGGATTTTTTCCCTTTTGATTACCTGGTGCCGAAGGTGGAAACTCAAGTGTGAAGCTTGAGAGTTATCGTCCTTTCCCCCCTCCATAAGTCAGCCACCCTACATCCCCCTCCCTCTTCTCCAACTAGCCGGCCATTTGTCTCCCCCACCACATTCCTTGGCCGACCTCCCTCCTCTCCCTTCACCAACAAAGAATCGGCCTCCCTGCCCTCCCTCAAGCCACCACCACTTCCACAAAACTCCGCCACCACTCAAATTTCCTTCTTTTCAGTTTTTTGATGATCTTCGAAAAACACCTCTGTCAAGTCAACATCACCTCCTCAAAACCCTCCATCACTACCACTTAAATTCCTTTCATTTTTAATTTTTTGGTGATCGCCTCTGGCTACCTTTGACCGTCCACCAACATCGCAACTCCATAACCACCTCTCCACGACCCCAATATCCCCACTTCCTAAAATTTAGGCTCACCCCTCCTGAAATCCCTCATAGCTTTTTTTTCTCAACTTCCCCTAAATTTCCTCTCTCTCACGCCCCACTCACCCCTCATCCTCAATTGAGCCCCATATCCCTACTCCCACAATCCCCTCACCTTTGCTCAAGCACTGTCCAGGAAGGAAAAAAGTTGCAACCACCCCCTGGAATTACATCCCAACCACCTAGTCTATTAAAGGATAAGACGCATCAAGAGCCGAGGCATAGGGATCAAGGCGCAGGTGCGAGTCTGGTGAGCGCAAGACACAATCACATCCATTTTAAATAATCAGTATCAAACATCAGTTCATCTTCTTGATCAAATAAAATCAATGTGGCCGCGCGCATCATATTTAAGTCACAACACTCGATTATGTTTCACAAAAACTAACTCATGCAAATAATATCAAGTTACACTACTTAGTTCTTTATTTTTTTAAAAAAGCAAACAAAAATCTCACTCATGCTCGCCTTTTATACTCCAAAGGCGCAAAAACAACACATGAAGGCTAAGGCGCGACATTAACAACATAGTTTCCAATTATACCTCCCTTCTGCCCCAACCCTCCTGGACCCCTCCCAACTTTGATTCCAGCCGCTGGAATTAATTACAGCAGCTCAATTCTCTGGACAACCCCACAACTGCCCCAGTTTCAGCCCATTACGAGACAGATTCTACATTCCAGGTTCTGGAATTTGACTCGGACACCTTGACAGGCACCTCCTCTCCTTTAATTCAGTCTACCACAGCCTGCCATTTGATTTCCAGCCCCAGGATATTCAGTCCAACACTATATCATCTCTCTGAAACCTCTGTTCAGAACCCAAATAACCCCATCAGCCCTCTGAATACTCTTAGGAAGTCCAGAATCAGTCCACCGCCGTCTCTCTGGCCACCGACATCTCGCCGATCATTCATTGAGCCTTCTATCCAATGATTATTGTGAGTTTATTGTTTGGTTGGTATTTTGTTTGTGTTGTTGGTGGCACGATAGATGAACAATAACCACCCTACGACTTATATCAAAGAAAATAATCTCCCCAAAAATTTAGACCAAATCAAAAAAAATATTTTTTACGAGATCGTTGCCTCAAGCGACGTGTCTGGATCCCATGAACTTGGAGTGAAGGAAAAAAGCCTTCACATAGGCAGACGACATGACTCATGGGAGGGGATCCAGATGATTCTACTGACGACGTGAAGATACTTACTACAAACTCAAAGAAGAGCCCTAGATACGAACGCGGGCGATTCCATCCTCGATAAGCGATACATGCGGGTCTGCTCACGTCGTGCACGAGCTTCGGCCACAGCGCCAGAATGCGGGGGATTTATTATATCATTTTCAATGTCGTAATTTATGCCGTTATGTATTAGTGATAGACCTTTCTCGTATATAAAGGTGTCCAAGTCTTGTATCTTTATCCTTGCATTATCAGATTTTGGAATGAACTAGAGGGACAGAATGACCCAGTGTTCCTCTCATGCCCTAATTCTCTGCCTCCGTAAGCGATACCTAATAACTGTCCTGCCTGCCCTAGCCAGTGACCCTTCCATGTGATTCTAACAATCTCCCGCTCCACATGGCGCTTCGTCTCTGCGAGCCTTCGTCTGCATATGCTTTCTCTTCGCGCCCTCCACGTGACAACATTCTCATTCATGCATCGTTGTTGTCCACGCGTGCTTCGTCGTCCTCCACTACTCGTGTGTGCGTCGTTCTGACTCCCCCCTCCTCCAGCGCGTCTACGCACCACCTGTGTGCTCATTTGTGCATGCCCTTCACTCATCGTATGGCACGCGATAAGGATGTTACTCCTTCAGTCAAAGCCAATGTCTAAACGCATTGAGGGTGTGAACACAACCCTCTCTGATCTCCGAGTTTCCCATATGCAACATCCATTCACTCCTCTCCACACGGCAAGCTACACCGGCTCTCCATCTCCCCCCACCCCACCCCGACAGCCTCTGCGAGCAGCTCCACTGACCCCCTCACCTTCCTTCAGCCATCGCGTGACACCGGACGGCCCTCCTGTGCCGCTTTGACATTCCTGTGTTCGATGGGACTGAGCCCATGGGATGGTTAGCCCGCACAAAACAATATTTCAACCTTCGGAACACCCCCCGAGCCTTGGAAGGTTTCACTCACCACTATTTACATAGAGGGATGGACCCACCATTGGGTATGATGGATACGCCAATCCAATCCTACCCTCTTATGGTCGTCCCTCAAGGATGAGTTGATCCGTTGATATGATGTGCGCACCGGCAATCCGTTTGAATGTCTAAGCACCGTTTGACAGACAAAGTCGGACGACTTTACATCAATGAGTTCATAAAGATTGGCGCACATGTCTTTGGACTCGCGACAGAGCACCAGGGAAACTTTCTCTCCAAACCACAACCACATATTAGGGTGTGCCTATGTGTGCAAAACCCGACCTCCCTCACTCAGGCTATAAAGGAAGTCCGTTATGTTGAGGAGTGACACTTTCTCCTCTGGTCGACCTCTTCGGACATCCAGTTCAGCATCCAGCCATCGATCCCCGCATTACTCTTCCAATACCTTCATCTCTACAGGTCAACCTCCAACGGGACCTACACTCATCCAGGGCCATCTACCGTAGCTAGTTCCTCCACTACCACCTAAGACCAAGGATCCATTTCACTACCTCTCCCACCAGGAGTACTTGAACCTCCATGCAAAAGGACCTTGCTTCTATTGTAAATAACCCTACTCTCAAATTCATGATTGTTGAATAAGCATTTATGGATACTTCTCGTGCGGGGGGGGCATCAATTTGACTGATTTTGAGGCCCTCAAATTGGATGAGGACGACCACTCACCCACACTGCCAGCTCAGCTCAACTGCCTTGACATCTGGTGTAACTCAGTGAGTGGCATGATCAGACTCTGCACTATGAATCTTAAGGCTTCCCTCCACGACCGCGTCGTGGTGATTATGATCGACAGGAAGGTAAGACACAACTTCTCCCAAAACCACGTCACTGCAATACAGCTTCAGGCGATACCGACCCCTGAATTCCATATGTTCTTGGACGACAGCTGACGCACACGCACGACGGACCTCTTCATTACCGAGCTTTGGAAGGTTTCACTCACCACTATTTACATAGAGGGATCGACCCATTGGGTTTGATGGATACGCCAATCCAATCCTACCCACTTATGGTCGTCCCTCAAGGATGAATTGATCCGTTGATATAATGTGCGCACCGGCAATCCGTTTGAATGTCTAAGCACCGTTTGACAGACAAAGTCAGACGACTTTACATCGATGAGTTCATAAAGATTGGCGCACATGTCCTTGGACTCGCGACAGAGCACCAGGGAAACTTTCTCTCCAAACTACAACCACATATTTGGGTGTGCCTATGTGTGCAAAACCCGACCTCCCTCACTCAGGCTATAAAGGAAGTCTGTTATATTGAGGAGTGACACCTTCTCCTCTGGTCGACCTCTTCGGGCCTCCAGTTCAGCGTCCAACCATCGATCCCCGCATTACTCTTCCAATAACTTCATCTCTACAGGTCAACCTCCAACGGGACCTACACTTATCCAGGTCCATCTACCGTCGCGAGTTCCACCACTACCACCTAAGACCAAGGATCCACTTCACTGACTCTCCCACCAGGAGTACTTGAATCTCCATGCAAAAGGACCTTGCTTCTATTGTAAACAACCCTACTCTCAAAGTCATGATTGTTGAATAAGCATTTATGGATACTTCTAGTGCGACGGACCTCATTTGACTGATTTTGAGGCCCTCAAATTGGATGAGGACGACCACTCGCCCACACTGTCAGCTCAGCTCAACTGCCTTGACATCTCGTGTTACTCAGTGAGTGGCATGATCAGACTCTGCAGTATGAATCTTAAGGCTTCCCTCCACGACTGCGTCGTGGTGATTATGATCGACAGGAAGGTAAGAAACAACTTCATCTCCCAAAACCACGTCACCGCAATACAGCTTCAGGCGATACCGACCCCTGAATTCCATATGTTCTTGGACGACAGCCGACGCACACGCACGACGGACCTCTTCATTACCATGGACTCGTATTCAGGCACGATGGATTTTTTATGTCTTCGAACTTGGTGGTCTTGACGCCATTCTCGGTGTGGCTTTGCTATGTACTTTGGGCGGAGACAAGCACGATTGGGATCGCCTCACCATTGCCTTTGATACATCAGGTGCCTCCCACCTTCTGTAAGGGGACCCCTCCTTGGCTCATTCACCGGATGGCTTGAACTCCGCTCTTAAGATTGTCGATCCAGAGTACTGTGTCCTACTGTGGCACCATGAGGCCGACTTTCCTTTGGCAACCCCCCCCCCCATGGGCTTCCACCGAATCGAGCCTCAGACAATTCCCTCGACCTCCAACCCCGAGTGATTACAATCTCTGTTCGTTTGTACTATTATGGCCATGCTCAAAAGACTGTCATAGAGACGGTGGAGGAGAAGTTACGTGCAGAAATCATTCAGCCAAGGCCAAGCTCTTTCTCGAGTCTGGCCCTTCTGATGCGGAAAAAGGATGGCAATTGGCAGTTTTGTATAGACTATCTGGAGTTAAACAAGCTCACGATCCCTAACAAAACTTATATTTCACTCATCCAGAATCTTTTGGACAAGCTACAGAGGGTGACCTACTTCTCCAAGCTGGACCTCGAGTCAGGCTACCATCAGATCCGTATCCGGGCAGAGGGCGGGCCCAAGAAGGCGTTCCGCACCCATGACAGGTATTATAAATTCCTAGTTATGCCATTTGGCTTGGCAAACACACCGGTAACATTCTAATCTACCATGAAAGACATCTTCCAACCACACCAACGTAAGTTTGTCTTGAGTTTCTTTGATGACATAGTTGGTTCATAGCCTCGGTTGATAGATCCACCTCGACCACTTGCGATTGTGCTTCAGTTCTTAGCGGACTATCATTTTATAGCACATCACAAAAAGTACCACTTTGGACAGACAAAGATTGACTATTAGGACATCATTTTCGTCATAGAGAGACATGGACCGGACAAGGCGAAGGTCGCACTCCAGTGGGAGACACCTAACTGCACGAGAGCAGTACACGACTTCTTGGGCCTCACAAGGTATTGTCATGATTTCATCCGCAATTATGGCGCACTAGCACAACCGCTTACTAATCTCCTTAAGAAAGGGGGGGGGGGCGGTTTGAGTGGAGCCCGACGGCTCAGGAGATCTTCTGCAACTTACAACGGGTCTTGGTCTCTGCCCTAGTGCTTAGGATGTCCGATTTCACCAAGTAATTCATTATTGAGTGTGATGCCTCTGAGAAGGGTGTAGGTGTCGTCTCCATGCAAAGAGGGCCTCTCATCGCCTATTTTAGTAAAGCCTTTATAGATTGTCGATACGCAGTCTCGATTTACAATAGTGAGTTGCGAGAACTAGTGTTGGTTGTCCAGTGTTGGCGTCCTTATCTGCTTGGCCTCCCCTTCTCGATCCTTCGGATCACCACAATTTGTGCACATATGGAGTCAAAAAGTGACCACTCCATCCCAGTAACTGTGGATCGAAGCTATTGGGCCGCAACTTCTTAATAAAGTACACAACGGGGTCAACAAACGTCGTTGCGGATGCCTTTTCCCACAAGGGCGTCAATGGTACTATGTTGGTCGTCTCCCACTCGTGATGGCTTGATGTTGACGCCATCCCGGCCAAGTTGCGAAGAGATCCCCACAATGCCGCCATAATCTAAGACACCAACGAGATACTGGGGCTTATCCTCCCTTCTGCCTCATTGGCAAACAACTGCATTATCGTGATCTTCTGGTGGTTGTTAATTCATCTCTGTGGATTTCGTACCACCTTCATGAATTTCATGCCACCTTGATGGTGTGGCACTCGGATGCATATTCTACCTACAGGCGCCTACAACCACCCTTTACTAGCACGGGCCGCGTGACATGATGCGGGTGGTAGCTCGTCACCAATTGCCTGACCTGTTAGAAGGTCAAGTAGCAGTCCCTCACCCCAGCTGGGTTGTTCCAACCACTACGGGTACCCGATGTCGTTTGGGGGGCATCTCCATGGACTCCATCACTCGCCTACCTCATTCCCAGGGCTATAAATTTCTTTTGTTCATCGTGGACCGCCTCTCCAAGTACAGTCACTTCATCACTTAGGTTTTCATAGGGAGGTGGTTCGCCTTCACGGCTTTCCTCATTCCATTGTCAGTGATCGTGACCCGGTGTTTATGACTTTCTTCTAGCAGGAGATATTGTGCCTACAAGGCACCAAGCTTCAGTTCAACACAACCTACCACCCACAGACAGACGAGCAGACTGAGTCACTAAGGTCCTCAATCGCTATGTCAGCACATACTTGCGTTGTTTTGCTACCGAGCAACCTCGCCAGTGGGCTCAATGGATAGTTTGGGCAGAGTTGAGGTACAACACCTTCTACCAGTCCACTGCTGGCTCGACTCCCTTTCAGGTGGTCTAGGGAAACCACCCTGAAGCTCACATACCGTCTGTCTGGCGAGCGCCAAGTGCAATCCTTGACTACAAATTCCAAGACCACAATGAGTCCCTTCGCCAATTGAAGTGGCATTCCTTCGGGATCAGCAATGCATGTCCAAGAAGCAAATCGACAATGACGGGATGTGATAGTTTGGGCAGAGTTGGGGTACAACACCTTCTACCAGTCCACTGCTGGCTCGAGACCACCCCGAAGCTCACATACCGTCTGTCTGGCGAGCGCCAAGTGCAATCCTTGACTACAAATTCCAAGACCACAATGAGGCCCTTCGCCAATTGAAGTGACATTCCTCCGGGATCAACAATGCATGTCCAAGAAGTAAAATGAGACTGACGGGATGTGATCGTCTCACCCAGTGAGGTATTTGTCAAGTTGTAGCCCCACTGTCAAAGTTCGTTCACCGGTTGCTTGCATCCTAAGTTAATTGTCAAAGTTCGTCTCACCCAGTGAGGTATTTGTCAAAGTACTTTGGCCTTTTCCTAATACTAGAGAAGATGGGAGATGTGGGCTACCAAGTACAGCGGCTGCTCACTAGTCACATACACAATCTTTCATATCTCCCAACTCAAGGGGCATTAGGAAATCACCCCCTCCAAGACACCTTAGGGAAAAGGTCATTGTGGAACCTTGCAGTGTTGATACGAACACGGGCGATCACATCCTTGATCAGCGATACGTGCGAGCCTACTCACATCATGCATTAGCTTTTACCACGGTTCCAGAATGAGGTGGGTTTATTATATCATTTGTTATGTCGTATTTTATGTTGTAAAGTATTAGTGGTAGACCGTCCTACTATATAAAGGTCTTGTCCATCTGATTTTGGAGTGAAATAGAGGAAGAGAACATCCCAACGTTCCTCACATGCCCTAATTCTTCATCTCTGTAGGTGATACTCAACCTCCCTTCATCAATTCTATACCCCCCCCCCACCCCCACCCCCCCCCCCCACACACACAAAACGCACTGAAAAAAATAGGCAAAGTGTTGGAGAGATCATAAAGGCTAAGTAGTTTGGGGGGGGGGGGGAGTCTTCTACTTGACAAGAGAGAATAAAAGGTACAATAGGTCACTGGTACAAGAGCACTAGCAAGGAAAACCTTGGTTCTCAAAATAGAGGTTTGTTTTACCTTGCGAGAATAGGCATCTATTTAGTTAAGAAATGAATTATATTCTCATCACTTTTGCAGGAATCTTCTCTTATTCTTCCTTGCCATATCTTGAGGTTTTCATGAGTTAATTAAATTGCCATTGCTTAGAGTTTTCAAGAGTTGATTTCAAGACCCATAGGAAAAATTCCCATGGTGTTGTCCTATCTTTTGTCCAGATAATTATATTGTTAGAGAATATTAGAGGAAATGATGTAAAAGCCCAAATAAATGTGGCTCATTTATAAGTCCACTTAGCTTTCTTGTTTAGTCCCACATCTTTTGAGTGGGAATCTCTCTCTCTCCTTTCCTATATATATGTACTCATACTTGTAGTTTATAAACAATTGGAGAATACAATTATTATTTTCATCTTGTTTCTGTGTTCTTCTACATGGTATCAGAGTTGAAGATCTCTCCATGCAGTTAGGTTGTTCTTAACCGCCTGTCTGGCCTTCCCTTCTCAACCCGCACAGGACAGCGACCTGGTTTTTTTTTAACCGCCTCTTCCTCCTTTATCCTATGGCATCCACCTCTCTTCCCTCCCCCTCCCTCCCTGCCTTGCCTTTTATACTCTCTGCCCTCCTGCCAAGTGGGCCCCTCTCGCTGCTGATCGCTCTTACAGTTCGCTTTCCTTGCTTGCGGTCTGGTCTGCTAGCCGTTGTTGTGCTCTCACAGCGATCTGATCGTTGTCCGCCACGATCTACTCGTTTCTCCTCTCGTCGTTGATTAGTCGCTGAATTCTGCTCAGACTACTCACTTGTCGCAGCGGCCTCAGCGGTCTGCTGCTAGTTCCTGATCCGTTCGTCGCAGCGGCCTCAGTGGTCTGCTCGCTTGTCGTCGCGGCCTCAGCGGTCTGCCGCTATCCTCTCTGCTACGGTCTGCCGCTGGTTCCTGATCATTGTGCTCGGTCTGCCGCTAGTCTGCTCTCCCCGCTGCCCCTGTGTGCTCTAACCGCACCCCTAGCGGTCTGCTCTTCTCGTTGTGATCTCGCGACGATCTCTTCTATCTGTTGCGATCTCTTTTATCTACTATGGTCTGCTCTTCTCGCTGCGATCTAGCGGTCTGCTCTTCTCGCTGCGATCTAGCGGTCTGCTCTATCCGCTGTGATCTCTTCTATCTGCTCTTCTCGCTGCGATCTCTTCTTCCAGCTGCGATCTCTTCTAACCCTCGGCGGACTTCTCTAGTCGCAGCTCTGCTTGCTACGAGCACCTCTAGCTGCAGCTCATCTCTTTAGGCCGCAAGTCTTAACCGCACAGTCTAGCTGCTCTACCCGCGGGTTTTTTCCACCTGGCTTAACCGCACAGTCCGCTCCTCCATGGATCCCAATGTAGCTTCCACTCTACCAGCTCATGTCGCTGCTCCCGTGCTTGAACTTCGTGATGAACTCCGGATTACCACCATCTCCCTCGGTGGTAAGAGGAACTTTGTGGAATGAGTGCACTTTGTTCGCCGTGTGTTGCAGACGAAAGGCCTTCTTCATCATCTGACACGTGTTACTCCTACTGCACCCACCGATAAGTGGCTCTATGATGACGGTCGGGTCCAGTCATGGCTTCTCAACTCGATGGACGTCGAGCCCTACAGGATAGTTATGTATCATGAAACGGCTAAGGCCATATGGGAGGAGCTTCACTCTCTATTCTAGGCAGAACAGTCTTCAGCACTTGTTCGGCATCATCTCTGATCTTCAAACTCTTGATCCTGGTGCACCCGGTGATATGACCTCCTTTGTTGTCAAGGTTAAGACCCTTGTTGATGTTTGGATAAAGAATCAGCCCCCTACCACAGATTTGGTTACCCAACGGGCCCAGAAAGAAGCGGTCGGGATCGTCATGATGATGGCTCGTATTCCTTCTCATCTGCACAGTGTTCGGGCTCAGATTCTCTCTTCCTCTACAACTCCCTCTCTGTCAGATGTTAGTTTTATACTTCTGAAGGTTACCCCGCCCCCGGATGCGTTCGTGAGCTCTGTGAATCTTTCTCCGGCTCTTCTACAACAACCTACACCAGTTCCCTCAATTCGAGGATCCTCAGCCCGTGGGGGTCGCAACACGTCTTGGGGACGAGGACGTGTTGGGAGATCTTTCTTTAAATGCACTTATTGCGGTCGGGATGGTCACCTTGAGGCCGCCTGCTATCGCAAACATGGTCTGCCTCCACATCTTGTTGCCTCTGCTACAACTGAGCCTCCTCCCACTTCTCCTGCAACGACCCCTGCCTCCTCCACCCGTGATGACATCAACGCTCTACGCACCTAGCTCCAACATCTCCAAGGGGTGATTACTCGCTTATCTGGATCCGCTACGTCGATTTCCAATGAAGGTATATCATGTCTCTCCCAGAGCTCTCACTGGATTATGGATTCAGCTTCCATACACCATATTACTCCGCAGAGACCCCCTCAATACTTGTTGACGGCTCATCCCAAGTTCATCATCGTGGTCAATGGTGATACCACCCCGATGTCCGGCGCTGCTGATATACCTCTCACACCCACTCTCTATCTTTCTTCGGTCCTTCATGTTCTGGGATCATCATTTAACTTGTTGTTTGTAGCCGTCTTACTCAGGACCTTAATTATTGTGTTACATTTTCACCCTCTACCTTTATTGTGCAGGATCGGTAAACGCAGAATATCATTGGTAAGGGGCTGTTGTCTAATGGACTCTACCTCCTGGATGTTCCCCCTTCTGCTCTCTTCAAAGTCTCATTTGTCGATTGTCATCATCATCTTGGGCATGCTCCCCTCCAGATTCTCAAGAAAGCTCTTTCGGATGTCTCCCTGCATGAGTTTACTTGTGAATCTTGTATCTTTGGCAAACAACATCGTACTTCCTTTAGTCCTGGTTGTACTCGGACTGATACTCCTCTATCTCTAGTACACTCTAATGTTTGGGGACCCTATAAAATCTCTAGTATGTTTGGTCATCGTTAATTTGTCACTTTTATTGATGATTACTCTCGCCTCACCTGATTATACTTACTTCGCGATCGTGTTGAACTAACCTCTACATTTCGTGCATTTATTACAGAAACTCATACTCAGTTCTCCTCTCCCTTAGAAATCATTCGCACTGATAATGCTTGTGAATACACTAGCCAGACATTCTCTAATCTATGAATTGAGTTTGGCATTATCCATCAAACATCGTGTGTGTATTCGCCTCAACAGAATGGAGTTTCTAAGCGAAAGAATCATCATCTTCTTGATGTCGCTCGGTCACTCATGATTCAAATGCAGGTCCCCACATTATACTGGAACTTTGTTGTGTTTGCAGCATGTCATCTCATCAATCGCGTGCCCTTCTCCATGCTCGACTTTGCCACTCCGTTTAGTCTCTTGTTTCCTTCCAAATCCCTGTTTACCCTCACGCCTCGTGTGTTTGGATGCACCTGTTACGTCCAAAATCTTGGTCCACCTACGGATAAATTTGCCCCCCGTGTCAACAAATGTATTTTTGTGGGATACTCTCAAACTCAAAAAGGTTATGTGTGTTATTCTCCCACTACTGGCAAAGTGATCGTCTCGGCAGATGTCACCTTTCTTGAGGACCAACCATTTCATCCTTTTCCTTCTGCTTCTCTTCCTCCTCCCTTACCTCATCCTACCGTTCCCGTCACGTCTTCTCTACCGCCCCTCCTTCCCACCCCACACCCGGCACCAATCTCACCCAAACCACCTCTTTGTCTCTACACTCGTCGTACTCCGAACTCTGGAGCCCTCCAACAACTACCTTCTACCAGTGCTATCTCGAGGCATGTCGATCCAGCATCAACGTCTACGGCTCATCCCCTGGCGAATTATGCATCTCTGCATCTCCTCTCTCCACCTCTCCCCAAGTTTGCTCTCTCTTTATCCTCCATCTCTACACCTAACTCTGTGTAGGAGGCTCTTTAACACACAAGGTGGTGTGTGGCTATGGATTATGAAATGACTGCCCTTTGGGCAAACCAGACTTGGGATCTGGTTCTCCTTCCTCTAAGACAGTCTTGTGTCAGCTGTAAAAGGGTTTTTGCAATCAAACATGCTCCGGACGGGTCAATTGAACGCCTCAAAGCCCGGCTTGTGGCCCGGGGGTTCACTCAACAACACGGTCTTGATTATGATGAAACTTTCTCTCCCGCCGCCAATTTAAACTCTGTTCGGGTCCTGATCTCCTTAGCTGTTCATCGTCACTGGCCTTTTCATCAGCTAGATATCAAAAATGTTTTTCTGAACGACGACCTTCTCGAGACGGTCTACATGCACCAACCTCCCGGGTTTAAGACCACGGGGGAGTCTCGTGTGTGTCATCTCCGAAAATCTATTTATGCTCTCAAACAGTCTCCCCGGGCTTGGTTTGACAAATTCAGTAAGGTCGTTCGCGAAATTGGATTCAAGCGGAGCTCGGCTGACTTCTCTCTTTTCACTCGTCATCAATTAGTCGGGATTGTCATTCTCTTGGTCTATGTGGATGACATTTTGATTATTGATGATGACTCTACATTGATACAACAAATCAAGTAACATTTATACTCTGTTTTTCAAACTAAAGATCTGGGACCTCTCTGGTACTTCCTTGGACTTGAGGTTGCAAGACAATCTGATGGTCTTGTCCTTTCACAACGGAAGTACTGCCTTTACCTTGTTCAAGATGCAGGCTACTCAGGGTGCAAATCTGTGAAAACCCTGATGGATGTCAAGCACAAGTTGTGTACTCATGGATCTGACTTCGATTCTCTGCTTGCAAATCTAGAGTACTATCGGCATCTTGTAGGAAAACTGATATATCTGACGGTTACAAGACCCGATATTTCATTTGCAGTTGGAGTGGTCAGTAGGTTTATGCATGCTCCACGGGTCTCTCATCCCCAGGTAGTTGAACGCATTCTCAGATATTTGAAGACCGCTCCTGGACAAGGGCTTGTATATAAGCCATCCTCTTCTCTATCTCTTATTGTGTATTCAGATGCGGACTACGTAGGCTCCCTTGATGATCAGTGTTCCACTACTGGCTTTTGTACCTACTTTGGAGGAAATCTTATCACCTGGCATAGCAAGAAGCAATCTGTGGTTGCTCGCTCTTCTGCTGAAGCCAAGTATCGTGCAATGACAGTCGTTGTATCAGAACTTACCTAGCTTGAGATTCTTGGTGACTTGGGAGTCAAACTATCCTCATCAACAACTATGTTGTGCGAGAGTCAGGCTGCGATACATATTGCAAAGAATCTTGTATTTCATGAGCGAACCAAACACATTGAAGTTTACTGTCACTTCGTTCGAGAAAAGGTTCAATTGAAGAAGTTAGAATTAGAGCATGTTCCTGCTTCTGGGCAAGTTACTGACATTCTCACCAAGGCGCTACCACGACAAATGTATCATCAGTTCTTGCCCAAGCTTGGTGTTTATAACTTGTATGCTCCAGCTTGCGGGGGAGTGTTAGAGAATTTTAGAGGAAATGATGTAAAAGCCCAAATAAGTGTGGCCCATTTATAAGTCCACTTAGCTTTCTTGTTTAATCTCACATCTTTTGAGTGGGAATCTCTCTCTCCTTTCCTATATATATGTACTCATATTTGTAGTTTATACACAATTGGAGAATACAGTTAATATTTTCATCCTGTTTCCGTGTTCTTCTATATATACAAATATGTAAGACTGAAGACTCCCAAGTGTATAGGAGACAGAAATATTTCATTGTATATGAATGCATGCCAAGCGCCCTATCATTCATTAGAACCACATGAATATCAGAGACAATTGGCATGGTTAACTGATCTACAATAAAGTTTTCTTAACAAGCAAGAACCCTTGGTTTTTGTATTTGCATAAGAAACTTCTTGTTATCTATTTTGACTACGTATGCTTATGGGCTCTTAGGCTTACATGATTTTACTCTACAAACACCTAAGACACACACACATATACAAGTGGTCGTGCGCACACACACACACACGCATATATATATACAAGCGGCCATGCAAAAAATCCCCCCGTGCTCCGGTACCAACAGTATAGCCGGTCTTCACACACCGTCCCCATTACTCATTGTTCCCCACTGAATAAGACAATGAGTGACGGGGATGAAGAGATTAGACCTGCTCTTATTGCTTCCATTTCAGTAGGTGCAAAAACAAATTCTATTTTCTCAAAATAACATTTTAGGCCAAAATATCACTCGGTCATGAAAGTGCGGTCAAGCTTTAGGTGTCTAGATTTAGAAATTAATATGTGAATGATTAAAGATAAAATGCGAGTATATATAGAACTTGAACATTCAAGAAATATTATAGAATAATATAAACACGAGAAAATAAGAAAAAATAGACTATGCAATCCTACTTGCGGTCAATTGAGATAAAGATTTCTCGCGGATCTTACCTGAAAAACTGCATTCCTGAAGTGCTCGTAGGATTGTGCATACATCATAGCAGGTGTAGTCCATTGCATATAAACAGCACCAGGACAAGTCTGATTGTACCCAACAGCATCGAACATACTTACAGTATGACGGACTGGTGGCCTGAAAGCTAGCTGAGAGAAGCCTCCATCATGCATGGGTGAAGGGCCAGAAGGCTGATGAATATTGGAAACTCCCATTGAGAAGTTATGGCAAGGTGCAAAACCCGAGACATACCTGTTAGCAGCTAATAATTATTTAATTTTGGGAGAACAAGTTTAAGGCTCTGTTTCGAGCAGATGTGTCGTTTGGGAGAGGTGAAATTGAGGTAGTAAATGCAGGGGTGGGCTTTGCTTTCATTTTGAATTTTAGTGGTAACATTTCTAGCCCAAAATCCATTTTTTGGGTTCAGGGTGTTCACGACCACTGTTCACAATCACAGCAGCCCAAAACTACCAACATTTTCACCATTGCGATCACAACCACCACCACTTCCCAGACAGAGTCTAAGAGGTTGATGAAAGGATCTCGGTTACCAAAAGAATAACCCCATACCTGTCATAACTTCGGTTGTAATCAGGATCACTACGGTCCTTTTCGCGGTCCCTGAAGATGGCAATTCTTGATGATGTTGCATCCCTGATACCTACCTTTTCCTGCTCTTCAGTCGCATTCAAGACGATTTGCTGCTCATCTCCAGTTGACGAAGAACTTTTTGCAGTGGCAGAATCAGAAGAGCGACTGAATATGCGAGCCCGTGCTTTGTCATATTCCTCCATTCGCTCCTCCATTGTCCTCAACAGGCTCCCCTTTCCGTTCTCCAATGCATCACACAGAGAAGCTTTGCCTGGTCTGCGTCGTACAACAATTTTAATTTGTCCTGCTTTATCATTGTTGTGCTGTTTTATAGGCACGTCTGATAAACGAATGGGTGGATATCTGCTGTCGAGAGTTTTCCTGACTACTATTCTACTTCCCAGACCATCTGTGATATTGTCGACTGATGACAGTGTTTGCAAGCCATAATGTTGAGCTACTCGATGAGCTGCACACCTAAGGTATGAAGTGGGAAAGGTCTGGAATTCGAATTGAAATTGATCTGCAGCTAGCATGAACTGTTGAACATCCAGCTCCATGCGCAAAACTGCAGTAAAAATGTGCATTATCAGGTGCCTGAGAAAAGTAGACACTTGCTAATATTATAGCATTAAAAGCATAAAACATGGCACCGCAGAGACCAAATGCTGGATATTTAATATCGAAAAAGGAGTGCAAAGTATACAAACACACACACACACACACGTACATTAATACTAAACATGAGTATATTAATACAAATTTTGAACCTTCAAACCAATACAGTAACCAGAATCTAGTACATTTCTGCCCCAAACACTCATGTCAAAAAGTGAAGCGGGCAAATTTTTAGCCACATTGTTTTTACCCTTTGAATTTCCAATGATTCGGATAAACACAGTTGAAGGTCTTCCCAACTCTAATTCCATCATTTGTACTCTCATTCTCACATGTGCTACCCATGTTTGTTATGAGAAACTGAGTCCTCAATTTATCCTACCTTGGGAACAGTGGAGATTTTTTTTTTCAAGAAGTGGGTAGTGTGATATATATCTTCGACATCAATTTTGGACATCAGCGTCTGTTACGATCACGGATAAATTTCAGGAGGATCCGGCAAGGGGCGGGCCAGCGGAGGTGAGGGAGAAGAAAGGAGGAAGAAAGAGAGGAGACTTTTAAGGAGCAACCCTAATTACTTAATACATCCAAAGATACCTTCACCCATAAGCCCCTCCCCCTTATATAGATGAGGGAGGGAAACCAAATAAGGAAATACAAAATACTTAACTTAATTGATTAATATTAATTAATAATAATTAATTAATAATAATTAATTACAATAAAATTGACCAAGGCGGCTTCCATATACGCACTCCATAAATTATGACGAGGAGGTCCACTTGAGTGAATGCGCAAACGACCAAGGCGGCTTTCCATATACGCGCTCCATAAATTATGACGAGGGGGGTCCACTGAGTGAATGCGCCCGCGACCAAGGAGGCTTCCATATATGCGCTCCATAAATTTTGATGGGGGGGTCCACTTGAGTGATGTGCCCGCGTAACACTATACCGCATTACCGCCCTTGGATATCGACCTTGTCCTCAAGGTCGAAGCCCAAACCTTTGTCGGAGTCCTCGGAGTCGAAGCCCCAATCTTTGTCGGTATCTTGAAGAATTTTGATGGCGTGCCGTGAGCGGTGGGTCATCCTCCTCTCCGTCCCCGCATGGGCCTTGTCGACGAGAGAACGGCAGAGGATCGACGGGACTGTTGTGAGGTCGACGGGAGGATCGACTGCGGGGCGGAGGGGCGGGGTGGTGTCGTAGAGGAGTGTTGGGGGCGGCATGGCAGGGAGACTCTCACATGGTGCAGGAGGCAGCCGTGGTGAAAACAACTAAGGGCAGGGAACCTCATGGGGGGTTGCGGAAGCCCGTCCATTGCACGCGAGGAGATGATCAACTTTGGCATGGAGGGCGAGGATGGAGGCGTGCATGGAGGCGGCGAGTTGCTCTTGGGCTGCCAAGCGACGACTTAGGGCTTTGGTGGTCGCATCCAGAGGAAGATCTCCAGTCGAGCGTGTGTTGGGAGCCATGACATGGATCGGCAGAGCGGGAGGGATTCACTGGAATCGATGGAACAGGCGGATCCGGGACAGAATGCGGCGGATGCTGCAGATCTGGACTGGGAGGGACGAAATCAGAGGCGGACGGCGTTCCCACGTCAAAAAGCTCGAAACTAGCGGATCGGTGACGGTTACATGCTGGGAGCGACGAACGCACAATTGCAGATGACAGATCAGTGGCCCCGACGTCCGGAGAGGCAGATCGGCGTGTAGGCGACCGCTAGGGGCAGATCGGCTGCTTGGATTCCGGTCGATGGAAGCAAAACCAGTGCGGAGTCGGCTGAAAGGCGAAGCGGAAGTCGCGGTTTTCTGCGGCAAAATAGGGGCCGCGGAAGGGGAGAATCGCGCGCAAATGAGGGACGCGGAACTAGCGCGGTAGCTGAAGCAGAATCAGCGCTGCAGCGGAAGGCGTGCAGGAGAGGCACTGGTCGAGCGGTACCTGCGTGAGCGGACGACGTGCGGGATCAGTGCTGATGTCGAAAAGCTGAATCGGTATCTGCGTGAGCAGGAAGTGCGGGATCTGCACCAGTTCGATCAGAACAGACAGGATCGACACCCGTTCGAGCAAGAGTGACAGGATCGGCACAGGAGTGACAGAACGCGAGTGATAAGGAGCACCGACAGCTATGAGCGGGCAGTGAGACAAGTCGGAACAATTGTTATAATCACGGATAAATTCCAGGAGGAATCCGGCAAGGTGAGGGTCGGCGGAGGTGGGGGAGAAGAGAGGAGGAAGAAAGAGAGGAGACTTTTAGGGAGCAACCCTAATTATTTAATACATCCAAAGATTCCTTCACCTATAAGCCCCTCCAACTTATATAGATGAGGGAGCGAAACCAAACAAAGAAATACAAAATACTTAATTTAATTGATTAATATTAAATAATATTAATCATTTAATTCATACAAGTTAATTACAATAAAATTGACCAAGGTAGCTTCCATATACGCGCTCCATAAATTATGACGAGGGGGGCCCACTTGAGTGAATGCGCCCGTGACCAAGGCAGCTTCCATATACACACTTCATAAATTATGACGAGGGGAGTCCACTTGAGTGACTGCGCCCGCGACCAAGGCGGCTTCCATATATGCGCTCCATAAATTTTGATGAGGGGGTCCACTTGAGTGAATGTGCCCGCGTAACAGCGTCCCTCATTACTGGCAATTAGTAGGACTCACAACGCATTAGCACTGATTGCACATGTCAACCACCAAGTTATCAAGCGCAAAAAAAGTCATGCTGATATAAACTGGAGTCCCAAATTCGATTTTAAATAAATGAGCTTGAGTTTGTTTTTAAATATGCAACACAAGAGATATTTTCTCGCATAATTGTCGTAAGTGACATTTGCTCCCGGATTCGCATACGCGCATAAATATCGACATTCTAACGCTAAATGAATATGAAGTAATGTTCCACAATCAAACAATTAGAGAAAAGAAATGTGTGGATATGAAAACTAACGACAAATAGGTTCTATGTTTATTAAGGCACGCGACGAGCCGACGATATGAATTTTAAGGATCAAAATAAAGAAACAAACATAATATTTGACTATTCAGAAATGTGCTAGGATTGGAAATATACCACGGAACCGCAAGCGAAGAGGCACAAGAAGGCTACGTGAAGCGAAAGACATGATCCGACTAGAGTGTTGGATCTGGTAGGGGAATTGTCGATCATGTTGGTTGGTGGTGGAGGCCTGGAGGGTTCGCCGGAGCCCACGTATGCTAGCGACGACAGGGGAGTCGTTTTGGAAGGCTTCAAAGAGGACCGACGAGTCTCGACACCTGTGGAAAGGGGAGGATGGGTCGCCGGCACCTGTGTAGGTGATCGTCGACGGGTTAGGGTTCCGACAGTGAGTTAGGGCGGCAGCGAGGAGAAGCGGACTTGGTGTATGCAATTCGGCTTTGTGTGGAGGCTTCAAAGAGGACCGACGAGTTTCAACACCTGTGTAAAGGGGAGGATGGGTCGCCGGCATAAGATTGCGCTAATAGGGAAGCAAAGAGAGTGCAGAGTTACCCACGCATATGCAAAATTACGACGAGGTTGACCCACTCAAAACGAGTTGCATGGCCCAAGGGAACAGATGCACGGTCCAAGAGGCCTGCTTTGAATGAGGTTGATCAGAGGCGTTGCTGTCTACATCTGCAAGGCGGGAGAATCGTACCAGACGGAGGCCTCCCTGGCGCGGGAGTAGAACACTGACGTCGACAACGATCCAGGGGAGAAGGGAACGTCTCGACGGGCTGGTCGACAACAGTATCGACCAAGAAGACGCGCCTTGACGTCGTCGTGGGCGCTGGAGACGGCCGATAGCTTGATTGTTCGTTGAAACTGGCGGTGTTGCGATCGTCGTCGTGGGCGTTGGAGACGGCTGACAACTGGTCATTCGTTGAAACTGGTGATGTTGCGAACGACAAATGAGCTGGAACGATTGACGAGGCTAGGTTGTCAGGCTAAACAGAGGATCGACGAGTCGTCGCTCCGTCTTTTCCCAGGTTGCTTTCTCTGTCACCATGGGAGGCTTTCATATAGGAGGAATAAAACAATGTTGTTTTTTCTTCTTCGTTTCTTATTTTGTAATAATTCCTAAATTGCTTATTACGATTATACAATTTCAGATTTTATTTCTTAAAAACTAATATTCATTAAAGCTTAACATATTTTATCTCTCTAAATTGGATTTTATTCTCTCTTTCTTTAAAATTTTATGCGGTTATAATTAATTTAAGTTTGCTCCTCTTGCCCTTGCTATTCAAATTGTTGGACCATTTATTTAGGGTCTTATCAGGTTGGTTAAACTGATGAGCCGGAATTCAAAATAATGTTTGTGCATAGGAAAATTAACAGAAAATACAATAACAAATAATAAAAATATGACTAGTGCGTGATGGTATCATGCGTCCTCGGAAGCGGCGTTGGATGCATCATAGAATATCCATACGTCGATCTAGAACTGCTCTGCTTCTGTCTTGCTACTGAACTAAGACTCGAGCAAACGCCACCAATATAAGTCCGAAAATAAAATGGGGAGTGGGAAACTTTGGGCTGTGGAAAGCAGTGGGGCAAAGGAAAGATCCTTCGTTGCAACTTAGGTACACTCCATTTTCTTAAAAATGCAGGAGACCCATATCCTTCGGAAAAATATAATTACTAGTGATAAAGCAACCATGGAATTATAATTTTCCCAAAATACTCGCAAAAGATTAGTCATAATTTTATGCATATTTTTAAAATGATCAAAAAAAATTAGAGCATCAAAGAGATGAGTATCATAAAGTGGGGGAGGGTGGGGATCAAATAAATAAGGTAGGAAGCAAGTAGGTTCGACCTATGGAATTATTAACTCACGTCGCATCAAACGTTCTCATGTCAGACACATACAAGCGTCTACGAGACCAAGACCAACTACCCCAAACATATCACCCGATAGAATTTGACTAACGCCACAAATTTAAAATTGACCTCAAACCCACAATTTAAAAAAATTCAGGGAAATACTTTAAAGTGCGTGTCGAGTCCTCTTTATCCGTATAGTACGAATACTCATGAATATTTCGATAATTTCACAATATAGTTTGCCAAACAAATTTATATTCGTAGGATAATGTAGTGACATAAATGGACTCTCCAATTAAAAAATCAATATTTTTTGTTGATTCTTGCACCACGGGCAAGTGATCGTCATATTTAATATTTTTGCCTAAACTAAGTGGATGGTGAAGTGGACCAAGCATATGATCACCAAATACAAAGTCAATACACGATGGTGACTTTAGTGTTAAGGTTGAGTGACCAACAAGTATAATGTCAATAGGCTCAACTGTACATGACTGAAATATACGACGAGAGTTGGGATCGACAGAAATTGACTCAGTGTCATCTGAGATGAGTGACACGTCACTAAGAAGGTCTTCTTCGAGCGGGGGCTCGGGAGTAAAATCAGTGACTAAAGGTCGTGAGATAGTGTAGGTACGTGGAATCACTATTTTAGTCGAGGTAATATGACATGGAGGGAGATACTCTTCTTCCTGGAGCTAAGGCTCGGGAAGAAGTTCCTCAACTTGAGGGAGGACTATAATGGAGATATGTGGGGCCAAAGTGCTCGTGGGGGCGGTTGGACAAGTGAAATCTATGACCATAACTGGGGCACTATCATGACTAGAAAGAGACCTATAAGTAGACCTAGACCCGGACTCCACTCTACGAGCCATACTAGAAACTTTGTCAAAATCTCAGTACGTATGTAGCTCTATTTGATCCTTAATGGAATAATGTAATACATGCAGGTAACAGGATATAATTATCTCATCACCCTCCTGAATACCTAGCTTAGACTGAAGGACTATAAATTCAGTAGTGTTCTCGTCCACTGATAATCCCCTTTGTCGTAAATTATGAAATCTACGATACATAGTATGGAGGTAATCTGGGGAAACATAGTGCTTGCGCAACTCCGATATGAACTCAACCCAAGTAGTGATTGGAGGCAACCATAACTTATCTCTCACGTGTTTAAGTTGTATCCACCAATCTAATGCGGGTGCCTTAAGTTACGGGTCACATACTTGATTTGCCTACTCAAAGGCACTTGACTACGACTCATGAAAAATTCCATGCTATGACATTAATCTAAGCATTCATCAGGTTCTAGACATCCATAGAAATCACTTGGGTGTGTGTGCTCTAAGTGCTTAGGATTAATGTTCTCTCCTTGCCATGCATGTTTTATGTTGTTGAGAGATGCTATCATTTCTGATAATTTTTTAATTTGAGCATTTAGATCTCCCATATCAGTCTCTAAATCCATGTGATTTCCTTTAAAATTTTTTAGAAAATACTTAAATATTTTAAAATAGCTTTAATTATTTTTTCTTCAAAGAGAGACATTGTTTTATGAAATACCTTGATTTTTTGCTTAATTTAACTTATTTTAAATGCTTAAAAAATTAAGATTGTCGACTATTTTAACGAGAGAGATGAAAGATTTTATTTTTGAGACTCGATAGAGCATGATAATAAATTTATTTTTTTGTTTTAGATAAGATTTTAATTGTTTTTTACACTAAAAAAACAATATATATTTTTAAAATGTGAGGAAATCTTTTGTTTTAAATGATTTGAAAAATTATATTGTTTTGAAACTAAGAGCGGATCGACAAATTACATGAGTTAATTAAACGCTCTGAAACCAAAGTGATGTAAACCGTAGTCTTAAATTTGCCTTTAAATAAAAGAGCTTGAGTTTGTTTTTTTAAATATGCAACGCAAGAGAGATTTTTTTGCATAATCGTAAGTGATAATTGATCCTGGGCACGCATACGCGAATAAAGATTGACATTTAAACGCTGAATGAATATGAAATAACTTTCCAATATCAAAAAATTAGAGAAAAAATGTGCGGTTATGAAAATTAACGACAAATAGGTTCTATGTTAATTAAAGCAAGTGACGCTCTGAAATTTAAGAATGAAAATAAATAAACATAATATTTGACTATTCCAAAATGATCTATGTTTGAAAATATACCACAGAACCACAAGCGAAGAGGCACAAGAAGGCTACGGGAAGCGAAAGACGGGGTCTGACTGGAGTGTTGGATCTGATAGGGGAATTGTTGATCTCATTGGTTGGTGGTGGAGGGTTGTTCGCAGGAGCCCACGTAGGCTAGCGGCAACGACAGAATCGTTCTGGAAGGCTTCAAAGAGGGCCAGCGAGTCTCGACACCTGTGGAGAGGGGAGGATGGGTCGCCGGCGCCTGTGGAGGTGATCGTCGACGGGTTAGGGTTCCGACAGTGAGTTAGGGAGGCAGGGAGGAGAAGCGGACTTGGCTTCTGCAATTCGGCTTTGTGTGGAGACGGGATGATGGACTATCGGGAGAAAATAAAAGAAATTTCTGTTTCCCAAATCTTGTCCAAGCTATCTGATTTTTAGGAGGTGAATAGGCTTTCATAAGAGACTTGTTAATATCATTTTGGTAAGAACTTTTAGGCATTTTTATAAAGAAAGTCAAAAGGAAAACAAATTTTGAAATAAGAATTAAATGTAAGGATTTATATATGTCTCTTTTCATCTTAGATTAATTCTAAAAATTGGATTTGACTTTAATTTAAGTATGGCTCTGTTTTAAAATATACTTAATTTTGATGGATTATTTCTACTGCTTGCCTTAATTAATCTATTTCTTAATTTGACGGATCTTTTTATTCATGGACTTACTGGACGATCACCCCAATATGTCGTAACAAGTGCGCGAAGTAAAATGCATATGCACTAATACATGTGCTACAAAATATCAAAATAATGCATAAAATAAATTAAGATATGGGTGCGACTCGGGTTGCATCACATGTTTTTGCCATTTTTCCCCAGTGGCCTGGCCTTGTAGACAAGGTAGATTTTCGGGAGGGATGTAATACATGCTTGTTCGTGGTTAATTTTATGTATTTCCTTCTTATAGTGGCATTTTAATAATTTTATGTATGTGGATGGTTGTCCCTTTATATAACGGAGAATAGTTGGTATATTAGGTCTGTACTCTTCCATGTTCTGTCATGTTGGAGAGAGAGCTCTTTGGGAGAACTGCTTAACTGGCCCTCAAGAGTTTGTATCTGTTTCATGATTTAGTGCAGTCTAATTTTTGTTTGCATCAATCAGATTCGTTGGAGAAGATTTTTTTTATCTAATTGAATGAAGCTGGGCCTTCATAAGCTGTGTTGATTCTCCCGCCAGATCAAAAAGAAAGCTACGTGCTATGCTTTTTTTGTACATGTTTAATTCTCCATGTTGTTTCATGTAATATGGATACGTTTCTCCTTTCATTAGTCATGAAATAAAGGTCTCTCTAGTCTTGTATTAAGAAAAGTATTGATTTGATGCTGAAATAATGAACTATGGCTGCCTAACCTATTTCCTCTCTCCACTCTCATTTCTTTCTATCTCAAAAAATTTCTCTCACCCATTCCTTTTCTTTCTCTCTCCTCAGCTATCCTCTCTTTCACCATGCATCTCCTCTCTCAACCATGGAAGAAATATGATCCAATGCAGGATTATTTTGTTCTGGGTCTCAATTAAAAACAATTTAAATTGATAAAAGTGAGACTAGTATATATGATGCCCTTGACACCAGACATGGCTTGTAGAAAGCAAGGTTGTAAATATTGGATGTCAACGACTTGTCGGATTGGATTTTTAAATATCGGAAGTCAGAAGTCAAAGACATTTCAGGGATATTTTAAAATATCGGATATTCATATCTTATAAATCATATTTTTATGTATGCTAAGTATAATTATATGTTCTAAAAGGGAAAAAAAATTACATAACAAGTAAACGAACAATCTGTCATATATATCCCAAAATAAATTTGAAAAATATCCAAAAGTAAAATATTATAACAAGTACAATTTAGTAAAATTTAAAATATATTTAATATTATAATTTTATTTTATTAATACTAAATTTTAAAGCAAATAGAAAAGATTTAAAAGCTAAATATCCTTAATTGATTATATGTATTTCCATACTAAATAAGTTTATGTTAAAATCATATGAATAACAATTAATAAATATGTTGAGCTTTTTCACATCTTTGTAATATGAAATAAGAAAAAAAAGTAAAATAATTATACAAAATTGATTATAAGAACAACAAATTAAAAGAACAAAATAGTAAGTCTAATTGATTTAACATGTAAAATATATGTGTGTGTGTGATTTAGATATATATTGCTAGATTGGTAACACAACATAAAATACAATAGAGAACGATAGGTTCAAAAGTCATGTCGGTCAATATATTGAAAAAAATCAGATATATCGGCCAATATTTTATAAAACGACAATCGATTTTACAGAACAAAAATGTCGTTATACCCTAAAAACAGACATGTTGGCAGACATGTCGGAGGACATTTAAAATAGTGGTGAAAAGTATAGTAGGGGTGGATGTGTGTTGAAAATGAAGATGTAATTAGGTAAATTTGGTTCAACATGTCTTCATGGGTTGTCAGGAAACGGTGATTAGACCTAAAAAAACTAGTGTTGACTGGGAGTAGCAATATGCAAGTTTGATTATGGCTAGTGTGGATCGGGTGTATCAATCTGGTGATATTGGAAGCATGATTGGTGAATGGGAGCAAGGTAAACAATTCGGGTATTGTTTTGGAAGTGGGGTTGGTGTGCAGTCATAAAAAAAGGAAACAGCGAAGTGGATTGTGGGACTGGGAAAGGGGCAACATGAGCAGCTTGTTAATTTTTGTAATCGTGGGAGCGGCGTGTAGTGGGAGGCGAGAAAGGGGCTGTCATCCTCGACAACGGAGAGAAAGAGGGATCGCAGGGTCGCTGGAGCACACAAGTTGGAGATCTATCACATCTATACAGGTGTCGCACTCTAGCGAACAACAATCACCTTAAGTTTGTTTATAAGACGTTTGAGAAGGGGTGTTTGATAGAAAATTATGTATATGCATGCACATAATTAATGAATACAATTACAAAGACACTCCAAATGTATTCCCCAAATAGTTCAGAAGAACCATAATATATATATCCTTAATGCACCGTCTCCTTTAAATTTACAGCATGTACTAAGAACCATGAAACCTCCAAATAGCTTGCACATTTTTGGGATTTAGGGAGATTAATATAAAATTCAAATCACTTTATATTTTGATTTAGAGATATGCCAAACTAGTAAGATTATAATTTTGAATAGATATTAATCATATTATTCTATATATATCCTAATAAAACATTCAATTCAAATACTGAGCTGAATATTCAACATAATGAATATAGCCAGAAAGGTTAATACCAGTCAAAATAAGCATAAGTTAAATGCTACAATATTATTTTAAATGTTTGACTGATAAAAAGTAACTACTATAGTTGGACCATGGCAAAAAATCAGCATGAAATTAGAAACCTGACGTGGCTGAGCATAAAAGAAATTTGCAGAACCAAAACTGGAGGTCATGCTCCTTAAAAGAGAGGTTCCAACATAGAGGATGATGCAAGTGACTTCAGTAAGAAATCCAAAGTCAACTTGAGCTGAAGTATACACCCTAAGGAATCCTTGAGTAGTATCTATATCGAGTAGTTCTGTAGCTTTGCAACATAACACTCTTAAGTGATTATGTTGAATAGCCTTGGCAAGATGACTTGTGGAGGCCTCAAAACTCAAAAGTGAAGACTTTTGTAGAGACGTTGTGTCGAGAATTCTTGTAGAAATATCCTGAAGTATCATAACATGCATAATTTATTTTATTTTAAGCGTGTCTATCAATCTCAAAAGGTTGTCGTTAATAGTTTTGCACTTAACTTGGTAGGTGATAGGTGTCTCTGTATATTACCATGACTCTCATACCTAACAAGGAGACTTGCGTGTGTTATAAATAGTATATGACAAAAGAAATTAGGTGATTAGATGATATTATAGCATTGATGTGCTTGAAACATGGTGAGAATTAATAGTTGTGATATCAATTAACAATATCGCAATAAAGATCAAGATGATGAAAGACCCTTGATCGCAGTCTGACATATTTAGACTTCTTTAAAAATAAATATAAAGTCCTGTGCCGTGAAACTATAACAGTTAGACATCCTCTGTTACTAAGGGTCTGTTTGGGGCAGCTCTGGCGGTTGGAAAATCTCTATTCCAACCGTCAGAGCTGCTTTCAGTCTGTTTGGGACAGCTCTCTGTGAAGAGCTTTTCAAAAATCTGGAGCTGTTTTGCAGCTTTTCAGAAATCTCTTCCTCCCCAGCTTCTGCTCCCGCAAAATAGCTTTCTCTCTCACATGTTTTGGAAATCTAATGGTTTCTTCAGTTGGAACATGGTCAGAGGTTGGACGGCCTTCCTCCGGCGATTTCGAGCCCCGGACGGCTTTCCTCCGGCAATTCCAAGCCCCCGACGTCCTTCCTCCGGCGATTCCGAGCGCACTTCTGCACAGAACACCCAAACAGTCTGCAGCTTTTCAAAACTGCTCCCCAGAGATCTATTTTAAAACAGCTCTATCCGGACAGCAGCTTTTCAATCCGCCAGAGCTGTCCCAAACAGACCCTAAGAAGACAATTATTCCAAGATCTTGATATGAAAACATGGGCAAACTTAAATCATATAAAAATTATTGAGTTCTTGCATTAACTTTTGATTATTTTGGAAAAAAAAAATTATAACAAAATTCACCCTCAGGCGCTTCTTTAATATCCAAAAGCGCAAAAAATGCGCATGAAGGCGCAAATCTCTGACCTAGTTAGCCTAGAGCCTGAGGCGCGCCTTTAACAACATATGTTGCTGAGTAAACTCATGAGCCACAAGACGAGCCTTGAGATGGTCAACTGTCACATTTGGAGCATGTTTGATCACGAAGACCTATTTACATCCAACACAAGTTTGTCTTGGAGGAAGAGAGACCCGATCTCAGGTCTGATTAGCCAAGAGGGAAGTCATTTCTCCATCCATGTTCGCACGCCACCCCGGATATCGGAGACCCTCCTGCACAGAGTTAGGTATAGAAATGGAGGATAAAGAAATTGCAAGATAGAGAAGTGTCGGGAGAGGCGATACAAGGATACATAAGGGGATGAGCCGTGGAGATAGGATACGGATCATCAGGCCACGAGATACAGAGGTAGAAGGCGACTGTTGAGGGGCGTCAGAGCGAGGAGGACGACAAGTGTAGACACGAAGAAGAGGCGGCTTGTTCGGTACGGGAACCGGGGTTGGAAGGAAAGGTGGGAGAGGAGAAGTAACAGGGATGCCAGGACGTGACAATAACGGCAGTGGAGGAGAGGAAGGAGGAGAGTAAAAAGATTGATCTTCAAGAAAAATAACATCAGCAAACACAACAACCTTGTGATTAGTGGGAGAGTAGCACACATATCTTTTTTGAGTACGGGAGTAACAGACAAACATATATTTGGTAGCCCGAGGAGCAAGCTTGTAAGTGGAAGGACCAAGAATATGGACATGACAGGTACAACCAAATACCCGAGATGTGATAGAGAAGGGGGTGTGGAGGGAAAGAGAAGACTAAACGGAGTATCATAGTTAAGAATGGAAGAGGGCAGACGATTGATGAGATAGCATGTTGTAGATACTGCACAGTATCAATAAACCTTGGGAACCTGCATTTGGAACATAGGTGAGCGAGTAACATCAAGAAGATGTTTATTTTTGCGCTCAGTCACACCAATCTGTTGGGGGGTATAAGCACAGGAGGTATGATGGATGATCTCAAACTCAGTATAAAGATCATCAAACGCATGACTAGTGTATTCACAAACATTGTTTGTACGGATAGTTTTAATTGGTCGGGAAAATTGAGAAAGTTTCATTAATAAAGGTCTGAAACACACGAGTTAGATCTGACCGATCACAGAGTAAGTATAACCACGTCGTCGTACGAGAATAGTCATCAATAAAAGTAATGAAATAACGATAACTAGAAATAGTAATCTTATATGGGCCCCAAACATCAGAATGTACTGAAACAAAAGGAGCATCGCTCCGATTACAATGAGGAAAAGAAGAACGATATTGTTTGTCAAAGATATATGACTCGCAGGTAAAAACAGGAAGAGGTAGATTAGGAAGAGCCTTCCTGAGAATTAGAGGAGGTGCATGCCCAGACGCCGATGCCAATCCACAGAGGCGACGGATGAGAGAATAATGGGAGAAACGTCAATAAAGTAGAGCCTATTGCACAGTCGTCCTTTACCAATGATATTCTGCGTCCGTCGATCCTGCACCACAAAAGAAGAAGACGTGAAGGTCACCAAGAAGTCAAGATCTTCAGTAAAGCGACTAACAGAAAGAAGATTGAAAGGCGAGCCCGGGACGTGAAAAACCGAACGAAGAGAGATACAGGGACTGGAAGGCATATTAGCAGAGCCGGAGAAAGAAGCGGTGTCACCATTGGCCGTTGTGATAAACTTGGGATGCGTAGATACCAAGTACTGAGGTGGGTTCTGCTGAGAGATATGGTGGGTGGTACTAGAGTCCGCAATCCAACGTAGACTATGGGAGAGACAGGTGATATCTACATTAGAGATAGAGGCAACAGAGCCAGGCGAACGATTGAGTAACCCTTAGAAATGTTGAAGTTGGAGATGTATGGCGTCAATATCGGCGCGAGTGGCAGAGGAGGTGTCAGCAGCAACGGAGACATTTGGCGGAGGAGGCAGACCATGTTTATGATAACAAGTTGCCTCAAGATGTCCATCCCTGCCGCACTATTTTACTACTTCTCTATTGTTTAGCACTTTTGTTACTTCTTTACGGTTCTTCACTTCTGCTACTTCTTTACGGTTCTTCACTTCTGCTACTTCTTTACGGTTCTTCACTTCTGCTACTTCTTTACGGTTCTTCACTTCTGCTACGTGTTCTCCACTTTAACTATTTTAATGCATTTTCTATTTGTGTTCTCCTACTGATTATTTTGTTCCAACTGGCAGTTATAGTAGTATTTAATTTTGTTACTTCTGTTACTGCCATTAATTAGCTGACCCCAATATAGTGGGATAAATGTTTGATTGTTGTTGTTACTACCATTAATTAACCTGGTTATTTAAAACATGTTTATGGCAACTAAACCTCAGTTTATAAAATTAGTTTTGGTAGCATATTTGGAAAGTGCTTAAAATTATTTTTAGTGGCATATTTGAAAAGCAAGTTAATTTAACGATCATTTTATTAATAGTGTTCGTAGATCTGTATAATTTAATGGTTTATTTGCAAAATATTTCATAGGAATGATGCTATATAAATCAAACTATTATTTATAAATTTGTGTATGTTTACTTTTACTATTATATTGTTATTACTTGTGTAACATATAATATGTATATTAGTTTGATAGATTTTGAAGTTAAAGAAATATTAAATTGTTAACATATCAAATATAAATTATAAAAAATATGATTATATTTATATATAATTATATAAATAACTATTAAAACTCAATATTTGAAATATCCTGATAACCGACATGTAAAATCCAAACTAATATGACACAGACAATCGACAAATTTGCGTGTAGGCAAGGTTGTAGATATCGAATATCGGGGACATGTCGGTTTAGGTTTTTCATGTCAGTTTTAATATGTCTGGGGATATATCGGGGATATTTCATATATCGGGTTTTAATATTTAATTATTTATATGAGTAATCATTTATAAATTTAATCTTTTTTAAATATATATATATTAATATATTGATTATTTGATATTTATTGAACTCCTAAATTTATAAAATTAATATAAACATTTTGTGTTGCACTAGTAATAACGGTATAACACGTGAAATAAAACAAGTACAAGCAAAATATTGGAAAGTTGTCGATGATAATGAAAGATAAGGAACATTTAGTCCATAATTCAAATATCATGCATAATTAAAGTCGATGATGGACTTGAGCAAGGAAGAAAGCCAGAGGAAAGGAAAAAATAACCTAAACAATGAATAATTTTGATCTATTGTCTATTAGACCATAGACACAAATTAAAATAAATTGAAAAAATAAGTCGATAAAATGTCGGGATATATCAAACAATATATCGGCGAATATATCGGTTGATAGCAGACATTTCGGAGGATATATTCCAAAAGGATATTTTGCAAAAAAAAATCAGAAACATGTCGTTTAGTCCATGAAACCTTTATGTCGGCCGATATATCGGTCATGTCGGAGAATATTTGCAACAGTGCGTGTAGGTAACAAAATCAGCAAGCAAGAAGTCAATTAACGCTACTACTTGCATTGACAAACAAACACAATTACTGAATAGATGAACAAAGATGACCATAATTACTGAATAGATGAACAAAGATGACCATAATTACTGAATAGATGAACAAAGATGACCATAATTACTGAATAGATGAATAAAGATGACCATAATTATTCATTATAAGAACATAATTATGTGGGAAATCATATGAATATGAAGCAATCTGGGATTTGAGAAAAGCAAGTCTTCGTGAGTATAGTGAAGGATCAAATTGACACTCAAGGAAACCTTCACATCAAAACAAGCTTTTCAAAACTTGATCCAACATGTGATAAGAAATTCCAGAGATGTGATCTATAGTGGCAGTCAAACAAACATAATTAGGACAAAGTTGTTGGGTTGACAATTAAAATTCATTCTGATACGTGTTAGATTATGTGGGTGAAGTAGGGAGCATATGAAAAGGGATTAGAGATGTCGAGTTCCTCTCACCATCAGCATATACAAAGGTTGACACCTATTGTTACATCACCTTTTCGATATGTTGCTTGGGTATGATAATATCCATGAAGGATGTTCAATGCTCTTAAGAAGGGATTAAATGGGCATCCCGTATAGAATCTCAATGCTCCCATAAGAGAAGAGGGCAATATCTCTCCGCGGGACAAACATGAACCATCACACGAAGTGCAAAGTCAACAGATGAAAGATGATGAAAAGAATGAAGAGATATTTGTGGGGAAGATATCTTTGCCTAATTTGTATAATGCCTTCTGATAAGGAACAAAATCAAAATTAGGAGCTCTCCAACACACTCCTAAATACAGTAAATATCCCCATAATGCATCAACAAGGAGTTCAAAAGAGGAAAATCTATAGAGTGGGAGCTTCATTGTAATTTCAAGCAAATCGAATGTTGGAGTGAAATACTCACCAAAAGGGATGGGGTCGACGACCAAAGTTGCAACTAAGCCTCTATATGCACTCCAAAACTACAAGGTCCACATGAAAGACAGGATTAAAAGCTTGTTGACAACACAACAGACTAAGAAAAAATACAAAGTGTCGGATGACCACATAGTCAATCGCACTCAAGGAAACTTGAGGTCGCGAAAAGATGGTAAATAAGCAGTCACTACCACAACTCGTGTTGAAGTTCTTTGCAAGAATGACTTACTGAGATGAGATGACTCTCAGAGCCTCAATAACAGAAGATTTCTACCGAGACATTGTGTCGAGAACTACTAAAATTTATAAGAAGAGATCATTTTTTCTTGAAGACTCTGAATGAACATCATTTATTCTATTTTATGAAAGCTAGACTGTCAATAACAAAACATCATGGTCAATACTTGTTTACATCATATATAAGACATATGGTATGCATACTAATATGCTTTTGTAATTACTCCTGTGCCAAATGAGGAACTTTTCATGTATTATTGATACAAAATGCGTTCTTATTTTGGGTGGACTAGAGTTTCATGCACAGTTCGTGAAGGGCTGTTGGTTCTCAATGGTCCGCATTTCCTAATTCATGTCAAAATCCAACTTCAGGCCTGAATTCATGTCCACAAAATTGAAGTACCAAAGAACAGCAAAGTTAGGAAATCCTCTCCCTCATTACAATCATGAACAAAGTATTCAATCAAACCTAAACTTGCAGTACAAAAGAAAGCAACGGAACAGAATAAACGATAAATAGGTCACACACAAAACCAAACAGCAATTACAAACAAACCGGTAAGGCGATGCCGAGGGTTTTCAAGAGCCTCCAAAAGAAAAGGGTCAATCTGAGATACGGCACCCATATCCTCCTCTCCCTTCGAGAGATCCATATCGAGCGCCGGCGCACAGGACAAGAATCTCGGCGAAGACTCCATCTTCTTACTTCCTTCTCTTCTTTACCTTCAGCGGAGTCGGAAGAAGAGAGACGGAAGCAGAAACGCGGCGGATTCGTCCCGCGCCTTCGTTTCTTTTTCTTCAGCAGTAGGGCTCCGTTGGGGAAACGACGGTGAAGCGGTGACCTTTTGATTCGGAGATAAACAAAACAAGGAAGGAGAAACGGCGAAGCTGGTAACAATCTCAGCCGTCCACGTGTGCCGTGTCAAGCGATCCTTGCTGTCGTCCACGACATCGACTTCGGTCTATTAATTCCCAGCTCGGCTCGACCGCGCCACGGGCGGGTGTGCGAGGGCAGACACAATTTTTAGATCAGGGCCGTCGGAGGGTCATTAATGAACGGTCGTTATGACGCCGCAAAAAATCTCTTATCTATAATAATTAATATAATAATATTGTTGTGTTTGTCCACACGGCTTGAACCATAGACAAGCTGTGATCCACGTCAACAGATTGGGCAAATTTGTCACAACTTCATAAAAAATGTTTTTTTTTTCAGGATGTTGATCTAGATAAGTGAGTAAGGTTTTGTTTGAGATAGTTTTGGCGGGTGAAAAAAACTGTTTATCGAATAGAGTTGTTTAAATAGAGCTATTTGAGAAACAATATTGAAAAAGTTATAGACAGTTTGAATGATTTATGCATAAATGATGATCGAATTGAGCTTTTTCAATTGAAGCTGTTTGAAAGATCGGATTTTTGGAAACAGTTTATTTTAAACAAAAATACTTAAAATATTCATAGGGAATAATTAAATATATAATAAAATTGAAATGATTTTCATAGAACTGCTTTAGATATATAATTATAATAACAATCATTGGCATCACGTAGGTGTGCGCGGGAGTGGGCACTGTGAGGCGTGCATGGAACCCCATGTGGATGCGCGCGTCGCGCAGGCGCATGGTCACGCGGGCGCATTCGGGCTTGCGCGCGTAAGCTTGCATGTTGCACGCGTGGGGATGCCCGAACGAGGCGAACCTCCCTGGCGATCCGATCGGGGTTGCGATCTCAAAATGTTGGTATGGCTCTGATGAATTTTATGGGAACCTCATCAAATGCCCTCTAATTTCTAGTGATTGCGACTTGTAAAAAGCGAGCTCAGAGCTTGCGAGCCGGCTTTTTTTTTGTTTTAAATGTTGAAATTGTTCTTCCATTCATGTCATTTTGCAAGTTTGCTTGAGCGAATTACCCCACTCCGTGTTGTTATAAGCTTGTTACTTTACGTAGATCTTGAGAGTTGGCGCTTGCGAGACCGCTACTTGACATTACCATCAGAGGTTGTTGCTTGATTACTAGCTTGTCTCTTGGCGTAAGCACCAGAGGTTGTCGCTCAATTATAACCTCAGTTCTCGGTGTTAGCATCGAAAATTATTGCTCAATCATAAGATTGTCGTTTGATATGGGCACTAGAGGTCGTTGTTGTTGGAGCCGGCGGTTCACATATCCTTAGTTTGATAATATCAACTCTCAAGTTGTGTTTGATTACATCTTGTGTTTGGTAGAGTGTGCAGGTTTACAGGTCCAAGATATTCAAGGAGCTCTCCTTAGGAACCTACCGCCGAGCGGTAGTAGTTAACGTTGGATGGTAGCCTGAATTAATTGGACAAGGCGCTCGGGAACCTACGGCGACACGCTAGTCCTACCGCCCACGCCAGTCCTACCGCCCACGCCAGTCCTATCGCCCGTGCTATCTCAATGAATTAATTTGTCAGGCTCTTGGGAACCTACCGCGCAGGCGTTAGCTTGGTATCGCGACGTGGTAACACTCTCAACGCTCGCTGTGACAGAGGCATTGAGAGCGTTGAGACAGAAGCGTCGAGAGCGTCGAGACAGAACCTACCGCTGGGCGCTAGCTTGGTACCGTGTCGTGGTAACACACTCAACGCTCGTTGAGACAGAGGCGTCGAGAGCGTTGAGAAAGAGGCGTCGAGTGCGTCGAGACAGGTCTACCGTCGGGTGCTACCTACCTACCGCGTTGCGCTAGCAATGAAAAAAGAAAAATATTTGTTTTGAATATTTTTTCTAAATTTGGAGGACAGCTGTCAACATCAAGCGTGCGAACCTACCGCCGGGCACTAGCTTTACCTCCGGCAATAGCCTATTTTCACAAAGACGTATATAAAGGCGCCTCGTTTTCTGTGTTCCTTACCTAAGACGAAAAGAGACAGAGTTCTGTGATTCATAGGGTTCGGTCGCCTCTCTCGTGTCCGTTACACCATCTCCGTCGAAGGAAAACAAGACTTCCACCCTCCTGTTCGCGCACGAAGAACTCTGGTGAGCCTAGAACTACAAAGTCTACGAAGAGTTGATCAGTTGCAAGCCCACGAAGATCTCTAGCACCGATCACGAATCGCTCAACGGAGGAGTCATATTGAGGGAGGTTTGAACTTTAATCTTTTTATATTCTTGTGTACTTTTTCTATTATTTGTATTGATTGTGGTGAAGGAAATCGACCGGAGAAGGTCGTCGGAATTCGGGGTAGGATTCCGTGAGAAATCGTCCCGGGGAGGGGGCGTCTAGATCAGGTGATCTAGCGGAGCTATAAGACCCTTCCTTGCGTGGAGGTGAAGAGACGGCTCGAAGACCTTTCTTGGAGGGAAAGGGAGAGTCAACCGGTTAGTGGAGCGGGTCGGTATAGAAAACAAAAAATCCTTTCTTCATTCACCGCCTCCGATCTCCGGCGTCACGGAGATCAAGTTTTTGTAATTGTTAAAAACCAATTGTTGATTCATTCTTAATGAAGTTCATTTTATGTTTCTGTTTACTGCGTGTGGGTTCGTGATTGCTAACTTGTTATTCACTAAAGGGTGCGCAGATTTCCAAGGGGAAGTTTGCCCAGAAAAACGGGATCTGTGACCTACCGTCGCGCGTTAGTTAGCTAACGCCCCTCGGTAGCTTCCTGAGCTAGTTCTTCTGGTTAAAAGTAATTCAAACTCCTAATAATTATCGTTAAACCTTATTCACCCTCCCCTCCCTAAGGTTGGTCACAAGATCCAACAGTTGTTTTATTATGACCATGTATCTCGCTGTTTGCATAGGTGATTGTTTCACGATCATGAACTTATTGGTTAGAATAAGTATCGCAAGTCATTGCATAATTATGAGCTCGTTGTCATGTGTTAGCATTGGAGATTGTCGCTTGATGTAAGCATTTGGGGTCGTCGCTCGATTATGTGCTCATTGCTCAGCAATAGCATTAGAGATCATTGCTCGATCATGAGTTATTTGCTAGACGCAAGCATTGGAGGTTGTCAATTGATTATGAGTTTGCTGCTCGACGTTAGCATCGAAGATTATTGCTCGATCATGAGCATCATGAGCTTAACATTTGACGTAAGCACTAGAGGTCGTCGCTCGTTTATGAGTTCGATCTCGGTGTTAGCATCAGAGATTGATGCTCGATCATGAGCTTGCCACTTGGCATGAGAATTGGAGGTCGTCACTCGATTATGAGCTTGCTTCTCAGTGTTTGCATTAAAGATTGTTCCTCAATAACGGCGCAGTGTATCCCTTGCGCCTCCTTACCGTTTGTGAGCTATCTACTTGGTGTCAGCACAGGTAGGTCGCTACCCGATTAGAGCTCGTTGCTTGTTGTGGTGAGCGGCGGAGGACGTCACTCAATTATTGCACAAAGGGGTCTTTGCCCCTCCTTACCAGTTGTGGCTATCTACTCGGTGTCGGCACTGGTAGGTCAATGCTCGAATGGAGCGCACTGCTCAACACGGGGGGCGCTGGAGGTCGACACTCAGTTATGGTATAGGGGCCTTTTGAAAGACTCCCCCTCCCCCCCCCCCCCTCGGTACAAGGGGTCTGGTACGACTGGGGAATCCTACAGTACACCATTGCCAACACACATTGTTGAAGGGTCCAACGAAGGCACATCCATATTTATCCCCTCCATTTGGTTTCCCAGTGTCACATATCGACAATGATGTTAAGTGAACATTACTGCACACCAGAGTAAGGGAAATAATTTTCTAGCGGAAGACACTATTAGCGAGCGTGCATTATAGCACTTAGCAAAAGCATAATATCATAGTGGAAGATTAATTATCACAGAAACCTAATACTAAAGACATGTATGAGTATCGTCAATATCTCTGTCGCATTAAAATTAATCAATCAAGATTCCATTACCAATGTATATATATACCATGAGATATGGGCACATAAAATGAGATGTGGCCTAATGAATTTATTTTTGAAGTAGTCTGCTATGTGGCTACTTCAACACCTAGTTGTTGTCTTTCGCCCACACATATCACTTATGCTAATGATAAGTTTTTAGGATCACAAATAGAATCCAATTCTTACTAGTGTACAACCCCATATTCGCTGGGTGGGACCCAGAGACACCACTGAGGAATTGGGCTAGGCTCAGGTTAGTCCTGGGTTAGCCCTAAGACATACTTATAGAGTTCTCGCCCTGAAGGGGCTCTCGCCCAAGGCAGATGTTCAAGCTCTCGGCAGGAGAGATCGTCGACCGACCAGGGCAGATGGTCGACCTCTCGGCAGGAGAGATCGTCGAACGACCAAAGCAGAGGGCCTGACCGCGGAAGCTCCCGCCCAGGGGAGGCGAGAAGGCCCCAAGAAGGCCCTCAGTCGCGAGCTCTTCGAAACCGTGGAGGGCGCGAACCTCCCTGGCAAGGGGGTCTCGCCAAGGTTGGCCCGGGTGAGGGTCCAGCGAGAGCCTTCTCGGCCAGGGTTCTCGCCAAGTGGGCCCACGTGGTGGGGCCCGGCGCTCATAAAGAGGATTATTTTATAATATATTATCCCGAGGTAAAATTACCCAAATGCCCTTTGAATGACAGCGGGATTTGGCTATTGGCAGACCCCTCAGGGATATTTCAGTATTTTTAGGTCAAAGGAAGACTATAAAAAGACCCATAAGGGCTCTTTGGAAGGCAAGTTGATCATTTTCCTCTAACCCTAGTGCCTTCTGAGGAGCTCCCAGCCCAGCATTTGGCTTTGGAGGGGAAGCTCTCAGAGATCTTCCGGGTGTGTGGTGGGACCTCCCAGCTGAGGCTTTGGGTCTGTGTTAGGGCCTTAGCAGCCTGTCAGGGGTCGAGGTTTGAGAGAAGTAGGCATTGACTGCACTTTGGTTCGTGAACATTTGTTGAGGTTATTTTTGGCTTCAATAGTTCTGGTGCGGTGAGCGTGGAAGCAGTCGGTGCAAGAAAATCTTGAGTTAAGTCCCATGGCAGGAGGCGAGGGTGAAGGATCAGGCGCGGGAGGATCCCCCACCCGGGTGGACGAGGCGACGAGGAAAATGTTTGAGGACTTCAGGCGAGAAGTCATGCAGACGATCAACTTGGCCTTCTCGGCAAGGAACGAGTGGGAGACGCCGCAGGTTCCGGTGGAGGTGGTTCCGCTGCTAGGCGAGAACGCTCCAGGGCAGCGCCCCGGGAAGGAGGTCCCGGTGGAGGCAGGCGAGAGGGACGTGGCCGCGCGGGAGCTTTTCCCAGGCCAGCGTCTCGAGAAGGAGCTTCCGGCGGATCTGGGCGAGAAGGAGGCGACGGTGCGGGAACTCTTCCCTGGGCAGGGTCTCGCGGATCGGTCCAGCCAACCGAGGTCGCGAGACGTGCCTTCTCGCCAGGCAGGGGGCGAGACCCCCTTTAGTGAGCTCATTGTCTCGGCTCCAGTGCCGGAGGGGTTCCGGGAGCCGGACATGACCTACTACACCGGGAAGGATGACCCGGTCCAGCACGTGCAATGGTTCGAGGACGTGGTGTCCATCAGGCAAATGTCGGATGCCTTCAAGTGTAGGCTTTTTGCCATCACTCTGAAAGAAAAGGCCAGGGACTGGTTCCACCAGTTGCCGACGAGTTCCATCTACAGCTTTGAGGATCTGCGGAGGGGTTTTCTGTTGAGATTCTCAACTTCGAAGAAAAGGAAGAAGGAGGCTGAGTGCCTGTTTGCAGTGAGGCAAGGGCCGGAGGAGACGTTGGGTCGCTATGTCGACCGGTTCCAAGAGGAGGTTCTCCTGGTCCAGGAGGTCCCGGGGTATGCGCTGATGCTAGCCTTCACCCTGGGGCTGAGGCCAGGGTTTTTCAGCATGGAGTTGAAGAGAGTGCCCCCTCTCTCTTTTGAGGAGCTCATGGAGAGGGCGGCGAAGGAGATAGACTTCGAGAGGGCAAACCCGGCGTTTGCGAGGAAGCTGGCCAGGCTGGCCGAGGACGACGTGAAGGAGCCGGTGGCGGGAAGGCAGAGAGAGCAGAGGGAGCAGAGGGAGCCGAGGGAAGATAGGAGAAGAGAAGAGCCCCGAGGGCAGGGGCAACAGCATGGGGGGGCCAGGGAGCCAAACAACCGACTGGGTTGGAGGCCTCAGGAGGGTCGCCCCCAGGGCCAGGGAGGACTTCAGATAAGAGATAACTTTCGGGAGCCCAGAAGGCTGGAGCAGGGAGGATGGCGACAGGGACCAAGGGGTCATTTCCCACCGCCGCAGGAGGCTATGGAGGTGGGAAGGGGAAGAGGTAGAAGATTTCGGGGAGCCGGAAGAAGGGGAGGAGGAGAAGGAAGAGGGGGCAGGGTGGCGTTGCCCTATTGCGACTTCCATCAGGAGGAAGGTCACGCAACGGCCACCTGCCCAGAGTTTCTGGAGATCAGAGGGGCCAGAGGGGCCGGAAGGCAGGATCCGCCCGTAAGGATCGTGGAAGTACAGCGGGAAGAGGTGGAGGACAGATGTGAAGACAGGATTGACGTGGGGACCCGAGGAGGGATCGGAGTGATCCACGGGGGGGTGGGGATCGAGGCCACCCGCAAGGGGAGCCTTCAAACCATGTTCCGCCGAGGGGTCGCCTCGACCTCCCAGGCTCCCCCCCCCCAGAGGAGAAGATCACTTTCTCGTCCGCGGATATGCCAGACTACGAGGACCCGTTCTGCGACGCGCTTGTGATCCAGACAGCGGTGGAGAACTACACCGTCTCCCGGATACTAGTGGATAATGGGAGCTCGGTGAATGTGATCTTCAAGAAGGCTTTCGATGAGATGAGGGTGGAAGGAAAAAGGGTCCTGGCTTCTGATGGACCGCTTTTTGGCTTCTCCGGCGAAAGGAAAGAGGTGGAAGGAGGAGTAGGCTTGCATGTGAGGCTTGGGGGCGTCTCACGGAACTGTCGGTTCGTAATCGTGGACGTCCCGAGTAGTTACAATGCCATCTTTGGGCGCCCCCTCATCAGCGCCTTTCGCTGTGTACCCTCCTCGTACCACCAATGCCTCAAGTTCAACAATGGAGGGGTGCAGGTTAGGATCAGGGGGGATCCGAAGATGGCAAGGCAGTGCTATGTGACGGCGGTTAACACCGTGTCGTGGATGGAGGAGGCAGAGGAGTTGGAGAGGGAGATGGCTGAGCAGGAAGGAGTTGAGGAAGGGGGGATGAGCCTGGGAGAGGCGATGGAGGTTGCTGAGGAGATGGCGGAGGCAGAGGAGTTGGGGGAGATCAGCCCAGAAGAGGCGAGAGGAGTGGTGGATGAAGAAGAGCAGAGGCAGGAGGAGAACCTGGAGGAGGCGATGGAAGTTGATGAGGTTGGGGGAGAAGAGCTCGAGTTTGAGCGGGAAGAGGCAAGGGTAAGTTGGGAGCGGTCGGGGCTGGAGCCGGCCGAAGAGGTGGTGGAGATGGAGGTGCTTACAAGAGCGGGGGAGGCGCAAAGGATTCGGATCAGCGGAGGCTTGAGCCTTGAGGATCAGGAGCGGATGCGAGCCTGCATCCAGGGCAACGTCGACATCTTCGCTTGGAGCGCGGCAGACATGCCGGGCATCGACGCGGACGTGGCCTGTCATCGCTTGAACCTGGATTCTAGAGCCCGCCCCATACGCCAAAAGATGAGGGCCATCGCCACCAAGCTAGAAGCCCCCATCCGAGAGGAGGTCAAAAAGCTCCTGGACGCAGGCTTCATCTCAGAGATCCAGTATCCAGGCTGGATCTCCAACGTGGTAATGGTAAAGAAGGGAGGAGGAAAATGGCGCATGTGTATTGATTTTTCCTTATTAAATAAATCATGCCCCAAAGATTGTTACCCTTTGCCTCGAATCGACGCGCTGGTTGACTCAGCCGTCGGTTTTTCTCTTATGAGTTTTTTAGATGCATTTTCAGGTTACCACCAGATCCGGATGCACCCTCCTGATGTCAAGGATGTTTCCTTCATCACAAGAGAGGGATGCTTCAGCTATAAGATGATGCCCTTCGGATTGAAGAATGCAGGGGCAACATACCAACGCATGATGGATCGAATCTTTCGAGATCAAAGGGGAAGGAACCTGGAGGTCTACGTGGACGACCTCATGGTCAAGAGCAAGTGTGTTGTTTCCCACTTGCGGGACTTGGAGGAAACGTTCGCCACCCTGCGGAAGTTCAAGATGAGGTTGAACCCCTTGAAGTGCGTCTTCGGGGCTAGTCGCGGCAAATTCCTCGGGCACCTCTTGACTCCCGCGGGGGTGGAACCCAACCCCGATAAGGTTAAGGCTATTCTAGACCTAGAATCGCCTCGCGACGCCAAGGAGGTCCAGCGCTTGGCCGGGAAGTTGGCCGGGTTAAGCAGGTTCCTCTCTCGGTCAGGGGATAGATGTTCCTCCTTCTTCAAAGTACTTCGTGGCAACCAAGCATTCGAATGGACGGCCGAGTGTGAAGAGGCTTTTCAGGGGCTGAAGAGGCAACTCTCCCGAGCTCCGTTACTTCAAAGCCCGAAGGAGGGGGAGGACCTAGCCTTGTATTTAGGAGTGGGAGGAGAGGCGGTGAGCTCCGTCTTGGTTAGGGAAGAGGGGAAGAAGCAGTTACCTGTCTATTATGTCAGCCGAATCTTAAAAAAGGCGGAGCTCCGATACCCCATCCTGGAGAAGCTAGCATATGCTTTGGTCATCTCAGCTAGGAAGCTTCGCCCTTACTTTCAAGCACACTCGATTAGGGTGATAACCGACCATCCCCTTCGCAAGGTCTTGGAGGGGGTGGAACACTCAGGAAGGTTGGCCAAGTGGTCCATCGAGCTAAGCGAGTTTGACATCTCTTTCGTCCCGAGGCTCTCTATCAAAGCCCAGACCGTAGCGGATTTCCTGGCGGACTATGTTACCGAGGCGGAGGCTGAAGAACCAAAGCCGCAAGAAGCGTGGAAGATGGTGGTCGACGGGGCCTCAGGAAGACACTCCCTGGGAGGAGGTGTGGTGTTGGTAAGTCCTCAGGGAGTTACCATAGAGCAAGCAGTGACCTTCCATTTCCCTGTAACCAATAACCAAGCGGAGTATGAGGCAGTGATAGCTGGCCTTCGCTTGGCAAAGGAGCTGGAAATCCAGGATGTGGAGGCCTTCACCGACTCAATGGTGGTAGCATCGCAGATCCGAGGCGAGTTCGAGGCCCGGGAGCCTACCCTCGCAAGATATCTATCAAAGGTAAGAACTATTATTGGAGGTTTCCGTTCTTTTTCTATTCAATATGTTCCCAGGGAGGAAAGCATGGCAGCTGATCGACTGGCGAAGTTCGGGCCTCGGGGAGGAGGTACCCTAACCGAACTATTCCGACCAGCCATTGAAGAGGGGGAGTTGATGGAGGTGAATCGGCGGTCCTCATGGATGGATCCATTGGTGACTTTCTTAACCACAGGGGAACTGTCGGAAGAAGTCAAGGATGCAAAGAGCTTCAGGCACAAGGCGGCTCATTACCTGATGCTGGAAGGGAGCTTGCATCGGAAGATGTTGTCAGGGCTCCTTGCGAGATGCGTAACCGAAGAGGAAGTCCCGAGGATCTTGGAAGAGGTACATTCTGGAGAGTGCGGCAGCCATTCAGGGGGAAGGACATTGGAAGCGAGGGTGATAAGGCAGGGATATTTTTGGCGGACCATAAGGAGGGATACAGCTGAATTCGCAAGAAGGTGTCGGAAGTGCCAAGTACATGCTCCTCTCCAGCTCTTGCCCGCCCAAAGACTTCGAAGCATCACGGCGCCATGGCCCTTCGCCATTTGGGGGATGGACCTAGTTGGACCCTTCCCTCCAGCTAGCGGGCAAAGGAGGTTCCTCCTAGTGATGATTGACTACTTCTCCAAATGGCTGGAGATCAAGCCGTTAGCCAAGGTAACCTCCCAGGTCATCAGAAACTTCGTTTGGGGGGAAATCATTTGCAGGCACGGGTTGCCCCAAGCGATAGTGACAGACAATGGACCTCAGTTTGCCAGTGAAGAATTCATCAGCTTCTGCACCCAGTTGGGGATCGATCTCAGGTTCGCCTCTGTCCATCATCCTCGGAGCAATGGCCAGGTGGAGGCGGCGAACAAGGTCATTGTCAACTTGCTCAAAAAGAAGGTGGAGAACCTGAAGGGTAACTGGGTGGAACAGCTCCCTTCCGTCCTGTAGGCCTTGCGAACAACTCCGAACACGGCCACAGGAGAGACCCCCTTCAAGCTCTCTCATGGGTGCGAGGCTGTCCTCCCGGTGGAGTTCGAGGTTCGGTCCCCAAGGGTCACGGCCGCAGGTGAGGGAAGCGAAGCTTGGAGGTTGGAGAATGAGGAAGGGTTGCGCCTCTCATTAGATATGGTGGAAGAGCTGCGGGATGTTGCTGCCATCAGACAAGAAGAAATAAAACGGCGAATGGCTCGGTACTTCGATAAGCACATCAGAGTCAAGCAATTCACCGAGGGGGATCTGGTACTGAAAAAGGTCGACGCTGCAGGAAGGTCGGCCGCTGTTGGTAAGCTCAACCCTAGCTGGGAGGGGCCTTATATAGTAGAGAAGGCTCTGGTTAACGGAGGCTACTATCTCCAGGATGCGGAGGGAAGGACCTTGAGTCACACCTGGAGTGGTGATGACCTGAAGCGCTTCTACCCGTAAGGGGAAAGAAGGATTGTAATGTTGTAAATAACTATTGCATTTTCAATAAGTTTATTTCAGAATATTGACTATCTCTAAGTATGCAATCTTTATGCTTTTTGTTTCAACTGGCTATGATCCCTCATCTCAGTGATAGAATAGGCCTGGTTGAAGGAATCTTCATCGACACCCCGAGCTCGGCTCGGCCCCAGGTAGATCCGCTGCGCAGGCTCTCATCTAGCTGGCAGGTCCGAAGGCTCGCCTGTGGGGGAGAGGTTTGGTTATCTTCATCAACACCCCGAGCTCGGCTCGGCCCCAGGTAGACCCGCTGCGCAGGCTCTCATCTAGCTGGCAGGTCCGAAGGCTCGCCTGTGGGGAGAGGTTTGGTTATCTTCATCAACACCCCGAGCTCGGCTCGGCCCCAGGTAGACCCGCTGCGCAGGCTCTCATCTAGCTGGCAGGTCTGAAGGCTCGCCTGTGGGGGAGAGGTTTGGTTATCTTCATCAACACCCCGAGCTCGGCTCGGCCCCAGGTAGACCCGCTGCGCAGGCTCTCATCTAGCTGGCAGGTCCGAAGGCTCGCCTGTGGGGGAGAGGTTTGGTTATCTTCATCAACACCCCGAGCTCGGCTCGGCCCCAGGTAGACCCGCTGCGCAGGCTCTCATCTAGCTGGCAGGTCCGAAGGCTCGCCTGTGGGGGGAGAGGTTTGGTTATCTTCATCAACACCCCGAGCTCGGCTCGGCCCCAGGTAGACCCGCTGCGCAGGCTCTCATCTAGCTGGCAGGTCCGAAGGCTCGCCTGTGGGGGAGAGGTTTGGTTATCTTCATCAACACCCCGAGCTCGGCTCGGCCCCAGGTAGACCCGCTGCGCAGGCTCTCATCTAGCTGGCAGGTCCGAAGGCTCGCCTGTGGGGGAGAGGTTTGGTTATCTTCATCAACACCCCGAGCTCGGCTCGGCCCCAGGTAGACCCGCTGCGCAGGCTCTCATCTAGCTGGCAGGTCCGAAGGCTCGCCTGTGGGGGAGAGGTTTGGTTATCTTCATCGACACCCCGAGCTCGGCTCGGCCCCAGGTAGACCCGCTGCGCAGGCTCTCATCTAGCTGGCAGGTCCGAAGGCTCGCCTGTGGGGGATAGGTTGGCTCTTGTGATACTTTGTTCTTAGCCACTTCAACGACACCCCGAGCTCGGCTCGGCCCCAGGTAGACCCGCTGCGCAGGCTCTCATCTAGCTGGCAGGTCCGAAGGCTCGCCTGTGGGGGATAGGTTGGCTCTTGTGATACTTTGTTCTTAGCCACTCCAACGACACCCCGAGCTTGGCTCGGCCCCAGGCAGACCCGCTGCGCAGGCTCCCACCAAGCTGGCAGGTCCGAAGGCTCGCCTGCGGGGGATAGGTGGAGTCCTTGACCTTTTGATCCTTGGTTCTTGATTGGTAGCTACTACGTTACAACGAGCTCGGCTCAAACCCCGGTAGACCCGCTGCGCAGGCACCCATGTAAGCTAGCAGGTCCAACGGCTCGCCGGCGGGGTAGGGGTTTGATTGGTTGGAAAAATATGTGGGCAGGGCCCTGACCTAGACCGGGGACAAATCCCTAAAGGGTCTCGGCTCAGGGGTCTCGGCCAGTAAAGGTCTCGGCTCAGGGGTCTCGGCCAGTAAAAGTCGCGGCCCGGAGGTTTCGGCCAGTGAGGATCCCGGCCCAGAGGTCTCGGCCAGCAAAGGTCTCGGCAAAAGGAGGCTCTCGCAAAAAGAAAGCTCCCGGCGAGCCCAGGCAGGACGATTCAATCGACGATGCGAGGTTCCCGCCTAGCTGGTCTCTAAGGAAGGTCACCCTAAAGAGACTAAGGGTCTCGGCGGAAGCTCGCGCGGAGGTCATTCGGCAGAGTAATACACTTTCAAAGCACGCGTGGATAATAATAATAAAAAAAAAGAGGAGAAGTGAAAAATGAAAATGAGACTACTTTATAAAGAAGTTAATTACAGAGGGAGGTTCCCGCTCATTACAAAAAGATATTCAAAATAAAAGACACCTCAGGGGGACGCGCTGTAGTCCCCACTGGTGCTCTCGCTTGAATCATCGCCAGAGCCTTCCCCGGACGTCTCGTCAACAGCGGTAGAGAACCTCCGGACATCTGAGAGCGGCGAGTCCGGCGCGCCCGGGGGTTTGGGAACCGGGTCGTAAAGCCAAGGGAGAAGTTGGCGAGCGTCGATGGTCGCGCCGTCCTCCCGGAGCAGCTCGACGTCTCACAGCGTCTCGAGCGTCAGCCTGACGGTCGCTTGAGCGTTGGCTTGAAGCAGCTTACCGACGTCATACTCCGAGAGGTAGCGACTCCGCAACCTCTCATCTAGCTCCGGGGGCGGGACCTTCGCCAGCTCTGCGCGGAGCTGTTCCCTCAGGAGGACGCTCTCGCAGCGCGCGTTGGCCAGCTCTGCGCGAAGCTCCCTGACTTGGGCGGAATCCTGCAAAAGGGAAAGGATTTTAGTCTAGACGCGTTACACAGTAGAAACTTCGAGGAAACGGGGACAAGGGTTCAGGAGGATCTCGCCTACCTCGGTCGCGGGGCGCAGAGACAGCGCCAATTTGGCATCCGCGAGCTCCTGTTGAGCTCTCGCGAGTTCTTCTTCCGCGGCATGCGCGCGAGCTATCGCGTCCTCCCTCGCCTTGCGCATATCCGTGAAGTTCTTGTCAATGGTGATGCTTCGACGCGCACACATATGTGTAAGCTCGAACCCGCGCATTACGGCCCGAGTGGCGTCGAAGGCTAGAAGGCGGGTAGGCGTCTGGTCGAACACGCTGGCATCTTCCCGGCTGTATAGACCATACCCAAGCGAGAAGGCCTCGCCGGTCACATTTTCCCCCTCCGCCCATCGGGGAAGGAGGGTCGAAACCCTGATTGAGTTTGTCTTGGGGTCCCATTCCATCTGGGGCTTCCCCTCCGAGTCGGCGTACCTGACGCCCAAACCAAAGTTCCGGTGCCCTCTCGGCACCTCCTGGGGCGGGACGTTGGCGGAGGTCTCGGCGGCAACCACTTCTCCCCCAGCCTCGCCTACGGCCGATGTGTTCCTGGCGGAAGCCTCGGCACGGCTCTTGGCGGCGGCGGCGGCATCCATCTCACTGGCCCTCTGAAGGATCGCTTCAAAGGACCTGCCCTCAGGAGGAGGTTGGACGGGCGAGACCGCCAACGATTTCCCCTTGTCGACGGCAGAAGGCTTGGGCCTCTTCAACGCGCGGAGAGGAGGAAGGGTGGCCTTCCGCTTCTTGGCCGCTGGCGGCAGGGAAGGGACTGGATCTTCTCGGCAGGCGCTGGCGCTAGCCTCCGCGAGCGCAAGGGGGCCTCTCGCTGCCAGACCCTCGACACCCCGGCCTGCGGCGAAGGGTTGGCGCAGAGGGACCTCCCGCTCTCCTGCAAAGTAAAAACGCTTTAGCACTTCAGCGCAAGAAAATCTTTGATAGAAAAAGGGAATCTGAGGCGAGACCGTACCTTCGCCCGATTGAACAAGTGGGAGGGAGTCGACGTCCCGCAGAAGATAGGGGACGTCGAACTCCTTGGTCCCGAAGAATTCCAGGATTGCGCTTTCGCGCGATCCCAGAGCGGGCGGCTTGTAGGCAGCGTCTTCATACTGGACGGGCTGAAGCGGGACGTTGCCGAAGTCCCCGCTGACGTAAACGAACTTCTCGCCCCAATGGTGGTGCTTATTGGCGAGACCGGTAACCTCGAGCTGTTGCCCGGAGAAGAAAAACTACCCCCCTTGGCACGGAAGTTGAATAGCTTCCGGAAGATGGGCAGACTAAACTCGATCCTCTCGGATCGCATATAGCATATGAATGCTATAAGGATCGCGACAGAGTTCGGGTTTAGCTGGGCGGGCACCACCCCATAATAGCGGAGAGCTAACCGAACCTCCGGCCACAGGGGGAGGCGGAAGCCCACCTCGAAATGCTCGAGGGGGATGGCAAGCTCTCCCGCCCCGGGGGTATTCACCCTGTCATGATTCCCCGGGTTCCGCGCCGAGAAGCCGGCGGGAACGTAGCGGTCGACGATCACGTTGTATTCGTCGAGGGTGAGCTTGCAGGAAGGGAAGAGATGTTTTTGGAAGGCTTCCGCGCAATGGGCGCGACCCTTGCTCTCGCCAGGCATGGCTAGTTCGTGAGTAAGAGCGAGAGCTGTAGGGGAGTCGAAGCGGAAGCAAGAACGCGAGAGCGCGGAGGGAAGGCTGAGGTTCCGGATCGGAGAAATAAATGCGGTTGGTGGGCTTCTCTATTTATAGGGAATCGAAGTCATCATGAGTTCATCCGGCGGAGAGAGAAAGTGACAGCGGAGTACAGCTGTCAGAATCCGGGCTAACGGCGCCTCGGTTCTCCCCCTCAGGATGACGGCGGTCAACGGTCGCTTCGGGTTTCGACGCGATTGCCTGGATCGGCGCAAGCCTCCTAGACTGGCGCAAGCCTCCTGGGTTAACGCGAACCTCCTAGATCAGCGCAAGCATCCTAGATCGGGGTAAGCGCCTTGACTAAAAAGCCCCGCAGAACGATAAAAAGGAAAGGGGAAAGAGAGACATGGGTAGAAGCGAGACTCTCGCTAGCGCAAGCTGGATAAAAACTTAATTAATAATAATGTTTATTACAGACGTTGAAAAAGAGAAACAAGGGGAGAAGAAAAAAAAAAAAAAAAAGAGAGATACATTTTCATAGCGTGAAGGCTAGTAGGGTTTCCAGCTCCATCGTCCCCGTTCTCGCCGCCTAGTCCTTGGGGGCGCCAACGGGTTGAAGTAAGACGATAGCGTGGTACACCCAAGGTTGATCTGCCTGGCGTAGTCCCGGATCTGCGAGATGCACCTCCCTGGCGAAGACTCGGCGGAAGGCCCGCGCGGGCAATCAGTCTCGCCCAAGAAGAAGTCCCGCTCCAGAGCCTCCAGTCTTTGCTCCACGGATTCGCGGAACGCTTTCGCCGCGGCAGCATGGGCACGGTCTCGCCGGACAAGCTTGGCCAGGATGGCCGAGATCTTCCTCCGTCTCCCCTTCGCGCTCCCTGCACTGTTCAGGGTTTCCTCTATCTCGCCAGACGAAGGGAGGGGGGACTCTTCATCCTCTTCTTCCTCATCTTCTTCTTCCTCTTCCTCTCCTTCCTCATTGACTTCCAAGCCAGGATCACCTGCGGAAGAAACACGCGAGAATTTTGGTCAAGACATGATGATCGACAGTCCGACAAAGTTTTCGCATACCTGCGGCTGGGCGAGAACCGTCAGCCAAAGTTGGACGAGAAGGCCCGGCCCCTCCGTTGGTTCCGTAAAGGAGGTGAAGAGGCTTGCCCAGCCCCGGGCGGAAGGGCTCGCGCACGATGATCCCGGCCTGGCCGGAAGCATGAGGGGAATGGTCTTCTCTCAAGGGGCGATCAGCATCCTTGAGAGTAGCGGAAGGTTTAGAAGCCCCCCCCGCCTGCAGGAGAGGATTGGCCACCGCGGGAGGCACTTCGGCGGTTCTCGCTTCATCTTCCCGGGTGGATAGACCCGGGTCGGCAGGAGCTGGCACTGCGAGAAGACGGTTCAGAAAAGAAAGGGTCTGGTTGAAATATTGACAAGGGAAAATGTACCTATCGTTCCAGTCTCGGCGGGAGGAATCCTCTCCGAGACCCGTGTTTGGCCCTCGGGGGGTAGGTTCGAAGAGCTGGGCGGAATTTCGGCGTCATTATCGGGAGCGGACTCCTGCGAAAGCATACTTTAATCATCGAATCTAATGTACAGTTAGCTCGGTAGGCACGGGCGAAAGGCTCACCTTCTGCAGGGAAGAATCTCCGGCAGGATTGGGAGTGGGGGAAGGAGGATCCCTGTTCTCGCGAGAAAGGTCCCGCCGGACCGCCTTCGCCCTTTTCTTTTCCTTCTTCTTCGGCTCCGAAGGCCCGGCGGTCGAAGTCTTTTTCGCTAACCATGGAGCCACCGCCGCACAGTTAGCCAAGGCCCGCGCAAAGTGGTCCATCGAGCTAAGCGAGTTTGACATCTCTTTCGTCCCGAGGCTCTCTATCAAAGCCCAGGCCGTAGCGGATTTCCTGGCGGACTATGTTACCGAGGCGGAGGCTGAAGAACCAAAGCCGCAAGAAGCGTGGAAGATGGTGGTCGACGGGGCCTCAGGAAGGCACTCCCTGGGAGGAGGTGTGGTGTTAGTAAGCCCTCAGGGAGTTACCATAGAGCAAGCCGTGACTTTCCATTTCCCTGTAACCAACAACCAAGCAGAGTATGAGGCTGTGATCGCCGGCCTTCGCTTGGCAAAGGAGTTGGAAATCCAGGATGTGGAAGCCTTCACCGACTCAATGGTGGTAGCATCGCAGATCCGAGGCGAGTTTGAGGCCCGGGAGCCGGCCCTCGCGAGGTATCTATCTAAGGTAAGAGCCATCATTGGGGGTTTCCGTTCATTCTCTATTCGACATGTCCCCAGGGAGGAAAGCGCGGCAGCTGATCGACTGGCGAAGTTCGGGCCTCGGGGAGGAGGTACCCTAACCGAACTATTCCGACCAGCCATTGAAGAGGGGGAGTTGATGGAGGTGAATCGGCGGTCCTCATGGATGGATCCATTGGTGACTTTCTTAACCACAGGAGAACTGTCGGAAGAAGTCAAGGATGCAAAGAGCTTCCGGCACCAGGCGGCTCATTACCTGATGCTGGACGGGAGCTTGCATCGGAAGATGTTGTCAGGGCTCCTCGCGAGATGCGTAACCGAAGAGGAAGTCCCGAGGATCCTGGAAGAGGTGCATTCTGGAGAGTGCGGCAGCCATTCGGGGGGAAGGACATTGGAAGCAAGGGTGATAAGGCAGGGATATTTCTGGCGGACCATAAGGAAGGATACAGCTGAATTCGCAAGGAGGTGTCGGAAGTGCCAAGTACATGCTCCTCTCCAGCTCTTGCCCGCCCAAAGACTTCGAAGCATCACGGCGCCATGGCCCTTCGCCATTTGGGGGATGGACCTGGTTGGACCCTTCCCTCCAGCTAGCGGGCAAAGGAGGTTCCTCCTAGTGATGATTGACTACTTCTCCAAATGGCTGGAGATCAAGCCGTTAGCCAAGGTAACCTCCCAGATCATCAGAAACTTCGTTTGGGGGGAAATCATTTGCAGGCACGGATTGCCCCAAGCGATAGTGACAGACAATGGACCTCAGTTTGCCAGTGAAGAATTCATCAGTTTCTGCACCCAATTGGGGATTGACCTCAGGTTCGCCTCTGTCCATCATCCTCGGAGCAATGGTCAGGTGGAGGCGGCAAACAAAGTCATCATCAACTTGCTCAAAAAGAAGGTGGAAAATCTGAAGGGTAGCTGGGTGGAACAGCTCCCTTCTGTCCTGTGGGCCTTGCGAACAACTCCGAACACGGCCACTGGAGAGACCCCCTTCAAGCTCTCTCACGGGTGTGAGGCTGTCCTCCCGGTGGAGTTCGAGGTTCGGTCCCCAAGGGTCGCGGCCGCAGCGGAGGGAAGCGAAGCTTGGAGGTTGGAGAACGAGGAAGGGTTGCGCCTCTCATTAGATATGGTGGAAGAGCTGCGGGATGTTGCCGCCATCAGGCAGGAGGAAATAAAACGGCGAATGGCTCGGTACTTCGATAAGCATATCCGAGTCAAGCAATTCGCCGAGGGGGATCTAGTATTGAAAAAGGTCGACGCTGCGGGAAGGTCGGCCGCGGTTGGTAAGCTCAACCCTAGCTGGGAAGGGCCTTATATAGTAGAGAAGGCTCTGGTTAACGGAGGTTACTATCTCCAGGATGCGGAAGGAAGGACCTTGAGTCACACCTGGAGTGGTGATGACCTGAAGCGCTTCTACCCATAGGAGGAAAGAAGGATTGTAATGATCGTAAACAACTATTGCATTTTCGATAAGTTTATTTCAGAATATTGACTGCTTCCGAGTACACAATCTTTAAGTCTCTTTTGTTTTTACCGACTATGACTCCTCTCCTCGATGATGGAATAGACCAGGTTTGGTTATCCTCAACGACACCCCGAGCTCGGCTCGGCCCCAGGTAGACCCGCTGCGCAGGCTCTCATCTAGCTGGCAGGTCCGAAGGCTCGCCTGTGGGGGATAGGTTGGCTCTTGTGATACTTTGTTCCTAGCCACTTCAACGACACCCCGAGCTCGGCTCGGCCCCAGGTAGACCCGCTGCGCAGGCTCTCATCTAGCTGGCAGGTCCGAAGGCTCGCCTGTGGGGGATAGGTTGGCTCTTGTGATACTTTGTTCCTAGCCACTTCAACGACACCCCGAGCTCGGCTCGGCCCCAGGTAGACCCGCTACGCAGGTTCTCATCTAGCTGGCAGGTCCGAAGGCTCGCCTGTGGGGGATAGGTTGGCTCTTGTGATACTTTGTTCCTAGCCACTTCAACGACACCCCGAGCTCGGCTCGGCCCCAGGTAGACCCGCTGCGCAGGCTCTCATCTAGCTGGCAGGTCCGAAGGCTCGCCTGTGGGGGATAGGTTGGCTCTTGTGATGCTTTGTTCCTAGCCACTTCAACGATACCCCGAGCTCGGCTCGGCCCCAGGTAGACCCGCTGCGCAGGCTCTCATCTAGCTGGCAGGTCCGAAGGCTCGCCTGTGGGGGATAGGTTGGCTCTTGTGATACTTTGTTCCTAGCCACTTCAACGACACCCCGAGCTCGGCTCGGCCCCAGGTAGACCCGCTGCGCAGGCTCTCATCTAGCTGGCAGGTCCGAAGGCTCGCCTGTGGGGGATAAGTTGGCTCTTGTGATACTTTGTTCCTAGCCACTTCAACGACACCCCGAGCTCGGCTCGGCCCCAGGTAGACCCGCTGCGCAGGCTCTCATCTAGCTGGCAGGTCCGAAGGCTCGCCTGTGGGGGATAGGTTGGCTCTTGTGATACTTTGTTCCTAGCCACTTCAACGACACCCCGAGCTCGGCTCGGCCCCAGGTAGACCCGCTGCGCAGGCTCTCATCTAGCTGGCAGGTCCAGGCTCGCCTGTGGGGGATAGGTTGGCTCTTGTGATACTTTGTTCTTAGCCACTTCAACGACACCCCGAGCTCGGCTCGGCCCCAGGCAGACCCGCTGCGCAGGCTCCCACCAAGCTGGCAGGTCCGAAGGCTCGCCTGCGGGGGATAGGTGGAGTCCTTGACCTTTTGATCCTTGGTTCTTGATTGGTAGTTACTACGTTACAACGAGCTCGGCTCAAACCCCGGTAGACCCGCTGCGCAGGCGCCCATATAAGCTAGCAGGTCCAACGGCTCGCCGGCGGGGTAGGGGTTTGATTGGTTGGAAAAATATGTGGGCAGGACCCTGACCTAGACCGGGGCAAATCCCTAAAGGGTCTCGGCTCAGGGGTCTCGGCCAGTAAAGGTCTCGGCTCAGGGGTCTCGGCCAGTAAAGGTCTCGGCTCAGAGGTCTCGGCCAGTAAAAGTCTTGGCTTGGAGGTCTCGGCAGATCGCGGCCCGGAGGTTTCGGCCAGTAAGGATCCCGGCCCAGAGGTCTCGGCCAGCAAAGGTCTCGGCTAAAGGAGGTTCTCGCATAAGAAAGCTCCCGGCGGACCTAGGCAGGAAGATTCAATCGACGACGCGAGGTTCCCGCCTAGCTGATCTCTAAGGAAGGTCACCCTAAAGAGACTAAGGGTCTCGGCGGAAGCTCGCGCGGAGGTCATTCGGCAGAATAATATACTTTCAAAGCACGCATGGATAATAATAAAAAAAAAGGGGGGAAATGAAAAATGAAAATGAGACATTACTTTATAAAAAAGTTAATTACAGAAGGAGGTTCTCGCTCATTACAAAAAGATATTCAAAATAAAAGACACCTCAGGGGGACGCGCTGTAGTCCCCACTGGTGCTCTCGCTTGAATCATCGCCAGAGCCTTCCCCGGACGTCTCGTCAACAGCGGTAGAGGACCTCGGGACGTCTGAGAGCGGCGAGTCCGGCGCGCCCGGGGGTTTGGGAACTGGGTCGTAAAGCCAAGGGAGAAGTTGGCGAGCGTCGATGGTCGCGCCGTCCTCCCGGAGCAGCTCGACGTCTCGCAGCGTCTCGAGCGTCAGCCTGACGGTCGCTTGAGCGTTGGCTTGAAGCAGCTTATCGACGTCATACTCCGAGAGGTAACGACTCCGCAACCTCGCATCTAGCTCCGGGGCGGGACCTTCGCCAGCTCTGCGCGGAGCTGTTCCCTCAGGAGGACGCTCTCGCAGCGCGCGTTGGCCAGCTCTACGCGAAGCTCCCTGACTTGGGCGGAATCCTGCAAAAGGGATAAAAGATTTTAGTCTAGACGCATTACACAGTAGAAACTTCGAGGAAACGGGGACAAGGGTTCAGGAGGATCTCGCCTACCTCGGTCGCGGGGCGCAGAGACAGCGCCAATCTAGCATCCGCGAGCTCCTGTTGAGCTCTCGCGAGTTCTTCTTCCGCGGCATGCGCGCGAGCTATCGCGTCCTCCCTCGCCTTGCGCATATCAGTGAAGTTCTTGTCAATGGTGATGCTTCGACGCGCACACATATGTGTAAGCTCGAACCCGCGCATTACGGCCCGGTGGCGTCGAAGGCTAGAAGGCGGGTAGGCGTCTGGTCGAACACGCTGGCATCTTCCCGGCTGTAGAGACCATATCCAAGCGAGAAGGCCTCGCCGGTCACATTTTCCCCCTCCGCCCATCGGGGAAGGAGGGTCGAAACCCTGATTGAGTTTGTCTTGGGGTCCCATTCCATCTGAGGCTTCCCCTCCGAGTCGGCGTACCTGACGCCTAAACCAAAGTTCCGGTGCCCTCTCGGCACCTCCTGGGGCGGGATGTTGGCGGAGGTCTCGGCGGCGACCACTTCTCCCCCAGCCTCGCCTACGGCCGGTGTGTTCCTGGCGGAAGCCTCGGCGCGGCTCTTGGCGGCGGCATCCATCTCACTGGCCCTCTGAAGGATCGCTTCAAAGGACCTGCCCTCAGGAGGAGGTTGGACGGCCGAGACCGCCAACGATTTCCCCTTGTCGGCGGCAGAAGGCTTGGGCCTCTTCAGCGCGCGGAGAGGAGGAAGGGTGGCCTTCCGCTTCTTGGCCGGTGGCGGCATGGAAGGGGTTGGATCTTCTCGGCAGGCGCTGGCGCTAGCTTCCGCGAGCGCAAGGGGGCCTCTCGCTGCCAGACCCTCGACACCCCATCCTGCGGCGAAAGGTTGGCGCAGAGGGACCTCCCGCTCTCCTGCAAAGTAAAAACGCTTTAGCACTTCAGCGCAAGAAAATCTTTGATAGAAAAAGGGAATCTGAGGCGAGACCGTACCTTCGCCCGATTGAACAAGTGGGAGGGAGTCGACGTCCCGCAGAAGATAGGGGACGTCGAACTCCTTGGTCCCGAAGAATTCCAGGATTGCGCTCTCGCGCGATCCCAGAGCGGGCGGCTTGTAGGCAGCGTCTTCATACTGGACGGGCTGAAGCGGGACGTTGCCGAAGTCCCCGCTGACGTAAACGAACTTCTCGCCCCAATGGTGGTGCTTATTGGCGAGACCGGTAACCTCGAGCTGTTGCCCGGAGAAGAAAACTACCCCCCCCTTGGCACGGAAGTTGAATAGCTTCCGGAAGATGGGCAGACTAAACTCGATCCTCTCGGATCGCATATAGCATATGAATGCTATAAGGATCGCGACAGAGTTCGGGTTTAGCTGGGCGGGCACCACCCCATAATAGCGGAGAGCTAACCGAACCTCCGGCCACAGGGGGAGGCGGAAGCCCACCTCGAAATGCTCGAGGGGGATGGCAAGCTCTCCCGCCCCGGGAGTATTCACCCTATCATGATTCCCCGGGTTCCGCGCCGAGAAGCCGGCGGGAACGTAGCGGTCGACGATCACGTTGTATTCGTCGAGGGTGAGCTTGCAGGAAGGGAAGAGGTGTTTCTGGAAGGCTTCCGCACAATGGGCGCGACCCTTGCTCTCGCCAGGCATGGCTAGTTCGTGAGTAAGAGCGAGAGCTGTAGGGGGGTCGAAGCGGAAGCAGGAACGCGAGAGCACGGAGGGAAGGCTGAGGTTCCGGATCGGAGAAGTAAATGCGGTTGGTAGACTTCTCTATTTATAGGGAATCATAGTCATCATGAGTTCATCCGGCAGAGAGAGAAAGTGACAGCGGAGTACAGCTGTCAGAATCCGGGCTAACGGCGCCTCGGTTCTCCCCCTCAGGATGACGGCGGTCAACGGTCGCTTCGGGTTTCGACGCGACTGCCTGGATCGGCGCAAGCCTCCTAGACTGGTGCAAGCCTCCTGGGTTAACGCAAACCTCCTAGATCAGCGCAAGCATCCTAGATCGGGGTAAGCGCCTTGATTAAAAAGCCCCGCAGAGCGATAAAAAGGAAAGGGAAAAGAGAGACATGGGTAGAAGCGAGACTCTCGCTAGCGCAAGCTGGATAAAACTTAATTAATAATAATGTTTATTACAGAAGAAAAAAGAGAAACAAGGGGAGAAGAAAAAAGAGATACATTAAGATTCAGAGCGTGAAGGCTAGTAGGGTTTCCAGCTCCATCGTCCCCGTTCTCGCCGCCTAGTCCTTGGGGCGCCGACGGGTTGAAGTAAGACGATAGCGTGGTACACCCAAGGTTGATCCGCCTGGCGTAGTCCCGGATCTGCGAGATGCACCTCCCTGGCGAAGACTCGGCGGAAGGCCCGCGCGGGCAATCAGTCTCGCCCAAGAAGAAGTCCCGCTCCAGAGCCTCCAGTCTTTGCTCCACGGATTCGCGGAATGCTTTCGCCGCGGCAGCATGGGCACGGTCTCGCCGGACAAGCTTGGCCAGGATGGCCGAGATCTTCCTCCGTCTCCCCTTCGCGCTCCCTGCACTGTTCAGGGTTTCCTCTATCTCGCCAGACGAAGGGAGGGGGGACTCTTCATCCTCTTCTTCCTCGTCTTCTTCTTCCTCTTCCTCTCCTTCCTCGTTGACTTCCGACCGCAAGCCAGGATCACCTGCGGAAGAAACACGCGAGAATTTTGGTCAAGACATGACGATCGACAGTCCGACAAAGTTTTCGCATACCTGCGGCTGGGCGAGAACCGTCAGCCAAAGTTGGACGAGAAGGCCCGGCCCCTCCGTTGGTTCCGTAAAGGAGGTGAAGAGGCTTGCCCAGCCCCGGGCGGAAGGGCTCGCGCACGATGATCCCGGCCTGGCCGGAAGCATGAGGGGAGTTGTCTTCTCCCAAGGGGCGATCAGCATCCTTGAGAGTAGCGGAAGGTTCAGAAGCCGCCCCCCCGCCTGCAGGAGAGGATTGGCCACCGCGGGAGGCACTTCGGCGGTTCTCGCTTCATCTTCCCGGGTGGATAGACCCGGGTCGGCGGGAGCTGGCACTGCGAGAAGACGGTTCAGAAAAGAAAGGGTCTGGTTGAAATATTGACAAGGGAAAATGTACCTATCGTTCTGGTCTCGGCGGGAGGAATCCTTTCCGAGACCCGTGTTTGGCCCTCGGGGGGATGAGCGGGTAGGTTCGAAGAGCTGGGCGGAATTTCGGCGTCATTATCGGGAGCGGAATCCTGCGAAAGCATACTTTAATCATCGAATCTAATGTACAGTTAGCTCGGTAGGCACGGGCGAAAGGCTCACCTTCTGTAGGGAAGAATCTCCGGCAGGATTGGGAGTGGGGGAAGGAGGATCCCTGTTCTCGCGAGAAAGGTCCCGCCGGACCGCCTTCGCCCTTTTCTTTTCCTTCTTCTTCGGCTCCGAAGGCCCGGCGGTTGAAGTCTTTTTCGCTAACCATGGAGCCACCGCCGCACAGTTAGCCAAGGCCCGCGCTTGGGCAGCGGCTAACCGGTCTTGGAGGTCTTGCGGAAGCGGTTTGGCAGCACGCTTGGAATGCATGGTGTGCTCGCGCGAAAATCCCGGAGGCGAGAGCTCAGTCGGAAAGCCGTATTTTAAGGGCAGGGCGTATGGACGTCCATCAGTGCATATTTATAGCCGCAGTGGGACCCACCAAAAGATTCCCTCGATAGGCGGGCACGTGTCCAGCGAATATTTTGGGGGTTGGACTTGTCTTGTCGAGCGCAGGGCTAGCTCGAAAAGAGCGGGGATTGTGTACAACCCCATATTCGCTGGGTGGGACCCAGAGACACCACTGAGGAATTGGGCTAGGCTCAGGTTAGCCCTGGGTTAGCCCTAAGACATACTTATAGAGTTCTCGCCCTGAAGGGGCTCTCGCCCAAGGCAGATGTTCAAGCTCTCGGCAGGAGAGATCGTCGACCGACCAGGGCAGATGGTCGACCTCTCGGCAGGAGAGATCGTCGAACGACCAAAGCAGAGGGCCTGACCGCGGAAGCTCCCGCACAGGGGAGGCGAGAAGGCCCCAAGAAGGCCCTCAGTCGCGAGCTCTTCGAAACCGTGGAGGGCGCGAACCTCCCTGGCAAGGGGGTCTCGCCAAGGTTGGCCCGGGTGAGGGTCCAGCGAGAGCCTTCTCGGCCAGGGTTCTCGCCAAGTGGGCCCACGTGGTGGGGTCCGACGCTCATAAAGAGGATTATTTTATAATATATTATCCCGAGGTAAAATTACCCAAATGCCCTTTGAATGACAGCGGGATTTGGCTATTGGCAGACCCCTCAGGGATATTTCAGTATTTTTAGGTCAAAGGAAGACTATAAAAAGACCCATAAGGGCTCTTTGGAAGGCAAGTTGATCATTTTCCTCTAACCCTAGTGCCTTTTGAGGAGCTCCCAGCCCAGCATTTGGCTTTGGAGGGGAAGCTCTCAGAGATCTTCCGGGTGTGTGGTGGGACCTCCCAGCTGAGGCTTTGGGTCTGTGTTAGGGCCTTAGCAGCCTGTCAGGGGTCGAGGTTTGAGAGAAGTAGGCATTGACTGCACTTTGGTTCGTGAACATTTGTTGAGGTTATTTTTGGCTTCAACAACTAGCATCTGGTGAAGAAAAGTATTTGTCAGGGAGGTAAAATCTGGACTTCTATTGGGTCGAGGCAGTCTTCCCACGATCACCGCCTAGTCATGGCGTCGCCTAGGCGTCAGGACGCCCAATTATAAACAAGGCGTTGGGCGCCTTATTTTTTTTTAAAAAAAATGGGAATAAATAGCGGTTTCTATTGGGTCGAGGCAGTCTTCCCACGATCACCGCCTAGTCATGGCGTCGCTTAGGCGACGCCTAGGCGTCCAGACGCCCAATTGTAAACAAGGCGTTGAGCGCCTTATTTTTTTAAAAAATATAGGAATAAACAGCGGTTTATATATAAACCATTGTCTATTCTACCCTAAACCCTAGAATAGACTGCGGTTTATATATAAACCGTTGTCTATTCTATCCTGAACCTTAAAATAGATAGCAGTTTATATATAAACCGCTATTTATTCTACCATGAATCCTAGAATAGACGTCGATTTATATATAAACTGTTGTCTATTCTATCCTGAATCTTAGAATAGACAGTAGTTGTTGTAAAAACCGATGTCTATCATATCTATTTTAAACCGTGAGCCGTAAATTTTAGTTTTTACCTCGACTTTTTGGTTCTTATAGTCGCTGCTCTGTTTGAAAAACCTAAAGACGATTTTGTGAAAGTTTCTTCTCTACTTTGCTTCAATTTGATGTTTCTCTTTTGACATATCTCATATTCTCATTTAGGTATATTATTTCTTCATTTTCTCAATTTTGAGCTCTTTGATAATGTCTTTATTATTAGTATTAGTAGTATAAACATTGTGTAGCAATCAGCTACTGAATCTTCCAATCTCATGTTTTGGCTATACTAAATGTATGTAAACAATACAATGTGCATTTTTGTGTTTGATAGCCTAAAAACACACTAACTCTATATATTTGCCTAATTATTGCATTTTAACTTTTATTATACATGTCTAAACCACCCGACTTTATAGCTCTATATTAGCATTTAACACTAACATATATATTTATAAGTGTGATTGTGTGGTGGTACATCAACATCATTGCAGTTTCTTATGAATTTTGTTTAGGGTTTTAAGATGGTTTGGGATTTTTAGGGTTTTCTTATTATAGGAAAATGGCTGATAAAGGATCTTCATCAAGTCAACAGGAGTCTTCACTAAAAGGAATGAATTGAACAAGCTTAGGCTAGAGGGGAAGAAACTTATTATTTTTATGAGTGATAATGGTCGCATTATTCTCGGGTCTGAAACAAATAAATTGATGAGTTTTATGGATTCTTTTGTGAGGTATGTGTCAATTACATATGTTGCATGGAAGGAAGTTGATAAATAACTTAAAGATCAAATATGGACAGAATTAAATGTACGTAACTTTATTATCAGTGATTACATAACTGTGTTGTTTTAGTTAGTTTTTAATTAATATTGTCTATTATTTTCAGATTTATTTTGATAATATTGATGGTCTTCGTAATGCATTAATGAAAAATATAGGTGAAAGTTGGAGGTCTTTGAAATCCAAATTTTTTATCACTTATGTAAATGATGTTGATTTGGAGCATCGATATAATGTTCCTATCAAGTATAACTTTATTACTCCTGAAGGCTGGAGGGTTTTTGTCGAGCATCGCACCACTCCGAAATATATGGTTATGTGTTTTTATTAAATTCAATGCTTTATATCATTTATTAACTTTATAACTTATAAGCAATATAAGTATTAATAAATATTTATTTGTATATGAGAAAAATAAGGTTAATACAAAGAGAGCAAAAACACAGAAGATTTTTCATACTACTTTCAGAATGGGCTATTCTGGATTAGAAAAAAAAATGTTATTAGTTATCTACTTTTCTCTAGTATTTTTTATTTTAAAAATTGGTTTTCTCTATAATTTAAATGATAATTTATTTTCATTTTATTATCAAGGTTGAACAAGGTGCAACTACACTAATTTCACATGTGGAGTTATGGAAAGCGGTCATAAAAGAAAGTCAGGTGAATACATTAATAAAGATGTAGTTGAGTTGACATCTAAAATTATAAGTATAAATATATCATTTCATCATTTGTAAATTATCAATAGTAATATTGCTTGTGAAATATAATTTATTATGTACAATTCTGCATTAATATTATTACGTTTGTTTATGATGAGTTGTCGAGCCAAGAGTGCTGAAATAGTATCACAGGGAAGAGATGGCATCCTTGTATCTGTTTTACGCAAAGAACATCCAGGCAGAGTTAGAGCTGGTGGCAAGTTTTCCACCATTAAAAGTTTTTTCAAAAATGATAGACGGAGTGAGAGGAGATCAGTAGCTCGTATTGAAGATGTGGAAGCTATAGTCCAAGAAAGATTGAGACAATAACAAAAATTATGGAGCTAATAATAACAAGAGCATCAAGTATATATAAGTTAACAACAATAAGAGCATCAGCCTATATAAGTCAACAACAACAAGAGCATCAAACCTATGTAAGTCAACAACAACAAGCGCATCACGCAGAGATGAGTAGTATGAAGAATCAAATTGAAGAACTTATGTGCATGTTTAGTACTGGAACTGGAATAGTTATGTCCACAAGGGTTGCACTTGCACGTGAAACTTCTCAAGACATATCTCGGGTATTATTAACTATTATGTTTAATTATTTATACTTTTATGAAATGTCATGCTCACTTTTTATTGAGCAGGTAATAAATGTTTTTTTGTTATTTTTGGTTTGTCAGTCGGAGCCTGAATTCAGGTCATATGAACATGAGACATTACATGAGCATTTACCTTCTCCGGTATTATAATTAATATTTTTGACTTTTATGTAATCATTGAATTCAATATTGATGTTCAAAATACTAGTTTTTTATTTCCACATAATACAAATGAATCCATTGTCATGTTACCCAGTTTCATAACTATGATGAAGAAATAAAATAAAATAAAATATCTAGTATTAGATCCAACAGTACTTGAGACTGTTTAATCAACAAGTACATACTTTGAAATTTCAGAGTTATATGATTTTCTAAATACGGAAAAAGTTGGAGTTAATATCATATTAACATGTATTGGATGAGTACTGAGTATCAAATATTACAAAATTAAGATTTTTATTAATATATAAATTGATTCTGAATTTACATATTTTTTTGAAGGTACATAGATTTATATTTAAAGAAATTTACATACAATAGAAGTGTATATTTTCATAATCTCACAACTATCTTTGCTTTTGATGATAAATATGTCAATGAACATTCAAAATCACGAGCTGAAGTTCTAAAATCAGATTTAGTCAACTCCAATTGGATTCTTTATTATTTTTGCCCTATAATAGATTGTAAGTATGAAGTATCAATAATTATTGTTATTTTTTATTCAAATTAAGTTTAGTCATGTCCAAAAGGCCCGGGCCCAGTGGGCCGGCCCGGGCCCGGCCCGGCGAAAGCCCAATCCGGCCCGGTCCGGAAGGGCCCTAATTTTGGGGGCTAGCCCGGCTCGATACCCGGCCCGGGTTGGGTCGAGCAAAGCCCTAATTTTGGGTCGGGCCCAGGCGAAGCCCGACCCAGGCCCACAGGCCGGCCCGGCCCTGCTGGCTTCCAATGGCTCTAAGAGTGTTGGAAATCCAATGGCTCTTAAAGCTGTTGGAAGTAGCCAGCAGCTACTGCTGTTGACAGCCGACAAAGCTGTCAACAGCAGCCCTGCTGGCTGCTGTGGCCTAGGGCCTAGGCAATAACCTAGGCCCTAGGCCATTCAAAAAGTAAAAAATATATATATATATTTATTTAAAAAATAAATAAATAAACCTATAACCCCCCCCCCCAGCCCCCTACCCGACCCCCTCTCTCTCTCCACACTCTCTCTCTCACACTTTCTCTCTCTCTCACTTACTTTCTCTCTCTTCCACTCACTTTCTCTCTCTCACTTACTCTCTCCCTCTCTGACTCTCTTAGACTCTTACTCCCTCTCTCTCTCGTCCTCCTCAATGTCGGTGTCGTCGACTCAAAGCACGACCGAAGTGGTGGAGCATAATCGGAGGGCGCCCGTCTGGGAGCATTTCGACAAGGTTAAAGTCGGCGACGAATTCAAGATGCGGTGCAAGTTATGCTCAAAGTTTCTAACTCTTACCGACAACGTACTCAACACTAGCGAGACACATTAAGTCGTGTTTTGCGAAGCAAGCTCCCGAGTCTAGTTAGAGACAAATATCAGCATCAGGACAAATTTGGACATACGATCAAGCAAGACAGCGAAACCTACATGTGAAAAATGTCATCAGATATGGATTGTCATTCAGTCACTACGACAACGATGAGACGACGGAGTACATACACGAATGGCTTCAACCCAAATATTTATAAGTTAGTAGATCCACTATTAGACGTGACGCACTTAAATTATATTTTGATGCAAAACAAGATTTTAAATTTTGAAACTTTCGAGGGACGTGTGAGTTTAACGAGCGACATTTGGAGTAGTAGAGTAAATGTAGGATTATCTTATATTTTTATCACAGCTCATTGGATCGATCCCGTTTCATGGGAGTTAAATAAATGCGTAATATGTTTTGAAGGTTTTGAATTTCAGTACACAGGTAAGGCTATATAGTCAGTAATTATTAAATGTTTGCGTGAATTTAAAATAAAAGATAAAATAATGAGTCTTTCTTTTGATAACGCTAATAATAACAACACCGTAGTAGAGTGGTTAAAACGCGAATTAAAACCAATGCTCAACAGTGTGTTTTTTCACACTCGATGTGTCTGCTACATTTTAAATTTAGTGGGACAAGATAATTTAGAAGCTATGGAACCATATGTTGAAAAAATTTGGACTATGCTTAGATTTATTTATTGTACCAAACAATGAAGTCAAGATTTTCGAAAATTTATGATCGTACAAGAGCAAAAATATTTGAAACATCAATTTGATATGTCTGTAAGATGGAACTCAACATATAAAATGTTAAAAAGAGCATTTCAACAAAAAACATTTCTTATGGAATATTACACTGTGACAAATAATCATGATTTAACTGATAATGATTGAGACGTATTATTACATTATATGGATTTATTAAAATGTTTTTATAGGGCGACTGTTTTTTTATCTGACGTGTATTATCCTACTAGGTCATTAGTAGTTGAAAATTTTGTAAATATCGCACAAAAACTTAACTATTTTAAGCAACACTCCGGATGACTTCCTTTAATTGAAGTAATAGAAGAAGTTTTTTTAAAATATTATAGAGAAATATCTCATGTATTTTTATGCGCCGCCGCTTTAAACCCGTTATTTGCTGTAGACGGCGTAAAAAATTTGATAGATGAAATTAACGTTAATGTTGAAGCCAAAATTGACCCCAACGAATGTTCACAAACCAGAGTGCAGCCGATGCCTACTTCTCTCTTATCTCGACCCTTGACTGGCTGCTAAGGTCCAAAGACTGACCCAAAGCCTCAGCTGGGAGGTCCCACCACACACCCGGAAGATCTCTGAGAGCTTCCCCTCCAAAGCCAAATGCTGGGCTGGGAGCTCCTCAGAAGGCACTAGAGTTGGAGAGTAATGAAAGTCCTGCCTTCCAAAGAGCCCCTATGGGTCTTTTTATAGTCTTCCTTTGACCGGAAAATACTGAAATACCCCTGAGGGGTCTGCCAATAGCCAAATTCCGCTGTCATTCCAAGGGCATTTGGGTAATTTTACCTCGGGATAATATACGTTATAAACTAATCCCCTTTACGGGCGCCGGGCCCTACCACGTGGGCCCACTTGGCGAGAACCCTGGCCGAGAAGGCTCTCGCTGGACCCCCACCCGGGCCAACCTTGGCGACCCCTTGCTAGGGAGGTTCGCGCTCTTCACGGTCTTTAAACTATCGCGACCGAAGGCCTACCTGGGGCCTTCTCGCCTCCCCTGGGCGGGAGCCAGCCCTAAGGCGGAAGCTTCCGTGGTCAGGCCCTCTGCTTCGGTCGTTCGACGATCTCTCCTGCCGAGAGGTCGACCATCTGCCCTGGTTCCCTCAGCTTTCGCCTGCCCTTGGCGAGAGCTCCTATAGGGCGAGAACTCCACAAGCATGCCTCAGGGTTAACCCGAGGTTAGCCTGAGACTAACCCAATCCTGACTGTTGAAGCCTTTGGGTCCTTCCCAGCGAATATGGGGTTGTACACAATCCCCGCTCTTTTCGAGCTAGCCCTGCGCTCGACAAGACAAGTCCAACCCCCAAAATATTCGCTGGACACGTGCCCGCCTATCGAGGGAATCTTTTGGTGGGTCCCACTGCGGCTATAAATATGCACTGATAGGCGTCCATACGCCCTGCCCTTAAAATACGGTTTTCCAACTGAGCTCTCGCCTCAGGGATTTTCGCGCGAGCTTACCATGCATCCCAAACGCGCTGCCAAACCGCTTCCGCAAGACCTCCAAGCCCGGTTAGCCGCTGCCCAAGCGCGGGCCTTAGCTAACTGTGCGGCGGTGGCTCCATGGTTAGCGAAAAAGACTTCAACCGCCGGGCCTTCGGAGCCGAAGAAGAAGGAAAAGAAAAGGGCAAAGGCGGTCCGGCGGGACCTTTCTCGCGAGAACAGGGATCCTCCTTCCCCCACTCCCAATCCTGCGGGAGATCCTTCCCCACAGAAGGTAAGCCTTTCGCCCGTGTCTACCGAGCTGACTGTGCATTAGATTCGATGATTAAAGTATGCTTTCGCAGGAGTCCGCTCCCAATAATGACGCCGAACTTCCGCCCAGCCCTTCGAACCTACCCGCTCATCCCCCAGAGGACCAAACACGGGTCTCGGAGAGGATTCCTCCAGCCGAGACCGGAACGATAGGTACATTTTCCCTTGTCAATATTTCAACCCGACCCTTTCTTTTCTGAACCGTCTTCTCGCAGTGCCAGCTCCCGCCGACCCGGGTCTAACCACCCGGGAAGATGAAGCGAGAACCGTCGAAGTGCCTCCCGCGGTGGCCAATCCTATCCTGCAGGCGGGAGGGGCGGCTTCTGAACCTTCCGCTACTCTCAAGGATGCTGATCGTCCCTTGAGAGAAGACAACTCCCCTCATGCTTCCGGCCAGGCCGGGATCATCGTGCGCGAGCCCTTCCGCCCGGGGCTGGGCAAGCCTCTTCACCTCCTTTATGGAACCAATGGAGGGGCCGGGCCTTCTCGTCCAACTTTGGTTGACGGTTCTCGCCCAGCCGCAGGTATGCGAAAACTTTTCTGGACTGTCGATTGTCATGCCTTGACCCAAATTCTCGTGTGTTTCTTCTGCAGGTGATCCTGGCTTGCGGTCGGGAGTCAATGAGGAAGGAGAAGAAGAGGAAGAAGAAGATGAGGAAGAAGAGGATGAAGAGTCCCCCCTCCCTTCGTCTGGCGAGATAGAGGAAACCCTGAACAGTGCTGGGAGCGTGAAGGGGAGACGGAGGAAGATCTCGGTCATCCTGGCCAAGCTTGTCCAGCGAGACCGTGCCCATACCGCCGCGGCGAAAGCATTCCGCGAATCTGTGGAGCAAAGGCTGGAGGCTCTGGAGCGGGATTTCTTCTTGGGCGAGACTGATTGCCCGCGCGGGCCTTCCGCCGAGTCTTCGCCAGGGAGGTGCATCTCGCAGATCCGGGATTACGCCAGACGGATCAACCATGGGTGTACCACGCTATCGTCTTACTTCAACCCGTTGGCGCTTCCAAGAACTAGGCGGCGAGAACGGGGACGATGGAGTTGGAAGCCCTACTAGCCTTCACGCTCTGAATCTCAATGTATCTCTTTTTTCTTCTTTTTTTTTCTTTTTCAATGTCTGTAATAAACATTATTACTAATTAAGTTTTATCCTGCTTGCGCTAACGAGAATCCCGCTTCTACTCATGTCTCTCTTTTCCTTTTTCTTTTTATCGCTCTGCGAGGCTTTTTAATTAAGACGCTTACACCAATCTAGGATGCTGGCGCTGATCTAGGAGGTTTGCGTTAACCTAGGAGGCTTGCGCCGGTCTAGGAGGCTTGCGCCAATCTAGGAGGTTTGCGTTAACCTAGGAGGCTTGCGCCGGTCTAGGAGGCTTGCGCCAATCTAGGAGGTTTGCGTTAACCTAGGAGGCTTGCGCCAGTCTAGGAGGCTTGCGCCAATCTAGGAGGTTTGCGTTAACCTAGGAGGCTTGCGCCGGTCTAGGAGGCTTGCGCCAATCTAGGAGGTTTGTGTTAACCTAGGAGGCTTGCGCCAATCCAGGTAGTCGCGTCGAAACCCGAAGCGACCGTTGACCGCTGTCATCCCGAGGGGGAGAACCGAGGCGTCGTTAGCCCGGATTCTGACAGCTGTACTCCGCTGTCACTTTCTCTCTCTGCCGGATGAACTCATGATGATTACGATTCCCTATAAATAGAGAAGTCTACCAACCGCATTTACTTCTTCGATCCGGAACCTCAGCCTTCCCTCCGTGCTCTCGCGTTCCTGCTTCCGCTTCGACCCCCCTCCAGCTCTCGCTCCAGCTCTCGCTCTTACTCACGAACTAGCCATGCCTGGCGAGAACAAGGGTCGCGCCCATTGTGCGGAAGCCTTCCAGAAACACCTCTTCCCTTCCTGCAAGCTCACCCTCGATGAATACAACATGATCGTCGACCGCTACGTTCCCGCCGGCTTCTCGGCGCGGAACCCGGGGAATCACGATAGGGTGAATACTCCCGGGGCGGGAGAGCTTGCCATCCCCCTTGAGCATTTCGAGGTGGGCTTCCGCCTCCCCCTTTGGCCGGAGGTTCGGCTAGCTCTCCGCTATTATGGGGTGGTTCCCGCCCAGCTAAACCCGAACTCCGTCGCGATACTTATAGCATTCATATGCTATATGCGATCCGAGAGGATCGAGTTTAGTCTGCCCATCTTCCGGAAGCTATTCAACTTCCGTGCCAAGGGGGGGGGTAGTTTTCTTCTCTGGACAACAGCTCGAGGTTACCGGTCTCGCCAACAAGCACCACCATTGGGGCGAGAAGTTTGTTTACGTCAGCGGGGACTTCGGCAACGTCCCGCTTCAGCCCGTCCAGTATGAAGACGCAGCCTACAAGCCGCCCGCTCTGGGATCGCGCGAGAGCGCAATCCTGGAATTCTTCGGGACCAAGGAGTTCGACGTCCCCTATCTTCGGCGGGACGTCGACTCCCTCCCACTTGTTCACTCGGGCGAAGGTACGGTCTCGCCTCAGATTCCCTTTTTTATCAAAGATTTTCTTGCGCTGAAGTGCTAAAGCGTTTTAACTTTGCAGGAGAGCGGGAGGTCCCTCTGCGCCAACCCTTCGCTGAAGGCCGGGGTGTTGAGGGTCTGGCGGCGAGAGGCTCCCTTGCGCTCGCGGAAGCTAGCGCCAGCGCCTGCCGAGAAAATCCAGCTCCTTCCATGCCGCCACCGGCCAAGAAGCGAAAGGCCACCCTTCCTCCTCTCCGCGCGCTGAAGAGGCCCAAGCCTTCTGCCACCGAGAAGGGAAAATCGTTGGCGGTCTCGCCCGTCCAACCTCCTCCCGAGGGCAGGTCCTTTGAAGCGATCCTTCAGATGGCCAGCGAGATGGATGCCGCCGCCAAGAGCCGTGCCGAGGCATCCGCCAGGAATATATCGGCCGCAAGCGAGGCTGGTGGAGAAGTGGTCGCCGCCGAAACCTCCGCCAGCGTCCCGCCCCCGGAGGTGCCGAGAGGGCACCAGAACTTTGGCTTCGGCGTTAGATACGCCGACTCGGAGGGGAAGCCTCAGATGGAATGGGACCCTGAGTCAAACTCGATCAGGGTTTCAACCCTCCTTCCCAGATGGGCGGAGGGGGAGAATGTGACCGGCGAGGCCTTCTCGCTTGGGTATGGTCTCTACAGCCGGGAGGATGCCGGCGTTTTTGACCAGATGTCCACCCGCCTTCTAGCCTTCGACGCCACCCGGGCCCTATTGCGCGCGTTCGAGCTCACTCATATGTGTGCGCGCCGAAGCATCACCCTTGACAAGAATTTCACCGATATGCGCAAGGCGAGGGAGGACGCGATGGCTCGAGCGCACGCCGCGGGAGAAGAACTCGCGAAAGCTCAACAAGAGCTTGCGGATGCTCGACTGGCGCTGTCTCTATGCCCTGCGGCTGAGGTAAGCGAGACCCTCCCGAGCCCTTGCTTTCGTTTTTCAAAGTTATGATGGCGCGATGTTTTCAGGCTGAACCCTCTTTTTCTTTTCACAGGATTCTGCCCAAGTCAGGGAGCTTCGCGCAGAGCTGGTCAACGCGCGCTGCGAGAGCGTCCTCTTGAGGGAACAGCTTCGCGCAGAACTGGCGAAGGTCCCGCCTCCGGAGCTAGATGTGAGGCTGCGGAGTCGTTACCTCTCGGAGTACGACGTTGACAAGCTGCTCCAAGCCAACGCTCAGGCAACCGTCAAGCTGACGCTTGAGACGCTGCGAGACGTCAAGCTGCTTCGGGAGGACGGCGCGACCATCGACGCTCGCCAGCTTCTTCCTTGGCTCTACGATCCAGTTCCTAAACCTCCGGGCGCGCCGGACTCGCCTCTCTCAGACGCCCCGAGGTCTTCTACCGCCGTTGGCGAGACATCCGAAGAGGGCTCTGGCGATGACTCCAGCGAGAGCACCAGTGGGGATTACAGCGCGTCCCCTTAAGGTGTCTTTTATTTTGAATACCCTTTTGTAATGAGCGAGAAGCTCCTCACTTCTGTAATTAACTTTATATAAAGTAATGTTTCATTTTTCACTGTCATTGTGTTTTAAACGTATATTACTCTGCCGAACGGCTTCCGCGCGAGCTCCCGCCGAGACCCTTAGTCTCTTTAGGGTGACCTTCCTTAGATATCAGTTAGGCGGGAACCTTGCGCCGTTGATTAAGTCGTCCTGCCCAGGTCCGCCGGGAGCCTCCTTTTGCGAGAACCCCCCCTTCAACCGAGACCTTTACTGGCCGCGACCTTGGAGCCGCGACCCTTACTGGCCGAGACCTTTAGGGCCTTGCCTTCAGTCTAGGTCAGGGCCCTTCCCTCGTATTTTTCCAACCAATTAAACCCCTACCCCACCGGCGAGCCGTCGGACCTGCTAGCTTATATGGGAGCCTGCGCAGCGGGTCTACCGGGGTTCGAGCCGAGCTCGTTGTAACGTAGTAACTACCAACCAAGAACCAGGGATCAAAAAGTCAAGGACTCCACCTATCCCCCGCAGGCGAGCCTTCGGACCTGCCAGCTTGATGAGAGCCTGCGCAGCGGGTCTACCTGGGGCCGAGCCGAGCTCGGGGTGTCGTAGAAGTGGTTAAGAACAAGGTATTACAGGAGCCAACCTTTCCCCCACAGGCGAGCCTTCGGACCTGCCAGCTAGATGAGAGCCTGCGCAGCGGGTCTACCTGGGGCCGGGCCGAGCTCGGGGTGTTGATGAAGATAACCAAACCTCTCCCCCACAGGCGAGCCTTCGGACCTGCCAGCTAGATGAGAGCCTGCGCAGCGGGTCTACCTGGGGCCGAGCCGAGCTCGGGGTGTTGATGAAGATAACCAAACCTCTCCCCCACAGGCGAGCCTTCGGACCTGCCAGCTAGATGAGAGCCTGCGCAGCGGGTCTACCTGGGGCCGAGCCGAGCTCGGGGTGTTGATGAAGATAACCAAACCTCTCCCCCACAGGCGAGCCTTCGGACCTGCCAGCTAGATGAGAGCCTGCGCAGCAGGTCTACCTGGGGCCGAGCCGAGCTCGGGGTGTTGATGAAGATAACCAAACCTCTCCCCCACAGGCGAGCCTTCGGACCTGCCAGCTAGATGAGAGCCTGCGCAGCGGGTCTACCTGGGGCCGAGCCGAGCTCGGGGTGTTGATGAAGATAACCAAACCTCTCCCCCACAGGCGAGCCTTCGGACCTGCCAGCTAGATGAGAGCCTGCGCAGCGGGTCTACCTGGGGCTGAGCCGAGCTCGGGGTGTTGATGAAGATAACCAAACCTCTCCCCCACAGGCGAGCCTTCGGACCTGCCAGCTAGATGAGAGCCTGCGCAGCGGGTCTACCTGGGGCCGAGCCGAGCTCGGGGTGTTGATGAAGATAACCAAACCTCTCCCCCACAGGCGAGCCTTCGGACCTGCCAGCTAGATGAGAGCCTGCGCAGCGGGTCTACCTGGGGCCGAGCCGAGCTCGGGGTGTTGATGAAGATAACCAAACCTCTCCCCCACAGGCGAGCCTTCGGACCTGCCAGCTAGATGAGAGCCTGCGCAGCGGGTCTACCTGGGGCCGAGCCGAGCTCGGGGTGTTGATGAAGATAACCAAACCTCTCCCCCACAGGCGAGCCTTCGGACCTGCCAGCTAGATGAGAGCCTGCGCAGCGGGTCTACCTGGGGCCGAGCCGAGCTCGGGGTGTTGATGAAGATAACCAAACCTCTCCCCCACAGGCGAGCCTTCGGACCTGCCAGCTAGATGAGAGCCTGCGCAGCGGGTCTACCTGGGGCCGAGCCGAGCTCGGGGTGTTGATGAAGATAACCAAACCTCTCCCCCACAGGCGAGCCTTCGGACCTGCCAGCTAGATGAGAGCCTGCGCAGCGGGTCTACCTGGGGCCGAGCCGAGCTCGGGGTGTTGATGAAGATAACCAAACCTCTCCCCCACAGGCGAGCCTTCGGACCTGCCAGCTAGATGAGAGCCTGCGCAGCGGGTCTACCTGGGGCCGAGCCGAGCTCGGGGTGTTGATGAAGATAACCAAACCTCTCCCCCACAGGCGAGCCTTCGGACCTGCCAGCTAGATGAGAGCCTGCGCAGCGGGTCTACCTGGGGCCGAGCCGAGCTCGGGGTGTTGATGAAGATAACCAAACCTCTCCCCCACAGGCGAGCCTTCGGACCTGCCAGCTAGATGAGAGCCTGCGCAGCGGGTCTACCTGGGGCCGAGCCGAGCTCGGGGTGTTGATGAAGATAACCAAACCTCTCCCCCACAGGCGAGCCTTCGGACCTGCCAGCTAGATGAGAGCCTGCGCAGCGGGTCTACCTGGGGCCGAGCCGAGCTCGGGGTGTTGATGAAGATAACCAAACCTCTCCCCCACAGGCGAGCCTTCGGACCTGCCAGCTAGATGAGAGCCTGCGCAGCGGGTCTACCTGGGGCCGAGCCGAGCTCGGGGTGTTGATGAAGATAACCAAACCTCTCCCCCACAGGCGAGCCTTCGGACCTGCCAGCTAGATGAGAGCCTGCGCAGCGGGTCTACCTGGGGCCGAGCCGAGCTCGGGGTGTTGATGAAGATTCACAGGCGAGCCTTCGGAAGCCAGCCTACCTGGGGCCGAGCCGAGCTCGGGGTGTTGATGAAGATTCATTCAACGATCCTATCATGAGACGAGGAGTCATAGTCAGTCAAAACAAAAACGTAAAGATAGCTCACTCAGCGATAGTCAACATTCTGAAATAACTTATTGAAAATGCAATAGTTGTTTACAACATTACAATCCTTCTTTCCCTCTTACGGGTAGAAGCGCTTCATGTCATCACCATTCCAGGTGTGACTCAAGGTCCTTCCCTCCGCATCCTGGAGATAATAGCCTCCGTTAACCAGAGCCTTCTCTACTATGTAAGGCCCTTCCCAGCTAGGGTTGAGCTTACCAACCGCGGCCGACCTTCCCGCAGCATCGACCTTTTTCAGTACTAGATCCCCCTCGGCGAATTGCTTGACTCTGATATGCTTATCTAAGTACCAGGCCATTCGCCGTTTTATTTCTTCTTGCCTGATGGCGGCAACATCCCGCAGCTCTTCCACCATATCTAATGAGAGGCGCAACCCTTCCTCATTCTCCACCCTCCAAGCTTCGCTTCCCTCAGCTGCGGCCGCGACCCTCGGGGACCGAACCTCGAACTCCACAGGGAGGACGGCCTCACACCCATGAGAGAGCTTGAAGGGGGTCTCTCCTGTGGCCGTGTTCGGAGTTGTTCGCAAGGCCCACAGGACGGAAGGGAGCTGTTCCACCCAGCTACCCTTCAGGTTTTCCACCTTCTTTTTGAGCAAGTTGACAATGACTTTGTTTGCCGCCTCCACCTGGCCATTGCTCCGTGGGTGATGGACAGAGGCGAACCTGAGGTCAATTCCCAATTGGGTGCAGAAACTAATGAATTCTTCGCTGGCAAACTGAGGACCGTTGTCCGTCACTATCGCTTGGGGCAATCCGTGCCTGCAAATGATCTCCCCCCAAACGAAGTTTCTGATGACCTGGGAGGTTACCTTGGCTAACGGCTTGATCTCCAGCCATTTGGAGAAGTAATCAATCATAACTAGGAGGAACCTCCTCTGCCCGCTAGCTGGGGGAAAGGGTCCAACCAGATCCATTCCCCAAATGGCGAAGGGCCATGGCGCCGTGATGCTTCGAAGCCTTTGGGCGGGCAAGAGCTGGAGAGGAGCGTGTACTTGGCACTTCTGACACCTCCTTGCGAATTCAGCTGTATCCTTCCTTAAGGTCCGCCAGAAATATCCCTGCCTTACCACCCTTGCTTCCAATGTCCTTCCCCCTGAATGACTGCCGCATTCTCCAGAATGCACCTCTTTCAGGATCCTCGGAACTTCCTCCTCGGTTACGCATCTCGCGAGGAGCCCTGACAGCATCTTCCGATGCAAGCTCCCCTCCAGCATCAGGTAATGAGACGCCTTGTGCCTAAAGCTCTTTGCATCCTTAACTTCTTCCGACAGTTCTCCCGTGGTCAGGAAAGTCACCAACGGATCCACCCATGAGGACCGCCGATTCACTTCCATCAACTCCCCCTCTTCAATGGCTGGTCGGAACAGTTCGGTTAGGGTACCTCCTCCCCGAGGCCCGAACTTCGCTAATCGATCAGCTGCCGCGCTTTCCTCCCTGTGAACATGTTGAATAGAGAATGAACGAAACCCCCCAATGAGGGCTCTTACCTTAGATAGATACCTCGCGAGAGTCGGCTCCCGGGCCTCAAACTCGCCTCGGATCTGTGATGCTACCACCATCGAGTCAGTGAAGGCCTCCACGTCCTGGATTTCCAGCTCCTTTGCCAGGCGAAGGCCAGCGATCACAGCCTCATACTCTGCTTGGTTGTTGGTTACAGGGAAGTGGAAAGTCACTGCTTGCTCTATGGTAACTCCCTGAGGGCTTACCAACACCACACCTCCTCCCAGGGAGTGCCTTCCTGAGGCCCCGTCGACCACCATCTTCCACGCTTCTTGCGGCCTTGGCTCTTCAGTCTCGGCCTCGGTAACATAGTCTGCCAGAAAATCCGCTACGGCCTGGGCTTTGATGGAGAGCCTCGGGACGAAAGAGATGTCAAACTCGCTTAGCTCGATGGACCACTTCGCCAACCTTCCTGAATGTTCCACCCCCTCCAAGATCTTGCGAAGGGGATGGTCTGTTACCACCCTAATCGAGTGTGCTTGAAAGTAGGGGCGAAGCTTCCTAGCTGAGATGACCAAAGCATACGCTAGCTTCTCCAGGATGGGGTATCGGATCTCCGCCTTTTTAAAGATTCGGCTTACATAATAGACGGGTAATTGCTTCTTCCCCTCTTCCCTAACCAAGACGGAGCTCACTGCCTCTCCTCCCACTCCGAGATACAAAGCTAGGTCATCCCCCTCCTTCGGGCTTTGAAGTAACGGAGCTTGGGAGAGTTGCCTCTTCAGCCCCTGAAAAGCCTCTTCACACTCGGCCGTCCATTCGAATGCTTGGTTGCCACGAAGTACCTTGAAGAAAGAGGAACACCTATCCCCTGACCGAGAGAGGAACCTGCTCAGCCCGGCCAACTTCCCGGTCAAGCGCTGGACCTCCTTGGCACTGCGAGGCGATTCCAGGTCTAGGATAGCCTGAACCTTATCGGGGTTAGGCTCTACCCCCGCGGGAGTCAAGAGGTGTCCGAGGAATTTCCCGCGACTAGCCCCGAAGACACACTTCAAGGGGTTCAACCTCATCTTGAACCTTCGCAGGGTGGCAAATGTCTCCTCCAAGTCTCGCAGGTGGGAATCAACACACTTGCTCTTGGCCATGAGGTCATCCACATAGACCTCCAGGTTCCTTCCCCTTTGATCTCGAAAGATTCGATCCATCATACGTTGGTATGTCACCCCTGCGTTCTTCAATCCGAAGGGCATCATCTTATAGCTGAAGCATCCCTCTCTCGTGATGAAGGAAACATCCTTGACATCAGGAGGGTGCATCCGGATCTGGTGATAACCTGAAAATGCATCTAAAAAACTCATAAGAGAAAAACCAACGGCTGAGTCAACCAGCGCGTTGATTCGAGGCAAGGGGTAGCAATCCTTGGGACATGATTTATTTAATAACGAAAAATCAACACACATGCGCCATTTTCCTCCTCCCTTCTTCACCATTACCACATTGGAGATCCAGCCTGGATACTGGATCTCTGAGATGAAGCCTGCGTCCAGGAGCTTTTGGACCTCCTCTCGGATGGGGGCTTCTAGCTTGGTGGCGATGACCCTCATCTTTTGGCGTATGGGGCGGGCTCTGGGATCCAGGTTCAAGCGATGACAGACCACGTCCGCGTCGATGCCCGGCATGTCTGCCGCGCTCCAAGCGAAGATGTCGACGTTGCTTTGGATGCAGGCTCGCATCCGCTCCTGATCCTCGAGGCTCAAGCCTCCGCTGATCCGAATCCTTTGCGCCTCCCCCGCTCTTGTAAGCACCTCCATCTCCACCACTTCTTCGGCCGGCTCCAGCCCCGACCGCTCCCAACTTACCCTTGCCTCCTCCTGACTCTCCTCCTGCCTCTGCTCTTCTTCATCCATCACTCCTCTCGCCTCTTCTAGGCTGATCTCCTCCACCTCTGCCAACTCCTCAACAATCTCCATCGCCTCTCCCAGGCTTACCTCCCCTTTCTCAACCCCTTCCTGCTCAGCCATCTCCTTCTCCAACTCCTCTGCCTCCGCCATCTACGACACGGTATTAACCGCCGTCACATAGCATTGCCTTGCCATCTTCGGATCCCCCCTGATCCTAACCTGCACCCCTCCATTGTTGAACTTGAGGCATTGGTGGTACGAGGAGGGTACACAGCGAAAGGCGCTGATGAGGGGGCGCCCAAAGATGGCATTGTAACTACTCGGGGCGTCCACGATTACGAACCGACAGTTCCGTGAGACGCCCCCAAGCCTCACATGCAGGCCTACTCCTCCTTCCACCTCTTTCCTTTCGCCGGAGAAGCCAAAAAGCGGTCCATCAGAAGCCAGGACCCTTTTTCCTTCCACCCTCATCTCATCAAAAGCCTTCTTGAAGATCACATTCACCGAGCTCCCATTATCCACCAGTATCCGGGAGACGGTGTAGTTCTCCACCGCTGTCTGGATCACAAGCGCGTCGCAGAACGGATCCTCGTAGTCTGGCATATCCGCGGATGAGAAAGTGATCTTCTCCTCTGGGGGGGAGCCTGGGAGGTCGAGGCGACCCCTCGGCGGAACATGGTTTGAAGGCTCCCCTTGCGGGTTGCCTCGATCCCTACTCCCCCGTGGATCACTCTGATCCCTCCTCGGGTCCCCACGTCAATCCTGTCTTCACATCTGTCTTCCACCTCTTCCCGCTGTACTTCAACGATCCTTACAGACGGATCCTGCCTTCCGGCCCCTCTGGCCCCTCTAATCTCCAGAAACTCTGGGCATGTGGCCGTTGCGTGACCTTCCTCCTGATGGAAGTCACAATAAGGCAACCCCACTCTGCCCCCTCTTCCTTCTCCTCCTCCCCTTCTTCCGGCTCCCCGAAATCTTCTTTCTCTTCCCCTTCCCACCTCCATAGCCTCCTGCGGCGGTGGGAAATGACCCCTTGGTCCTTGTCGCCATCCTCCCTGCTCCAGCCTTCTGGGCTCCCGGAAGTTATCTCTTCCCTGAAGCCCTCCCTGGCCCTGGGGGCGACCCTCCTGAGGCCTCCAACCCAGTCGGTTGTTTGGCTCCCTGGCCCCCCCATGCTGTTGCCCCTGCCCTCGGGGCTCTTCTCTTCTCCTATCTTCCCTCGGCTCCCTCTGCTCTCTCTGCTCTCTCTGCCTTCCCACCACCGGCTCCTTCACGTCGTCCTCGGCCAACCTGGCCAGCTTCCTCGCGAACGCGGGGTTTGCCCTCTCGAAGTCTATCTCCTTTGCCGCCCTCTCCATGAGCTCCTCAAAAGAGAGAGGGGGCACTCTCTTCAACTCCATGCTGAAAAACCCTGGTCTCAGCCCCAGGGTGAAGGCGAGCATCAGCGCATACCCCGGGACCTCCTGGACCAGGAGAACCTCCTCTTGGAACCGGTCGACATAGTGACCTAGCGTCTCCTCCGGCCCTTGCCTCACTGCAAACAGGCATTCAGCCTCCTTCTTCCGCTTCTTTGAAGTCGAGAACCTCAGCAAGAAACCTCTGCGCAGATCTTCGAAACTGTAGATGGAACTCGCCGGCAACTGGTGGAACCAGTCCCTGGCCTTCTCTTTCAGAGTGATGGCAAAAAGCCTACACTTGAAGGCATCCGACATTTGCCTGATGGACACCACGTCCTCGAACCATTGCACGTGCTGAACCGGGTCATCCTTCCCGGTGTAGTAGGTCATGTCCGGCTCCCGGAACCCCTCCGGCACTGGAGCCGAGACAATGAGCTCGCTAAAGGGGGTCTCGCCTCCCGCCTGGCGAGAAGGCCCGTCTCGCGTCCTCGGTTGGCTGGACCGGTCCGCGAGACCATGCCTAGGGAAGAGTTCCCGCACCGTCGCCTCCTTCTCGCCCAGATCCGCCGGAAGCTCCTTCTCGAGACGTTGGCCTGGGAAAAGCTCCCGCGCGGCTACGTCCCTCTCGCCTGCCTCCACCGGGACCTCCTTCCCGGGGCGCTGCCCTGGAGCGTTCTCGCCTAGCAGCGGAATCACCTCCACCGGAACCTGCGGCGTCTCCCACTCATTCCTTGCCGAGAAGGCCAAGTTGATCGTCTGCATGACTTCCCGCCTGAAGTCCTCAAACATTTTCTTCGTCGCCTCGTCCACCGGGTGGGGGATCCTCCTGCGCCTGATCCTTCACCTTCGCCTCCTGCCATGGGACTTAACTCGAGATTTTCTTACACCGGCTGCTTCCACGCTCACCGCACCAGAACTGTTGAAGCCAAAATTGACCCCAACGAATGTTCACAAACCAGAGTGCAGCCGATGCCTACTTCTCTCTTATCTCGACCCTTGACTGGCTGCTAAGGTCCAAAGACTGACCCAAAGCCTCAGCTGGGAGGTCCCACCACACACCCGGAAGATCTCTGAGAGCTTCCCCTCCAAAGCCAAATGCTGGGCTGGGAGCTCCTCAGAAGGCACTAGAGTTGGAGAGTAATGAAAGTCCTGCCTTCCAAAGAGCCCCTATGGGTCTTTTTATAGTCTTCCTTTGACCGGAAAATACTGAAATACCCCTGAGGGGTCTGCCAATAGCCAAATCCCGCTGTCATTCCAAGGGCATTTGGGTAATTTTACCTCGGGATAATATACGTTATAAACTAATCCCCTTTACGGGCGCCGGGCCCTACCACGTGGGCCCACTTGGCGAGAACCCTGGCCGAGAAGGCTCTCGCTGGACCCCCACCCGGGCCAACCTTGGCGAGACCCCTTGCTAGGGAGGTTCGCGCTCTTCACGGTCTTTAAACTATCGCGACCGAAGGCCTACCTGGGGCCTTCTCGCCTCCCCTGGGCGGGAGCCAGCCCTAAGGCGGAAGCTTCCGTGGTCAGGCCCTCTGCTTCGGTCGTTCGACGATCTCTCCTGCCGAGAGGTCGACCATCTGCCCTGGTTCCCTCAGCTTTCGCCTGCCCTTGGCGAGAGCTCCTATAGGGCGAGAACTCCACAAGCATGCCTCAGGGTTAACCCGAGGTTAGCCTGAGACTAACCCAATCCTGACTGTTGAAGCCTTTGGGTCCTTCCCAGCGAATATGGGGTTGTACAGTTAACTTAGACATAAATTTAAGTTTCGATGGCGTTGACGACGTTAGTACTACTAAATTTAATTCTGTTTTTACCGAATATTCTAATTATTACGACAAATTATATGTCTCACTACCCCGAGAAGAAATAACGCAACCTAGGACGAAGATTCTTTTACAAATAAATTTTTTGAATTAGTTTCCAAGAAAAAAAAGCACGCACATCGAGTAGTTTAAACGAATTAGGATTGTATACGAAAACGTAATTTCGTGATTTTATAACTACGGAAGAGATCAAAAACTTCGATATCTTAAAATGGTGGAAATGTAAAGCTAATACCTATCCTATTTTGGTCTGTATGACCCGTGATTTACTAATAATTCAAACAAGTACAGTAGCTTCGGAGTCCGTTTTTTCTCTTGGTGGCAGAATTTTGAACAAGCGGAGGAACCGACTAAATGAAGAATCACTGGAACTATGCATCTGCTACAAAGATTATTTGGATGCTACGAAGAGGAAACAATACATTTCAGCATTAGAGGGGAGCTCGAAGGAAATTGAAGAGGAGATGGACAACCTGAATTTGTAAAAGTGTAATTTTCTTTTTTATTATTATTAAAAATAATAAATTCCATTTTTTTCCTAATTTTATTTTGTAAATGTTTAATTTTAATTTTTTTTAATTTCAATATTAATAAAAAAATTTTATTCGGTTTTTTATTTCGGATTTTTTAAATTTAAATATTTTAAATAAAATTGTTTTTTAAAAAATAATAAGGACCCGGCCCGGCTCGGGGGGCCAGCTAGGGCCCCTTCCCGGGGCCAAAGCCCGAGCCCGACCCGAGCCCGATAAAGGAAGGGCCCGAGCTCGGCCCGGTTTGAAAAAGTATGGGCTCGATTAGGCCTGATTTGGCCTTTTGGACACGACTGATTAAGTTATTAATTATTTCGTTTATTTCACAGAGAATATTGGATGCTGGTTATTATTGATTACAATAATAATATAATTTATTGGCTTGATCCCCTAAATCTTAACATTTGTGATGATATTAAAAATGTCATTGCAAAGTAAGTTTATTAATTAGTTATTTTCCTACTTGAAATTCAGATTTGGCTATAATCTATTTTTTTTATATTTTATAAAGTGTATTTAAAGGTTTGGCAAAAGATCGGAATACCCGTTTTCACAAACCAAAAGTTTTAAGTCAATATGATCATCTTCTCATTCAGCATCACTAATATAATCGTCGGCACAAGTGTGGAGAAGGGTTCTGGAATATATATATGTTGTTATCTTTTTGCCTTTTGCAATTGTTAATTTATGAAGATCGATTTTTCTCTCAAAATCTTCTAAAATCAAGTTAATATAATGTGTGCCACACGTGTAGACTACAATTCATTTGATAGTTTTACACTTTTATACCTCATGTGATGATTTCTTTAGCTTAAGAATAACTAGTTATTTCATTGGTCCGACCTAACTCTGTATTCTACAGGTCTTGTTTGTGAAAGATGGGAGACCAAAACAACAACAGTCTTGTTACATCCATTGATAATAATGATCTTGATCCAAAAATAGATCATAAAAAAAAAGTAAAGTCAAAGGATTCTAGATGGAAGTATGGACATTGGCCCGACCTAAAAAATAAAAATACAGTTCAATGTAATTTGTGTGATAGATTGATTAAAGGTGGTATCAAAAGGTTGAAGCAAAACTTATGTGGCGGGTATGAAGATGTATCAAAGTATTTTAAGGCTACTTTTGAAATAACAGTTGAGATGTATTCAGATTTAAATGATAAAAAAAGGACAATGTGCATTTAACTACTGATGATGATAATGAGAGTGAACAAGAAAGAGAGCCAACAAGATCACATAATGTATCACTGATATTATCTATAGCTAAATCTTCATTTGTCCAAAGTTCTAGGACAAGTGCCAAAAAAAGAAAAGTAATCCGCTTGCCATAAAAAATGGGCCCTTTGGATGCTCATGTGAGAGGTGCTCCTAAAGATGTAGTTGATCATAGAAGTGCTAAAGGTGCTGCACAAAATACTATTGAGAGATGTTTTAGATATCCTGAAGAGAAAATAAGAGTTGATAGTTATGTTGTTGATTGGTTCTATGAATGTGAAATTTCATTCAATGTTGCAAAGACACGAAGTTTTGAAGTAATGCTTGAAGCAGTTGGACAGTATGAACCTGATTATAAAGGTCTTAGTTATCATGATTTAAGAGTCCCTTTGTTATTGAATAAAAAAGATAAAATGAAGGAGATGAAGACAAAATATCAAGCGTAATGGAGGAGATATTGAATGCACAACACTACTCAAACAGTCATTTTTCTCCAAACGATCCCAGATTGAAGCGAAATAAGTTTTGTTGCACTCGTATCGACCATACGAGCCTAATGCAACTAATAAAAGTCAATTCGGAGCATGTTTGCTTAATATTCTACTTCAGCATCGTAATGACGCACAACGTTACTCAAAATGACCATTGTCTCCAAATGACCTCAGATTGGAGGAAAACGAGCTCTGTTGCACTCGTATCAACCATACAAGTCTAATGCAACTGTCAGAAGTCAATTCAGAGCTTATTTTCTCAAAATTCTACTTCGACATGGTGGCGACACACAACGCTACTTGAAATGGTTATTTTCTCTAAACAACCCCGGATTGGAGAAAAACGCATTCTGTTGCACTCGTATCAATCATACAAGTTTAATTCAACTGACAGAAGTTAATTCGGAGCATGTTTTCTCAATATTCTGCTTTGTGGTCGGTACGTAGCTCAATCCGACCTGGATTATCCAACTTCATCATTTCATATCAAAATTAGGCCAGATTGGCTTTGTTAAGGTTATTTTGATCCCATAAAACATTGCCACTTACTGAGATCAGATATTGATTTACTCAATTGATTATATCTCATCTCCATTCCTTAACGTCACCATAGTGTAGTGAAAGTCGGGCTGTGGTTCACTATGACCCAGTCTAAGATTCTTCAAGGGTTAAATTGAACCAGCTAGACCCCCTTATCAAATATGAGATGTTACATCTTTGCCCCTCCTTACTGGTTGAGAGCTATCTGCTCGTTGTTGGCACTGGTAGGTTGCTGCTTGAATGGATCTCGTTGCTCGGTGTGGGGGCCGCCGAAGGTCGTCACTCTGTTGGGGAAACCCAATTGCGGCCCAGTCATAGAGGGGGTAGGCCCTCCATAGTCGTAGGGTGCTTGCTCACTGATCGTTGCAAGCACTGATGGTCACCACTCGATTATGAGTTTGATGCTTGATGTTAACATCAGAGGTTGTGGCCTTACCCTTTGAGACTTCATGTTCGGAGACCTGCATAGCAAATCGAGCTAGAGGATAATATAATCATTCATTAATATGCGCATGAGCTTTGTATTGTGGCTTATAACATGGCTCCATTGATATGAAGGGGGAGAATATGTGGGCATATCATTGGTAGAAATATTGCAGGTTTTGCATATTCCAAGTGCGGAGAGAGTGTGGTCTCGTTCAGGGACCTTAGCTTATACGTACCAAGTCTTATGGCTGATGTGACAATAAATGGTCCTTCCCACATAGGGGAAAGTTTGTCTCTTTGTGGGCCTTTGCCCGCCGCTTCGAGGTTTCAAAGGTCTAGGTCCCCGATGCTGATCGACCTTAGCTTCACCCTTCTATCAAATAATTGGGGCATGCGGTTCTGGTAGGCGGCAATTTGTCTGCTAAGTCCAAGTTTATCTGGAGAAATGCTTCATTTTCTGCTAAGTCGAAGGCTTGGACTCGGGGGACTGAGATGCCAATATCCACTGGAATGACGGCCTTTGATCAACAATAAATATTAAATGGAGTCTCTACTATCGGGGTCCTCCCTGTAGTGCCGTACGCCCATAGTATATTGGGGAGTGCTTCAACCCACTGCCTCTAGCCTCCTAAAGACTCATTTTCATCCCTTATAGAGTGGTTAGTGACCTCTGTCTAACCATTGGTCTATAGATGCGCCACAAATGTGTGTTCGATATTTATCTTTAGATCTTCACACATCTTAGTGAATGCCTTCCTTGTAAACCAAGTGTCATTATCAGTAATGAATATTGTCGGTATATCAAAATGATAGATGGTATTCTTGCAAACGAACTATTTTCTATTTTCCTCTGTAATATTGGCGAGAGGCTCGATTTCAACCTTTTTGGTGAAGTAATCCACTAAGGATGTTGAACTTCCTTTGCACTGAGGAATATATGAAAGGACCAAGGAGGTCGACCCCCATTGCATAAAGGTATTGGCTCTTTGTAGAGGCATGAAGCCGACGGGTGATTGATAAGGGACATTTGCATGAAGTTGACAACTTTTGCATTTTCACCTGTGAGGGCATCCTTCTTCATAGTGAGCCAATAAAATTCTTGGCATACAACTTTTAGTGTAAGGGCATTGCCACCTAGATGTTCCTCGTATACTCATGAATTTCTCTTAGAGCGTAATCTACTTTGGCGACGCTTAAACACTTCGTGTATGGTTCAAAAAAGGAGCGCTTGTAAAGCCCCCATCAATGATAACGAACGAGGTAGTGTGCATTCGCAATCATCATGCCTCTAGGCGATCTTACGACAACCATCTGGTCTCCAGGTAGGAGACGATTTGATCCATCAAACTGGGCTCTCCCTTTTCTACGACGGCGATCTCCCATGGTCCATGAATGTTGGGGAACATTATATCTTCAACTCGACGACGCCTTGACTAGTAACCGGAGGGGGAATTTGCCAGCTTGGAGAGAGTGTCCGCCCTGAAGTTTTGCTCTTTAGTAATGTGGAGGATTTGGTGAGATCGGAACTTCGTGAGAAGGTGTAACATCCCTACTTTTATTGGGTCACTAAAACCCTAGCGGACCCAATAAAAGTGACTCAAACCTCTACCCAAGGCCCAAAAGAGGTAGGAGGTGACCCTATTTGGGGACGTTGAGCTAATGAATACCGATTTGAGTTCTGTCAGTTCCTATGAACTCGTATAGTTAATACGAGTGTGATGGGACTCATTGCGCTACAATCCAAGGTCTTACGACAAATATAACCATTTTGACCGTCGTAGCACGTCGCGATGCGCAAATTTTGAATATCAAACAAACTAACTTCGATTTGACCCCGGTCAGTGGAATTGAGTTTGTATGGTCAATATAAAGTCAACAGAGTTCGTCTCGGTCAATTTCGATAATGGGTGATCAAACCGTGGTCAAACCAGCTTTATTGTACACTGAAAAGTGTACGCACACCAATTGTGACACAATATCCCAACATTGACCTGTCTCCCGATGGCATGGACTCACTTGGACTTTGACCTACATGGGGGACCCACCCTAGAGTTGACTTTGGTCAAACCCCCCTAAAAATTCAATTATTTGAAAAAATTTCTCATAAGGGACCTCACTTACACAAGCCTTTCTCTCAGGCCTTACTTGAGCCCCTCCCTTTTCATCCTTATGGGCCATTGAAATCATTTAAAGCCCAAGTGAGGTGGGCCTTAACAAAAGGCCAATCTTTCATCCATCACTCACTTCCCTCCCAAGCCCACCACCAAAACCCAAGGCCCAAGCCATCCCCTTCTCCTTTGATGCTACCACCTCACTATACTTCCCCCTGATGACGCCACCTGCCCCGAATAGCTAGATGGAGGAGAGGAGCTCCTCCTCTCGTATAAATCACACACCGGAGAGGAAGGAGCAAGGGGCCTCCTCCCTTGCTATAAAAGGCCCCCATCCCCATGGCTAAACTCGCAGCTTCCCCAAGCTCAATCGAGCACACCCAAACCTCTACCGAAATCCCACCTCGCCGGAAAACCCAAAACCATCTTCGTCGCCTTCCGCCACTCATCATCTCATCCAGGACCATCCATAACCCCTCCACGATAGATGGAACCTCTTCCCCTTCCTCATCTTACTAACGTGCAGCATGCACCTCCCGACGGTCGGAGCGCCGCCGACGCCACCCGAGCCAAACTCATGGTCGGGTGGTGGCAGCGCGTGGTAAGCCATACCCAGTGCTGACGGTGGCACTAGGAGGGTGTTATACCACTGGTGATGTTCCTCCCCGGCGGCGGAGGGTCGTGGTGCGGCCGGAAATCGCCGCTCTAGTGGCACCCAGATAGTGATGTTTCTTTGTTTTATTTTCCCGACGACGGCCGGCTGCGCCATGCCGCCGGGCCAATGCTGGCGGGAAGGCCAACCCTCGATTCCCCTGCCGGGGGTGGAGTAGATGTGTGAAGGCCACCAAAGATGCGGGGTAGCGCGACATCGCTAGGAGCAGAGCAGGCCGCACCACCCTGTTCTCGGGTTGGTTTCTCCTGGCGGTGGCCGATGACGCCTAGCCGTCGGAGCACCGCCAAGTGGTTTGTTGGCCCCCGGGGAGTTGGCTAGGGGTGGTGTTGTGGCATGACAGCCATCGGGCAATGGAGGTAGAAGCTCGTAAGCTTCTGCCGCTGGGAATATTCTGCCGCCGGGAATATTCTGCCGCTGGCCTGCTATCTAATCTCCACCAGGAGATTAGACGGCAATGATCTTATCGTTTCCCTCCCCTACATAAAATTCTGGATCCCCCCATAATGAATCTATGCCCGATCCGCTGTGGTGACAGAGGGACAAAATCATGTGTTCGGCTCCATCTCAGCTGCATTATTGAAATATAAATGGTTATCTGCAGACCAATATATTAACAAAAAAATTGATGATTTTTCTAAGAAGAATCCAGACTCCTAAGAAAAAATCTTTGAACACAAAAATTATTCCCCTTGATGAGGGCTATTTACTCAAATATTTGGGTATTTTTATAAATTAATTTGGTTACTTAAAAGTCTAAATAAATTTTATATGGCCAAACTATGAACCCAAAATTGATCGGAAAATTTTGAAAATATTTTTAGGCTCAAATTAGACTCTCTTTGATGTTGTATAAAAATTTGTGGACTTTTGAGTTTGAAGATTTTTCAATTTTTTGGAGGCTAAGGTCACGCTTTGAAATTAATGCGTTGAAATATTTTGGAAAAATAAATCGTGACGCGCGATCATATTTTAATTTGAGAATTATATTTTAAATAAATAAATGACGAGAATTATCAAAGCGAGATCTCAAGCTCGGAGTATTTCGAGGATTTTTGCAAACTATCGAGCGCCTTTTTAAGGCTATATTTGGTTCGACGGTAGCGGGTGCATCCGATGGGTCAAAACGCTATTTGGAACCGGAGGGGGAGAGGTGGGGTCGAAATGGAGCGGATCGGGGCTGTTTCTTCCTTGCTGCGGGTGCAAACGGAGCAAACTCCGGCGATGGCTGTTTGTTTACCCACTGTCCGGTGGCGTTTACTCCAAACGGAGGCGGCGAAACGCCAAACCAAACGAAGCCTAAAGTAATTCTCGGACATTTTGAGCGAATCGGGAGACGAGAATTACGAGCAATGAGTAGAGCAATGCCCATCTTGGAATCAAGTGTTGGAATTTTCCCTTTATTTTGAAATGATTTTCAAGGTTTATGTTCGAGGAAAATCAAGCTTTCTACGAAAATGCCCGGATTTGGCTCGACTCAAGCAACTAAGTTGGCTATTATTCCTGAATGAATAATAAAATACGAAACCCATAATAAACTTCTTTGGCCCGTTTAAGCCATGTTTAAGAGGCGCAACTGAACTTATTATCGGGCATTAATAATTGGTGAAACTCAAAAGAAGTTTTCTAAAAACAAAAATTGAACTGAACTTTCCTCCTATGAACTGAGATGAAACTAAACTTTCCTCCCATGAACATAGATGGAACAAAACATTCCTCCTATGAACAAAGATGGAACTAAACTTTTCTTCTATGAACGGAGATGGAACTAAACTTTTCTCATATGAACGGAGATGGAACTGAAGCCTCCTGAGAATGGAGTGATTAGACTACTAACTCTTTTCTTTATTTCAGTCTTGTACTGGTCCAGTTCCTTTATTACTTTCAGTTCCATTCTTTCTTTTCAGTACTTCTCCAGTCTTGTACTAGTCCAGTTTCTTTTATTACTTTCAGTTCAGTTCCTTTTTTAAGTACTACTCAAGTCTCATATTGATCCAATTCTTTTCAGTACTTTCAGTTCAGTTTTTCTTTCAGTACTACTTCAGTCTTGTACTGGTTCAGTTCCTTTCAGTACTTTATTTACAGTTCTTTTTGTTCAATACTATTCCATTTCGTATTGTTCTAACTTACTTCGACACTTTATTCTGTACTTTCAGTTCAACATTTCAATTCAGCAACTTATTTCTAGTAATATTTTATTACCGCATTTAAAATATTGCAATTACTATTTCAACATTATTAGCATGGGTCCTACTCTGAAGAGCAATTAGTTTTGATAGAGCATTAGTTGGGGATAATCGAGAGTCGAGATATTCCTTCAAATTTAGCCCCAAATAATGTGTTCTCACGCTCGTAGCCTCCTTGTCAAATGATTAGCGACATGTTGTTCTAAAAATACCGCTTGCCCGAATTATTTGATTCAAGTAGGGCAGGCCATCACAGACTTGGTGTGTACCAGCAAATCATTTAACTTGAAATGCTTGTAAATTTTGTGTGGTGAAAAGTGTCGGGTCAATCATTTCCGCAAACCTTTCGTATTGGTGCGGGAAGATCGACGATTTATGACAACAGTAAGATGTGTACCATGGGTGATCGACCATTTTACTTTTCCTCACTGGGTTCCCTCCACCGACCGGCCTAAATTTTCAGAATTTGTAAGATGTTGCTCACATCCAATAGTTCACTTGGTTGTACGTTAGGTCTTGGGTAGTGCGGTACGACCATCCCCAGAAGTGACAGAACTAGACACTGTCACCGACGACTATATCGGTAGGGCCCGCGGGGTTTGCTACCCTGCTTGAAGAGAAGCAGTCCAATCTATGCGACATAGTGGGTCTGCACAGGTTTGAATACATGTGGTGTGCGTGTTTTGAATACCTGTGGTGTGCACGATTTGAATACCTGCGGTGTGCGTGGGTTTGAACACTTGCGGTGTGTGGGCGGGGTTTGAATACCTATAGTGTTATTACAGGTTGTGTGTGTGTCTGTCGCATTATGATAGCTAGTTGAGCACCTATTATATAACTGATGATTAAGCTGTTATTTTCCAGTTATATTATGTTGCACGTTTTTCCTAGATAGTGCTCTTAGCTTATAAATGAAATGTTATTACTAACTCTTTTGTGCTCCAGCTATTTACTTATTGTTGTGTGTGTAGGCTCATCCCCAGAATTTGGATTCGGGTAGGAGATGTGTTTCCACTTAGCACTGTCACTAACAATTATTTTAATAACCATTCACAGGAGACGGAGCACCGTGAAGTCCAGCTTCCGCGAGACGGTACGCCATCTGACATGACTACCAGAGCAAATGCACCTCCATCGTCTCCAGACATTCGAGACGTGATTTCCTAGAGCACATGCTTGACAAAGAGTGAGAGATCTAGTAGTAGTAGTTATTTTGAAGCTCACAGGCTCGTTTGTATAAACAGTGGCTACGACTTACGCTTTTGCTCTATTAAATATATATATTGTTATGTATATTTGTGTGGCTTTTTGTTATTGTTTCTGTAAATCTAAGATGTGATGTGAATGTTGTGATTCATACTAGATATGGCTGTCAACTAGTGTTTCGTAGAGTGAGTTGTAGCCACTTGGGAAGCACAGGGTGGCCGTCTTGGGCAGTAAGTCCCATCTTTGACCCGACTCAGGCAAAGGTTGGGGGAGGGGGTCTTACAAAAGGGACCTAGTGGGCTGAAGGTATTGCACGAGCTATTCATTCCTTTCCGCGTAGTTCCTATCAATATGCGAGACCACAAGCTAAGAATCTGTTGTCACGGTAAAATTTTCTACTTTGTAGTCAATGGCCAGTCAAAGACTGACAATCAAGGCCTCACAGTCGACAATTTTGTTGGTGGCCGGAAATTTCAACCTAAGGGTGTAGTAGAGAGTAGCCCCTTCAGAGCTTATAAGCAGTAGTCTGACACCTACCCCCGCAGCCCCCTTCGCCCTGACAACATACAAGATATAGTGTGGTCGTGCATAGGAGTTGATTCATTAAGTCCTGGAGCGGCCTTTGGAGGGAGAGTACACTCTACCACAAAGTCATCCAATATCTACGTCTTGATGTTAGGAATCAGTAGAAACTTAATGTGAAACTTGCAGAGCTCTACCAACCACTTACTTCAGGTTTTTGGAGAATTGTGTGGAGTGGTTGCTCAGTGAGAACTTCAATGGTATATGTCTATAAATATAGCCTGAGTTTCCTTGTGGAGAATGTCAGGGTCAAGGCTGTCTGGTTGGCTACTTGGTGCCATGTCTCGATGTAAGTTAGGACCTTGCTGAGATAATACACCGATCATTGGACACCTCCTTCATCTTTAACTAGAACTGAACAAGGATCTTGGGGAGATACTGCTAGATATAAGTATATGGATTCTCTGACAATAATTTCTGAGAGTAATGATGGAGAGACCGGGTATAGCTTGAGGAGCTCAAAGGTGGCCTGTCACTCATCCGCCCACTAAAAACGGGTGTTATGAGATTCACGAAGAGCATTAAAAAAGGGAGGGACTTGCCACCAGTTTGAGCCAAGAAATGCGAGAGCATGATTATTCTCACATTGAGGCACTGAGATCCCTCTATATTGTGAGGAGGTGACATTTCTTCCAATATCTTGATTATTTTGGGGTTGGCCTCGATTCCTCGCTATGATACCATGAACCCAAGAACTTTCCCGTCGTTACGCCGAACACAGACTTTGATGGATTAAGCTGGATTTAGAAGCAGCGTGGGAACTAGAAACACTTATCCAAATCCTCTATGTGGTTGTTGCGATGAACATTTTTCACCAGTATGTAATCAACATACATTGTCATGATTTTCCTAAAGAGTTCTTTGAACACTTTATTCATTAGCCACTGGTACGCAACACCATCATTCTTTATTCTGAATGACAACTTTGTATAAGTATATCCACTTTGTCCATCCTAAAGGCGGTGAGCTATTCATCAGCGAAATTCATCTGGATCGGGTTATACCCGGAGTAGGCATCCACAAAACTGAGTAGTTCATGGCCAGCGGTAGCATCGAAGTGTTGATCAATACGAGGGATCAAGAAGCTTTCTTTTGGGCAGGTATAATTGAGATTATTGTAATTGACACACATCTGCCATTTCTCGGAGGCTTTCTTATCTATCACCACGTTGGCGAACCAAGTGGGATATTCTACTTCACGAATAAACTATGCCCCAGGCATTTTCCCACGTCCTCTTCAATGGCTTGGAGTCACTCCGGGGCAAAGTTGTGCTTCTTCAAGATTATGAGCATGCACACATGATTAATGTTTTATGGATGAGAGATTACATGTGGATCGGTCTCGGGCATGCCCTTAGGGATCCATACGACCACATCCTTGTTTGCCCAGAGGAAATGAATGTACTCCTCTCACTCCTCGAAGGACAAAAGCAATTCAATATGCATAGTGCGGGTTGAATCCTCAATGAAAAGTGGAACTTTGATGAGGCCTTCCACTGGCATGCCCTATTGCAGTGTTGCCTCATCTCGACGATCAAATGGGTCGAACTGGAGGAATTTATCTTGTCTTGGTCTAGCTTGCCTTAAATAGCAGGTCCGTGACACCCCCTAATCCCCCCAGACGATTCCCACACTGGTAGAGGTTAAGAACTTCACTATTATGTGCGGTATAGAGGGGATTTCTCTGAATGTGGCCTGTAGAGGTCTGCCAAGAATGATGTTATGGATGAAGCTAGATTCCACAAACACAAACTGAATGTCATGAGTTTCTTATTGCGAGAACTCCCCCATCATCACCTGGAGAGTGATCATGCCTTGTACTGGTAAGATGCGATTATGGAATCCATATATCGGCCTAGCTGCGGGACCGAAACATTCCATGTCAATTTTCATGCTTAAGAGTGTGGACATGAACAGAACGTCGATCGAACATACATTGTCCACAAGGATTCTCTTTACGCGGAAGAAGGGGTCTTCTATTACCACGCTGATGATAAGAGGGTCCCGGTGCAACATTCATATCCACCTCAAGTCTTTGTCTTCGAACTAGATAGTGGTATCATGACATGTCTTCTTATCCACATGGCACCTCTTTTGTTGGTCGAGAAAGAGGATTTGAGCAGAGGAGATTGGGGATCTAACAATGGTCTTCACTTCCCTCATAGGGAATCTGCCCCCAACACCTCCTGATGTGTTGGAGGCTGGATTTCCTTCAAATATTCTTTGGAGATTTGAGAACACCATCCCACAAACAACGTCGAAATATTATGGGCCGCTTAGCGCTCTCATGGACCGAGCGAAGCAGACCGTCATAGCTCAAGAGTGAGTCAAGCATGCATATAATCAAATAGAGAACCAATAACAGGACAACAATATGTTATACGTGGAAAACTCAGAAAGTGAAAAAAAAATCACTGGGCAGAATGCCTAACTCTGTCAAAATCTACTAAGTGCAGGCAGTTCCAAGAGGTGGAGTTTTCGAGAGGGTGATAGGCCACCGCTGTTGAAACCGAGAACTGACTTCTATGGAGTTCAAACCCTTGGGGAAGGGGTGACCACACACTTATTTCTCCTAACAAGCTTGACTGGCCAAAGACTTGGAGCTCAAAACTGATCCAACGCTCCAGCACGGAGGTCCCACCACATACCCGGAAGATCTTAGAGAGCTTCTCCTCCTTAGCCAGTGCTGAGCTAAGGGCACCTCAGAAAGCGCAAGAAGATCTAGTAATGAGAAAACTGGAAAGCTTGTCTTCTAAGGTACCCCTTGGGTCTATTTATAGATTTCAAAGTCTGGCCTGCAAAAAGCGTAGCTCCGCTATTCTAAACTGCTATATGAAGCCAAAAGTGGTCTGTCAACAACCAAACTCTACTGTTCTGAGGAGCTAAACGCAGACCGCCAAGGGCATCCAGGTAATTCTATCTCTAGACCCCACTGGGCGAGTGGTCCATGGAGGCACCACTCGCCCAAAGGGGCTAGTGCCGGGTAAGCCAGGCACTTGCCTCTGCTAGTCCCTATAATGGGCTGAAGCGGGATTAGAAGGCCATTCAACAATATGGCGAGACCCCTCATGCCTCAGGCCAGAGCCTCCTTGCCTGCTATAGGCGGGAGCCCTTTTGCTCCCCCAAGGAGAGTGTTGATCTGGAAGGTTTCACTCGCCTACTTTGGCCCTCCTATCCTGGCTAGGGGACCCACTCAGTGAATACAAGATTGTACACAATCCCCGCTCTTTGCGAGCTTTCACAAAGCTCAGAAAGAATCATCTAACCTCAGGTATTTGATGAGTGTTTGCTGACCTGGAAGGGAATCATTTGTTGGTCCCTACACAATTCTATAAATACTACATGATGGCCATGTGGTTGATATCACTGTTCGCCATCAATTCATCCCTTGAGTTTTCGCTGCTTTGACCATGTACAACAAATTGACCGCGAAACCCCTCTTGCAGGAGCTCATGGACCGTATCGTGGCTGCACAAGAGAAGGCCAGCTCCAAGGCCTCTAAGTATGCCCCCTGGCTCTCGTCAAAGAGGCTAGCCGACTCGCCCTATCGGCCAAGGAGGGCGAAAATGATCCGGTGGAACCCGACGACGGAAGAGTTTGCTTCTCCGACATCTACCACCAATCGCGATAATCTTATCGTCCTCGCGGATGTATTTTACTCTTCTGGTAGAAATCTTCAAGTTCTTTGACTTAAGTTCTAGTCCCACTCGCAGGTGACCCTGCCAAAAAGCGACACCGGCACTCCTCCGGCGAATTCCGAGACCTCATGGCCCCCTAGAGGGAGCGAACAGCCGGCTCTGGAGATGGCCCCCAAGTAACCCGTGCCGAGACCACAATCGCTTCAGGTATGACTGATAGTTACCTTCTCGCATCCCTTTAGTTGAATATCCTCTTGCTTACGCCTTTTTCTTTGCAACCCTCCCTTTGGAACTACGGGCCGGGTTAGCCCTGCGCCCCAGACCTCGGCTGCCGATATCCCTAAGGAACCGGTGTCAGGCTCTCGTCCATCGACCGGGAAGGCTCTGGAAGTCTAAACTCTTGTCGAAACCCATCTGCCGGCGCAAATGTCAACCGGTCCGGGATGGGGAAAAGCAGGCCACAATCTATTTGCGGGATCCTTTGAGGGAAAGCCTGGTCCTTCTTGCCAAGCTCCAGGCGGGAGATCCATACCAACGCCAGGTAAATTACTGAATATCCCCTTCTCGCTTGAGTATTCTGATATTGACCGCTATTTCTCGCCAGGTTACTAGGACAACTCGGCGGGGGCTCCTGATGTCGACGAAGAGGAGTTCTCGCCCCCACCATCTCCCAGCCAGCTCGCAGACTTCCATAGAGATCTCAGGGATGCTGAGACACTCAAGGAGCGGATGGTGGAGGGTCTGGCCAAGCTGATCTGGATGCAGCAGGATGACTCTTGCTGGGCAGATGCACACCAGGCTGTGACTGAGCGCCGACTAGGGATCCTCGAACGGGACTACTTGCACCTTGTCGGCGAGATGAAGAGGCAAGGCGGTGGGTGCGAGGAGACTTCCCCAGGGAGGAATATTGCGCGAGCTCGGGATTAGATGCGCCTGGTAAATAAGGAGTTGACGGTCGTGAGTGCCTACCACTACCCGCGAGTGCCTCCGCGGTCGGGTAGGTGAGGTCGAGGCCGTTGGCAGTGGGTCCAGTACAAAGCTCGCTGGCTCCCGCCTCCTTCTATTTCAGCTTTCCACATGATTGTAATAAAAACATTTATATTTTGCCCTCGCTCGGCGAGTGGCCCTCTGTAATTAAACTATTTCTCGCTTGCTGTAATGTTTGTTGTGTCGAATGTGCTCGCTTTCTTTTTTCTTCTATTCAGCGCTATGCCTTTCGCTTACCCACGGGCTGCCTGGAGGCTTTCGCCATTCACAGGTAAAGAAGCGGAAGCGGGGCTGGGCGGATTACGAGGCATCGATATATATTAAAAAAGTTATCCGCACCTCCGTCGCCTCAGGAAAACGTCATGATTGCCAAAATTTTCTATAAATAGGGCAAGCCATCAACCGCATTTACTCCATTCGATCTCGAGCCTTCGTCTTCCTTCAACACACTCGCCTTCTTGAGACCTCGCCTCTGCGCAAGCCCGACTTCCTTCTAACACTCTCGAAAATGCCAGGCGAGACCGACGGTCAGGCCAAGTGCGCGCAAGGCTTCATAGACCACGACTTCCCCCCTATAGTTTGAAGGTGGAGGAGTATGTCTCGGTGGTGGACAAATACGTCCCACCAGGATACGTCGCGCGGCGTCCCGAAAGCGGCGAGAAACTGAACTTCCTGCCGGAAGGGGAGCTTGTCATCCCCTTGGAGCATTTCGAGGTGGGGTTCCGCTTCCCCCTCTGTCCGAAGGTGCGGCAGACCCTCCGCTACTTCAGAGTGGTCCTGGCATAGCTCAATCCCATCTCTGTTGTGCTCCTGGTGGCTTTTGCCTGCTACATGTGCGTGGAAAGGATCGAGTTCAACCTCTTGGTCTTCCGGAAGTTATTCAACTTCAGGGCCAAGAGTGGGATCATGTTCTTTTCGGGCCAAACAATCAAGACCAGTGACCTCGCCAACAAGAATCACCACTGGCCGCAGAAATTCATCTTCGTCACCGGGAACTTCGGCAACGTGCCCTTCTCGCCCGTGCAGTATGACGAGGCGACCTACAATCCTCCCGCGCTTGGGGGGCACGAGACCGCCCTCCTAACCTTCTTCAGCACCAAGAACTTTGACGTCAAGTTCTTGGGGAGGGACATCGACTCCCTCCTTCCAGACCTCGTCGGGGAACGTACCGTCTCGCCTGCCTTCTTTGATTAATGCCCTGATGTTCAACGAAACTAACCCTTATTGCTTGAGCAGGTGAGCGAGAAATCCACGCCCACCAGCGATACGACGAAACTAGGGCTCTCGCTCGTGGCCTGGTACTCGCGCAATCGACGGCCTTGGCCTGCCGGGATGAGCAGAGGACCTCGTCTCAACCGAGTGTCCAGATGCCGAAGCCAGATGCTCTGCCCCCAGCTCCCTCCAAGAAGTCCAAAACATCCGCATCGGACAAGGGCAAGTCCGTCGCCAAAACCTCCGCCAAGGCCGCCTGCGGCTGGCAAGACTAGGGGTGTTCACGAACCGAATCGAACCGAATAACTCTTCAATTGAATCCAAATTTGACAAAGAATGCAGAGATTCGGATTCGATCGAATATTTGGTGTCGGATTCAGATTCGTCATGAAATATTGGATTCGACTTTGAGTTCGAATTCAGATTCGAACATGGATTCGAATTTGAATTTGAGTTTTATAATATTTAATTTAATATAATAAAAAAAATATAAGTATATTTAATATTTATTTATATATATTAATTTTTTTTAATATATATTCCAGTATTCGCAAACTATTCGAGAATCCTCCGAATAGGGAGAAAAATATTCGGATTTGGATTCAAAAACTATTCGAATATGGAATTCAGATTCGAATCCGGATTCGAATTCCAAAAATACGAGTTTTGATCGAATCTTCACGAATCGAATCCTGAATTATTCGCGAACTATACTATTTGTGAACAGCCCTAGGCACGACGAGCACTGCCGCGAGGATCGCCGCCCTTTTGGAGAAGGCGCCCGGGAAACCGGTGCCGAAAGGGCATCAGAACTTCGGGCTTGGCGAGAGGCACCTGGATGAGATGGGCCAGCACCTTATCCAATGGGACCCCGAGTCCAACCGTGCGTCAATCTCACCGCTCCTACCGACCTGGATGAAGCAGGACACTACAAGCGGTGAGGCCTACGCACTTGCCTTCATGTTGTATAGCAGGGAGGACGCCAACCTCTACGACAAGGAGTCCACCCGGACCCTTGCGCACGAGACTGTACGGGCTCAGCTGAGTGCCCTAGAGCTCGTGCACATGGCCTCCCGTTGGAGCCTTAACGTCGAACGGAACCTGGACGAGGTTCAAAAGTCCTGGGATCTTACCGAGGCGAAGGCGGTTTCCCTGAAGGAGCAACTAGCGGCCTCAGAGGCACTTCTCGCCAATAGGCCGTCGCAAGAGGTAAGTGAATCCTTTGTTATCTTCTCGCAGCCTTGCTTCCTTCCCGACTAATTTTCCCTTGCTATCTTCTCAGGATCTCGCGAGTGCCGAGATGCTTCACGCGCAGATGGCAGGCCTTGAGCGCGAGGTCTTCAGGCTTAAGGCTGAGAATAAGTGACTGTTGGAGACCCTCCTTCCACCGCCCCTGAGCGAAAAGATCAAGTGTCATCAGTATAGCAATTATGAGATCGAAGTGATGATGCAAGAGAACGCCCAGGGGGCGACCAAGCACACGATCGAGGTGCTACGGAATGTTGGGCTGCTGAACGAGAAGGGTGGAAAGCTTACGGCGTGCACCGTCATGTCGTGGCAGTACACCCCCATTGACATGCCCGAAGGCGAGGATGACCAGCAACGCGAAGATGACTGGGACACGCTTTTGGGCTTTGAGTCTTCCAGCGAGAAGTCCGGCGACTCATCCTGAAGGCCTTCCGGCTCACATTTTGACTTTATCTTCCTCTTTTTTGCTTACATGTAATGGGAGAGACCCCATCGTCTTTGTATTCATCTCATATATATATATAAGATCTTTCTGGGCATGTTTTCGTATGGAATTGTTCTTGATTTTTTGCCTTTTGCTCGTAGCCATCCGTGCGCTCTTTCGCGCATTCGCATATACCTTAGGCTCTTAGGTGATGACCTCAGCGCCAACCGCAACTCACGCTTGTGAACTGCGCTTGGGGGGACGACGACCTTACCCCTTATTCCGCAGGGTAGAAATACCGAGAGAGCTATGCTGAGAGGTATGCCGAGAGGGCTATGCCAAGAGGTATGCCGAGAGGGCTATGTCAAGAGGTATGCCGAGAGGGCTATGCTGAGAGTTATGCCGAGAGGGCTATGCTGAGAGTTATGCCGAGAGGGCTATGTCGAGAGGCCTATGCTGAGAGGTGTATTTTCGAAACATCGTTTCTTGGAGCAACTCCTTGAAAGCCTCAATGCCCACCGAGGGCTCAACTGCCCAGTCAGCTAGATGAGAGCCTGACAATAGGAAATGTGCATAAACCTCGTCCTTTTTTGGCCTACCATCGGGCGCTACCACCGGCCCAATCAGCTAGTAGGAGCTTGACGACGGGCGTTGAGCATCAACCGGACTTTCATTTTGGCCAACCACCGAGCGCTACCACCAGCTTAATCAGCTAGATGAGAGCCTGACGGCAGGCGTTGAGCATCAACCAGACTTTCATTTTGGCCAACCACCGGGCGCGACCACCGGCCCATCAGCTAGATGAGAGCCTGATGGCAGGCATTAAGCATCAACCAGACTTTCATTTTGTCCAACCACCGGGCGCTACCACCAGCCCAATCAGCTAGATGAGAGCTTGACAGCGGGCATTGAGCATCAACCGAACTTTCCTTTTCGCCAATCACTGGGCGCTATCACCGGCCCAATCAGCTAGATGATAGCCTGACGACGGGCATTGAGAATCAACCAGACTTTCCTTTTGGCCAACCACCGGGCGCTACCACCGGCCCAATCAGCTAGATGAGAGCCTGAAGGCGGGCGTTGAGCATCAACAGGACTTTTATTTTGGCCAGCCACCGGGCGCTACCACCGACCCAATCAGCTAGATGAGTGTCTGACGGTGGACGTTGAGCATCAACCAGACTTTCATTTTGGCCGGCCATCATCCATGTTCTTCTTGTTGAGCAAGTGAGCCATCAATAAGAAATAAGAATGTAAAAAGAGATAGATTTATTACTTTCACAGGTAGAAGTGTTTCAAGTCATCGCCTCTCCAAGCATGACTGAGGGGTTCCCCTTTCACATTCTGGAGATGGTAACCCCCCGATTTCAACACCTCCTTGACTACACAGGGACCTTCCCAATTAGGATTCAACTTGCCGATGGCTGCCGACCTTCCAGCAGCGTCGACCTTCTTCAAGACCAGGTTCCCCTTTGCGAATTGCCTGATACGGGCGTACTTGTCGAAGTACTTGGCCATCCACCGCCTTACCTCCTCTTATCGAATAGTTGATAAGTCGGGCACCTCCTCCACCATATCTAGGGAGAGCTGCAACTCGTCTTCATTATCAGTCCTCCACTCTTCTCTGCCTTCCTATGCTTCTATTATTCGCGGTGTCCGGACCTCGAACTCTATCGAGATCATGGCTTCGCAGCCGTGGGAGAGTTTGAATGGGGTCTCCCCCGTGGCTGTGTTGGGAGTGGTTCTCAGGGCCCAAAGAACCGAAGGTAGTTGCTCCACCCAGCTTCCCTTCAGATTTTCAACCTTCTTTTTCAATAAGTTTGTGATTATCTTGTTCACCGCCTCCACTTACCCGTTACTCCTTGGGTGATGGACTGACGCGAACCGGAGATCGATCTCAAGTTGACCACAAAAATTGATGAACTCCGCGCTGACAAATTGTGGCACATTATCTATAACAATGGCCTGAGGCAACCCGTGCCTACAAATAATTCTCCCCGCTCTCCATACAAAGTTTCGGATCACTTGGGAGGTCACCTTGGCTAATGCTTTGACCTCCAACCACTTAAAGAAATAATCGATCATGACCAAAAAAAATCTCCTCTGCACGCTGGCCTGGGGGAAGGGCCCTACAAGATCCATTCCCCAAATGGCGAAGGGCCAGGAGGCGATGATGCTTCTGAGCCTCTGGGCTGGTAGCAGTTGGAGAGAGGCGAATAGCTGGCACTTCTCACACTTTTTTGCAAACTCTGTGACATCATGGCCCAGGGTAGGCGAGAAGTACCCTTGCCTGACAATCCTCCCCTCCAGGGTCTTGCTCCCTGAGTGACTCCCGCACTCTCCAGAGTGAACTTGCTCCAAGATCCTCGGGACCTCCTCCTCAGCCACGCAACGTGCTAGAAGCCCCGAGAGAGTCTTTCGATACAGCTTCCTAGCGCGCATCAGGTAGTATGCTGACTTATACTTGAAGCGCTTCTTGTCCAGGTCTGAAGGGATCCATCCAGGAGGGGCGCCGATCCACCTCCATCATCTCCCCCTCTTGGATGGAAGGGCGGAAGAGGTCGGTCAGGGTTCTCCCCGTACGGGGTCAAAACTTGGCCAATTTGTCCACTTGCTCATTTTCCTTCCGCAGCACATTTCTAATGGAGAACATTTGGAACAAGCTGATGACCCCTTTCATCTTTGCCAGGTATAGCTGAAGAGTGGGCTCCCTTGCTTCGAACTCGCCGTTGATCTGGGAGGACACAACCATAGAGTCTGATAGTACCCCCACATCTTACACTCCCAGCTCCCTGTCCAGCCGTAGCCCTGCGATCACCACCTCATACTCTACTTGGTTGTTGGTGATGGGAAAATGGATGACCACAATCTGCTCTATCCTCGTCCCTTGAGGGCTCTCCAGGATCACTCCTATGCCCAAGGAGTGCCTTCCTGATGCTCCATCCACCTTCACCTTCCAAGGGACTAGATGGGTGAGCTCGGCCTCCACCACCTCGACCACATAGTTGGCCAAGAAGTCAGACATCGCCCGGGCCTTGATCGAAAGGTGAGGGACAAAAGAGATGTCGAACTCACTAAGCTCTACCAACCACTTTATAAGTCTTCCCGAGTGCTCCACCACCTCGAAGATGTTGTGGAGGGGGTGGTCAGTCACCACCCGGATAGAGTATGCCTGGAAGTATGGTCGGATCCTTCGGGCCGAGATGACCAGGGCAAAAGCCAACTTTTCCAAAATAGGGTATCGAAGCTCTACCTTTCTCAGAACCCTACTTACGTAGTAGATCGATAGCTGATTCTTGCCCTCTTCCCAGACCAAGACGGAGCTCAGGGCCTCGGCCCCGACCCCAAGGTATAGAGATAGATCTTCTACCTCCTTTGGTCCCTGGAGCAGAGGAGCTTGAGTCAGCTGTCTCTTCAAGGCTTGGAATGCCTTCTCACACTCCTCGGACCATTCAAATTTTTTGCCTCCTCTTAGTACTTTGAAGAAAGACGAGCACTTCTCTCCCGCCCGAGAGAGGAACCTGCTCAACCCAGCCAGATTCCCTATAAGGTGCTGGACTTCCTTGGCGTTCTTAGGCGACCCCAACTCCATGATTTCCCTCACCTTGTCAGGGTTGGGCTCCACCCCCGCGGAAGTAGGGAGATGACCTAGTAACTTTCTCCGGCTCACCTCAAAGACACACTTCAAGGGGTTCAGCCTCATCTTATATTTCTGCAGGGTGCTGAAGGTATCTTCTATATCCTGTAGGTGAGATTCTACGTCCAGAATCTTGATCATTAGGTCATTTACGCACACCTCCAGGTTCTTTCCCTTCTGCTCCCGAAAGACCCGGTCCATCATCCTTTGGTACGTATCCCCTGCATTTTTTAGCCCAAAGGGTATCAATTTATAACAGTAGCACCCATCCCCTGTGATGAAGGAAACATCTTTCATGTCGGGCACTTCCGATCACCGACGGTGCACATTACCTTTGCTCAAATGCCACTGCCGCCCGCCTCCATCTGCGCCCCATCATTCGCCTCAACCATGGTTATCGCGACCCGTTCACACACAGAAAGCCCTCACTTTCCTCTCATTCCAGCTCCAGACTCTGGGGACTTTGGGGTGCAAATAATGGGATCTCCCTCAATTTATAGGAATTCCAGGCTGCAGCCAGCCAAAATTCCATGACTCCCACTAACTTAGTGGGGGTTAGGGAGGAAACCATCGCACACGTGATTTGCTCAACCGATCCACACCCAATTGACGCTCCAACAACCATCGCGTCAACCGCCATCGTGCCAACCTCCATCGCGCCAACCGCCATCGCACCATCGGCTGGGCGGTTGCCCGTTGTCGGTCCCTCAACCATGTACACCGCCATAGCGGTGCACGACCAGCTCTCGGTCGCCCGCGCTTGGCTGTACACTTATGATGCGCGGCCGCAAGCCACTCACGGTCGTCCCCCAGCCGGTCGCCTTTGGTCTCGTGCCTATGGTCGCAACCGTAACGCCCCCGCGGCCAACCCACGACTGGCCGCCCTTGACCGCGACTGCTCCCACGCGATCGTAGAACACCGTGGCCGATCTCACGGTCAGTCGTCACTAAGCCTCGCGACCGAACCGGCGCGGCTGCCCGAGCCCTTGGCCGGTCTCCCAGAGGGTCTCCGCCAAGCCCCGCGGTTGCACCCGCGGGGGTGCAGGAGCCCGCGTCCAGCACTACGACCAGTCGCCGCCAATCCCCTCAGTCGTGCCCATGCGGTCGCGGGATCTCTCGGCCGGCCTCACTGTCGGCCACCGCCAAACCACGCAGCCACATCCGAGTGGTCGTAGGAGCCCGTGGCGAGCCGCACGGCCGACCGTCGCCAAGCCCCACGCCGCACTCGCACCACCGCGAGATATCGCGGTCGGTATCATGGCCGATCGCTGCCGAGCCTCACGGTCACACGCACGCGGCCGCCGTCGATCCCCGCGATCGCGCACGCTGCCGCAGTCGATCCCCGCGATCGCACACTTCTTGACCAACAGCCAAGTATAAGTATGCTGACTTATACTTGAAGCACTTCTTGTCCAGGTCTGAAGGGATCCATCCAGGAGGGGCGCCTATCCACCTCCATCATCTCCCCCTCTTGGATGGAAGGGCGGAAGAGTTCGGTCAGGGTTCTCCCCGTACGGGGTCAAAACTTGGCCAATTTGTCCACTTGCTCATTTTCCTTCCGCAGCACATTTCTAATGGAGAACGTTTGGAACATGCTGATGACCCCTTTCATCTTTGCCAGGTATAGCTGAAGAGTGGGCTCCCTTGCTTCGAACTCGCCGTTGATCTGGGAGGACACAACCATAGAGTCCGATAGTACCCCCACATCTTGCACTCCCAGCTCCCTGTCCAGCCGTAGCCCTGCGATCACCACCTCATACTCTACTTGGTTGTTGGTGATGGGAAAATGGATGACCACATTTGCTCTATCCTCGTCCCTTGAGGGCTCTCCAGGATCACTCCTATGCCCAAGGAGTGCCTTCCCGATGCTCCATCCACCTTCACCTTCCAAGGGACTAGATGGGTGAGCTCGGCCTCCGCCACCTCGACCACATAGTTGGCCAAGAAGTCAGACATTGCCCGGGCCTTGATCGAAAGGTGAGGGACAAAAGAGATGTCGAACTCACTAAGCTCTACCAACCACTTTATAATTCTTCCCGAGTGCTCCACCCCCTCAAAGATGTTGTGGAGGGGGTGGTCAGTCACCACCCGGATAGAGTATGCCTGGAAGTATGGTCGGATCCTTCGGGCCGAGATGACCAGGGCAAAAGTCAACTTTTCCAAAATAGGGTATCGAAGCTCTACCTTTCTCAGAACCCTACTTACGTAGTAGATCGATAACTGATTCTTGCCCTCTTCCCAGACCAAGACGGAGCTCAGGGCCTCGGCCCTGACCCCAAGGTATAGAGATAGATCTTCTACCTCCTTTGGTCCCTGGAGCAGAGGAGCTTGAGTCAGCTGTCTCTTCAAGGCTTGGAATGCCTTCTCACACTCCTCGGACCATTCAAATTTTTTGCCTCCTCTTAGCACTTTGAAGAAAGACGAGCACTTCTCTCCCGCCCGAGAGAGGAACCTGCTCAACCCAGCCAGATTCCCTATAAGGTGCTGGACTTCCTTGGCGTTCTTAGGCGACCCCAACTCCATGATTTCCCTCACCTTGTCAGGGTTGAGCTCCACCCCCGCGGAAGTAGGGAGATGACCTAGTAACTTTCTCCTGCTCACCTCAAAGACACACTTCAAGGAGTTCAGCCTCATCTTATATTTCTGCAGGGTGCTGAAGGCATCTTCTATATCCTGTAGGTGAGAGTCTACGTCCAGAATCTTGATCATTAGGTCATTTACGCACACCTCCAGGTTCTTTCCCTTTTGCTCCCGAAAGACCCGGTCCATCATCCTTTGGTACGTATCCCCTGCATTTTTTAGCCCAAAGGGCATCATTTTAAAACAGTAGCACCCCTCCCCTGTGATGAAGGAAACATCTTTCATGTCGGGCACTTCCGATCACCGACGGTGCACATTACCTTTGCTCCAATGCCACTGCCGCCCGCCTCCATCTGCGCCCCATCATTCGCCTCAACCATGGTTATCGCGACCCGTTCACACACAGAAAGCCCTCGCTTTCCTCTCATTCCAGCTCCAGACTCTGGGGACTTTGGGGTGCAAATAATGGGATCTCCCTCAATTTATAGGAATTCCGGGCTACAGCCAGCCAAAATTCCATGACTCCCACTAACTTAGTGGGGGTTAGGGAGGAAACCATCGCACACGTGATATGCTCAACCGATCCACACCCAATTGACGCTCCAACAACCATCGCGCCAACCGCCATCGCGCCAACCTCCATCGCGCCAACCGCCATCGCACCATCGGCTGGGCGGTTGCCCGTTGTCGGTCCCTCAACCATGTACACCGCCATAGCGGTGCACGACCAGCTCTCGGTCGCCCGCGCTTGGGTGTACACTTATGATGCGCGGCCGCAAGCCACTCACGGTCGTCCCCCAGCCGGTCGCCCTTGGTCTCGTGCCTATGGTCGCAACCGTAAGGCCCCCGCGGCCAACCCACGACTGGCCGCCCTTGACCGCGACTGCTCCCACGCGGTCGTAGAACACCGTGGCCGATCTCACGGTCAGTCGTCACTAAGCCTCGCGACCGAACCGGCGCGGCTGCCCGAGCCCTTGGCCGGTCTCCCAGAGGGTCTCCGCCAAGCCCCGCGGCTACACCCGCGGGGGTGCAGGAGCCCGCATCCAGCACCACGACCAGTCGCCGCCAATCCCCTCAGTCGCGCCCATGCGGTCGCGGGATCTCTCGGTCGGCCTCACTGTCGGCCACCGCCAAACCACGCAGCCACATCCGAGCGGTCGTAGGAGCCCGTGGCGAGCCGCACGGCCGACCGTCGCCAAGCCCCACGCCGCACTCGCACCACCGCGGGATATCGCGGTCGGTATCATGGCCGATCGCCGCCAAGCCTCACGGTCACACGCACGCGGCCGCCGTCGATCCCCGCGATCGCGCACGCTGCCGCCAAGCCCGCGGGAGCAAGCGCACACGCACATGTGGGAGCACACACACACGTGGGAGCACACGCACACACACACGCAGGAGCACGCGCACACACACAAGTAAGAGCGCACGCACACGCACACGCACACGTAAGAGCACACGCACACGCACACGTAAGAGAACGCGCACACGCACACGCACACGCGGGAGCACGCACACACGCACACGCGGGAGCACGCGCACACACACATACGGGAGCACGCGCATGCGCACACGCAGGAGCACACGCAGGAGCACACACACACGCAGGAGCACGAGCACGCGCACGCGCACGCGCATGCGCACACGCAGGAGCATGCACACACGCACACGCGGGAGCACGCACACACGCACACACAAGAGCACACACACACGCAGGAGCACGCGGCCGTGGGAGCCCGCGGCCGGCCTACCGACCGCCTGCTCATCGTGGCCTCGGGCGGCTAGCCTCCTGCCGGCCGAACCTTTCCTCTGGTCGGCCTCCTCTCCGCTGCTGGCCAATTCCTTGCCGACCGATCATCCCCACTCGATCATCATCGTCCGATGTGCGAGTAACCATCCCTGTAATTACCGGCATAACCACCCATCATGGGTGGGTGCGCATAGCTGAAATCACACCAGTCTACGCATAATAAAAATATTAAAAATATATGCTTATTAAACAATACGAAATTGGCCTGCAAATAATAATTAAGGTAGTTATGGTCTGTGGATAGCTGTGTAACCATCATAACCACCTCGGGGCCTATAAATAGGACATTAGTCTCTCCTTCACTTCCATCCTTTCCTTCTTCAGCTTCTCCACCTACGCGCAAGAAAGTTCCACCGGGAATCTTCATCACTTTCGAAGACGCCCTTGAAGATTTTCAAACACTTCGATGATCTCTCGAAGATCTTCATCCGTCTTCAAGTTTTCTTTCTCTAACAAATTTTTTTTTTTGAACATCTCCATCTTACCAGAGCCGTTTCTCACTCATACGGTCGCTGATTTTGACATATAAGTAGTCAAAAGTCATTGTCTCAACGAGAGGATTCCAAATCCACTAAACATTTTTAAAAAATCATGGGGGGGGGGGGGGGGTAACGCCCCTAATTTTCCAAGGTTTATTTAATCCTTTTTAGTGACGTATTTTGACGTCATGGCGTTACATTGACGCGTAGTGGACGAGTACCATTGTTGGAGCGTGACTTTTGCTTATTTGGTATCCGAGTTTTTTTTGACATAGAATATTAGCATGACTAATCTCTTGTGAGTTTTGATATTCCTTTGCGAGCTGGGGTTCATTTTGGAACATGACGGAGCCTTTTGGGAATGTTGTATTTTAACTTCGGAGAGTTTTTACCCGAGTTTGGTTTGTCGAATCTTAAATTCGACTTCATCGTTGGAGTCGTAGCGTTGATATTTTGCTACGGTGCGAATTTTGTAGAAATCAGAGTTGATTTGAGTTATATTATAATAAAACATATGTATATAATATGATATTATATTATATATCATATGATAATATTTTATACTAATTGGGACCGAGTACTATTCAAGATAACATATAATAGCATATGAGATAGTATATAATATATAATATCATATCAGATATTAAACCGAGTATTATTCATCTTCTTCCTCAAGCTATCAGATAGAAAACGCGGAAGAGAGAGCATCGGGTTTTGCTAGGCTTTCGACCACCACTTGTAGGAGCTTCGGTGCACGAAATCGTCGTCGGAGAGTAGATCCGAAAAGCTCTCGCCGAGATCTAATCGTTGGTGGTAGTTAATTTTGATTTCGTGGACTTCTGACGTTAGGGTTTCTCACCTTGACCCTCTTTTGTCCTGAAAAGTTTCAGTAATTGTTGCCTACGGATTCTTGTGGCCAGATTCTCGAAGAGAAGCATTGTGTGGCCGGATTTCGGCCGAATCGAGGCAAGTGGTGATCTTCCCCTTGCTTTTATTTCTTGCTTTTCATTTATTTCATTTCTTCCCTTCCTCGAGTAGTCTAGGGTTCGGTGGTAAGTATAGGAAGAATTCATGGTTTATGATAGGTAATTTCGTCGGGTATCATGAGGCAAATTCGGCGAGTATTAGTGCATTAGCCAGTGTAGATTCGTCAAGTATGATAAGTTAGCCCAGGTAAATTCATCGGGTATGGCGTAGAGAACCCAATGGAAATTCGTCAAGAGTCTAGGCGTTGAGTGGTCTGAGAGCTAAGTAAAAAAACGTTGAGTGTGCTTGATACACTCAACGCAGTGTTGAGTGGGCCGAGAAGCTAAGTAAAAAGCGTTGAGTGTGTCGACTGCTTAAGGCTTGGCATTGAGTGTTGTTAACTTGGCGTTGAGTGTATAGCCTTGGCGTTAAGTGATCAGTGAAGCTAAGTCAAAAGCATTGAGTGCGCTGAATGCACTCAACACGGTGTTGAGTAAAGCTATTATGGCGTTGAGTGAAGGTATTTTTGTCGAGTAATCTGCTAAGCGTTGAGTGGACTCAACGCAACGTTGAGTGGATTCAACGCGGCGTTGAGTGAAGGTGAAATCGTTGAGTTAGCTGGTATGACGTTGAGTGCTTTGACTACACTCAACGCGGCGTCGAGTGTACTCGACGCTTCTCCCCGGACTTCACTCAACGCGGCGTCGAGTGTACTCGACGCTTTTCCCCAGACTTAGTATGGCGTTGAGTGTATTGAATACACTCAACGTGGCGTCGTGTATCTACTGCATCCGTCGTGTATACTCGACGAATCAGCTTGAACTTAGAAATTTCTCGCCAAATTAAGTTAAATTCGACAAGCATGATTTGGAGTGATTTTTTATGGTTGTTAAGTATGGCTTTTGGTTAGCAGTGGATACATGACCCCCAACCTAGTGCCGAATTGTGAATCATCAAACTGCTAGAGTTGTTTTTGGGAGTATAAGGTTAAGTTGGACAAAGTGGCCATCACCACAGTACATTGTTTGGATTGATGAGTTGGGTTGGACATTAAGGTCACCACCCTAGTGCCTTATTGAGGTATTTGGATTGCATGGTTGTGTTGGACAATGTGGCCACCACCGCAGTACCTTCTTGAAACATTTTGAGTTCGTAAGTTCGGGTTGGACAATGCGGCCACCGACTCAGGACCATTTCTTACCAGTGTTAACGATTCACATGAGTAGAGTTATGAAGTCTCTTTCCACATTTGTACAGGTATATGTTATTCTGCTTACTTGTGTAGATATTCTCGAAGCATGGCTTCGTTTTGCACTTGGTGCAACTTTCTTACTTTTGAATAAATAAATCTTTTACTATTGTCATATGATTCATTGCTGAAATTTGATATATAGCTTATGGTTGGGTTGGTAACCCTTTGTTCCTTTTGTTATTGCTAATCTTTTGATCTTTGATCACCACTTGTATAATCTTGCTGATGTATTCTTTTCTTGTGAATGCGTCAGGTTTGGAGCAGTAGCCGGTTGAGCGGCTAGAGTCTTGGTTTTTGGCTGGTGTTCTACAGTTGTTTTCCCCTCACCGGTTGTGAGGTAGTTGTTGTTTCTTTTCTTATAGTTCAGACATACATTAGGTTGGTGGGTTCGTGTCAAGTTGTTGACGTCCACAGTATTTTGTTTAATGTAAAGTACTTGCTAGCTGCTAAGTCTATTTTTTTATAAACTATTAGTTTACTTACTCTCTGAGAAGGTTTTATACTAGATTGCATGCTAGGTATTTTAAAATTATAAAAGTATTACTTTTATCAATCTCATACATGTCATCTTTTAAAGCTAAAGTTATTATACTTTGACGAATGTATAAACTATTGTTATACTTATACTAAATCTAGAGTCATGCATAACATGAGTTGTCCAATTGAGATGTTTATGCTCATGTAAGATGTTAAACAGTATAAACAAAATACTTTCCGCAGCGTATATTTATACTCACTCGTGGAATAGTTGATCCACTGAGCCGAGGGATACGACCATCAAAACTTACTTAATTGTGGTTTCTTCATAATACAGGTGTAGATTTCATATAACATGTAGAGTTTGAGTTTGCCTGAACGTCTGCAGTTATTCCCTGCACGGTGTGGCATCACGGAGCGTGTTTCCTCTTACTCTTATATTCAATTAAATTCGGAGAAAATGCGGGTTGTGACGGGGAGGGGGGGCTGGAGCCCAGCCCCCCCCCCCCTAGATTTGCCCCTGGCTGCTCCAACTTCCGAGCGCAAGTGAAGACCACCAAGACTTCAGAGTGCGTGTTCTCCACCACAGACTAAGACAAACACTTAGCTTCATGAGCAGTGACCTGTCACCCTTCGAGCGCACGTCTCCCTCTCCCCTTAAGTTGTAACAAGAAGCGGACTGTCACCCTCGCATTCTCAAAAGGCTTTGTACAAAACCAACTAATTGTGAAGTTTGGTCGGCAAAGCCCCGACCACATGATTTTTCACCTTTCAGAGGTTTTTCACATATAAAACTTCTTGCAAGCTGTCTCAAAACTCTGTGACTGATTGCCCGCTTGACCGCTTCAGAGCTAAGACGGTCCAATTTAGACCGGTCTACTAAGTGTCTCGAGTGAGATGCAATAGTTAAAATCTTCGCCGTAAAGTATGAAATTTGAACAATGTCAATCAAATGAGAGGTAAAACTACCCATTTTTATATATTTAAGGAGGCCCTTCAAGTATTTGTTAAAATTTATGGTGTACAATCCCATAAGATTGCTCAAATTAGGTCCCTCAAATCACCACTCTGCATGAATGAATAATTTTGGCCCCATCCATGTCTGGGTCTACAACTGCCTCACCAGGAAATAGTTTTCTAACATAACTTTATTTTTTCGTGGAAACTGTCTCGTCAATGTAAGAAGATCGGCGGCGGTGACTACGGCGGTGAGTCACCGACCACATCATCGGATCTCCAAATTTCTTCAAAGAAGCCAAAAAAGGGTATCCTCCTGACCTTTCATAGGATTCATTAAACCCCGTTTTCACGGAGAATAATATCCACTTGATTTGTATTCGAAAACATCATCCTCCGTGTTCATCAACAAGCAAAACAACTGACGAGGCATTTTTGCCCCTGCGAGTTAAGACAAAAAACGTCATCATCATAAAATATATGTATGGAAATTGTCTCGTTGATATAAGAAGATCGGCGATGATGAATCACCCAACCATATCGTTGGATCTTCCGATTGGTTCAATGAAGGATCCGTTTGGCACGGTGGTGGCGGTCATGAATATGGGAGTTAAATTGTCATTCGTTAACGCCCATATAAGAAATTTCATCCACTTTTGTGTTGAAACAGATGAAGTTTGTTAGGTGAACCTTAACGAATGCCGATTTAACACATGCATTCATGACCGCCACCACCGTGCCAAACAGAGCCAAAGCCAAAAAAAGGTGTTGAACCTCCGCAAAAAGTCCAGTGAATCAATTGATTGATATGTCAACCTTGTTCTGTTCCCCCGAGATGAGCAATTTGATGCAATGCATTGATTTCATCCATTGCGCATGACACAATAGCTCGCAAAAGTTTTTTTTTTAGATCTCGCAGTCATTAACAACTTCAGCACCTTTAGAACATTGAGGGGGGAGCAAGATGGCCTCAAGTGCCCAATGGAAGGGTGCTATCGATGGATTGTATCCTTCTGACCTTTCACATGATTTATTAAACCCCGTCTTCCGCGGACAATAATATCCGCTTGATTCGCATTCAAAAACATCATCCTCACTGATCACCAACAAGTAAAACAACTAATTATGGCTCCGCTTGGGGCGGCACTTTTGCTCCGGTAAATTTTGGCAAAAAAACGTCACCATCATAGAATGTATGTTTGACATGACAACGGTTATGACCCAAACCCAAAAAAGAATAATAGTTGTGTGCATAAAAGTGGATAAAGTTCCATAGTTCATGACTGCCACCGCCCTGCCAAATGAAACATGAATAAGATCCCACTGGCATGTCGAGCATCCCATGATTTTTCCATAGCTTCTACGATTCCCCTGTTTTGATTGATCGAGCTTGCCCCTTCTTTCTCTCGACTGAGAATTAATCTCCTCCGTCATCCAAGCAGTGAAGCACCTCCTCTACCCTACAAAACCAACACTCTAGTCCAGGTCAAGACACCCCACATCCCACAAGCTATGAGTTCTACTCCGCCTCCAAATTGTGCTTTCTGTCAAACATCTATTGCACTTCCTAATAGGCATCAAATTCTGGAGTTCCATCAATTTCTGCATTTAATGTACAAGCCATCAAGTTCTAGAGATCTTGCAAGCTATGATTGTAAGATAACATCTGCTCTTTGGTACAAAAGAATTGTCCTTGATAATGGGATCACTGCAATGGTGTTACCTTCGACTGAACTCGTTAATAAAGCTGTTGATGTAGATGAAAAGGGTGAAGAAAGCATTCAGATATCGACTGAGGACGGTGGAAATGCCTCTGTAGAAGGAAATTATGCTTTCGACCGTGAATTAATGAATGAATATTCACATGAAGTTTGTGAGTAAAAAGAGTGAAGAAAAAACATCAAGATATTAAGGCTGATACAATTGTCAATTGTTGATATACATCAAGGATAGACATGTATATGTTGGCTTTGTCACTTATCTTACTGAGTTGTATGCAACTGTACAGCAATTCTTAGCTTCATGATCTTGCCACCTTCAATGGTAAGGTGCTATTCACTCCTCATTGTGAATGTGTATGTGTGCGTATTATATAAAAAAAAATCACTCAGAACTTTGTTTTGTACCCAAACATTTTTTTTCAAAATTCTGTTTTGCAAATTCCATTTAATCCAAACATTCTTTTTACAAATTCTATTTTTCAGAAGCATCACTCATCTCAAACTATATTTTCAATCAGCAGCTTTCTATCAGCAACAACCCAACAAAACAGAGTTTTAGTTATTTTCCACCAAACACAATTGAGCGCCACAATCTCGTCAATTGACCTTTGACGAGATTGGATCTGTTTGATCTTCATATCATACCGCTTGAAGTTCGCTTTCTACCGATCATTAGGGGCCACTCAATTTGACTCCACAACCCACAATGTCGAGATCATCTGGGACTGACCATTAACAAACAAAACCACATTAAATATGAAATCTCAAAGTAACTTATGTATTGATTTCTGCCGGCCATGTGAACCCTATAATCCAATCTCAATTTGGAATCAACAAAAATAGCACACTTCAAAGTCACTTATGTTTGAATAGTATTCAATCTGGAGCATTTTTTTTTACCCATTTGCACTAAAACTCCACCTCAAATTCTATTGGATTTATTGGTTTTGTGTAAGTAGGGCCCCATTTGACCCAGGTTTGCATAAGACGCAACACTGTTACAGGGTGTCCACTTCCCCGAGGAAGCCGAGCCAAACAGACTCCGACAAGTCGAAACATGCCCCCGAAATCGAATTGACTTGGCTCATTTAAGCTTTCAAAATTATGCTCAAAAATCAATTTTGAGCGAAAATGTGATGTATTTCTAGCACAAATGAGTAAAAAAAATACTCTAAAAATTATGTATTTGAATCTAAATTAACATTTTACGAAATCTCATGCAAAAATAACACAAAGGAATCCAATAAAATACTCTAAATTTATTTGTGCTTGAATCCAAAAAACAACATAATATCTTGCATAACATTCTACAAATCTCCTGCAAAAAAGGCTCATCTTTGAAGAAAATTTGTGGGTCCGGGTGGCGTCTCCTGATTTGGAAACGAGACTCCTGTGATGCTGCCATATGTCAACACATATATCATTTTACTGAACTGATATCCTTGCGTTCGTATTTGATCGTAGGGATATTATATGATATCTCTGCGTTAATTTTTGTATGTCTGGATATCATAAAAGATATCCACATGATCAAAATGTGAACGCAAAATAATCAAAAATGACTCAAATGTGCATTACTATTGTGGCAGCATAGCAAGGGCACAGTCACCAAATCAGGAGACGGGGACCGGACCCCAAAATTTTCCCATCTTTGGACTCTAGTTCAAACCGAAGCAGATCTGCATCAATCGAACTAAACAATAATTTCTGCACGATCCGAGTGCTGATGCCTGTTAACTCATTATTGCTTTCTGCAATAAATCTGTATTATTCGGCCAGCATTGATAAAGACATAACAACAAACTAGCAATACAGACAAAAAACTATTGACTGAGCCATGCCTGCCCAATAATTTCTCCTTAAAGAAGTTGTGATGATTGCCAGAAAGGGACAAGAGAGAGAGAGAGAGAGAGAGAGAGAGAGAGAGAGAGAGAGAGAGAAAGCATCTAAAGAGGCAGGAGTCATCAAAGAGTAATAATAAACAAATAATAATAATAAAATAAAGGTTAGTTGTGGCTATATTTCTCTAATAATTTAGAGGAATATATGAAGTGGCTTTGGGCTGCAGGCATGTCAAAGACAGAAGAGTCTGCATGCAAAAGATTGTGCTTTTTTTTGTTTCTCATCAATTAACTGGTTTGGATTTCATATATACTAGCAGAAAGTACTAAGCTTGGGGAATTTATAGAACATAAAAGACTTCAGGTGAATCCTAATTTGTTCAAAGTTTTTTTTTATTGAGCGCTTTTATGCGCAGACCTATTTTTGCTAGGTGCAAACAGCTCAAAAAAAAACCCAAATTCGTATAGCATTTAATCCCCTAGACCCTAAAATGACCTAAGTGCAACCCGCGCTTAAAACCGTTCCCGTGAGCTGTTGTTGTATGCGACAAAGCCCCAGCTCCCGCTTTCGCCTGCTTCGGAACCGTGGACTCACTCCCATTTCCGCGAGCAACCAGTGCTTCCATTACCGCTGGCGAATGTCTCTCCAGCCTCCGGCGAATGCCTCCTCTACCACTAGTGGACCTTCCTCCGCGACATCCTTTCCGTTGAGGTAAAACCTACCCGATTTCATTTTCTTCCCCTTAGATTTATCGTCTTTCATTTTTCTTTTATTTAGGGATTCCATTTAATTTTTCTTATGTTCGGTTATTTTTCGTTCAGATTCCATGCATTCCCCTTTTTCCAATTTCTTGCACTTCTATCAGATTTCTTGCATGCTCAATATTCTCCCCTTTCATTTGTTTCCTTTATGGCAAGATCATGGAAACACCGCCATTTGGATTATCGTGCGCCGGAGCCTTAGGCTTACAATCTCCGGATGATGGTAATTTCCCCTCAAACTTATTATATTCGCAGTATATTAGTCGTATTTGATCAAGATTAGCATATTGAATTGTAGATATTTCTTGTGTAGCTATAAAAATGTGCTACAAAGAGTCAAATTCATGTCCACAAATTGATATTGGCATTCACTTTATCACGTCTAGTATATTTCCGAGCAAAGATGAATTGGTGGTTTGGGCTAGATGTAGTGGTTTGGGCTTATAGATGTATTGCAAATCATTTGGGATTTGTCATTACTATTTCGAGTGTTAACAAACTAACAAGTAGTTTGGAAAAATTAAATGTACAAAAGTTGTCGAATTATGCTCATTTTTGTGCATGTTTGTCATGATTTCAACTCTAACATCATTTTATGTCTAAATGCAGGTATCTAGTGACTCTATAACGACTTTTTTTGGATGAAATGAAATTACGTAGAAGAATTGGCTATACAGAAGTTTTGGATTAAAGCTGATTTTTGTACTTTTTTTGACATGATTTCAAAGATGAAAATGTTTTTTTAATTTTCATTTGGTTTGCACATAACAAGTTGGTTTGCACGTAAAATTTTGTGATTTACACTTAACAATGGTTTGCACGTAGCTAAAATTGGGTTGCACTTAAAATTACTCTTTTTAGTTGATCCTTTTAGTTTGTCTTGTTCACAAAGGTTAGTGGGAATCTCGTGGCGGGGAACAAGGAGGGCCGACTGCCCGATACATGGCCCGAAAAAGGTCTAAGTTGTCGTGTATTGGCTTTCTTTCGAATTTTCGTAGTCTGGGGTGTTAACAGAAATTCACCTCTATTGCAGTTTGCGGAGTTATATATAAATTTTGTAAGATACAGGGCTTGGGGATGCCGAATGTACCTGCATATTGTTGTTTCTCTAAGTATTCCAATTCTCCATGGTGAAATTTCGCCGCTGCCTGTGGTTGTAAGTTGTAACCCATTTTTTGATAAACCACGTAATTTTTTGTACCCGTCTGGCCATCTTTCCTTCTTTGATTGATTATTCCTAACACATAATCAGAGCATTTGAGATCCAGCATAGTGTATAAAATGAAATATGTAAATTCATAAGAAGTGTGCCAATCAACTGGACAAATTTGACAATTATGCCAACTAAGTTCAAGGGGTTAATTACAGGACCTACCCATGGACTTTGCATAACTATAATGATCTCCCCTCTATTTTTTGAAGTTACAAAATTCTTCCCTCAAAGTTTACAACGTTACATTATGACTGCATTCCTTCAAGATGAGAGATTTATTGTACTAAGAATTAACAGTGTAACCCTCTATTTTTTGAGTTTACAAAATTCTTCCCTCAAGTTTAACAAACTAACAAGTAGTTTGGAAAAATTAAATGTACAACGTTACATTATGATCATGATTTCTGCAAATTCCTTCGAAGATGAAATTACGTAGAAGAATTGGCTATACAGAGATTTATTGTACTACAGATTTCAAAGATGAAAATGTTTTTTTAATTAACAGTGTAATTTTGTGATTTACACTTAACAATGGTTTGCACGTAGCTAAAATTGGGTTGCACTTAAAATTACTCTTTTTAGTTGATCCTTTTAGTTTGTCTTGTTCACAAAGGTTAGTGGGAATCTCGTGGCGGGGAACAAGGAGGGCCGACTGCCCGATACATGGCCCGAAAAAGGTCTAAGTTGTCGTGTATTGGCTTTCTTTTGAATTTTCGTAGTCTGGGGTGTTAACAGAAATTCACCTTATTGCAGTGCGGAGTTATATATAAATTTTGAAGATACAGGGCTTGTGAAACCTGTATTGTTGTTTCTCTAAGTATTCCAATTCTCCATGGTGAAATTTCGCCGCTGCCTGTGGTTGTAAGGGGTAATTTTTTGGTCCCATCTATTGATTATAACACATAATTTTGAGATCGCAGATAATGATCCCAATGGACAAGACAATCTTTTAGTACATACTGTGAAGAACAAAGTGGAAGCTAAGAATTAACCGTAAATGTGCAACAAAATTCGAGAAATTCCCAGTTCTTTTATGTCAGTGATGTGGAAGTAAATGTGCAACATAGATGCAGAGGAATGCAAGATCTCTAGTTCAAGAAAACAAAGCTTGTAGTTAGGAAATCGCAAAAAACAATTAGTTTTAGAAATCTCTATGGTAATGTTAAGAAGTTCAGATAATTGTGGGAGTCCTACAAAAAGATAGCATCCTATCAGCTATAAAATAGATTAAGGAGTTAAACTCAAAGGAAGAAGAGTAGTGAATCAAGCCTAGATCACTAGATCAGCTTGCAAAATCCAAACATGGAGAAAATCCAAGCTTTTTGCGAGTGCCGTTCAATACCATAATGTAAAAATCCATGCATTCTGCGATAAGTATCAAAAATATACACTATGAGTAACAAAAGAAAGGGTACATATATCACTAGGGAATATTGCACTATAAGATCCATAGTGAACTGAACTTTTCCACATATAAAGAAGAATCTGGACACATCTTTAACCTTACCTCGTTTAGATTCTTCTGTGAAACATTTGGACTCTTTTTTGGCTGGCTGAATTAATCTGATAAACATCTAATTTTTTTTCTTTTTATAATGAATTTCAGCATACACTAAGAACATTACACCTCAAAAAGTCTACTCCTTTTTAAATTATATCAGTAATCAGTGTGGTTGACATTTCCAACCCTGATCATCACCCAAAAAATGCATCCCTCAACGAAACTTTTTATGAAGCCTCGGGATTAATCTCAAACAGTTTAGGTTTCATCAAAAGCTTTTTTGATACAATATTCACTTAATTAACATCATTGTCAACTTTTGCCCAATGAAAGGAACTTTGAAAGTGTGCATATATATATATATATAATAACCTACACAATAGAATTATATAAGGGAGCTACTGTTACAAGGTGACCTAGAGAAAACTTAGGAAATTTAGTTATGGGTATCAACATCTTCAAAGGCATGCATTAGCTAAATGGCTAAACTGTCATTTAAAAAGTAAACAGTAAACACGGCAGAAATGCAATTGAAATAAAGATGCCCAACCTGTTCTAACTGACTATATAATGCAGTGAAATTAATGACAGAAACTGAATAATTGAGTGATATAGCAACCAGCTTTAGATCCTCAAAGGAGCTTAATGATAGAACAGATACTAGATAAAGACATTATAAATGAGTGACTTAATTTAAGAAGTACGCTGACATGCACATGCCTTTAGTACTCAATAGTGACTACACCGAATTTATTTTAAGATTGTGATTGAACAATGTAGAGAAATATGCAAGAGAGGGAAAATTATCCAGAATTTTATTATATGTCTAAATACAGGAGTACATACACTTATATAGAGAGAAAGAGAAGGGGGGCCTTCTACATCTACAATGTGTGACTAAATAGAATATACATGGGCTTCTATATGGGCTCCTCGACTCCTCCTAATGGGCTTTTTCATTACATCTTAACACTCCCCCGCAAGCTGGAGCGTACAAGTCATATGCACCAAGCTTGGATAAGAACTGATGATATAATGTCCGAGAGAGGGCTTTCGTGAATATATCAGCAACTTGTCCTGATGCAAAGACATGCTCTAACTCCAACTTCTTCGATTGAACTTTTTCCCGAATGAAGTGACAGTCAACTTCAATATGCTTTGTTCGCTCATGGAATACGGGATTCTTGGCGATATGTATAGTTGCTTGACTGTCACAAAACAGGGTGGCTGGAGAGGAGAGTTTGAGGCCCAAATCACTGAGAATACTCTCAAGCCAGGTGAGCTCAGAGACAACTGCTGTTATAGCACGGTACTCAGCCTCAGCAGATGAGCGAGCAACAACCGACTGTTTCTTGCTACACCAGGTAATAAAGTGTCCACCAAGATAGGTGCAAAAATCAGTCGTGAAACGCCTATCATCAAGGGAATTGACGTAGTCAGCATCAGAATATGTAACAAGGGACAAAGAGGAGGACGTTTGTAAACAAGTCCTTGTTCTAGAGCAGTCTTTAAGTATCCGAGAATCCGCTCGACGACTTGGAGATGAGATGTCTGAGGAGTATGCATAAATCGGCTCGCAATCCCAACGACAAATGAGATATCAGGTCGTGTAACCGTAAGATAGATTAGTTTCCCTACCAGGCGTCGGTAGTACTCTGGATTTGTAAGAACAGGATCAGTTCCAGATTCATGTGCAGACAACTTGTGATTCACATCCAAAGGAGTGTCTACAAGTATGCATCCTGAGTAGCTCGCATCTTGCAAAAGATCAGTGCAGTACTTCCGTTGGGATAGGACAAGTCCATCAGGTCTCCTTGCAACATCAAGCCCAAGGAAATATCAAAGATTGCCCAGGTCTTTTGTCTGAAAAGCTGAGTTTAAATGTTGTTTTATGTTTCGGATCCCGATGGTGTCGTCACCGGTATTAGAATGTCATCAACATACACAAGGAGGATTACTGTGTGAGTTGGTTGATGACGAGTGAAGAGAGATAAATCAGTAGAGCTCCGTATGAAACCAACTTCGCGAACCACGCTACTGAATTTGTCAAAGCAAGCGCGAGAAGACTGTTTGAGACCATATATAGACTTCCGAAGATGACAAACACGAGACTCCTCTGTGGTCTCAAACCCGGGCGGTTGGTGCATATAAAAAGTCTCTTGGAGATCGTCATTGAGAAAGAAATTTTTGATGTCCAACTAATGTAGGGGCCGCTGTCAATGCACATCGAGAGAGATCAGGACTCGAACAGTACTCAACTTGGCGACCAGGGAGAAAGTTTCGTCGTAATCAAGGTCATATTGTAAGGTGAAACCTATGGCGACAAGGCGGGCTTTGAGACGTTCAACAGTGCCATCTGGAGCATGCTTGACAGCAAAGACCCATTTGCATCTAACACAAGTCTGGCCTGGAGGGAGAGGAACAAGGTCTCAAGTCCGATTAGCTCAGAGGGCTGTCATTTCTTCGTCCATGTCTGCACGCCACCCCGGGTGTTGGAGAGCTTCCTACAAAGAGCGAGGAACAGAAATGGTGGAGAGAGAGGGCAAATTTGAGAAGAGGCGGAGATAGGCGATGTATTGAGACATAATTCGCCATTGGATGAGCCGTAGAGGATGAGGCCGGATCGTCAGGCCACGGGATAGCATCGGTAGAAGAGAGCTGTTGTAGGGCATTTGTCCGGGATGGACGACGAGTATAGACACGGAGAAGTAGAGGTGGTGGAGGTAATGCTGGCACTGGGAGTGGAGGAGGAGAAGGAGCTGTGCGAGGCAAAGTCGTGACGGGGACTGCCGGGCGAGCAATAATGGAAGGTGGGGGGTGTGTGGAAGAGGTGGAGTAAAAGGGCTGATCCTCAAGAAAGATGACATCAACAGAGATGAGCACCTTTTCGTCCGCAAGAGAGTAGCAGACATATCCTTTATGAGTGCGGGAGTAGCCAACAAACATACATTTTGTGGCTCGAGGAGCAAGTTTGTCATTTGGTGGTTCAAGAGAGTGGACATAACAGGTACAACCAAAGACACGGGGTGTGAGGGAGAATGGAGACTTGGAAGGAAATATAAGGCCTAACGGAGAAGCAAAGTCAAGCACGGAGGAGGGCATGTTATTGATGAGATGGCAAGCAGTAGAGACAACAAAATTCCAATATTTGGTGGGCACCTGCATTTGCAACATAAGTGACCGAGTGACATCCAGAAGATCTCGATTCTTCAGCTCGGTCACACCGTTTTGCTGAGGGGTATAGGCACACAAGGTCTGATGAACAATCCCAAACTCAGTACATAAATTTGAGAAGGTGCGACTAGTATATTTACGAGCATTATCAGTGTGAATTGTTTTTAAGATAAAGAATTGCGTACGCGTCTCAACAATAAAGGCTCGGAAGACGGAGGTTAGTTCAGTACGATCACAAATTAGATAAAACCATGTGAGACGAGAATAATCAATGAAGGTAACAAAATATCGATAACCAAAAACACAGGATTCTTTATAGGGCCCCAAGATATCAAAATGTACTAAAGAGAACGAAGTATCACTCCGATTACATGTAGGTGAGAAAGAAACACAGTCCTGTTTGCCAAAGATACATGATTCAAAAGAAAACTAATGCAAGGAAACACCAGGAAGAACTTTCTTTAGAATCGGGAGAGGAGCATGGACAAGACGACGATGTCAATCAACGGAAGGAACTACAGAGAGGATGGTAGGAGGAACATCCAAAAGATAAAACTTATTTGACAACCGTTCTTTACCAATGATATTCCGTGTTCGACGATCCAACACAACAAAAGACGAAGGAGGGAATATTAAGCAACAATCAAGGTCCTAAGCAAGCCTACTAACAAATAGTAGATTAAAGGGAGATCCCGGAACATGAAGAACCGAGGATAAGGAAAGAGTAGGAGTGAGTCACAGGTCAGCAGCTCCAGACACCGGAATTGTGTCGTCATTTGCCACAGTGATGTACTTGGGATAATCATAGTGCATGTACTGAGGTGGCTTCTGGGAGGTAATGTGATGAGTAACACCGAAATCCACAATCCAATGAGAGTTATGGGAGAGACAGGAGATAACTTCGATGGAGAAAGAAGCAACCAAGCCAGATGAACGATTAACAACGCCTTGGAACTGCTGAAGTTGTAAGTGAAGGTCATTGATATCTTGCTGGGTAGACGAGCGAGACTCGGTTGAAGTAGAGCATGGGTGATGAGGTGCAACAACAATTGTAGCAGTAAGATGAGGAGGCAGTCCATGTTGGCGGTAGCAGGTGACTTCAAGATGACCATCTCGACTACAGTGAGTACACTTGAGAGTAGTTCACCCTGCACGTCCTTGACCTCAGGACGTGAAGCGACCTCCCCGATTAGAAGAGCCACGAGCTGGAGGAGTAGGAGTAGGTAAGATGGGTTGCTGGAGCAGAGCTGAGGAGAAGTTGGGAGGCACCTCAGATGGTGGTGTAACCTTGAGCAGCATAGAGCAAACATCAGATAAAGAGGGTGTAGTGGAAGAGGAAAGAATCTGAGCCCGGATACTGTGAAGATGACTGGGAACACAAGTCATCATCATAGCGATACCAGCAGCTTTCTTCTGTGTCTGTTGAGTTGCAACTTGCAAAATCGGTGGAGGGGGGCTGATGTTGTATCCAGATTTCCACCAGAGTTTTAGCCTTTGCAACAAAGTAGGTTAAGTCGCCCGTGGCTCCAGGGTCAAACAGGTGTTGTAAGCTGTCCTTGTTAGAGTAGAGAGAGTGTAGCTCATCCCACATTTTCTTGGCCGTTACATAATACATGGACATTTGGTACGGCTCGGCGTCCATGGAATGAAGCATCCAGGATTGGACCCGTCCGTCATCACGGAGCCAATCTCAGTAGGGTCAGTAGGTTTAGCCCGAGTAAGATGATGGAGAAGACCCTTTATTTGCAGAACACGACGGACCGAATGCACCCATTCAACAAAGTTGGCCTTTCCGCTGAGAGAGATGGTGGTTATGCGAAGCTCATCACGAACTTCAGAAGGCGGGGCAACAAGGCATGCAGGAAGGGAGGGAGCCGTCGTAGAGGACATGGCGGCTAGAGAGAAGGCGGTCTGAGAACCCGCAACGATTAAAGAAGAAGCCGACAACGACTAGAAGTGTAGAAGGGCAACGACTAGAAGAAGTCGGTAGTGACTAGAAGGGCAGCGACTATAAGACGACGAGCTGTAGTTAGAAGCAGGCAAACCGTAGACAAGAGTGGCCAGATAGAAAACGGCGACCTGGCGGTTAGAAGCTAGAAGATGGCGACCTGGCGGGTAGAAGAAGGCAAACCGCAGACAAGTGGCCAGAGAGAAGACCGCAAGGTCCCAGGAAAGACTATCCAGCGACAAAAACTGCGGTTAACAGCAACAAGGACCACACCAAGCGGCAAGGACAAGCAGACTGCAGCGGTGAAAGGAAGGGCAGACCGCGATGAGAAGAACGAGCCGACCACAACGGTAAGGAAGAGCAGACCACGACGACACAAAAGAGCAGAGGAAAGCGGCTAAGGAAGGCCGCAACGGTCTAGCTGATAGCAGACATGTTGCGACTAGCAAACGCTAGCTGAGGCAACTGCACGCTTAGAAAGGAGAACCTGTGGTGGTTAGAGCGGCTAGCGGACAAGACAAGCGACTAGCCGACAAGGCCGCTGCGAGTAGAGAGGGTTGCGGTTAGAAGACTACGTGACAAGAAGATTCCGCGGGAGAGCAGTCCGCAGTTAGAGGAGAAGAGGTCGTAGTGACTAGATGAATCCGCGACGGCTAGATGAATCCGCAGTGGCTAGATGAATCCGCAGCGGCAAAAAGAAGTTATAAAAGCCAACGGAGAGGAAGAGAAGAAGTGATGTGGAGCCACAAAAGAAGAGAAGTGGGTAGGAGAAGAGAAACCACGGGTTGCAGATAAAGAAGAGACCGGTGGTTAGAAGGAGCTTAACCACAGATAGCAAAGAAGACCCAGTCGGACAAAGGCAGGAGTCCGCCCGGAAGAAACGGGGAAAGAGGTTAGAAACGTTCTATCCGCTCAAATGGATCAGAGCTCTGATACCATGTAGAGAAATATGCAACAGAGAGAAAATCACCCAGAATTTTATTATATGTCTAAATACAAGAGTACATACACTTATATAAAGAGAGAGAGGGGGAGCCTTCTACATCTACAATGTGGGGCTAAATAGAATATACATGGGCTTTTATATGGGCTCCTCGTAATGGGCTTTTTCATTACATCTTAACAAACACCAAACATGTAAAAAAATGCAGCGGGGGAAGCAGTTTCTTTTCTTTTGGCCCAAGCAGTGTTATGGCTTTCACAGGAGTAGAAGAAATTAAGGAACTCTAGAATCAAACCACACCATATTTCACATAAGTACACAAAATTCACCATGAAAATAGACACTTCTCTAAGTTTGAACAGTATTATATTGTTTTACCTGTCTAGATAATTATTACTCTAATCTTTCTTAATTATAAACTCCTAGGCCCATATTTGATATAATGAATGTTTCTTTGTAAGAACAATGAAAAATGTATCAAACTGCTGCTATACATAAATAAGTTCAAATAAAAAGATATTTCATTGAAATAGGAAATATTGTTAGAAGATTATCATTTGTCAAACCATTCATTCAATTTTTTAGTAAATGGTTTCAGAAACTATTTGGCTTGACTGATTTTAATATTTATAAGATTTAAAGAACACAAAATGATATGGTTCAAATTATCCAATGAAAAATCACTAAAACTAACGTGGCATGCTTCAAACTAATGCCAAGTTTCTAAACCGCCATTGATGAGAACGCCCATGAGGTTAGTCACAAGAACTAATATGAACATGGAGCAGGTCCGTGGATAAGAGCATCATTGTGATCTGCTGCATCTCAAGAGCTAATAGTATGCACACCCTCAGACTTCACAAGTTCCTAAGAGAAAGATGTAGATGTATAGTACGGATGTGCGTGTATCAATCATTTAATGAGTTCAAAATATAAACTAGGGCAACCCGGTGCACAAGGCATCCCCACGGAGCGAGGATCTGGGGAATTGTCCCACCAGTAAGAGGCTGCTTCCAGGACTCGAACCCGTGACCTCAAGGTCACACAGAAACACCTCAACCAGTGCGCCAATGCTCCCCTTCAAGTATCGAGATATTTAAGTAGAAAGTTTTACGTTTGTGATTAACTATTATTTACAAGGCAAGTGTGAAAACAAACATGGCAAATGTGAATGCAATGATCAAATTAGTTAATAAAAATAGCAACTCATTATGTTAGTTCACTGAAAGAAATAGTAAGACAGCAAGTCTTCCATGCTTTAACAAACAGGTGTATCTATGTTAATTTCTCTATTGCATTAACAATAACAAATCCAGTACATCATAAATCCTAACTCATCTGTGAAATACATTATAAAGAAAAGGAAATTTATATTTAGGTCACTTTGGGGAATAGAGATATGCAAATGTGGCAGATCAAATAAAATATTGGACCTCTTGAATTGTAAGTGAAAACAAAAATAGAATCATTACAGATTGCACCAGCATCAATTGAGGTCAAAAATCAGCATCCCTTGTGGCGGTCCCTTAGAGATATATAAAGGATATCGGAAAATTTTGTTCTGAGGACGGAACATAGATATATAATGTGTTCAATATTTCATCTTTGCCTAATTGGTTGCTTTTGCAATTTGAGGGGACTTTGGACTCTTCTCCTCGAGTTATAATGAAACTCCTCCCTGTCTACTGTGGTTGTAGGTCATTTTGACTGAACAACACAAACTTGTGTGTTTCTGTGTGATTATTCTTGTTTTGTTTTACTGTAAAAAAAGATTACGCATAGAAATGTCCTAAATAAATTATACTGGTGAATATTATGTCCAACTTGTGGGTAACATACCCTTGTTCCAAGCACAAAGTGTATCCAAAACTGCGAGATGCATAATGGCATATCAAACATGTAATATTATAGTACTCAATTGAAGACAGTAATGGACATACCTTGAAGAAGTGAGGCTTCATAGGCTTTATTTAGCCAGAGTATTGCATTTATATTCGATATAAGATCCCATTACAAAAAACTTTACTAAGCCAACAATCATAACAAATCTATTTCATATGTGTTGCAAATTGCAAAGGCAAAGGAAAGTACCAAGTATTTCATCATTCAAGGATCATAAGTGCAAAATTAAGAGTTAATTTAGTACTTGAAGCCACTGAAAAAATAAGTACCTAGCAGCCTAGAGTAAAGCAATGCTAGAATTCATAGCATGGTGGTGCAATGAAGGTATTGTCCAAGTAGGAATTCCATCATAGTTAATTAAATCTTGAGGAAAGAAAATCTTCGACCAATTTTAACCACCAAAAACACACAATGTAATTACATAGAATTGAAATGAATGTAATAATACAGAATCAGCATTGCTGTTCTTACGAAAAACTCAAAATTGCTATCTGAAAGTGCCTTCCTTTCTACAATCATTGTCACCAACATACGAACACGACAAGTTCTGTGCATAAAGTAAGTCTTTGTAATAGCATAGCCAAGAACCCCAATAAATCCATAAAAAAAGCTTTCTTATAGAGCAATATGGTACACCAGTTGCAACTAAGAAGGAAAAATAGCAAACCATCTCTACATGTTCAAATTAAACTCTGAAAAGTGTCAATAAGTAACACGGCCACACAGAGAGAGGAAAAGTACTTGATGCAAAGATCTGGAGGAAAATTTACAAATTATCAATAAGTATTAGATGCTTGAAGCACATTTTGTCTCATAGACAGCACTATTCACCTTCAAAACACGTCCAAGATCAACATTTTCCTATCATGCCACAGCGTGTACTGAATATGCAATAACCTCTCCCCATGAGCTGCTTATTACTCCCGCACTTCTCCATCCACAACAGGAAGAATCAAGAAAGTCCAGCAAGATTTTAAATGCAGGAACAGATAGAAGCTTGAAACTCTAGAGTAGATTTCCTACAACACGCTCATGTTGAGAGAAGAAAAGGACAGAGATTTATATAAGTAACAGCAATGAACATGGTAAAGAAACTAAGAAAGTAAGAAAACTTGCCACAAATCTAACTTATCTACTCCCATCTTACCGTTTCCACCATGTTTCAAATTCCTAGATCACCCTAACCCAAGGCACATTCGCAGTGACTAAGGAACTATAGAAAATACTAAATTCAGCTGCAAGATTCGAGAATGGAAACAGCAACAAGCAGCACAAAATATGAATAGAGTGAAGGACCTCAAATTTGAAATTGGAATCACCAGACCATGCTGAAATCTGTGATAATAAGTAATACGAAAACCTTCAACCAATATTGTGAGAATGAAAACCAAATGGGGAACAATGATTCTTCGAAAATTCAGGCCGAGGCGTAGAACCAAAAGTGGAATGGATCACAGTGGCTTGGAGAAATGCATACTCTTTTCAATCTTCACTGCTCGTGGGGAAGAGAGTCAAAACCCTCCTCTCTCCTCCCGAACCCGAATGAACATCCTCACCATAAGATTTTGGAGGAGCTGCAGAGGGTGAAGCATATCCTATACCCAACCCAGAAGCCCCCATTCTATTTACACCAATGTGTGGAGCTCCTCTCGCGTGGAATTCAGCGTCATAACCACCTCCGGCGGTCACCGGCAAACCGAAATGCCCCATCTGTCTCTGATGGTAGAACTGCTGCTGCGCCACAGCGGCCGCCGCCGCCGCCATCTGTTGGTGGTGCTGCAGCAACGGCGGAGACATGAACTGCATAAAGGGCTCCTTCCCCGGTCCGGCGGCAGCACCACGCGCGAGGAACGGATGGGGGATGGGATTGCTGGCGAATAGCTGTTCTGTAGCTGCATCTGCAGCCGACATGGAGCAGGGAGAAGTGGAGGCCGAGGAGCTGAGACCCTGCATCCGCTTGAGATAAAGGCGGTACTTCTGCAAGTGGCTTGCGACGTTCTCTCGGGTGAGGCCATCGACGCTCATTAACTGCATTATAGTCTTCGGAACGGCGTTCTTAATCCCCAGATGAGCCACCGCGTCCACGAATCGCTTATGGAGCTGAGGCGTCCACACCAATCGCGGCCGCTTCAGCGTGCGCGCCGTCTCGTCGCCGACGGAACCGGTGCCGGCAGGGCCGGAGTATTCAGCGGATTCAAAGTCGGACGGCGGGGGCAGCGTCTGGGGAGGGTGCTGATTCGCGGTTATGCAGTGGTGGTGGTGGAGGCCCGCCGGCGGGTTAGGGTTAGGGGAAGTGATGTCGAAGGCAAGAGCCAGGTCAGGAGTGATTAGAGATTGCGAGAGTGGCATCAGCTCCTCGGGGCTCGGCAATTCCTCCTCCCATCGGGCGAACCAGTTGGACTCCTCTTCTTCTATCATCCCTTTTATCTGTTACAACGCTTTATTTCCCTACTGAAGGGAAGATTTTGGAGAGAAAGGGGTTGCAGAGAAAGGAGGAGGAAGGAGGGGGGAAACAGGGACGAGGGTGGGGGAGAGATATTCGATGTGGATCTTCTTTTGTTTTTGTTCACTTACAGATGTTGTGGGTTCTCTTCTCTCTCCTTCCACGGTTCTACAGTCTCTTCCTCTCTCTCTCTCTCTATATCTGTCTGCAAGTAGTGGGCAATAAATAATGAGCAACTGATCAATTGATCATGCATTACTCGAGTAGTGTATATTCATCGGGATAAATCAAAACAGACAATCATTTTAAAAGAAAAAAATTGTAGGATCTCAAAAAAAATATTTTATAGAGTCTCAAAAAATGATAATGTTGTTATTAGTAAATTCAATTTGATTTTTAACAAATTATTACTATTAATAAATTCTTATTTTTTAAAATGTTATTTGAAAATCATTTTATTTATAGCAAATCAACATAAATTTAAAAAAAAAATTTAAATTTTGTTGAAAACATTCATTTTTTTCAAAATAATCCTGTACATATAATGAGATTACAAATTATTTCAAATGTATTAATTCAACCACTTAGGTTAATATTAGAAATGCGTCAAAATGCAGTAAAATTTTATTTAGTATGTCCAAAACTACTTTTTCAACAAAATATCATCATTTGCATCAAAATCGTTAAACAAAATATCGCCTGATTTAAAATATATTTGATTTTTAATTCCTATAAGGGTGTGCTGTATATGCGAGTTAAATGTATATAAGAATATACGCGTCTTTTTGAACTGTGTCTTATAAGTACATTTTCAGGAGAAGTGTTCAACATGAAAGTTGTATATCTCGACGATATCTACAACTTTCATGTTGAACACCTTTTGATTAGAAGCAATTTAGACTCCTGAAAAAAATCACGCCAAAATATGTACGGACGCCCAGGATCGGCGTGATTTTTTTCGGGAGTTTAAACTTCTTCAAATAAAAAATTGTTCAACTTGAAAGTTGTTGATCTCGACGAGATCTACAACTTTCATGTTGAACACTTTTTGATTTTAAGCAGTTTAGACCTCCGATTTGGGCCCCAAAAAAGTCACGCTGAAAATTTGTACGGACGACTCGTTCCGTGCGTGTCTTTTTTCGGGCCCAAATTGGAGGCCTAAACGACTTCAAATCAAAAAATAGTTGGCATAAAAGTTGTAGATCACAACTTTCATGTTGATCACCTTTTCAAATGAGAAACATTTGAGGATCAAAATTCAAAAATGCAAAAATTGCAAAAAAAATAAGATTAGTTTGCTAATAGTGTACTTTTTGGGAAGAGGAAAAATGCAAAAAATGATTGGATTTGTTTTTTTTTCTGATTTGCCAGTAACGAAAGTGGATTTGCTAATAACAGCACCCAAAAAAATAGTGACTTATTTTTACCGTTCAAGCGATTATGATCGCATGAATCAGATCATAATTAAGGTCCGGTTCATGTGATCGTAACCGCTTGATCGGTGAAAATAAGTCGTCCCAAATGAAGCCTTAGTAAAAAGAACTTTGGGTGCGGTTAGGCAGCATGAGGACATTGAGAAACACATACAATCTAAAATTCTAAAGAGTGGTTTTTAACCTGTAAAAATGATTTTTAAATAAAAAAGGTGACTGTTATTAGCACTGCATTTTTGGATATTCGCACTACATTTACTCTTAATTTTCCGTGCTTTTTGAAAATATTTCTTGTACATGCATTTTTAGGAAAAGTGTTCAACACAAAAGTTGTAGATCGCGACGAGATCTACAACTTTCGTGTTGAACACTTTTCCTAAAAATGCATGTATAAAGCGTATTTCTAAAAGGCGCGAAATCTGAGCGGATTTCTAGAAATACGCTTTATACATGCATTTTTAGGAAAACTGTTCAACACGAAAGTTGTAGATCTCGTCGAGATCTACAACTTTCGTGTTGAACACTTTTCCTAAAAATGCATGTACAAGGAGTATTTTCAAAAGGCGCGAAAAATTAAGAGTAAATATAGTGCGAATATCCAAAAGTGCAGTGCTAATAACAATCACCATAAAAAATGATAGAATATTAATTTTGATATTTGTAATGCAAATTCAAATGTTTTTTTTTTATATCCTGATTATTTCAAAAAAAAAATTATATCAAAAAATCATGCATTTAAAATTATGTATTTTTTTGTCATATTAGTTTTTGATCGTGATGGATTAAACCACCATTTATAAGGAGGATTTTCCCATGATCTCCTCCCAAAGTGGAAGATCATGGGGTTGACTAGTCAAACTCAACCTCTCATGAACTCCACATAATGAGGAAAACATGGGAGGAGGGCCTACTCCCTCTCTCTCCACCAAAAACCGCCCCCTTTAAAAGGAAACCGTCGTCGCCGGCGGCCGCAACCAGGCCGCGGCCTACCTGCCGCCCGGCCGCCGCCATCGTCCGGCCGCCCCACCACCGTTGACGACTTGCCCACCGTCCGATCGTGGTGGGCCTTCCTCGCCGTCCGATCTGGTGGGTAACCACCCACTAACCCACCAAGTTAGTGGTGGGGCCAGCCATAATCCTCTCCTGGAGGCTATAAAAGGAGTCTCAGGGCCTCCTCATAATTCACCTTTTGGCTCCCGATCATCTTCTTCCTCAGGCGATAGCTCTGCCAAACTCCTCCCTCGGATCATCCTCCAGCCACCTCGAGCCACCGGTGTACCACCAACAGGAAAACACCTAAGTCCTGGAACAAACAAAAGAAGGAGGAAGACGACCACTGCAAACGGACAAGCGCCGAAACCACGCTCCAAACTTCCAAGCACTAGAACCACTTCTCGGATTCTAGTGTCCAAGTCTCTCCCGCGGCGCAGCCTGTTGCCCGTTGGGAGTGGGAATCTCTCTCTCACCCCCAAGTTGTAATGGAGAGCGGTCTGTCGCCCTCGATTCTCCGAGCACATTGTAACCGCAAATAACTAGTGGACTTTGACTGACACAGATCTGATCATGTGGTTTTTTACCCGGTTGTGGGGGGTTTTCCACGTCATCACATCTTGTGTCAATCTTTTATTTTCATTGACTGTGTGTGCGCTCGACCGCTCCGTAATCTAAGACGGTCCAAGTAAATCCGGTCGGACCGGGGCATCGGGTTAGTCCGTAACAGTTTGGCGCCGTCTATGGGAACACGATTCCCAACATCCTTCAGAAAATAAGATCACCAGTCATGCTGCTTCCATGTTCTGCTTCAATGGCAAAAATAAGCGCCCACACCACTGAAGGATCCACCCTTGGCGGACACGTCAAACTTGCATGCTCCCACTCTTTGGTGGACGTGCCACTGACTGGTGAGGTCACTTTCACCCCCGTCACTGCCCTGGAGGGGCGTGTTTACCAGATGGAAGAGCAACAAACCGAAATGTTCACCCTGCTCCGAAACATGGGAGCACCTCCTGATCCCCCGCTGCCGCCAACATGAGCTAACTTTCTGCCACAGCTGAATCAGGGCAGGGCCCAAGAAGTTCCTTCAAGGTAGGAAGGACCCTAAGAATATTCCAAAGCCGCCAGTTCCACTCACCCGACCCAGAGAGTGGTGAGAGCAGACCATCTTCATCGCAACCCCGTCAATGACGCCCGCCTTCCTCTGCTTGAAAGATTTACTCAGGAGGAAATTCGAGAAGTCATCGCTGAAGAATATCGCCAGGCAGGTAGAAGAAACATTCACGCCCGCCGACCGCTCTGTCAGGGCTCCCCTTTGGCACCGCAAATCCTTGACAATCCAATCCCGTACGGATTCAAGCTCCCTAACATTGGGACGTTCGACGGGACAGACGATCCGCTAGAACATGTTAACCACTTCACCACCATCATGAGAATCTATAATGCTCCAGACCAGTTGCTCGGCCAAGTGTTTCTAGCCACTCTCAAAGGACAGGCCCGAATATGGTTCCATTCATTAACTTGTCAGGAATTCACTAACTTCATAGAGCTGACAAGGCAGTTTGTTGATCAGTTCATTGCCAATCGCAGGATCGTTCGCGAGCCCTCCCACTTGTCAGGAATCCTCCAGAATGAAGGAGAAACCCTGAAGGACTTCTTCCGACGTTTTACTGCAAAAGCCCGTCAAATTCCGGGAGTCTACCCTGAGTTGTTGTGGGGGGTGTTACTTGGAGGCCTCCGCCCTAGTGGCTTCTACTCAGCACTGATGAGAGAAACTGTCCCCAGTTATCCTGACCTCGTGCATCGGGTGGAGGCGCAGATTGCCGCTGACGAAGCTATCGAAGCCCATCGCCAGCAGTTTAATGGGGCCCAGAAGCGGAAGAAAGAAAAGGAGTCGGCCCCTCAGCATCAAGAAGTAAGATTCCGTGAAGAGCGCCGAAATGGGCAACGCCTGTAAAACCATCAGAGAGATCAAACTCCCAGGGATTATACTCCCCTCAACACCACACACACCAATGTACTCTATGCCATTCAAAATGGGTCAGTATTACATCGGCCCAAGCAACCAGCCCATAACCCCAGAAACGATCAGTCCAAATATTGCGAGTTTCATCGAACTACGAGACACACCACTGAGGACTGTGCCCACATAAAGGAAGAAATCGAGCGCCTTGTCCGCCTAGGACTTCTCAAAAGATTTTTACAGGGACGCATACAGGACCAGCAGGATCCGCCTAGGCCACCCAAAGATCAGCAGAACGCCCCGCCAGGAGGAGCAGGTGGTAGGCAGATGGTCGGAAATATCAAAACCATCGCCGGATCACCCATTCTTTCTACTCAAATCCTCGCAGTATACGCGCATTGAGGCATCCATGAAGACAAGAAGCGCAGGCAAGACACCACCATAACCTTCAGAGATGAAGACCTTGTCGGGCTCCGAGAACCTCGTCAAGACCCCCTAGTAATCAGCGTCGGGATTGGAGATCCCTGCTATAATGTCAAGCGAATCCTCGTCAACAACAGAAGTTCGGTCGACGTCTTGTTCTCCGCCACCCTCCAGAGCATGAACATCTCCAGACAACATCTGACACTAGCAGCCGGACCAGTGTACGGCTTTGACCACCATCCAGTCCAGTACTGGGAATGATTACCCTCTCAGTTACCATTGTGGAATTTCCCAGGCAAGTGACACACGAAATCCAGTTCGTCATGGTAGATTCAAGTTCCGCATACAATGCCATTTTCAGGAGGCCCATCCAGTCCATCTTCAAGGCTATCCCCTCGATTCCTCATCTGGCCATGAAGTTCCCCACTCCGGGAGGAATTAGAGTCGTATGCGGCAATCAGGAGGCCGCCAAAAATTGCTACTCCAAGCAGGCACAGCCAACCAAGGCCACCACATTAAACATCGACAACTTTGATTTACGCGACGAGGCGATGCTGCAGCGGGGGATGCCTACAGAAGGACTAGTCGAAGTCCCTCTTTCACCAATAGACCCGGCTCGCACCATCCAGCTCGGATCGCTCTTACCACAGCGAGAGAAAGAGGAACTGAAAACCTATCTCCAGAGGAACAAGGATATCTTTGCATGGGCTCCGGAAGATATGCCTGACATAGATCCTCATATCATTCAGCACTCTATCAACATCAACCCAGCATGCAAACTTGTCATCTAGAAGAAGAGAAACTTTGCTCCAGAACGTCTCCAGGCAATTGAAGACGAAGTGGAGAAACTCCTCAGCGCCCATTTCATCCGAGAAGTAAAATACCCTACCTTGGTGGCTAATGTTGTCCTAGTAAAGAAGTCTTCAGGAAAATGGAGGATGTGCGTGGTGTAACACCCCGAAACTCAAAAGAGGGACGAGTGATGTTTTAAACCCAGTCTGAATTTTGGAGCAGGTGTCACGGGCGTGACACGGGCGTAATACGGGCGTGTCACGGGCGTGACACAGGCGTGTTCGGCCACGGTCGTGCGGTCGACGCTTTGGCGGTCGATGCTCATCGAGTTGTAGAACACGGCCTAGGACATGGGCGTGTCCCAGGCCGTGTCACTCCAGGGAATCTGCAAGTGTGGTACACGGGCCATGACACGGGCACAAACACGGGCGTGTCAAATCTGACACGGGCGTGTCGGATGCCGTGTCACAAGGCCGTGTATCTCTCTGTCTGCGAAGTGTTGGTCGATTGCACACGGGGGGCGTGACACGGGTCCCGACACGGGCGTGTCGCAGGTGACACGGGCGTGTCGGAGGCCATGTCAAAGGCCGTGTGCTGGTTTTTCGAATCGATCGAGACGGCGAATGGGTGACACGGCCAGGCACACGGCCGTGTTGCAACCCGTGTTCGGCCCCAGATTTTGTATTTTAGGCCAAATCGTGGCCGTTCGTTCCCTTGGATTTGGATCCAACGGTGGGGGGCTGTTGCTGGGTTATTAAATCCGGGAATAGGGTTTAGAAACCCTCATTCCCTTTGGTTGGTTCTCTCTCTAAGAGTTAGAAAGAGGGGAGAGCTTGGAGGAGGAAGAAGAAGCTAGATCCGGTCACCGGCGGAGCTTCGGAGCTCCAAATCACGATCCGAGTCCGGATCCGCGAAGGCGAGGCCGATACGGTGCTTTCCATCCGGCTAGATCGTCATGGCGCCGCGGAAAAGCGAAAGGGTAACGATTCTCTTCTTGAGCATGTGAAGCTCTTCTTCCTTTGCATGGGAAAACCCCTCTCCCGCGAGTGTGCGGCGAGATTGTGGTATTCCTTGGGGTAGATATGTAAAGTCCCCCTTGTTAGAGTCCGGAATCGTAGTACGGACATAGGCATGGTGTGTGAAGCCTACCCGGACATGTTTTCCGGATCAGTGATGTTTTGTTATGCATATTCTAGCCGGAGAAGACTCCGAGCGTTGTGATTGTTTTCGGGTTGCTATGCGGTAGAATGCATCAGGGAATCTGGGGGATTAATCCCGAGGTGCACCCGGAAATCTGGACGGAAACGCATTTCTATCATATCGGTGGCCTAAGAGCCAACCGGGTACATAGCGGGGCTATGTACCATGTTTGATCGTTATTTGGGACTGGGGAAGCTTAGTCCGCGTCAGTGGCCAAATGGCAATGGCGGGGTGAGCAACGGGTTAGTGTACCCCTAACCGCTCCACCTGCTCGGTTAAAGCGACCTAAAGTTTTACATGGGACTTACCGAGGTTTGGAGATCGAGTCTAGGCTGCGGCTGAGAAGACTAAATGCTCACAAAGATTGCCACCCTGGGGGTGGTGGTAGAGTCGAGGACCGGACGGGGTTCGGACTGGCTTCGCCGAGTAAGTGCCCTGAGAGCACGAGGTGTACGGCCGTGAGAGCATGCACCTATGATGAGATGCTTGTTTTACTGTGTTGCTTGTTTTGCTAACAAGTGCAGGGAAGAAGCTTTGCCGCCCCGGTTCGGGGGCGGAATCGTTATAATTTGGTCAGCATAGCTGACCGTTGCCTTTGTCTACCACCGTGCGGTGGATTGTTTCTTGCAGGTACTGCGGAGCCGAGAGGTAATTAGCGGGCTAAAGCCCAAGTTGCTGTACTGGCCCTCGAAGGCTAAGTTTTGAGTGTTTTTCCTTTTGTACTCATGTGTGGCCGGCCTGCGTGCCGAGGTTTGGAAGACGCTCTTATTAAGCAAACTATTGTAAGGCCATAAGGCTATTTCCGTTTTATGTATTATACATTCCTATGGGTTTGAGTAGTGGACATTCATGTTTGGCAGGGTTCTTTATTCTTTGCAACTCTAATAAATTGCTTCTGCTAGGTGTTGTGTAGGACGTTGCGATTGGTTGAATGGTTTCAACGCGTAACCAACCGGTCTGTCCATAGTATATGGTGTCGGGCCCCGGCCGGACCTACTGTTATATACTATGCGACGGATAGGGGTGTTACAAATTGGTATCAGACTACTGGTTTCGGTCAAGCTTAAATGAATTCGTGGGCGAATTCACTTCAAGGGGTGGTGAGCACATGTGTGTGCGTCATCGTTATAACATGAAAAGAACCCATGAATGTCCACTTAGGAATGAAAATACACATATTTGAGGAACCTGCGTGTTCCTATAATTGCTTTTTGTAATTTTGTTCAGTCACTTATTGTGTTTTGAATGACTATAGGTATCCGGAAGTGGAGCGTGGCAGTCAGAACACACGTTTGCTGAGCAAAGTAATGCACTAGGTAACGTTCCTGAGACCCCTACATCTTGGGAAACCATAAGAAGGGTGGTTGAAGCGGTGTTCGCTGTGACCAACTCACAACATGGAAGTAATGTGCAACCCTTTGTCCCTGAGATGGCCCCAACATCGGGCGGTATGTTGGAGCAAAGGGCATTTGGAGGTCTTTCAGAGAAGCAGATGAGCATGACTGTGGTGCAAGGAGAACATTCAATTGACGCATATTTGCAGACGTTCCTTATGATAAGGCGCTACCCAGGCTTTGAATGGGAAAGCGAGCAATCTATAGTTAATAGATTTTATAATAGTTTGCGCAGCGAGTTGCGTATTCTACTGCTAGGACCAAAGTTATTGGGATTCCAAGCTTTGGTGGAGTCGGCCAGAGCTTTGGAGGTGGAGTTGGGGAAAACTTACCAAGTACCAGAGAATAGGGTACCAAACCTTGCAGATCCTTTAAGGACTGTCTATCGAAAGATGCCGAGAAAGGAGGCTGGGTTATCCACTACCCGAACTACCCTCAATTGTTATTCTTGTGGCAAGAAAGGGCATCTCGCTAGAGAGTGTTGGGAGAGTGCTCCGAAGACAAGGAAAGTTTTGGCAGGAGCAATTGAAGCCTCTGGTGTAAAGGAAACGATGTTCAAAATGCCAACCTCAAAATCCGGGTACCGTAGGTGGTACAAGAAGTCTAGGAGGTCGGGTCTAGTCCCTTCCTCTAGCACATCCGGAGCGACTACAGTCCAAACCCCGGATGCATGCTTTGTTTGTGGACAGCCTGGGCACTATGCCCGGGATTGTTAGAGTGGATGCCCAATGTCCAAAAAGAAGTTGGGGGCAATATCTGAGGAGAAGGGAAAGGCGGTAGCGTCCACCGCACCGCTGTTTACTCCGGCCCAACTGGGAATGGACATCCTTGGCCAGTAGGAGGTCATGTGGCTGACTGTCGGGTCGTCAGGTATGGTTTAGTTGTTAGCAATCTTGCTTCTTGTCTTATGCGTGTTTACTTAGAACTTGAAGTTCTAGGCTTTAATTTTGGAATCTTGGAAATCCGGATGGGTTATTGCTCAGTAGTCGTCCAGTGCGCGCGGAGATACAGTCTGTGTGGTAAGAGTCTGATTGAAAGTCAAGGATTCGACTTGCTAGCGTCGCTGTTGCCGTTAGTAGAGTTTGACGTCATCTTTGTTATGGGCTAGCTGTTGGGGCAGAAGGCTTTTATCGTTTGCAACCGCAAAAAGACCTAGCTGGGGGTTGGGTAGGAGACAACGTTTGCGGAACTGAAGGGATCGAGCAGGACACTGACGTCTGCCCTCCCGGTGGTCAAGACAGTTTTGTGTCGGTACAAAGCTGTTCTTCACGTTAGTGGAGGCTGTAATGCCTAAGTCCACTGTGGGTAGTATCCCAGTGGTTTTTGAGCATCCCGGCGTGTTCCCGTAACAATCTCCCTAGAGCCCCACCGTAGCGAGAGATCGATTCCACGATTGAGTTGTGCCAGGTGCTAAACCGGTGTCACGCTCTCCTTATAGGCTGATGCCTAAGGTGTTAGTGGAGTAAAGGTTCAACTAGAAAAGTTGATGGAGCTAGGGTATGTGCGTCCAAGTTTATCGTCTTGGAGCACACCGGTCCTTTTCGGGTATAAGAAGGACGGGAGTTTGCGGCTCTGAATCGGTTATGGAGAACTGAACAAGTTGATAAAAGAGAGCAAGTACCCAATCCCAAGGATTGGCGATTTGTTTGATCAATCGGTTGGGTCATCGGTGTACTTAAAGTTGAATCTTAAGTCTGGTTACTATCAGCTGAGAATCGGGGAAAGTGATATCCCAAAGATAGCGTTCAACACAAGATATGGGCATTTCGAGTTTACGGTCATGTCGTTCGGGCTGACTAATGCGCCATCGGTGTTCATGGACCTGATGAACAGAACGTTCAGGGAGTACTTAGACCATGTTGTGATCGTCTTTATTGACAACCTATCGGTGTGTTCGCAGTGCGAAGAAGATCGCTTCAAGCATCTGCGTTTGGTTTTGGAGACGCTAAGGAGGAACGAGCTATACGCAAAGTTCTCCAAAGGCGAGTCTTGGTTATCTTCAGTGACGTTCCTTGGTCACTTAGTCAGTAGGGAAGAGTTGCGGTGGATCCGGCGTAGATTGTTACAATACGAAAGTGGCCTGTGTTGTCTTCGGTAGCGGAAGTCCGGGGTTTGCTGGGGCTTGCCAGCTATTACAGGCACTTCGTGGAGAACTCCTCGCGGATAGCGCTACCTCTCACGACTTTGGCAAGGAAAGTTCAGAGTTTTGTGTGGGCGCATGAGAGTGCGCAAGCTTTTGAAGAGCTGAAGGGTCGGTTGACCACGGTGCCAGTGCTTAGTTCGCCGAGTGGGACCGAGGGCTTCGAAGTTTATAGTGATACCTCGGGTAGTGGTTTGGGTTGCGTGATGGTGTAGCATGGGAGCGTGATAGCTTATGGATCGCGTCAGCTAAAAGTGCATGAAAGGAATTATCCGGTCCGCGACTTGGAGTTGGCGGCCGTGATATTTGCGCTTAAGCTGTGGAGGCACTACCTGTACGGCGTTAAGGTCGATATCCATACCGATCATAAGAGCCTGAAATACCTATTGGATCAATAGGATCTGAACATGTGGCAGCGGAGATGAATGGAGTTCCTGGGGGACTATACGTTCAAGATTCATCATGCACCCGGCAAGGGCAATGCGTTGCGGATGCGTTGAGTCGCAGGGCTCCCGCCCAAGCCGAATGGTTGTCGGTACATGTTGAGAGGCTAGTTCGGGATTTGGAAGCGTTAGAGATCTGTTGTGTTGACAAGCGGACTAGCGCCGAAGCGTTGTTGAACTGGTCGGAAGTCCAGTATGACCTGGTTGATCGTAGTTGGCAGACTATGGTTTGTGTAGCTGCATGAAGGAAATCATGAGTGCGGCTCGATGGGTCAAAATCCCAAATCGATGGTTGCAGGTGGGCTACCAAGGAAAGACCATTGTTTGTGCGGCACAAGCATGGGTAATCTATGGGTGGAGTTGTGATACGTTATATCAAGTACTCAACTCGCTTAGGAGGCACGAAGTTGTGCCGATATCTGAAGAAGTGCTCGGGTGGCCAGAACTCTAGAAGGTCGTGGCACTTTATGTGGCAAAGTGCCATCCTTGCGCCTTAGTGAAGGCAGAGTGCCAAGTGCCGGGGGATTCTTGAATCCTTGCCTAGTTCGGAATAGAAGTTCGACTGGACTGTGGGCATGGTTTGCCAAAGTCACAGTGAAATGACGACGCCGTTTGGGTGATCGTAGTTGTGTTGACACTAGCATCGCACTTCATTCCGCATAGGAAGGATAATTTGGTGGAGTAGCTGGTAAATGGTTATGGATAACATCATTAGACGGCACGGTGTGCCCCACAACTTTGCGAGCAATCGAGGGGGGGCGTTCTACGTCCAATGATTGGGAGTGGTTGCAGAAAGTGCTGGAGGTTAAGTTGAAGTTTAGTCCAGTCTTACATCCGCGGACGGATGAGCAGACCGAGTTGGTCAACAGGACGTTGGAGGACGTGCTTCGCATGTGCGTTCTGGACTTCGGGAAGCAGTAGAAGGTCATCTATTATGGTAAATTTGGTGTACAACCCTAGCTACCAAGCGAGTATACAAATGGCGCCCTTCGAGGCCCTTTTTGGTAGAAGTCATCGCTTGTCGTTGTCGAGGCTAGAAACTGATGACACGAAGTTGTATTTAAAGTAAGAAGTGGTAAACACTACCCTTTTTGGTGCGAACCATATGAGAACTTTTACTAATCGCTCAGGAAAGGCAGACTAAGTGTTTTAACGCTACGTAATGGATTGATGAGTTATCAGATGGCGTGTTGGAAGTTAAAGTCGTTCAAGAGGGTTTCACGGGAGCGACGCTTGGGGAAGCTGAGCCCGGTATACCTTGGACCACTTGAGATCCTAGAGCGGTTTGGTGAGGCGGCGCAAGAGCCTTCGAACTTGATCGTGAGTGGTCAAGCATTGGTGGACGAAAGGTTGACGACTAGGGTCAAACCCGTTCGTTTTGGAGACCGTGAAGTCGAGCGACTTTGTCTCAAGGAGTTTTGAATAGTCGTGGTCCGGTGGGACTATTGCGATAGCTAGGAGCTCTCTTGGGAACGGGAGCAGACCATGCTGGAGGAGTACCCGGAGTTATTTCGCTCAGGTATCGTTCTTGGTTTTCTGTTTTCTTTTCCTTTAGTAATTTCGTGGGCGAAATTCTTTTAAGAGGGAGAGAGTTGTAACACCCCGAAACTCAAAAGAGGGACGGGTGATGTTTTAAGCCCAGTCTGAATTTTGGAGCAGGTGTCACGGGCGTGACACGGCCGTGTCACGGGCGTAATACGGGCGTGTCACGGGCGTGACACAGGCGTGTTCGGCCACGGTCGTGCGGTCGACGCTTTGGCGGTCGATGCTCATCGAGTTGTAGAACACGGCCTAGGACATGGGCGTGTCCCAGGCCGTGTCACTCCAGGGAATCTGCAAGTGTGGTACACGGGCCATGACACGGGCACAAACACGGGCGTGTCAAATCTGACACGGGCGTGTCGGATGCCGTGTCACAAGGCCGTGTATCTCTCTGTCTGCGAAGTGTTGGTCGATTGCACACGGGGGGCGTGACACGGGTCCCGACACGGGCGTGTCGCAGGTGACACGGGCGTGTCGGAGGCCATGTCAAAGGCCGTGTGCTGGTTTTTCGAATCGATCGAGACGGCGAATGGGTGACACGGCCAGGCACACGGCCGTGTTGCAACCCGTGTTCGGCCCCAGATTTTGTATTTTAGGCCAAATCGTGGCCGTTCGTTCCCTTGGATTTGGATCCAACGGTGGGGGGCTGTTGCTGGGTTATTAAATCCGGGAATAGGGTTTAGAAACCCTCATTCCCTTTGGTTGGTTCTCTCTCTAAGAGTTAGAGAGAGGGGAGAGCTTGGAGGAGGAAGAAGAAGCTAGATCCGGTCACCGGCGGAGCTTCGGAGCTCCAAATCACGATCCGAGTCCGGATCCGCGAAGGCGAGGCCGATACGGTGCTTTCCATCCGGCTAGATCGTCATGGCGCCACGGAAAAGCGAAAGGGTAACGATTCTCTTCTTGAGCATGTGAAGCTCTTCTTCCTTTGCATGGGAAAACCCCTCTCCCGCGAGTGTGCGGCGAGATTGTGGTATTCCTTGGGGTAGATATGTAAAGTCCCCCTTGTTAGAGTCCGGAATCGTAGTACGGACATAGGCATGGTGTGTGAAGCCTACCCGGACATGTTTTCCGGATCAGTGATGTTTTGTTATGCATATTCTAGCCGGAGAAGACTCCGAGCGTTGTGATTGTTTTCGGGTTGCTATGCGGTAGAATGCATCAGGGAATCTGGGGGATTAATCCCGAGGTGCACCCGGAAATCTGGACGGAAACGCATTTCTATCATATCGGTGGCCTAAGAGCCAACCGGGTACATAGCGGGGCTATGTACCATGTTTGATCGTTATTTGGGACTGGGGAAGCTTAGTCCGCGTCAGTGGCCAAATGGCAATGGCGGGGTGAGCAACGGGTTAGTGTACCCCTAACCGCTCCACCTGCTCGGTTAAAGCGACCTAAAGTTTTACATGGGACTTACCGAGGTTTGGAGATCGAGTCTAGGCTGCGGCTGAGAAGACTAAATGCTCACAAAGATTGCCACCCTGGGGGTGGTGGTAGAGTCGAGGACCGGACGGGGTTCGGACTGGCTTCGCCGAGTAAGTGCCCTGAGAGCACGAGGTGTACGGCCGTGAGAGCATGCACCTATGATGAGATGCTTGTTTTACTGTGTTGCTTGTTTTGCTAACAAGTGCAGGGAAGAAGCTTTGCCGCCCCGGTTCGGGGGCGGAATCGTTATAATTTGGTCAGCATAGCTGACCGTTGCCTTTGTCTACCACCGTGCGGTGGATTGTTTCTTGCAGGTACTGCGGAGCCGAGAGGTAATTAGCAGGCTAAAGCCCAAGTTGCTGTACTGGCCCTCGAAGGCCAAGTTTTGAGTGTTTTTCCTTTTGTACTCATGTGTGGCCGGCCTGCGTGCCGAGGTTTGGAAGACGCTCTTATTAAGCAAACTATTGTAAGGCCATAAGGCTATTTCCGTTTTGTGTATTATACATTCCTATGGGTTTGAGTAGTGGACATTCATGCTTGGCAGGGTTCTTTATTCTTTGCAACTCTAATAAATTGCTTCCGCTAGGTGTTGTGTAGGACGTTGCGATTGGTTGAATGGTTTCAACGCGTAACCAACCAGTCTGTCCGTAGTATATGGCGTCGGGCCCCGGCCGGACCTACTGTTATATACTATGCGACGGATAGGGGTGTTACACGTGGATTACACCAACCTCAATCAAGCTTGTCCCAAAGACAGCTTCCCACTCCCAAGAATTGATCAGTTAGTTGATTCAACCGCCGGGCATCGACTCCTCAGCTTCATGGACGCTTACTCCTGGTACAATCAGATTCAAATGAATCCCGCGGATGAAGAGCATACGACCTTCCGAACTGACAAAGGGGTTTACTGTTACAAAGTAATGCCTTTTGGACTCAAGAACACAGGAGATACCTACCAACAGCTCATGAACAAGCTTTTTAAGGACCTTATTGGCAAGACGATGGAGGTATACGTTGATGATATGCTGGTTAAGAGCATCCATCGGTAAGATCACTTGGGGGACCTCGAGAAGTATTTCAAGATCCTTCGGCAGTACGACATGAGGCTTAACCCCACGAAGTGTGCCATCGGGATTACGTCAGGAAAATTCTTAGGATTCATGGTAACCCAGCGAGAATAGAGGCCAACCCAGAGAAGATTAAGGCTCTGGAAGACATGTCACCACCTCGATCTCTTAAAGAAGTGCAACGGTTGAACGGGAGAATCACATCACTCTCTTGGTTCTTGGCACGGACCGGGGATAAATATCTTCCCTTCTTCAAGATTCTTCGGGGAGCCAAAACCACAGGTTTCCAATGGACAGACGAATGTCAATCAGCCTTCGAGTCACTAAAGCACATGGCCTCCCCTCCGCTTCTATTGAAACCGGCTACAGTAGAAACTCTTTTTCTATACCTCGCCATCACGCTGGCCGCGCTAAGCTCTGTATTGGTAAGAGATGAAGGATGGATTCAACACCATCTACTACCTTAGCAAGATTCTCTCGGACACTGAAACCCGGTATCCGGTCACAGATAAGATAACCTTAGCACTCGTTTTCTCAGCAAGGAAACTTCATCCCTACTTCCAGGACCACACCATCAAAGTATTGACTGAGCTCCCTCTCTGCGCCATTCTTCAAAATACTGAGGTATCTGGCCAGCTGGTCAAATGGGTGGTCGAGCTAGACGAATTTGACATCCATTTCCTATCGCGCCCCATCATTAAATCCCAGGTCTTAGCAGTCTTCATCGTTGAAAATACCTTGCCAACAGAACCAGAAGTTATACCAGTAGAGCTAGGACAAGGATGGATTATGTACGTTGACGGAGCTTCCGGAATAGAAGGCGTCGAAGCCAGACTCCTTCTCATAAGCCCAGAGCTCGTCACTTTGGAGTACGGTCTCTGATTGAAGTTTCCTGCCACTAACAACATAGCAGAATATGAAGCCTTAATTGCAGGACTCGGGCTCATCATCGATTGTCGCGCCAAAAGGTTAACAATCTACTCTGACTCCCAACTCGTCGTCTCCTAGGTGGAAGGTGATTATGAAGCGAAAAGTGAGCAGCTTGTCAAGTACCTCCAACTTGTGAAATCTCTCCTGCTTCAGATACCGCAAGCCCAAATTCTCCATATCCCGAGGGAGCAGAACAACCGAGCAGACGCCCTGTCAAAGCTAGCCACATCTCCCTCTCGTTATCAGTCAAGAAGACGCCGGGTTGAAGAAATTACCTTTCCCAGTATCCAGGGTCCGTGGGAGGTGGAGGAGATAGAAGAATCAAAGGGATCATGGATCACCACATTGGTAGACTACTTAGAGAACCAGCAGCTGCCAGAAGATCAAAAGGAGGCCTGTCGCCTAAGGATGAGGGTGGCCACCTTCACACTGATTAATGGAGAACTTTATAAGCGGTCCTTCGCAGGACCCTACCTGAAGTGTTTAGCAAAAACTAACGCTAAATATACCCTCTACGAAGTCCATGGAGGGGTCTGCGGAGAAAATTTGGGCGGAAAGGCCTTGGCCCGAAAAATCCTGCGCCAAGGCTTTTATTGGCCAACCATAAAAAAGGAAGCGACAGACTTTGTCCAGAGATGCAAAAGTTGCCAGCTGCATGCCAATATTCCCCGACAACCTCCCGTTGCCCTTACCACGTTACAAGGAGCTTGGTCATTCGCACAGTGGGGGATAGACCTCCTCGGCCCTTTACCTCAAGTCTTAGGACAGAGGAAATTCATCATCATGGTCATCGAATACTTCACCAAGTGGGTAGAAGTGGAGCCTCTTGCCAAGATTACTAAGGAGAACGCAAAGCAATTCGTTTGGAAGAACATCGTCTGCCGCATTGGCATACTAGCAGTTATCATAACCGACAACTGCACTCAATTTACAGGAAGGTCTTTCATCAAGTTATGCAAGGACTTAAAGATCGAGTTGCGGCATACGGCTATGTCGCACTCCCAATCCAATGGGCAGGTCGAGGTGACCAACCGAACCATTCTGAAAGGACTAAAAGCGCGACTTGAAGACATTGGAGGCAGTGGGTTGACGCACTCCCCAACGTGTTGTGGGCATACTAGACAACAGAGAGAACCCCTAAAGGAGAAACGTCGTACAATCTCTGCTACGGTACTGGAGATATCATTCCGGTCGACATCGGCATTCCAAGCCCCCGGGTTTCCGACTTTAACCTCCAGACAAACGACGATGCTCTCCGAGATAATCTGGATTTGATCTCTGAGATCCGTGAAGAAACCACTCTTCGCACCACAACCTACCAGCAACGCATAGCCCGCTACTACAATCGTAAGATGAAGCCCCGACCGATCAACGTGGGAGACTTGGTCCTCCGCACTCTGGAAGTGGCTGGGAAAGAGACGCATGGCGACAAGTTATCTCAAACCTGGGAAGGACCCTTCATCGTCACGGCTTTGGTGAAACCAGGGACATACAAGATGCGAAATGCTGAAGGAAAGACTCTCCTCCGCACTTGGAATGCGCAAAACCTGCGCCGATTTTATCAATGATTCCACAGCTTTATGTGTTTTTTCTTGTGTTATGCACTTTTTATTTAAAGCCTCTATGATGTGGGTAAGCCGCGAGCCTGATCTCGCGAAAACTATTTTTTATCTAAGTACCATACTAGGTTTCTGCAAATATTGTCTATTCAAACAGGGAAGTCAACGAATTCAACCTCGCAAGGGCCTGCCCCCTTTCACGACAAAGCCGCGGACCTGAGCCATGCAAACTAAGCCGCGAGCCTGACTCGTGCAACCTTGCAAGGTCCTGCCCCCCTTTCGAGACAAAGCCGCAGACTTGAGCCATGCAAACTAAGCCGCGAGCCTGACTCGTATAACCTCGCAAGGGCCTGCCCCCCTATCGCGACAAAGCCGCGGACCTGAGCCGTGCAAACTAAGCCGCAAGCCTGACTCATGCAACCTCGCAAGGGTCCACCCCCTTTCGTGACAAAGCCGCGGACCTGAGCCATGCAAACTAAGTCGCGAGCCTAACTCGTGCAACCTCGCAAGGGTTGTCCCCATTTTGCGACAAAGCCGCGGACCAGAGCCGTGCAAACAAAAAAACTAAGATGGCATAAAGAAAATAATGTCATACAAAATAGCTTGAATGAAACAAAAAGGGAAATCAACGCCTAAGGGCAACAACAAATGCTGAACAAAAAGCAAAATACAGTACGACTAACTAAACAACAAAATGCCAATACACAACTGCAAAGATGTAAGAGCTACTACTCGTCCTCGGCATCCGATTCAAAACGCTCATCCTCAGAAACATCCGCAAAGATGAAGTCGAATGTGTCACATCCCAAGCTCTTGTCGACCAGGCAAAAAGCCTTCGAGACACCGCGCTGGAGTGCTAACTCACTAACATCGTCCATTTGAGGCTCCACCTCCTTGGACCAAATCTCGTCACGAACCTCCTCTACAATCAGGCAACGGTCTCGTATATAGTCCAATGATTCCAGGTACTCCGTAAGTCCCACGGTCTTCAACTCTGACACATGGCTATTGGAAGGCAGCATCTCCACTTAGGCCTTCGCCGCCCGAAGCTGAGTCTCAAGGTCGGTGGCTTCCTCCCGTGCCTCTTATAACTGGGTCTCTAAGCCCGAAGTCTCCTCCTTCGAGTGCTTCAACATCTGGGTGGTTCTCTCCACCAGGGTATTCTCCATCTCCAGGGCCGCACGTGCATCCTCTAGCTCTGATTTCAGCCCCGACCCGATCCGGCGGAACCACGCAATTTCCCGATCATGCTCCTCCTTCAAGGAGGCAAACGAGCTCGATGTCGATCGGAGATTCTCCTGAAGAGCAAGATACTCATCTTTCAAACTCACATAATGATTATTCCAGGTTACCACAATCTGGGCCCGGGTCTCTATCTGCACAAGAAAAAGGCCAAAGTTAGCACCAAATAACAAAGAAAAAAAGAAGAAAGGAATCTTTACAACCAATCAAAGCACTTACTGCATCACTCATTGCCCTCAAGGAAGAGGACATCCGTGGAGCGGCTATCTTCGAAAACACCTGAGGGACTAGGGACGCAAGTATTCGCACCTCGAGAGTCGACTCAAGACAGGCATCAGAAGGAGCCACCACCACCACCATATCGAGGTCACTAGGAGGGGCCGCCACAGCCTTCCTCTTACGGCCCCTGCCTGAGAAGTTCCAACAATCTGAGCTGCGTCCGAAGAGATACCACACCGCAACAAGCGCTTCTCCTCCACATAGATGAAAAAATTAAATAGACGGTTGTCTAGTTCACGAGGCACTGAAAACCTAAGCACCGGAGAAAATTCTCGTTCCTTCCCTCTCACGCGGCGACAACGGTCAGGCAGCGTGTCCCACACCTCGGGAAGGCCCCATGAATTCCTAATATACCCAAACAAAGTATTCTCATGTCGGCGATCTTTGGGAGCCTCAAACTCCAACCAACTTTTGTTACTGCGGACCTCTACCCGCTCGTCGCCATCGGAGCGGATACCGCACCAATCTCGATGTTGGTCCAAGGAAAACCGTCTTCCATGCTCGCGAAAGAAGGCAACTAAGCCCATAATTCGGGAAATTCCAACCGGGATAAACTGAGAAATCGGCACCCCACAGAACTTCAAGATCTCGATTACCTTCTCACATGGCGGGAAGCAGAAGCCAGACCTCAGGGAAACTTCGCAAATCGTCAACCAGCCGCGAGAGGGATTCTGGGCTCGCTCCTCGAAACGTGGAATCCTCACCTCCAAATCAGCAGGAAGCCCAAACTTCTTCCTCAAGATTTCAACACCGTCAACGGTCAAAGAGGAGCGTTGGCGCATCAGATCGGAAGAATGCTTCGAGACCTGCACAACACAAAAGATAGAGGAATCAGGTTTGCCTAATAAAAAAATAAAGTATGGCTTGGATCAGTCCGCCCATGCCGCCCGGACTACCCGATCACCCACTTTTACTTCACAAATTTCAACATATTAAGTTATGAAGGTTCCAATTTCTACAACACTCTTCCTCGTTGATGTCGATCACTCCATGAGGTGGGGATTTCTGCAATCCTCTCCCTCACCGACCCGTCCCTCGTCGACTCACCCCTTCCCTCTTCCATTTTCAGTGTCGATTGGATCAAGAATCGGCCTGGATTTCTGCAAGCTTCACGATACCGACTTTGGCAACTTCTGTGAAAGAATTGGGGATTGCGACATATTTTTCTTTATTATAAATGGTAGATCTTGCCCCTTCCTTGCAGGCTAACAAATTTGTATTCAGCTATTATAAAACATTTATGACAAATGGATGTCTGTGGATCTAATCTCTTTCTATGTTATAACAGATTTATATTTTGTGTAACGGGCATACACCACCACAATTTAAATTTGATATCCTGAAGTTGAGTTTTGAATTTAATTTAAGCGCAACACAGAAATGTGTCACAAATAAGTACCACATATACACATAATAATAAAATTTCTTTTGCATTAAAAGCATAATAAGATGTTCAAGTTTCATACGTAAATAATGACACGTATTTGATGATATAATCACAAATTCTTCGACTCTTGGATCACTTTAATCAAACTATTTTTTTTCGAATTCCTAAAAAAATTGAGTGAACTACGAGATTAATCATAAATAATATGAATAAATAGATACTTTATCTCTTCAACTACTCTACAAGGTAGCAAGAAAAGTGAGTAACAAATAAGCATAATCTTCTTAAAGTGCGGTAAAAGGAGGTACAATACTATGTAAATAATTTCTGGTAACAGAAAATAAGTTGTATGATGTAGTACTATTCTAGATTTTTATATTCATTCAAGTTCAATCTTTTGATCTTCTTTGCTTCTTAATTTCTAATCACGTTTAGTTCGTGCCTAATTTATTCTGCTCATTTTTCAATTCATCGTTAAATAGTCAAATCTCACATCATTTATTTCTTAATTTTTTATTCGTTTTATATGTTATCATTAGTTCTGATCTTTCTGCAAAATTCTTCTTTTAAATCAATGTTTGTATCATTTATAGTCATCTTTCTATTTATTCTCATTTTTTTAATTTCGTTCAATCAGAAAATGTTAAATGTTGAATTAGGAAATCACGGTTCAACAGAGAGTCTCACTCATAAGTGTGAAAAACTTGAATGGATCTTCGAGTTGCAACAAGAAAGTCCCGTCACACACCCGAAAGACCGAAGAGAGTTTTCCCTCCCAAACTGATGTTGAGACGGACAACTTGTAGGGCACTTGAGAGCACCATACTATAAACCCGGAAACCACGGTGAGTAATGAGTTGGAGCTCTCGCCAACCAAAGCCGGTCAAAGGAGAGAGAGGCGGGAAAAGATTCTCTCCAAGTGTGCCTTTGGTGTTTATTTATAGTTATCTGAAAATGGTCTGCGGATAACAAATCCCATTCTTTTGGTTTAATTAACTATAGGCCAGATTGGTCTGTGAACAATGGAATCCCGCTATTTGAAAAGGTTAGTGGCAGACCAACATGGGATTTCCGAAAAAGCCGAACCACACCTACCTTATTGGCAAGTACCAACTGTCATGATCGCTTGGGGTGGCGAATACCTGGTGGAGCTGGGTCTCGCCATTCGTCACTCAGTTGGGGGCGGGTGAGGGCTAACTGTCCCACTCACACTTCTCACTTGCCCGCGTCCCGAAATTTCTCAGGTTGTTCAATGATTTGTGGAATTCACTCCCAAATACAGGGTTGTACAAAATTCTCGCTCTCTATGAGTTTGCCTCGAACTCGAAAAGATAGTTCAACCCCAAGCATTTGGAGAGTGCACCAATCAGAGGGGATCTTTTGGTGGGACCCACAAACTCTTATATATACCCAGGGGAGATCCACTCTCACTTCCCTCATTGCTTTTCCTTTCTGCTCATCTCTGTCTTCATGCTGCTTCCCAATGAAGTTCTTTCCTGCCTCGCCGCCCTCAAGGAAAGGAACAAGGCGGATACTGCAGGCCTTATGGCCATTGCGACCAAGCACTCCTCGCTTATCTCTGCGAGGCGAGTGGAGATTAAGACTGCCAAGAAGGTTAGACTCGAATCTGCTAGGGAGAAAATGATTTCGCTCGGATCACAATGACCTGAGTTCAACCTTGGCCTCAGTCTTTCCTGTAACATCCCGACTTCAATAAGGGAGTCTACTCGGTTCAATTGAACCCATAAAGGGGTTTAGACCGGGTCCTGACAAACTGCGACCCGACCTTCGCTACATGCTTAAGGATAACGTGTTAAAATGTTGAGCACACATGCTCTGAATCGACTTCCGCCAAATGCATTGAACTTGTATAGTCAATACGAGTGTACCGGATCTCGTTTCGGCTCAATCCAAGGTCGTTTAGTGAAAACGATCATTTTGAGTTGTGTTGCGCGCCGCAACGGCGCCGTGTTAAAATATTGAACATGTGTGATCTGAATCGACTTCCGTCAGATGCATTGAATTGGTATAGTAAATACGAGTATATCAGATCTCATTTCGTCTCGATCCGAGATCATTTTGTGAAAATAATCATTTTGAGTAACGTTGCGCCGCAACGATAACGTGCAAAAATATTAAATATACGTGCTCTGAATCGACTTTCATCAGATGTATTGAACTCGTATAATTAATACGTGTGCACCGGATCTCGTTTCTTCTTGATCCAAGATCGTTTAGTGAAAACGGTCATTTTGAGTAGCGTTGCACGCCGCAATTATTGCAAGACCCCCCTTTTTTTTCCTTTTCTCGACACCGGGGTCTTAGCCTAGAACTGCCGCTTTGCGGTGGCACCGACTCACGGGAAGGCCGCCACTACAAAACACCAATTCTGCTGGCCCTTTTCGATCACAAGAGAGAGAAGTAATTATACACAAATGTAAACAAGTCCACAGAAGCATGTATAAAAGTGAAATCACATCCAGTCCATCAGTAGATAATAACAGGAAATAGATAATAGAAGTACTGCAAGATACGGTTCAGATGAAATATAGATAAACGGGCTCGAGCCTGGTACATCAGAGTCCTCACTACAAATCACTCATCGCAGAACTATAAAGGTACTAATCACTCACGGAGCTGGTCGCAGGTGCACCGGTGCTAGACTGACCCACCTCCATGCGCACCGTACTCCGCTGGTGCCGGTCCCTGGACTGCTGGTCCCTGTCTCCCATCCGGAGCTCCTGAAATGTTGTGGTTCGAAAACCATTAGTCATAAATACTAAGCCCAATCATCCCATACCCCTCCCCCACGGCTCCTAGGCACCGAGCGGAGAGGAGAAAGGGAAGCTACAAAGGTGGAGAATAATCAAGCAGATGACAGGGGAGTTATTCTAATAACTATATAGAACAAAGTACAACTAGCAATTCTATGGTAGTAAGTGGTGAAGAAGAGAAGTAGTAAGTAGCAATTGTATAAAAAGGGCAGCTAGAGAACAGTAAGTAAACAAGTAAGTAAGTATGTAACCTAACTTATATGAATGCTCATACAAACTTATAAGTTAAGGGGTCTTCTACAAGGCTCCCATCATATAAAAAGTCTCATACCGATTTATACGTTGGGGTGTCGGTTGTATGCAAATATGAGTGTAGTGATATGCTATGCCATGATTCATGCAAGTGCAACTCACGCACACGACTCTATGCGCACAGACCTTTAGTTCCCCCTGTTCGGGCAGCTAGCTTCACTCCCAGGAACCTCCGTAGTGGCAAACGGAGACAGTGGGTCGGGCCCCCCACTCCTAGGCGGGTATCCACACTACCGGGCCTAGCCCTTCCGTACGCCCCTAGAAGAACACAACTTAGAGTATCTGCGTTCTACTGCTGGCTATACCCACCAGACTTTCTTTGGCTAAGTGTCCCACACCGCCGAGTCAACGTACCGATGCCGGTGTGAACGACAATCAGATATCGAAGACCCACCACCTTTATTCTGTACTCCAACCCTCAAGCCCTCGACTCCCCGAACTGTCACGTCCGTGCATCTACCTTCAGAGCTACCGTCTGAATGACAACCAAACCAATTATTCTACCTTCCTAGCTATCGGGGTGTATGTGTGTGCAACCCTAATTATACTAGTTGCTCTTTAGATTATTAATTCTACAGTTTACATTAGCCCAGGACTGCCCCCGGTATTCCCCGTGAAGGGCTCTCAAAGGGCACTAGGAACTATGATGGTAGCTGAAGCCCACCGTTCCCTTTCGCGAGGCACTTATTGTTATTGGTTGATACCCATTACCCGATCCCTTTTTAAGTTACTTTAGATCTGGCCCTAGCGTATTAAGACTCTTCCACTACTACTCGGGGTGGACGATCTTTCGTCGTTCCCGTACGCTCTAATCCTTAACCAGTCTCACACTCTACTTATCCTGACCTCCAATAATGAACTTAACTTAGCTTGCCCTAACCAACCAGCAACTACCAAAAATTCCATCTCTCAAAGTTCATTATCCGCTCTAGTTCAGTTTCCGATGTTTTACTATATGCAGACCATCCTAAGATACGTGAGGAGTATGAAGGGAGGTACTCCAATTTGTCTTCTGAATCTTCTATAGTATTTATTGGAGGTCTATCTTGACATAATATAGCTAAGACCAAGATTTCCAAATTTTCCTATTTATCGGGCATTTAATTTATTTATTCTAAGATTCCAAATGCCCTAGTATGAACATGAAGTGCACTAATGAGCCAACAATAAATCATCATAAAATCAGTAAAAATCAGTAAAAATCCTATGAGATATTTAAACAGTAATTCCAAGTTTTGAGAGATTCCAGAGGTATTGGAGCCTATATTTCCTAATTTACCATTTTAGGTCATTTCTACTATATTATGAAGGAAGTACTGTAGATATGTATCCAAAAATCTTAAGAAAATTATAGAAGCTTTATGGTGACCTAAAACCATCAGAAACCATGTCTCATAATTTTTATCTAATATTTGGGCTCTGAATCTATTTTAATGTAAAACACCAATTTTCCTAGCTTAGAGAAGGAGGTACTATTTTAATCATCTAAAAATCCATAGAAATTTACAGGATTACTGAAACACCCACTGACCAAATTTTAATCATTATCTGAAACACCCACTGACCAAATTTCATAATTTTACAAATAGTAATTGGGCAATATTTGTATTTTTTACTACATATCACAATTAGTACATTAAAAAATAAAGTACCCAAAATAATCAGATAAAACTCTCAAGAAAAATACATAAGGTATAACATGCTATTAGATGCCCTAATCCAAGGTTTCATAACATTCCAGTGCATAGAAATTCCAAAATCATCAAGATAAATATCTAGGGCACAATTAGAGTTGTAAATGAAGTACTGTATAAATTAACCCAAAAATCTCATAAAAATTATAACATGGCTATTTAGATTAGAAAATCACCCTACTCTAATTTTACTTGATTTAAAGTTCATTTGACAGCTTAATAATTCAAATTAAGGTTGGTGACCTAAACTAGGGTTAGGATTTTAGGTGGCCTAGCTGTCTCCAAATACCCTAAACTTTTTTCCACAGAACTATACCGGCCCTATGGTTCTCTCCACCAAATTTTAAGTCAGTCCAAGGTCATTTGACCTCATGACCTTCACAACCCCGAAAACCACCATTAAGGGATTTTCCCTAGGGTTCTAGGGCTGCCCTACACCAAACCACCCCAAACTCCCTTGGAGGGTGTGTCATGCCCTAAAAAGCCATTGGACAAAATATCAGCCTCTGTTGAGGTGATATGTCACCCAAATACCAAGGGGGTGTTTGATCCTAAATTATCCTATAAGGATCAACCTAGGGTTGGACTCAAACTTAATCAAAACATCTCCAAATGAGATGAAATTTTTACCAGAACCTTATGATAAACCCAGGGACCACTCACCAAAATTTGAGAGGGTTTAGAAGTCATTTATCCATCTAATTAAATTATGCTAGAATTATTGAATTTTTCTAAAAACTATAGAAAAATATTTCCCAAAAATCCTAATTTTTGGATAGCATCTGGATATAGATAAGATTAGCCAACACCCAAAATTTCAAGTCATTTTGATGACTGGATTGGAGTGAGGAAGTTTTCTAAGGTCAGGACAGCCCTATGGGTAGACCTCACCAAAGTGAGTGCTGAGGTCTATCCAGTGGTCCAAACTGCTTGAAAAATATTTTAAAATTTACCAGACTCAAAGAGCTACAATATTGCTGTTGACCACTTGTTCTGTAGGAGCCTCTAAGTATTTTTCCTAAATTTTCTAATGTGACTGTTAGTTCCATACAAAAATTACTTATAAAATAAAATCTATTTAAACAGCACAGATCTTGAATCAAGATCTAAAGACTCTGGACTCATCTTCTTCCTCCAGCCAAGGGCCCTGATTTGCCCGACCTGGAGTCATTTTCAAGAGCAGCTGCCGGCCGTCCAGCCTCCTCCCTGGTCGGCCACCGCCACCACCACCTCCGTTGAGGTGGCGGCCATCGCCGGGCGACGGTGCAGCCGCCGGAGGGGCTTTTTCCGGCGAGCCCGAACACGGGTTTCATGGAAAAATCCATGAAAATGGAAGTTTCAACCGGGCTCAGTTGAGCCCGATTCTCAAACATATTAGTCCTAAGATCTATCCGTAGAAGAAGAGGGAGGGGAGGACCTTGTTCGCGGGCTGGAGGCGTGCAGACCGTCGGGAAGTCATTTGCGCGGTGGCGGCATCGCCGGAAATTCTTCAACAGCAAGGGGAGGCTCGAAAACTTCGGGTAACACTGGGAAAAAATCCTCTTGGGCCTCTGAAGATGTTTAAAAGCTTGGGCAAGGAGGGGGATCGACCAAAAGCTGGTGGCCATTAATGGCCCATAAAAGCTTGGCTCGACCATGATGGAGGGGGGCTGAATCGGCCCTATGACAGTTGGAGGAGGGCTGGAAACTCCTCCTCTCCCTGAGAGGAGTTGAATCCAGCAGTTTCAGGGGAAGGGAAAGAGTCATGGCATCAAATGCCATTGATGGCCGTGACTACAAGCTTTCGGCCATGGCCGCAACCGTCCTTTTGCAAAACCGGCGGTCCACGTGGCACAACATGATTGGTCTACTTAAATTAAATAAAACTTATCAGGTCTTATTGGAGAAGACGGATCGTTCCTAAACCGGCCTGATTCAGCTAAACCAGCACCCAGCTGGAAATAAAAAATGCCAGAAAAAATTATAAGTATAATGGCGTTGAGTGAGCTCAGCTCACTCAACGCCATCAGGCTACGGCATTGAGTGAGCTCTGCTCACTCAATGCCATTCCAGACTATGGCGTTGAGTGAGCTCATCTCACTCAACGCCATCCGGATTATGGCGTTGAGTGAGCTGAGCTCACTCAATGCCATCCAGATTATGGCGTTGAGTGAGCTCTGCTCACTCAACGCCACCCGGAATATGTCTTTTTAGACGATGGCGTTGAGTGAGCTTAGCTCACTCAACGCCGTCCAGGTGATGGCGTTGAGTGAGCTCTGCTCACTCAACGCCATCCAGACAACACCAAATGACATTGAGTGCAGTCAGTGCACTCAACGCCGTTCATCTTATGGCGTTGAGTGCACTCAACGCACTCAACGCCATCCCGCCTGACCGTTTACGGCATTGAGTGAGCTAAGCTCACTCAACGCCATCCAGTCTACGGCATTGAGTGAGCTCAGCTCACTCAACGCCATTCCTGCTGACACCATATGGCGTTGAGTGCAGTCAGTGCACTCAACGCCATTCAACCTATGGATTTGAGTGAGCTAAGTTCACTCAACGCCATCCTGCTTATGGATTTGAGTGAGCTAAGCTCACTTAACACCATCCAGCTGATGGCTTTGAGTGAGCTAAGCTCACTCAACGCCATCCAGCCCACGGCGCTGAGTGAGAGCTCACTCAACGCCATACCAAGGTCACGGGCGTGACGGACCGGTCACGGGCGTGTCAGGCCCATGTTGAAATTTCTGAGCTCGATGATCGTCTTCCTGAGGTCGACGATCGTCGAAAGGGGTCACGCCCTAGGTCACGGGCGTGACGGGTCGGTCACGGGCGTGACCACCCTTGACTCGAAATTTTTGTTGATAATCTTCAATTCCTGGGTTTCCTAAGGTTCTGTTATGACAAAACCACTTCCAGGGGTCTAGCCGGAAATGGGATGTTACAAATCCCAATAAACAAAACAAAGATTTCGTCCCCGAAATCAAGGTTAAGCCTACGGGACTCCAGTCGAGAAAAAGAAGCTTGTAACATCCCATGAGAATTAAAAGATTACATCTCTACGTTATGTTTGCTTTGTGCGGTTTCAAATCTAAGATTAATTCGCCCAATTAACTAGGTATATACACCCCAATAAACAAAAGATTAGCCCCTATTCCTGAAATTTCAGTCCTATTGGTTTAAAACAGGAAAGCAAATTGATTGTCCAGAGGGGTTGTGAGGTATACCTGACGAAAAAGTTCCGGGTATTTTTGCCGCATCAAGTCCTGTGGCTCCCATGTATGCTCCTCCTGCCTATGATTGTTCCACAGAACCTTGACTAACGGAACCTTCTTCCGTCGTAAGACCCGCACTGCTGTATCGTCAATCCTGATAGGCTCCAAGTTGACTGACCGATCCGATGCCACCGGGCCATCTGCCGAGGAAATCAGCTACTCAGGGCGTAGTAGAGCCCTCCGAAGTGAGGAGACGTGGAAGACGTCATACAATCCCGCTAACTCTGGTGGTAGCTCTAGTCTATAGGCTAAGAGGCCGATCCGCTCCAGGATCCTATAAGGCCCCATATATCTCGGGCTGAGCTTCTTCCGCCCGCGAACCCGCGAGACTCCGTGCATCGGCCGTATCTTCAAGAAAACCCGGTCTCCCACCTGGAACTCCACTTGACGATGCCTCGCATCGTAGTATTTGGTCTGTTTGCTCTGGGATTCCAACATCCTGTCCCAGATTAATCTAATCTGAGTATCTGTATCTCCCACAAACTCCGAGCCTAGTGCCTGCGGATCCTCATCCTGAACCCATGATAATGGGGTCCTGCACCTCCTTCCGTATAACGCCTCGTATGGAGTCATGCCTATGCTGGACTGATGGGCGTTGTTGTACGAAAACTCGACCAGTGGCAGCAATCTCTCCCAAGGTTCGCCACGGTCCAAAATACACAGTCGCAACAGATCTTCCAGTGTACGGTTGGTGCGCTCTGTCTGCCCGTCGGTCTGAGGGTGAAAAGCTGTGTTGAATGTCAACCGAGAACCCAGATGTGCCTGGACTGACCTCCATTCCCTGGATGTAAACCACCCATCCCGATCCGAAATGATAGTCTTGGGCACCCTATGATAACGCACAAACTGCACAATGAACCTCCGTACTAGTACACTAACCGGTGCGTCCTTCGCCACTGGAATGAATCTGGCCACCTTTGTTAGCCCGTCCACTATCACCCAGATCGAGTCATTCCCCGCACGGGATCGAGGTAGCCCATGTATGAAGTCCATGGCTATATCCTCAAATTTCCACTCCGGCACCGGAAGTGGCTGCAGCAAGCCTGCCGGGTTCCTACACTCCGCCTTCACGAGCTGGCAGGCCTCGCAATGCGTCACAAAGTACGTAATATCTTTCTTCATGCCCGGCCAGTACATCGTCCTCTTCAAATCTTTTACCATCTTGGTGATCCCCGGGTGTATAGAATATCGGCTGCAGTGAGCTTCCGTCAAAATGTCCTCCCGGATCCGTCCTCCTGCTGGTATGTAGACTCTGCCTCAGAAACACAGGAGCCCGTCCCTCAAAGAGTAATCTCCTGTCGTGCCTTCCTCCAAGGCTCGGAATATCGGCTCAGCTCTCTTATCAAGCATCTGCCCATCTCTGATGCGGTCTCGAATATCATCAGTAGTAACCATCGACCACAGGTACTCCATGTATAGCTCTGGGTCATCCTCAGACACTAGTGAAATCTGCATCTCCTCGAACGATCTAACCAACTCCAAGGCCATCAGCTGCGGGCCTACTCCTGTTGTACTCGCTCTCCGGCTCAGAGCATCTGCGACCACGTTCGCCTTCCCCGGATGGTAGTGCATGGTGTACTGGTAGTCCGACAAAAATTCCACCCAGCGTCTCTGCCTGATGTTTAACTCCTTCTGGGTGTCGACGTACTTCAGATTCTTGTGGTCGGAGAATATATCGTAATGTACTCCGTAGAGATAGTGTCGCCAGATCTTAAGAGCAAAAATAACTGCCCCCATCTCCAAATCGTGCACGGGGTAGTTCTGCTCGTGCTGCTTTAACTGACGGGAGGCATAGGCTATTACGTGCCCATTCTGCATCAGAACGACACCCATCCCCTGATAGGAAGCATCTGTATACACCTGGAATCCCTCCTTCCCTGATGGAAGAGCAAGGATGGGAGCCGAGGTGAGACGATCCTTTAGCTCCTGGAAGGCAGATGCGCATCGAGGCGTCCAGATAAAAGGGGACTCCTTCTTCGTTAGAGACGTAAAAGGGAGGGCAATCTGAGAGAACCCCTTTACGAACTTCCGGTAGTAACCGGCAAGTCCCAAGAAACTTCGAACATCCGAGGCCGACTTTAGTGGTGGCCAATCCCGTACTGCCTGGACCTTCGCCGGATCCACTGCCAGACCTGCTCCAGGTTTCGGGGCCGTGTCAGGTCTAGAGCATACACCTGCTCCCTCTCTGGCCTGCGGCCTCGATCCTGAAATCCTCATCCTCGGTCCTATCCTCGTCCGCCAAACTGCCGGGGAGGTGGAGCGCCCTGATGTGCTGGTGGGGGTGCTCGCCTCATAGGGCAGTTCCTCTTGATATGCCCCGGCTGGTTGCACTGATAGCATACCGGTGGCTGCTCTGCTGTCCTTGGCATTTCTAGTATTTGTATAGGTTGGGGAGCCAGTACCCCCTGACTCCTCTGCTCCTGCCCAAACTCCTGACGAGGCTGATCCCCGTTCCTTCTCTCCCCAATAACCTGGCCCCGAGGACGGTCTCTACGACCTCCAATCACTGTATCATCAGCCGGTCTCTTCCGGCTCTTCACTGTAAGCTGATCCGCCTCTCTCTTCTTAGCCATCTCCAGAATCCTGGCCAGACTCCCCTCTGAGACGAAAAGGAGGGCCTGTCTCATGTCGTCTTGCAGCCCCTTATAAAACTTCTGGGCATAGCCAGCATCGTCTAACTGATAAGCGTCCTCATAACGGGCCAGGTGAGTAAACTCCTGATAGTACTCCACCACAGTCCTGTTCCCCTGCCTTAATCGCAGGAACCTATACTCTAGGTCATCCCTCGCCGACTGAGGTACAAAATATCCCAAGAGCGCTGCTCTGAACTCCTCCCAAGTAATATCAGCGCAATCCATCCCCGCAAAGGTGGTGTCAAGCTGAGATTTCCACCACCTCTTTCCGTGTGACTCTAGGCAGGAGACCACCAAATCAACTGCCTCCTCAGTGGGGCATCGAATCCCTGCCAGCATCTCATAAATGGTGTCCAACCATTCCTCCGTACGTACTGCAGACTCCGTCCCCTGGTAGGATGGAGGGGAAAGTCCCCGGAAGACAGTCATCCAATTGGCCCCGGGGTTTGGCTGTGGATCCGGTGCTTGCTGAGCTCTGAAGGCCTCCAGAATGGCTGTCAGTGTTTGCCCCATCTCCGTCTGCTGGAACGGAGCTGGGGCCGGTGGATGCGGGACCATATTCGGAGCCTGGGGTGTCCCCTGCTGTGATGTAGGGTTCGTCGCAAGCTACAAGTAAAAATTCAATTTGTTAGAGAGCGAATGAATGGAATTTTAAGAGGGGTTAGGATGGACTTTCACATGTGATTTCCCTTATGGGCACACCACTGCTTCCGCTGCTAGTTTGTCCGCAAACTAAGCTCGCACGGGGGTGGCCCAAGATTTTGTGGACTACTTCTCTTTTGATCGAGGTCCGCTCTGATACCACTTGTAAGACCCCCCTTTTTTTTCCTTTTCTCGACACCGGGGTCTTAGCCCAGAACTGCCGCTTTGCGGTGGCACCGACTCACGGGAAGGCCGCCACTACAAAACGCCAATTCTGCCGGCCCTTTTCGATCACAAGAGAGAGAGAAGTAATTATACACAAATGTAAACAAGTCCACAGAAGCATGTATAAAAGTGAAATCACATCCAGTCCATCAGTAGATAATAACAGGAAATAGATAATAGAAGTACTGCAAGATACGGTTCAGAGGAAATATAGATAAACGGGCTCGAGCGCGGTACATCAGAGTCCTCACTATAAATCACTCATCGCAGAACTATAAAGGTACTAATCACTCACGGAGTTGGTCGCAGGTGCACCGGTGCTAGACTGACCCACCTCCATGCGCACCGTACTCCGCTGGTGCCGATCCCTGGACTGCTGGTCCCTGTCTCCCATCCAGAGCTCCTGAAATATTGTGGTTCGAAAACCATTAGTCATAAAGACTAAGCTCTATCATCCCCTACCCCTACCCCACGGCTCTTAGGCACCGAGCAGAGAGAAGGAAAGGGAAGCTACAAAGGTGGAGAATAATCAAGCAGATGATAGGGGAGTTATTCTAATAACTATCTAGAACAAAGTACAACTAGCAATTCTATGGTAGTAAGTGGTGAAGAAGAGAAGTAGTAAGTAGCAATTGTATAAAAAGGGCAGCTAGAGAACAGTAAGTAAACAAGTAAGTAAGTAAGTAGGTAACCTTAACTTATATGAATGCTCATACAAACTTATAAGTTAAGGGGTCTTCTGCAAGGCTCCCATCGTATAAAAAGTCTCATACCGATTTATACGTTGGGGTGTCGGTTGTATGCAAATATGAGTGTAGTGATATGCTATGCCATGATTCATGCAAGTGCAACTCACGCACACGACTCTATGCACACAGACCTTTAGTTCCCCCTGTTCGGGCAGCTAGCTTCACTCCCAGGAACCTCCGTAGTGGCAAACGGAGACAGTGGGTTGGGCCCCCCACTCCTAGGCAGGTATCCACACTACCGGGCGTAGCCCTTCCGTACGCCCCTAGAAGAACACAACCTAGAGTATCCGCGTACTACTACTGGCTATACCCACCAGACTTTCTTTGGCTAAGTGTCCCACACCGCCGAGTCAACGTACCAATGTCGGTGTGAACGACAATCAGATATCGAAGACCCACCACCTTTATTCTGTACTCCAACCCTCGAGCCCTCGACTCCCCGGACTGTCCCGTCCGTGCATCTACCTTCAGAGCTACCGTCTGAATGACAACCAAACCAATTATTCTACCTTCCTAGCTATCGGGGTGTATGTGTGTGCAACCCTAATTATACTAGTTGCTCTTTAGATTATTAATTCTACAGTTTACATTAGCCCAGGAATGCCCCCGGTATTCCCCGTGAAGGGCTCTCAAAGGGCACTAGGAACTATGATGGTAGCTGAAGCCCACCGTTCCCTTTCGCAAGGCACTTATTGTTATTGGTTGATACCCATTACCCGATCCCTTTTTAAGTTACTTTAGATCTGGCCCTAGCGTATTAAGACTCTTCCACTACTACTCGGGGTGGACGATCTTTCGTTGTTCCCGTACGCCCTTATCCTTAACCAGTCTCACACTCTACTTATCCTGACCTCCAATAATGAACTTAACTTAGCTCGCCCTAACCAACCAGCAACTACCAAAAATTCCATCTCTCAAAGTTCATTATCCGCTCTAGTTCAGTTTTCGTGGTTTTACTATATGCAGACCATCCTAAGATACGTGAGGAGTATGAGGGGAGGTACTATAATTTGTCTTCCAAATCTTCTATAGTATTTACTGGAGGTCTATCTTGACATAATATAGCTAAGACCAAGATTTCCAAATTTTCCTATTTATCGGGCATTTAATTTATTTATTCTAAGATTCCAAATGCCCTAGTATAAACATGAAGTGCACTAATGAGCCAACAATAAATCATCATAAAATCAGTAAAAATCCTATGAGATATTTAAACAGTAATTCCAAGTTTTGAGAGATTCCAGAGGTGTTGGGGCCTATATTTCCTAATTTACCATTTTAGGCTATTTCTACTATATTATGAAGGAAGTACTGTAGATATATATCCAAAAATCCCAATAAAATTATAGAAGCTTTATGGTGACCTAAAACCATCAGAAACCAAGTCCCATAATTTTTATCTAACATTTGGGATCTGAATCTATTTTAATGTAAAACATAAATTTTCCTAGCTTAGAGAAGGAGGTACTATTTTAATCATCTAAAAATCCATAGAAATTTATAGGATTACTATCATTGTCTAAAACACCCACTGACCAAATTTCATAATTTTACAAATAGTAATTGGGCATTATTTGTATTTTTTACTACATATCACAATTAGTACATTAAAGAATAAAGTACCCAAAATAATCAGATAAAACTCTCAAGAAAAATACATAAGGTATAACATGCTATTATATGCCCTAAAAATCCAAGGTTTCATAACATTCCAGTGCATAGAAATTCTAAAATCATCAAGATAAATATCTAGGGCACAATTAGAGTTGTAAATGAAGTACTGTATAAATTAACCCAAAAATCTTAACAAAATTATAACATTGCTAATTAGATTAGAAAATCACCCTACTCCAATTTTACTTGATTTAAAGTTCATTTGATAGCTTAATAATTCAAATTAAGGTTGGTGACCTAAACTAGGGTTAGGATTTTAGGTAGCCTAGCTGTCTCCAAATACCCTAAACTTTTGTCCAGAGAACTATACTGGCCCTATGATTCTCTCCACCAAATTTTAAGTCAGTCCAAAGTCATTTGACCCCATGACCTTCACAACCCCGAAAACCACCATTAAGGGATTTTCCCTAGGGTTCTAGGGCTGCCCTACACCAAACCACCCCAAACTCCCTTGGAGGGTGTGTCATGCCTTAAACAGCTATTGTACAAAATATCAGCCTCTGTTGAGGTGATATGACCACCCAAATACCAAGGGGGTGTTTGATCCTAAATTATCCTATAAGGATCAACCTAGGGTTGGACTCAAACTTAATCAAAACATCTCCAAATGAGATGAAATTTTTACCAGAACCTTATGATAAACCCAGGGACCACTCACCAAAATTTGGGAGGGTTTGGAAGTCATTTAGCTATCTAATTAAATTATGCTAGGATTATTGAATTTTTCTAAAAACTATAGAAAAATATTTCCCAAAAATCCTAATTTTTGGATAGCATCTGGATATAGATAAGATTAGCCAACACCCAAAATTTCAAGTCATTTTGATGATTGGATTGGAGTGGGGAATTTTTCTAAAGTCAGGATAGCCCTATGGGTAGACCTCACCAAAGTGAGTGCTGAGGTCTATCCAATAGTCCAAACTACTTGAAACAAATTTTAATATTTACTAGACTCAAAGGGCTACAATATTGGTGTTTTCCACTTTTTCTGTAGAGGCCTCTAAGTATTTTTACTAAATTTTCTAATGTGACTGTTAGTTCCATACAAAAATTACTTATAAAATAAAATCTATTTAAACAGCACAGATCTTGAAGCAAGATCTAAAGACTCTGGACACGTCCTCTTCCTCCAGCCAAGGGCCCTGATTTGCCCGACCTGGAGTCATTTTCAAGAGCACCTGTCGGCCGTCCAGCCTCCTTCCTGGCCGGCCACCGCCACCACCACCTCCGTTGAGGTGGCGACCATCGCCGGGCGGCGACGCAGCCGCCGGAGGGGCTTTTTCCGGCCAGCCCGAACACGAGTTTCGTGGAAAAATCCATGAAAATGGAAGTTTCAACCGAGCTCAGTTGAGCCCGATTCTCAAACCTATTAGTCCTAAGATCTATTCGCAGAAGAAGAGGGAGGGGAGGACCTTGTTCGCGGGCTGGAGGCGTGCAGACCGTCGGGAAGCCATTTGCGCGGTGGAGGCGTCGCCGGAAATTCTTCAACAGCAAGGGGAGGCTCGAAAACTTCGGGTAACACAGGGAAAAACTCCCCTTGGGCCTCTGAAGATGTTTAAAAGCTTGGGCAAGGAGGGGGATCGGCCAAAAGCTGGTGGCCATTAATGGCCCATAAAAGCTTGGCTCGGCCATGATGGAGGGGGGCTGAATCGGCCCTATGACAGCTGGAGGAGGGCTGGAAACTCCTCCTCTCCCTGAGATGAGTTGAATCCAGCAGTTTCAGGGGAAGGGAAAGAGTCATGGCATCAAATGCCATTGATGGCCATGACTACAAGCTTTCGGCCATGGCCCCAACCGTCCTTTTGCAAAACCGGAGGTCCACGTGGCACAACATGACTGGTCTACTTAAATTAAATAAAACTTATCAGGTCTTATTGGAGAAGACGGCTCGTTCCTGAACCGGCCCGGTTCAGCTAAACCAGCACCCAGTTGGAAATAAATAATACCAGAAAAAAGTCCAAGTATAATGGCGTTGAGTGAGCTCAGCTCACTCAATGCCATCAGGCTACGGCATTGAGTGAGCTCTGCTCACTCAACGCCATTCCAGACTATGGCGTTGAGTGAGCTCAGCTCACTCAACGCCATCCGGATTATGGCGTTGAGTGAGCTCAGCTCACTCAACGCCATCCGGATTATGGCCTTGAGTTAGCTCTGCTCACTCAACGCCACCCAGAATATGTCTTTTTAGACGATGGCGTTGAGTGAGCTTAGCTCACTCAACGCCGTCCAGGTTATGATGTTGAGTGAGCTCTGCTCACTCAACGCCATCCAGAAAACCATCCAGAAAACACCAAATGGCGTTGAGTGCAGTCAGTGCACTCTACGCCGTTCAGCTTATGGCGTTGAGTGCTCTCAACGCACTCAACGCCATCCCGCCTGACCGTTTACGGCATTGAGTGAGCTAAGCTCACTCAACGCCATCCAGTCTACGGCGTTGAGTGAGCTCAGCTCACTCAACGCCATTCCTGCCGACACCAGATGGCGTTGAGTGCAGTCAGTGCACTCAACGCCATTCAACCTATGACTTTGAGTGAGCTAAGCTCACTCAATGCCATCTTGCTTATGTCTTTGAGTGAGCTAAGCTCACTCAACGCCATCCAGCTGATGGCTTTGAGTTAGCTAAGCTCACTCAACGCCATCCAGCCCACGGCGTTGAGTGAGCTTAGCTCACTCAACGCCATACCAAGGTCACGGGCGTGACGGACCGGTCACGGGCGTGTCAGGCCCATGTTGAAATTTCTGAGCTCGACGATCGTCTTCCTGAGGTCGATGATCGTCGAAAGGGGTCACGCCCTAGGTCACGGGCGTGACGGGTCGGTCATGGGCGTGACCACCCTTGACTCGAAATTTTTTTCGATAATCTTCAATTCCTGGGTTTCCTAAGATTCTGTTATGACAAAACCACTTACATGGGTCTAGCCGGAAATGGGATGTTACAATTATAACGTGCTAAATATTGAGCATTTTTAGTCTGAATCGACTTCTGTCAGATTAATTGAACTCGTATAGTAATTCGAGTGCACCGGGTCTCGTTTTGTCTCGAACCGTGATCGTTTAGTGAAAACGACCATTTTGAATAGCATTGTGCGCCGCCAGAACGACATTTTAAAATATTAGGCAAATGAGCAATGAATTGACTTTTGTCAGTATCATTAGACTTGAACAGTCATACGAGTGCAACAAGACTCGTTTCGATAAAATCCAACGAGATGGTGGCGCGCCGGCCTGACGGCCGAACGACGGTGGAGAGAGCCCGTAAGCTCTCAACCATCTTACCCTACATCTGTCATTGGATTTTATATTTAAGATCCAACGACAGCAATTTTTCGGGTAATGATTGCCCCGCCCCCACAGCAAATCAACAAGAGATCCGATGCGAGGTCGCTGCTTCTTTCTTGTGGCGCTGCTCAATCTCAGCCGATTGTTTTGCTCTAAGATCTGTGCTGTTTTAGTTAGCTCAAATTCCTTCCAAATTTTTCTGAGGCTAAGGCTCTGTTTGGTTGAGCTGTTACTGATGGAAAGCTGCTGATGAACTGTTGCTGATAGAAAAAGTGTTGATTCTGGAAAACAGAGTTTTGCTAAAAAACTGTTTGGATGAAACAAAGTTTACAAAACGGAGTTTTCAAAAAATTATTTGGATACAAAATGGAGTTTTGAATAAATTTTTTTTTACAAATATAACAAAAAATAAAATTTCATTCATACATTTTTTCCAAATAATTTTTTATTCAATCATAACATATATTTTTCAAACATTAACATCTTCTACATAACGTAACACTCAACACAGAAAATACTTTTTTCATCAAGACCATTTCTAGTTCTATGAAGAAGAATACCTACAGTGATGCAAAAAATTGAAGTCCTGTTATGCAACAAATCCGTGTACTGTTGCGAAAAATCACTGTGAATTCCTCCTACATGAAGAGGAAGAAGACATCAGGAAGGGGAATATGGAAACTGCGACCAGAGACGATATCAGGAAGCGTTGTCATGAAAACTTACCAAAGAAATGCCACCGAGAGAGAAGCGACAAAGCTGTTCTTCTGCTGTCGTCGGGAGAGAACGCCGTCGACAGCAAGGGGCGAATCGGGAGGGGATTGCAGTTTCCACCAGAGAACGCGGCCGGGAGAGAGCTGTTCTTGCGTCGTTGTCGTCGGGGTAGGGCGAATCGAGTTGCGCTTCCGTTTTCGTCGGGGTAGGGCAACTCCTCCTCTCGCGATACGGGCGATATAAGAAACCGGCAGAATTTAAGAACCGCGGTTTTGGATATAAGCTGAACCAAACACAACTTATAACTAAAATAACGATGCGGCCCAACCGCATAGCAGGTGATAAGCTAAACCAAACGCCACCATAAGAAACCGGCGGAATTTAAGAACCGCGATTTTGGATATAAGTTGAACCAAACGCAACTTATAACTAAAATAACGGTGCGGCCCAACCGCACAGCAGGTGATAAGCTAAACCAAATGCCACCTAAATAAGAGCTCAAAATCAAAAACTCCTCTGATAAAAGTTGTAGGTTTTGATGATATGTACCAGAAATTTTTTGGGAATTTTCAGAGTTTATTTAATATTTTTAAATAATTTTAAATAGGCAAAAATCATGTTTTTGCAAAAATCATGTTTTTGCAAAAACAAAGGGTGCTAATATTTAGAAAAAAATTCCCCAAAATATATCTTCAACTTCTCTAAAATTGTTACACACCTCTTGTAATCCTGAGGTGATTTATGAAGAGAACTTATTATTTTGGATGATTAAAACTTTTGTTTTTAATTATTGGAGGCTTAATCCCCGAATCAAACTCCCTCAAAGTCCATGGTGTAATGTCCCGATTCGTGCTAGATCTCTCGCACATGTTTTTGAGTCAAGAGAGTTGACTCAGGCTCGGGCTGCACTGGTGGGCAGGCGTCAAGTGTTCAGACGCCTCTCGACGAGCATCGAGTGCGTCGACTGGTGGGCAAGCGTCGAGTGTTTACGACGCCTCTCGATGAGCGTCGAGTGCGTCGACTGAATTCGACGAGCATCGAGTGATACTTGACGCATTGACTTAGAGGATTTTTTGCCAGTGGAATTTTGAAGGTTTCGTCGGAATGCTTAGCCGATTCGTCGAGATGACACAGAGGATTCCTACGATTCGTCGGATATCGTCGAGGATACTCGACGAATTTATCGAGTGATACTTGACGCATACGACGCATTGACTTAGAGGATTTTCGGCCAGTGGAATTTTGAAGGATTTGTCGGAATCTTTAGCTGATTCATCGAGACAACACAAAGGATTCCTACGATTCGTCGACTATAGTCGAGGATACTCGACAAATTCGTCGAGTGATACATGATGTATACGACGCATTGACTTAGAGGATTTTCGGCCAGTGGAATTTTGAAGGATTCGTCAGATTGTTTAGCCGATTCATCGAGATGACACAGAGGATTCCTTCGATTCGTAAGATATTGTCGAGGATACTCGACGAAATTCGTCGAGTGATACTCGACGAATTCGTCGAGTGATACTCGACGCATAAGACGAATTTGACTTAGAAGAATTTCGGTCCTGGCTGTGTTTGCTGATTAATACTTACGGGCTAAACCGGGTTTGGGATATGTGCTGAGTGACTCCTTATGATCGGTCTTTTCAACAAGACTTATTTTATGTAATAATGGACGGTCCAATGATAGAACGACACGTGGCGAAGTAATCAAAACCCTAATGCTTCCTTTTAAAAGGAATACACACAAAAACACTAGTCGAACTCTTCCTTGTCGAGTCGTTCTTTTGGTGCCAAGCTCGACGAGGACAAAGAGGTCGTCGGTGGTGGATTTACAGGAAGGACGACTGAAGCGCCGGTGCCAGACCTTCATGGAGGAACCCCGAAGTCGTTTCTCTCGGTGTTCCTTGTCTCCAAGAGGGTGATTTGAAGAGGATCAGACGTCGTCATGCCGCCAAGAAGGAGAACGAGATCTATGACCGGAAATGAGGTGAGCTTACTATCCTCTCTCTTGATGCTAGATCTTTAAATACATTATAGGAGAGATGTCCGCTCAAGAGAGTTTGACTTTGGTGCGTAATGAAGATCTCCTAGGTATAGACCACGCTAGGACCTTGTCCTAGGGTTTTGTTGTCTTCAACCTTTCCTCTCTTCAATATGAGGATGATGGACTTGTTTTCGTGAAGAATGGTGGTCTATTGAGGGTGAATAAGGGAGGAGGAAGAGCTAAATGTTTCTTTGTATGAATGGCTAGAGGAAGAAGACAGACCTGTGTCATTCGTTCAACTTTACGATGCGTGCAGAAATCTGATTTCTATACGCAGCAGGCTTCGTTCTCGATTTAGGTCATGATCTGAGCACTTATAGGTCTTGGGCTGAACACAAAAGTTGTAGTCCTCGGAAAGATCTTTCCAACGGATGGTTGTACGTTTTCTGGTGAGCATTATGGCTCTCGCAAAGTGTGACGGATGTTGCTGCGTTGAACTAACATAAGGCCATGACAGACTTTCTGTCTAAGTAGTTGATGTGTAAGCCTAGTGTTTGAATCTTGGACTTGGTAGGAAATTCGAAGCCTTGGATGACATCTTGTGTTGGGAGAATCTAGTTGGAATAAACCGTGATGAGTGAATGCATTATGTATGTGTTTTGATGGACCTTGGAAGTACAAATGGTTTATCTATGCAATCCGATGAAAGTGCATACAATAATACTATGATGATTGATATGCATTGGAAGAGTAATAGGTGCTCTTGTACGATATACACAATCGATAGCAAGTGATGAACTATAAATAATGAAAGAACTTGTGATGTGTAATTGTACACGAATATTAATTATCTAGAAACATATATGTTATGTTGATCGTTTCTGGAACCAAGATGTGTTGAAAGATAAATGATTTGATGTGCGTGCACATGCTAAACTTAGAAAAAGAGGCTAGATGAATATTACAACCATGTTCATGTTATGAGCTTATTGATCTTATGAACTGAAAATATGATTGGAATAAGTCCACTACTTAGATTTGTGTTAACTCCCTACGGGTAGCGAGTATGGTCGTATAGCAATTGAAGGGATTTGATATCTTAGGTTATGATGGAACCTTGCGTGCTTGGAGCACGAGTAAGTTGTTATGATGATAAGGGAATCAATGTGGAGCCCTTGCGTGTTTTTGAGCACGGGATTGGTAAGATGAGAAGGGACTCTGTTGGAGCCCTTGGATGTTTGATGACATGGCTAAGTGTAATTGCATGCGGTGTGTGTTGACACACAATGTCATAATCTTGGGTTATGGATAGTGTGGCAGGTCTACGTGCTTGTCAGTCGTCACACCGACGAGAGTTGATAGATAGACCTTGGGCAGTTGGGCTTGGTCCTCGGTGCTCATTCCCGAGGCTCCTTCTGTGTCAGTGGATGATTAGGCTTGGTCCTTTGGTGATACGCTCCCAAAGGTTCCTTTTGTGCCAGTTATAGGCCAATTGGGCTGTGTTCTTGGTGCACATCTACCCGAGACCCCTTATGAGCTGTAGTATGCAGAGGCTTTACTGGTGTTTTCTTAGCGTTGAGACATACGGAGGTCTAGACCTGGTAGTGTGGATACTCGCCTAGTAGTGGAGACGCTCACTCTGCTGTCACCGTTTGGCCACGACGGGTGACGCCTGAGAGGTTAGCCGCCTGCTCGAAAAGTGGGAACCAAAGGACTATGTCGACATAGCAAAACAGAGTGCGTGAGTTACATGGGTGCATCATAAACCATCATTTCGTTGCATTGCACCGCATAAGATCCTCATCATATAAATTTGTATGAACATTTTTATATGATGACTTTCTATTAAGCCGATCATTAACTTATAAATCTGTACGAGCATTTTTATAAGTTAAGTTTTATTTCTGTTTGAAGATTAAATGCTAGTAGTTGACTGCTCTTTCTGTTATAATACTTCTAGTGTGGAATGATGTTGATATTTGATGTACACTGCTACCGTTACATTTATGATATGTAGATATATACAAACTGCTTGTACTTACAACTTATATACGTATATTGTACCATTCCTTCTTTCTCTCGCTCGGTGAGTAAGAGTCGTCGGGGTGAGAGGATGAGATAGCCACTTGGTCTTTAAGACTAACGGTTACTACGACTACCTTTTTAGAAGGACACCCAGCGGATAGAGCAACAAAAGTAGCAGGTTATGCAGGAGGGCATCCAGGGCAGGAGGACATGGCCTAATACGACGATACCCTCGCTGTCGTCGGTTACTAATGTGAGATTTTGAGAGACTATATGTTGGAGCCCTTGGGGCACTTAACTCTGATGTATTCAGGAGCTATGTAGCTACCTGTCTCTTTCTTTTGGACTTGTACTAGTGTGGATTTTGATTTCTTTATATTCTTTATGTTGGGTTGATATGGATGATATTTGTGAGAGCCGACAGAATAGGTGTCTTGCAGTACTGGTCAACTCGTGTGTTGACACTACCGTAAGGCGGCTATTCTTGGCATAAGACCCCCCTTCGATCATGTGTTGTGTTCCGGGAGGGGGGTCTTACGCATGGTATGCTTGAAAGGGGTGATATACACTCTCTGAAAGTGTTTGATATTATTTAAAGGATTCTCGTTATACTTATAAATTTATTTAGAGGTCCAGAGAGGCTAAATAAATAAATTTGTGGAGGTCATTTAATACTTGCAAAGGCTCCAAAAAGTTCATGATAGCACTTGAAGGATGTTCCAAGCCCATGAAAAAAGTTTGATAATTTTCCAAACAGTTGGAAGTTTAAGAAAAGCAAATTCATTACATTTATATAAGAGGGATCGTTTAAATTGCGAGAAATAAGGAGGATAACCCCAAACTCTAATTTCTCGGTGTTGGAAATTTTTTCGTTTGGTGGACATATTCTCTCGAGATCTCCTGGTGAGTTCGTACATGAGTATTTTAGTCTATTCAGGCTCCTACGAGCGCGCTTTAGTTCAGTCGCACGAGCGGTCGAAGCCTGTGATAGGTGGGTCAGACTGTCTCGTAAATTCAGTCACGAACCCGGTCTCACCCTATTCACGGGATTTGGCAATAATCTTGGCATGATGTGAAATATTTAATTTGTAATTAGTGGTATTAATGGACCATATTTTGTAACTCCTAAAGGCTCTCCCTATTAAAGCCTATATTCACTCTCATGATAGATGCGTTTTTTTATTCATTATTACTATCGGCGAACTAGGGCTGAAAGAGAGTTGCTTTTCTCCTCCATTTGGTGCTCTGGTTGGGGAATTTCAGTGGTCCTTTTTCAAATATGGCGGTTTCCTTCCTCCATCAAGTTTTCCGACGGGGTGTACTCTCCTTCATCCCGAAATCGCCCCTCGCCATCTACAATCTAGAAGTCGACCGATCCTTGTTACTCTGTTCCGTATTCTGTAGAAACCCCTCACAGCTTGTCGCAGTTCAGGTTGGTGGGGATTTTATTTTTGGAGTCTGTTGACTCTGCGATCTTGGATTTAAGCAAGTTGTCATACAGATCTCAGCACTTTGGAGAACTTTCTACTGTAGGTGTTTATTAGTTGATGGGGATAAACCTCATTTTATAGGTAATAGGTGTGCACATAACCACACTCACATAATCTCCACCCAAAAGGAGTGGGATCATGGGTTTGACCGCGCACGCGATCACCGCACGCGATCCCCCACGCGCCGATCCCACTACACAAGATGGGGGAACAACCACACCTCGCCGACGGCGGGTGGGCGGCCTCCTCCCCGGACGCTCGCCCCTATTCACTGCACCAGCCTCGGCCCCGACCGCGGTCGAGGCCGGTGCAGCCAAGGGGGGCGGTCGCCCGGGCCGCCCCCTCCTCAACTGCCTGAGATGCCAAGGGGGTGGCCGCCCCCTCGCTTGGTCGGTGGTGAGGCCAAGGGGGCGGCCGCTCGGGTCGCCCCCTCGCCCGGCCGCCTGGGTGGCCAAGGGGTAGGCCGCCCGGGCCACCCCCTTGCTCGGCCGCCGGGGTGGCTGAGGGGACGGCCTCCCCCCGGCTCGGCCGCCGGAGCGGCCGAGGGGGCGGTCGCCCGGGCCGCCCTCTCACTCGGCCTCCCGTGCGGCCAAGGGGGGCGGCCGACCGGGCTGCCCCCATCCTTGGCCGCCGGTGGCCAAAGGGGCAGCCGCCCCCTCCCTCGGCCGGCGGCGGCGGCCCAAGAGAGTGGTCGATCATCCCCGGCTGCCGTCGGTGGCCCTCCCCTCGCCGACAAACTTGGCGGCAAGTTTGTCGGCTGCCCGTGGAGGCCCGCTCCCGCCGTCCGATCAAGGTAGAGCGTCCTCGATCGTTCGATTCGCGCGTAACCACCCACTAACCACCGGGTTAGTGGGGGGAAATTAATTAGTATTTTATTTATGACGATCTCCAAATAGCGGGATACACACATTTAAAACTATAGTAAAAAATTTATGAAGGTGGTTACGGTGTGCGGATAGCCGCATAACCACCATAACCACCTCTTGGAGCCTATAAAAGGAGTCACATGTCTTCTCATTTCTCATCTTTCTCTTCAGAGTCTTCTTCTTCCTCAGGTCGAAGCTCTGCCAATTTCCTCCGACGAACCACCTCCGAGCCACACTCGAGCCACACCAGAGCCACAAGCGGGTCAAGTCACAGCCACCCGACAAAGCCAAAACGTCCGAGTTCCAGGCGGCTCCTACAACCACAAGACCAAGTGCTCCTCCTCCCACCCAGAATGTCGCTATCCGAAGACCATCAGCGTGAAGCGTAATCTGTAACAACTCCCGGCGCGACGGCCTGTCGTCTGCCGCGTGCAAAGTGTTCTCTAACCCCATAATTGTAACGAGAGTTGGACTGCCACCCTCGACTTCACAAACTAGCTATAAACTCCAGGAAATAGTGGATTTTGACCGGCATAGATCCGGTCTTGTGGTTTTTTACCCAGTTGAGGGGTTTTTCCACGTTAAAACTGCTTGTGCACAATCAACCTACTCTTTTGACTGTGTGCGCGCTCGACCGTTCCGAGATCTTAGATTGTGGGAAACGAGTTACCAGCATCCTCAGAAGATTATACCCTCTGTACAGCGGTAGGAAGAAATAGAACTTCCAACCTGACAGCTTCCAAGGAACGGCTTTGATGGCAAAAAGAAGCGCTCGGACAGCGGAAGCATTTGTCCTAGGGGACACACTGAGCCTGCGCACTCCCACCTACTTGTAGACGTGCCTCTCAAGGCAGAAACGGTTCGCACCCCAGTAACAGTATTGGAGGGACGAGTTCGTAAGATGGAGGAGAAGCAAACCGAGATGCTCACTCTGCTCAGGAATATGGGGGCACCTCCTGCTCAGCCTCCTGCACCAGCCAATCCCCCGCTGCCACTAAGCCATGTCCAACCAAGATAAGCACCGCGAAGAGAAGCATAAAAAGAACTCTCTGATGCCGCTAGTTCCACTCACCCGGTCCTTAGAGTAACCAGAACTGGTCATCGCGACCAAGTCTTGGAGGAAGAACCACGCTTACCCTTGCGCGAAAGATTCACTCGGGAAGAGATACGGGAAGTGATCGCAGAGGAGTGCAGACAGGTTGACTGTCGAGTTATTCACCCTCGCCGACCGCTTCACCAAGGCTCCCCACTTGCACCCCCAGTATTTGCTCATCCAATCCCGCAAGGCTTCAAACTGCCGAATATCGAAACCTTCGACGTGACAGATGACCTGCTAGAACACGTCAACCACTTTCCCATGATTATGAGGATCTATAATGCACCTGATTAGCTACTCTGCCAAGTCTTTCCAGCCACTCTCAAAGGCCAAGCTCGGACTTGGTTCCACTCTCTGAGGGAAGGAACTATCATGAACTTTACAGAACTAACAAGGCAATTCACCGACAAGCTCATTGCCAACCGAAGAATCGTCCGAGACCCCTCACATTTGTCGGGGATCCAACAAAATGAGGGGGAATCTTTGAAGGAGTTTTTCTACCGGTTCGCTGCAAAGGCCCGTCAGATCCCAGGAGTAGACCCAGAACTATTGAGGGGAGTATTTCTTGGAGGGCTTCGCCCTAGTGGGTTCTACTCAGCACTGATGAGAGAAACTGTCCCAAACTATCCGGACCTTGTACACCGTGTGGAAGCACCGATAGCAGCAGATGAAGCTATTGAAGCCCATCGCTAGCAGTTCGATGGAGGCCAGAAGCACAAGAGGGATAGAGAACAGCCCTCAAAAGCCCGGGAAGGAAGATTTCAGGAAGAATGCCAGAATGGCCAGCGACGGCGTGACTTCCAGAGGGACCATCCATCCCGAGAATACACTCCGCTGAACACTACTCACACGAATATACTTTATGCCATCCAGAACGAGCTGGCTTTTCACCGTCCCAAGCAGCCTGCCCCGAACCCGAGAAGCGATCAGTCAAAGTATTGTGAGTTCTATCGAGGAACTGAACACACCACAGAAGAGTGTGCAAGATTGAAAGACGAAATCGAGCGCCTAATTTGCTAGGGACTCCTAGGTAGATTCTTACAAGGGCGCCAATAAGATCAGCAAGCTCCCCCTAGGCAAGCAGGAGATCAACAGGATGCCCAACAAGGAGGGTCCAGTGACAGTCAAGTAATTGGGAACATCGAAACTATCGCTGGGTCGCCAATTCTCTCTACCAAGATATTTTCGATAAGTGCCCGGGAGGATTTTCACGAAGACGAAGGACACAAGCAAGACTCCACCATAGACTTTAGAGATGAGGACCTTGAGCAAATCCAGATACCCCACCAAGACCCTCTTGTGATCAGCGCAGGAATCGAAGATCCCTGCTACAAGGTCGGAAGGATACTCGTCGATAATGGAAGTTCAATTGACGTCTTATTCTTCTCCACTCTTAAAAGTATGAAACTTACCGTTCAACATCGCACGCTAGCAGTCGGACCTATCGATGGCTTCGACAACCCTCCAGTCTGAGTAAAAGGGACGATAATTCTTCTAGTCACCATGAGAGAGTTTCCAAGGCAAGTTACTCACGAAATCCAGTTCGTCGTAATAGATTCAAGCTCACCCTACAATGTGATTTTCGGGATACCCCTTCAGTCAGTCTTCAAAGCCATTCCTTCGATCCCGCACCTCGCCATGAAATTCCCCACTAGTGGGGGGACAAGTGTTGTGCATGGGAACCAAGAAGTTGCCAAGACGTGTTACTCTAAGCAAGCACATCCAAAAGAAACCGTAGCCCTAAATATCAGTGACTCTTTATTTTGAACTTCCCTAAAAATGCTTTTATCATATTTGAACTCTATGACAAGTAAGAACCGCAAGACCGGACACGTATAGACAATTAGTTATTCAAACATTATGTTTTCTTTTTAGCAATGTCCAACTAGTTTAAGGTAAGACTAAGCCACGAAGAATCTTCGTGCGAAAGGTAAGACTGCGCATGCGGTTTGAATACAAAAGCTATTCACCGAACCCGCCTTTCTATGCTAGGATGTCGTCAGGGCGTGCCCCCCACACGACCAAGCCGCAAGCTATCCTCGTGTGAATTAAGCCGCGAGCGATCCCCGTGCGAATTAAGCCGCGGGCGATCCCCGTGCAAACTAAGCCGCGAGCGATCCTTGTGCAGACTAAGCCACGAGCAATCCTCGTGCGAACTAGGTTACTAACCAACTACATGCACAATTACAGTCCCTATAAAGCAACACGACGAGCCAAACAGTGCTCAGGCAAGAAAAAGGACACAATCATCATCATAATAATGTACAAGTACATGCGCAAGCGCGCCAATCAAAAACCGTCAAACAATAGTGACGACCCACTGGAAAAGCAAGAATAAAAATGCAAACACACACTAATACAAGAAAACAGCACCGCTACACGTCGGCTGGATCAACATCAGAACTCTCGTCACAAGAAATATCATCAAAGCTAAGGCCGGATACGTCGCATCCCAAGTCCCTGCTAATAAGATGAAGAGACTTCGAGACTCCACGCCTGAGGGCCAGCTCTCGAATGTCTTCCACCTGAGGCTCCAACTCCTTGCTCCAGATCTCATCACGAACTTCCTTGTTGATCAAGCACCAATCCCGCATGTAATCCAGAGAATCCATGTACTCTGCAAGACCAATAGCCTTCAACCCTGACACGCGGCTATTAGAAGATAACGCCTCCACTTGGGCTTTCGCCGCACAAAGATCGGTCTCCAAACGAGAAGTATCCTCTTGAGCACGCTTCAGCATCGAAGTAGTACTTCCCACCAAAGATTTCTCCACCTCCATAGATGCTCGAGTCTCCTCCAATTCCGCCTTCAGCTCCGACCCAATCCGGCGTAACCGAGAAACGTCCCGCTCATGATCATCCTTCAAAGCGACAAGAGAGCCTGTCACAGCTAGAAACTTCTCCTAGAGGGCCAGATACTCTTCCTTTAAGCTCACGTAATGATCATTCCAGGTGATAGTAATTTGAACCTGAGACTTGGTCTGTAAAAGAGAAGACGAAGAGAAGTCAGCATAATACAACAATAAAGAAGAGCTAAAAATAATCAAGTTCGCTTACCGCTTCGTTCATCGCCTTAAAGGAAGAAGATAGCCTTGGAGCCGCCGCGTCTGTAGGGAAAGACTGGGGGGAAGATGATCCAAGCATATGTACCTCGGGAGGCGAACCGTCATAGCTGTCAGAAAGAGAGTCGATGCCCGGAGAAGACGAGCGAGGCGCCACACTACCGCTACCTCGAGAAACTACAATGGTCTTCCGCTTCCTATTGCAAACCAAAGATGTCTCAGCGGTTCGCCTAGAGTCCGAGGAAATACCATACCGCAATAAACGCTTCTCTTCTACAAATGAAGAAATGTTGAATAGACGGTTCGCTAACTCCCAAGGCTCTGAAAATCCAAGCACTGGAGAAAACTCTCGCTCTCTCCCCTTCTGATGACGATAATGATCAGACAGTGCGTCCCACAGCTCCGACAAGCCCCAAGAGTTCTGACATAACCAAACAAAGTATTTCCGTGACGGCGGTCCGTCTGAATCTCAAAATCAAGCCAAATCTTGTTGCTGCCAACCTCCACCCGCTCGCCACCATCAGAGCAAACATCGCACCCGTCCTAGAAGCAATCCAAAGAAAGTTTCCCGCTATGCTCGTGAAAAAATGCAACCAACCCCATGAGGCGTATCACTCCCAAGGGAGTAAACTGGGAAATCGGCACGCCGCATAACTTCAGAATCTCGATCACTTCCTCGCAAAGGGGGGGGGGGGGGCGAAATCTCGATCTCAAGGTAGTCTCGCAGATCATCAACCAATCACGAGGAGGATTTTGTACCCTCTCCTCAGCACACGGTATCCTCACTTCAAAGTTAGCAGGAAGGCCGAACCTCCTCCTCCAAATTGCAACCAGATCCCCGGTAAGATAAGAGTGAAGACGCATCGGCCGAGCAGTACGTTTTGAGCCCTATCACAAATAATAAAAATTTAGACTAAAAAATCTGGTCAAAAATTATCTACCCTCGTCACACACAAAAAAGTTCGTGACACGCCCGACGCATATGCGTGCCCCGACACGCACGGAAATCCCCAGCACGAGCGCCCGTGCATGGCCACAAACATGCACGCGAGCCCGCGCGCATGCACGCGGCCAGGCACATACGATCAGGACCGCGCGCGGCCATGCTTACGCACGGCCTATCCCGCGCGCTCACCCGGGCACGTATGGGATCGGTAGCGCGCGCGCCCACACAACCAGACGCGTACTCACGCACGTGCCCGCGTGCGCCCCCGTGCACGGTCTGGCACGTGCCTACATGCATGGCTAACCACGCACGCTCCAACGCGGGCGCATCCGCCCGCACCTTCGCAGGTGCGCTCGTGCGCTCCCTAGCACGTGTCCACGCATGCAAGCTCATGCACGCCCATGTGCGACCCCGCACACAATCACGACTACGGGAGCAATAGCTTCCTCCCCTAGGCACGGTCATCATCTCTCATATACCATAATATATGCTAACATTTTTTACCTGAGTATGCAGGGCATAACCACTCGCCGGCGCAAGTCCGTCACCATTGGCCACCATCGTTGTTATAAAAAGGAACAGAGGAAGGTCCTTATTTTTTTTTCGTCTGAAGCGGTCTCGTGCAACAAGGATTTGGGGGGCATTTGTTGGGGATGAACCCCATTTTATAGGTAATATGTGTGCACATAGCCACACCCCCATGATCTCCACCCAAAAAGAGTGGGATCATGGGTTTGATCGCGCACGCGATCACTGCACCTGATCCCCGCGCGCCGATCTGACTACACATGATGGGGGAATTTCCACACCTCACTGGCGGCGGGCGGTCGACCTCCTCCCCGAACGCCCGCCCCCATTTACCGCACTGGCCACTAGGGCTATCCAAATCTCGACGAGAGCTCGTGTGTAGATCTCGAAGAGAGCTTTCCAAATCTATACTCTGTTGAAGATTCCGGACACTAGGGCTCCCGCGGCGCCTGTCAGAAAATTCCTGAAAGGACACGTCTTCCTCTCTCTCGTGGCTTTGGTTCGGCGGAATAAGAAGTAAAATGACGGTAACCTAAAGTCTAAGGTTTTGACCGGCTTTATATATAAAAATTTATGCATATATATAATATGATTTATAAATGATCTTAATCTTTTATTTGACGATTTGAACTAAGGCCAACTTGGTTCTTCGACGAAATATGCGCCAAAGGTAAATACCAGTCCCACGAATCCAACGACGATTTTCACAGTTTACATCAACGAGACTTGGCAATCACAATTAAAATTAATTACTTTAATTTTCTAAACTCAGAAAAATCTACACACCAGCAAGCTCGAACTTCAGTCGACCTGACCAAATGGGCACAAAATCACACTAGCGATAACACATTGTTAACTTCTCGTTAACGTAAAGCCTTTACGTCAAAATCATGTCAAAAGAAGATTGAAATAAAACATCAAAAATTCAGGGGCATTACAGCCACCCCCTAAAGGAAAGTTTTGTCATGAAATTTGAAACACAATCTGAACCTAAGAGATAAAAAGGATAAATTAAGATTTTACCGGATAGAAATACTCACCGAAGAATGCTAGGAGAAAAGATATGGATGAGATTACTTCATGGCTGATTCTAATTCTCAAGTCACGCTCCTGACGTCCTGATTTCGCCAAAGAACCTTAAGCATGTGAATCGTCTTCCTCCGCAACACTCGAGCATACATCTCTAGAATACAGACATGCACTTCGACATAAGAAAGATTGGGCTGCAATTAGCGAACAGATTCAAATACATGACGAACATTGAGCACACACTTTTAAAACTAGCTTACATGAAACACATCATGAACACCAGGGAAAGTAGCGGGCAATTCCAACTTATAAGCAGACACTTTGATACGTTCAACAATCTGGAAACGTCCCCCATACCTGAGATCTAACTTGTGGTTTCTTCCAAATCTCTTAACACCTGACATCATAGAAAATTTCAAGAAAACCATGTCCCCAACTGCGAACTCCAGATCAACACTTCACTGATTTGTATACTTTTCATAACGCTCTTGAGCCACACAAAGCTTCTCACAAATATGCAACACAACAATGCTCATCTCTTCTAAGGCTTCTAGACCTAACAACAGTCTCTCACCAACCTCAGCCCAGAACAGGGGAGTTCGACAACGCCTCTCATACAAAGCTTCAAAGGGTGCATCTGCAAACTCTCCTGATAACTATTATTGTAGGCAAACTCCATAAGTCCAAGACGCTTGTCCCAAGCTCCATCGTGCTCTAGACTATAACATCTAATTATATCCTCCAAAATCAGATTCACTCTCTCTATTTGATCATTAGTCTGTGGATTATAAGCAATAGAATACCTAAGGTTGGTTCTCAAAGCTCCTGCAAGCTTTGCCAAAAACAAGACATATCTGGAATTCTGATCTGACACAATACTCACTAGAAAACTATGCAGTCTGATGACCTCATCTAAATAAAGCTATGATATTTTCTCCATTGAATAGTCAATCTTGAAAGGCATAGAGTGAGCACACTTCGTCAATCGGTCGACAATCACCCATACAGAATCATGCCCTCGGGGAGACCTCGACAAATCGGTAATGAAATCCATAGAAATGTTCTCCCACTTCTAGCTTGGAATATCCAAAGGTGTCAACTTACCTCCAGGTCTTCTATGATTTGCCTTAACACGCTGACATGTATAACATTCTAATACGAACTTTGCTATATCATTCTTCATACATGACCACCAAATAATTTGCTTCAAATCCTAGTATATGTTCGTAGAACCAGGATAATAGGAAATACTAGAACCATACGCTTCATCACAAATCTTTGCATGAATCTCCTCAATAGCGAGAATACAATATCTTCCCCGATACTTCAAGGTACTATCTCCATCTATAGAGAAGTCTGGTAATTCTCCCCCTTCAACCCTACTCTGAATATGCTATAAATCTGGATCATCTTTCTTGTGTAACCTTGTAAGTGTAATCCACGAAGGCTCTTCAACTTCTAAGCTAGTTGACGTAGCGCTACTTCCGACAATTTTTTTCATCAATAAGAATTCCTCCTCCAAAGATTACACGAAAAGACCAAAGACATGCGCGACTTTTCTGCTCAAGGCATCAACCACCACATTAGCCTTACTCGGATGATATAGGATATTAACCTCATAGTCCGCAACATACTCTAACCATCTATGCTAACGCAGATTCAGCTCCTTCTGAGTGAAGACATACTTCAGGCTTTTGTGATCTGTATAAATCTTACATGACACCCCACACAATAGGTCTCCATAACTTTAGAGAATAAATGATTGCTGCAAATTCCAGGTCATGTATATGGTAGTTCCTTTCGTGAACCTTCAGTTGTCAAGATCCATACGTGATCACCTTTCCTTCTTGCATCAAGACACACCCGAGTCCAACTTGTGATGCGTCCACATAAACAACATACTCCACTCCTTCGGTAAGTAAATTCAAAATAGGAGCAATGCACAATCACTTCTTTAATTCCTAAAAAGCTTATTCACATGAATCGCTCCAAATGAATACTGCATTCTTCTACGTAAGTTTAGTCAAAGGTGCAGACAAAACTGAAAATCTTTGTATAAATCTTCTATAGTAATCTGCTAACTCTAAGAAATTCCTACTCCTTAGGCGTTGTAGGCCTCTTCCAATCCAAAACAGCAGCTATTTTTGTTGGGTCAATAAAAATTCCATCTTTGTTCACAACGTGACCCAGGAAAGGCACCTGAGACGGTCAAAATTCACACTTACTTAGCTTTGTATACAACTTGTGCTATCTTATAGTAGACAACACGAAGCGCAAATGCAAAGCATGCTCCTTAGCACTTCTAGAATACACTAGAACTTCATCAATGAAAACTACCACAAAATGGTCTAGAAAATCCTTGAATACTCTATTCATCATGTACATAAATGCAGAGGGTGCATTCGTCAATCCAAAGTACATTACCACGAACTCAAAATGCCCATATCAGGAATGAAAAGCAGTTCACGTAATGTCTGAATCACGGATCCTCAACTGTTGGTAGCCTGCACAAAAGTCAATCCTTAAGAACACAGAGCTACCCCGCAACTAGTCAAACAAATCGTCAATCTGAGGAAATAGATATCTGTTGTTGGGAGTATTGTCGTTCAATGTTCCCTGAATTTGAAGAGGCATCATCATCAATGCTAAGTGCATGATTGTATTTGATGTATGTCCAAGTTCAGCGTATGCAAGTTGTCTACTATACCATGATTAGACATGATGTCTTAGCCACAATGACAGATGGACTCACGACAAGATGCTGGCAAAGCAGAAATCTAGCTAAGTCCAGAAGCGTCAAGTGAAGGCAATTCACTCGACGCCAGAAGAGAAAAAGCGTTAAGAGAACTGCATATAGTCAAAGCTGTAATATTGCTGACTAGAAATCTGGATAAGTCCAGAAGCATTGAGTGAAAACAGTTCACTCAACGCCAACTCAATAAGATATCTAGCTAAGTCCAGAAGCGTTGAGTGAAGGCAGTTCACTCAACGCTAACTCAATAAGATATCTGGTTAAGGATAGAAGCGTTGAGTGGTGGCAGTTCACTCAACGCCTAAATAAAAAAGACTGGTTACTGGACAGGCAGAAAATCCACCAAATCTAGAAGCATTGAGTGAACTAACTTCACTTAATGCCAGAATAGCAGAAGCATTGACAGAAGCTCAAGCAGTCAAAGCCTCAGAAGGAGCAGACAGAAAATCTGTCTAAGTCTAGAAGCGCTGAGTGAAGGCAGTTCACTCAATGCCTACTCAACAAAACATTCAACTAAGTCCAGAAGCATCGAGTGATGAAGGCTCATTCGATGCCTAATCAGTTAAGACTATAAAAGATAGAAAGCGTTGAGTGATGAAGGCTCACTCAACACACTCAACGCCTAGATATGAAGAATTCTGCTAAGTATTTTTGCGTTGAGTGACAAGGCTTCACTCAACACCTGAGATATCTGTCTGGAATTTACTAAGTCCATAAGCGTTGAGTCATGCTGACGTCAACAGAAATTCAAATATCGCGGGATTTGCTTGCTAGAAGACAAAAGGTGCCTTTTGCCCTTAGTACACCTGTAAATGCAAAAGTGATGGAGCAGTTGCCATTTCTGGTCAGTCCTGTTGGAACCAGCAAAGCCGATTCCACCTAAAGCTCGGAACTACTGAGGCAGCTCGTGCTTACTCCCTTGGGATCACTCTCCAGGCGAAGAACTAGACCGGAGGCTTCAGTGAGGAGGTCCCACCTCTTACCCGGAAGAGACTAGAACTAGAGCTCTTCCACTTCCTAGCCAATACTGAGCTAGGTGCCTTAGAAAAGATAAGAGGAGTCAAGAATGCTTCCTTCTCTAAGGCACCTTACCGGTCTATTTATAGGCCTCTGAACTGGGACTGCTAATAACCAAACTATGCTGCTGTGAAAATACCAGAATACCCTTGGCTGGGTCTGCCAACAGCTAAACTCCGCTGTCTTAAAAGACTAAACTGCAGCCCACGCAGGGTAAAAGAGTAAAACACCTCCGGGGCCCAGAAGGTGGGCCCGACCTTACCTGAACCAGCCCTGAAACCAAGATGACCCTTCTCTCGAGGCACCTCTCACTAGGGTCCTCTCACCAGGCCGAACCCTCTCGACTCGCCTGGGCCCTCTCGCCACGGAGCTTCTCTTCTGAGTCCTCTCGGCTCGCCTAGGCCTTCTCGCCACGGAGCTTCTCTTCTGAGTCCTCTCGACTCGCCTAGGCCCTCTCTACTCGCCGGGCCGAACCCTCTCTCCTCTCGCCTGGGCCCCTCTCTCCGGGCTGAACCCTCTCTCCTCTCGCCTAGGCCCCTCTCGCTGGGCTGAACCCTCTCTCCTCTCGCCTGGGCCCCTCTCGCCGGGCTGCGAGCCCGAGGTTGTACACAATCCCCGCTCTTTTTGAGGTTGGCACAAGCTCGGAAAGATAGTCCAACTGAGGCCTGCGATGGTACAGCCAATTTATTGAGGGAATCTTTTGGTGGGCCCCTTGCCTGACCTATAAATATAGAACCTCCCTCCCCTCAAGGGGGTGTTTCCTCTCTTTCTCCCTCCTTAACGCTTGTCCATATGTCTCTCAGCCAAAGTGTTCGGGACCGCATCGCGGCCGTGCGCCAGCGGAATAGGGCGACGACGGTGGGTCTGAACAAGATCCCTGCCCATGCTCCTCCCTCGCTACCGCTATCCGCATCTCCTCCTAAGAAGACGAAAACTCCTGAGCCTCATGTTCTGGCTGAGGAACCCTCTCGCACCTATCCAAGGAGGTCGACGCCCCCGGCCCCTTCTAGCCTCAAGGGAAAAGAAGTACGTTCTTCCAACCCCTCCTGGTTTCTTGTCACTGCCCATTCTTTATTTGTTGTCTATTCTCAGAGATTTTTAGAGGCCTCTCAACGTCCCGAGACCATCCGTATAAACATTTCCGAACTCCCTTCTCAGTGCCTCTCGCCCCAGGACTCCACTCCTTCTACGCCGGTGACGAAGAGGGATGACCCTTCTACCGCCTCGGACCGTACTCGCCGATTTGGTAAGAGATCTTATCACTGAATTGCTCCATCCTTATCGTTCCTTCCGCCACTCTCAGCCAATATTGGTCTTCTGGCAGGTGCGAGTGGGGGGCCTGCCGAGAGCACTCTGGCCGCCGACTCACCGGCTGAGGGTTATTCTGGGCGAGAAGCCTTCTCGCCTCCTCCGCCAGTAGACGAGATTGACGATTATCTGGGCGATCCCGCGGACCCCATAGAGATGAAGCGAAAGGTGGCCGAGATGCTGCGGAAACACGCGTTGCTCATCCAGGCACTGGAAAAAGGAAAGCAGGCCGCGGACCACCGAATTGGTTGGCTCGAGATGGAATGTCTTCGCCTGTCGAATGAGATTGATGTCGACACGGAGGTGGACCAGACTGATCCTCTAGCAATTCTGAACGATGTCGATCGACAGCTTCGTCTCGCCCGGCGCGGTGTTGCGGCTGCTCGCGCCTTCCACTTCCCCCATCGCCCCCTCTGCGTGAGAGGCCGTGGAGGACGATGGAGGTGGGACAAGAACTGACGGAGCCCGAGCGCTCTTTCCTCCTGCAGTCGCCTCTTGCTTCTCGCCTTCCGCCCAATAACTCTCTTTTCTTATCCTGTAATAAGATTGATTGGTATAGCGCCTGCTGTGCGCTCTTTGAACTCGCCACCCGCCATGTGCGGGATTAATTAATTTCCTAGTTTGTCGGTTTAATCGTCACTACTGCTTCTTATTGGATATTAATTGATTTTTATTCCACATTATTGACTTTCATCATTAGCTGTCTGCCCCGCTGTCTTTTCACCGCTCTTTTCTCGAGAAGGCCGCTCACCCGGCGTTCCGCCGCCCGAGGCCCGGAGGGCGAAGGGTCGGCCGACTCTTCCCCTCCCCTGACGTAACCCCCTTGCCCGTACTTCCCCACTGGGGAAGGTTATAAATACTCCCCCCCTGCCGGGGCAAGAGGTATGCTTTCTTTAGACTTCCACTCGCGAGTAACCTTCTTCCTGTGGCTCGCCTCGCGCTCCAGCTCCTCCAGCTTCTTGCGCTAACTCGCTCGTCTCTCACTCGCCAGCCACCTCCCTTTCTTCTCGTCCTGCGCTCATAATGGTAAAGAAGAGGTCCGAAGAGAGTGAGGGGCGCAGCCGCTGCGGGAAGCGATTCACCGATCACGACTTCCCCCCGGGTCGCCTCCCTGCCGACGATTACGAGACCTTCCGGAGTGATTATCTGCCAGAAGGCTTCGAGTCGCGCCCTCCCCGGGTCGGCGAGAGCATCAACACTTTCTACCCGGGAGAACTCGCCTTCCTAATTTCCCACTTTGAGGCTGGGCTCCGGCTTCCCTTTTAGCCAGAGGTAAAACAGGTCCTGAAGTACTTCGGCGTTGTACCCGCTCAACTGAACCCGAATGCCATCTCCGTCATCATTGCATTCGTCTGCTATATGCGGAGGGAAAGGATAGAGTTTAGCCTTACCGTCTTCCGTAAGATGTTCGTGTACCACGCCAATCAGGACGGAGTGTCCTTCTTCACTAGGCTGAACCTGAAGGTGTGCGAGACCCCCAACAAGAACCACCACTGGCTCACCCGCTTTGTATTCATTCGCGGAAATCTAGGCGGAGTTCCTCTCGCGCCGGTGTCTCCTGCTAAAATCTTCTACACCTCCCCTCAGGTGGGCGGCACGGACAGACTTCTCTGCGAATACCTTGCAGGGAAGAATTTTGAAGTCCGGTATCTGAGGAGAGGGCTCGCCTCTCTACCCCCCGTGCTCCCTGGAGAAGGTACACTTCGAACTTCTCTTTTCATTATCCCTCGCCTCTTTCTCTCGCGAGAGCTTGTCTTCTGATGTCAGTTCTCTCTTTTCTTCTCAGGAGAGAGGATCGTGCCAATGCATCCCCCCTATCGAAGCGCTATTAAGCCTTCCCCCGATGTGGCTCTCGCCACTATGGCGGCCGAGGCGGCCAGAGAATCGCTGGCCCCTCCCTCCCAAAAGAGGGTGGCCGAGGATTCCGCGCCGCTCCGCCTTGGCCCCTCGAAGAAGATGAAGATGAAGACCAAGAGGACCGTCTCCTTCCCCTCTGGGAAGGGCAAAGCTCATGCCGATCTCGCGGGGACGCCGGGATCACTGAGCCCAATTTCCGTGGGGTCTCGGTCTCCCCACTCGCCCCCTCTAACTTCTCCACGTAAAGCGGTCTCGCTCCCCGAGGGGGCAGCCCCCTTCGCTCCCCCGGCGAGTTCATCCTACCTTACCCCTCGATCCCCCTCTCGCGAGGGGACTTCTCAGATTCCTCCGCCGTCCGGTCACCTCAACTTCGACATGGGGCCGGCGGTCCCTGACGGCAACAATGACCCCTCTCTGATCTGGGACAAGGGGTCCTACCGAGTCTCCATCTCCACCCTCCTGCCCTCCTGGAGAGAGCAGGCTGAGCCTAGTGCTCACGCTTTCTCCTTGGGCTTCGGCCTATATGGAGGCCTTACTCCCGATTCGCTCGACGCGGCCACTACGCGAGACCTGGTCCTGAGGACGACACACTCGCAGCTGCGCACTTTAGAGCTGTCGCACCGCCTCTCGCGGCGCCTGATTTTCAACACCAAGAGCTGGAAGGAGATACACGCCAAGCTGGAGGCCGAGTGTGAAAAGTCAGGGGATCTCGCCCAGCGGCTAAAGGTGTCCGAAAGCCTTCTGGCAAAAGCTAGCGGCGGAGTGGTAAGTCGATACCCCGCCAATGTTCTACGGGCACTTGCCCCGGTACCCCCTTTATTTTTTCCTCTTTTACACCTCTTCCTTTCTCTCGCAGGATGCCGAGACGGCCGATCGACTACATTCGCGGGTGGAAGAGCTGGAGACCGAAGTAAGAGAGCTGAAGGCGGAGAACGCCAGCTTAAGGAAGCTCCCCTTCCCCGTTCGCAGGCCTCCCCACCTCCTCTCGCGTGATACACCCACGATGATGTGGAAGAGTTCTGTAAGGATGCTAACATAAGGACCGCCGAGCTCATTCTCAAGATGATGCGAGAGCTAGGTGTTGTAAAAGACGACTGCGAGAACATCACTGCTCGAGACCTCGTGCCCGAGATCTATGGCGAGGACGAGGATCCCTCAGCGAGTGAGAGGGGCTAGGGCCTTCTTTTCCTTTCTTTTGCTGAGATTGTAATACTTCATCTTCCATAGTTGTAGGGTGTTAAACGCTGTTATGACTCACGTTTAAATTCTTACTTTTTTGCTCGCCTCTCGCTTCTCTCTTATCTTGTGAATGCGCTGTCTTAAAACATTGATGACTCATGTGCATGTATATATATATATATTCTTGCTCACGCCTTCTTAAGGCCAGCCCTTTCTTTTATATTGGGATTGCTCGAGGAACCCTCGAGATTGTTGATAGGCGAGAGAAAGCTGCCTTTCCACTCGCCTAATTATTACCTGTGGGCTTGGCTCCTGAGGTGAGTTGGTGAGCCTCCATGGTTTTCTGTGAGCGAGAGGAGTATTTCCTCGCTCTCGGCTCGCGGGATGGCTCCTCTCGGCGCGAGTGGACAGGGAGGGTTTGCTATCCTCCCTCTCTCCCCTTTTTCTCCTTCCTCTTTTTTTCTTTATGCAATGACTTCCCCCGAAGCATCCCTTTTTTGCTAAGGGGAATAGATTTTCCTGATTAGCCGACCTCCGTTGCTGCTGGCGGATATTAACACGAAAGCACAAACCCTTATTTGCGGAGGGCCCGAGAGTGTTGAGTCCCTCCTCTTCTCTCTCCTCCAGCCACCGAGTGAGCCTACAGCCCTGCCAGCTTGATGAGAGCCTGGTAAGCGGGTCTGCTCGGGGTCTCCTCTCCTCTTTCTCCTCCAACCACCGAGTGAGCCTACAACCCTGCCAGCTTGATGAGAGCCTGGTCAGCGGGTCTGCTCGGGGTCTCCTCTCCTCTTTCTCCTCCAACCACCGAGTGAGCCTACAGCCCTGCCAGCTTGATGAGAGCCTGGTCAGCAGGTCTGCTCGGGGTCTCCTCTCCTCTTTCTCCTCCAACCACCGAGTGAGCCTACAGCCCTGCCAGCTTGATGAGAGCCTGGTCAGCGGGTCTGCTCGGGGTCTCCTCTCCTCTTTCTCCTCCAACCACCGAGTGAGCCTACAGCCCTGCCAGCTTGATGAGAGCCTGGTCAGTGGGTCTGCTCGGGGTCTCCTCTCCTCTTTCTCCTCCAACCACCGAGTGAGCCTACAGCCCTACCAGCTTGATGAGAGCCTGGTCAGCGGGTCTGTTCGGGGTCTCCTCTCCTCTTTCCCCTCCAACCACCGAGTGAGCCTACAGCCCTGCCAGCTTGATGAGAGCCTGGTCAGCGGGTCTGCTCGGGGTCTCCTCTCCTCTTTCCCCTCTAACCACCGAGTGAGCCTACAACCCTGCCAGCTTGATGAGAGCCTGGTCAGCGGGTCTGCTCGGGGTCTCCTCTCCTCTTTCCCCTCCAACCACCGAGTGAGCCTACAGCCCTGCCAGCTTGATGAGAGCCTGGTCAGCGGGTCTGCTCGGGATCTCCTCTCCTCTTTCCCCTCCAACCACCGAGTGAGCCTACAACCCTGCCAGCTTGATGAGAGCCTGGTCAGTGGGTCTGCTCGGGGTCTCCTCTCCTCTTTCCCCTCCAACCACCGAGTGAGCCTACAGCCCTGCCAGCTTGATGAGAGCCTGGTCAGCGGGTCTGCTCGGGGTCTTCTCTCCTCTTTCTCCTCCAACCACCGAGTGAGCCTACAGCCCTGCCAGCTTGATGAGAGCCTGGTCAGCGGGTCTGCTCGGGGTCTCCTCTCCTCTTTCTCCTCCAACCACCGAGTGAGCCTACAGCCCTGCCAGCTTGATGAGAGCCTGGTCAGCGGGTCTGCTCGGGGTCTCCTCTCCTCTTTCTCCTCCAACCACCGCTCTCATCCTCTGAAGGAGGGCGTCCTGAGGTATAGTGTTAGCATATTCAAAAGAGGGAGGATTATTAACGATATGCTCAAGTAAATTCAAAGGACTTTTATTACTATGGATAAAAACGTTTCAGATCATCGCCACTGCGGGCGCAGTCTAGGGGTATCCCGTCCACATCCTGGAGGTGATACCCCCCTGACTTTAATACTTCTTTCACTATGAAAGGGCCTTCCCAATTGGGGTTGAGCTTCCCCACCGAGGCTCCCCTTCCTGCAGCATCTACCTTCTTGAGGACCAAATCCCCTTTTTGAAACTGCTTGACTCGGATGTGCTTATCGAAGTACCGGGACATCCGGCGCTTGACCTCCTCCTGCCGGACTGTTGCTAACTCTCTGAGCTCTTCCACGAGGTCGAGAGAAAGCCTCTGCTCCTCTCCATTATCGAACTGCCACCTTTCCTCTCCTTCTCTGGCTGTTGTGACCCTGGGCGATTCAACTTCAAATTCCACAGGTATGACGGCCTCGGAGCCATGAGAGAGCTTGAAGGGCGTTTCTCCTATGGTCGTGTTAGGTGTAGTTTGCAGAGCCCACAGGACAGAGGGGAGCTGTTCCACCCAGCTCTCCCTCAAGTTCTCTACTTTCTTCTTCAGGAGGTTCACTATAATCTTGTTTGCTGCCTCGACCTGCCCGTTGCTTCGTGGATGATGGACCGAGACGAACCGAAGGTCTATGCCGAGCTGTGCACAAAAATCCACAAACTCTCTGCTAGCAAATTGCGGCCCATTATCGGTGACTATGGCTAAAGGAAGCCCGTGCCGGCAAATAATCTCCCCCTATACGAAATTCCTCACCACCTGTGAGGTTACCTTTGCCAGGGCCTTAACTTCTAACCACTTTGAGAAGTAATCCACCATGACCAGTAGGAACCTCCTCTGACCACTGGCTTGAGGAAACGGTCCTACCAGATCCAATCCCCATATGGCGAAGGGCCAAGGAGAGGTGATCGTTCGCAGCCTTTGCGCTGGAAGGAGCTGCAAGGGAGCAAACTCTTGGCACTTTCTACACCTTTTGGCGAGCTCTTCTGCATCTCTTCGTAGGGTAGGCCAAAAATAGCCTTGCCTTAGCACTCTCCCTTCCAAGGTTCGACTTCCCGAATGGCTCCCGCACTCTCCCGAATGGACCTCTTCCAGCACCCTTGGTGCTTCCTTCTCGGATACGCATCGGGCTAACAGTCCAGACAGCGTTTTTCGATAAAGTACTCCTTCCTTCAACAAATAGTATGCAGACTTGTATCGGATTCGTTTCTTCTCGAGATCCCCCTCGGGTAGTCGTCCCGACGCCAGGAAAGTCACAAAGGGATCCATCCAAGACCTCTCCTGGTCGATCTCCATCACCTCCCCCTCTTCTATGGAGGGTCTGAAGAGCTCGGTCATGGTCCCTCCGGCCTGAGGGCCATGCTTCGCGAGCAGGTCTGCCCGAGCATTCTCCTCTCGAGGAACATGCTGAATGGAGAAGCTATGGAACTGTCCAACTATGCCTTTTATCTTCACTAGGTACAATTGGAGAGTCGGCTCCCTCACCTCGAACTCTCCGCTGATATGTCGCGCCACCACCAAGGAGTCCGTGAAGACCCTGATATCTTGTATACCCAACTCCCTGGCCAACCGCAGTCCGGCGATGATGGCCTCATACTCCGCCTGATTATTGGTGAGGGTGAAGTGTATTTTCAAAGCTTGCTCAATCCTAGTCCCCTCAGGACTCGCCAGGATGACCCCTCCCCCGAAAGAATTCTTACCGGAAGCTCCGTCTACCAGCATCTTCCATGCTGCTACGGGAGGTACCTCCATTTCTTCGGCCTCCAGTACGTAGTCCGCCAAGAAATCTGCCACCACTTGTGCTTTAATAGCTTCTCGAGGAACGTAGGAGAGGTCGAATTCACTGAGCTCTATCGACCACTTGGCCAACCTCCCCGGGTGTTCGACCCCTTCGAGGATATGGCGAAGGGGGTGATCCGTCACAACCTGGATGGCTTGGGCTTGGAAATAGGGTCTGAGTTTCCGGGCCGATACAATGAAAGTGAAGGCCAACTTTTCAAGGATGAGGTACTTCAGCTCTGCCTTCTTGAGGACTCTGCTTACATAATAGATTGGGAACTGCCTCTTCCCTTCTTCGCGGACGAGGACTGAGCTGACCGCCCCCGTCCCTACCCCAAGGTAGAGGAACAAGTTCTCCCCTTCCCTCGGCCCCTGAAGTAGCGGCGTCTGAGTGAGTTGTTGCTTTAGAGCCGCGAAGGCTTTCTCACACTCAATGGTCCATTCGAACTCCTTTCCTCCCCTTAGGGTTCGAAAGAAAGAAGAGCACCTCTCTCCCGCTCTGGAGAGGAACCTGCTCAAACCGGCTAGTTTACCAGTGAGACGTTGGACTTCTTTGACATTCCTAGGAGATCCTAGCTCTAGTATCGCCCTCACCTTGTCACGGTTGGGCTCCACCCCTTCAGGGGTGAGGAGATGTCCTAAAAACTTCCCTCGGCTGGCCCCGAACACACATTTCAGAGGGTTAAGCCTCATCTTATACTTTCTAACGGTTGCAAAAGTCTCCTGTAAACTAGGACATGAGACCCAAGGTCCCGACTCTTTACCATCAAGTCGTCCACGTAGACCTCGAGGTTCCGCCCCTTCTGCTCCCGGAAGATCCGGTCCATCATCCTTTGGTAGGTTGCTCCCGCGTTTTTTAGTCCAAAGGGCATCATGTTATAGCTGAAGCAACCATCTTCCGTGACGAAGGTGACATCCTTGACGTCCGGAGGGTGCATGCGTATCTGATGGTACCCTGAAAAAGCATCTAAAAAACTCATTAGTGAGAAACCGACGGCTGAGTCAACCAGCGCGTCGATCCGAGGCAGGGGGTAACAATCCTTAGGACAAGCTTTATTTAAGAGAGAGAAATCGATACACATCCTCCACTTGCCCTCCCCCTTTTTCACCATTACAACGTTGCTCACCCATCCCGGATACCTGTTAGCCGATATGAATCCCGCCCGGAGCAGCTTCTCTACCTCTTCTCTGATGGGCACGGCCATCTTGGAGGCGATGGCTCTCTTCTTCTGCTGAATGGGGCGAACCCCGGGGTCGAGGTTGAGACGATGGCACGCCACATCCGCGTCGACCCCCGGCATGTCCGCTGCGCTCCAGGCGAAGACATCAATGTTCTCTTCTACACACTTCCGAATTTCTTCCTGGTCCTGCGGAGTGAGCTCGCCGCTGATCTTTATCTTCTCTTTTCTCCCATCTTTGGTGAGGATCTCGACTTCCAGAACTTCTACCGCCGCCCTCAACCTCGAGGGTTCTTCCTCCTCCTGCTCTCTCAGCTCTTCCTCTAGATCCTTCGACCCGCACCCAACTCCTGAGACTTCCACAGCAGCCACCCTCTCCCGGGCCTTTCCTCCTTCTCCCTTCTCCAACCCCTCTCCTTCAGCCATCTCTTCTTCCGCTACCAGACTTCCTTCCACTCCTGCTCCTGCTCTTCCCAGCTCCTCTCCTCCAGCCACCTGCTCTCCAGCCATTACTGGCTCCACCGCAATGCCCCTCTCCACTACTATCTCAAACTCCTCTCCTTCAGCCACCTCTTCTTCCGCTACCAGATCTTCCTCTACTCCTGCTCCCACTCTTCCCAGCTCCTCTCTCTCCATCCTTGCTCCCAGCTCCTCCGCATCCTCCATCCACGAGATGGTGTTGACCGCCGTTACATAGCACTCCCGAGCCGCTTTCGGGTCCCCTCTCACCCTGATCTGGGTTCCTCCCGAATTGAGCTTCAGGCACTGATGAAAAGAGGACGGAACGCATCTAAAGGAACTGATAAGAGGGCGCCCAAAGATCGCGTTGTAACTGTTGGAAGCGTCCACTATCACGAAACGACAATTCCTGGACAACCCCCCCCCCCCAAGGTCACCTGAAGTCCTACTCCTCCCTCAACCTCCTTCCTTTCTCCTGAAAAACCAAACAACGGCCCATCCGCCGCCAACACCCTTCGTGACTCCACCCTCATCTCGTTGAAAGCTTTCTTGAAGATTACATTTATGGAACTCCCATTGTCCACCAGAATGCGGGATACCGTGAAGTTCTCGATGGCAGTCCTGATCACCAGCGCGTCACAGAAAGGGTCCTCGTGGTCAGGTAGGTCCCTTCTGGAGAACGTGATTTTCTCATCCGGGGGCGGGGTTTGCGACGTCGAGGCAACGCTCCGACGATACATAGTGTGAAGATTGGCCTTGCGGGTGGCCTCGATCCCCACCCCCCCATGAATCACTCCAATCCCCCCTCGATCTCCTGTATCTGACCGGTCTACACACCGATCTTCCTCCCCAGCTCCTGGCACCTCTACTATCCGCACTGCCGGTTTTCGGTCTTCTCCTCCTTTTCCTCTCTTCAACTCCAAGAACTCGGGACATGTTGCCGTCGCATGACCCTCCTCCTCGTGGAAGTCACAATAGGGCAAAACTCCCTCCCCACGTCTCTCTTCTGGGGGATTCCTCCTCCTCCCCGCTCCCGCTCTCCCACGGTCTCTTCCTCTTCCTCTCCCTCTGCCTATGGCCATAGCTTGCTGAGGTGGGGGTGGGAGCGGCCTCGGACCATGCCCCCATCCTAGCGGGTGAAACCTTCCTGGTCCTTGATAAAAGTTTCTTCCCCCCTGCGGAGGACCTCTCCCAGGTCCCTGAACCGGGCCTCCTGGTTGCCTCCACCCTGGCTCCGGGTGCACGGGCCCTCTTAGTTCCTCTCTCCTCCTTCCTTCTGGCTGCCTTCCCCCTCCTGGTTCCCTCTGCTCCACTTCCGTCAATCTTGCCAACTTCCTTGCGAATGCTGGGTTTGCCGCCTCCATGGCTATTTCTTTCGCGACCTTCTCCATCAACCCTTCGAAGGACAACGACGCCTTCCTGGTGAGGCTCATCTTGAAGAAGCCTTCCCTTAGCCCTACGGTGAAAGCCATCTGGAGGGCGAAGCCAGGCACCTCCTGAATGTCCAACATCTCCTCCTGGAAGCGGTCTACGTACTGAGCCAAAGACTCGTCTGCCCTCTGCTTGATCAGGAAGATGGACTGCGGGTTCCTCTTCCTCTTTTTGGAGGTTGAGAACCGCAGCTGGAAACTTCTGCTCAGGTCCTCGAAGCAATAAATAGAACCAGTTGGGAGTTGGTGGAACCAATCCCTAGCCTTATCCTTCAAAGTGATGGTGAAGAGGCGGCACTTGAAGGCGTCCGTCATGGGTCTGATGGAAACTGCGTCTTCAAACCACTACAAGTGTTGGAGGGGGTCATCCTTCCCCACGTAGTAGTTCATTTCCGGCTCGCGGAACCCTTCTGGAACGGATGCCGAGAGGACCAACTCGCAAAAAGGAGATCCTCTCGCCAGTGATTTCGCCTGGTCCACTCGCGCCACGAGGTCCACTGGCGCGGCACTCGCCGGACTAGGGAAGAGCTCCCTTCCTTCCACCTCTCGCCGACTTCCTTCCGCGATTACCTCTTTTCCCGACCGCCTCCCAGGTGCATCTTCACCTATCCTCGCCGAGTCGGCCCCTCCCCTGGGCGCGAGATCTGGTACTTGAGGAGGGGGGTCTCGCACTCACCTCTTTGTGTGAGTTGTTTGAGGAGATCCATGATCCCTCCAATGGACGACATGAACTCCGCCCTCCCAACATACTCCTCCTGGCTGGGGGACCTCTCGCCTCCTCCTCCCGCGTCTCCCGCCATGAGATAACCCCTCGTTCTTCCGCACAGGCTGCAGCTCCACGCTCACCGCACCAAAAATGTTGGAACCAGCAAAGCCGATTCCACTTAAAGCTCGGAACTACTGAAGCAGCTCGTGCTTACTCCCTTGGGATCACTCTCCAGGCGAAGAACTAGACCGGAGGCTTCAGTGAGGAGGTCCACCTCTTACCCGGAAGAGACTAGAACTAGAGCTCTTCCCCTCCCTAGCCAATACTGAGCTAGGTGCCTTAGAAAAGATAAGAGGAGTCAAGAATGCTTCCTTCTCTAAGGCACCTTACCAGTCTATTTATAGGCCTCTGAACTGGGACTGCTAATAACCAAACTATGCTGCTGTGAAAATACCAGAATACCCTTGGCTGGGTCTGCCAACAGCTAAACTCCGCTGTCTTAAAAGACTAAACTGCAGCCCACGCAGGGTAAAAGAGTAAAACACCTCCGGGGCCCAGAAGGTGGGCCCGACCTTACCTGAACCGGCCCTGAAACCAAGACGACCCTTCTCTCGAGGCACCTCTCACTAGGGTCCTCTCACCAGGCCGAACCCTCTCGACTCGCCTGGGCCCTCTCGCCACGGAGCTTCTCTTATGAGTCCTCTCGGCTCGCCTAGGCCTTCTCGCCACGGATCTTCTCTTCTGAGTCCTCTCGACTCGCCTAGGCCCTCTCTACTCGCCGGGCCGAACCCTCTCTCCTCTCGCCTGGGCCCCTCTCTCCGGGCTGAACCCTCTCTCCTCTCGCCTAGGCCCCTCTCGCCGGGCTGAACCCTCTCTCCTCTCGCCTGGGCCCCTCTCGCCGGGCTGCGAGCCCGAGGTTGTACAAGTCCTACTGCGCAAAGAGCCGTTGGATTTACGGGAAGTAAAAACCAATGTTTCGGGAAATTATTTAGGGTTTGAAATTTTGGAGAAAATCACGCTGCTTCATCCTCTTCCTGAAAACAAAAAAGAAGAGCTCTGTAACTTGAGTTCAATAGTAAGTCTGAGAACTTCAGACAAGGTTAGCTGATTGAAGAAGAAAAGAACAGCAACATCATTTAGTTTTCATCAGCAAGTTCAGAAGCTCTAGTTTCTGAGATTCTTCCTAACACAAGCAAAACCATCTTGAAGATCTACTTCCTTGGTGTTGAGAAGAAGTAGGGTTGAGTTCACTCAGTTAAGAGAGAGGGCTCAGAGGACACTTCCTCTAGAGCAAGTCATCAACAACAAACTCACACACTGTAGGATCTTAACAGATCTGAGCTATAATCCAAATATATAAAGGCTGAGTTGTAGGATCCTTCTATGGATCTGAGGTATGGCTTTTATGCCTGAGCTGTAGGAGAATTATTCTCTGAGGTAGGATCCTATGGTGGATTTGAGTGTATGACTATCCTCCTAGCCTGAGTGTAGGACTTTGGATAAAGTCTAAGGTAGGTGATCTGGCGTAGATTACTGAGCTGCAAGAGATTATATCTCTGAGAGTAGGGCCTTGGACTTGAGGTAGGACTTGGAGGAGTCTAAGAGATCATGAGAGATTTATGTTGTAAGCTCATTGAGCTGAGATTGGAGAATTTGACCTTGTCTAACACACTGTTAGAAAGGTAGGAGGGACAGTGGATGTACTCATACCTTAGGGAATCACTATAAATAATTGTGTGTTGTTGTGTGTTCTTGAAAGCTAATATAAAACTAAATCACAACACACTAAAAAATATATAGTCATAAAAGACACAAAAATCTATTCACCCCCTCTAGGTGTTTAGCTACTCTTGAAACAAAGACTTTCATCTATTCTTGATAGTTACCTTATTCAGCTAACTATAATCTATGCACAATCTCATTGAACAATCTTTTTTCTTCACAAAAAGGACTATAGTACCCCAGGGGAAAGAACTAGGCCTAACAAAGCAACACTATAATAATTTGTCTAACTGAGTATGCAACTCCTCCAACTCACACTGAGTCATACGGTATGATGCCCTCGCAATCGGACGAGTACCAGTCTCAAGGTCTATAACGAACTCTACATCTCTCTAAGGTGGGAGACCGGGAAGACTAACAGAGAAAACATCAGGAAACTTACGCACCACGAAAATATCCTCGATATGTGGTGAATCACGAGCAACTTAAAAAATAGAAACAAGATAAGTAGTACTGCCGGACTCTAAAAATTTTTGAGCACGTACCGTAAATATGATTGGGGTGTCCTGACGCGGAAAGCCAAACACGCTCGTGAGTTGGCTGTTATCCATCTTAAAATCCAAACACTTGACTTTGCATTGAATTACAACATCGTATCTAGATAACCAATCCATACCCAAGATCACATCAAAGTCTTCCAAATCTAGCACCTTCAGATCGACATATGCTAGGAATCTACCTAAAAGAATATTGCAATTTTGGATACCTTGATTCGACACCCCCAAATCACCAGATGGAAACTTAATGCGAAGTGGATCGCCAACTCGATTGATGGCCAAACGATGCCATTCTACAAAATTCCTAGCCACTGAGTGAGTGGCATCCGAAACGCGCGTCCAACGATTCATTACCTTAAACTCGTCTATAAAACTATACACATAATTAATATAGAAAAAACTGAATTCATAATTACAAGTTAACAACTAGGGCATAATCTAACTTGAGATCACCTGGGTGGAAGATTGAGCTTCTTCCTTGGTCATCATATTCAGTTTACCCTTTTCCCCTGTCCAGTTACTGCAGTTGTAGCGGCGATAAATCCTGAAGTGGAACTAGCTTCATCGTGGGTTGGGACTGCGGGCACTTAGACTTCACATGCCCCTTCTGCCCACACTAGAAGCAGGTTTTATCTCTTGACCAACATTGGGCAACATCACGCCCCTTCCACTTACACAAAGCATAAGTCAGATCTCCCTTGGGCGTGCTTTGAATTGCATGCACCTGATGTTGATTCACACCCAAGCTCTTGAAACATTTTTCAAAAGAGTGGTCTGGACGACCACAGAAACTACACGCCTTTTTGCTCCCTTTTTTCGGAGCAGAGCCAGATGCCTAAGGGCTTCCACTATTCTCAGTCTTTCTCTTTTCCTTTCTCAGCAACATGTCACGGTTCTTAGCGTTATCAATAGCCTCGACCTTCAAAACAGCTTCTACTGCTTCCGCATAATTCCCAGATCGGTAAGCGTTGGCTAACTGCTGGAGGTCACTACGAATACCACCCAAAAAATACGTAACTCTGTCCTCCTCGGTGACTACCAACTCCGAAACAAACATGCTACCCTTGTTGAACTCGATCTCATACTCACCAACTGTGAGTTGTCTCTGCTTCAAATGTAGAAAATTGTTCACCTGCTTGTCTTGCTCAACCGATGTCAAAAACTTCTTCAACAACATCCCCTTGAACCTTTCCCACAAGCACCCATTTGTGAGGCCTTCTTTTTCTCTAATTTACCAGTCTTTAGCAATGCCCTTCAACTGATATGCATCGACCATAACCTTTTGGTCCGCAAAAATTCTCGAGTAGGAAAACATCTCCTTGATATTTATGATTTAGTCATCTAACACCACAAAATCAGCCCTCTCATCATTGGTCGGGAGTCCTAAACGCTATAAATGCGAGATGAAATTCATCTCAGGTTGCAATAGAATAGGAGGCACCAGGAGAGTAGGAAGGACATGAACAACCCGACCCACTGTAGGGTCCTGCACTACAGGCTGTTGTCCTAAAGTGGCATTCAACAACACCTGCATTTGTGCTTGCATCACAACTATCTGCCTCAACAGAGACTCATAACTCTGACGATGTTCCTCGATCATTGCTTTATTATGCGCACCCGAAGACTCACCCTCAGACTGGGGAGGTGACCTCAGCATATGATGCTTCAGAGCTATCTTCTACAAACACAAACAGATGTCTTATCAAAACTTAGCTCGATACTAGAATTACCTAACCTAGATCAAACTGAAACTGTGTAAACACTTGCTCGTGCTACTACCTTGCTCTGAGATTTTCTATGAATGATGTTATGCTTACTTAAGAAGATATATATCATCATCCCTCGACTCTTGTGCATATAATATGAATGCATGAATGTTTGAATATTCATTACAAATCATGTGTGTATGAGTGTCATCATGTAAATCTTAACTTGACATGTGTGCTTATGCTATATTATGATGTGCATGTTGTGCTATGCATTTTAAAAAGAAAAGGTCTTAATGCATGTCATGAGTCGCGTACACATGAAATATTATGCATCTCATACTACATAATATCGCTTGTAACGTAAAAAATGAAATCTAACGAGCATTCATATGATAATATTAAGTCGCCCATTTAAACTTAACAGACACATATTGCTATGTCTATGAGAATCCATATATAAACACATATTATACATCTCATACTACATAATATGCCATGTATACTTATGTCATGCTTATGAGTGTAGTGTCCATGCTTCAACCAAGACATACTGATGTCACATTGGTTTGTGTATGCAATGAAGTAAGATTCTAAAAATGAGTGACCATTCGACTAACCAGTCTAACGAACCAAACTAACCTCCCTCTGATACCAATCGTCACAACCCGCATTTTCTCAATATATAAATATATTATCAGAGTGAGAGAAAATACGCTTTATGATGCCATATTGTGTAAGGGACAACTGTCACAACCCAAATTTTCCCGCATTAAAGTTATATCAGAGTAAGGGAAAATATGTGTCATGATGCTACGCCATGCAGGGGATAACGTCATACGCTCAGGCAAGACTCCAAACTCTACTATTTATTTGAAATTCATAAGTTAATAAGAGGAAAACCAGTTTAAGTACAGATGGTCGTATCCCTCAGCACGGCAGATCAACTAGTATATAAGTAAAAATATAGTTATACGCTGCAGAAATATTTGATTAGATTGATTTAACATCATGCATGAGTATAAGCATTCCCGGAGGATAACTCATGGTATGCAAGACTCTAGGTTTATTATAAGTACAAAAATAGTCTTTACGTTAGCTAGATACATAGCAACCCAAAAGAAAACCACCAGTGGGCGTCAACAACCTGACACAAACCCATTGGAAAGTATGCATGTCTGTACTAACAAGGAAACAACCGAAAACTGCCTCACAAGGGTGAGGAAAACCTCTGAAATAAAGCAGTCTACTAGCAAACTCTCAAACCTAGCCGCTCAACCGGCTACTGCCCTAAACTTGAGGCATTCAAAGAAAGAACACCTCAGTAAGAAAATACAAGTGACAAAAAGGGACAAAAGATAGCAAATAAGTAAAAAAAGAAGGGGTTACCAAACCTTAATATAAGAAGAGCTGACAACCTCAGCTACAAATTCAACAAGTGAGACAAGTAAGGAAAAGTAATCATCAGTAAAGTAAGAAAAATACACCAAGTGCGATAATTTACCATGCTTCGCTCAAACCCGCAGAAGCGAACAACCAATGAAAAGCCAAACTATAGAAGGAAAAGGAACTATTCGGTCCTAAACATGTGAATCGTTAACACTGGTAAAACCACAGATCTAAGTCGGCGACCAAAACGTCCAATACCGAACTACCAAACCCAAATGTCTCAGAGGCACCACGGTGTCGACCACAAGGTCCAACACACCTAAAACAGCCTGTAAACAGAGACCCAAAAAAACTACCATGTGTAATGTTTCACGAAACGACGTCCAATTGGCAGTACTTTATCCACTATCGATCTAGCCGTTAAAACACAACCTAAAAACCCTGCAAAACCCAAATACCAAAGTCTAAACACTTCCCACGACAAACGGGACAAAAATACCAAATACAAGCCCTAAGGACCAAACTCGACGAATCGGACAAAAACGACAAAAAAATTCTAAGTCCTGGCCAATTTGGGGAGTATACCCGGCGTTTAACAGCGATTCTCGACGAATTTTATACTACTCGGCGAAAATGAACTAGTGATACTCGACGAATTCCTATGATATACGGCGAATTTTACTTGGCAACTTTACAATATTCGACGATTGACGATACTCGAGGAAAATCCCTTAGGCTACGTTCGTTTCGCAGTGATTGGAAGAAGGAATTGGAATTGGGTACCTTTAATTCCAATTCTTGTGTTCGTTTGACGTTTTTTAGGAAGGAATTTACATTCACGGAAAACCTATGAGTTTTGGAGGAAGGTGTTTGACTAAAACCCATGACACTCCAATTCTTGTGTTCGTTTGCTTATTTTAAGGGAGGGGATTGGTTTTGGCCCAAAACCCATGGGTTTTGCTTTTTAAAAATCCTTATGTAACCAAAAAACACCTCTTTAGCTCGGTTTTGGGTAGGTTTTGGTACTGTTCATCCTACAAAACCGAAGAACCTACTCTATTTTAGCAATCGCCGCCCTCTCTATTGATCATCTGCCCCGACAAGCCTGCTCCTCTGTCCATACGGGACGACATCTTCAAACCCAGCCGTAGAACCTGCTCCATTCCAGCAGTCGAAGCCCTCCCTGTTCGTCTTCTTCCCCGTCGAGCACACTCCTCTATCCATACGCAAGCCGACCGCCTCCACCTCAGACGGGAAAGTCATCTCCAGACGCAAGCGGCCCTCCCTGTTCGTCTTCTTCCCTGACGAGCACGCTCCTCTGTCCAGACGCAAGCCGACCGCCTCCACCTCAGATGGGAAAGTCATCTCAAGACGCAAGCTACCCTCCCTGTTCATCTTCTTACCCCACATCTCCAGGGTTTTTTGAATTCTTTCTACCTCAGATCCTCTCCAAACGAACAATAAACTAAGGATTTTGACGCATTTCCAAAAACCCACAAATATTTGTTTTTGATCAAAACCAATTTCCTCCGTTGAAAACCCACTAAACGAACACACCGTTAGGCTAGTCTACTTTACTTGCTGAATTCCGACACCTATACTCGACGACTTACCACCCGATAGCCGCCGGATCCTACTTAGTGAAACCCGACGAATCTATAATCGATACTCATCAAAATTGTCTGCATAAACTTACCGAATTCTACTACCTACACTCGGCGAATTTTAATCTGATACCCGCCGAATTTCACTTAATCCTAAAACCTAGCTTCCTTAGTTCTGGTCGAAATCCTGTCCTAACCTAGGGGGTTCTTTTTGGTTTTACCTACTCTACTCCTATTCTCTAAGGGAGGAGGAAGAAAATGAACTTAAAAAATGGACATGCAAGAGCAGAAATTCCACTTGCCTTGAACCTCCGAAAAAACGCCGCTCGCTCGCACCACAACAAGGATCGGCCGTGAAAAGGCACTAGCAACGTTTTCTGAAATTTTTGGAGGGAAAAAGGGGTCAAAACGCTAACCCTACGCCAAAAAATTGGGTAAATGAGGAAAACTTACCACGATCGCGTATCCCCCGCCGAGAGCTTTTCGAATCTCTAATCTATTGACGAAACTGACCGCCTTCTCACGCCTTACCGCAGGCCGAAAACGCGAAGTCGCCGCTCCTCTTCCGCGAAAATGGCGTCGTCGCTCGGTTTAGGGAAGAAGATGAATAGTAGCGGGTTTAGGTCGCGTCAATCTATTTATACTTCTATATGTATATTATATATATTATTAATTATTAAATAACGTCAAAACGATCCGAAATCCGAACTAACTCGAAATTCTACGAAATTCGCATTGTAGCTAAATACCGATGCTACGAATCCAACGACGAAGTCGAAATCGAAATTCGACGAACCAAACTCGGGTAAACATCACCCGAAGCCAAAACACAAGCATTCCCAAAAAGGCTCCACTGAGTCACCAAAATAGATCGGCTCGCAAGGGAATCTTGCAAACAGGCTAAAAACCAGCCACATAGAAAACTTAAAGAGCGAAAACCATGCTATAACAACGGCATATGCCAAACACGCGTTTACATAACGCCCTGATGTCACAAATACACACATAAAAGAAATAAGGTAAACATCAAAAGATTAGAGGCGTTACAGCCACTCCCCCTAAAAGAAAGTTTTGTCCCAAAACTTTACGCACAAAAACTTCTACTACAGAAGAGAAACAACCAAGGGTATTGAATACATACCAAACAAACAAGATAAAAAGATGAGGATGAGCCTCCCTCATAGCTGACTCCAACTCTCAAGTCGCGCTCTCCACATCTTGGTTGCGCCACAAAACTTTAACCATAGGTATTGTCTTCCTTCGCAATATCCGATCTTGAGTATCCAAAATGTGAACAGGCACCTCCACATAAGAAAGGTTAGACTCCAACTGGGTCACAGAATCAAGAACTTGCATATCGCTAACCACACACTTCCGCAATTGGCTCATGTGAAACACACCGTGCACACCAGGAAAACTTGTGGGCAAATCCAGTCTATACACTGACACACCAATTCTGTACAACCCATATTCGACGAGGATGGGCCCTACCGCAGCTAGCTCAGCGAGAGTCAAAGTCAACCAGTCAAGACCGAAGTCAAGATTAAGCTGCGAGCCAGCAGAAGGCCTGGGCGAGTATGACGAGATCCCCCCCGCATACTCGCCAGGTTGGCGACTAGGCGAGCTACTTGCCCAGCCCGTTCGAGCTCCACAGGAAGTCGCCTAGTCGCCAGGGTGGGGGGTATAGGTATGACCCCCACTTTCTTTGGATTTCCCTATAAATAGGACCCCAGGGGTACGAGGGAAGGACACCAAGAATCTCGGATAGATACCCGCGAGCCCTTTGGATTCCTTTTCCTTAGAGACCAAGTTGTGACCTGCGACTTAATTGCTAGCCCGTTTCCCTCGTACCTAGCTCGGACATTCTAGTTGTGGAGGGGCTGCTTCTTCCAAGCAGCCGGGTACGTGGTGTGACCTTCCTGCCGCAGCAACCTGGGGTCTTGTTCCTAGCTCATTTTTGTTCTTGCTTCCGTGGGCCATCTAACTTCACCACTTGACCAGTAGCCTTAGGCAGCCTAGTCCGATCTTGAGGCAGGGAACTTTTCTTGGCTTCAACACTTGGTGCGGTGAGCGTGGATATCAGCCAAGGAGGAAATTTTTGTGGTTGAGAAAGATGGTCAATGGAGGCGATCAGGGCGCGTTGGCGGACAACTTGGCAGGAGTTGGCACCTCGGAGCGAGGTGGCAGGTTTATAACGGCAGCAGCTTTTGAGGAGTTCACGAAGAGGATGGAGAGGGCGATACTCGTCAGGTTCTCTAACCTCCCCCCTGAGGTCACGACGACCTCTCCCCGTCGCCTGACCCCACCGGGTGAGGAAGTCCCGACCCGGCGAGAAGGAAAGGATCTCGCTTGGGCAAGAGAGGAGCGACTGATGTCGTCACGTCAGCACCCTGCGAGAAGCCAAGGCATCAGGTTCCAAGATCCCGAACTCTCGGCGAGGTGTAGGGATACTCGCCGATGGAGCGAGTATGATTACTCAAGCGGGGAGGATACTCGCCGCCGCTAAGAAGGGAGGAGCCCCTTCTGCGATTAGATCCTCGCAGCCCCTGTCCCCAACAATTTTCGAGAGCCCGCCCTCACCTACTACTCCAGCAAAGATGACCCAGTAAGGCATCTTCAGTGGTTTGAGGACGTGGTCTCTATCCGCAACATGTCCGACGCCTTCAAATGTCGGTTCTTCTCCATCACCTTCAAGGGTAGTGCGAGAGACTGGTTCCACCAACTGCCAGCAGGTTCCATCTACTGCTTCTCCGACCTTCGTCGTGGCCTCGTGGAGAGGTTTGTGACATCCAAGAAACGGAAGAAGGAAGCGACGGACCTTTTCAAAATCGTGCAGGGGCAGCACGAAAGTCTGGGTCATTACATCAACAGGTTCCAGGAGGAGGACTTGGAGGTGGAGGAGGTGGATTGGTTCACCTTGATGGTAGCCCTCAAGTTCGGCCTGAAGTAGGGGATCTTCGATATGGAGTTGGGGCATAATCCGCCTTGGTTGTTCGAGGAAATGGTGGATAGGGCGAATATCTTCATTCAGGGGAAGGAGAGGAACATGGAGTTCTTGGCAAGGATGGACGGGGATAAGCCGTTAGGGGAAAACATGGGATGATTGATGGAAAAGGAGAGGCGACCAGGGAAGCATGATGATAGAAGACGGGAGGAGCCAAAGAGGAAGGAAGAACGGAAGAGAAGAGAAGATCCCAGGAGGGTGGAGGAGAGGAGGCAGGGGAGGCCTCGAAGGCAGGAGGAGAGGAGGCCCGCCGAGGCTCCGGAAGTAAGGGGGAGGAAAGAAGATTCCAGTACCCAAGAGATTGCCCTCAGTGGAGGTAACCGGTCCAGCAGGAGGAGAGGAGGAATAACAATCCGAGGGGGCAAGGTGGAGGAAGAAGGGAGACGATGGTTGTCGCGCGATATGCCAATAAGCGTCTGCGAAGGGAGAAGCGTCAGGAGATATGACAGGAGGCGGCGATTCCCCTCTACTGCGATATCCATCGGGTAGAGGGGCATGGGACCTTGGCTTGCCCAGAGTTTTGGGAAGCAAGGAGGAGGTTAGAAGAACCGGAGGCAGAGAGAGCAGCCAAGGCAGGAGGCCTCGGTGGGGCAAGTAACATTCCAAGCTCCCCTGAGGAGGAGGAATGAGGATAGGGTCGACCAGGGAGGTCAAGGAAATGTTATTCTTGGTCCAGGAGGCAGGCATGTTTGGGTGATCAATGGCGGTGCCGGACTCGGAGCTTCCAGCAAGGGTAGTCTCCACCAGATCTACAAGAGGAACGTCGCTTTGACATCACAGACTCCGCTTCTGAACGAGATAACCTTCTCAGAGGAGGACATGTTGTGGAACGAGAACCCTTTCCACGACGCGTTGGTGATACAAGCTGTAATTGAGGACTTCACCGTCGACCGGATCCTCGCGAATAACGGGAGTTTGGTGAATGTCATCTTCAAGAGAACCTTCGTCGGGCTTCAAGTGGAGGCATCCAGGGTCCAGGATGCGGATGGACCTCTCTTTGGCTTCTCAGGAGAGAAGAAAGAGGTGGAAGGGGGAGTGGAGTTGCTGGTCACTCTCGAAGGTACTTCAATCCGATGCTGATTCGTCATCGTCGACGTAACCAGTGGTTACAATGCCATCTTCGGGCGTCCCCTTATCAACTATTTCAAGGTCGTCCCGTCGTCATACCACTAGTGCCTGAAGTACTGCCGAGATGACGTCCAAGTTAGAATCAGGGGAGATCCGAAGGCCTCCAGGGAGTGCTACCTGAATGCAGTCAGCACCATCAGTTGAATGGGTGATGCGAAAAGGCTGGAGAGGATGATGGAGCGGGAGGGCCTGCAAGCTGTTGAGGAGCTATAGGAAGTGGAGGTGATCTCCCCGAGAGGAGAGCCTGAGCTGTTGAAGGTCGAAGGATCCTTGCCCCTGGAAGGGAAGGTGGAGATGGCTGCTTACCTACAGGAGAATGCTGACATCTTCGCTTGGAGCGCCGCCGAGATGTCGGGGATTGACGCCGATGTTGATTGACATCGCCTCAACCTAGATCCCGCGGTATATCCAGTTCGCCAAAAGCAGAGGAAGAGTGCCACCGCGCTGGCTGGGCCGATCCGGGAGGAATTAGGGAAGCTGCTAGAGGCAGGGTTTGTCTCGGAGATCCAGTATCCAGGCTGGGTCTCCAATATTGTAATGGTAAAGAAATCCGGAGGGGGCTGGAGGCTATGTATTGATTTTTCTATGTTGAATAAAGCTTGCCCGAAGGATTGTTACCCCTTGCCTCAAATCGATGCGCTGGTTGATTCCGCCGTCGGGTTTCCTGTGATGAGTTTCCTTGATGCTTTTTCAGGGTATCACCAGATCCGGATACATCCCCCCGATTGCTGCGATGTTTCCTTCATCATTAGCGACGTCTGTTATAGCTACAAGATGATGCCCTTCGGGCTCAAAAATGCTGGCGCAACGTATCAAATAATGATGGACCAAGTCTTCAAAGAGCAAAAGGGGTGGAATTTAGAAGTCTATGTGGACAATATTCTTGTCAAAAACAAGAGCGTCGCGGAGCACATAGTGGATCTGATGGAGACCTTTGCCACCCCGAGGAAGTATAAGATGCGACTCAATCCATCCAAGTATGTCTTCGGCGCGGGAAGGGGGAAGTTCTTAGGTCACCTCCTCACTCCCCGGGGGGGGTGGAGCCTAACCCTGACAAAGTAAAAGCCATCCTGGAGATGGCCTCCCCAAAAGATTCCAAGGAAGTCCAGAGGCTAACTGGAAGGCTGACATGCCTTATCCGTTTTCTCTCGAAGGCCGGAGAGAAGTGCTCCCCGTTCATCAAAACCCTTCAGGGTAATTAGAAATTTGAGTGGACCACGGAGTGTGAGGAGGCTTTCGAAAATCTTAAGCAACAGCTGACCAAAGCTCCTCTCCTCCAAGGTCTGCAAGGCATCGAGGACCTTTTACTCTATCTAAGAGTAGGGGCGGAGGTGGTTAGTTCGGTGTTGGTTTGAAAAGAAGGAAGGAATAAGCTTCCTATCTATTATATGAGTCGGGTGTTGCGGCAAGCCGAGACGAGGTATCCTATTTTGGAGAAGCTAGTTTTTGCTTTGGTAATTTCGGCTCGGCGGCTCCGTCCGTATTTTCAGGCTCACTCCATCAAGGTAGTCTACGATCATCCCCTAAGAAGTATCTTGGATGGAGTGGAGCATTCTGGAAGGTTGGCCAAATGGGCGGTGGAGCTGAGCGAGTTCGACATCTCTTACTCTTCAAGGGTAGCGATCAAGGCGCAGACGATGACAGATTTCCTGGACGACTTCTCGATCGAGGTGGAGGTAGACGTGGGCGCTTCCAGCCCAGTCTCTTGGAAGATGTTTGTGGATGGGGCTTCTGGCAAGCATTCCGTGGGAGCTGGAATCGTGTTGGTTAGCCCCCAGGGAACCAGGATTGAGCAGGCCGTCGAGATCCTCTTCCCGGTTATGAACAATCAGGCATAGTACGAAGCCATAGTGGCTGGCTTGCATCTCGCCAAGGAGCTGGCCATCAAAGACATCAGATCTTTCACCGATTCATTAGTGGTCGTGTCCCAGATACGGGGGGAGATCGAAGTCCATGATCCCACCCTGCAACGGTACCTGGTCAAGGTCAAGGGTCTGATCGGGGGGTTCCAATCTTTCTTCGTCGAGCGTGTACCCCGAGAGGACAATTCTGAAGCTGACTACCTTGCCAAGTACGGTCCTCGGGCCGAGGGAATTATCACTGAGCTATTTCGACCGTCCATCGAGGAAGGGGAAATGATGAAGATCGAGCAACGGCGCTCGTGGAAAGATCTGTTCGTCACGTTCTTAACAACGGGTTAGCTACCCTCAGACGGGCAAGATCAAAGAAAGTTTCGGTATAAGTGTAACATCCCGATTCGCGCTAGGCCCCTTGTGCGTGCTTCTGAGTCAGTAGATCTGACTTGGGCCCAGGGAGTGAAGGAGACTAGGCTTACACTCGTGTGTAAAAGAGAAATTGGTCCAGAATAGGACACAGGTAGAGACACGGAGGTGTCCCTACCCGTGTGCATCGAGTAGAACTCGAGAGGCATTGAGTGGAACTCGACATGGCCTGTCCCGAGAAGGACACGGGTAGAGACACGGGCGTGTCCCTACCCGTGTCGAGCGGCGTTAAGTGGAACTCGACAGGGCGTGTCCTGAGAAGGACACGGGTAGAGACACAGGCATGTCCCTACCCGTGTTGAGAGGCGTTGAGTGGAATTCAACAGCGCCTGTCCCGAGCAGGACACGGGTAGAGACACAGGCGTGTCCCTACCCGTGTGCGTTGAGTGAATATCAACGAACGTGTCTCCCGAGTAGGACACGGGTAAGAACACCGCCATGCACAGGGCTGTGTCCCGTGACACGGGCAGTGGACACGGGCGTGTCCCTACCCGTGTCTGTGTCCATACTACGTTGTAACCGTTGACGATGCTTCACCGAGCGGGACACGGGTAGGAACACGGGCGTGTTCCTACCCATGTTGGTCCTATTTATATAGGGTTTGGCCGCTTTTCATCCTCTTCCCAAGCCTTCTTTTCTATGGAGAAACTGTTGGAGGAGGGAAGGAGTTGCTGGAATCAACTACACACTGTGAAGAACCGTCGTCGCCGCCAAGGAAAAGAGATGCCGCCGCGAAGAGTGACGAGATCCATGGTCGGAAATTGCGAAAGCGCCAGAAACGAGGTGAGCTTCCTCCCCTCTCTCTTGGTGCTAGATCTGTAGTTAATCCTAGGCGAGATATCGACTCAAATGAGTCTTGATGTGTGAGATGAAGATTTCTAGGAGAGGTCATGCTAGGACTTGTGTTCTAGGGTTTATTCATCTTCAACCTCTCCTTCATTCAATGTGATGATGGAGGATGGTCTCACGAAGAGGAATGGCCTGATGAGGGTGAAAAAGGGAGGAAAAATTTCTGATGTGAATTGGGAAGATCAGCTGGAGGAGGAAGACGAGCCAATGTCGTTCGTTCCGCCTTAAGATGCGCACAGAAATCTACTTTTTGCACGCAGCGATCTTCGTGGCCATTTTCATGAATAACGTGGTCATATCTAGGCTTTCGACTAAACACGAAAGTCGTAGCCCTTGGAAATACCTTTCCAGTGAGTTGTTACACATCTTCAGGCGAAGTCTGTAGCCACAGGAAAGTCTGATCGAAGTAGAGGGTGACAGGTTAAGCGTGCAGAAAATGTATTCAGTTCGCAGTAGGCTTTGTAGCCATTTTCATGTGTGATACAGTCTGATCTGGGTTGCAGACTGAACATGAAAGTTGTAACCCATGGAAAGACCTTTCCATCAAGTGGTTAAACGCATTCATTAGATTCTTGTAGCCTTGGGAATCTCCGGTCGAAGTTGCTGTCCAGAAGCTGTTCTGCACCTGAATTTTCTGGGTTGGTGTAGAATCGGGTTTGGACTCGATGGAGATCTTGTAACAAATTATCATTGGGGTTATGGCGAATTATAATATGTCTAACCGTGATAATTCAATGAATGAGGAAATTGTTGGATAGATCCCACACAAATTAATGGTGAAATGAAATGTAATTGAATGAAACGATTTGGTGGGAGTTAGTGAACGAATGGTATTCGTCGATTAATAACAAGATTGTCTTGAACTTGTGTATTCGGTCGCTGTTGATAGTTAGATGATTAACTCATGTGCGCACGAATGATTGAGTTTGGTGAAAGAGTTGTAATCGGAGATGTTAAAGTTAAGTGACCATAGCATAGACATAATCATGTTGGCCGAAAGAGTGATGCATGGTCTTGAGGCTTGTCATATATGGAAGTCTAAGATGGTCCATTGTATGAGGTGGTTCGCCACCTGCGTTTGTGGCAAACCTTTAAGGTGCCTTGGGCATAGGATTGTGAAAGGGTGTGAGTGCGGGTGTCTGATCGCACTGGTTAGTTATGTTGAGAAGAGTTATAGATGGACGGTTGGGCTTGGTGCTCGTGTTTGATCTGAGGCTCCTTCCGTGACACGATGATGTGGTATTGCATGCGGTGTGAGTCAACATACGGTGTCATAATCCTGGGTTAAGGATAGTGTGGCAGGTCTACGGGCTCGTCAATCGTCATACCGATGGGAGTTGACAGTTAGACCTTGGGCGGTTGGGCTTGGTCCTCGGTGTTCACGTTCCGAGGCTCCTTCCTTGTCAAGTGAACGGTTGGGCTTGGTCCTCGTGCTCATTTCTAAGGCTCCTTCCGGGTCACATCATAGGCTAGTTTGGGGCTAGGTTCTCGGTGCACATCTACCCGAGACACCTGCTGAGTCGTAGTACGCATGTGAGCTCCGCTGTGTGTTCTTAGCGTTGAGGCGTACGGATGCCTAGGCTAGGAAGTGTGTAGACCAGCCTAGTAGTGGTGATGCCTGCTCTACTATCACCTTCTGGCCACGACGGTTGACGCCTGAGAGGTTAGCTACCTGCTCGAAAATTAGGAACTTCAGAGTCTATGTCGACACAGCAATTGTTTGTGCATGTTCATGGGTGAGTCATAACATAGAATTCATTACATCGCATTCACAAGATCCTCATCGTATAAGTTTGTATGGGCACTCTTATACGATGAGTTACTTTTTGTTGAGCCGATCCTCAACTTATATGTCTGTATGGGCATTCATATAAGTTGGGTTACTTTCTGTTGTAGCCTTATATTATTATACTGATGTAGTTGATAGAACTGCTAGAGTAATGGTTATTCATTTATTGTACTGCTATACTATTATCATGTTTACTGATCACACAATGTCACCTGCTTGTACTTATGCTTACATACTTTATATATATTGTACCTTTGTCCATTTCTCCGCTCGGTGCCGAGGAGTCGTCGGGGGAGCGGATGTGAAGCCACTTAGTCTTTATGACTAACGGTTGCTACGTCTTCCTTTTTAGGAGGAAACCCCGCAGGCGGAGAAGCAGCAGGTTTTGCAGCAGGACAGCCAGGCCAGGACGACAGGGCCTGAGGGGACAGTATGGTCGTTACCGTCGGTGACTGATGTGAGTCTTTGAGAGACTTGATGTAGCCCTTTTGGGCAAAATATTTTACGTACTCTAATTATAGAAGCTTGATGTAGCTTCTTTACTTGTTGTGTTTGGACTAATATATGCTTTGTGTGGATTTTGACTTCGAACTCTATATCTTGGTTGGGTTGGCATTGATTGATATTGTTAATGCTGGCAGAATAGGCGTCTTGTAGTACAGGCTAGCCCGAGTGCTAGTGTTATCGCAAGGCAGCTGTTCTGGGCATAAGACCCCTCTCGTACCATAGTCTGTGTTCTGGGAGGGGGGGTCTTACAATAAGGTCGCGTACTACATACTGCAAGGTGGCGAGCTTTACTGAAAGACCATCTTGGCCCCCTTGGCTAGATGCTTATCAGAGATCGATGTCCCCCGAGTTCTCGAGGAAATTCATTCAGGGAAGTGTGACAGCCACTCCGGGACTCGTACTCTTGAGAAAAGAATTCTAAGGCATGGCTACTTCTGGCCAACCACCCGCAAGGACGTGGAAGCCTTCTCCAAAAAATGTTCCCAATGTCAGCTCTTCGCGCCTCTCCAACTTCAGCCAGCTCAACATCTCCGCTCGATCACTGCTCCATGGCCCTTTGCCATCTAGGGGATGGATTTGATCGGCCCTTTCCCTCAAGCCAGTGGACAGAGAAAGTTTGTACTGGTGATGATCGACTACTTCTCCAAGTGGATCGATGCTAAGGCTTTGTCCAAGACCACCTCCCAGGTCGTTAAGAACTTCATTTGGGGAGAAATCACATGTAGATTTGGGATTCCTCTAGCCATCGTCACCGACAATGGGCTGCAATTCGCCAGCTTGGAGCTGGAGGACTTCTGCAAACAGCTAGGATTGGACCTTTGGTTCGCTTCTGTGCATCATCCTCGGAGTAATGGACAAGTAGAGGCTGCCAAAAAGCTTATCATCAACTTGCTGAAGAAGAAGGTCACCAATCTCAAAGGGAACTGGGTTGAGCAGCTCCCCTCGGTCCTATGGGCTCTGAGAACAACTCCAAACTCAGCCACGGGGTAAACACCTTTCAAGCTATCCCACGGGTCTGAGGAACTCATCCCAATGGAGTTCGAGGTGCAGAGTCCGAGAGTTGTTGCGGCAGGAGACGGAGGCGAAGAATAACGCCTGGAGAACAAAGATGCCCAAAGGCTCTCTCTGGACTACGTCGAGGAACTTCGTGACTTGACCTTTGTGCTCCAGGAGGAGATCAAGAGGCGTATGGCGAAGCACTTCGACAAAAATGTCCGCCTCAAGCATTTCCTGGCAGGAGATCAGGTTATGAAGAAGGTGGACGCCGCAGGGCGAGGAGCCACTGTCGGCAAGCTACATCCCAACTTGGAAGGGCCCTTTATCATCCAAGAAGCCCTGTCCACGGGAGGTTATTACCTACAAGACCAAGCAGGAGAGCAGCTGAATGGAACCTGGAGTGGGGATGACCTCAAAAAGGTTCTACCCTTATCGGTAACTCATGTATCAACTTTGTAAACACATTTATTGATATACAATGGCGGTCGGGTTTCTCTCTTTTGTGCTAATATACCTCGAGACTTCTGAGTGCTTCCAGGACCCGCCTCGCAGTCGAATACGGGAACCAGTGGTTGGTTTATTCCTCATAAATAGCCCAGGGTTGGAGATCAGACGATGCTTCGGGACTTTAAGCGCTCTTGTAAGACCGAGCCTCTGCATTGTTTGATGAGGTCAGCTCCCCCCTTGCATGTCAGCCTATGTACCCCCGAGTGCATCTCTCTTCCAACTGGAGAAACTACCAGGAGAAAATTTATACCCTAAACTTCTGGACTCGAGGAAAGGCCGACCTCGTCAAGCAATCGTAAGGAGGAATTTAAATTATTATCAAAGCAGGATAACCTGTCGAAGAAAGGGCAGGGTTAAGCTAAAAGGTGTATGTTGGTTCCGAGTGCGTCCTAAAGGACCCTTGATTAAACATCACCCTCCGTCCAAACGCTGGCACTCATAGCCATTAAGCGTGGACAAAAGCGACCTACGCTGACAGATCGGAATGCGAGTCTTCAATCTGTTCCTCCTAAATAGCCCAGTACGAAAGATAGTACAATGCTTCGGGACTTTAAGCGCTCTTGTAAGACCGAGCCTCTGCATTGTCGGGCGAGATCAGCTCACCCCTTGCATGTTAGCCTATGTCTCCCCGAGTGCATCTCTCTCCCGACTGGAGGAATTTTTAGGAACGGGTTCGGATGTCGACTTCTCGATCCAACGGGTTCGAGACCGTCCCTCTTAAATGGAAAGATTATCTTCTCATAAAAAACGTCGATTCAATTAACCCAATTGTCGTCTCTCACAACCAACATGATAGCATTGCACTCTAAGAAGGCCTCGAGTGGAAGGGTAAACATAATTCTGTGTCCCTGCACGAGCTCCTCTCCTGCATACCGGCAATTGGACCTCCTCGAGGAGATCAAGTTCCTCGTTGGAGTGATATCGTAGCCCGTCAACTCTGCACAAGCTCCTCTCCTGCAAACCGACTACTTGCTTCCTCGAGTCGACTCCACCACCGGTTGAGCTTGACTCCTGACAAGGTGTTGACTCCAAATAGAAGGCCTCGAGTGGCAGGGTAAACATAAGTCCGTGTCCCTGCACGAGCTCCTCTCCTGCATACCGGCCATTGGACCTCCTCGAGGAGATCAAGTTCCTCATTGGAGTGATGTCGTAGCATGTCAACTCTGCTCAAGCTCCTCTCCTGCAGACCGACTACTTGCCTCCTCGAGTCGACTCCATCCCCGGTTGAGCTTGACTCCCGACAAGGTGTCGACTCCAAATAGAAGGCCTCGAGTGACAGGGTAAACCTAAGTCTGTGTCCCTGCACGAGCTCCTCTCCTGCATTCCGATCATTGGACCTCCTCGAGGAGATCAAGTTCCTCGTTGGAGTGATGTCGTTGTAACACCCCGAAACTCAAAAGAGGGACGGGTGAAGTTTTAAGCCAAGTCTTGGTTTTGGAGCAGGTGTCACGGGCATGTCACGAGCGTGTCACGGGTGTGTCATGGGCGTGATCGACCTCGGGTCGTGGGGTCGACGTTTTGGCAATCGGCGATCGTAGAGTTGAGGCACACGACCTGGGACACGGGTGTGTCCCAGGGCGTGTCACGCTGGGAATTTTTTGAGTATGTACACGGGCCATGCCACGGGCACAGACACGGGCGTGTCACATGTGACACGGGCACAGACACGGGCGTGTCACATGTGACACGGGCGTGTCGGGTGCCGTGTCGCAGGCCGTGTCCTCCTCGGGAAATTATTGTTGGCAATGCACACGGGCGTGACACGGGTCTTGACACGGCCGTGTCACGTGTGACACGGGCGTGTCGGAGGCCGTGTCAAAGGCCGTGTGCTGGTCGAAGCGTCGGGCGAGATGACGAACGGGCGATACGGCCCTGGACACGGGCGTGTCGCAGGCCGTGTTCGGCGCAGTTTTATTATTTTAGGCCCCGATCGCAGCCGTTCGTTTTCTTGATTTGGGATCAGACCCCTCAGGGCTGTTGCTGGTGTGTTATATCCGAAAATAGGGCTTGGAAACCCTTATTCCCTTTGAGTTTTATCTCTCTAAAAGTTAGAGAGAAGGGAGAGCAAGGAGGAGGAAGAAGGCCAAGATCCGGTCACCGACAGAGCTTCGAAGCTCCAAATCACGATCCGAGTCCGGATCCGCAAAGGCGAGGCCGATACGGTGCTTTCCATCCGGCTAGATCATCATGGCGCCGAGGAAAAGCGCAAGGGTAATGATTCTCTTCTTGAGCATGTGAAGCTCTTCTTCCTTTGCATGAGAAAACCCTTCTCCCGCGAGTGTGCGGCGAGATTGCGGTATTCCTTGGGGTAGATATGTAAAGTCCCCCTTGTTAGAGTCCGGAATCGTAGTACGAAAATAGGCATGATGTGTGAAGCCTACCCGGACGTGTTGGTCTGGATCGGTGATGATTTGCTGTGCATTTTGCGCCGGAGAAGACTCCGAGCGTTTTGATTGTTTTCGGGTTGCTATGTGGTAGAATGCATCAGGGAATCTTGGGGATTAACCCCGAGGTGCACCCAGAAATCTGGACGGAAACACATTTCTGTCATATCGGTGGCCTGGGAGCCAACCGGGTACATAGCGGGGCTATGTACCGTGTTTGAACGATATTTGGGACTGGGGAAGCTTAGCCCGCATCAAAGGCCAAATGGCAACGGCGGGGTGAGCAACGGGCTGGTGCCACCAAGCTGCTCACTCCAGCGGTGGACTTTGTTCGCGGTCCCCACCAAGGTGCAGATGTGGCTGCTGAAGTAGACGACCCCCTTCGAAGTCGCGGCGAATACGAATATCTGACGAAATACGGAGAGGTCGAAGGCGATCCTCTCCTCCCGGAGGCAGCAAAGTAACCCCATGATGATCGCCATCCCATTGGGGCTGATTTGCACAGGAACGATCCCGAGATATCGGAGGATCTCGTAGAATTCGGGCCAGAAGGGAAGTCGCAGGCCGGCGTCAAAATGGCGCAGTGACAACACCAGCGCGCCCTCAACATAGGTGTTGAGTCTCTCGCTGCAAGCATTGAGCCTCGCCGAGTATCCCTCTGGCAGGTGGCGCTCCCTGAATGTCTCCAAGTCCTTTTCTGAGGTGATCGACTTCTTAAAAGCCTCATCGGCGAAGTTGATGGCATGAGCTTGTCGGCGGGCACTGGCATCATCGCCCACCATCTTTGCGAGCTGACTAAAAGGAAAGAAGCGAGGGGAAGAAGAAGTAAAGAAGAAGCGAGTAGAGGAGTTACTCGCGAGGTGGGTTGAGAAATCTGCAATAACGTACTTATGTCTTACCTACCCCTACTATTTATAGGCAAAGACAAGGAGGGGGGATCGGTCTCGACGAGTATCAGTCGAAATCGCGGCAAGGAAGTATGCCCTCCGTCAACCCACCTCGCACGGTACAGCAGAGGATGTCGCAACATTCATCAGAACCTGCATAATGAACTCGATACACCATAGAATAAATAGGGAGAAACAAGCGGCGGGATGCAGATACACTTATTAAAAAGAAAATAAGGTTTATTACAAAGTTGCTTACGACGAGTTCAGCATAAAAGAAAAAATATTTCTAAGTCCTAGGAGGTCGCTCTGGAGGGTGAGGATGTCGCCCGGCCAAGCCCATCTTGCCCGCCCGCCGGAAGTGCTCCGTTGCTAGCGTCATCGCTTCGTCGCCAAGCCGCAGCTGCTCCTCAATCCTCGTCAACCGCCCCACGGAGCCCATGCTCGCCCGAATGCCAACCAACTCGTCGAGGACTAGCTGCAGGCGGTGGTTGTTCAGCGCCAGCTGGCGATCATTCTCCTTCACCATATGGAAGCGCGCCTCATATCTCTCCAAGGTGGTCTTGAGTTCTTCCATCTTCTCCATTCACACCTCCATAGTCGAGATCCGGCGATGAGGGTCGCAGATGGTGAGCTGGTCGAACTTGCTCTCCAACTCCATGTAGGCGCGAGCTGCAGCATGGCGATACTCGCTCCCCGACAACCCGATGGCGTCGATGATGGCCGCCCCAGGAGTTGTCGGGCGATCTGTCAGGGAGAACTCGCAAGATCAGACAAGCATCCAAACAATCAGAGATAAAGGCGGCAAGACTTACCGCGATGAGGAGACCGGGACCGGCGCGGTGAAGGGACGCGACCGTGAACATCTCGCCGACTAGAGGATGGACCACCCGAGTGATCGGCTGATCTGCCCTGCCCTCGACCTCCCTGCCCGCGACCTCCCTGCCCGCGACCTCCATAGTCGGAGTCTCCAACTCGCGGCGGGAAGTAACTAAGCCGCAATCTATCTAGCTTCTTTGGCGGAGGCGGAGCCTGCGACGAGCTTGTTGGCTGCTGCGAAGTCTTCAGCGGAGGAGGCAGGGGATGTCGCTGCAAGTCCGCTTTCTGCTAGGCGGACAAAGGCGGCGACGACAGTAAAATGGTGCTCACCACCTGAATAGAAGCTGCGTCCAGAGGCGGCGGCAACGACAAGGGAGAGCTCGCCGCTGGCAGTGTCGAATCTCGCACGGAATTAGGAGTGTCCTTGCTCGCCGGGAGATCCTTGCTCTCTGGAGGGTCCCTTCTCGCCGGGAGATCCTTCATCGGGGGTCCCTTGCTCGCCGGAGGGTTTTCTTTCGCCGAGAAAGTCTCCGACGCTTTCTTAGCACCAATGTTAATCTGGACCGTATGCGCGGTCTGATATGGCTTATCAGCTGCGAGGGCGAGCAACGGCGCGGAGTTCAGGGGGGCGACGTCCAGCGGTACATCCATGACGCCCGGATGGGAGTCTGCATAAGAAAATCAAGTCAGCGAGAAGCACTCGACGATCAACTATTGGGGAGGGCGGGGGCAGAGCGGCGACCTGTTAAGCAGACGACTTTGATCCGAGATATCACCGGCTTCCCGGTGATTTCGGGATTCTCAGGCGGACTGAGGATGGCCGAATCAGGAACTTCGTCCAGCCCAAGGTCGCTGAGAAGCTTCTTTGTGCTGGCGGAAGGCGCGGGTTCGACAGTCGTCGCTGCAACTGGCTCAGATGGCGGAGGCGGGTCGATCGATGTAGAAGCGGGTTTCTTGGGCTTCTTGGTCTTCTTATTTTTCGACGGCGGTAAGTTGGCGGCGACATCTTCTGAAAGTGAGATCTATCCTAGAGATTTGAGAAACACACAGCAAGAATAATAAAGAAAAGAAATAAAGGCAAACCAGACGACACAAGAATTTTATAGTGGTTCCCCTAAACTTGGGTAGTCCACTCTTCTATCACCCTAGGTAGAAATTCACTGCAGGAAGAGTTGATCAGGGGTCATGGGCACCAATGAGCTTTTGATAAGGTGCTCAAAAACTAAACTGGATTTTTTGATCAGGTGTCTTGCCACCACTGAGTTTTGACAAGGTCTCAGAAACCAAGCAGAACTTTTGAAGGGAGTTCAAGAACCCTTTGTACAGTGGGGAAGGGAGAGTTGATGTTGTCTTCTCTGTTCAACAATCAAAGAGAAGCACAAGTGGATTTTGATGATGTTGTCAAAACTCCCCATGATATTAGCAGTAGGTTCAGGAGTGGAAGCTTTGCAAAGGGTGATAGGTCTTCAATGAATGACTGCTCCAGCAAATAATGATTTCAGTAAAGGCTGAAATGTGAGTTGTCTTGGAGTGTGAATGATGAAGCCTTGATGATATTGATCTTCCAGTAAGCCTTCAGACTGATGTAGAGTAGTTGTTTCTTCAGGCTTCCTGGAACAGGAGATCTGAGAAGAGCACTGACTGTACAGGTGATGTTGAGTTCTTCCTAGAACTCTGATTCCTATATCTCTTTCTATTTTCTTTTATTCTCTTCTCTGTTCTATTTTCACTACTTTCTACTCTCTTTGTTCCTCTATATCTCTGTGTATATATTCTGATAGGAGGCCAACGGTCATTTGAATTCTTGCATTTATTACTGTTGCCTCTTAGTTACTCCAACGGCTATAATCTCCATAAATGCATTCTTGTAACTGTCCTGTAATAAAGTTGTGTTGGAATATGAACAACTCACTTTGATTGGACCAAGGTTATCCTGAAAATCTGCCTAGGAACTTGCGTTCAGTGTGATGGCAGAAATCGTCGATCTCAACAAGATGATCGTCGATCTGAGCTCAACTATCGTCGATCTGAGCTCAGAGATATTGGAGCTGGTCTGGGACAGAAAACGTCGATATGAGCTCGGAGATCGTCGAACGGAGTTCGACGCCTCGTGGACCTGAGCTCAGAGATCGTCGATCTCAGCTCGACGCCAAGGTTGAATTCTGAATTCTTCTCTTGACTGTTTTCTCTTGGCTGATTTCTTCAATTTTAGAGAGCCTCTGACTTAGCACATCCTATGACCCTTAGCTATACATTGATGGGTCAATCTAATAGTCCTAAAGACATAGTGATCTTGACCCAAATCCAAACTAGGGTGTTCCAACAATCTCCCCCTATTTGGGTTAGGATTACTATTTACATGAAAATGAAAATATTACAATAAATATTACAAAGCATAAGATATAAAAAGAAAAGCTTTGCATTGCTGTCTTCTGTTGCTGTTAAAAACTGACTGCTGCTGGCTTTACAATCTCCCCCTATGTTGATGCAGTAACTGTGATTGGAGGAGGCTGGGATGACTTTGAAAATTGGATTTTGATTGAGTCATCCAGCTAACTCTTATAGATGGTACCTGCAGAAAGCTATGGTAGAGATTGCTCTCTCCTTGAAAAGGATATGTTAGCAGAAAAATGATATTTGTCCAGTAAATTTTATTAGGGTTCTGAATCTGAAAAACAAAGTCTGATATCTTCCTTCCTATAGAATTTCTTTTCATCAGAAGAGATTCAAACTCAGTGTCATGATCACTACTGACCAATGCAACTAGAGTAGAGGACTCAATCTAGATGAATTTAGAAAATGATCTATACGAAATATAAAGTTATCTGATAGAGAATTCTCATACAGAAATTCTAACATAATTTTGAACAAGATATCAAAAAGATAGAAGCAGCCCTAAGAAAAGATGTTTCCTAATAAATTTGTTCCAAATAGGAAAAGGATTTGAAAATATTTTAAATAGTTTATCCTTATAATTATAAATCAAATTTATGAAAAAGCAGACTGAGTTCGACGATTTTATATAGGATCGTCGATCTGAGTTCGACGGTCTGAACTCATTTCGTCGATTAAAATGTTTCTTCTTCCTTTGAATATATTCTGAAAACATTCCTCTGAGAATTTTTGTTTCCTCCTCAGGTTTTATTGAATCTTGGCAGCAAAATTGAAGTTCTAAGTTAAATGAACTGAAAACAAAGTTAGATAATACCTGATCCTCTTTAGGTTTTGATTTTCCTTCTGTTTGTTCAGCCTCTAAACTACTGCAGGAAGTATTGATGGCCATTAAGAAGAATTTTTTGGCCATTGCTTCCTCCTCTTCATCTTCAAATGATGATCCATCATCTGATACATCCTAAATAACATCTAGGGATACTGATTCACCTCCTTCAAATAAGATGTTGTGGCTTCTTTCTGTTGTTCCATCCACTGGTTCAGAAGCCATTTGATGATGAGAATCCCATATCTCCTTAGGTATTAAGCATTCAACAACTTCCTGGAACAAGTCATCAGATAATGACTGTGTAAGGATATTCATGGCTCTGGCATCAGCTAGCCTGGCCCTTTTAGTTGTTGTTGCTAAGGTTGGGAGACCTGTCATAATGGCATAAAATATTTCTTCATCAATATTGTCCATAAATGACTTAATTCTTGTCTTCCAAAGTGCAAATTTGTTTATGTTGCATTTAGGAGGTCTAGTGCTAGAATATTCCATATTCTTGCTATGTGAAAAATAGAATAATTAATCTAACTAGGATGGATCAAAAGAGAGATCTTTTGGTTCAGGTGTTAGCCTGTATAAACAACCAACCTAGTGATGGTTTAGTTGTTATATAACCAACCTGCCTTTGATACCAATTGAAAGTGAGAGCTATCCTAGAGATTAGAGCAAACACAAAGCAAGAATAATAAAGAAAAGAAATAAAGGTAAACCATACGACACAAGAATTTTATAGTGGTTCCCCTAAACTTGGGTAGTCAACTCTTCTACCACCCTAGGTAGGAATCCACTGCAGGAAGAGTTGATCAGGTGTCCTGGGCACCAATGAGCTTTTGATAAGGTGCTCAAAAACCAAATTGGATTTTTTGATCAGGTGTCTTTCCACCACTGAGTTTTGACAAGGTCTCAGAAATCAAGCAGAACTTTTGAAGGGAGTTCAAGAACCCTTTATACAGTGGGGAAGGGAGAGTTGATGTTGTCTTCTCTGTTCAACAATCAAAGAGAAATACAAGTGGATTTTGATGATGTTGTCAAAGCTCCCCCTGAGATTAGCAGTAGGTTCAGGAGTGGAAGCTTTGCAAAGGGTGATAGGTCTTCAATGAATGAATGCTCCAGCAAATGATGATTTTAGCAAAGGCTGAAATGTGAGTTGTCTTTGAGTGTGAATGATGAAGCCTTGATGATGTTGATCTTCCAATAAGCCTTCAGACTGATGTAGAGTAGTTGTTTCTTCAGGCTTCCTGGAACAGGAGATCTGAGAAGAGCACTGACTGTACAGGTGATGTTGAGTTCTTCCTGGAACTCTAATTCCTGTATCTCTTTCTATTTTCTTTTCTTCTCTTCTCTGTTCTATTTTCACTACTTTCTACTCTCTTTGTTCCTCTGTATCTCTGTGTATATATTCTGATAGGAGGCCAACGGTCATTTGAATTCTTGCATTTATTACTGCTGCCTCTTAGTTACTCCAACGGCTATAATCTCCATAAATGCATTCTTGTAACTGTCCTGTAATAAAGCTGTGTTGGAATATGAACAGCTCACTTTGATTGTACCAAGGTTATCCTGAAAATCTGCCTGGGAACTTGCGTTCAGTGTGATGGCAGAAATCGTCGATCTCAACAAGATGATCGTCGATTTGAGCTCAACTATCGTCGATCTGAGCTCAGAGATATTGGAGCTGGTCTGGGACAGAAAACGTCGATCTGAGCTCGGAGATCATCGAATGGAGTTCGATGCCTCGTGGACCTGAGCTCAGAGATCGTCGATCTCAGCTCGACGCCTGAACTCATCTCGTCGATCTGAGCTCGATGCCAAGGTTGAATTCTGAATTCTTCTCTTGATTGTTTTCTCTTGGTTGATTTCTTCAATTTCTGAGAGCCTCTGACTTAGCACATCCTATGACCCTTAGCTATACATTGATGGGTCAATCTAATAGTCCTAAAGATATAGTGATCCTGACCCAAATCCAAACTAGGGTGTTCCAACATCTTCCTCGCGCGGTCTTTTCGGTTTGGAGATGCTGAGGAGACCAGATAGGGTGACGAGGCTGTCTTGAAGAAGTTTCACGTTAGCGTCCGAAATGGTAGGCGAGCTTCGGAGATCCGCCTCAAAAACCAGGACCCCCCTATTTATAGATTTCGTCGAGCAGCAGGCGAGGCGAGTAGCCCAGATACTCGGCGTAATTGCTCGCTGAATAAGTGTTGGATGTTTCTTTCTGAGCTCTCACGTCGTTCGAAAAGATCGGGGATTGTGTACAACCCATATTCGATGAGGATGGGCCCTACCGCAGCCAGCACAGTGAGAGTCAAAGTCAACCAGTCAAGACCAAAGTCAAGATCAAGCCGCGAGCCAGCAGAAGGACTGGGCGAGTATGACAAGATTCCCATGTATACTCGCCAGGTTCGCGACTAGGCGAGCTACTCGCCCAGCCCGTGCGAGCTCCCTAGGAAGTCGCCTAGTCGTCAGGGTGGGGGTATAAGTATGACCCTCCTCCCTTTGTATTTCCCTATAAATAGGACCCCAGGGGTACGAGGGAAGGGACCGAAGAATCTCGGATAGATACTTGCGAGCCCTTTGGATTCCTTTTCCTTGGATACCAAGTCGTGACCTGCGACTTAGTTGTTGGCTTGTTTCCCTCATACTAGCTCGGCCATTCTGGTTGTGGAGGGGATGCTTCTTCCAAGCAGCCGGGTACGTGGTGGGACCTTCCTGCCGCAATAACCTGGGGTCTTGTTCCTAGCTCATTCCTGTTCTTGTTTTCGTGGGTTGTCTAACTTCATCACTTGACCAGTAGCCTTAGGCAGCCTAGTCCGATCTTGAGGCAGGGAATTTTTCTTGGCTTCAACAAGATGCATCACTAGTCTTGTTATATGGAATAAAATAAGATATTTTAAATATCCTCCACGATCTGATTTACTCTCTTCATTTGACCATTAGTCTGCAGATGATAAGCAGTGGAATACCTCAAATCGGTACCCAACCCTTCCTGTAAACTCTTCCAAAAGCGAGACATAAACCTGGAGTATCGATCCGATACAATGCTAACAGGCACTCCATGCAGCCTGGTAACCTCATCTAAGTATAACTCGACTATGTTCTTCATGGGGTAATCAATCCTAAAAGGCACGAAGTGAGCATATTTCGTCAATCTATCCACTATAACCCAAACGGAATCATGCCCTTGGGGAGATCTCGGCAAACAAGTAATAAAATCCATGGAAATACTCTCTCACTTCCAACTTGGAATCTCTAAGGGCGTTAACTTGCAACCAGGCCTTCCATGATCAGCTTTAACTCGCTTGCACGTGAAATATTCAGATACAAATTTAGCGATATCACCTTTCATTCCATACCACCAGGCAATCTGCTTCAGATCTTGATACATCTTAGTAGAACCGGGGTGGTAGGTAACACTGAAACCATGAGTCTCGATGCACAACTTAACTTGAATATCCTTAACAACTGGGATACAAAATCTGCCCGGCACTTCAAAGTACCCGCGTCATCAATCGAAAAGTCTGGCAACTCCCCTTTCTCAATTTTATTATAAAGGTGCAACAAATCAGGATCTTCCTTTTGGTGTAGCCTTGTAAGCGAAATCCATGAAGTCTCTGCTACCACCAAACTGCTAGGCAAGTCACAACAACCAACCGAAATATTCATCAGGAAAAATTCCTCAACCAGAGAATCCACGGAAAGATTAAAGATTTTAGCTATCTTCCTACTCAAGGCATCAGCTACCACATTAGCTTTGCCCCGGATGGTATTGGATCTCAACATCATAATCTGCAACATACTCTAATCATCTCCGCTGGCGCAAGTTCAATTCCTTATGAGTGAAAACGTACATTAAACTCTTATGATCTATGTAAATCTTACACAATGCGTCATATAATAGGTGTCTCCACATCTTCAGGGCATAAATCATAGCTACGAACTCTAAATCATGCGTAGGGTAATTCCTTTTATGAATTTTTAACTGTCTTGACTCATACGCTATTACTTTGCCCTCTTACATCAACACGCAACCAAGTCCCACGTGTGATGCGTCCACGTAAAAAACATACTATGTCCCTTCGGTAGGCAAGGTCAACACCGGAGCACTGCACAATTTCTTCTTCAATTTCAGAAAAGCTTCCTCGCACTTATCGCTCCATATAAAAGCCGCGTTCTTCTGCGCCAGTTTAGTCAATGGCGCAGACAATGTAGAGAAACCCTCTACAAACCTTCTATAATAGCCAGCCATCCCTAGGAAGCTCCTTATCTCTTTAAGAGTGGCAGACCTATTCCAATTCATAACAACAACTATCTTCTTTGGGTCAATAGAAATTCCATCCTTATTAACCACATGACCTAATAAGGAAACCTGAGGCAACCAAAACTCACACTTGCTCAACTTAGCATACAACTTATGCTACCTCAAAGCAGACAAAACTAACTACAAGTGTTGGGCATGCTCCACAGCACTGCGGGAGTACACCAGAACATCGTCTATAAACACGACCACGAAATGGTCTAGAAAATCCTTGAACACTCCGTTCATCATATCCATAAAGACAGAGGGTGTATTTGTCAAACCAAAAGACATCACAAAAAACTCAAAGTGTCTGTGACGGGAACGAAAGGAAGTCCGTAGGATATTCGTCTCACGAATTCTTAACTGGGGAAGCCCGAACAAAGGTCAATCTTTGAAAATACTATGCTACTACGCAATTGATCAAACAAATCATCAATCATTAATAAAGGATACCTGTTCTTGATGGTGACCTTATTCAAATCTCTATAATTAATACAAAGCCTCATTGATCCATCCTTTTCTTCACAAAAAACACAAGAGCACCCCAAGGCGAAGAACTCGGCCTAATAAAACTATTCTGAAGCAACTCATCCAACTGGGTACGCAACTCCACCTGCTCACGCGGGGCCATACGGTACGGCACCTTAGCAATAGGACAGGTACCCAACTCTAGATCTATGACAACTCCACGTCTCTCTCAGGCGGAAGACCAGGAAGATTAGCTGGAAAAACATCCGTAAACTCACGCACCACTAGAACCTCCTCTAAACATGGCAGGCTAACAATGGTTTCCAAAACAGAAACCAAACAAGCAAAACATCCAAAATCTAAAAGCTTCTAAGCACATATCGTAGAAATAATAGGGGAACTCTAGCGCGGATAACTGTAAACACTTTTGGACTGACTGTTGTCCATCTTGAAGTCCAAGCGCTTAACCTTGCACTAGATAACAACATCATATCTGGACAACCAGTCCATGCCAAAGATCACATCAAAATCTTCCAGGTCTAACACCCTCAAATCAGCAATTGCTAAAAAATTGTCTAATAGAATCATATAATTCTGAATACCTTGGTTTGATACCACTGAATCACCAGAGGAAAACTTTACACTAAACGCATCGCTAACCTGATCGAGGGTCAAACGGTGACGCTCTACAAAGGCCCTAGCCACAAACGAGTGGGTAGCGCCAGAATCGAAGAGAACACGCACCCAATGGTTCTTTACCTTAAACTTTCTTATAAAAATTGCATATGCAACTAAGGGAATGAACATCAAAACTATAACTACAAGCTAAAAGCTAAAACTAGATTAGGATCTAACCTTAGATAACTTGAGTAGACGTCTGCGCTTCCTCCAAAGATATCACGTCCAGCTTGCCCTTTCCCTTGTCCAATTGTTGTGATGGTGGCAAGGCCTGAAGTGGAACTGGCTGTAGTATAGGCTAAAACTGCGGACACTTTGTCTTGAAATGTCCTTCCTGTCCGCATTGATAGTAGACTCTTTTACTTCCCCAACAGTGGGCAGCATTATGCCCCTTTTTATTACACGTAGAACAAACTAAATCTCATTTCGGAGCACTCTGAATCGCATGCACCTGCTCCTGCTTCTGAGCTCCTATCCTCTTGAAACACTTCTCAAATGAATGGCCTGGTAGGACACAAAAACTACATACCTCTTTGCTTCTCTTGCTTGACGCGGAACCAAATTCCTTAGAATTCCTACCCTCATCCGATTTCCTCTTATATTTTCTCATTTGTTGACCTCTGTTCTTGGCATTGTCGATCGACTCGAACTTCAAGAAAGCTTCCACTGCTTCAGCATAGCTTTCGGATCCATACGCATAAGCCAGCTATTGGATGTCACTCCTTAGACCACCCAGAAAACATTTAACTCTATTGGCTTCTGAGGTTACCAAGTCAGGGGCAAACCGGCTCAATTTGCTAAATTTAATCTCGTACTCACTAACTATGAGTTGTTTTTGCTTCAAATGCAGGAAATCACTCATCTGACGGTCTCTCTCGACCGATGGAAAAAACTTCTTCAGCAGGAACTCCTTGAAAGATCCCCTGGAACATCCATCCTTCTGATTCTCCTTTTCTCTCAACCACCAGCTCTTTGTCAAACCCTTGAGCTGATATGCAGCGACCATCACTCTCTGGTCGTCAGAAACTCCTGAGTATGAAAACATCTCCTCAATTATTATAAGCCAATCGTCCAAAGCCATGTAATCCGCTATACCATCATAAGAAGGAGGTCATAATCGCTGGAAATGCGAGATAAAATTCATCTCTGGTGGCAACAAAACCGGAGGCACCAGAGGAGCAGGATGAATAGGAACAGCCAGACCCACCACATGGTACGGCACTCTCGACAGCTGTCCTGAACCAACCGATAACAACTCTTGGATCTGCGACTATATTTCCACCATCTGTTTAGACAAGGTCTCATTACTCTGCCGCAGACTTTCGATCACCGCTTCGCTCTGTGCACTTGAAGACTCGCCCTCCGACTGACGAGTTGACCTAGTCGCCATACACTTAGGCGCCATTCTAATAAAACAACGAACACTAATCAAAACCTAGCTCAACCACTAGCACCAAACAATATAGTCCAAACAAAACATACTTAAGTACTTGCTCATGCTGCTAGCTTGCTCTGACATTTTCAATAATGATGTCATGCTTAACTTAGGATGATATACTGTGTCACCTTATTGACTAATGTGCATAAATCATGAATGCATGAATTTTTATTTCTTTTACTTTAAAACCATGCGTGTATATATGTCATCATGTAAACCTTTCGCTTGGCACGTATGTTAATGCTATGTTATGCTGTGCATGTTGTGTTATGCATTCTATAAAAGACCTTAGTGCATGTTATGAGCGGCGTACACATGAAATATTATGCATCTCATACTATATAATATCGCATGCAACAAAAATCAAAATCTAATGTGCATTTATGTGATGATTGTTATGCATCTCATACTACATAACAGTCACATGTTGCTTCCTATGAGGATCCATATACAAACATATATTATGCATCTCATACTACATAATATGCCCCGTATACTTCTTATCATTCTTATGAGTGTAGTGTTCATGTTTTAGTCAATACGTACTGATGACACATCAGTGTGTGTATGAAATGTAACTTGACGACTAACACTAACCAGAAATGGTTGTTCGACCAAACACCAACTAACCTCCCTCTGATACCAACTATCACAACCCACATTTTCCCGCATTAAAGTTATATCATAGTAAGGGAAAATATGTGCCATGATGCCACGTCATGCAGGGGATAACTGCAGACGCTCAGGAAAGACTCCAAACTCTACTATTTAAATGAAATTCATAAGTTAATAAAAGGAAAACCAGTTTAAGTTCAGATGGCCGTATTCCTCGACACAGCGGATAACCTAGTCTATGAGTAAAAATATAGCTATACGCAGCGGAAATACTTGATTAGATTGATTTAACATCCTGCATGAGTATAAGCATCCCCGGAGGACAACTCATGGTATGCAAGACTCTAGATTTATTATAAGTACAGAAATAGTCTTTACGTTAGCTAGAAGATAGTATCTTAGTTTTAAAAAGATGACATGTATGAAATACTAGTAGTAATACTTTTACAAGTTAAAAATATCTAACATGCAACCTAGCACAAAACATCCCCAGAGAGCAAGTAGAAACAACCACAAAAATAGGCAAACTAGCAGCTTAGCAAAATACTTAACAACCCAAAAGAAAATGACCAGTGAGCGTCAACAACTTGACACGAACCCATTAGAAAGTATGTATGTCTGTACTAATAAGGAAACAACCGAAAACTACCTCACAAGGGTGAGGAAAACCTCTACAACAAAGAAGTCCACTAGCAAACTCCCAAACCTAGCCGCTCAACCGACTACTGCCCTGAACCTGAGGCATTAAAATAAAGAACACATCAACAAGAAAATACAAGTGACAAAAAGGGACAAAAGATATCATACAAGTAGAAACAGAAGGGGTTACCAAACCCTAATATAAGAAGAGCTGACAACCTCAGGTACAAATTCAACAAGAATGACAAGGAAAAGTACTCATCAGTAAAGTAAGTAAAATACACCAAGTGCGATAAGTTAGCATGCTTCTCTCATACCTACAGAAGCAAACAACCAACGAAATGCCAAACTATAGAAGGGAAAGGAACTATTCGGTCCTAAACATGTGAATCATTAACACTGGTAAAACCACAGATCTGAGTCGGCAACCAAAACGTCCAATACTGAACTACCAGACCCAAATGTCTCAGAGGCACCACAGTGATGTCCACAAGGTCCAACACACCTAAAACAGCATGTAAACAGAGACCCAAAACAAACTACCCCGTGCAATGATTCTCGAAATGGCGTCCAATTGGCGGTCCTTTATCCATTGCTGATCTAGCCGTTAAAACACAACCTAAAAACCCAGCAAAACCCAAATACCAAAGTCTAAACACTTCCCATGACAAACATGACAAAAATACCCAAGATAAGCCCTAAGGACCAAACTCGACGAGTCGAACAAAAACGGCAAAAAATTCAAAGTCCTGGCCAATTCGGCGAGTATACCCGACGTTTAACATCGATTCTCGATGAATTCTATACTACTCAGCGAAAATGAATTAGTGATACTCGACGAATTCCTATGATATACGACGAATTTTACTTGGCAACTTTACAATATTCGACGGTTGATGATACTCGACGAAAATCCCTTAGGCTAGTCTACTTTACTTGCCAAATTCCGACACCTATACTCGATGACTTACCACCTGATACCCGACGGATTCTACTTAGTGAAGCCCGACTAATATATAATCGATACTCGTCGAAATTGTCTGCAGAAACTTACTGAATTCTACTACCTACACTCGACGAATTTTAACCCGATACCCGCCGAATTTTACTTAATCCTAAAACCTAGCTTCCTTACTTCTGGCCGAAATCCTGTCCTAACCTAGGGAGTTTTTTTTTGGTTTTACCTACTCTACTCCTATTCTCTAAGGGAGGAGGAAGAAAATGAACTAAAAAAAATGAACATGTAAGAGGAGAAATTCCACTTGCCTTGAAACTCAAGAAAAACGCCGCTCGCTCGCACCACGATAAGGATCGGTCGTGAAAAGGCCCTAGCAACATTTCCTGAAGCTTTTGGAGGGAAAAAGGGGGTCAAAATGCTAACCCTAATGCCAAGAAATCGGGTAAACGAGGAAAACTTATCACGAGCACGTATCCCTCGCCGAGAGCTTTCCGAATCTCTAATCTATTGACGAAACCGACCGCCGAATCACGCCCTACTGCCGGTCGAAAACGCGAAGTCGCCGCTCCTCTTCCGCAAAAATGGCATCGTCACTTGGTTTAGGGAAGAAGATGAATAGTAACGGTTTAGGTTGCGTCAATCAATTTATACTTATATATGTATATTATATATTTTTATTAATGATTAAATAACGTCAAAACGACCCGAAATCCGAACTAACTCGGAATTCTACGAAATTCGCACCATAGCTAAATATCGACGCTACGAATCCAACGGCGAAGTCAAAATCAAAATCCGACGAACCAAACTCGGGTAAACACCACCCGAAGTCAAAACACAAGTATTTCCAAAAAGGCTCCATCGAGTCACCAAAACAGACCCGGCTCGCAAGAGAATTTTGCAAACAAGCTAAAACTCAGCCACATAGAAAACATAAAGAGTGAAAACCGTGCTCTAACAACGTCATATGCCAAACATACATTAACGTAACGCCCCGACGTCACAAATATGCCCATAAAAGAAATAAGGTAAACATCGAAAGATCGGGGGCATTACAACAACTGCAGACGTTCAGACAGTTCCAACTCTTCATTTTTTTTATAAGACATGTATATTTTATGTTGAAAGATATGATTTAAGTTTAAAGTTCAAATACTGTGTCCCTCGGTCCTGAGAATCAGCTAGTTCATAAGTAGAAAAGTATGTACGCAACAAAAAAATATAGAGTAATTCATTTTATCCTATATGAACATGCAGATTTAACAATATACCAATGATGTACACATTTTTAAATTTAGTATAAGTAGAAAAAAAACTTTTATGATCTCCAAAATAGAGTGATGTTTGGTTGAAACAATGTTATGAGTATGAGTAATATGCAGATTTTTATAAGATAACAAATATGTCTCATAACATAAAACCTTTTCAGGGAGCAATGCATCCATAACAAATACTAGTAGTAGCAGAAACAACAAATAAACAGTCTACACAAAAAGAACATATGCTATGGGCGCCAACAATTTAACACAAACACATAATATCAATAGTACAAATCTGAGATATACTACAAAGTCAGTAAAACAACAGACTACTTCTCATTAATGAGAGGAAAAGAAGATAGCTACAGAAGGTCTGGAAGAATAATATTCGGACAACTCTAACTGCTACTGGTCCGCACCTGAGGCATTTAAAAAGAAGAGAATGTCTCAGCACAAAGACGTAAAAGGCAACTCAAATAAAATTTAAAAGGTTAAAGAGTTAAAGAAGTTACCAACCCAACAAAAGTAGTTGTGAAACAACAACAACAAACAAATGTCATATGAACAATAAACATAAATAATCCATCACGAATAGGCTATATGAGAGAGAGAGACTTGAACCAAGTGCGATAAGTATACAAATAATTAATCATGTATTTATATAATAAAGGAGACTGGTCGGCTCAAAAAGTGAATCATTAACACCGGACATAAAACAGTATTGAGGTGGTAGCAATCTTTACAACACAAACCATCAAACCAAAACATTCAAAAAGACATTGTGGTGGTGGACATCCACTCCAATCCAACCAACAGTTCATAATAAAAAAAAACACCAGGTGCAATGATTCACAAATAGGCATTGTGATGGTGGTCATCCACTCCAATCCAACCAATAGTCCATAAACATCATAACCAAAATCTGGCGTCATACAAGACTTGACATCAGATCACCATGACGATGCAAGAAAAAACCCATAATTTCTAAGTAAAAACAGTCCTCACAACAAATTCGTCGAGTCCATTTGTTGATTCGGCGTAATAACTCGATGAATCTTACCAGAATACTCGATGAACTTGACGCAACCACTCAACGAATTCGGCTGGACTACTCGACGAAATTGCTTAACCACTCGACGAATTCAACTTGATTACCCGACGAATTCGACTTGACTACTCGACGCACTATACAAAATCACTTGACGAATTCAGCATGATCACTTGGCGAATTCGACGAAATCACTTGACCGACTCTACGAACTTCTCAACGAACTCGACAAACTTTACGTATCTACTCGTCGGACTTAACGTATCTACTCGACGAATTAACTTAAACTACTTGACGAATTGACTTAAACTACTCGACGAATTTTAACTAAAAACCAGAAATCATTATCACTAGAAATAAAACCAACACTAGGAAATATCAAATCAAAGTCATCGGTCTTGGAATTAAAAAAAATAAGAAAAAGAACTAAAAGAAGACAAACCAAGAGAGATAGTCGACCACTTGCCTCAAATCTTCTGATTTTTGGCTTCCTAAGCACTTCACGTCCAGAATCGGCCAACAAAAAATTACAACAACAAATTTCTAAAATAATTTAGACGAAAAGGAATGTCAGAGCTACTCACTCCAACACCAAAATCCATGAAACTAGAAATACTCACTGCACACGCGTAGATCTCAATGAGAGCTTTCCAAATCTATACTCCATCAAAGAATCTGGACACTAGAGCCCCCGCGACGGCCGTTGGAAAACTCCCTAAAGGACGCGTCTTCCTCTCTCTCACGGCTTTGTTTCGGCAAAACAGGAAGAAAAACGACAGTAACTTAAAGTCTAAGGTTTTGACCGGCTTTATATATAGAAATTAATGTATATTTATATATATAATATGATTTATAAATGATCTTAATCTTTTATTTGACGATTTGGATTAAGGCCAACTTGGTTTCGACGAAATTTGCACTGAAGGTAAATATTGATCCTACGAATCTAACAGCGAAGTCGAAATCAGAGTTTGATGAGCCGATAATGAGTTACGATTTATTTTCACAGTTTACAACAATGAGACTTGTCAATTGCGATTAAAATTGATTACTTTAATTTTATAAACTCAGAAAAATTTACACTCCAGCAAGCTCAAACTTCAGTTGACTTGACCAAATGAGCATAGAAATGCATTAACGACAACACATCATTAACTTTGCGTTAATGTAATGCCCTTACGTCAGATTATTGAAATAAATCATCAAAAATTCAGGGGCATTACATCTATCAACTGCGACTAGAATCTCTTGTCTGCTAAACACGCAACAAGATTGAACATCCCCGGGTTGGCTAGATCTCTATCCAGACCGCCAACGATAGTCCGCAATAATCAATCTGCCAGTCCGCTTGGACTTAAGTTATCAGACCACCAACCTTTCAGCCTGTCTGGTTCAAGATGCCAGACCACCAAACACCAGGCCGCCTGATCTATCCTCCAGACCACCAAACACCAGACCGCCTGATCTATCCGCCAGACCGCCAAACAATAGGTCGCCTGATCAAACCGCCAGATCGCTAAGCACCAGTCTGCCCTACCAAACCGTCAGACCAAATTGTCAGACCGCTGAGCTCAAAATCTAACACTCTCCCTCAAACTGGAGCATATATGTCAACTATGTCCAGCTTGTCACATACATCTGAAAGAAAATCAAACACTGGTTTGGTAAAGATGTCTGCAAGCGCCATGTTAGAAGTGATGAATGAAGTACATATTTGATTCTTCAAAATTTCTTCTCTGACGAAATGACAGTAAACCTCAATGTATTTTGTCCTTTTGTGAAATACTGGATTCTTCGATATATGTAAGCAGTCTGGTTGTCACAAAACATGGGTAAAGGATGGTCATATACCTCTCCCAAGTCAAGCATAGGGGCACACAACCATTTCAACTCGCAAGCGGTCGATGACATGCTTCACTATTCAGCTTCAGCGCTTGATCGTGACGCAACAAACTATTTTTTGCTCTTTCAGCTGATAAAATTTCCTCTCTCAAAGGTGCAAAAACCATAAGTATACTTTCTATCTTCTTTATTGTCAGCATAGCCAGCATAAGAATATGCTTATACCTTTAGATAGTTATATTTTCGAAACAATAACCCCTTCCCTGGAGACCCTTTCACATACTCCAAAATTTTCAAGGCAGAACGAAAATGACGTTTTTTGGGTGCTTGCATAAACAGACAGACCTTCCCTACAATATAACAAATGTTAGGTCTGATGACAGACAAATAGATGAGTTTTCCCATGAGTCGTCTATAAATAGTACTATCTGAAAGAAGAGGAAAATCCTCCGTCCTACTCTTGTCATCACCAAAAGTCATGGGACATCGAACATGTCTTGCCCTAAAAAGATCAGTTTCTTTTAAAAAGATCTAATGCATATTTCTGTTGTGAAAGCATCATAAGTTTTGTTTTCACAAGATTTCTATTCCTAGGAAGTTCTTTAGAGAGTCCATATCCTTAGTAACAAAATATTATCGAAGATGTCTCTTTGCTAGATCAACTCCTTCCTTATCATCATCAGTAAAGAGAATATCATCCACATAGATAGTCAGAACCACGAGCCCCTTACTATTCTGGCAAACAAAAAGAGAATGATCAACAAAACTCTGAGTGAAGCCAATAAGAGAGACAACCTTGCCGAACTTGTCGAACCAGGCCCACGGACTTTGCTTTAGACCATAAATTGCCTTTCGTAACTTGCACACCTAAGAATCTCCCTGAGCAACATACCCAGGAGGTTACTCCATATAAACTACCTCTTGTAGATTACCATATATGAAGACAATCTTCACATTTAATTGATACATCTCCCAACCTCTATTAACTCCTATAGAGAAAAGGACACGAATAGTTAGGGGTGCAAGCGGTTCGGTTTGGGTCGGTTTAGACCCAAACCGAAACCGAACCGTTGTTTATCGGTTCGGTTCGGTTTTTTGGTCGGTTTACTCGGTTCGATTTTCGGTTATTCAGTTATACTATTTAAAATAATTGTGTACTTAAATATCTCAAGAAAATTTAAAATAAGATATGATAATTAAAAATAAATATCATCAAACTTTATTTACATATGATATATTACAACTAGTATCTCATATTACATAAAAAATTATGATTGAACATTTTTATTGCGAAATCGAGTTATAGATATAAAAAGATATAAATAAAATAAGTTAAACAAAATGTTTAATTCTTCTTGATGCATAAAATATGCATTAAAAAAATTTATTTTGACTCAAAATATATAGAAATTATTAAGTTGATATAATTTATGTGCATTATTTAATTAATAAAAATAGTTAAAAGATCATTATTGGTATTATTTTTACATGTATTATTAGTCGGTGCGGTTCGGTTTTTTAGAGAGGAAAACCAAAATCGAACCGAGTCGTTCGGTTCGGTGTAAAATCGGTTCGGTTTGGGCGGTTCGGGGCGGTTTGAGATGTTTTCGATTTTTCATGCACACCCCTACGAATAGTGCTGATGCAAGCAACTGAAGAGAAGGTATCAAGAAACTCCACATCATAAGTCTAAGTAAAGCCTTTGGCAACAAGACTAGCCTTATAATGGTCAATAGTGTCATCAGGATGAAACTTGATAATAAAAACCTACCGACATCCAACCACATCCACACCCAGAGGAGTAGAGACAAGAGTCCAAGTACCCCTTTCTATTAAGGTCTTCATTTCTTCATCCATGACTGATTTCTAATACAGAATAGAATGAGCCTCCTAATAATAAACCGGGATATTTGTCGAGAGAGCATGAGCAAACTTCCTCCCATCTGGGGATGGACGAGCATAGGAAATAACATCAAGAATGAGGTGTCACCTTGAAGAATCGGCGAGAGAATACGGTTGACAAGATAACAAGAATAAAGCACAACATATCCCCAGTACAATCGGAGGACATTCATTTGAGTGAGAAGATTGCGAGTAATATCCAGGAGAGGTCAATTTTTGCACTCAGCAACCCCATTTTCCTGAGAGGTGTAAGGACAATTAATTTGATGAACTATGGCCTGATGCATGCAAACATCAAAAAATTGGTAATTAAGATATTCTCGAGCATTATCAGTCCAAAGAACTTTAATAGAAACATCAAATTGAGTTTGAATCGTATTTTCAAAGGTCGTAAACACATAATAAAGTTCAGAATGTTCTCGTAAGAGATATAGCCAGGTACAACGAGGAAAATCATCAATAAATATAACAAAATATAAACTCTCTCTTCCAACAGTCGTAACAGGAGCTGGACCCCATACATCAGAATGAGCGAGTTCAAAAGGACGAGAAGAACTACGCCCTTTTCTTGAGGGAAAGGAAGAACGATGATGCTTGACAAGTTGGCAGGTCTTACAGTTCAAAGAGGAGTCCTCTTTGCGTAAATCTGGTAGGAGTTGGTAGATGAGACGAGGAGGAGGATGACCAAGACGAAGATGTCATTGCAGAAGAGATGTGGAGAAAGCAGTAATAATCTTCTTCTTGGAGTGAGGATTCTGAAAAAACAAGTAGTAGATGTAAAAGTAACCATGCAATTCAATTGTTTACAGAGAACAAGAAGAGAGAGTAAATTGCACGGAAATGATGAGACATAAAGTGTGTCCTTAAGCCGTAGAGTCTGAGTGACACAGACTGCACTAGTCCAGCATACCAAAGACAGATTACCGTCCGCAAAAAAATCAGAGGAGACCAGTTATGCTTGTCCAAACAAGATAATAAACCGTGATCCACTGGCATATGATTAGTATCTCCTAAAAAAATCAACCACATACCCTGAGTGATGACATTAGCACTACAAGAAGAAGAGGCAAGGAACGTGGACTTCTTTGTAGAATACTTTGCCCAACAACGATCAACAAGATAACTCGTCTTGCCACAATGCGAGAAGACATGATGCGACATACCATGCCCACCAGTATGACCTCCACGACAACTAAAATTACAAGAGTGAGCCTGATGAGAAAATGTGTCATGAGAGGGTGGGGAGGCAAGCAGAGGGTGTTGCAGAAGAGTGGTAGCAGTTGCAATACGGGCAGTAGTATCATCAAGAGTGGGTGAATCAGCTTCGCCAAGAATTTATTGTCGTATCATGTCATAAGATTCTGAAAGGCAAAGAAGGTAACACACAACTAGAAGCTCTTGGAAGTGTTTGTGTTGCTTAGCTAGATCAGCAGAGAATGGATGATATTGAAGAATTTTAGCGTCAAACGCTTGCACCTCCTGATAAGCAGTAGCAGGAGTCAAAGTAGGGCGGACAAACAGATCAGGATATAACATGTATATGCGGGAGGTCTGAGCACCTTTTGAATACAACGCAACAAGATGTTTCCAAGCAGCTTTAACAGTCTCATCATGTTGAATAACAGGCAGGAACTCATTAGAGAGACTATTGCCAAGCAACGTCCTAACCAAAGCATCACTGACATCCCAGTCATCAAAGGCAACATATTCATAAGCTGGAGGATCATCAGTGAGATGATGAGATTTGCGTTGAGAACTAAGCAAGAATACAAACGAAACACTCAAATTTGGATAATTCGGGCCAACTAACTTAGAAGCAATTTCAAGATTGTCAGACGGGTAGAAACATATAATGTGATTTGAGAAGAGGATGCAGATAAGGTAGAAGAAGAGTACTCGATTTATGTCATGAAGAAGGCAGCTAGAAAAGGAAACCACGTGGTTAAAAGAAAAGAACCGCGAGCAGACAGAAAAATGAAATCCGCAAAAACAGTAGAAACAAGAGAAACTGCAGAAGGCGGGTGGTTAGAAAACCGGAATCCGCAAAGAACACAGATGAGTAAAGCGGGCAGTTAGAAAAACAAAAACCACAAGGATCGGGTGAGCTCTGATACCATATGAGAAAATCTAAACAACAAGCTTTGTATTCCACAACAAGTTAAATTACTATAGTATGACTCCTTTTTATAAGGAGAAAAGAAAGAAGAAAAATACAACATACGATGTGAAATTAAATTATAAAAGACGGATAGGCGGTTAAAATTTTTTAGGCCGCTACAACCGGAGCGGTTAGATAGACTGTCCACTCCACGGGAGTATTTGTCGGTCTCTACATAGCCCGCTGCCGACCTGATCAACAGCCCACACAATACTAGCAGATAGATGCATAAGTCCGTCGAGCTTCTAGTACCGAGCTCCCTTAATCAACAGGGCACAACAACATCCTCAACCCGCAGCGTCAGCTCAAACTCAGATCGCGGTCTCTATCCGCTGCGATTAGAATATCCTGTTCGCTAAACCCACAACAGGATTGAACACCCCCAAGCTGGCTAGATCTCTGACCATACCACCAAAGACAGTCCACAATAATAAATCCGCTAGTCTGCTTGGACTTAAGCTGTCAAACCACCCACCCATCAGTCCGCCTGGTACAAGTTGCCAGACTGCCAAACACCCGGCCGCCTGATCTATCCGCCAAACCGCCAAACACCAGGCTGCTTGATCTATCCGCTAGAGCACCAAACAGCAGGTCGCCTAATCAAACCGCCATACTACTAAGCACCAGTCCGCCCGACCAAACCGCCAGACTGCTGAGCTCAAAATCTAACATCCTTAATCAGAATTGATATGTATAAATCACCTCGCCAAAAAGAAATTTCATCCTCGAAATTAAGAAAAAAAGTTAATTAAGGACAAACCAAATAGAAAGGAACAATATTACTTACACACAACTATTTCATACCTTCTCCAAGTGGCTTTGGGTATTTTTGCTGCCTGAGATCTGTCAACTCCCATGTGTACTAATTACGATCGTGATTATTCCACAATACCTTTACCAGCAGAACTTTCTTATCGCAGAGTTGACGAATCACCCGATCTACTATACGAACTAGTTCTAATGACAGTTTTATTTGGATTTATCTGTTACAAAGGAACAAAAATGTACTTCTCAGGGTTCAATAAGGCGCGTCAAAGCAACGACACATGAAAAACATGGTATAAACTGCCAAACTCAGGTGGTAACTTTAGTTGGTATGCAACTGGTCCCATGCGCGTGACCTCACGTCGTAGCAACAACACCGCACAACAACGCGACTAGCCCCACACGACCGTCTGTGAATGGTCGGTCACCCCCCGACCCATACCGCCGTCACCCAACCTCCACTGGCCAGCCTTGTCGGCCGACCACCACTTCCCGATTGACCCCTTGATCGCCGCCCAACTTCCACCGACCGTCCCCTTGACCACTGCCCAAATTCCACCGCCCGTCCTCCACTACATCTACCGTGCAACTTTCACACCACCATTAACCCCGCCCTGTGATCCGCGCAACCACCCACTAAGTGGTGCATTTAGCCAAATTCCTATAATAGGTGTTTGCATAGCCAAAAATATTAATGCGGGTGTGTGCATAACGAAATATATGATGAGATGTGTATGTATAGCTGAAATCCTCATAAAGAGTGTGCATATATGATATTATATGGTTACATGTGTGAATAGTAAATTTTATGGTTATGGTATGCATATATAATCCATTATGGGTGTCGCATAACGATAAAACCACCCACAATGGGCGTTCACATAACAAATTATATGATTATGAGTGTGTTGATAGCCGAAATTCCTAGTCACTTGTTTACGATAATGTCAACCTCAAAATCTATAAAGTGACCTTAGACACTCATTTGAACTCATATTATCTCTAATGCCTAAGAGAGCTTCCGAGGATTCCTTTGAAGATCTCCTCGAGTGCTAGAAGATTTCCTCGAAGTTCTTCATTACATTTGAAGATTGCTCGAAGATTTCCAACGAGTACTCGAAGATCTCCTTCGGCTCCCGACGCCATCTTCTGAGAATCAAAGGTCCGCTTCGGATCCCGACGCCACCTTCCGAGAACTAGAGGTCCATTTCGTCTCACGATGCCACCTTCTGAGAACTAGAGTCCCGCTTCGGCTCCCCACGCCACCTTCTGAGAACCGTAGGTCTGCTTTGGCTCCCGACAGTACATTCCGAGAACCAGAGGTCCGCTTCGGCTCCTAATGACACATACCAAGAATTAGAGACCTGCTTCGTCTCCCAATGCCACCTTCCTAGAACCAGAGGTCCGCTTCAGTTCCCGATGCCTGCTTTTGAGAACTAGAGATCCCCTTCAGCTCCCAACGCTCGCTTCTAGGACACGAAGCTCACATTCATTCCACAAAGGTCTCTTAGAGGGCAGCTCGAGGACTTCTCCCAACTCCATCACCCGAATCCAGAGCTCCTGCGGCTCAAGTCCAAAACGCTTCCAAGAACATATACTAACATTACGTCCCTGCTAGCCCATCAGTTAAGAAGAACGATTGTAATGAGCGGTGACTTGTCACCCTCAATAACATGGGAAGATACAGGAATTTCAATAGGGGGGCATGCAAAAGGGGTGGGAAGATAGCTGGCAAGGCCGGTAGAATAGGGGTTGGTGGAGTTATGATGGGTCGTGGTGATGATGCGATTGGGGGAGAAAAATGCAGGCTGACTGATGGGTCCACATGATTTCCCAAACGAGGTTGGGCTCGATGGAACAAGCAGCGGGTGGCTTAAGAGGAAACGATAGGTCTGCTAACGGTAGATGACCCGGGTCTAAAAAAAGATAGCTCTTCCCTATGCTGTCAGCAAGGATGGCACATGCGAGTGGTTGAGCGAATTCGATCAGCAAGAATCTCGTGAGGAGCGAGCATGCACCGTTAGTTGGGCGCTGAAAGGGGAGATTGATGGAGGTTTCAACCGTGGCTGAGGACGATGAGACGACATGATGAAAACAGAACTATGAGCGTTATTGCTTTCCCTTGACAGATGTCATTTATATAATCGAAGTCTTCGTCAACAACGATAGTGATCGTGGAGGAGCTGAAGATGACAGATATAGGGAACAGACACGTTTACCGTGTTTGGAGGCATCAATGTGCTTGTTGGAGATGACAATTATTTTTGTGTTCGTCTATTAGCGTAGAAGTTGCTACATGCTTGCAGGAATTAAAGAACCGGGATAGATCAAAATGACGACTGATGGGTTCCCCCTTTTTATTGACGGAAAGTCATGGGTGGGCCCCGCCCACCCATGATCTCTCATGGAGATAATGGGGGCGGACCCCCACTCCCGCCCCTCATGGGGAAACCGTCGCCATAGAAACCACCGCCGGCAAGAGGCCGAGCCACCACCAGCGGCCGGCCCTCCCACGGCCACCACGACCGTGGCCGGCCTCGGCCATGGCCGCCCCGGCCATGGCCGCCCGGCCATGGCCGCCCGGCCATGGCCGGCCGTGGCCATGGCCGCCCAGGCCATGGCCGCCCGGCCATGGCCGGCCGTGGCCATGGCCGCCCCGGCCATGGCCGCCCGGCCATAGCCGCCCCGGCCATGGCCGCCCGGCCATGGCCAACCGTGGCCATGGCCGCCCCGGCCATGGCCGCCCGGCCATGGCCGGCCGTGGCCATGGCCGCCCCGACCATGGCCGCCCCGGCCATGGCCGCCCCGGCCATGGCCGCCCCGGCCATGGCCGCCCCGGCCATGGCCGGCCGTGGCCATGGCCGCCCCGGCCATGGCCGCCCGTGGCCATGGCCGGCCGTGACCTTGGCCGCCGCCGGCCTCCCTCGCCGGCCGCCCGGCTGCCGCCGCCGTCATGACGGCCCGCCATCATGGGAAGCCCTCCCCGCCGTCCGATCGAGGGAGAGGCCCCACCGGCCGTCCGATCGGGACAAAACCACCCACTAACCCACTATGTTAGTGGTGGGGCCCGTCGTAACTTCCCCCTGGAGCCTATAAAAGGACCCCAGGGGCTCCTCATTTGATAACTTTCTCCTCCTACGCTTCGTCTTCTTCTTCTTCCTCAGGTGGGAGCTTTCCCGTTCTTCTCCGCCGGCGGCCACCCCTCGTCGCCAACCACCAGCGGCCGCCTCTCGCCGCCAACCACCGGCCGCCGCCCGAGGCCTCCAGCGGCCCCCAGTGGCTATCAGCTCCTGCCAACAGCTAGCAGAACCTATCATCGGCCATTTGCACCCCACCAGAGCTCAGTTACCAAGGAAACACTCCAAGGACCGAGAAAGACGCACAAAGGAAGCAGTGACAACCTCTGGACACACGTCGCCTCTGAGCGCACGCGACTGAAGCATCCCGCGCATTCCACCATCCAAGTCCCGTTGGCGAGGCAGTCTGTTGCCCACCAACGAGCGCATATACTCTCTCTCTCCTCAAGATTGTAACGGGAGCGGCCTGTCGCCCCGATTTCCCCCGTCAAATTGTAACCTCCAACAATCTAGTGGATTTTGATCGACACCGACCCGGTCACGTGGTTTTTCACCCGGTTGAAGGGTTTTCCACGTTAAAACCTCCCGTGTCCGTCCCCCATCTTTCAATTGACTGTGTGCGCGCTCGATCGCTCCGCAAGCTAAGGCGGTCCAAGAATATCCGGTCCGACCGGAGCATCGAGTTAGTCCGCAACAACGACGACTTCGTAGAGGGGTGGGGGCAGGCATCATCTTACTCTCGTAAATTTTTTTTTCTGAATGCCGCGATCTCATCAAAGTCATTTCTCTCTCATCCAGTCACCGTTTTGACGTGTAAATAGTCAAAATTCATTGCCTCAACAAGAAGAATCCGAATACACTAATGATTTTGTAAATTTCTTGGGGGGGGGGGGGGGGGGGCTTAGATCCGTTCCTGCTCGATAAAACGACTCTTGCAACTCTCTGAGAATACATTAAAATTTGGCCAGCACAGACCCAATCCCGTGAGTTTTTCCCCTTCCCGTGATTTTTTTACGTAAAAACGTACTTGCCAGCCGCCAACATCTCCCAGTGTCTGCTTGCCCGCTCGACTTGCTCACGAGCGAGGACGATTCGTGTTCAACCGGTTCACGAGCGACTCGAGTGACCAGCAGCAATCATATTGAGATATAATATTATGCAAATATCCCGGGTATTTTTTTCTAATATATTGCTAATATAAATACTATATAAACAATTTCATATTTATTAACTCGTTACAATTAAGTTTTTTGGGATGATCCTTTTTCGCCCACTTTCAATGCCAAATTTCACATTCTGTTGCCCCGCAGGCTCGCTGCTGCTTACTCGTGAAAGCAACTCTGTCTCTAGCTGTTGACCTAATAATATCCCCGCCGGTGCACTCCGTCAGCGGCTGCCCGGTATAGGGGACCGGAACTACAACTCCATTATGTTAGTGAAATGCCATCTTGAATTCAGAAGCTCGCGCTCGACGTTACCGGGTTTTAGGGGTTAGGGATTGCGGTGTGCACGTAACGGCGCCCTAAAATAACCGCCGGCCTCCCAACTCTCTCTTCCGGCGACATGGAACACCCCAGCAACTCTGCTAAGTTCTTAACCCACTTAGATGTGGAGGAGGAGGACGACGAGCACGACACCAAGGAAGGAGTACTGCTCCGCTATTTCCTCCAGGAATGGGAACTCGTCAAGTCCATTATCGACCGTATAGTCGCTAATGCCGGCGCCACCGATCCTTCAGACGCCAACAAGATCCGCTCCATAGTACGTCCTTGCCTTCTTGAAGCTCAGTCTACTAACTTCAGTCGCAACATTTGTGTCTTTGTTCTATTTTTTTGAACCAACAGAAATACGACAATATTGTTTCGCTACTCGTGACATCTTTACCCTATGAAAAAAGAGGAAGAAGAACTGGTGTTCCTACCCCCAGAAGAAACAACTGCTAGGTTGCGTTAGTTTGGATGGATTTGGGAGGATGGAGTTGGGGTGGGTCCAAAATTAATTTGGTTGTTGGATTGCTAGATAAAATTCAGTCACATGAATTGGAATGAGCTAAATTTTCAGAACAACTAATAGTTAGGCAATTTGGCAACGAAAAATGAAGAACATTATACTAAATTCACAGTTTTAAATGTTGCTATGTAATTATAGAAAAAAGTTGAAATATGCAGAACTAATTCAGGGTTTAGGGATTGTGGTGTCCATATAACAACGCCCTAAAAGAACTGCCGACCTCCCAACTGATGCGGAGCAGAGACGAGCACGAGCTTTGGGCCCGTTCGGGGCTGAATTGACGACTTACCATGTATGGCGTGCTCGGATCAACGATCGGTCCCCGCGGTTGCGTCTGACACGTCGCCGCGAGTCAAAAACATATATTAGTTTATTTTTTTAGAGTTTATTTTCATGTATTTAGTGCCTGATCCAACCGGCCAATCATAGCCGTTGATGGTGAAGCCCTATGTTGCGTTAGTTTGGATGGATTGTCTAGTTATCGCCGTCGTTCGTCTCCTCCATCTGAGTATCCGGAGTCTACCTATACCCGACCTCATATAGCCCCTCTAGAGAGATCTTCATGTTATCATTATGATTATCATCGTTCCCCGCACACCACTCCTAGAGATCGTGTCGACCCCTCGACACTATTCCATCATGCTAGAGACGATCACCACGACGAGTGGTCCTCATCAAGGTTGTCAGGATCGCGATCCAAAACATAGGATCTTACGATCCTACGATCCAGATTTTGTAAATCGATCCTTATTTTGTAAAGCGATCCTCGATCCAATCCTACTATCAGATCCTATCCTATCTCGAAACGATCTCATCTAGGATCTCGATCCTGACAACCTTGGTCCTCATGTCTTCATCATTACACCTCTCCGCGATTTCACGATGATAGAATTAAATATCGTTCAGGTCATCGCCGCTACACATCTCCTCTATGAGAGGAACCTGAGTTTGGATATGAGCGACCTCCACTGCACGTTCACGAAAAGTAGCACACCTGCGATAGTAGCACTCCACCCATTTTTACTCCGGCTATTAGCACACGACCTCAAAAAAAAAAAAATCTTAGGCATGAATTTGGAAATTAATAACACCTTATTTGAGAACACCACAACATAATCAAAACATTAAAAATGATCAAATGAAGCTCCATCATTTGAAAATTTAAGAAGGCCACCCAAACATGAACATATGCATACTAAATCAAGTCATAAGCCTAATAGCAAATAAACTCTAGATGGGCGTTAACGAAAAGAGGAACTTGACCAAGAGGAACTTGACCAAGATCCAAGCACAACCACGCCTTAGAAAAGCCGGATGGAAGAGAACTTGCAAAGATCCAAAGAAAGTTAATGGAGGTTCCTTCAACCTTCATATACAAAATCACAAAATACATGAAAAATGGCCTAATGGTGGCAGGAAATACAAGGAAAAATCGGGGGAAAAAAAGCATACCGAAATAAGTGTATCATTCGTTAACGTTCATCTAGAGTTTATTTGCCATTAGGCTTATGGCTTGATTTAGTATGCATATGTTCATGTTTGGGTGGCCTTCTTAAATTTTCAAATGATGGAGCTTCATTTGATCATTTTTAACGTTTTGATTATGTTGTGGTGTTCTCAAATAAGGTGTTATTAATTTCCAAATTCATGTCTAAGATTTTTTTTTTGGGGGTGGTGTGCTAATAGCCGGAGTAAAAATGGGTGGAGTGCTACTATCGCAGGTGTGCTAATAGCGAGATAAGGTGTGCTATTAACAATGCTCTATAATTATGTTAGGAACTACCGTCTAGACGACCCTCAGGAACTCTATAGAGGTCACCATCGGCAGGATCACAGTACATGTCAAGACCCTCCTAGTGTTCCACCAATAGAGTTACCTGAGACTGAATTTATGCGATTAGTACTTGACCGTTTTGACCTCTTAGAAACTCAGTTTGATCACCTAAGATCTACATTACGAAGAAAGCCTAGGGATTTGGGTCAAGCCACCGATACGACGAGTAGTGCTCCCACCAAGATAAGAGCCCCGACACTTGGTTTTGATCCTTCTCAGTTTGATGAGATTCAGTGCTCATGTGATCTTGAAGTTGAATCTGATCATAACCTTTTGATACATGTGGAGAGTGATACTGACATGACTAGTGAGCATGGTCACGCGGGTGAGGACGAGCGACCTAGTGACACTGTGATGGTATACCCATCCTTTTCACCTCACCTAGACCTAGTGCCCCTTTTGAACAGAGACACAGTTCCCGACACCATATCGATTGACCCACACTTGAGTCCGGGCTCCCCCTACTCTTCCCTTAGTACTGTCTCGGGTCACTTCACTACTGAGAGTCGAGAGTATAGTGTTGATCTCGTAGTGGCTATGCCACTCATGCTCGGGGGCACTACCCCTTTCGATGGTACTCATCAGGAGGACCTTGACCTTAGTGACGAGCCCTATGACGAGCCCCCTGTTGAGCCTCCTGATGATCCGCCATATCTTAGTGAGGTTGAGACTCGGATGAGTCACTCAGGTATGATGCCTCTTTCATTATCATTTCTGGCCTTGCCCCAGAGAAGGGACCTTGAGTGGAGCATGACATATCACATATGTGTGGCCTACCTTGAGTCCACTTGAGTATACTCATATTGTGAGGACCTACCTTATGACGCCTCACACTCTGGATGAGTTTTGGGACACGCCACCCGCTGAGCCACCCGATGAGCTCTTTCTTGTCTGGGACGCTCACCATATTTTAGAGTCATGACTTCTAGTCGGTGTACACGATTTTCACTCAGGTGGTCGTCTCCTCCGTGATGACTTTTCTTACACACCTCCTAGGGACCCCCCTGATGTGCTACGTTCCCCGAGAGACATTTGGCTCTTTACGAGCCCGTATTTGAGTATAGTTGTCTCTCACGGTCATCTGAGCACTCGTCACACACGGGATGAGTTTGTCTACACTCCACCGAAAGAACCTCCTGATAGGCCACCCCATTTTAGAGACATCTCAGGCATTATTAGATTTTCCTGTAAGAAGTGTACCGTGTCTGTCGTGTTGTCTTTGCATCATTTGCATTACCTGCATGAGTCTGCTGAGTATTTCACACGACATTTGCATGAGTCGGTTCACTGATGAATAATAACAATCAATGAAAATTATAAAGCCCATGCAGATAAGCGAAGGCGAGAATGAATATTTAATGAAGACAAAAGGGTAATGATACAAATCCGCCCAGAGAGGCTCCCTTCGGGGCCTGCCAAGAAGTTAAGCGCTAGGCGAATGGGTCCGTACTCTGTTATTAGTCGTATTGAGACAAATGCCTACCGACTCGATATCCTAGCTAGTATGGGACTTCACCCGGTGTTTAATGTTGAGGATCTGACTCCATACTACGAGCCTCATGAGTATGTGGACCCGAGCAGTGGAGATTTCCAGCCGCCCACACCTCCACTCCAGTTGTCTTGCCACCCCCATAGCCCGCATATGTCTGATGGCCACCACTACTCACTTACTTCTGACACCCACCCACCTGGTGACTCGTCTTCTTTGGTTCTACCGACGGCGCCGCCGATCGCACCGGGATCCACCACTCGTGAGTTGAGCGTTGAGAGCTTCATGGAGACCAGACTCCACCAATGCATTTCCACTACAGACGTTGGTGACTCTTGGGTACTTGCAGCAGAGCTTGATCGATTCGCCCCTGGACTTCGACTTCGGCACAACCGTCTCCATTCACCGGAGATGACAGCTTTTCAGTCAGGGGGAGTTGATTAGCGCATACACTTTTCAGCGACGACACTTGAGCGACCTCTGGTGGACTTCTTTGAGTTTTACCCGGCATGCAACGAGAGAATTCTGATCCCTATTCATCGGGAGATGAATTCTTTCAAGCCGGGGAGATTGATGCGGAGCAGAGACGAGCACGAGCTTTGGGCCCGTTCGGGGCTGATTTGACGATTACCATATACGGCGTGCCCGGATCGATGATCGGACCCCGCGGTTGCGTCTGACACGTCGCCGCGAGTCAAAAACATATATTAGTTTATTTTTTTTTGAGTTTATTTTCATGTATTTAGTGCCCGATCCAACCGGCCAATCATAGCCGTTGATGGTAAAGTCCTAGGTTGTTCTCTCCTTATAAATATTGGTCCTAGAGGCTGAACCAAGTCATTGCAGAATTTGAAGACTCTTCTTCCCTGATTCCAGCGATCCCTCCCTGGTGCCGACGCCGTGGAACCCTAGGTGACTACTCCTAGGCTTCCGAACTCCTCCCCAAGGTAACCCCTACCCCAACCTTCATTTTCCACACCTCAAACCTTCGTTCCCACCCACTGCAGCCCTCCATTCCAGCCCCAAAAAACAGCTGCTGCAACCCTCCATTCCAGCCCAGGTTTTCAACCCACTGTTCATATTTTTTCACTATTCATTTATGTGATTTACTGTTCACTTCCCCCCATTTCAGCCGCCCGCCTGCAGGATTCTAGCAAGCCGACACCCCTCCTCTTTCCTTCCGCCGCCCCCTCTCCAGGCCAAGCCTCCGGCCCCTTAGCCCTCACCCCAGCCTACCGCCTCTTCCTTAGCCCTAGCCGACCACCCCTCTCTTCTCCCCTCCGTGGATCCACTACCAAATCGCCCCTATTCTCTAGATCTCTCTAGATCTGAGAATTTCAGCCCTTGTTCCGACATTTGCCTCCACCCTTATTACCATTTTTGTCCGGATCCACTCCTACACATCGGATCTACCCATCCCCGGCCCGGATCTACTTATTCGTGGCCGGATCCGCCGTTTTACTATCCGTTACCACCGTTTTCCGCCGAGGGCAGCCACCGTCATCGTCGTCTCGTCACTGGTTCCACCTTTGATCGCCGATCTACACATCCGGTCCTCCAAATCTTCAGTGTCTCGGTTCAGCCCTCTATTTTGTGAGCGTTTGTGGTATTGTATTATTTGATTCACATTTGCATTTGGGTAATTTAACATATCTTGCTGCGATATTTTGTTTGTGGTAATTTGTTTTGTGCACTAATAACTTGCAGGAGGAGACATTCACCGCGCACTTTGCTTTGACCCTCCGAGCGGAGGAAAACTATTATAAAATTGCCAAAATAAATAGTTGTTTTCTATTTTAATATCTGCGTGGTTGCTGAATTTTTCATTGCTTAAATTTATCCGTTAAAATACCGACATCACATTGCATGTAGAGTTGGATTAGCGTGTCACCCTTGCACTATCACCTAGCATTGTAGGTTTTGTGCACCACTAGCCTACCCCTACATCACCAACTCTCTCTTCTGGTGACATGGAACACCCCAACAACTCTGCTAAGTTCTGTACCCGCCTTGATTTGGAGGACGACGAGCACTACACCAAGGAAGGAGTCCTACTCTGCTATCTCTTCCAGGATCCGCTCCATAGTACGTCCTTCCCTTCTCGATTAAGGATTGATTATATTTAAAGAAATAGCAACATATTTACATGATTGATCCTGGCAAGACCGTGGTAGCGACCGAATGTAGATGTGGGGGAAAATCGACAATAATGGTGGGAGCTGGGAAGGAGCAACGAAAATGGGGAAAGAGTGATGAGGAAGTTGTAGAAAAGGCTCGGGCAACAATGGAGAGAACAGGAAGATGACGAACACCACTGACTTGCGATCCAAAACCAATCTAAACATGTCTGATTGGCTTCCCCACAAGATTTTAAAGAACCGAAAATTGACGGTTTTTGTTGAATGCCAATTCCGATCTTGATAAGAGAGGAAACACACACTGGAATTGGAATTGGTAGCCAATTTCAATTTCCTAAAAATTGTCTAAACAAACACAACCTTAATAAACTTAATATCCAAGTGTTTTAATTTTCTCATAAGTACAACTATCGTCAGTGATTGTCTCAATACGCCTATTTGGTCTTTCTTGGTAGTTAGTGTGGTGGCTAAGAAGTCCTGCATCAGATGCTTGCACGAATTCCATTGTCTGTTTCTAAAGAACTTAAATCTCACCCCAATTGACTACGGGAAGTTTCACCACATAATGCAATTATTCAAAATTAGTTGTTACTTTGTATATCTCAATGCTCCTCAATGGCTATTGTTATTATTCTGTGCATTTTCGTGACATGTTTTTTTTTGAAGATGTTTGATCAAGGCCTCGTTTGACTGAGCGGATTTTCCGTAGAGTCAATCCGTGCGGAGGCTTCCGCAACCGCAGTGGCCTCCGCGACCGCGGTAGCCTCCACTCGGTCGATTTCCGTGGAAATCGAATGTGGGGTGGGGCCCTGCCGCCCAACCACGATTACGCAAATTAGGCTCCAGCCAGACGGTGTGGTTCACGCGACCGCGCGGGATCTGCCCCGCCAATTGGGGCTAAGTTGTTTGTAAACTTATTCTCACTTGTCTTTGTGAAAAAATGAATCATGAACTTTGATTAAGCTAACTTACAACACATCTATTTGCAGAATACCAAGAATATTTTATAATGTTTTAAGGAACAAGCTTAATACAATATTTGGCAGTTTTTGTTAGGAAGTTTTTTTTAATTCATGTATCAATATGCAAATAGCATGAATACATTTAGGGTCCGTTCGCTTGCACATTTTCATTGGAAGGTTTTCGTTTTGGTCCAAAATGGAAAGATCATGCATTTTCGTTTTGGGTTAAAACGAAAACTTATGTTCGTTTGCAGCATGATTTTCAGTTTCGTTTTGGGCCACAACAAAAACTTATGTTCGTTTGCGCAACTTAAATCTCTTCTAAAAGAAAAAAACTCCAAATTGAAATCTTACCCCACAGCTAACGAGATCACTAAAATCAGAGGACACCGACAATCTTCCTCCCCACAGCCAACAAAAATTCAATTATAGTGGTCACTTACTAAATTTAAATAGATTTTCTAACTGCAAGCAATGTTGGGAAACAACATGAGAACAAGAAGGAAAGAATCACTAACCTAAGCTTAGAACCTTCCTCTGTGGATGAAACCTGCATCAATTGCCCCAAAACCCCATTTGCAGATGCTAGACACTTCCCCACCGCACATAGCTCAGGAATACCGAGAATGTTTCCGTCAACAACTTTTCTCACGAGCCCGATGACATCATCGATGTCAGAGAAGTCCAATTTCTCCGATAGCAAGACCGCTGATGCCGTCTGATCCAAGAGCTTTTCTCTCTCCACTTGATTCCAACCAACCGGAAGCCGCCCGCTGCTACGACAAATTTCGCGGCCAGCCGCCGTCGAAGTAAAGTCAGAGACCAGCGAGCAGACCGAACTCCACTCGAGGGCTTCCTCCGCTGCCTCCCGTAGCTCCGAGTTAGGGCTTCCTCTTCTGAGGGAGAGTGGGCACTGGTTCGATAGGAGGCGGAGGGGGGAAACGAAGAAGATGAAAGGCTGTCTATTTTGAAAACCGCCCAAAACCGACCTCGATAGGTCTGTTTTGTGGGGAGACAAATTTAGAAGGAAGCAAAATAGCAGGTTTTCGGTCCAAAACCAAAACAGCGGAAATTATAGCCAAACGAACGCCAAAATTTGGTTTTCAAAATCTCAAAACGAAAACGGACCATCAAAACAAAGAAAATGAATGGACCAATAGTATTTTTCATTTTCTTGCATGGTAGATGCCTGTATTGGAAAAGCCATTGAACAAGCTAGCTTTAACTAATTTATTTCTACACATATTTTATGACCCCTCATGTATGCTCTTAGTGCTTCTCTTGGTGTAACTAGTTAGTCATAAGAGACCCAAATGTATTATCTTAAACTGTTTATGTAGTTCTTCAGGTTGATTTCTAATTATTTATAAGATTGCTATATTGGAGTTGTTCTGATAGATTCATGATTTTAACGATCTAACCCACAATAGATGATATATTTTCCTCTTTGATTCAACCAAAACCATATTATGACGAACTTTATTGTTTACCTTTTCCCGAGGTGGTGATGAAGGCCACAAAGAGGCAGAGGGAAAATCCTCTCCAAATTCTTAAATGAACAAAAATCGGTTATCACTACAAGCCCTAGACATTACATGGCTAGGGCATAATCCTAAAATACAGAACAATTCTCAAGGAATTAAAATTGCATAAACTTAAATGCTCAAAAAAGAAAGACACCTAAATAAATGCACTAAATTAATCTCTATGACTAACTGTTCCGCTCTTGCTCTGTTCGAGTCATCTCATGAATTTGGTGTCTTATGTCACGCCCTGTCTAATAATAATTATCAGAGTGCGCTACGGGCAGGTCGTGATACCACATGCATGGGCGAAGAAAATTTCCATGCCTGTTAGGCGGAGTTGAAAATATAATGTTAGTTTTAAAATAATTTATTTGAGAAAACTAGTTTATTTTAATGTGGAAGGTTTAGTGTAAAATTGATACACATGCACTTTAATAAAATCTCATGCCACACACAGTACTGGTAAAAATGTAAATGCAATAAATCAAAGAAATGAACATACCATTAATATTAAATTTCAATACATTAGAAATAGCCTAGCAGTTGTCCATGACTCAAATGAAAGTAGCTGATCATTTCTATTACATCATAAATATATCCAACGGTAAAAGAAACCAAATACATATAACCTGACATAATGACAAAAGGTAATCCTCCAGGAACACAAGAACTTGATGCAAGTCGAGCTCAGGGGGCAGGCGGCGCAGTCACAAACGTTAAGGTAAATTCCAAAACAAGAAGGAAAATGCCTCAAAACTTTGTAATAAACTATGAGCACGTTTTAAATTAGAATACGTGTAGAGGAAAAAACAAAAGTAATTGAGTACCAATTTATCCTGAAGCAAAACTAGTAAAACAAGCAAGTAACTGAATCAAGTAGAAATATTTGAAATTATTAGCCTACTCCGGAGTATAGTATAATCGTTCTTGAAACGACATAAACTATAATCGATGAAATATGTATGTGTTTATAGTGGGTGCACATGGTTCACACTCAAGTTCAAGTGTAAGTCTTACTAGAAAACAAATACTTCCTGCTTTCTGATCCATGCAAACAAGGCGATGCACCAATTAAACACAAACTTTCAAGATTGCTTATGACACTCATGACTAAAGTGATTCATAATTTTCTATAGAAACTTCTAACACAAAATGACATGCTAATGAGTAACGATTCTTGCGTTGTCAGTTACAGTTAATAGTTTAGTTACAAATACGTGGAATTTAGATGAAATGTTTGCAAGCGAGAGGAAATTCTCCACTTGCTTTAAGGTGAAGCCAAAATTGTTGGCGACAACTTAACGACGCAAGCAAAGTCAATGACTCTATATGAACCTGCTCAAGATCAATATATATACGACATTTGGCTTAACGAGGTTTCTACGCTTGCACAGATATTTGCTAATCGCACAACACAACAAGAGATGAGTTTAGAAATTTTTATCTCCCTCAGAAGTGAGAAGGAGGAATCGTGAAGGATTGATGATTTGGCGGCGCTTGGGTGACAGAAACCCTAAATCGAAGAGGGCTTTGGAGAGACCCCACCACAAGATCCGATGAGCGGTACAAACAAACACAAATGAATTTGGGATTAGTTGAATATACCAGAAACACGTGTTAGATCAACGTAATTACATCGATTGGGGAGCAAAAATTATCACAATAATTTAGGACAAATCTGACTAAAGGAGTTTGGAGGAGTTCCTTACCCAAGGAGACCAAATTTGGGCTCAAAAAATCCAAGTAAAGGGGGGGGGGTTCGAGCAAACCCTAGGCGACCCTATTGCAATCCACCGGCCAAATCGATGAGGAAGAGGAGGTGCAGGGCCTGCCTACACTTGGAGGAGGAGAAAAAGGCTCTGCTGTCCAGGAGGAGGGACTGTCGGTTGCTTGGGGGGAGGATCTTCCGTCGGCCACGAGAGAAGAGGGAGTTGCCGGCCTTAAGGAAGAGAAGAGGGAGAGCAGGCGGCGACGACAGGAGGCACAGAAGCAGCAAGAGCGGCGGGTTGCGGGAGACGGGGGATTCGGCGCAGGAGCGGCTATCGGGACGGAAGCGATTTGCGTGCGGGGAAAAAAAACCTAGCGCCGAATGAATTTTTTGATCGGAAGAGGGGTGGGGTGGGGTGGTGGTGGCCGGGTATATAATAAAGGGGAAAACCTAAAATCGCAATATTGCAAAATTGCCACTTATTGCCATTTAAAATATGGATTGTTACATTATCCACTACTTAGGAATTTTCGTCCCGAAACTTTGGAGGATTCACTAAAAGGGGACTCTTATGACGAAGATTTAGAAATCATTCATTCCACCAAGATTTGTAAGTCAAGACAAGGAAGCTAACTGTGAAAATACTTAAATAAAAAGAGTAAGAGCGAAGACTTACCAAGATTAAGAGAAGAGTTGCGGATACTTGCTACGCATGTCAGATTCTAGTTCCCAAGTGTACTCCTCAGACTTTCCATGCATCCAAAACACTCTGACCATAAGAATGGTTTTCTTTTAAAGTTTGCGTTCTTGATACTCTACGGTTTTAGTGGGCTCGACCGGATAAGAAAGGTTGGCTTCAGGAATCACTGGAATTTCTTCGATGACGCGGGTAGGTTCACGAATGTACTTCCGAAGCTGGCTACAATGAAAACATCGTGAACACTGGCCAAAGAAGCAGGTAGCTCCAGACGGTATACAGATCCTCCGATACGCTCTGAACTGGAAAACGGTCCCACGAACCTCGGGATCAGCATCAAATCTAGCATGCTTTAGATTGTTGCATTCTCCCATACTCAAATCTAGCATGCTTTTGAGTTGGTCAGATCAGTGTTAGCTTCTTGGAATTGAAGCAACATCTGTGTTCAACGCTAGTTCTAGCTCTTCCTGCAGAGGGGGCGGATTTTTCAGTTTTCACTGACGCTTTCGGAGTTGATTTGAGATGTGTCTTGATGCAGGACGATCGTGTTATCGCTTATGGGTCGAGGCAGTTGAAAGTTCATGAACGCAACTACCTCACTCATGATTTGGTATTCGCTGCAGTTGTGTTTGCGTTGAAGTTTTGACGACATTATCTCTATGGTGTGAAGTGTCATTTCTTCACCGACCGTCAGAGTTTGAAGTATATTTTCGTTCAGAAAGATCTCAATCTTCGTCAGAGGCGTTGACTCAAATTCGTTGCAGATTATGACTTGCAGCTCACGTATGTTCATGGTAAAGCCAATTCAGTGGCAGATGCATTAAACCGACAAGTTTCTGTGGCTGCTTGTGCACCCATGTCAGCTACTCTTGTATCCTTTATTGATGATCTCGAGCGAATGGACTTATCCATCTCACCTGAGGGTCAAGAAGAAGTCTCTGGTCCGTTATGGGTAAAACAAGTGAAAGATTTGTAGTCATCTGATCCCGTACTCCAGCGCATCCGCCAAAAGGCTGAACTTGAGACTCTTCCAGATTACTCTATCGCTGACGATGTTCTGCGTTTTCGAGGTCGCCTCTGCATTCCTGATGTTCCTGAATTGGTTGATAATATTTGTCGAGAAGCTCATGAATCCCGCACATCTGGTCATTCGGGGAATAATAAGATGTATCATGACTTGAAGCAGATTGTGTGGTGACCTGGTATGAAGAATTATATTGCTCGTTTTGTCTCTCAATGTCTGACGTGCCAGAAGGTGAAAACTTAGTGTCAGCATCCTGGTGGTTTTTTGCAGCCTCTGCCTATTTCAGAATGGAAGTGGGAAGACATCTCTATGGACTTCATCACGGGTTTGCCTCGTACTCCGAAAGGGCATGATGCGATTTGGGTCATAGTAGATCACATGACTAAAGTGGCTCACTTTATCCCGTATAAGAAAAGCCATTCCATCGAGAAGATGGCTCAGATCTATGTTGCAGAGATTATTAAACTCAATGAGATTCCCTTGCGGATTGTATCTGATCGTGACTCGAGATTTGTATCTCATTTATGGAAGGGCTTCCAGCAAGCTTTGGACATCGATCTCAACCTGAGCACCGCTTATCATCCAACGACCGATGACCAGACCGAAATAGTTAATTAGATTCTTGAAGACATGCTTCAGTGTTATATTTTGGACTACAAGGGAGCTTTGGATGAGCACCTACCTTTGGTCGAGTTTGCTTACAACAATAGCTATCAAGAGAGCCTCAAGATGACCTCTTTTAAATGTATGGGCGTCGCTGTAGAACCCCTCTCTATTGGTCGGAAGTGGGTGAAAAGGTTGTTTTGGGACCCGAGTTACTTCAGGAAATGGGAAAAGACACAAAAAAGACTCGACTCCAGCTCAGTCGTGCCATCGAGAGACTGAGGAAGTATGCCAATCAACACCGTCGCCCTTTAGAATTTGCCGTGGGTGACCAAGTGTTCCTGAAGGTTCCCCTACTCCCGTGGTGAAACAGTTTGGTCGTCTTCATAAGCTCAGCCCAAGATTTGGAGACCGTTTTCCATTTCAGAGCGTATCAGAAGATCTGCATACCGTCTGGAGCTTCCTGCTTCTTTGGCCGGTGTTCACGATGTATTCCATGTTAGCCAGCTTCAGAAGTACATTCGTGATCCTACCCGCGTCATCGAAGAAATTCCAGTGATTCCTGAAGCCAACCTTTCTTATCCGGTCGAGCCCGCTAAGATCGTAGAGTATCAAGAATGCAAGCTTCAAAAGAGAACCATTCTTATGGTTAGAGTGCTTTGGATGTATGGAAAGTCTGAAGAGTACACTTGAGAACTCGAATCTGACATGCGTAGCAACTATCCACAACTCTTCTCTTAATCTTGGTAAGTCTTCGCTCTTGCTCTTTCTATTTAATTATTTTCATAGTTAGCTTCCTTGTCTTGACTTACAAATCTTGGTGGAATGAATGACTTCTGAATCTTTGTCATAAGAGTCCCATTTAGTGGATCCTCCAAAGTTTCGGGAAGAATACTCCTAAGTAGGGGAGAATATAACAATCCATATTAAAAGAAAAGAACAACTATAATAATAAAAGCATAAATGACAATTTTGTAATATTGGGATTTTAAGTTTTCTCCTTTATTATATACCCGGCCAACCCCCTCTTCCAGTCCAAAAATTCATTCGGCGCTAGGTTTTTTTTAAATATGGATCGTTACATTAAAAAAAACTTAGCGCCGAATGAATATTTCGATCGGAAGAGCGGGGGGGGGGGGGGGGGGGGGTATATAATAAAGGGAAAAACCTAAAATCCCAATATTACAAAATTTCCACTTATGTTTTTATTGTTATTTTTGTTGCTCTTTTTTTTTTAAATATGGATTGTTACATCTTAGATGGCTGCATCCTTCTCCCAAGGTTGGAGAAAACTTCCCCTCAAAAGTTTCATGAATCAGATAATTTAGACGACCACATTATTCTCCCTAGGTTGGACAAACCACCCTCGAGTTCGCTTCAACTTTGCGGTCTTCACGGTGCGGCAATATGTTAGCAAAGTCAAGTGTCACATGCAACTTTTCTCTACTTGATAACACAACAATAATGTTGTGAATTTTCTCACCATCTAAATCCATTCTTGGTTTAGCATAGTACTCACGGTCAGATACATAAGTTTTTTTTCACGACAAAAAATATCTTGCCCCCATAATCAATGCCAAAAATTGGAGTGCAAAGTAAAATTGGATCCATTGTCATATAATCTTTTGACTTTTCATGTCTCTTTTCCATCTCCCACATTGCTTCACCATTAAAACCGTAGTCTTCATATCTGTGCTCATTATTCTATAGCGGCTCTACAACATAGTCATCATTCTCATAATTATTGAAGTAATTGCATTCATTGTAAACATCTGAGTCTCCATACTCATCATCTGATTCACCAAAAATGGCAAAAGATATTCATGGTCGGTGCATTTGATCCTTATTTCTTCATTTAACCTTTCTCATCTACCTTAGTAATGAATCCTCGGAGGAATATTCCGATCTGTTCTCTTCTTCCTCACGATACGTGCACAAACTATCCAAAGGTTACTATTTGGTGCCAACTAGAGTTTGGAGTGTCCAATATTAAGATCCTAATATAGAATGGTCGGTTGCTAAGAGCAGTGTTGTGGATATCCTCCGACATGACCGACATAAAGGTTTCAGTGACAAAACGACACGTTTCCGACATTTTTTGCAAAATATTCTTTTAGAAGATATCCTCCGATATGTCTGTTATTGACCGATATATTTGTTGATATTAAGATATATCGGTCGATATATCTTGACATTTTATCGACTGTTGTTTTTTTCAATTTATTTTAATTAATGTTTATGGTCTAATAAACAATTGACCAAAATTGTTTCGTTGTTTAGATTGTTTTTTCCCTTCCCCTGACTTTCTTCTTTTCTCAAGTCTGTCATCGACTTCAATTACGCATGATCTTTGAATTATGTACTAAAAGTTGCTTATCTTTCATTGTCATCGACAACTTCCTGACATTCTGCTTTTATTTGTTTTATTTCACGCGTTATACCGTTATTACTTATGTAACACAAAATGTTTATATTAATTTGATAAATTTAAGAGTTTAATAAATATCAAATTATTAATATATTACAACAACAACAACACTCAAGCCTTTATCCCACTATAGTGAGGTCGGCTATATGGATCCTTTGTCGCCATTGTGCCCTATCATTAATCATAATCTCACTAATGCTTAAGTACATCATGTCTTTCCTTATTATTAATATATCTAAATTAAAAAAAGATTTTATTTAGAAATAATTAGTTAATTACACATATAAATAGTTAAATATTGAAACCCGATATATGAAATATCCCCGATATATCCCCTGACATATTAAAATCGACATGAAAATCCTAAACTGACGTGTCCCCGATATCTGACAACTACAACCTTGGCTAGGAAAGACTGATTTGTGTTGATCATATTAGAAGACTGCAGAGATCCATTTTCGTTTTGGTCCTCATTTTCCCAACGATAGTCTTCTCATTCATTGGATTCAGAATATCACATATTTTTCTTATTTTTATTGACTTAAATTTTCAGTAACCATGTTGATGAATGTCCACACAAGCTTATGGGATATATATTCCTGTTATTGCCATCGAGGTGGCTCCTATTTTTAGCGATTTGGTAAACAAGGGCATCATATTGAGTTTATGTAGTTTCTACCTAGGCACAAAGAGGGAATAATGAATAGTAAACAAATATATGAGAAACAGATAACAAAAATGGGTTGATGTGCATATGAATCTCTCAAAATATCCCTTACTCTGTGTATTGTAGCATTTACTCATGATTTCCAAATGCTGTCTAAAAAATATTGTCCCAGATTTCAGCCTCCTATCATATATTGGATATGCTTAAACTGGTCTTTGCATTTGTACTGTTTTTTGTGCGTGCTTAGTTATATCTAAAAAGGCGGCATTTGAAATCATTATCCAAATCTGGCCCATGAAAATATTTTTCCAACTCAAACGATATGGCTCTATGGTTGAATGAAACAAATTAATGGATCTGTCTCTCAAACACACAAATGCATCAAATAGTTACACTGAATTGAAATTAGGGCCTAAAGTTCTTCTTAACTCATTGAATATACTCAATGCTCAGTTATCGCATAATTCTGTGAACTTTTTCATTGTCTTTTTCCCAGTTTGTGCTCCAAAATATTTCCTTGGATTTGTTGCAATACAACAATTTGTTATTCTGCCCGAAGCATTTGGATACACGTCTCCTTGTTGTTGTCTCATTATGTAATTCTTGAATATATGAAATATAAAAACCAAAGGTGAAGTATTGTGCTATCAGTAAGTGTGGACATGCATGCAGACTTTCTTTTTAGTGAACAACTTCCTTTTAATATGCCTTCCTGTGATCCGTCTCAAGAAGACTTGGAAGCCTTTTATTGTCTTTTTTTGATTATAAAGCTTATTTTGATCAGTTGCAAGAATTATTTATATAGTGTTGCCGTTGGTTACTGATTGAAAGAAAATGCTATTATATTCCATTAACAGATCGACAAGTATCAAGAGCAGGGTCATTTACTGGAGCCTTTCCTGGAAAGCATTGTAAACCCACTAATGTCCATAGTGCAGTCTAAATCAATGCAACTGACTGCCAACATTGATGGGATTCTTGATATCATAAGACCTATATGCATAATTATCTATTCACTGGTTAGTACTTGTGGGTACAAGAGTGTAATTCGATTCTTTCCCCATCAAGTCTCTGATCTTGAGATTGCTGTCACTCTTTTGGAGAAGTGCCATAATAGAAATCCACTTACATCTTTAAGACAAGAAAGTACTGGAGAAATGGAGACACAATGTGTAACACTCTTGTGGCTATATATACTTGTTTTGATTCCTTTTGATATCTCCTCCGTGGACACAAGTATCACAAACAGTAGTCAGTTGGGGGTATGTGAGCCATCGCCATTGGTACTCAAATTACTTAAAATTTCGAAGGAGCACCTATCAAGTGCTGGTCCTATGAGGAGATTCTCAGCACTTGTACTTTCACGGCTTCTAACCCGTCCAGACATGCCGATGGTTTTTGCAAGGTTGGGTTATTATTTACTTTGATTTTTGACTAATTATGTTATTTCGAATCGACATGCACTTGGATATGTGATTATGATTTATAGGTTCATCTTATTAAACCTATCAAATCTCACGAGCCTAGCTGTTAATCTAGAATTGTTGGTCCACAGACAAATGCTATATACATTACCATCCTCTTCATTTGATTTTTCTGCCACTGCACTTCCATGAATCTATTTGTTAAGATCATCCATAGAAGCAGCCGTTGTTGTCATGCTATGTATTTACTTAGAATGATACCAAATCTTCTTTTACAATAATGTATATTCATGTTCAGGCAATTTTAAAATCATTTTAAATACTTGTTGTCACATATATTAATGTTTACCCTTTTCACGTCAATTCACAGCCCCAGCTTTGTTGCACTTCTATATAAATTGTTCATTTACTTTGCTCCACTAAATTTTCCATGCCTTTCCAACAATATGACCCAATATTTTTCTGCATTAGGGAGTTATGGACCCATTAGTTCTCCATTTATGTTTTTCCTTTTACTTCTTATCACAGTTACTATTATGTCTGGCTCCATATCCGCAAAGTCACTCTTTTATAACTTCAGAAAGCAAATATACATTCCATTTACCGAACTTATTACTTGTTTGACCCATTACCTTTTCATTTCTCTGCACGTCATTTAAACTACACATGCAAACTAGATCCTGTTGTGTAATTAATTGGTTAGGTTGACCTGAGCAATCAATGTTTAGGGGGATGAAAGTGTATCTCAAAGCAAAAGGAGGTTTGCTTTTTAAAGTTATAAAATTGTGCCTTTACTAAATTAATGTAATCCGCCTTTATAGCTATGATAATACAACAAAATAAATACCTAAATGGACGATCTATGAGCTGATAACGTCCTAATGCAGAAAAAGAGGAGGTGGAAGCAGTCCATTGCAACATAGTAAATGAATTGATGCAACACATGGACATCAAAACTCATGGCTAGGCTTAACTGTAGATTGAAACTTACCATTTCATGAAATTAAATTGTGTTTGTTTAAGTAAATTTACTTTGATTTAATTAAAATAACCCTCTTTTTGAAAGAGTGAGTAAGAGCGAGAGAGAGAGAGCATACTTCGGAGAGACATGAGTACATGACCCGCTCTACCAATCCACAAATAGTGTTAGTGATGCAGGACGGCGCGTAGGGTTTGCGCGTTTGTCGGTTTTTTCTAGGAAACCCTAATGCATGCAATATTCGATGAACTTTGCGCAACAAAATTTGAGTGAAATTAGCACGAACTTTAAGAAATGAAGCAGCTAGATTTTTTTTTAATAAATCACAAAATCACTATTTTGTTTCAAAATTGATGTTTCTTAATAAAGTGGTTCAATTTTAAATCCGGGGAAGGAAATTTGCAACTTTCGTTCCATTCCCCTTGTCGTAGCAAAACGGAAATCGTGAACTCCAAATATGTTTTCGTTTGGAGTTTTTGACGTAGCGTTTGCTGACAAAACTCGGGCGAAAACTCATAAATGAGTCTATTATCCTACGAGAAAAAATAGAGGCACACACAAAGGAAGAGATAGAAACAATTGCCCACGGAAAGAGACGTCTTTCCGTATCCGAAGTCGACGGCGATCACGTGAGTAACTCCTCGTCACCTTCGATTTCCCACTCCGAGGTCGGCCGCTATCGCACACGGGCACCACGGAGAATCTCTCACTCACAGACGAAAGTGGTTCTACGGAGTCACTCACTCTAGAGAAGACACAATCCTAACATCCTAATTTCACTCACTCTCACACCCAAGAGTGGCTCCACGAAATCTCTACACACGAGATAAATTTCACACTTGTTCACACAAAGAGGCCCCACGTAATCTCTAAGCACTCTATCTGTTTGACCTTCCTCTCTCCAGGAAGCAAACAACATTAATCTCCCTAACTATCACTAATCAAACCTTACACATAAAATCAAACACTGTTCTCTTTGTTCAGGAATAACAGGGAGCAAGCTTTAGCTTCGTCAATGCTCACTGTTTTCGGAAACAGGAATCATCAATTAACCACGTTCAATAATCTCGATAATCAACCCTTCTCAATGGGAAGCTAACAGAAAAATAAGGTCACATTAACACCTCAAATGGGACTATTCATCATCTTCTAAAAAAGAAGCCATGAAAAAAAAACAAAGGTTACATCAACTACAGGAACAATCTCTCAGCATCCAGCACACATTCAACATCTTCCCGTTGGTAGGCAGCACACAGGAAATTTCTAACACAGGAACCTAACCGAAATCATACATTCATTAATCAATTTTCAACACTCACCACCTACAGAAACAGATTTCTTATCCTGTTATAGGCAACAGGAACCGTCGGCTTCATGGGGGAACGACCATGGCGGAAGGGGGTCGTGGCAGTGGATGTGGTTGAAACTGCTGGATAGGGCGTCGTGGAAGCAGACATGGCTGGATCGTAGGCGGTTGCAGGTGGCATCGTGCGGAAACTTCTTGCGTCCAGCGGCAATGGCGGGGAAGGCGGTGCAGGGAACCCTAAGAACCCGGAAATAAAGCCAGCGGGTTCTCTTCCTTGTTTTATTAAAACTGTCGATTGAACCGGGGTCCAAAGTGAGAAGACATGATCGGCTTTGCTGAATTAAGAGGCTGATTTGGAGGAGAAGCTTCTGTGCTGACCCGGCTGAGTTGGGTACTTTAACAAATAACCTTATATATATTTATATGTGTGTGTGTGTATATATATACTCCCAAACATAAAATGGAAACTTACACATATTGCAAATAAAATGCAAAAATGACAACAATAATATGCAAAAATTAAAATGCAATAAAACAATTCAGAGCCGAAAGAGATCCGGTCAGATGCGACGTCGGGCACTTCAGCATCGACCCGATGAGGTTGGTCTCCACCAGTTAGCCACCTGAAAAGGAAATTGTTCACCCTTCTCTTGAAAAAATGAATCTCAAAATTGAAGGACAAATATTCTCTATCACTTCCTTTCAATCTGAATTGCAGATATCATCGAAGAAAAATGAAATGCTAATGGATGTCAAATAATTTTAGTGACCCAGTTTCTATGTACACTGAACATCCCAAAAAATACTAACTTTTTTACCCATTAATCTCTGTCAAATTGATGGTCAATCTCAATCTACTTGTTTCCCTCGTGAAATGCACGTTTCTTTGTAATATGATTAACAACTTGATTGTCATAAAACATAGAACATTCAAAGATATATGAATATCCATGTCGAGAAGATCGATCAAATCCATAAGATTTTGGGCACTGAATTGTCAATATCCCGATATACGACTTCTGCATTGGAATGAGTAACAATGATATTTTGGTTTCCCAGGCTCGAAGATATTCTCTACAAATGTGAGATCCACTACACGATGGGGGGTATGTACCAATGTTGGTCGAAATCATGCAAAGAATGAGTGTGCACACCAACATCCTCTTCGTTCTTGTTATTATGCTTTTCTTATGCCGTTTGAATCTTTTTTAATTAATTCACATGTGTTAAGCCTTGTGTGGGGCATTTTTGATATTTGGCTTGATTGAAGGTTTAGCTCTATTTGATGTTTGGACCCCACAATGGGCTTCCCGCAGTTCCTCGCCATCTAAATTTCCATTGCCATCACTTTGAAGCAAGTAACGTTCACCATTATGAAGATGAATTTCCCTCCCTTCGATGGCTGTGAGGATCTCTTGACATGACTTACGCATTGCGAATAGCTCTTTGCGAATCAACGCACACTGCAGGAAGATTGGATTAGCATGACATCGTTTCACCTCTTGGGCCTTTTTTGCAGGATGATTTCAAGATCAATTGCAACCTTTGCATTGGGATGCCTCTTCGCGCGAATCCTATTGGTGACCTCGTTTACTTAAAACTGACCGGGTCAATTGATGACTACTAGAACCTGTTTCAAGTTCTGCTCGCACGAGCTCCATCCATTCTCCAGAGCGCTAGGTGCCCATCATTACTACAAGACTCCACGAGCGCCTTTGACTGGACGTGAAGTTCAGACAGTCGCGAATCTCATAACTGCCATGGGCCTCATAGGTATGCGAGAAGCAGTTTTTGTTGAATCAACCCTTTAACGATTGTCGTAGCAGGGAAGTACAACCCCTAGGATTAAGTACACCTCAACACCCATGTCCAACAATGCACCTCTCAAGGGGGAGAGTGATTGAACACCAACCATCCGCCGTTTGTCGACCCAGGAGATGGCCGATTGCTGGGCCAAGGGCCTTTGTTTCAATTGTGACATACCATACTCTCGCAGTCACAACTGCAAGCACCTCTTTTGGCTTGAAGTTGATGACTCCTCTGATGATGAGGAGGACGACTCAAGGGACCCAGAGATTTCACACCATGCAATCACTGAACTGCATTCGGGATAGACCATTCAACTACTGATTTCCATTGCATACCATTTATTGGCTGTTCTCATGAACCCGGGGGAGCACACACAGTTCATCAGTAAACATACCGCTCATCGACTTAGCTTCTCGTGGCTTGCCGCACCCGCCTAGGTGTGGCAGTGGCCAATGTGAGCATGATGGAGTGACTGGGGATTTGTCCTGTCGTTTATTTAGTGATGGACTGCTCCAAGATGAATTTTTTGGTGATTGCCCTTTGGGTGTCCGATGGTTGCCTACTTGGGGACCTTGATATTGGACTTTGTTTGCCTGCTATGACGTGGCAATAGGGCCTTGAAATGATTGTGTGGCAGGGATGCTCTGCGGAGACTTCTTTATAGGACTACTGTTTATCGACAAGGGAGGCAAAACACCTTGACTTGGAGGACATGCTGTAGGAGTTCGGGGACACCCTGGTCTCACTCGGGGGATTGGCCCCACCCTCTCGTTAGGACCATCACATCTATTTCCGTTCGAACACGACGCCTATGGTTGTCATACCCTAAAACTATCCCTTCTTATAGAAGGGTGAGATTTAGCGCCAGTGCAACGCCATGGTACAATAGGGTATCATCCGCCATCACATTGTATCTCCATTCTCCTTCTCAGTCTTCTTAGTGCTAGAGAAGGATGACACTTGGCGGTTCTGCATTGACTACCATGATTTGAATGCGAAGATGGTCAGGGATAAATTTTCCATACTTGTGGGGAAGGAGCTACTGGATGAGCTTCATAGTGCTCATTTCTTCTCCAAGCTGAACCATTGCTTGGGGTGCCAAAATTTGCATGGCCCTCAATGCGCAAAAGACCGCCTTCCGAACCCATGACGAGAACTGAGTTTTAGTGATTCTTATACATAATTGCATTGAGGAATACGAATCACGCATACACTCGGGCGTTCGGTCTCACCTTACATGAGTCACTCAACAACTTGTTTCTTTATTGTATTATTTAAGTGTTTTGTCTTGTAGTAAGGGGCTCCATCTATATAAGAAGCCCTAAAGGTAGAGTTTTGTTCATCTTTTGAGTCCTAAAGTTTGAGCTCTCTTGGAGAGTAGAGTGTCAAGACTCAACCTCCGTATGCTTGACGAGAGCTTATCTCTCGATTGTATTTTTATGTTTGTTTAATGCAATGAAAGTTTCTTATTCGCGTTTTTGATACGATTACGACATATCAACTAGTTTGACCTGCCGCTCGTTTAGGGTTGTTGCTGAACCCTAATCGGATCCCTGTTTCCGCCATCCCTTCTGCTTTCATGATCCTATACCCTCAGCCCACCCCGACTTCGTCGACGTCTACAATACTCATCTTTCGCGTCGTTCTTGCAATCGAGCCCTCCCATGTGTAGCTCGACGCCACTTACGGGAATTCGCTCGCCGCTTCTATCCATCCGCAGCTCGACGGTGCCTCGTGTGATTTCGCACGCGACAACGCCTTTGGCGGCTTCCGCCCTCGACGGCTTCTGCCCTCGACGACATTGCCCCTTGCTGACTCTAGCGCTCTATTCCCGTTTCGACTAACCTCCCTGTTCCTGACCCCTCTTCCAACGCACGATTCCAGTGCGTCTTCAGTTCTCGGCGCCTCCAGCCGACTCTTCTTCTTCACCAGCCGTGTCCGGCAACACCCCAACGACTGCAATCACTCCAACAGCCTTCCAGCGGCCGCTCGCCAGCCTCACAGCCCTCCTGCGACTCATAAGAGAGGCTCCACCCAGCGCCTTGCCAACCTTTCACACTTCTCCACATACTTTTTCTGCTCCCTGCCATTTCTTGGAGACCCCCACCCTACTATCAACTCTCTTTTCGCCCGACTCCTCGCGTCAAACATCTCTTGACTCTCGAGCCCACTGTTATCCTACCCCCACATCTGGCCACTCTCCCATTTCGACCCAACTTCCCATCGCATTTCCTTCTCACTCATCACTGCCCACTCTTCATCGACCTAATTTTTGGCCCCACGATCATCGTTCAAGATCTGGATGGGGCTTCGCCATCCGTTTTCATAGCATCCGACCTTCGAGGCCCTGAACCAACTGGCGTGCACATCGCTCGACCTTGAGGATGAGATGTTTTGCCGACACGACATTGCTTCTCCTCTCGGGCAGTCCCATGTTATCTCTGCAACAACCAACTCGCCACGACGCCTCTCATCTTTTGATGTTTCACTGGAAATGCCCACCAGAGGAGCCTCCCAAGTCTCCACGTCGCGTTACTGCCTCGACCATGAGGACAAGCTCAATTTCAAGCCGGTGGTGTTGATACGTATTTGCATTAGGGAACATGTCTCTCTCACACACTATGACTGGCCTCATCTTGCGGGAGTCACACAACGACTTATTTCTTTATTGTATTATGTAAGTGTTTTGTTTTATAGTAAGAGCTCCATCTATATAAGGAGCTCTAGGGGTAAAGTCTTGTTCAACTTTTGAGTCATAGAATTTGAGCTCCGTTGGAGAGTGAAGTGTCAAGGAGGACCCAAACTCCCGATGCTTGCCGGGAGTTTGCCTCTCGATTGTATCTTTATGTTTGTTTAATGCAATGCAAGTTTCTTATTCACGCTCTTGATATGATTACGACGTATCAGATGCCCTTCTGGCTCACTAATGGTCCCACCTTCTAGGTTTTGATGAATGAGGTATTCAAGGACCTTTTGTGTCAACATGTTCTTGTATTCTTTGATGTATTTTGGTATATAGTAGAGCACCTACCCATTGTTCTTCAACTTATCCGCCAACACTAGCTATTTCTCAAGCGAACTAAATGATCCTTTGGGACCGACCAAGTGACATACTTGTTCCATGTTGTGCACAACACATGGGTCGCTGCCGATCCGAAGAAGCTTCAATTGGTAACCTCCTGGTCAGACCCTCCGTCCCCACGCGAGCTTTGTGTCCTTTTGGGCCTCACGACCACTAATGCCGCTTCATTCAGGGATATAACACGATTGCAGTACCTTTGATTTTACTACTAAAGAACTCCTTTGTATATGGAGAAATTGACACAAGGGCCTTCACGACCCTTCAACACTAACTGATCACTAATCTCGTTCTTCACATGCCCGATTTCACTTAGGAGTTTTAGGTGGAGTGCGACGCTTCCGAACAGGGGAGCGACATGGTACTGCAATAGGCAGGACACCCGATCACTTATTTCAGTCGGAAGACAACCTTACTCATAAGCACAATTATCGTCGAAGAACGCCATAATAAAATTGCATGACACAAATTCCAAGGTATGCTCTATGCCATCTCTTGAGGGCAGGATCCCACTAAGAGCCGTCTCTCCTATAAGTGCGTAAACAAGAAAATGTTCTAAGGTAATGAAAATAACACACCCCCATTCCCCTATACAGACGGAAGTGAGGATTACTGTAAATATCCAAAGTTCCACTAGGGCTACATAAACTGCTAGGGGAGCGCATAGCTGCCTCTAGGAGTTATTTTCGTATAAACACTCGCCTCTTGAAAATTGACCTTGTTTTCAAGGTCGAGGTTCATATGGGTCGCCAACGAGCGTCAGAGGATCCAAGTTAGCGAAATTAGGATCTTTGTCTTCAACGCTAAGCAGTAGGCACACGTCCTTGTGAGGGAATTTAAGTATAGTTGGTGGCAATGAAACCAAAGGACCTTGCGAAGCTCAAGGTACTACTGGTGAGATAAGCGCTGAGGTGGAGGGGATATCAGTAGAGGTGGAATTGGCAGAACTGACTGCGGCAATAGGTCGATCAACGAAGGTGATCCAAGTGATGGAGAGGTGGTTTAGATTTTGGTGGTGGCAGCGATTGGTGGGGTGGTCGGGTAGAAGAGTATGACTGCACTGCATAGAGTTCCTCATCGAGGCGGAGAGCTTACTCCATGGCGCAGAAGAGAGTAGTCGGTTTGTGGACCCGAAGGAATGCTCGTAATTGGGGTTACATGTCCGTGAGAAAGTACCACAAATAATGGTCCGGGGCTAGGCCAGTTACTTGCATGACGACCATGATTAACTCCACAATGTTGGTGGCGACGGTGTCAGAGTGAAGAATGGAGTTGAGGTACTCGTAGGCATTACTTGCTTGGCAGATGTCATAGTGGCGAAGGAGTTCTTCCCTGAATGTGGGCCAAGAGAGATCAAGGACATGTTGGCGCCTCCAACAGACCCGGTGTAGTGTCGAGCCTTCCATATAAATAGTTGCTAAAGGAATCTGCTGGTTGGCGGAGGTGTACTAGTAGTCAAAAAATTGTTCGTTGTGGGCGATCCAACTGAGGGTATTGATGCCGTCAAACACAGGAATTTCAATCCGGTGGAGATTGTACAAGTAGATGTTTGCAGTGGAGTGGACAAACCCCATGCAGTCTGTGACAGGCCGAGTGAGGGGCGTCAGCGGTGCCGGTGGGAGGTTGACCACCGTGATCACGAGCTCTCGAAAGAGGAAAGTGAGATCTTTAAGATGATCTTCGAGCCGATCCAAGCTAGTGGAATCAGTGGAGGCAGAGGCACTGACGTCCTCGTCATCGCCTAGGGCCATGGAGTGGGTCTAGGACATGTAAAAATGAGTCGGATGAGAGAACTCAACAATCGAAATGCCGGAAGGGGTGAACTATGACTGCGGCTTGGTAAAGAAGAGGCCCAAGGCTACTGGAAGGAGGCAGAGGGCGGTGTGCCGACTGCTGGAAGGAAGCAGAGGGCGGATGTGGTTAGTTTTTTTGAAAGGGATTTTGGCGGGGAGCTCAAGAGATCATTGTGACATATTTTATTTGCTAGTGCAACAAAGCTGATCACCTCCTTCAAACCGGTCTTCTACATTCACTTCCTATTTCGACACAGATATGAGTTGACAACTTTATCGATTTTGCGGAAGGATTGCTGCCTTCTATGGGCATCTTTATGGATTTTGCGGAAGGATTGATGCCTTCTAAGGGCATACCTGTTGTCTTGTCGGAGGGGGCGAACTACAACTGCGGCTTGGTGAAGAAGAGGCCCGAGGCTACTGGAAGGAGGCGGAGGGCGGTGTGCCGACTGTTTGAAGGAAGCAAAGGGCGGCTGAGGTTAGTAGGGAGTGTGCAATGCCTCTGAACAGAATTTTTTTGAAAGGGACTTTGGCGGGGAGCTCAAGAGATCATTAGGACATTCTATTTGCTAGTGTGCAATGCCTCTGAGGTTAGTAGGGATTGCTGCCTTCTATGGGCATCTTTATGGATTTTGCGGAAGGATTGATGCCTTCTAAGGGCATACCTGTTGTCTTGCCGGAGGGGGCGAACTACAACTGCGGCTTGGTGAAGAAGAGGCCTGAGGCTACTGGAAGGAGGCGGAGGGCGGTGTGCCAACTGTTTGAAGGAAGCAGAGGGCGGCTGAGGTTAGTAGGGAGTGTGCAATGCCTCTGAACAGAATTTTTTTGAAAGGGACTTTGGCGGGGAGCTCAAGAGATCATTAGGACATTCTATTTGCTAGTGCAACAAAGACGATCACCTCCTTCAAACCGGTCTTATTTTGACACAAATATGAGCTGACATCTTTAGGTTCTCAAAGGGGGTACATTTTCTGGCTCTGGGCCGCCCTCTCACCGTGGAAGGTGTCGCCCGAGTTTTCTTTGATTAGATCTTCTACCTTTATGTCCTGCTTGAGAGCACTGTCTTTGACCTTGATAAGGTATACACGAGCTATTTTTGGAAAGAACTCCTTACACTTCGCGACACCAACTTGACCTTCTCTTATGACTACCTTCTTTAGTCTTTACTCAGATGGTCAAACCATGGTTGTCAGCTGCACGGTTGAGATGTATCTTTGCTGTATCACGAGGAATTACCCAAAGGACTGGGCTCCTTGGTTATCATAGGTGGAGTGCTGCTATAATAACTCTTACCACACGTCCCTATAGGCCACGTCCGTCCACCTTATCTACGGGAGAGATTCACCTTGTCTACTCACGTATGGGGGGACACAACCCACATGGTGGCCGTTGATAAGGATCTTCAATATCATATTCAATTTCTCACTCTAGCGTAAGACTGCCACTTTCATGCCCAAACTGTTGGTGCTACCATGGTGATCTGGAAGTTGTCAAATAGGTAGTTTCACTGTCAACACGATATGAGCCTGTAAGGTCGCACATAAGAGCGTTTGAAGTTGGAGGAATGAATTGTGTTAGTCTTACTCATATGTGATGAGTGAAGGACCAAACACTTGACTTATTGGAATTTGTCGAGACATCTCGTTGATTTGTCGAGAGCGTCGAGACATCACTGCTGATTCGTCGAGACCTCACAACTAAGGCGTCGAGTTCGTCGAGACCTCATAACTAAGGCGTCTAGTTCGTCGAGACCTCACATCTAAAACGGCGAGTGTGTCGAGACATCAGTTAATTCGTCGAGAAATCTCGTCGATTCGTCGAGTCATCTCATCTGTTTGTCAATCCATCTCTGCTAATGATTCGTCGAGTTAATTCCATTGGTTCCGGGTCTGCGGATAGCGACGGTTCAAGCCTATTTATACTCCTGGGTATATATATCAGTTGCCTTAGGGTTTTTCAGAGAGAGAGAGATTAGGCGAGAGAGCCGATACTGACGAAAATGTTTTCCCGAAGTGCCGATCCCGTCGCTCCCGTAAGCCCCGATTCCGGCGCCCACCACCGCCTCTCCTGGTGCAGACCTAGCAGTTTGTTGAGACGCAAAGGGATTTATATTCTCCATCCTGGATTTTGTTTGACAAGGTGCCAATGTTCTCCCCGTTCGTGTGAATTCCTGTAGAGCCGCAAATCCTTTTTTTGCGTGAACTCACCCGCCGACCAAGAACTGTTCTGGAGCATCTTGATTGAGTGCCAATTCAATCCTACTCAAGTATACTCCTATTTTATGTTATGCAAACTTCTTGATCAATGTTCATCGCAAGATCCAAGTTTTTCTTTAGGGTTTTCTTATTCCGCTGCGCACATTTGATTGCTATTAAGTAAAAACCCTACACAGGCATGCATGGTGACTTCTTACAACTGGGTTACCGCGAGCTCTTTTTCTCCCTTGGTGAATAGGTATAGCTAAAATCCCACCTGTATCGTCAGGTGTCCGTCGCGAAGATTCCCTACCATAAGTTGGGCCCTAATTACTATGGGGCCTTTTAGGTGAAGATTGGTGAGGTGGCCTACCGACTCCAACTTTCGCTCGAGTTCCCGATCCATGTAGTTTTCCACGCATCTCAATTGAAGACGTTCGTGGGCACAACCCCCACAACACTCTTGGTACTCTTGCAACCATTGCTGAATGACATGCTTGGGGACAAGAATGATCTCAACAGAGAGGAGATGTTACAGATCCATGATGGGGGGTTACATACCAACATCGATCAAAATTGCTCGAGGAATAAACACGCATACTAGCATCCTCGTTGTTCTTTTTATTATGTTTTCTTATGCTATTTGAATTAGAAAACACTTTACGTTTGTAGAAATGTTGATTAACTATAAATCACCCTACGCTTGTCGGAATGATGAAAATTTAGCCAGATATAAAGTCGTAAAAAAAATCTAAACATGCAGTAATTAAATCAAGGAATCAAACTTATGAAAATTTTTATAAGCGTCTAGATATAAAAAATGGAGAGTGTGACATATATAAAATTGCTCTAGTTAGAGAAATGAGGACAATAGATTTAAGCCAAGTAAAATTCATAAAGGATGAAACAGATACAGTTTAAACGGATGATGTGGATATTAAAGAGTGATGAAAAAGATACTTTGAGCAACTCTATAATGAAACAGAAGATAATGAATAGGACTTGAAAAATTTAAGTAAATCGGAGTAGTATAAGAATATTATGTTTTATCGTAAACTTTAATTATTAGAGGTAAATAATGCTCTAATGACGATGAAAAATGAAAAAGCTGTTGGTTCAGACGATATACCCATCAAAGTGTGAAATGTCTAGGGAATGAAAGAATTTTGTGGCTTACATATTTTTCAAAAAGATACTGAAATCAAAGAGAATGTCAGACCAATGGAGATAAAGTATCTTGATAGCTTTGTATAAAAACAAATGAGATATACAAAATTGTGTTAATTACAGAGGAATTAAATTGATGAATCATAGCATGAAATTATTGGAATGAGTAATAGAAAGAATAATAAGACAGGAGACTAACATCTCGGAGAATCAATTTGGATTCATGCCAGGGCGGCCGACCATGAAAGCTATACATCTCTTGAGGAGACTCATTGACAACTACCGAGAAAGAAAACAAGATTTGTATATGCTGTTTATCGATCTTGAGAAGGCTTATGATAGAGTTCCAAGAGAGATCTCATGGAGAGTCTTAGAAAAGAAAGGTATAAATGTATCATACATTGACGTAATCAAAGATATGTATACAAATTCGGTGACAAGGGTGAGGACATCTGGAGGATTAACACAGGAATTCCCTATCAATATTGGCTTACATCAAGGTTCAGCTTTAACCCTTATCTCTTTACCCTTATCTTAAATGAGCTCACGAGACATATCCAACAAGCAATACCTTGGTGTTTATTATTTGCGGATGATATCATTTTGATCGATGAGACGCGCAAGGTTGTAAACACAAAACTTGAATCTTGGCGAGACACTTTAGAAAAGAAGGATTTTCAGTTGAGCAGGACAAAAACAGAGTATATGAAGCTTAAATTTAGCAGTGCAAGAAGGACGGATGACTTCGTTATTAAGTTGGGTGATCAAAATATTTCTCGTAGTGAATGTTTTAAATATCATGTATCAATAGTTCAAAAAGACGGATGTATTGATAAAGATGTGACACAGAATGTGTAGAAAAGTGGTTCAAACCTTGTATATACTTCTTGAATACAAAAAACAAGTATGTGTACAAATATATAAGAGAGAGGAGAGAAAAACCCATCTATACAAATAATGTGGGACTAAACACTAAATCCTACACGAGCCATGTTAATGGGCCAATACATTATTTTTCCTAGATTCTCTAACACTCCCCCGCAAGCTGGAGTGTACAAGTCATAGGCACCAAGCTTGCACAAGAACTGATAGTAAAGAGGTCGTGGTAAGACCTTGGTAAGGATGTCAGCAACTTGCTGAGCAGCTGAAACATGTGTTAACTCTATCTTCTTCAACTGAAGCTTCTCCCGAATGAAATGACAGTCAACTTCAATATGTTTTGTCCATTCATGGAAGACAGAATTCTTGGCAATGTGTATAACAGCTTGAATGTCGCAAAATAAAGTGGCAAGTGAGGAGAGCTTGACTCCTAGATCATCAAGGAGACCCTCAAGTCATGTGAACTCAGACACAATTGCTGCCATTGATCGATACTCAGCCTCAACCAAGGTTGTCAGGATCGAGATCCTAGGTGGGATCGTTTTGAGGTTGAATCGGATCGGATCGTAGGATCGGATCGAGGACCGCAAGATCCTACAACATTCATAAATTAAGACTAGAAAAATAAAATTGAATTTTGTATTATTAAATTTTATGATCAATTAACAAAAAAACCAATAAATTGAGTAGTATGTGAATAACTATATTAATTTTTTTGAATAATTAAATCAAAAAGATAATATCATATTAAGTTCAATTTCAGTTTCAGGTAAGACACTAAATGTTTATTAACAATAAAAAAAAATCTAGATTGGAAGTGACCGAAGAAGCCGCTCTTGGCCTCAGTTTGCAGTCAGCAATCGACACTTGGGATACGGTAAAGCAGCATGATATGATTTTGTGATGGAGTATGATGCGGGATTGAGATAAGGTTAAATAATGGGTAATGGGTGTTGGACCGGTTGAATGGGGTCGGAATAGGATTGGACATATTTATAGTTACCTTTAGCCAGACCGGTAGAATTGGGTCAGGATCGCGATCCTAAAGATCCTAAGATCAGGATCGCGATCCCAGTCGTATATGTGCCGATTTAGATCCTATGTAAGATCCGGATCGATTTACAAAATCTAGATCGTAGGATCGTAAGATCCTACGATCCGGATCGCGATCCTGATAACCATGGCCTCAACAGATGAGCGAGCAACCACAGACTGTTTCTTGCTGCAACATGTAATAAGATGTCTTCCAAAGTAAGTGCAGTATCCACTTGTGGAACGACAACCATCCTAAGAGCCAGCATAATCAGCATCAGAGTATGCAATCAGAGATAAGGGAGATGAAGAGGGCTTGTATACAAGTCCTTGTCCAGGAGCATTCTTCAAGTATCGAAGAATACGCTCGACTGTCTGAAGATGAGAGATACATTGGCTCATGCATGAATCTACTGACAACTCCAACAACAAATGATATATCAGGTCTAGTAATATTGAGATATATCAGCTTTCCCACAAGACGACGATAATACTCTAGATTCGGAAGGAGCAAATCAGAGTCCGAGGCATATGAGCACAAAGCTTGTGATTGATATCCATGAGAGTGTCGGCAGACTTGCATCCAGAATAGCCCGCATCATGAAGTAAGTCAAGACAGTACTTTCTCTAAGATAACACAAGCCCATCAGGTCTCTGAGCCACTTCAATACCAAGAAAATATCGAAGGCTTCCCAGGTCCTTTGTTTGAAAGACAGTCTACATATGCTATTTTATTATCTGTATTCCTGAAAGATCGTCTCCTGTAATCAAAATATCATCCACATATACCAAAAGAATCACTGTGCCTTTTGAACGATGACGAGTGAACAGAGAGAAGTCGTCCGAATTCCGAGTGAACCCAACAACACTAACAGTCTTACTAAATTTATCAAACCATGCCCGATGAGACTGTTTGAGACCATAAAGAGACTTCTTCAGACAACAAATATGAGACTACCCTGTGGTCTCAAACCTGAGAGGTTGCTGCATATAAATGGTCTCCTGTAAATCGCCATTAAGAAAAGCATTTTGACATTCAGTTGGTGCAATGGCCAGTGACGGTGAACAACGATGGAGATCAATACGTGAACAGTATTGAGTTTAGTTTCTAGAGAAAAAGTTTCATCATAATCCAGATCTTGTTGTTGAGTGAAACCGCGAGCTACTAGATGAGCTTTCAAACGGTGAGCCGTCCCATCCGGACCCTGTTTGACGACAAACATCCACTTACATCCCACACAAGTTTGTCCAGGAGGAAGCGGGACCAGATCCCAAGTATGGTTTGCCCAAAGAGCAGACATTTCCTCGTCCATAGCCACCCGTCACCGGGGAGGTTGGAGAGCCTCCTGCATAGAATTAGTGGTGGTAATAGAGGATAAAGAAAGAGCACTTTGTCGGAGTTCCGAAGAGAGGCAGTGTAAAGAGACATAGTTTGCCATCGGGTGAGCAGTGGAACCTGTTGCCGGATCCGCAGACTGCAATACATCATTAGAGGAGGGCATCTCCCGTAGGGTAGTAGATGAAGAAGGACGTCGAGTATACACATGGTTGCTAGGTGGTTTGGGTGGGATTGGTGTGGGAAGGAGGGGTGGGTTTGGTGTGGGAAGGAGATGTGGAAGGTTTGAATGAACAGGGATAGCAGGCCGCAGAAGAGGTGGCGAAAGTGGAGAATCAGCTGGTTGAGAGTAATATGACTGATTTTCGAGAAAGGTGACATCAGCAGAAGTAACAACCTTGCGATCTTTGGGAGAAAAGCAAACGCAACCCTTCTGAGTCCTAGAGTAACCCACAAACATATATTTAGTGACACGTGGAACAAGTTTGTCAGTGAACGGGCCAAGGTGATGAACAAAGCACACACAACCAAACACGCGAGGGGTGATGGAAAAAGGAGATTTGGAGGGAAAAAGAAGATGGAAGGGAACCACAAAATTGAGAATAGAGGAAGACATACGGTTAATAAGAGTGCAGGCGGTAGAAACCGCAAAATTCCAATACTGTTTGGGAACATTCATTTGAATCATAAGAGAGCGGTTAGAAAATGGAGAAGCCGCAAGGGTGCGGTCAGGCCGACACACAAGCCGCCCGGGTAACCGGAAGACTGAGCGGTTAAAAAAAAACAGGCCGGACCGTTGCCCCTGATACCATGTAGAAAAGTGGTTCAAACCTTGTATATACTTTTTGAATACAAAAAAACAAGTATGAGTACAAATTTATAGGAGAGAGGAGAGAAAGACCCAACTATACAAATAATGTGGGACTAAACACTAAATTCTACATGAGCCATGTTAATGGGCCAATACCAAGGTTTTAAGAACCGGACCGGAGATTGAACCGGTGAGATCAAAGGTTCAAGGTCCGACCGGTTGGACCGGTTCAACCGGGGTTGAACCGTAATATAATAATAAATAATAAAAACATATAAAAAAATATTTATAACTATATAAGAATAATAAATTGTATACTTTTATACATAAATATTGGATTCAATTTTACCTAAATATTAAATACATGTTATAATATTTTTAAACTAAATAATATGAATAGAAATATAATATATAAATTATATTTTGAAAGTATTCAACAGAATTAAGTTAGTCTAGTGGAGTGAGCCTTAGGCCTCCACCCAGGTGGTCTGGGATCGAATCCCACTCAAAGCAAAATTTAAAAAATTTTGCGTGGGTCCGCTATTTTAGCTGACCCGCCCGGTTATGGGGAACCGGTCACGGTTCCCGGTTTTCCGGTTAACCCGCCCGGTTCCCCGGTTTTCGGGCGGTTCTTGGGTGGGGCGGTCCTCATACCGTGACCGGACCGGCCAGGGGCCCGATCCGCGGTCGGACCGGTCGGACCGGCCGGTCCGGTCCGGTTTTCAAAAGCTTGGCCAATACATTATTTTTTCTAGTATTCTCTAACATAATGCAAGGGGGTTGGTTGAAGTTGAGAGGAGCGTCAGGGATCTTGTGTGATCGTAAAGTACCAATAAAATTTAAGGGCAAGTTTTACCGTACTGCGATTAGACCAGCGATGCTCTATGGTTCTGAGTGTAGGGCAGTGAATTGTGTACATGCGCAAAAAGTGAGAGTTGCGGAGATGAGAATGCTTAGGCGGATGTGTGGACACACAAGACTGGATAGAATTATGAATGAATGTATCGGGGATAAGATAGGAGTAGCACCAATTGCAGAGAAGATGCGAGAAGCTCGACTAAGATTATTTGGACACGTGCAAAGGAAACCATTAGAGGCACCTGTTAGGCGTTGTGTGAGTCTAGTCACTAGACATGTTAAATGAGGGAGGGGTAGACCAATAAAGACTTGGAATGAAAGTATAAGGAAAGACTTGATGTACTCAGGTATTAGTGAGATTATGACACAAGATAAAACACAATGACGACAAAAGATCCATATAGCTGACCCCACTATAGTGTGATAAAGGCTTGAGTGTTAATGAGGGTTGTATGCTCTTTGAACCTTTTTAATTAACTCACACGTGTTAAGTCTTGCGAGAGGCATTTTGGATATTTGACTTGATCAAGGGTGTAACCCTTGATTGTTTAATGAAAGGAAATGGGTAGCAAATTAATTATCAAAATTTGTCGCTCTTTCTTTTCCTATTTCTTTCTCTCTTCTCTTTGGTCCGACAACCCACCTAGGTCATTACTGAGTCCAACTTCCAAGTCCGACGAGAATGATATGACGCCTCCCAGATGGCTTCTTCCGTGCTGCTCCCTTTCTCCTTCCACTCTCTGTTGTCACCATAGATTCCTGAGATTCAAAGAAGGGGACCTCCAACCTCCTGCACGATTTCATGCTTGCGAGACCGCATACAAGATCGCAAACGGGAGCTCGTAACATGGATCTTCTATCATTGAGAAATACAACATATTCAGCATCAAAAATTAATGCAAAGTGAGTGAGTTTCCAGATTCCAATAAAAGGCTTTGCCTTGGGAATTTCTTTAGATATCAGGAATACAAAGAATTGACTCCCAACAAATCATGTGAGGGACTACATAAATCAGTTGATGATACTAACTGCACAAGATATATCAGGTCTTTTAATAGTAAGTTAAATGAGTAGGATTTGGAAAGAGAGCATTACTTATCAAAATACAAGTTTGATAATGGGATCCAAAGGGATACTCGATCTACATACCAACATCTTTGTCTCAGTAAGAAGATCAAAGACATACTTTCATTATGATAGAAATATTTCAACTTTGGTCCAAACAATCCCAATACAAAAAATACCTGAGAGAACCAAGATCTTTGGTTTTTGTTGAAGAATGGAGTAAACCTTGTGTATATTTTTTAAAATTGTAAAATACAAGTATGAGTACAAATATATAGGGAGAAGAGAGAGAGAGAGATCCCTTTTACATGATGTGGGACTAATACAAGTGGAAGAATAAAGTCTATAATGAGTCACTAAATGGGTCTTTACAAGTTATTTTCTAACACTCCCCCGCAAGCCGGAGCGTACAAGTCATATGCACCAAGCTTGGATAAGAACTGATAGTATAACGACAGAGAGAAAGCTTTTGTCAGGATGTCAGCAACTTGTCTTATAGCGGGAACATGCTCCAATTCTATCTTCTATGATTGGATTTTTTCTCGAATGAAGTCACAATCAACTTCAACATGCTTTGTTCTTTCATGGAAGGCGGGATTCTTGACAATGTGTATCGCTGCTTGACTGTCACAAAATAGGGTCGCCGAAGATGAGAGTTTGAGTCCCAAATCATTCAGAAGGCTTTCAAGCCATGTTAACTCAAAAACAACAACCATAGCCCGGTACTCGACCTCAGCAGAGGAGCGAGCAACAACAGTCTGCTTCTTGCTACACCAGGTAATGAGGTGTCCATCGAAGTATGTACAAAAACCAGTTGTGGAACGCCTATCATCAAGAGATCCTCCGTAGTCAACGTCAGAGTACACAACAAGAGATAGAAAGGTAGATGGTTTGTAAACAAGTCCTTGTCCCAGAGCAGTCTTTAGATATCCGAGAATGTGTTCAACAGCTTGGAGATGAGATGTCCGAGGAGCATGCATGGAACGACTCACAACTCCTACAACAAATGAGATGTCAGATCGAGTAACCGTCAGATAAATCAGTTTCCCTAACCAAGCGTCGATAGTACTATGGATTTGTAAGCAGTTGGTCAGAATCAGAACTGTGCAGAAAGCTTGTGATTTATATCCATTGGGGTGTTCGCAGGTTTGCACCCGGAGTAGCCAACATCTTGAAGTAGGTCAATACAGTACTTTCGTTGGGATAAGACAAGACCATCAGGTCGTCTTGCGACCTCAAGTCCAAGAAAGTATCGAAGATTTCCCAGGTCTTTCGTTTGAAATGCCGAGTTCAAATGTTATTTGATCTGTTGTATCACGTAGAGTCGTCACCAGTAATTAGGATATCATCAACATACGCAAGGAGAATCACAGTGCCAGTTGGCGGATGACGATTGAAGAGGGGGAAGTCGGTCGAGCTCCGTGTAAAACAAACATTGCGAACAACCTTGCTGAATTTGTCAAACCAACCACGCGGGTCCTGTTTGAGACCATATATAGACTTCCAGAGATAGACATACGTGAGACTCCCCCGTGGTCTCAAACCCGGTAGGTTGGTGCATATAAACTGTCTCTTGAAGATCGCCATTGAGAAAAGATATTTTTAATATCCAATTGATGGAGGGGCCACTGAAGGTGGACGGTCAAGGAGATCAGGACCCGAACAATATTCAACTTGGCAACCGGAGAGAATGTTTCGTCATAATCAAAGCCCTGCTGCTGAGTGAAATCCCGGGCCACGAGGCGAGCTTTTAGGTGATCAACAGTTCCATCCGCAACATGTTTTATAACAAATACCCACTTGCAGCTGACACAGGACTGACCTGGGGGAAGAGGAACCAGATCCTAGGTCTGGTTAGCCTAGAGTGCAGTCATTTCATCATCCATGACCTAGGGGAAGGGGAATCAGGTCCCAGGTCTGGTTATCCCAGAGGGCAGTCATTTCATCATCCATGGCCGCCCGTCACCCCGAATGTTGAAGCGCTTCCTACATAGAATTAGGGATAGAAATTGAAGAAATAGAAATTACAAATTGGTGGAATGGAAGAGAGATGCGATGTAGTGACATATAATTCGTCAAAGGATATGCCATAGAAGTTGATGCTGGATCAGCAGGCCGCGGAGTGTCATCGGTAGAAGGGAGCTGCTGTAGAGAAGTATTCTTGGACTGACGAGTATAAACACGAAGAGGTGGTGGCGGTGGAGGAGGTCGAGAGGGGACCGGGAGTGGTGAGGGAAGAGGTGGGAGAGAGAGTGGTGATTGGGACGGCAGGACGAGCTGCCGTGGACGGTGGGGACGGGGTGGCAGAAGAGGAGTGAAATGATTGATCTTCAGAGAAGGTTACATCAGCCGAAACAATGAGTTTGCCATCGAGAGGAGAGTTACAAACATAACCTTTTTGAGTGCGAGAGTAGCCAACGAACATACACTTTGTGACACGAGCAACGAACTTGTCAGTAGCCGGACCAAGAAGATGAACATATCACACACACCCAAAGACACGGGGTGTGAGAGAGAAAAGAGATGTGGAAGGAAAGAAAAGACTAAAAGGAGAGGTGAAGTTGAGCACAGATGAAGACATGCGGTTAATAAGATAACATGCAGTAGAAACCGCAAAGTTCCGGTATTCGATGGACACTTGCATTTGAAACATGAGAGACTGGGCGACATCGAGGAGGTGGCGTTTTTTTTGCTCAGTGACACCGTTTTGCTGTGGGGTATAAGCACATGAGGTTTGATGTATGATGCCGAACCCGGTGCAGATATTTGAGAAGGTGTGATCGGTATATTTGCGAGCATTGTCAGTGCGAATGATTTTTAACATAGTGGAGAACTGCGTGCGCGTCTCAGTAAGAAAAGTACGAAAAACAGATGTCAGTTTAGTACAATCATGAAAAGATATAACCAAGTGAGACGCAAGTAATCATCAATACAAGTTACAAAATAGTGATATCCAAAAACACTAGGGACTTTATAGGATTCCCAGATATCAGAATGAACTAAAGAGAACGGAGTATCACTCCGGGTACATGTAGGAGGAAAAGAAGTACGATGATTGCCAATACATGATTCACAAATAAACTCTCGTAATGAAACATCAGAAAGAGCCTTCTTGAGAATTGGGAGGGGAGCATCCCCAAGGAGGTGATGTCAATCATCAGTGGAGATAGTAAAGAGGATGGTGGGTGGAACGTCCAAGAGATACGACCCATTTGACAGCTGCCCTTTACCAATGGTACTCCGCGTGCGGCGATCTTGCACAACAAAGGAGGAAGGAGAAAATGTTATACAACGGTCAAGTTCCTGTGACGACTTACTGATAGAAGATTGAAGGGGGATCCGAACACATGAAGAACGAGAATAAAGGGAGAGTGGGGGTGAGCCGAAGATCAGCCGCGCCTGAGACTAGAGTGGTGTCGCCATTGGCGACAATAATGAACTTGGGATAAGCAGACTGTATATACTGTGGCGGTTTATGGGATGTAATGTGTTGAGTAGTACCCGAGTCCACGATCCAGTGGGGGCTATGGGAGAGACAGGATATACCTTTAGTGGAAAGAGACGCAATCGAGTCAGATGAGCGATTGATAACGCCTTGGAGCTGTTGAAGTTGGGTGCAGAGAGCAGTGATATCCTGTCGGTTAGAAGAATCAGAATCCTGTAGAGGAGCCGCAGTGGGTGTACAACCAGCTGTAGTAGAAGCAACAAGATGTGGAGGCATACCATGTTTGTGGTAGCAGGTAGCTTCAAGATGATCTTCTCGACCATAATAAGTACATTTTAAGGCAGAACGACCAGTACGTCCTCGTCCCCGAGACGTATGGCGGCCTCCCCGAGTTGAAGAGCCACGAGCGGGAGCAGGAGTAGGTAAGAGGGGCTGCTGAAGGAGAGCGGAAGTGAAATTTGTTGGAACCTCAGAGGGGGGGGGGGGACCTTGAGCAGCATAGAGCAGACATCAAACAGTGAGGGCGTGGTAGAGGAGGAAAAAATGTGAGCCCGAACACTGTGGAGGTGGGGTGGAACTCGGGCCATCATCATCGCAATCCCTACTGCTTCCTTTTGTGCCCGTTATGTAGCAAGATCTGTGGAGGGAGGCTGATGTTGTATCCAGGCCTCTACTAGTGTTTTGGCCTTCACAACAAAACCTTTTATATGATGTGGGACTAATACCATGTTATGTATCCAGGCCTCCACCAGAGTTTTGAAAGATTTAGCAAGATGTGTTTCGGTAGCTATGTATCCTGAAAATTGAGAATTTCTTTTAGTAGTAGTCGTATCATCAATGTAAACAAGAAGGATGATGATCTCTTTATGTACTTTCTTCACATTAATAGAGTGAGCAACCATGCAAAATGAACAAAACCATTGAATTTCACTCAAAACCTGGCTCTATTCACATGGATACACTTATCACAAAACAAAGTGGACATTATCGGGCCATTTTAACTTTTTTGCCTAGATAAATTAAATTATCCATATTTCTTGTAAAAGTATCTGTGAAAATATATATTCTTTTTTCTAATGAATGAATAAATGAAATGTTCTATTTGATCATTTTCAGATTCATTGAATGGACACTTGAATTCCTGCAATCTTGGACTGAGGATAATATCAATCAGTTTAGATTACTTGGCATTGTGGAGGCACTGGCTTCAGTATTCAAGGTTGGGCGTGGTTTCTGGATAAATGCTGTAGATGCCTGTTGTTTTAAAAAAAAATTCAATTTTACATTCCACTTCAGGAATATTACTTTAATGCTGAAGTTTGGAATTCTGTCGTGCATCATTATTTTCATTTAGTATCTTCATGTTAAGGTCCATGAGAAAACCAAAAGACAACAAACAAGATAGGGATGAAGTTTTCTGATTTTTGGCAAATAAATGCCACTACAGAATAATAGTACTTTGAGCGTGTAAATAGTTAGCTTCCTTTCAGCCTTACATTCTATTGTAGAATTTAAGAGATTTATTATATTTCACAATCATGTTAGAAATTTCTTGTTTTTGCGGAAGAGCATTGTGCTTTGAGATTCTACTTAAGGAGGCGAGTTTTCGCTCCTCCAAAGAATCAATCCATTGCTTGAGTTAAAATTTTAATAGATTTATTTTTTAAATATGGATACCTTAAGGTTTAAGAAAATATTGGTATTTTCAAGAAAAGTTGGCAGCACTTTTAATAACATTGAACTAATTGTATAAGAGTTGCACTGGAGGAGGCAAGGGTACAAAATTTACATGTTTTAAGGAGTGTAGGGATAAATATCTAGTTTACATGTAAATGCGGGTTTTTTTCACCGATGGATATATAAGGACCACAAAGAAGTGGCGACATTCGATGAAGTATCCACAACCAATATTTCTTTTAGTTTTCAAGACTTGCGATGGTCTGTTCTTCATAATTTCGTCTTTGATGCACTATTATACAAGTTGATAACTTTTCTTATGCACTATTTCTGTAAAGATCGAGTCACCAGACCTATGCAAAGATCGAGTCACCAGACGATGCGACACAGAGAAGGAGTGATTGATAAGAGTGGTGTTTTCCTTGTGTCCTTAATGTGGACTTATGTTGAGGTCAGAGGTTGGAACCTTTTGGCGACGTCTAAACTGTGGGCATCAATGAAGGATGCAAAGGCGGTTCGTGAGTGCGAAGGTGAGAGCCGGCTGCTGCATTTGGTGGTCAAGCATATGGGGCGGATGCGCTTCTTGTAGTATTCGCACAATCTGCTAGGGATTACGACAACAGTTGGCTGCTCTGGCAGTGGCCAGCGTGTCAATGAAAGAGTGGTGGAGTGGTTAAGCGCACAACCCTAGGGTTGGATGCCTTATGGTGAAGAGAGAGGAAAGGGAGTGTTGGTGGTTGAGGTGCTAGGGAGCCATGAAATCTCAAAATGCCCAAATTAAGATGATTACTCTAGCATGACAGGTTCTAACACGAACCCATGTATAAATACAAAGTCCACAAATAAATCGAACTCTTGCGGTCCACACCAACCCGTTCAGTATGGACCGACCTGTGAGGCCCCATGTACGACCTCACAGGAAATCTGGATCTGAGTAATTTTTCAAGCATTCGTCGCAACATATTTAATAAAATATGCACATGAGTACAGAAGTATACACATAAACATAACTTTATTTTATTAAAAACTTTTATACCAATGTACAAACTCAAAATGACGACACATGAACATCACATCTGTCACAACAAAAGATACAATTAGCCTACTCACCGGGCCCAAACTCATCTACATAGACACAGACTCTCAGAACTCTACAAATGTGCATAGCCCTAAATAACCACATAAATGGAACTTAGCACTACTAGTCTCACCCATTCAAGTCCTTATTACATACCTGATATTCAAGCATTCGTCGCAACATATATAATAAACTATGCACATGACTTCAAAAGTAACACATAAACGGAACTTTATTTTATTTAAAGCTTTTATACCAATGTACAGACTAAGAACAACGACACTTGAACATCACGTCTATCACATCAAAAGCTACAACTAGCCTACTCACTAGTCCCAAACTCATCTACATAGACACAAACTCTCATAACTCTACACATATGCATAGCCCCGAATAACCACATAAACAAAACTCACCACTACTAGCCCCACCCATTCCAGTCCTTATTACATACCTGACATTGGCCATCCTCACATTTCTCTCTGTGTTTCACAACTGCCTCTTCCATCCTATTGAAAATTTTAACCCATACCTTTGCACGTTCTGCAACTATCAGTTTCCTTTCTTCCTCTGTCAGTTTAGCTTTCTTTGGCGCACTCGGGGTCGCTTCAAGTACCTAAAAAGAATGACTAAACTATAACATATCTCTTTAACTGCTGTATAGACAAACAAGAAACATCAGTAGCAATATGCATAAGTATTAAATTACAGTATAGAAAGGTACGGTAAGTAAAAAATTGCAGTGTCTGAATTAAAGTTCCTAAGTTTGAATCTTGACATTAATTTGTTTTTATGTTCCTATTGAACCTTGACATTAGGTGAGTCGGGAAGAAGATCCAAAAAAAACTTGTAGCAAAAACTCAAAATTTTCCCGTGTTTGTTGATGTTTGAATCAAAGTTCCTAAGTTGAAATTGATTACTAATTACATCATAGGCTCAACTGATAACACCCATATAGAGGCTCTTGGCTTGAGTCGCGGCCCGCGGGTGAGTGGTTGTTGAGTTATGTACTTCTGATTGCGAGCGTTTGCTCTGTTTCTGAGGGAGAAATCTCCGAGAGGATACTTTTGACTCTTCCTTGACCAATCATTCCTAATGGTGGTGGATACAATGGTAGGCGAGCTCGACTGAGAGAGTAAGAGAGGAGCCTTGCTCAACCTCAAATCTTAACTTGAGAGATGAGATGGAGAGGAGTCAAGGTTAGAGATTATTTTTAATTCATGCCTGCATTCTAAGGTCCCCTCACTCACATATTTGGTGAGAGGTAAACATTTCACAATATTTCAAGTTTGCCCCTCATCCGGGCTACATGACATGCAAGTGAATTAGAGTGTGCAAAAGGAAGATATAATGCGAGAAATAAAGATATGATGCAAAAAGAAAATATACGGAAGCTGTGGCCATTACCTCTCAGTGCGGATCAAGCTTATCTTTAGGCGAGCGGGCAGGGGTATGTGGCTCTAGCCGTCTTAGCTTCCTCATCATTTGGGAAATCGTCAACTTCTACCCAAAATAGATGCTTGCATCTGTGTCCCACTGTATGTGTGTCGTCGCAGCTGAAAAAAGTCCTTGTGTGTGTTGTTCTGCTATTTCTGCTCATGAAAGATGTTTGATGCCCTGGGTGCTGCTGTAGTCCTCTACCTTGGTGTAATGGAAATGCTACTAAGGTGAGAAGAAGGGGTGTCCTTCGTACGATCGCCCCCGTTCCTACTGTGGTGTCCACTTTACGATTTGTCAATGAGGATACATTTTCACATATATGGGTCAAGCTCATGACTGTGTCGAGATTCTGGGAGGCTTGGAATTCTACATTGAGATGTATTCGATAATGTGGGCTTGCAGTGAATATATGCATTTGACGTTCTGGTAGTATAAAAGGGAAATATGCTAGTAACATCTAAAACTACCCACGTGTTCATCTACGGTCCTCAATTGCTTGAAAGTGAGGAGTTACTAAACATATTCCTGCAGAGAGATGGTTCGAAGTGCAGATTGTTTGAAGGCCACCTAATTTAAATTGGTTGACTACCGTGCAACTCGACATACTACGCCTGCGCTAAGCCCATGAGGTGGAAGGAAGCCAACCCTATCCAATCCTCCAACAATATGAGCTGGTTGGCAAATAAATGCTCATAACATGTGAGCCACGATAAGAGGTCGCTCTTGCTATCAAACAGGGGAAAGTCCAGCTTTACATAACGCAGTACACTGCCTCCACATTCCAATTGTGTTACGTACGTGGAAGGAGAGGAATGTCTTTTAGTGTGACAAGTATAAAAGCGCAACAAAAGGCCCGCCAGCGACACGTCAGCGGGAAATAATTAAGACGTGTATCTTTCTTTTTGTATTTGGACCGGGGGGTGTTATATAATCACCCAGGGCATTGTAATTGGTACCTTTGATAGCATTCTGAAAAGTGGGAACCATAGTGATTATTTTCTTTCCTCCCTCTTCCCCTCTCTCAGATCTAAGGTTGCAATTCGGTCCAAACTACTTCATTTTCACCGCGGTTTCTGTCTCCCTCGTTCCAGCCTCACGCGTCAGCTATGCTCGCATACATAAGGTCTTTTATCCCTACAACCTGTTCCGTCTCCATCTGACGCCTTCTCCACGCGCGTCTGACGCCTTCCTCCCGCGTGCAACATTTGTGCCCCTTCCGTGTACGTTCCAACATCACGCTACCTCTGCGTGCCTCATGCGAACACCCCAACATCACACTCCATCTCCGTTCGACCGACGCCTTATCCACGCGAGCCGTTTGCGCGTCTCCCGCGTACAACCGACTTCCACACCCTCCCAACGACTATCAGAGCCGATTCTCCAGAGGACCTATTTTTGTTTCTCGCACGCCTGACCATGCCTCCATCGCTCGTCTGGTTCCACACTGCCCTCCCTTTTGCATGTATGCCCCCATGGCTCCGCTCTTTGGCGCACTCCGACGCACCCGCGCCTCAATCTCCTATGGATCCAACCTTCTCCCGCCACCTCGATGCTCACGAGGAGTCCATCGCTTCACTCTAGGCCCTCATGTTGCGGTTAAATGCAAAATTTGACGCCCTTCTGGCCGGTCGACCGAGTACCTCCTCGACCTCCAATGCGGAGTCCCCATCACTTCTCGGAGCACACCTGGACCTTCTTCCCCGAGATCCTTCTCCATTGACAACAATCTATACGCCCTCACTCCATCTGTTCGACGTTATTTCCTTCAACGACACGTATCCTATGGGATGGATCACTCGCGTAGAGCAGTTCTTAGACGTTCATCAGATCTCTGAGCCGCATAAAGTCAGTACATCCCTCATCGACATGGAGGTCTCCGTTCTCCATTGGGTCTGTTGGCTCCGCCAATCCAAGTCCATTTTGTCATGGCCAGTTCTGCAGCAGGACCTTATTACGATGCTCATTACTCGGGCTCCGCCGTGGAGGGTCTTTGTGGCATCTGCCAGATGCGGTCCTTTGATCACTACATCGACGAATTCATTGCATTGGCCACTCATGCATTGGGTCTTCCTCCCGATCATTATCTCAATTTCTTCATGCATGACTTACTCTCGCATATCAGTGCCTTCCTGCGCATGCACCGCCATCCTTCTATTGCTGAGGTCATGGATCTCGTCCGTTTGGTTGAAGCAGAGTTCCACGTCCAGCCGGTGGATACTGGCCGACCGCCTTCGATGGCTCCTCGATCGGCCCTTAGATCTGCTACAGTGGCCCGTCCATCACAGATGGAGACCCACAACCTTCTTTCTTGCCCAGGGCCAGCACTGCTCCCTCCCAGGCCCCAACACACCCCGATGGTCCAATCAGGAGTATTACGATCTTCACACGAGGGGCTTGTGCTTCCGTTGCAAGCAACCGTACTCTTCGACCCATGATTTCCCACTGAAGCATCTCCAGGTCCTCATTGGTGAGGAGGAACCCTAGGTTACCCGCGCCGATTTTGACGCCCTAGAGGCTGATGCTGATAGCGACGATCCTCCGCACGCGGAATTGCACCGCCTCGACCTTCCCTTCTTTACCATCAGTGTCATTTCTGGCCTACAATCAAGGAAGCTCCTGGGACACACAAGGGATCTTAGTGGTCATCATGATTGATAGTTGGGCAAGCCACAAATTCATTTCATAGCTCCTAGTGGATAGTTTGGTGCTGCCATTGACCCCCCATTCCACGTTTTGTTGTCTGTTTGGGAGATGGTTGTTGAAGGGCGATTGAATGCCTTTGCTCAGGATTTGCCTTCACAATGGGACCGTGCTCCCTCCGAGCCGACTTCTATGCCTTTGCACTGGGTGGGTTGGTTATTATTCTGGGAGTGACATGACTCTGCACCCTGGGAGACGCCAGTGTCGATTAGGATCACATGACAATGCGTTTCATCCAGGAGGGGACTCCATTACTATTGGCAGGCGACCTTACTCCCTTGCGCCAGTCTGTCCCACTCCGATATTTGCAGAGGACTATTGACATCGATTTGGTTGCATATCTATGGCATGCGGTTGAGCAGGAGGCCGTATGATCGCCACCCCCGACCCTGCAGACTATTCTTTACATGTTTGCAGGCACCTTCGCTGACACGGATTGCATTCCACCGCCTCATCTGATGGATCACCGCATCTCCTTACATGCGGGTGTGACGTCCGTGTCTCTTCATCCTTACCATTATGCGCATGCGCAGAAGGACGAGATTGGCATGCTAGCTGCGGGTATAATCCGTCGTAGTGCTAGTCCATTTTCGAGCCTGATTCTCCTAGTCCACAAGAAAGACGACAGTTGGTGTTTTTGCGTGGGCTACTGAGAGCTCAATAAAGTCACTATCCCATACAAGTATCCCATTATAGTTATACATGAGCTATCAAGGGACCTCCTATTTTTGCAAGCTAGATCTTCACTCCGATTTTCACCAGATTCAGGTATGGGAGGTGGATATCCCGAAGATGGCGTTCCACATGCACAACGACCATTACGAGTTTATCGTCATGCCTTTTGACTTGATGAATGCTCCCACCATCTTTTCAGGCGACCATGAATGATTTATTCGGGTTGGCCCTACGTATGTATGTCTTGGTTTTCATTGATGGCATCCTCATTTACAACTCCTTGCAGGATCACGTCCTTCATGTGTGGACGACACTCTCCATCCTACAGGAGCATTATTTTTTGGTGAGCCCCAAGAAGTTTACTTTCGTTCAGACCGAAATTAGCTACTCGGTGCACACCATCTCTTCGCAGTGAGTTACAATGGACTCAAAAAACGTCCGGGCCGTCTTATAGTGGCCCACCCCCAGTTCTCTCTGCGATGTCCAAGAATTCTAGGCCTCACTTGGTACTACCAACAATTCATTCGGGATTATGGCAAGATTCTTAAATCTCTCTCTAGCATGCTGGAGAAATCTGAGGCTGGCGCATTCTAGTGGATCTCACAGGCCACAACCTTTCAATCCCGCCAGCGAGCTCTCATCATCACTCCAGTTTTGAACCTTTTGGATTTCTCCAAGCTATTTGTTATGGAGTGTGATGCCTCAGGCACAGGTGTCGGCGCGGTGCTGATGCAAGCGAGACAACCCATTGACTACTTCATTCGGATGTTTGCGTCCAGTGTCCTCCCTTGCTTTGCTTACGAGTCAGAGTTTATGGCGTTGATCCTTGATGTGCAACACTGGCACCCTTACCTGCTTGGCCGACGCTTCACGTTCCGGAATATCATTATAGCCTCTCGTACTTCTTGAATCAGAAAATTTCCACATCGACACGACAAGTTTGGGTCGCCAAACTATTGGGATACAATTTTTCGGTTGAATTCCTCGTCGGCTCCTCCAATCGCGCGACCGACTCTCTATGACAACAACCACAAATTGCTCGTGTAGCCGCTATTTCGAGACCAGTTTAAGAGGACGCCGCCATTATATAGTTCGAGGTTGATGCCGACCCACTCCTCCGACCGATAGTTGCGGCCTTACGTGCGGATGCCACAATTCGACTGCCACAATTCGACTGCCTTATAACCTCACAGGGGATCGCCCCCACCGCTGAGATCGTTTAACACTCTACGCTTCTTCGCTTCTCATCCTACACCTACTCGCAGAGTTTCACTCGACCCCGGAGGGGGGCCATGTTGCAGCCTTCTAGACATACCGCCGCCTTGCGACATCAATGTATTGGCCCGTCATGTTTCAACGGGTCAAGACATTTGTGGCTTCCTGTTTGCGATATCAACGTACAAAGTACGATGCCACTTTTCCTGGAGGTTTGCTTCAGCTCCTCTATCCCGGTTCGGAGCTGGGAAGATATCTTTATGAATTTTATCTCGAAGCTCCTCGCTCTAATACGTGGGATTGCATTTTAGTAGTCACGGATCGTCTATCCAAATGCGCCCACCTCCCCCCTTGCAACATCCGTTTACTACACTGGTGGTTTCCTCAGTTTTCATTGATGGGGTGGTCTGGTTGCACGGGTTTCCTCGCTCAATTTTGAGCTCCTTTTGACCGTCGATTACCACGCTCAGATGAACGAGCAATACAAGGTGATGAATCGTTTCTTGGAGACATATTTGTGATGTTTTGTGTGCGATCACCCACATACATGTGCGGATTGGCTTTCCTAGGTAGAGTACTCATACATAACCTCTTTCCACACCAGTTCCGACACCACTCCATACAAGGCAGTCTATGTACGACTCCCACCATCCCTCACGCACTCCCTCCCCGGCGAATGCGCCATAGCGTCTCTGTCTGATATGCTCCGCGATCGGGATTCCGTACTCCACCAGTTGCGACAACACCTTCAATGTGCTCATGACCGGATTGTTGCTTTTGCTAACTGTCACCGATGCGACGTCCAATTCACTGAAGTTGATACTATGTTCGTCAAGCTTCTGCCATTCCGCCAGATCTCAGTCACACCGCGGACCCCCACTCCAAGCTAGCGACCAAGTTTTATGATCCATTCAAGATTTTTGCACGGGCGGTCCCTTTGGTTTATCGCCTTTGTCTCCCTCCCGACAGTTGCATCCACCCGGTGTTTCATGTCTCTCAGCTCAAAAGGGTTGTTGGAGACCATCCGATCGAGGCATTGTTACGCTCTCGGGATTGCGAGCGTGTGAACGACCGTTGGAGGGGAAAATCCTGCAGGAGGGAAGAGGATCCCTTCTTTGACCCTTTCAGAGCAATGGTGATGAGAATGAAGAGGCGGCAGGGAGAAGTCGTACGGTGCGGCGGTTCGCACGGAAGGGCTCCGTGCGGTGTGCGGCGGTTCGCACGGAAGGGCTCCGTGCGGTGTGCGGCGTGAACAGACGGGCGCTAGGGCTTGCTGCGGGAGAATTTGAGAGAGAGAGGGAGAGAGAATTAAGAGAGAGAGAATTATAATAAGTTTTTCCTTCATTCCAAACCGTGCCCCTACATAAAGTCCCCTCCAAGGGAATAAAAATACCAAGTTGCCCCCTCAAAAAGGCTTAACAACTATGAGGTTAAATATACTTAAAACATAATAAAATAGCATGCCGAAAATAGGGAAATAATAACAATAAATCAAGCGCGCGCGGCTCGTGGTTCGCGATGCTTGTACGTGATCCCCCAATACGGATCCGTAACATCTCCGCCCGGCTCGACATCAAGCTTGTCCTGTGGTGGTGGCGACAGTGGAACCAAGGTTGCAGTGGGAGGTTCGCCGACAAAAGGCTTCAACTGCGACACATGAAAGACGTCGTGAATCCGCGCGTCATCGCCTAGGCGGAGACGGTACGCCACTTCCCCGATGCGGTGGAGGATCTCAAAGGGACCAAAGAATTTGGGCCCCAGCTTCTGATAGGTCCCCTTAGAGACGATTGCTTGACGGTAGGGCCGACGCTTTAGCCAAACTCAATCTCCTGGAGCAAAGAATAACTCTCGATAGCTGCTATTGTAGGTGGCCTCCGTCCGTGCTTGGGCCTGAAGAAGCCGATCCCGTGTGAGGCGAAGCACCTCGTCACGCGTGCGGAGCTTGGTGTCAATGGTGGTAGAGTGAGCCGATACATCAAAATAAGTTAGAAGGCGGGGGGGGGGGGGAGGGGGGCTCCCGACCGTAAATGAGGCGGAAAGGAGTGGTCTGAAGAGCGGTGTCGTATGAAGTATTGTGACAATACTGTACCCAAGGTAGCCAGCAGACCCAGTCCTTGGGTCGATCCCCCATAAGGCATCACAAGTACATTTTGAGAGTCCTGTTGACCACCTCGGTTTGGCCATCGGTCTGTGGGTGGTAAGCAGTGGAGAGTGCCAATTTCGTGCCGCAGAGGGCGAACAATTCCTGCCAGAACTCAGAAGTGAAGACTTTGTCTATGTCAGAGACGATGCTCTCCGACATCCCGTGGTGACGAAACATTCGATCAAAGAAAATGCGGGCTACAGTGGGTCCTGTGATGGGGCGGCTCATGTAAATGAAGTGGCTCCCCTTGGAGAAACGGTCGACCACCACAAAAATGATATTGAACCCGCGCGATGGAGGCAAGCCCTCGATGAAATCCATGGAGATGTCGGCCCATATCTGTGTCGGCACTGCTAGCGGTTGTAGTAGACCGGCCGGGGAGAGAGCCTCTGTCTTATTGCGTTGGCAGCTGATGCAAGCCGCAATGTGGGACTGAACGCTGTGCTTGAGCCCTGGCCAGAAAAACTCAGCTCGGAGTCGTTGAAGGGTCTTGTGGTCCCCTTTGTGGGTGCGGTCGTGGACGGCATCAAGAATGTTCCGAATCAAAGGTGAAGTGACTGACAAATAGAAATGATCTTTGTAGAGGATGATGCTGTCACAGACCTTCCAAGTCGGCGGTAGGTGCCCCTTCTGAATACAGAGCCGTAACTCACGAAGTACGGTGGAGTCGTCGATCTCCTGACTGAGGTGGGAAAGAATCAAGGAGAAGGGCTCAGACATAGCATATAGAAGTGCATCCGGGGAATCACGGTGAGAAAGAGAGTTAGCCGCACGGTTCAAGGGCTCCTTGTGTTCCACCCGAAAATCATACCCCAGGAGGCAGCTCACCCAACGTTGTTGGGGCACCGTCGTTAACCTCTGTTCTAACAAGTACTTGAGGCTGAAGTGGTCAGTACAGATCAAAAAGGAACGTTCCCACAAATAGTGCCACCATTGATGGATGGACTTTGCCAGACCAATAAGCTCCTGCTCATAGGCGGGAAGTTTCCGATGGTGGAGAGCCGTTTTACGGCTAAAATAAGCTATCGGGTTGCCGTCCTGCTGAAGCACTGCGCCACAACCATGCTCCGAAGCATCACATTTCACTTGGAATTCCTTCTCGAAATCCGGCAACTGAAGAACTGAGGCGGAGACTAGAGCCTGTTGTAAAGCTCGAAAAGCTTCCATGGCTGAGTCGTCCCATGGAAAGCACTGGCGACGCAAGAGCGATAACAAGGGAGCAGCAATGACCATGTAGCCTTGGATGAAACGGCGGTAGTAGCCGGTCAGGCCGAGGAATCAGCGCAACTCCCGCTGTGATTGGGGAACGGGCCAGTCGATCACCCCTTGAATCTTGACTGGATCTGCTGACACACCGATATGGTCGACGATGTGCCCCAAGTAGGCCACTCTGTCAATGCCGAGGGAGCACTTGGATTCTTTCAAAAAGAGTCGATGAGACCGAACGAGCTGAAGAACCTGCCTGAGGTGGTCGAAATGCACCTCCCAAGTTTTGCTATAGACCAAAATATCATCGAAAAAAACAAGGACACAACGACGAAGGAGAGTATGGAATACCTCGTTCATGAGAGCCTGGAATGTGGATGGGGCGTTGGTGAGCCCAAAGGGCATCACCAGAAACTCAAAATGGCCATGATGTGTCCTGAATGCGGTCTTCTCCACGTCCCCCGGGTGCATACGGACCTGATGGTATCCCGAGCGAAGATCCAGCTTGAAGAAGTAATGTGCTCCATGTAACTCATCAAACAACTCCTCAACAACTGGATTGGGAAACTTGTCCTTGACGGTTTGAGCATTCGAGGCGCGGTAATCCACACAGAAGCGCCAAGAACCATCCTTCTTGTTGACTAAGAGGACGGGTGAAGAAAAGGGGGAGACGCTGTGACGGATGTTGCCTTTGCTGGAGCCTAAGTTATCAAAGGCGCAAGGCGCACCGAGGCGCAAAGGGCCCATGGAGCCTAGGCGCAAGGCGCAGGCGCGCGCCTGGGGCACGTGAGGTGCAAAAATGGGGAAAAAAGAAAATTGAGCGAATTAGACGCCCAATGCGCTGAAATTGACCGGTTTGGGCGCCCAATTCGCTGAAATTGAGCGGATTGGGCGCCTAATTCGCTGAAATTGAGCGGATTGGGCGCCCAATTCGCTGAAATTGTGCGGATTGGGCACCAAATTCACTGATTTTTCAGCGAATTGGGCGCCCGAGTGCACCTAGGGGTGCTCGGGTGCTTCTAAGATCATGTTTTTGCCCATCTCAATTTTTTTAAAAAAACACCTTGAAAGGCCCAGACGTGCCTTTGTCGAGCCTGGGAGCCTGCAAGGCGCGCGTCTGGGGCACATCGCCCGCCTCAGCCGTGCTGAGGCGCGACGAGCTGCGCCTGGCCCCTCAGGCGCGCGCCTTAACAACTAAGGCTGGAGCATCTCAGAACACTGTCTCTCAATCTCATCCTTCTGAAGGAAAGGATAGCGGTACGGCCGGACGACCACCGGGGCCGTATTCGACAGGTGGCAGATACAGTGGTCTTGGCGGCGCGAGGGGGGAAGCCCGGTCGGTGCGGTCAGAGTGTCGTCGTACTCATGCAACAAGACGTAGAGGCCCGGTTGTTCGTCCGAAGCAGACTGGAGAGAGAAGGCGTGAACAGCCTTCGGTGTCGGGTGGCCGTGCCATACAATCGAGGAAGGCCCATGTCCCCAAGACATCGTGAGGGCCTCCAAATCCCATAAAATCGGCCCGAGGGTGCGTAACCAGCGCGTCCCTAGGACAACCTCGAATCCCCGAAGAGCGATGACAAAGAAATCCATGTGCGAGTGGTAATCTGCCACAACAGTTGGTATGTCTCGACAAACTCCGGTGCAGATCATCGCGGCGCCATTCGACACAACGACTTGTAAACGACTGCGGGTGGTAATAGGTAGCTGGAGGTGCTGAACGGCGTGATCGCTGATGAAACTGTGCGTACTGCCTGTATCCATGAGGGTAAGTAGCTGATGGCCCGCCACAAAAATAGGCATCTGCACTGTGCCTCCTGAATGTGGTCTGGACATGGCATGGATGGAGAGTGCAAGGTCCCCTGGCTCGTCATCCCCGTCGTCCCCGTAGTCCCCATCTGAAGGGTCGTCAACCTCAAGCCAAAATATACGCTTGCATCTGTGTCCCCGGGTGTATGCTTCATCACAGTTGAAACAGAGGCTCTTGGTGCGGCGCTCAACCATCTCCTTGTTGGATAAGCGCCGAATATGTGTCGGCCGCTCCTCCTCTTTTGGTCTGGTCGTGCCACCTCCCGGTGGCTGTGGAGGATGGCTGTGCTGCCTGAAAGAGCCATCGCCGCTACGATGACTCATGTGTGGACGGTCCAGTAAGATGCATCGCTCGCAGATGCGCGCTAGACTCATGGCGGTCGTGAGGTCCTGCGGATTCTGGAACTCCATGTCCATGCGAAGTCGCTTATGCAATCCCGCAGTAAAGAAGGCCACCTGGTGGGCCGCGGAAACTGGCGGCGCACGAGCAAGGAGCACTTGGAACTGCTCTAGGTAATCGTCGATAGACCCGAATTGCTTCAAAGAGATCAATTCGCCGATGGGGTTGGTGTGGAGTGGAGGTCCGAAGCGTAGATTGCACTGAGTCTTGAAATCATCCCACGTGAGAAGGGGTTTTTCCTGTTGAAGTTGGGAAAACCATAGTTGAGCCTATCCCATCAAATGGAAAGAGGCGACACCCAACCAATCTTCCCACGATGTGCGTTGTTCAGCAAAGAAATGCTTGCAGCGGGTCAGCCATGTAAGCAGATACTCGTTGCCTTTGAAGATCGGAAAATCCAATTTGACAAATCGTGGTACGGTTGAGTAGTCCGAACGGGCCGACACATCTGTTGACGGCGGGTGAGATAGCTGTTTGGGAACGGAGGGAGATGAGGCGGAAGCTGTCCCGGCCGGCAAGGGTATGCCGTCAGGCCGTAGTGCAACAAGAAGAGTTTGGTGATTCTCGGTCATCATGGTCTTGAAGGATTCCAGAATTTGGGTCAGTGTTTGGGCCCCTTGAGCATCGTCGGCCATGACGGTAGAAGACTGGAGCGGAGGAAAATCGGGTAGGGGAAGCAAACCGTTGGAAGGAGTGAGGAGCGAACAGCCGTTGAGCGAGGAGCCAAGTAGAATCGGCGGCGGGTAGCACAGATCGGCCCGAAATGGGGGGATCGGGGCGAGCGGTGGCCGGATCGGAAGCCGGGGCGCAGAATCGGCCGTAGGATGCTCCAGATCTGGGCAGCCGTTGTGAGGCGGTGGTGGGGCGACGACGAGATCGACGGTCGGAAGGACCGGTGGCTCTGATATCAAGTTGTTACGCTCCCGGGATTGCGAGCGTGTGAACGGGCGTTGGAGGGGAAAATCCTGCCGGAGGGAAGAGGATCCCTTCTTCGACCCTTTTGGAGCAATGGTGATGAGGAGAAGGAAGTGGCGGTGGGGAGAAGTCGTGGTGTGGCGGTTGCGCAGAAGGGATCTGTGCGGCGTGCGGCGTGAACAGACGGGCGCTAGGTCTTGCTGCGGGAGAATTTGAGAGAGAGAGAGGGAGAGAGAATTAAGAGAGAGAGAGAATTACAATAAGTTTTTCCTTCATTCCGAACCGTGCCCCTACATAAAGTCCCCTCCAAGGGAATAAAAATACCAAATTGCCCCCTCAATAAGGCTTAACAACTATGAGATTAAACATACTTTAAACATAATAAAATAACATGCCAAAAATAGGGAAATAGTAATAATAAATCAAGCGCGCGGGGTTCGTGGTTCGCGACGCTTGTAAGTGATCCCCCAATGCGGATCCGTAACAGGCGTCGCTGCCCCCTCCAGCTCCCGGGCTCACCTCGTTGGACTACCTCCCTTAGCTTGTCATGAATACACAAACCATCAATCGAGAGGAGTCCGCGGTCGAGCTACTCTTGATGCTTTGACGTGATTGCCCATCATCGAAGGACACATGGGTGGACCGATCAGTTTTTTGTGCTCAGTTTCCGGGCTTTTGCCTTGAGGGCAAGACAAATTTTCCAGATGACGACTTTGTTTCGGACGCGAAGGACGTCCTCCAGTGTGGTGGGTATACAAGTGCGACAAAAGTCCTGCTAGCGAAACACATGTAGAAAATAATTAAGATGCATGTATCTTTCTTTTTTTATTTGGACCGGGGGATGTTATATAAGCCCCCAGGGGCATTGTAATTTGTATCTTTGATAGCATTTTGAAAAGTGAGAACCCTAGTGGTTATTTTCCTTTCTCTCTTCCTCTCCTTCTCTCTCAGATCTAGGGTTGTAATTCCGAGTCATAACTGTTCAGCTTCACATAACGTTGTACACTACTTCCATGTTCCGATTGCCATGAGAATCAGAGTGCTCGACCTACTGCGGCCCACCTAATTGAAACTTGTCGCTAGGTGGTGCATCAGCTTGGGTGATAGATGCATGGATGCGGGCAGTCAGGGTAGTGGATGCGACCTATTGTTGAGCTTCTACGACTATCATCTTTTGCTTCGCCTCTATTACCCGAGTGAGCGTAATACCGCCTTCTTCCATAACCAATAGATGTGTTTCGGGGCTGTTCAAAAGCGTCAAAAGCGGAGGTTGAGGGATGGTAAGTCTGGTTCAGAGTGCGAGGCACACAGGCGGTTGTGGCAGAAGCGATGAAGCAATGTTGGATGTCTGGGAAGCCCTTCGAATGTAGTTATGGGCTGGTTAATCAGCAGGAGAGGAATTTCCACATCACATTGACTGTTGTAGTGAGGTTCGAATGTCCAGAAATATAGTTCACGTGTGTTGGAAGTATCAGGCTCGAGGAGATGGTTCGGTAGCCACATATTCCCGATCACTATCTTGGGAATGAGCAGGTACGCTAACGTTTCAGTGAGGATCATTGAGCTCTGGCGCAACAACTTGCGAGTTCGGCTGCTCGAGCTCGACAAATATCGAGCGAGCATCGTCCAGCAAATTATCGTGTGAGAGAGAAAACATGGGATCCCATCGGGCTTGCGATTGGAGGAAACGAGCGAAGGATGCTGTTCTGGTGTCTGCGAAAGGAGAAGGCTTTGATACCAATATGTTATGCGCTTATGATTGCGAGTTTGCGTGGTCGTGCGTGAGATAGAGAAGTCTAAAAAATGATCCCGTCGACCCTTCCTTGATGTAGGTGTAGGATACATGAGAGCCGAGCCCGACCGGGAGAGGAAGAGAAAGATGGGCGCGTTGCTCAACCCCAAGCCATAACTTGAGAAGATGAGAAGGAGATGAGACTAAGAGGATAGATTAAGTTTTAATTCATGTCTGCATTCCAAGACCCCCTCATTCGCGTATGTAGTGAGAGACAAATGTTCCACAATATTTTAATTATGGCCCTTCCCCGAGCTACATGATATGTGAGTAAATTAGAGTTTAAAAAGAACATACATTGCGATAAATAAAGTTACAATGAAAAAAGAAAATACATGTCATTTGTATCCACACGTCGTCACCCCCTCGAGGGCCCATAATAGATTCTAGGTACCATGACAAGAAGGATCAAAAGATGGGCATAGGCACTTTTTAAATTGACTGACAAAGTGAGCCAAGAAGTTGGGCGTCCATCTTCTTCCAAGCAGGTCGAACCTTCTTCCAAGCAGGTCGAATATTATTTGCAATTGCATCAATCCATCATCTTCCAAGCAGGTCGAACATTATTTGCAATTGCATCAATCCATTTCTTTAAGTGTTCTTCCCGCCCTTATCCCATGAACAATATCTGGACGACAGCGAACCAAGAGGTATAATCAAGAGCTTTGATTGTATTTTTCGGGAATCCTCGATAGTGATGGAGTGATGATGAGCTAAAAGTGATGGCATTTTAAAGGTCATTTTGGTTGAGGCGACCACAATCTTTTTGGATATCAGAGACTAATACCGTGTTGACCCAGGAGAGCCAAATCTGAACACTATGGCTACAGGAATGAAAAATAGAGACCATTTTAGGGACCATCGAAAAATTCCAGCACTGAAATCAACTATAGAGGTTTCAAAAAGAGTAGGATGAAGCCAACCAAAATTCAGGAGGAACAAGATTCCAGCTTTGGTAGAGAAGCTCATGACAGGATCTCTGAAAGGTCGACAAAACAAGAGGGTCAATGTAGTCGAAAAATAATGACGAGATCTATGCATGGTCGACGGAATAGGTGCGTCATTGTTGTCGAAGCAGAATGATGAGACTGTTGGAGCATACATGAATAACGACAAGTCTCCACTGTTTCAATGAGAGCATACGTGTTGTCAACGGATTAGCTGGATCGTCTATGTCAAAGAGCAGGTGTTCCATTTTTCGTCATTGATTGATGCTGCGGAATTATATAAGAGATGTCGAAGAGGGCGATCCCGAGGATCTATACGGGAGGTGGCTAAGTATGGAAGAAGCACTTTGATACCATGTTAAGTGGATGATCTGACCTATTTGTTGATGTGTCCACATGATGTAGACATACAAGTATAAAATAACTAGGGTAATCATAAATACTCTTTATACCCTTTAATATATATATATATATATATCAACAATATTATCCCTCAAAGTTGTCCAAATCAATTATGTAAATGTGCTCAAATGAAAGTTGATAGATCCTGGCAAGATGTTTTTTCGTTGAATTTCTCTCAACTAAATCGCCCATCTTCCTTGCAGTATGTCATAATAGAAACAAACTAGCAATGTTCAGTTTCATGAAATTGTTAAGGTGTTTATCATGGTCAAGTTCTCTCCTTTCCATTCCTCATTGGAGCAATTCGACATGGTGGGAGTAGGTTTGTATCCAGCGATAAACCAGTCTCGTTTGACTCCCATCAAAGATCCAAAGGGACTGAGCCCAGGGGAGTTATTTCTCCCATTCTGTTTAATTTGAGTAAATCCATGATACTTGGAGGAGCTTCTAAGGTAGGATTTCGAAATGTTATCAGAATTTTCCACTTGGTTTACACCTTTTATTTGTGACCCATAACAAAGAAGCGATGCTTTGAGCAAAACTGAAACAAGAGCAAGGGACATCATCCTAGGAGGCACGGGAGTGCTTCTTGCAGGAAATGCATCCACAATACAAGCACTTCTGCCGGTGGGATTTTCCGTTTGAGAATATGGAGATACAACACTTCCACTTGTGGGATTCACCGCCCAAGAAGCAAAAGGACTTTCTTCACACTAATGCCGATATGATATGAGTGGTGATGGGTACTGCTATCGATGGCCGACATAGATATAATAGCGCATGGACGGCGTAAGTCTTCTAAAGAAGCTCCAAAAACAACAGATATAACAGCACGTGGCCGGCATAAGTCCTCTAAAGAATCTCCAAAAACAACACAGTTTCCTTTCAGGGTTTTGATACCATGTCGATACCATATTGATGGGAGAAGTACCTGTGGAGCCCGTGCAAGCAGATCGTTGAGCACCACCTTTGTTATTTAGCTAAGTCGCATACTAGGCAAAGAAGCGGGTTATGAGTGCATTTGCAACCCATGCTAGTGGCACGGTCACTACTAGGTGACGATAGATTAGCCTGTCTTTTAACATTGCCATGACATGAAAGAGAACTGTGAGACCTTAGTTTTGTAATTTGGAATAGATTTGATCTTATCATGCGATTGTGTGCCCCTACATATGATAAATGTATGCTTCATGCATATGTACTAATGAATTTTGGGTTCAGTGTAAAGGATAAAATTTAGTGCAAAACCTGAGAAACACAATGAAAGCTGCAGCTCCTAATTTCCTTGGGAGAAACCCAAGATAATAATATTATTAAACTAGTAGAATTTCAGTCTTAGAGTCTCCAGAAATTTGAATGCAATAGGAAATCAACTCAGGGAATTACTTCAAAATGCTTTCCAGCAATTCATTCACTTGAAAACTATGAAGCACCGATACTTCCCTGAGGGTCACGTACCCGTACCAGATACGTTTCTGGTACTGGTGCGTACCCGATAGTCGGCGGATATGCTTGCCACAATAGTCTGCGGATATGCTTGAACTTGGCAGGTCGTTTTGAAAATTGTCATTAGATTCTGATTTTCTGAAGTAAATAAAAGACTTCCGGCCTTAAACAAAAATGTCTCATAAATACAACTACCAGTGTTTGTTTATTATAATAACAAAATGCACTCCAGATTTAAGTTCTTTTTATCATTAAAATTACGAAGAATTTAATTTAAGTTTAATTATTTTGTTTATTTATTATGTATTGAGGATTAGATACTTTAAATTGATAGTGTTTCTACTTGTTTAATATTAATTTGTTTAATATTAATTTCCCATTTTAAAAAAAGGATGGCATATATACATGCATATATATATGTCTCTCTCTCTCTCTCTCTCTCTATATATATATATATATATATATAGTTGAATATTCCTCTTTATTTCGTATTGAGATTATGTATTGCACGTGATATATCACGTGCTTATGTACCTATATATGTGCATGTAGTGCCCGGTTTAGGGTATGCAAAAATAAGAAAATCCCGATTTCTACTTGGTATCAGAGGGAGGTTAGGGATCCCGCCGCTCCCGCCTTTGTCGATTCCGCTCGCCCTTGCCGTCGTGAGTCTGCCGCCAGTCCGTCGCCAGCCCGCCGCCGATCCGCTCGCCCGCACGCCGACTCCCGCTGGCGCGCTCGCCCGCTCTCTGTTTCACGCTCGCGCGCTCGCCCGCTAGCCGTCTCCCGCTCGCCAGTCCGCCGCTACCGCTCGCCGTCTTTCTTCCGCGGCTCTCCGCCTTCGGAGGCCTTCTCCGCCTGGCCTTCCGGGCGGCCCCCCGTGTCTCCGGCCGTTTTGTCCTCCATGGGGCAGCCGAAGACCTCTTGCTCACCTCCTCCGGTGTTCCTTCCGACGTCATGATCTACGGGGGACCCGTTGGAGGCCGTCTTCTTTGATTTGGAGCTCTTCCATTTCTCCTCAATGGATGATCAATCCACTATCTCCATGGCTCCTCAATCCGGTGTTCCAACCGGTTCGTCTGCCGACCCTCCTCGGAGCTATGGCCCGTCTGGCTCGTTGAAGATCACTACTGTTGCCTTGGATGACACGAATTATCTGGAATGGTCCAGGGCGGCCCAGCATGCTATTCGCAGCCACCAGTTATATGGACTTGTTGATGGTACCACCGTTGAGCCACCACATACCGATCCCACATGGAAAAAATGGGATGCGAAAAATTCGTTGGTTGTCTCGTGGTTACTTCACTCGATGTCCCCTCAGGTGTATTGCAGTTATATGCTGTTGGACTCCGCATATGATATTTGGACTCGGGCCCGTGATACCTACTCTCAGGCAGACAGTTCGATGCAAGTGTATGAGCTCACTCACCGTGTTCTGGAGCTGAAGCAGGGCACTATGTCTGTTTCTGCCTACTACTCCGAGTTTGAGCGCCTCTATAAGGAACTTGACTTCTTCAATACTTTTGCGGTTGCTTGTACTGCTGATGCGCTGATACTTCAGAAAGACAAAGATCATTTCCGTGTCCACGTCTTCCTTATGGGGCTCAACATGGAGTTTGATGCTGTTCGCTTACATGTTCTCCATCGTGAGCCACTTCCCTCTCTTCGGGAGGCCTTCAGCATGCTCCTCAATGATGAGAATCACCGTCGTACTCTTAGTGCCGCTCCTGCTACTGATCATTCTGCGCTTGCTGCGGCTTCACGCAGACCTCCTCTTTGTAGCTACTGTGGGAAGAAGGGCCATACCAGGGACTCATGTTTTCGTTTACATCCTCACCTTGCCCCTGCTGGTCGGGGTTCTAGTGCTCGGGGTCGCGGTGGGCATCGTGGTGGTGGCCGTCAGTCTGGCGATCGTACTATGTTTTCTGCACACTCTACTTAGGTTCAGGAGGACACCTCTGGCGGCCTGTCTGCTGTTGAGTTAGATGCTCTCCGACGCCTGCTGTGCTCCCACACTGACTCTCCTACTGCTGGTTCCCATGCTGCTGTTGCTACTTCGAGTCTCTCCAGTGCTCATGCTGTGTCCTCACCTTCCGAGTGGATTATTGACTCGGGTGCGACCGATCACATGACTGGTTCTGCCTCAGGTTTTACCTATTGTACTCCTCTTTCTGGTCGTGATAAGGTTATTGCTGCTAATAACTCTCTCTGCCATCGCTGGTAAAGGGACTGTCACCTGTTCTCCCGACCTATCACTGTCCTCTGTTTTGCATGTCACTTAACTACTTCTTTAAACTGTTCTGTGACCTTCTTTCCTGATGTTTGTGTTTTTCAGGATCTGGATACGAGGCGGACGCTTGGCAGTGGTAGGAACGTTGGTGGACTGTACTTGCTGGACCAGTCTTCTTCCAGTGCTTTTTCATCCACCAGATCTCTGACTCTACATGACATTCAACGCTGGCACCAGCGACTTGGCCACCCTTCGCCTCTTTATCTTACTAAATTGTTTCCTGTTTTTATCTCTTTAATTCAGTCTTTCTCTTGTGATGCCTGTGAACGCTCTAAACATGTCCGTCAGAGTACTAGTCATTTGTCTGTCCCTAGTTTCTGCCCATTTGATGTTATTCACTCTGATGTTTGGGGTCCGTCTCCAGTGTTATCTTTATTTGGTTATAAATGGTTTGTTACTTTTATTGATTGTCACTCTCGCGTTACGTAGGTTTATCTGCTTAAAAAGAAAAGTGATGTCCTTTCCTTCTTTCAGACGTTTCATAAGATGGTGAACCAACAATTTGGTGGCAAAATTCGGGTGTTACGTAGTGATAATGGTTGGGAATATGATGATCGGGGTGTTTTTGGGGCATATCTATCTGATAATGGCATCATCCATCTAACCACGTACGTCCACACTTCCACCCAAAATGGGGTGGCCGAACGGAAGAATAGACATTTGCTGGAGGTGGCTCGGTGTTTACTCCTTGATATGTACCTTCCCAAATCCTAATGGGGTGATGCAGTTCTTACAGCTGCTCATCTCATTAACCGTCTTCCGTCTCGTGCCCTTTCATTTGACACGCCCCTATTGCGTCTTACCAAACAACACATCGTCCACACCTCTCATCTTGCTCCTCGTATATTTGGCTCCGTTTGTTTTGTCCATGTTCATACTCCGCATTATGATAAACTTGATGCGCGTTCCCTGTGGTGTATTTTCGTTGGGTACTCCCCTACCACCAAAGGGTATCGTTGTTATCATCCTCCGACTCGGCGCTACTATTGCACTGTGGATGTCACATTTCGTGAGGGGGAGTCGTACTTTAGTCCTCGTCAGGGGGAGACGAGAGGTGACGGTGATGAGAACATCGAATCTCCTCTTCCAATTGTTAACATCGAATCTCCTCTTCCAATTGTTGCCACTTCCCCTCCTTCCACCTCCGCTCCACCTATATTATACACGTACTCACGTCGTCCCAGGACTGTTGAGCAAGTGCAGACTGCGAATGTTCCGCCAATGCCAGTGACCGTCTCAGCTCCAAATTCAGATGATTACCTCCATGTTCCTCTTGCACGTCTTATAGGTAAAAAGGGTGACACCAAACACCCCATTGCCAACTACATTTGTTATACTCACCTATCTCAGGCTCATAGAGCCTTTATCTCCTCTCTTTCATCTATTGTGATTCTTAAGACATGACAGGAGGCTGTTCAGATACCTGAATGGAAACAGGCTATGGAGGAGGAACCGGGTGCCTTGGATAAAAATAAAACATGGCGGCTCACTAGTCTTCCCCCTGGGAAGCAAACGGTCGGATGCCGTTGGGTCTTCACTGTCAAACAGAACCAAGATGGGGTGGTGGAGCGATACAAAGCTCGTTTAGTGGCTCGAGGATATACCCAAGCTCAAGGCATTGACTACCAGGATACCTTTGCTCCTGTTGCCAAGATGAACTCAATCCGTGTGCTTCTTTCTTGTGCTGTGATTCGCGGATGGGAGCTACTACAACTCGATGTCAAGAATGCATTCCTGCATGGTGATCTGGAAGAGGAGGTCTATATGGATATTCCCCCTTGCCTTGATGTCAAAGAGTCCAACCGGAGGGTCTGTCGCCTGCTAAAATCTCTGTATGGCCTGAAACAGTCTCCGAGAGCGTGGTTTGGGCGTTTTAACAAGACCATGCTACGACTTGGATATACTCAAAGTCAAGCTGATCATACTCTCTTCATCAAGAGGAAGGGTGCTTTGGTTTCTATCCTTATTGTGTACGTGGACGACATCATCATTACCGGTGATGACTTGGATGAGATCAAATACTTGAAAAAACAACTGGGAGAAGAATTTGAAGTCAAGAATCTGGGAAAGCTGAAATATTTTTTGGGAATTGAAGTTGCGAGGCCCCGACAAGGGATCTTCATTTCTCAAAGAAAGTATACTCTTGATCTTCTAGAGGAGACTGTGATGCTTGGGTGTGCTCCTGTTGACACTCCAATTGAGTCTAATCATAAGATTGATGCAGATATTAGTGGGGAGAAAGCGGACGCCTCAAAATACCAACGACTGGTTGGGAGGCTCATATATCTGTCCCATACTCGCCCGGATATCACGTATGCGGTGAGTGTCCTAAGTCGGTATATGCACTCCCCTACGTTATGTCATCAGCAGGCTGCCTTTAGGGTGTTGCGATATCTCAAAAAAACACCAGGGCGTGGGATTCTGTTCAAGGCTAATCAGTCGTTAGAGGTTGAGGTATTTACTGATGCTGATTGGGCTGGTAGTCAAGATGATAGAAATTCAACCACGGGGTACTGCACATTTGTGGGAGGCAACCTGGTTTCATGGAAGAGCAAGAAGCAGAACGTGGTTGCTCGCTCAAGTGCTGAAGCAGAATACAGAGCTATGACTCAAGGTGTTTGTGAGGGACTGTGGTTGAGAACCATTCTCCAGGATTTGGGCCTTCAGGTGAACAAACCTATTATTATCTACTGTGACAACAAGGCAGCCATCAACATTGCACACAGTCCAGTTCAACATGACAGGACCAAACATGTGGAAGTTGATAGACACTTCATCAAAGACCACATCGACAAGGGGAATATCTGCACTCCGTTTGTGAGCTCATTTGATCAGCTTGCCGATGTTTTCACCAAGGGGCTATGCAGCGACAACTTCAAGATCAATACTGACAAGTTGAGAATGATCAATATATATTCCCAACTTGAGGGGAAGAGTTGAATATTCACCTTTATTTCGTATTGAGATTATGTATTCCACGTGATATATCACGTGCTTATGTACCTATATATGTGTATGTAGTGCTCGGTTTAGGGTATGAGAAAAAAAGAAAATCCCGATTTCTACTTATATCTCTCTCTCTATATATCTATATCTATCTATCTATCTATCTATCTATATATATATATATATATATATGGGTGCACTGAATATATGCGTATATTCAGATATCCGTGCTTAACACTGTAGCCGTTGGATTTAATCCAACGACTACAGTGTTAAGTGCGGAAAAAAATTACCTCCATTACAGCGGAGCGGCCGGCGTCTACGGGCTCGCCTGCCGTCCCGCTGTAAAAAAAATTTGCAATAGCAGCGGCAGCGCCGCCGCTGCACGCTGGCCCTGCTGTTGCAAATATTTTTTTATAGCGGGGCAGCCAGCGGCTGCGGGCTCGCTGGCCGCCCCAATGTCAAGCGGAAAGATGAGCGCGGATTTACATTTATCCGTGTGTGTATATATATATAATTACGTTATACCCCGAACGTACTCGATTCCTTATTTTTTAATGTTGACGTATCACCATGCCGGATACGTATCTTACCCGGTACTAATAGCCATACCGGTGCTTCATAACTTGCAAACAATAATATAGTCTTAAAAAGTACACCCAACAAGCAACTATAAACACTACAATAGGAAATCAACCCAGAAAATTACTTCGGTATTCTGTCCAGCAGTTTCCTTCACTTAGAAACAACAATATAGCCTTTAAAAGTTTTTCCAACAAGCAACCATAAACACTAAAATTTAAGCAAAAACCCTGCTCGGTTAACCTTCAAACAGCACCAGGACAGTTCCGTATGACACTATATGTTTTCTTGCAGCAGTACAACACTAAACACAATAGAAATACTCTGTTTCACTTCATTGATTAAACGAAACAATACTAAAAATGTAGGAAATGTCCAATCAATCACGCAGATAGCAACTTGGTACCATGTAGAGCAAGGCCTCTCGTAATGTGATGAAGAAAGTAACTAAGTACCAAAATTAGTATTAAAACTATCCCAAACAGCAGAAGCAAAATCTGAACATAAATCTTTCAAAACCTGAGAGGAATACTCGGTCAAACGTATGAGTGATACTTGTCACCACTTGATGGCGATCGACGGACCACACACGTTTATTCCCGCAGGAGGCGGTGATCGGCGAATCATTTGGGCGATCCGAGTCCGCGGATGCGCCCGGATGGTCGCTCTGAATCTTTTTACTATATTACTTTAGTTATTTTTTGTTGTTTTTGACCCCGATTGGCCCGATCGTTATGGGTCGTCCATCGGGATGCCCTATCTTTTTCCTCCTATATATACTCATGCTTGTGGACTTTTTTGGGGATCAGTGGCTTCCTCATTGGAGTCGGCTAGTCTATCGTGGATTTCTACCGCGCGCTACTACGCCCCCGCTTCCGTCCGCCGCTTGACGCCTCCAGGCCTCCGGTAACTCTTCCCCACCCTCCTTTCTTTCTTCCGGCCACCAACAAACACCCACAACCTTCACCATCTTCCCCCCTTTCACTCCTCCAGCCTCCTGCATTCCAACCCGACCCCCTTCTGTGACCCGACACCCATCCAACCCCGCTTCCCCTCTTCTGCCCTGTCTAACTGGCCGGAAATCCTGTCCTTTTCCAGATGCACGCCATAATTCTCCTAACACCCCTTCTCCTCTATCACTCTGAACCCGTACCTCTCCCCTAAACCAGATCTGTGCCCGATCCCGTCATCCCTAGCCCTAAACCCCCCAGATCTCCTCACCTCTTCCCTATTCAGCCCTGTCGTGGAGCCACCAACGTACCACGGTCATGTTCCGACGCCTCTCCCCCATCGCTACACTCTCCGCCACAAGCACGAGTAAATCTAGGTATGGATGTTGTATTTTCTCATTGAATGTTTTGGTTTTGAACTCTTGCTCTGGGATTTGATTATTATAAGTATTTGTTTCCGTTAATCGTTGTGTAATTTGCGGTGCTCATTCGGCGCACTTTAATGAAATTGCGCCTCATTTCGCTGGTTGAATATAATTGTTTTTTATTCTTCAGAGGTTGTTAACAATTGTGCAATTAGTGTTTTGATGCTTTATAATTTTTAACTGCTCGTTGGTAGATCTTAATTTGAGGCGGCTGTCTCATCTTCACACATGCACTGCATTTTCATTTAGTATAATTTCTATCCGACCACCACTGCATCATTTTTTTACTCCCCCTGACTTGAAAGCACTCATCTCTGATGAGTGAAGACGATCGTACTCTTGGCGTAAGTCCGGGGTGAGTCTCTCGAGTTTCTCAGCAAAAATCCAAGTGTCGTCAGAAGCCGGGCGGACGAACCAATGAACCAGGTAGCGCAGAACCCTCTGACCGCCCATCGTCGTGAAGTCATGACCAATGATCTGTAAAGCATCTCCGACGTTCGTAGGTGACTGTCGAAGTGATGTATCTCCGTCTGAGACTAGTGCTGGTGGTATTGCCTACTGGGTGGTGTGGTCCTCTGAGCGGTGCTCAATCGTCCACGATTGCCTGGGCAAGGTGGGTACCGAGGTGCTAGAGGGGGGGGGGGGTAGGTCAACCTGTGGCTCAGGGGTATCTGGGGACAATGGGTCCACATACACTCGCTCCTCGTAGTAAGGAGTTAAATCTTCCACATTGAACACCCGGTGAATTCCCATTGCTGGTGGGATATCAACCTCATAAGCATTTGCACTACATTGTCGAGTAACTGTATCGGGGCCCATTTGATAGGCACTTTATTTTTTCGCTGCCCTCTGTGGGAGCCTCTCAGGTCGAAGGCGGATCATAACTTTGTCCCCAACGTTAAAAACTTGTTCCCTCCTGTGCAAGTCAGCTTGAGATTTATAAGTTTCATCACTGGCGGCGATCTTTCTTCGGACTGTCTCATCGAGTGCGTGTATATGCTGAATGATTGACTCGACAGACTCACTAGGTTGGGCCTCTAGTGGGACGTCAACCAAGTCGACGGGTTTCCTAGGCTCGTAACCTAAGATGACATGAAATGGACTAAGACGGGTGGTCCTATTGACCGAGCTATTGCTTGCAAACTCCGCGACGGGTTTCCATGGACTGGTGTTATCTCAAAGGAAGTACTGTCTTGACTTGCTTCATGATGCGGGCTACTCTGGATGCAAGCCTGCCGACAGTCTCATGGATATTAATCACAAGCCTGCGCTCATTTCTCAGACTCTGATCTACTCCTTCCAAACCCAGAGTATTATCGTCGTCTTGTAAGAAAACTGATATATCTCACTGTTACAAAACCTGATATATCTTTTGCTGTTGGGATTGTTAGTCGATTCATGCAGGAGCCACGTATCTCTCATCTCCAGGCAGTTGAGCGCTTTCTTCGATACTTGAAGACTGCTCATGGACTGGGACTTGTATACAAGCCCTCTTTGTCTCCCTTATCTCTGAGTGTTTATTGTGACGCTGATTATGCTGGTTCATTGGATGATCGACGTTCCACAAGTGGATACTGCACTTATTTTGGAGGACATCTCATTACATGGCGTAGAAAGAAATAGTCTGTTGTTGTCCGTTCATACGCTGGGGCCGAGTATCACTTGGCTTGAGGATCTGAGCTCACTTGGCTTGAGGGTCTCCTTGATGATTTAGGAGTCAAGCTTTCCGCACCGACCACCCTATTTTGCGACAGTCAGGCTGCCATACACATTGCCAAAAATCCTGTTTTCCATGAATGGACGAAGCACATTGAGGTTGATTGTCATTTCATTCAAGAAAATGTTAAATTAAAGAAGATAGAGTTAATGCATGTTCCAACTACCAGAGGGAATTTACGGTGGATCGGTGAAATGCATACGAGCAAGTTGCTGACATCCTCAGCAAGACCTTACCACGACCTCTGGACTCTCAGTTCTTGTACAAGCTCAGTGCCTACGATTTGTACGCTCCAGCTTGCAGGGTGTGTGTTGAATGATATATGTAAAAGGCTTATTAGTAAAAGCCCATTTAGCCTCTTAACTAGGATGTTTAGTCCCACATCTTGTAATAGGGATTTCTCTCTCTCTCTCCCTATATATTTGTACACACTTGTAATTTGACATTCAAGAAGTATATACAAGGTTTACTCAACTCTTCTATAGTTATTATCAAATCTGAGTGATGCATAACACATGTTCCAACAGGATGGACTCTAGATGACATGAAAAAAAGCGGGAGGAACTCCAAGTCTGTCAGCTTCAGCAGTTTGCGTACGTGAAAACTTTTATCTGTCACCTGTTCTCCAAATGATTTTTAATCTAATTAGCTTAAGTAGACATTACAAAATAAACCCTCACAAGGCTTTAAATCAAAACATACCATAAAGCTTAATAGAGTAGATCCCCGGAGCCCCATGACTCCCCAAATCCCGGCCCAATTTGCATAGTGGGTACTCCAAACCGCTTCTCCATACTCAAGCGTGAACTCCATAGCTCCGTCATCCCTCAAATCATTCCCAGGAGTGTTCTTTTAACCAAGGATTTTTGTTCCGAATCTCTATACATGGACCTCATCTTCACATTGAGCCAATGCACTTGGAAATTCGCCATGCATATATGAATGTCTCCCGGCAGGCATTTAATTCACATGTTTAAATTTTGCTGTGCTTGTGCATGCTTGCCATTTTTGTAGGGCCATCTTGTTTTTTTTAAAAATAAAATTGGGCCCGTCCTGGCTTATACAGTTTCTCTTTTATTTGAGTGTGTTTATGCACGCATAATTACATTCTGTAGGCATAGGGGATGGTGGCTATTGGAGCTGACTAGGAGTTTGAGATGTGAAGTTTGTGGAAATGTCTGCGCGTCATGGATGTGTATTATGTGGGATTGAGGATGTGTATTATGTGGGATTGAGCGTTATTGTGGTAATATTTTATGATATTGTTTCATTCCTCACAGGGTTTACTGAATTTTTAATATTTAATATATAATTAAAAAAAGGGTGTAGCTTGCAAGCAAAATAGCTTGATATATTTATGCAAAAAAAGAAAGGATGACAGTTAATGCGTGTTTTTCCTGTTTCTTTTATTATGGTTAAAATAGGTTAGATGGCATGAGAAACAGGCAGCTAAAGCTGTTAAGTGGATCAGTTGAGTTCCAAGCATTTTATTTGCACGGCTATGAAAACTTACTTTCCTTTTCTCTTATTTTTGGAACAAGGCAATTTCCAGGTACAAGCAGAATTGTTCAATGCAACAAGTCAAATTAAATAATCTAATCTTTTGTCTCTTACAAAAATGATTTTCCTGGAGCATTATGCTGCACTTAAAATTTTGAACAAACACCCATATAATTTTCTCTTAATTCCAGTTTGTAATTAAAAACACCCCTGTTTACTTTTCCTCATACAGGTTGGTGATCGTAAAATTCTGCTTGAAGTAGGCCCTAAAACCTGGACCCACATTTCCCAGCTACTGAAGTCTATTGTGGCAGCTCGGAACCCTTTGCTTCGGAAGTATATTATCAAGTTATCACAACGTATTGGGCTTATATGTTTGCCTCATCGTTCCATGTCATGGCGCTATATGGTTTGGAATTGCTTTATTAGTTCAACTTTTTGGCTCTTTATCTTTGTTTTCCATTTCCCCTCATTATCATCTCGAATAAATTCCTTTGAATATTTCTTAGATGTCACATGATTGTGATTCATATTCCATGGATGAGCACTGGTATTTAATGTTAAGTTTATGCTTGATGGGCGCACAACATTTTAACTCTTTGCAATTTTTCATGCTTTATTTTGATTGCTTTTTGCATCTCTTATGGAGCTCCAGTTTTGTATGTTGTATGGAAACTTTCCTTAATTTTAAGTACACTGAACGATTGTTTTGCGTACTGTTTTCACTGAAAGGCATGCTACTTGTGCAGGCAAAATCTAGTTTGCTCGGACAAAATATTCCTTTGAATGCAAAAGGAATAAGTTATCCCTTTAGCAATGCACAACAGGTCCATGCCAGTGACATGTCAACTGCAGAAATTTATGAAGAAGACAATATGGACGTTCCAGAAATTATGGAAGAAATAATTGAACTGCTACTCTCAGGTTTGAGAGATTCGGTATGGATAACATATCATCTTCCTTTTCTTCTGTACTAGTGGTTTTGAGGGCTATCAGTAATTGACATCTTACAGCTTTGGGCTTGCTCTATTCTAACTACTTATCTTTTACTTTTCTTCCTTGTAATCCTTGAAGTTGTGCTTGTTTTTAGTTTACCTTTTGTCTTCCGTTTTATTTGGAAGCTCTATTTCCTTATATATTAGTTTCTTGCTTACTTCTTAATCATCATGCTATTCTTTTGATTGCTCAAATTATTCATGTTGGAGCCATATTGAGGATATCCAGATGGGAAGAGCAGTGCTGAGAGTTCAAAGGCTTGAATCATCATTAAAATTGTAAACTAGCAGTTCTTTCTAATTTTGAGTTATATTTGAATTGGGTGAAGTCTACAATTTTGTATTCAGTTGTTGTATTCCATCCCTATAATCAGCAACATGCTATACATTACTCCTGCGCTGACGCATGGTAAGGTTCTAGACTATAAAGCACTGATACTTCTCTGAGGGTTACGTACACGTACCGGATACGTTTCTGATACCGGTACGTATCTGATACTCGGCAGATACGCCTACTACAATAGTCTGCGGATACAGTTGGACTTGGCAGATTGTAATTGGAATCTGATTTTCTAAACTAAATAAAAGGCTTCATGTATATAAGAAATTTTTTCTCTCGTAAATGCAATTAGCAGTGTTTGTTTATTGTAATTACAAACTATGCTTCATATTTAAGTTCTTTTATCATTAAAATTACGAAAAATCTGATTTAAATTTATTTATTTTTATTATTTATTATGTACTTGAGGATTAGATGCTTTAAATTGGTAGTGTTTATACTTATTTAATATGAATTTTTTTGCACTTTATATTCTCCATTTTTAAAAAGGGATGGCATATATATACATGGATAAACATGAATATATATAAAATTGCACCGTACCCAGAGCATACCCACATATGAATTTTTTATTTTGGCGTACCATCGTACCAAATACGTATCGTACCTGGTACCGGTACCTGTATCGGTGCTTCATAGGTCCTAGAGAGGCTAAGGGTATTTTCTATATGCAAACACACTTCCGACAATTGATCTTACTTGCTATAATTCTTTCTTTATAAATCAAAATATTAAATGAGTCACAATACATAAAGCAACAAACAAGGAAACTCAAGATGTCATATCCACAGACCATCACAATTTAGAGTCGATATCTGAGCAGAGTTTTCGAAGCATAACCCAACACAAAATAAAATACAATGAGTACCAAATTGAAATATGATAAAACATTCCTTCCATTAGCAAGTTAAAGATACATCAGAGTTTTATAAAATTTACAACTTAAACCCACTACGTCTACATAATATCTATTATACAATATACATATGACATAAACCCACTACAACTGATATAAGACAGACAACCATTCTATCTAATTGCATACATGACACTGTAGGTCCTCAGAAGTTTCTACATGCTTCTCGATTGCCTCTCCGATCCTTACAAATATCTTTAACATTACCTTTTAGTCCTCCATTCTCTTCCGCCTCTCTTCTTCGATCAGCTTCTTAACTGTATTCAGATTTTTGCAGGGACCCCAAAAATTTAGGACCACATAGAATTAGCCATAATTAAATGGCTAAGTGAGACGTTTACATCTTCAACCGCTGTATATGAAAACACAAATGATGAGTATCAATATGCTTTAAAGATTAGCAAGTAATAGTGGCTGTGTTTTTATAAGAAAAGTAGTGACAAGGAATACTAAACAGTAGCAATTACTGAATCAGTATAAAGAAACCATAACATTACTCAATTATCAGTTCATCATTTATCTGGTTTCGTAGTTCATCATTTCTTGCATCATTTCTTACCATTTATCAGATCACGTTCTATTTGTTTATTCATTTCATCAACAATGCTAAGGGTAGCTGTCATCTCAGTATCTATTGTTTTTGCCTAACATTTCTGAGTCATCATTAGCCAAGTCAGGACAATCGAACACGTAATATGCCTTTTGGCCCTCTACCTTAGCTTACAGTGGAAATAAAAGAAGAAAAAACTCACTATCAACACAATTGTTGACCGACGCCTGCAACTTAGGGTAACCCACTGTCAAGCGATCCAAGTCCGGCACAGGCTCCAACAGTGATGCCTTGCATTATAGTACTTTTGTTGACGATCGTACACAATTTTCATCTTCTGTTGGATAATACGAATTTTCTGTATTATCATTCTTTTATTCCTTAAACAGTTTCTTTTATCCATCATCTGCTCAGCTAAGCGGAGTCTGCACCTTCATCCATGCAAGACTTCAAACGGTGTCACTTGAATTATGAATTGATAACTATTGTTATAAGTAAATTCAATCATTGATAAATATTTTTTCCCACGAACCATTCAATTCAAGAATGACATTCGCCACAAATCTTTCAGCATTTAAATAGTTTGCTCTGATTGCGCATCTGTTTGCAGGTGGAATGTTGTACTATACAATAATTTCATTCCCAAATGCTTGTGTACAATCGTCCGAGTATTAGTTGTGAATCTCCCGTCTGTATCCAAAATAATTGTTCGGGGAAATCCATGCAACTTTACAACAACATCAATGTACAATTCAACTAATTTTTCAGTTGGTCCGCTTTGCTTCATTGCAATGAAGTACACACTCTTTGTTAAGCAATCTATAGTTACCTGGATGCCATTATTGCCTTGTTTGCTCCGCAACAAGCCAAAAATAAAATTCATTGCGATGTAATCTCATTTCCATTCTTGAATTGACAATGAATACAAATAATCACCTGGTTTCATATGCTCCGCCTTCACTACTTGTCAAGTATGACATTTTGCGATATATGTAATTACATATTTCTTCTTCTTGGCCCCCAAAAGTCTTACTTCAAATTGTGTGATACATTTGAGTTTGACCAGGATGAATTAAATAAGAAGTATTATGAGCTTCATACATAATATCCCTCCTTAAATTATCTGCATTAGGTACGCTAAGTCTTCCATTCATGAATATCACTCCATCCTTTTTTCGTGAAATTAGTTGATTCTCCTTTCTTGACCTCTTTAACAAGATCACAAAGAATGGGTCTTGCGACATAACGTTTTGATTTATGTCCTAAACTTGAGTATTGAATTTACATGTAATAAACTGGTCTTGCTTGTCTTCTTGGGTTTAAATGAGAAAAAATTCCATCTTGTGCAATTCATGAAGTAAGCTCTTGGAACTATTGGATTATTGCTAGTGTAGTTGTGCTTTTCCTACTTAACGACGTCAGCTACAATATTCACTTTGTTGTGGTGATTTGTTTATCCACATTATAATCCTCTATAAATTCCAACAAACTTTGTTGTCTGAGATTAATATCCTTATGTGTGAAAATGCACTTTAAACTTTTATGATCAGTAAATGCCTCACAATAAACCCTATATAAGTTTTGTTGCCATATATTAAAAGCAAACACAACGACTGCTAACTCTAAATCATGGGTTGGATAATTCTTCTCGGCATCTTTTAACTCTCTGGAAGCATACACAATAACCCTTCTCAGTTGCATTAATACACATGCTAAGCCCTTATACGATGCATCACTGTATATTTGAAATCCTTCAGTACCAGATGACATTACTAAAATAGGAGTAGTTATCAACTTTTCCTTCAATTTTCTAATGTATATTGACATTCTTCATCCCACTTTAAAGGTTCATTCTTCCTTGTTAATTGGGTTAATGATAGCGCTATCTTGGAAAAATCTTTAGCAAACCTCTGTAATAACCAGTCAATTCGAGAAAACTTCGAACTTCCATCACTTTCGTGGGTGGTGGCCACTTGATTAATAGCTTCAATCTTTTCAGGGTCCACTGACAATCCTTGTTCCTTTATAACATGCTCCAAAAACGACATCTCCTTCAACCAAAAGTCACACTTTGACAATTTAACATACAATTGGTAGTCCTTCAATGTCTGTAAATCCATCCGCAAATATTATTCACGCTCTTCTTTGGTCTTTGAATAAATCAAGATATTATCCATAAATACGATGACAAATCTATCTAGTTATTACTTGAATACTCGATGCCGGAGATCCATGAAAGTTGCTGAGACATTCATTAGTCTAATAGTCCTTGCAATAAATTCAAAATGCCAATACCTCGTGCTGAAAGCTGTTTTATAAATATCTTCCTCTTTGATTCTCAATTGATGATAACCCGATCTAAGATCAATTTTTGAAAATGCCTTCATTTACTAACAGATCAAATAGATCATCGACACGATAAAGAGGATATTTGTTCCTCACTATGAGTTTGTTCATCTTCATGTAATCAACACATAACTGTAGTGGTTGGTGGTCCCTGGCGAGGAAGGTAAAGGGGATGCTAGCTTTTGGATAATGAGTGTGTGTGTGTGTGGGGGGGTTGGTGGGTCAGTTGGATGTTGTTGCTGGTGGTTGCCAGATTGAAAATGAATAAAACTTGAAGGGTGGTGGTGGATGTTTACCGGAGGTGTCCCGAGAATGTTTCCCGGTTATTGCTAGAACTTGAAGGGTGGAAAGGGGAAGGGGTTGTTTTGGAGGTATATGCGAAGGGGAATATTTGGTGGCCGACCGGTGGTTGGGGGAGGGGGTGATTTTGGGCATTCCTGTTGGTGGTGTTGGGAGAGGGATGGTGGCTGCCGGCTGTAAGAGTGGCAGGGGATGGATTGTGGTAGGCTGGAGGATAAGGAGAGGCTCAGTTCTAGAGGGGAAGAGAGGGAAATGTTGGCCGACAACAAGGGGGTTGTTGGGAGGTCCATGCTTTATACCCGGGGGTTCCGACTTCAGCACCAAATGATCAAAAACAAGACTTATTTGCTTCAATTTTCAATACCCTCTATAAAGCCTCTGCTCCTATGTATAGAGTAGAGAGGGGAAACGAACGGTCATGATTCTCTGTTCGTTGCCTCTTTCAAATAAACAAAATTGCATTGGAAATAAAAAAAATGCAAAGAACGAAATTTTTTACGATCAACGAACCGCTCGAGATGAGCAGACCCGATCGTCACTGAGCCCGAGTTCTGTGTGAATATACCTTAACGGGCCATGCGACATGATCTCCATCTACTCTTCTGTCTCAAAATATTCATTTTTGAAGAATGGTGATGATCGTAATGCCGTCCTAGGCATTCTTGTCATGACGACGCCTAGGCGTCCAGGCGCCCGAATGTGTACAAGCGTTGAATTCCTTATCATAATTTTTTTTTTAAAAAAATTTGAATAGAAAACGGTTTTTATAAAAAACCGCTGTCTAAAGTATTAAAAAAAATATATATTTTGCTGTTTAAAAAAAAGAATTTTTTTAATACTTTAGAGAATGGTTTTTATAAAAAAGCCGTTGTCTAAAGTATTATATATTTTTTAAAATGACAAAATAAATAAATAAAATTTTTTGTACTTTAGACAACGGTTTTTAATTTTTATAAAAAACCGCTGTCAAAAGCATTTAAAAAAAGAATTTTCTTTTGCCGTTTAAATTTTTTCTTTTTTCTGTTTAATTTTTTTTATAATACTTTAGACAGCTGTTTTTATAAAAAAACGCTGTCTAAAGTATTAAATTTTTTTTTTCATTTTTTTAATATAAAAATCGCTGTCTAAACTATTAAAAAAATTTTCTTTGTTTTTTTATGTTTAATTTTTTTTTATAATAATTCAGACAACGGTTTAATAAAAACCGCTGTCTAACATATTAAATTTTATTTGCCGTTTTTTAAAAAACTAAAAATAAATATATACTTTTTTAAAAATACTTTAGACATCGGTTTTTTATAAAAACAGCTGTCTGAAGTGTTTAATTTTTTTTAAATATCTAGTTGTCGCCTTAACTTGCTCGCCTTATTGTCTCCTAGGCGTTCGCTTATCGCCTAAGCGTCCAGGCGTCCGACGCTAGCCTTGCTTCGTTCGCCTTGACGTCGCAACAAGAATGGTCCTAGGGCTGGGGAGAGTCTCTCAAGCTCTGTTGTGGAAATCCAAGTGCATTGATAAAAGTGCGGCCCCGTTAATGGACCAAGTATCTGACTCTATCTGGTGCTAATACAAGCTCGTGGGTCACGATCTCAGTGATGACGTCGAATGGTCTGGAGCCAGTGGATGATTAAATCGGTGCCGAAGGAAGTGGTACTGCTGCGGAAGAAGGTCAAACTATAGCTAGATCAGTGATGGCGTTGAATGGTCCGGTGCCCGTAGACAGTGAAACCTATATATGAGGATATGATATTGCTGTTGAAGAAGCCAAATCAGTCGGTGCTGAAGACTCGGGCTGCGGTGAGGTAGTCGGTGGAAGATGGAATTGTGGTTAGAGTTGTAGACAGAGGTTGAGACTGAGGAGCTGAGTTGATAGGAGGCGAATGATACATGTAGTTGTGTGGCTCAAAGAATGGAGTCAAATTCTCAATGTTGAATACACATGAAATTCCTATACTCTTCGGAATATCTAATTTGTATACATTTGTCTTAATTCTTTTGAGGATAATGTAAGAGCCCATTTGCTTAACATTTAATTTTTGAGCAGTTGTTTTAAAGAACCTCTTAGCATGTATACAGTGTAACGACCCGAAGTCCGCCAGAATTTAAATCTATATTCTGAGTGATTTTTCACAATTAAGTTAACGCATCAAATATAAAAAAAATAAAGCACGAGAATGGTATCAGGAGAAAGACAAGTAATTTTTTATTTTATTCAGGTAATATACATCATGTCTACCATAATAAAGGAAAAAAATACCAAACAGATAGTAGATCAAAAACACTAGCTAACCCATGGACGAACCACGTCTTCTCTCTGACTTCTATCTGCCTCCGCTTGTATCCTCCTAGCGGGCCTGGTATGCTGACGGTCTGATCTTAAAAAGAAAAAGCAACAATCAATTAGTTTAGAAAACTAAGTGAGTTCCTTACCTTTTCAACTGCACTGCAATCAGACAAGAAAGTCAACAGTAATCAACAGTTATTCAAATCTATATCAAATATGCATATATCTAAGCAAGAAAGGTAAGGTAAAACAGAAATATCTCTTCTTATTCTTTTCATTCTTAATGATTTCTGTAATCAATTCAGTTCGGGGTTCATATCAGTCGTTGATTCAAAATGCTGAGGGTCTATCTTATTTTCTTCAATATCTGAACCCGTCGGTCCATCACATCAATGTTCGCTTTAGTGTGCTCACACGCGCAAGACTTCCACGCCTACTAAATTGGACAAGTGTATATCAAATTCTATAGGAGTTCGACCCCTCCTACGAGGTGTTAGACTTCTACCCCCCTCACGAGGTGGAGTCTGTGGCTCCACTCCCCTCCTACAAGACCGACCTTTAGCATTTCGATACGTCGACGCGTTTTCGATTCCATGTTCTTTTCATATTCAATTCATATGCATTTTCAAAAATAGAAATTAAATATATCAATTTTCCCTCAGAGTTTCTATTGCTCGCTAATAGCTTTTTAGCGATTTCATCTTTTTCAAATTCATTTCATTGTTATTCACAGAAGTAGCTTGGAGTAAAAGAGTGCAAAACAAAAGATGCGGAATCAATGTATTAAGGACTCACCCTAAGTTTTCCTTTGCCCTTGTCCCTCGTAGGATTCTCGTCGCGTCTATCGCCGGACGTCCATCCTCTGCAGTATCAAAAATCATTTACTTTAGGGTTGCGCCGAAAATAAATACAAGCGGACTCCTAAGACGGCCACAACTACGACCTCTAGGAGTTGCCTAGAGAAGGACTCACTTAGGTGATTCAAAAAGAAAGCGTCACAATCAAATTGTAGTCATTACACTCTTCAATATCAGCCATTATACATTTATCAAATTGTCATGATGTCGCAACCAATTTTAGGTTTCAAATGCCCATAATGAAAACCTCAACTTGCTCCTACGAACAGCTCCAAGGGCTGCCATAATAGCTACGCCAAGGGCTGCGAATAACAACACAACCTCAAAGTTAATAACTGTCCAACATCAATAAAAGTGGCCAAGAAGAGCAGCCCCAAGGGCTGCCAACATAAATAAAAATTCCCAACTGAAAGCCCTAAGGTTGTCCCCAAATTTTTTTTGCGAATCAAGGCCAATCAGCCAACATCATAGTGAAAGAAATAAAGAGGGACAACAACCTACACATCCAAGCCCAAATCAAGTAAACCCTAGCCAAAAATCATAGAAAAACCCCAAATCTTAAAGCCCTAAATCTTTCCCTTCAATTTTGCAATAGAAACTCATAATTCAACAAGAATAAGTAGAGAAAGGAAAAGGAGCTCACTGTGAGGAAATCTGTCGGCTGCTGCAGTCCAAAAACACCGGCCAAAAACAGCAGAACCGCTGGGAAAATAGCGTGAGACAGCGGCATGCTCTCTCTCTCTCTCTTAGCCTCATCGGCCAAGTAGGAGCGACTACTAAGCAAGGGGATGGAAAATCGAAGAATCCTAAGCACACTTGCCCCCGTCAAAAGCTTCAGGCGGTGAGTAAATAATAAGGTATCGTGAAAGGGGAAGCTTGCTAAATATACGAGATAAGTCAATCCATCCACCGCTTTATGTCATAAAATAAAATAAATTGAAAGACCGGTCAAACCGGCCCACTATCAAAACAATACAAGTGATTCAACCAAGTTTACTTCAGCCACATCAAGTGGAAATCCAATTCAAATACTGCATTATTTAAACAAAACAAAACGAGCGTCGCATCATTTTCCAGAAAAGCTCGATCAATAATAATTAAATCATGCGACGTCGACATTGAATTTCTCGTTTTCATCATAGGGGATATTATTTAATTCTTTTCTTATCAAAATAAACAGATAATTTAAATCATATATATAGATTGAGTTCGGGTCTTACAAATTCCCCCCTCCTCATCAGAATTTTCGTCCTCGAAAATTCAATTAGCTTCCTGGTTCAAAAAGGAGGGAAATAAGTTCACCATCATATCTTCTCGTTCCCAAGTAGCGTCCTTGGCGGGGTGACCTCTCCACCAGACCTTGACAAAATCACATCGCGGTTCCAAAGATTTTTGCTTTGCCGATCAACAATATGATAAGGTTCAGTTGGACTCGATAAATCAGCTTCTATTTGTACGTCACTGGCGAAATGATCAGCTTTTGATCCAGAATATATCGTCGTAGTGCAGATATATGGACGACATCATGCAACTTCTGTAATTCAGCAGGTAGAGCTAGGCGATACACCACTTCGCCAATACGCTCGATAATCAGGAAATGACCAACAAACCTCGAACTCAGCTTCCCGATACGTCGCAACCGAGAAACATCTTTAAAAGGTTTAATTTTCAAGCACACTTGATTGCCAACGTTAAATTCCACTAGACGATGACAGACATTATAATATTTTTGTTGACGGTCTTGTGCAATTTTCATCCTTTGCTGAATAATATGAACTTTTTCTTTAATTTTATTTGTTCCCTTTTTCGAAAATAACTTCTCTCTATTTTCTTCCCAGCTCAAAGGAGTTCTGCATCACCGTCCATATAGCGCTTCAAATGGAGCCATTTGTATCGTTGCTTGGTAGCTATTATTATATGCAAATTCGGGCAACGACAATTATTTTTCCCATGAACCTTTCTAATCCCAAACTACCATTCGTAGTAAATTTTTAAGCATCTGAATAGTACGTTCGTATTGACCATCTGTTTGGGGGTGAAAAGCTGTACTGTAGAGGAGTCTTGTTCCCAGCCTTTTATGCACTCACCTCCACAAATCTGACGTAAAGCGACCATCTCGATCAGACACAATAGTCCGTGGAATTCCATGCAATTTCACAATTGTGCTAACATACAGTTCAACCAACTTCTCCGTCAGTCCACCCTGCTTTATTTGTATAAAGTGGGCACTTTTCCTCAAGCGATCAATAATGACTAGATTCCATCATTCCCTACTTTCTTGCGAGGCAAGCCAAACACAAAACCATTGCAACTTCATCCCATTTCCATTCAGGAATTGGAAGTGACCGGAGATAACCAGAAGGTATCAAATGCTCAGTCTTTACTATCTGACAAGTATGACATTAAACAATATACTTGGTCACATCCTGTTTCATTTTCGGCCACCAAAAATCTTGTTTCAGGTCGTGATACATTTTTGTTCGGCCTGGATGTATCGAATAAAATGTGTTATGTTCTTCGAATAGAATATCCCTTCGCAAATTATCCGCGTCAGCCACGCAAATTCTGTCATTCAGGAAAAGTAATGCATCCTTTTCAACAAATGCACTCGTTTCTCCCTTTTTCATTTTCGCCAACACACCCATCAGAAATGGATCTAGTGGTACTGCCTTTTGAATTCGCTCTTAGAGTGAATACTGGATCTGTATTTGGAATAATTGTGCTCTTCTTTCTACTTGCATTGTAATTACGCAAATTTTCATCTCTTGCATGTCGCGCAGAAATTTCTTGTTACATTGAGGAATCACTGATATTGCAGCTATACTCTTCCTGCTCAAGGTGTCTTCTACAACATTCGCTTTGCCAGAATGGTATTGAATGTTCACATCATAGTTTTTAATGAATTCCAACCATCTCCTCTATCGTAAATTAATCTTTCTGGTCAAAAATATATTTAAGACTTTTATTATCTGTAGAGGTTTCGTACCGCACCTCATATAAATAGTGTAGCCAAATTTTTAGCGCAAACACAACCGCCGCTAATTCCAAATCATGCGTTGGATAGTTATTTTCCGTATCCTTCAATTGCCTTGAAGCAAAGGAAATCACCTTTCCGCATTGCATCAATACGCATCCTAATTCTTTATAGGACGCATCACTATAAATCTGAAAACCATCCGATCCTTCAGGCATCACCAACACTGGAGCAGTTGTTAATCTTTCTTTTAGTGCTTCAAACGCTTGCTGGTAATCTTCTTCCCATTTGAATGACACGATCGTTCGAGTTAATTGTGTCAGGGGGAACACTCTCTTCGAAAAATCCTTGACGAATTTTTTATAATAACCAGCCAAGCCCAAGAATTTTCGCACTCCAGTTACAGATTTCGGTTGAGTCTAGTTCACAACTTCAATTTTTGTTGGATTAACTGACAAGCCTTCTGCATTAATTACGTGACCCAGAAATGCCACTTCTTTCAACCAAAAATCACACTTTGAAAATTTGACAAATAATTGCTGCTTTCTCAAAGTCTGCAACGTTAGACGCAAGTGCTTGACATGCTCTTCTTTCGACTTTGAATAAATCAAAATATCGTCGATGAAAACGATCACGAATTGATCGAGAAATGCTTGAAGACTCGATTCATCAACTCCATAAAAGCTGCAGGAGCATTCGTTAGACCAAACGAGATTACAACGAATTCAAAATGCCCATACCTGGTACTAAATGCTGTCTTGAAAATATTCTCTTCTTTAATTCTCAGGTGGTGGTATCCTGATCGAAGATCAATTTTTGAGACTACGTGTGCACCTACCAGCTGATCGAATAGATCATCAATATGAGGCAAATGATTTTTATTTTTCATCGTCAGCTTATTCAATTTGCGATAATCGACGCACAGACAGAGAGATTCATCTTTCTTTTTAACAAATAAAACTAGAGCTCCCCATGCTCCCCATGCTGAAGTGCTCGGTCGAATACAATTCTTATCTCACAGTTCTTGCAATTGCACTTTAAGTTCTGCCAATTCCTTAGGAGCCATTCGATACGGTGCCTTGGCTACCGGAGCAGCTCCTTCTGTCAATTTAATTTCAAATTCAATTTCTCTGGCTGGAGGCACACCGTGCAAATCTTCTGGAAATACATCCAAGTATTCCTGCACTACGGGCACAACCGTAATTTCTTTCTTCTCTTCTTTTGATTCTTTAATCATTACCAAAATCGCCTCATAGCCTTTTCGTACTTTCTTCAACGCTTTCATAGCCGAAATCATAGTTTTTGCGACTTTGTCCAGGCCTTTATACACAATTAAGCTTCCGTGTGGGCACTTAAACGCAACCTCTTGTCTTGCAGTTGATTACTGCTTCTCGATTCGAAAGCCAGTCCATACCGAGGTTAACATCATATTCAACAAACGGCAAAACTCCAACATCCGTTTCAATTTGTTTATCATTAAAGGACAACGAGACAATCGCTCGCTTTTGAGTCATCAGAATTGTATTATTCGGCAAAAGAACATTTAGAAGTTTTGCAACTTGATATTGTTGTGTACGAATAGAATCCAAAATATAGGACGAAATAAAAGATTGAATGACACCGGTATCAAAAAGGACTTTGATTACTCGATCATGGACATGCAACATACCTGTAACTACAGTATCTTCTTCTTTTGCCTCTTGCTGCCCGAGGTTGAAAGCTCGAGGTTGGAGTAACTTCTCATCTCTGTCCCCTTCAGCGGGAACCGATGCAATCGACTCCCCTTCCCTGGAAGTCCCAATGTGATATATCTTCTGTGAAGGTAAGGCTGAAGATCCCCTCGAACTCTCATCCCTTTGCAGCTTCAGACACTCTTTTTGTCAAGCCTCGACTGGAGACAGTGGAAGCAGACACCGGTCAAACATTCCCCTCTGTGCATCTTGCCACATCGGGCACACTTTATCGACATTGACTCGGATACTTGGGTGCTCACTGTAGATGCAGACTGTTGCGATTTCTTTTTCTTCCACGGGGCATCACCGGCTCTGCCCGATTTGTCCTGACTTGTACCTTCTTTAAATCTTTTCCTCATCTCTGACCTTCTCTGTCTTTTCTCACTATCCAGCTCGACCAATCGAGATTTCTCCACTAAAAGTGCATAATCTGTGATATCAAACGGAACCACAGAGGCGCGAATGCCATCCCGCAAGCCCTCCTGAAAATGCAGACATCGAGCTTCCTCGGTTGCCACTGCAGCCACTGCAGACTCTTCACAATAGGCTAAGTTGGAGAATTCTGCCTTGTACTGAAGTACGGAGAGGTTTCCTTGCACCAAACGCAAAATTTTTCCCTGGAGTTGCCTCTTCTCGGTTCTCGGCACGAACCATTTCGTAAATTCACGGATAAACTCTGTCCAAGTGATAGTCATCAAGCCTCTAGCAACAAACTTTCCTTTCATCAAGTTAACCCACCACCGCTTTGCTTCTCCTTCCAGCAGGAGATAACCAACTCCACTTTTCACTTTGCTAGACACCGCATTACCTTTAATATCGTCTCAATCCGCAGAATCCAGTCCTCTGTTTCAATCGGAAAAAGGTCACCTCGAAAGATTGACGGCTTTAGTCCATAAACTGCCTCATATCAATATCAAACAGACGAGGCTATTGTGGTTCTACCAGTGCTGGATGAGGCATAGCCGGCATAACTGGTGGCATTGCAGGAGGAGTGTCCTGGACCATCCTAATAGCTTCAGCGATGACTTGGGCAATGTCTGCAATTTGTAGTGGGGCAGATTGATGCCCACTATCGCTTTCTTCCGACATAGTTTCCCTGATACCTTCAGGATCTTCTCTAGCCTTTCGTAATCTGCGACTCGAGTATACGTGAAGAGACTCCTGGAACAAGACATGAGGGGTGTCAGTATATTACCATTACAGTTATTTATGTTCTCCATTCGGTACCCTCTGCGTCACACGCGTTGCGAAAAACCTCGCTCTGATACCACTTATTTGTAACGGCCCGAAGTTCGCCACAATTTAAATCTATATTCTGAGCGTTTTTTCACAATTAAGTTAACGCAGCAAATATAAAAAAAATAAAGCACGAGAATGGTACCGGGAGAAAGAAAACTTTTTATTTCATCCAGGTAATATACATCATGTCTACCATAATACAAGAAAAAAACAAATACTAAACAGATTGTAGATCAAAAATACTATCTAACCCGTGGATGAACCACGTCTTCTCTTTGACTTCGATCTGCCTCCGCTGGTATCCTCCTAGCGTGGTCTGGTATGCTGGCGGTCTGATCCTAAAAAGAAAAAGCAACAATAAATTAGTTTAGAAAAAGCAACAATCAATTGGCTGCCTTCCTCTTTTCTTAATAATGATATTCCTTATCATCTTTATTTTCCTTAGAAAGACTTGTTCATTCTTTCCCGCTCGTATTTTTAAATGCACAAGCTTTGTTGATAACTCTGTCCAAGGCCTTGATAAACTTGACCCAAAAATCATTAAAATTTATATATTTGGGAGGTTCATGAAGTCAGAAAGGCTACAAGTGTTCTTGTCCTACCCTCAGGAGATCTTTCCTTATGTCATGATGTCACATTCTTTGATTCCACGCCTTTGACAATATATTCTCACATCCTGCTTGTGAGTATGACTATGACCTCTCTTCCCAAATGACATTTGAATTTACTTATATGAGCTTCCTATTATCATTGAGGCCACCGTACACCATGATACTAATAGTGAATTTTTGGAGTAGCACACAAAGCGACCCTTGGTGATTCACACATTCTCGAATGGAGACATGTAAGGATGCTATAGTTGATACACCTGATCCATCTCTACTACCATCTGATCCCGTGTTGCTGGGGTCCTATCCCTTTATTGAGTTCCCAATCTCTCTTTGTAAAGGTAATCAAAATTTTACCCATTATCCTATTGCACAATATGTCTCTTATGACTCCATCTCCAAAATATCATACTTTTTAACTGCGTTGATTTTCATTTATGTTTCTAAGATTTTCAACAAACTTTATCTGATTTTGGATGGAAACAAGCAATTTTGGAAGAGATGACTCCATTGGATACTAATGGCACATGGGATTGGATGTGTTTACCCAGAGGAAAATCCACAGTTGGGTGCAGATGGGTATATGCTATTAAGATGAATTTAGAGGGGTTTGTTATGGGGAACCATCAGATGCACCTGGAGGGGTTCGCCGCAAGGCAAGACCCACGTACATGTATTCGCGCAGGAAGACTTGATCGGATCGCCAATCGGACTCCACGGTTGCATCCGGGACGTCGCCACGAGTCAAAAAACTATATTAGTTTATTTTTTTTTGAGTTTGTTTTGATGTATTTTAAGGGGCTAACCCACCGGCCAATCATAGCCGTTGATGGGGATGCCCTAGCTTGTCTTTTCTTATAAATAGAAGTGTTAGAGGCTGAATTGAATCATTGCATAATTTGGAGAAGAAGCTTTCCCGGATTCCAGCGATCCCTCCTCGGTGCCGACGCCGTGGAACCCTAGGTGACGACTCCTAGACCGCCAAACTCCTCCCCAAGGTACACCCTACCCCGACCATCGTCTTCCCCCTCTCCTCCTCCATATCCAGCCACCAAATCCCCCGAAAACCCCCTCCTTACAACCCCTCCAAATCACCATCAACCTGCTGCCCGATTACGCCCACTGTTCATTTCAAAAGCACTGTTCATTTATGAAATATACTGTTCATACAGTATAGTTTACTTCCCTCCCCTTCTGCTTTATGTTCCGCCGCCCTCTTGCCCAGAACAGGCCGCCGACCTGCTGCCAACCCTCCAGCCCCCTCATCGCCCTCTCCTCCTCAAAACCGATCCCCCTAAGGCCCGACCCGCCCTAGCTGGCCACTCCTCCCCCTTCCCCTTCGTGGATCCACTTCCCATCGCTCCGAAAACTCTTGATCTATTTTGATCTAGTGCTACCACCCTCCGATCCATCTTTTTCCTCCGTATTCCCCTTCCCGTAGCCCGGATCCACCGTAAAAATATCGGATCTATCCACCTACACTCGGATCCATCCCCTAGCGGCCGGATCTCGCCGTTTCCGGCCCGTACTCCCACTTTTCCACCGTGGGCAGCAACCTCGCCGTCACCGTGCCACAGAGGTTGCCTCCGATCGTTTGTCTTTGCATCCGACCCTTCAAATTCTCCAGTGCCTCGGTTCAGCCCTCTACGTTGTGAGTATTTGTTGTATTGTATTCTGTGACTTGACATTTTCATTTGGTATTTTATCATATTGTGATGAGATTATTGTTGGTTAGAAATTGATTCTTTCATGCTAACAATTACAGGAGGAATTATTCGCCGCGCGCTTGCTTAGGCCCTCCGAGCGGAGGAAGCCATTGCCAAATCGCTAAAAATTAATTACTTGTTTCTTTATCTCAATTATTTGCGTGACGTTATTACTTTCATTGCTTATGGTAATCGTCGTTGTCGACCGACGACCACCTTGCATGCAGCATAACATTAGTGTGTCACCCCTGCACCTGCACGTAGAATTGTAGTTTCCGAGCACCACTAGCCTACCCTAAATCATTTTGGTATCAGAGGCAAGGTCGCCATTTGCATGCTCCGTAGTGGTAGGAACTTTAGAGTAAACATGATAGATCCCCAGAACACCGACGACTGAGCGGCGAGCTCGAATTCGAGTGTCGCCTTTGCTGAGTTTCAACGCCTCATCCTAGACCGTTTTGACACCCTAGGAGCCCAGTTCGACGATGTGCGTCATGATCTCGCCGAGGTGAACCTTCGTTTAGACCACTTAGAGAATGTCAGGGACACTCCGACATAACGTGACGATTCACTTGAGGACGACCCTGACGTTCCTCCACGTTATGACCAGCGTCTGAGAGATGGTCAATCTCCGGTAGACCGCCACCGTCGTGATCCTCACCACCGAGCCCCAACCCCACCTGCCAGGCGAAATCTTGATCCGGTGCGTGAGAGGCCCTTACCTCCGCGTGATGAGTACCGTGTGCCGCGTAGACCTCAGACTGACCCCAGGGATCGAGTGCCCCCACTCGGTCACCGAGACCACCGCCGTGATGAGTATTATCCTCCAGGGCGGAGAGAGCGTGGTCCCCCACCCGCTCGACACGATTACGCTCAGGATGATTACCCTGAGGACTACCCTGATCCACAGAGAGGTGGCCACTACTTGTACATCACTCGTCGTATCCGTCTCGACGCCCCTTCGTTTGATGGTCTTCTAGATCCGAAAGCCTTCAACGGCTGGCTCTTGGACATGACCACTATTTCGAGTGGTACGACATGAGTGACGATCGTTGTGTCCGTTTTGCGAAGATGAAGTTGATCGGGCAGGCTTAGGTATTCTGGATCAGTGTTGCGAGAGCCTTAGAGTGGGATGGTTACTACCCCATCGCCAGATGGGATGAGATGAAGGAGTGACTGAAAGAGAAGTACTCCCCGCGTCATACCGAGATCAGCTATTCTAGCAGCTACAGAATTTACGGAAGGGGACACTTACCGTCACCGAGTACATGGCTCGCTTCGATGAGCTGATCGTCAGGAGTGACATTTCAGAGGAACCTATTGCCACTGCCTCCCGTTTCAAGGAGGGCCTTCGTTCCGACATTCGGAGAGAGCTGATTCGCCACCGCTTGGAGACTGTTGATCAGATATTCCAGCTCTCCCTCGAGTACGAGCAGTACCTCTGATCGTCTAGCATGAGGCAGTTCACTTCGCGGACTGATTCCTCGACTTTTAGGAAACCCGCTCCGCCCCAGACCACCCGGCTGCACCCTCACGTATCCCCGCGGATGAGAAGGGCAAAGCCATAGACACTGATGGCCAGCGATCTGGAGGCATTGTATGTTTTAGATGTTATGGCAGAGGACACGTGGCGGCGTAGTGCCCCACGCAGAGCCTGCTAGTTGAGGAAGAGGAGCAGGGTTTATAGGACGAAGAGGCCCCAAAGGAAGTTAAGGCCGCAGTTGAGGAAGGTTGGGAGAGTGACGCCGAGCGATCGTTAGAGGTGGCAGTGATTAGACGCCTCCTGCACGCCCCACGTGTGGATGAGGATTGGCGGCGCACTACCATCTTCTACACGTACTTTCCTAGTGCAGGCGGTCCCTGCAAGCTAGCTATTGATAGTGGGAGTTGCGTGAACATCGTAGCCCAGAAGGGGCTTGACCGTATGCTGGTGAAGGCCGAGCCTCACCCCCACCCATTCCATGTCGTCTGGGTAGACAAGACGGCGATCCAGGTCACCCAGCGTTGCTTAGTATCGATCACTATCGCGTCCTTTCAGGACAAGGTCTGGTGCAATGCCATTCCCATGGACGTCGCTCATGTGTTGCTCGGCCACCCCTGGATATTTAATCGCGACGTCACGTGCTTCGGTCGCTCGAACACATGTGTATTTTATGATAAGGGGCGGAAGATTACGTTGACGCCCATCCAGCCCCGAGATCGATCCAAGGGTGTGGTAGAGCCATCTGGAGCATGAGCGCCTCGCGACCACTGCATATTTTGAGGCGAGGTAAGTTCCTACGAGATAATACCGAGTCAAACGTCATATATGTAGTCTCCGCTACCCAGGTTACTGAGGACACCCCAGTTGACTACCCACCCGCGATGCGTCTTCTTTTAGGCGAGTTTGCGGACGTCATGCCAGACGAGCTCCCCGATGAGCTGCCTCCCCCACGGGACATTCAACATGCCATTGATTTAGTCCCGGGAGCCTCCCTCCTGAACCTGCCCCATTACCGTATGCACCCGGATGAGCACGCTGAGCTCAAACGGGAGGTTGAAGAGCTTCTTCGGAAGCAGTTCATTCGTGAGAGTATGAGTCCTTGTGCGGTCCCCGCCCTTCTTACCCCTAAGAAGGACGGTAGTTGGCGTATGTGCATCGATAGCCGCGCCATTAATAAAATCACGGTCAAGTATCGTTTCCCGACCCCACGACTCGATGACTTTCTGGATACTATGTTCGGTGCCTAGATCTTCTCCAAGATCGACCTCCGTAGTGGTACCATCAGATACGAGTTTGTGAGGGAGACGAGTGGAAGACCGCATTCAAGACCAAGGACGGTCTATATGAGTGGCTAGTTATGCCATTTGGGCTGTCCAATGCCCCGAGCACGTTTATGCGAGTTATGACGCAGGTGTTGCGGCCCTACATGGGCAAGTTTCTGGTGGTATACTTTGATGATATACTAGTCTATAGCCAGACTCAAGTTGCTCTCCTCGATCATCTGAGACTTCTCTTTGGCACCCTTCGCCAAGAAAAACTGTATGCGAACCTGAAGAAGTGCGCATTCCTCTCCGAGTCTGTCCATTTTTTGGGCTTTATTATATCCTCTACTGGAGTGTCCGTGGACTCTGAGAATGTCAAATCTATTTGAGATTGGCCTGTGCCTAAGAATATCCACGAGACTCGTAGCTTTCACGGGCTTGCCACCTTCTATAGGAGGTTTGTCCAGGGGTTCCGCACGATCATGACCCCCTTCACGAGCTGTCTCAAGAATGGAGAGTTTCAGTGGACCCCCGCATCCACTAGAGCCTTTGAGGAGATTAAGGAGAGGTTGACGACAGCTCCAGTCCTACGATTGCCGGATTTTAGCCTCGCTTTTGAGGTCGTCTGCGACGCATTCGGTATCGGTATAGGTGGCGTATTGAGTCAAGAGGGACACCCAGTTTCTTACTTTAGTGAGAAACTGAATGAGGCTAAGCAAAAGCACTCGAATTACGATCGAGAATTTTATGCAATAGTCCAGTCTCTGCGCTACTGGAGGCACTATCTCCTTCCCCGGGAGTTCGTGTTGTACTCCGACCACCATGCCCTCCGTTACCTGGACTCGCAACGCAAGTTGGGCCACCGACATGCGAAGTGGGTCGAATATCTGCAGGATTTCCATTATGTTCTCAAGTACCGCGCTGGTGTTGAGAACAAGCCGACTGATGCGTTGAGTCGCCGCGTATCCCTGTTGCAGACAATGACTGCGAGTGTCGAGGGACTTGAGAGGTTGATGCTCGAGTATCTGACGTGTCCTGATTTTGGCGAGTTTTACGCCGCCCTATCCCGAGACCCACCCGACCCTGTTGAGAGATATCAGATATATAAGGGATACTTGTACCGGGGTTCCCGTCTATGCATTCCCTAGACATCTTACCGAGATTATCTGATTGGGAATTGCACGCAGGCAGAGCCGCGAGCCACTTAGGGCGAGATAAATCCATCGCCATTGTTGAGGACCGTCTCTACTGGCCCGGCCTTAAGAAGGATGTAGCCCGAGTTGTGCGCCACTGTCGTATTTGTCAGACGACAAAGGACAATAAGCAGAACACCGGTCTTTATACGCCTTTACCTGTACCACACCGCCTTTGGGAGGACATTAACATGGACTTTGTTCTCGGACTTCCCCGCACCTTACAGAAACACGATTCTATCTTCGTGGTGGTTGATCGGTTTTCGAAGATGACACACTTCATTGCTTGCCGCAAGACGGCAGATGCGACTCACGTTGCATCCATATTCATGAGGGACGTCTTTCGATTGCATGGCCTGCCCAAGTCGATCGCGTCGGACCGCGATGTGAGGTTCATGAGTTACTTCTGGAAAACCCTGTGGCACAAGACTGACACTATCCTTAGGTTTTCCTCGGCATATCACCCGCAGACGGACAGACAGACTGAGATAGTGAATCGGAGTTTAGGAAATCTGTTGCGGTGTCTGGTAGGAGAGCATGTAGGCAGCTGAGACTTAAATTTACAGATAGCAGAGTTTGCCTACAATAGCTCAGTCAATAGGTCCACCGGGTTGAGTCCATTTCATGTAGTGTCAGGATATGACCCGAGGAAACCCATAGACCTCGTGCCGAGCCATTTAAAGTCCCGCCCTAGTGAGTCTGCTGAGTCATTTGCACAACACTTGCATGATTTGCATGAGTCGGTCCGCCGACGAATAATAATAAGCAATGAAAATTAGAAAGCCCATGCAGATAAGCGAAGGCGAGAACAAATATTTAACATAGGCGAGAAGGTAATGGCGCGAGTCCGCCCCGAGAGGCTCCCTTCGGGGCCTGCCAAGAAGTTAAGCGCGACGCGAATGGGTCCGTACTCCATTATTAGTCGTATTGGGACCAATGCCTGCTGACTTGACATCCCGACCAGTATGGGAATTCACCCTGTATTTAATGTTGAGGACCTGACTCCATACTATGAACCTCATGAGTATGTGGACCCGAGCAATGGAAATGCCCAGCCACCCCCGCCCCCACTGTCGCTACCATACCACCTTCACACATCACCACCGTCTGATGGCCATCCTAGTTCACCCACTGTTGCCACCCACCCACCTGGGAAGTCGCCCCCTTTGGTTCCACCGCAGGCACCGCCAATCGCACCAGGATCCACCTTCCGAGAGGCGAGAGATGAAAGCATCACGGAGATCAGATCCCACCAGTTTGTTCCCACCTCGGAAGGACCGCGTTGCCGCTACCTGGTACATTGGCGGGGCCGCCCTGACACTGAAGGCACCTGGATACTACCGACAGAGCTCGATCGGCTCGCCCCCGGACTTCGACCTCAGTACGATCATCTCAATTCATCGGAGATGAAGGCTTTTCAGTCCGGGGGAGTTGATGGGGAACCATCAGATGCACCTGGAGGGGTTCGCCGCAAGGCGGGACCCACGTACATGTATTCACGCAGGAAGACTTGATTGGATCGCCGATCGGACTCCGCGGTTGCGTCCGGGACGTCGCCGCGAGTCAAAAAACTATATTAGTTTATTTTTTTTGAGTTTGTTTTGATGTATTTTAAGGGGCTAACCCACCAGCCAATCATAACCGTTGATGGGGATGCCCTAGCTTGTCTTTTCTTATAAATAGGAGTGTTGGAGGCTGAACTAAATCATTGCAAAATTTGGAGAAGAAGCTTTCCCGAATTCCAGCGATCCCTCCCCGGTGCCGACGTCGTGGAACCCTAGGTGACGACTACTAGGCCGCCAAACTCCTCCCCAAGGTACACCCTACCCCCACCATCGTCTTCCCCCTCTCCTCCTCCATATCCAGCCACCAAATCCCCCGAAAGCCCCCTCCCTACAACCCCTCCAAATCACCATCAACCTGCTGCCCGATTACGCCCATTGTTCATTTCAACAACACTGTTCATTTATGAAATATAATGTTCATACAGTATAGTTTACTTCCCCCCCTTCTGTTTTCTGTTCCGCCGCCCTCTTGCCCAGAACAGGCCGCCGGCCTGCTGCCAGCCCTCCTGCCCCCTCACCACCCCTCTCCTCCTCAAAACCGACCCCCCCTAAGGCCCGACCTGCCCTAGCCGGCCACTCCTCCCCCTCCCCTTCGTGGATCCACTTCCCATCGCTCCGTAAACCCTAGATCTATTTTGATCTAGTGCTACCACCCTTTGATCCATCATTTTCCTCCGTATTCCCCTTCTCGTAGCCCGGATCCGCCGTAAAAATACCAGATCTATCCACCTACACTCGGATCCATCCCCTAGCGGCCGGATCTCGCCGTTTCCGGCCCGTACTCCCTCTTTTCCACCGTGGGCAGCCACTTCGCCGTCACCGTGCCACCGTGCCACCGTGGTCGCCTCCGATCGTTTGTCTTTGCATCCGGTCCTTCAAATTCTCCAGTGCCTCGGTCCAGCCCTCTACATTGTGAGCATTTGTGGTATTGTATTCTGTGACTTGACACTTTCATTTGGTATTTTATCATATTGTGCTGGGATTATTGTTGGTTAGAAATTGGTTCTTTCATACTAACAATTGCAGGAGGAATTATTCGCCGCACGCTTGCTTAGGCCCTCCGAGCGGAGCAAGCCATTGCCAAATTGCTAAAAATTAATTACTTGTTTCTTTATCTCAATTATTTGCGTGACGTTATTACTTTCATTGCTTATGGTAATCTTCGTTGTCGACCGACGACCATCTTGCATGTAGCATAGCATTAGTGTGTCACCCCTGCACCTGCACGTAGAATTGTAGTTTCCGAGCACCACTAACCTACCCTACATCAGTTTGTTACTTGACTGAAAGTTCGACTGGTTGCATAGGGCTACATCCAAACTTATGGAAAAGACTACGATGAAACATCTTCTCCCGTTTCTAAAATGACGTTATTCGAGATATATCGCTTGCTGTATCAATCATTGACCTCTCGCTTAGTTGGATTGTAACACCCACCTTGTTAAGCAATGTTTTAAATGCCCGACATACACTTGTGATATGAATCAAAGTAAGCAATAATAATAAAATTTGCGCAGTAACAGAAAGACAATAAAAGTAATTAAAGCATACAACATAAACAAGATATTGGAGCTAGGGTTAAAAGAATACCTCAATAACTGAGGCTTCATTTGGTTCGGCGGTGGCGGGTCGATCCAGCGGATGGAAACGGAGTGTTCGAACCGGAGGGGGGAGGTGGCTGCTCCAAACGGAGCTTTTTGGGGGCGTTTCTCAAGGGGGGCGGGTGGAAACGGAGCAAACGCCGCCGGAGGTTCATTTGTTTTTCCTCCTTCCGGCGGCGTTTGCTCAAAACGGAGCAACGAAACGCCCAAACAAATGGAGCCTGAATCACATAGTCAACTAGAGTAGTAAATTAAATCCAGTCAGAATATTAAAATCTAAAACAAAGTATGGTATAGATGAGTCCATAAATACTGAAGTGTCAAGCCAAAACAAACACAAAGTTCTACAAGTGAAGACACAACTAAAACTACATCAAATTTTTCGAAAGCTCATCATAAGCAAATCACCCAATTTGCAATTCCTGAAAGAAAAGATTGGAGACAGGATCAACCCACTAGCGAATAAGAAAGATTCTTCCCACCTGTGACACCAAAATAATACAATTAAAAACATGCATGAAGAATTTATGTATGCAATAATTGAAAATAATATACATGATTTCTAAAACAAGATATTATACTTTCCTTTACATGAAGGAAAACATAATTACATAAATTACGTGTTTAGGCACTTTTATTATGTCTTTGAGTTCTAATCTTAACCAACTCATTAACGTATTGAAATTCCTAAATTTAAAGTCCTTGCATATTAGTAGAGTGTTCAAGTTCATGTTCTTTTTGATTTGAAGCTTCATAATTTATTATGCACATCTTGCAATTTGTGTCCCTGATGGAAACTGAAAGTGCTCTGTTGTGTTTCTAGAATGGAACACAAATTCACATCGAACTAATTTCATGCGTGGAAAAATGGGTCATCAACCCCAATTTGAGGCTCACCTGATCTTCTGTTTCCTATGAGTATGATGGTGCGTGCCCATCAATAATTTTCAATATTTTCTAAATACTTATGTAGCAAGATTATTTACTAGTCACTTCAAGGTTTTTATGAGATTCATTATCTCATATGTTTATTATAATCAATTAAAAACAATGCAACAATTTGCACAAACTTGACATGAATTGCCTACCTACATGTAGGGTCTTATTATACAAATTTAATATCTAATATATTGAACATCATTTTAGCAACAAGAGAAATAGTTCCACCATAATTTAGTCCATAGGCTTGAACAAAATTTTTCGCCACTAAGCGAGTCTTATACCGAGCAGTAAACCATCTGGATTAGTTTCAACTGTATAAATCCATCTGCCTCCAACTACCGATTTACCGTTTGGTACTTAAACTAGATCCCAAGTCCTATTAACCACTAAAAACTTGCATTTCTATGATCATCAGATCCAAGGAAAAGGACCATGAGATTAGATACCATGTAACTTTGATAGAAGATAAATACCTTCAGCACCATGGAAAACTGACGACAGCAGGAGATTCAAATTACTCTTCTGTGCACGTACAATTTCGCTTGATGCCCTAGTATTGGTGGAGAGCACACACACGCACATTAATTTGGGCTGCTTGTGATATGGCTAAAACCCCTTTGCTCTGCTTTATTATCACTTGCCTTGCACAATGTTAGAGAGAAGGTATTCAGAACGAGACTCATTCTCATTGATGGTCCCCAAAAGGGCTTTAAATAGAGTTCATGCACATATGGTTCATTTAACCTGCTGCTATCCAAATTAGAAACATCACTGCAGTAGAATATCCTAGATATAAAAAATTGATCATTCTGTTTCAAAGAATAGTCTAACAGTGTACTTGATTTTTCATTACACTTTATGCTTGGATTTTTTCCATTGCAAATAGAATGAACGAACACTGCTTGATTGCATGTTGGTTTTGGGTACAAAATGTCACGGGTTCAAATCATGTGATTCATTTACTTATATGTAATAGAAATCTCCCGTCTCCAGTTATCCTGTTTCTTTTCCACTCTATCGTACTTCTACACGATCTCAGATCTTCTCAGTTAGTACCTAATTTGTTGTCTGTCACCAATTTCTTTAAGCTCATTCCATTTTCTTTCTATTAAACATCATCAACAACAACACTCAAGCCTTTATCCCACTATAGTGGGGTCTCCTATATGGATCCTTTGTCGCCATTGTGTCCTATCTTTTGTACAATCTAGCTTTTGCTCAATTTCTTTCTATTAAACATCATTATTATAATAAATAGTCCATGTTAACTTTTGTGTTCTAATTGTCCACTTGTCTTGAATAACATTGTTTTGTATTCTCTAGACTATTAATAACATTTTTTATTATTTACAATTTATTTTACATTAAGTTTAATGAAGACAGCTCTAGTCATTAGTTAGTATTGCATGGGGGTTACATTTGCTTTTTGCTAATAGCTTGACAAGGTGCTTGCAAGTTCCTGTTTCTTGTTAATTGCAAGAGCAGGTGTTTGGAGGCACAATTGCTATTTGAGATTTGCAATAGCCTGTGAGGCATCTAATTGTTATTAAATCTTGCAGAACACAATTGTGAGATGGTCTGCTGCAAAAGGTATTGGCCGAATTACTGCTTGCCTAACATCTTCCCTGGCAGAGGAGGTGTTGTCTTCTATATTAGACCTATTTTCCCCCAGTGAGGTATGCTGGAACCGGTGAAATCATAATCTTTATTGCAGAAGTGTATAATACTGGCTGTCTGCTCATACCATTTACCCTTAGAAAGCTATTCCCAAGAACATAATTTGTCCATTTAATATCTTCATTTTATTCCTTCACAATGCAATAGAAGTCATCATCTGATTGATGGTTTTGATTTTTGAAGGGAGATGGATCATGGCATGGAGGTTGCTTGGCTTTAGCAGAATTTGCTCGAAGAGGTTTATTGCTGCCAGTTAGTTTTCCTAAAGTAGTTCCTTTAATTATAAAGGTGAGTTTCATTTTTAAATGGTGTACATTTTATTCTGATTACCTCTTTTAATAAAGGGGTTCAACATTTTAGGAGGTGAGCCTTTTGGCATTGCATTTTCAGTTCTGATCTTTTTTATGATCCATGTAGCAGAGTTTTAATACATTAAGTTGATAGACAGTAGACGTTACGATCTTATATATAGTTAGTTTTTAAAACTTTGGCACTGTACTAAATTTTTATTTAATTTATTTGTTGAAACCAAAAACTCGGTCTCTGTGGAGTTCACCCTTGGGAAAGGGGTGATCGCACACTTCTCTCTCACGAGCCAAACGACTAAGGAAAAAGAATAAGGGACGGACCCAAGGGCTCAGCGTGGAGGTCCCATCACACACCCTGAAGACCTTAGAACGCTTCCCCTCCCTAGCCAAATGCCGAGCTAAGGATACCTCAGAAAGTGCAAGAAGACCTGGGCACAAGAAAAACATGCCTTCTGAGGTACCCCCTTGAGTCTATTTATAGATTTCTGAAAACGGCCTGCAAATAGCCAACTTCCGCTGTTCCAAACAGCTATGTGCAACCCAACTGGGTCTGCCAACAACGTAACTCCGCTGTTCCAACAGGCTATAGGCAGACCAACGGGGGAAAAATAGTAAAGATATATCATAAAAGGACTGAGCGAGTGGCCCTCTAAAACCTCCACTCGCCTGGGGCGACGAGTGCTCGATGGAGCTGGCACTCGCCGCTTCCACTCTCCTGGGGCGGCGAGTGCTTGATGGAACTGGCACTCGCCACCTCCCTACGGCCCTGGGCGAGTGCGGGCCAAAAGATTCCCCACTCGAAGGCGCGAGTGCTGCGCAAACCAGGCACTCGCTACCCCCTTATGTGCCAGGGCGAGACCCCTTTCGCATTCCCCAGGGTGGGATCCCTTCCGCCTATTCCACTCGCCTGACCAACTCAGCTGAGGGCCAGCTCAAAGTTGGGGTCCCGACCCCTAGGTTTCACTCAGCGAATACGGGGTTGTACACAATCCCTGCTCTTTGCGAGCTTTTGCAAAAGCTTGGAAAGAATCATCCAACCCCACGTGTTCAATGAGTGTCTGTTGTCCTGAAAAGGAATCTTTCGTGGGTCCCTCCACGGTTCTATATATATTCTCAACGGGGGGTTGAGGCTGCCTTGCCCCTTCTTGGCTTTTTCAGTTCTCGCCTCTATGGAGTTGTCGCTTTCCAAGAAAGCCATGGATCGCCTCAACGCTGTCCGTGCCAAGGATAAGTCCCGGGATCCTTCCCGAAGATGAAAAAGGCAAAGGTGGTCAGACACGATTCGACTAAAGAGGAGTCGGTCTCGCAGGAGCCTTCCAACTCCGGGATCCCTCTGGTAAGTCCACTCGCCTTCTACTGCTTGTTTGGGTAAAAAATGATGCTGACGCTCTGGTCGCAGATCCCGCCAAAAGAAAAAGAAGCTAGGGAAGCGAGTGCCGAGCGCACTCGCGCGTGATTGAAAATGATGAGGCGTCTCGCGAGGTCACTCCGCAGATCCAGACGCCGAAAACGGATACCTCTCTTCGGCAGAAATGTAAGCCTTCTTGCCTTTTGGCCCTTCATCCTATGGCTCACCCGCTTTTTCTTTGCAGCTCCCTCTTTTGGAAACACATGATTAGTTCTCGCGCCGAGATTCCCTGCCTGCCAAACGCCTGTGGATCCCGCCTCGGACCTTCGACCCCCACCGGATACCATAGCCGTCCTTCCTCCGCAGGTTAACACTTCTACGGCTGAACCAACAAGCTCCCCCCCCGGACTGGGAAAGGGAATATAACCTTCGACACTCCCTTCGAAGGACGACCCGACACTTCTCGCCGACCCTTCGACAAGGATGCGAGCGGTGGACCAGGTAACAAACCCTACTTACTTTCCACAAGGCGCAAGAATCAGTCGTACCTAAAAACACTTCGCGCAGGGTACCGCGAGATCTCTATTGATGTTGATATTGACGAGGAGGAGATCTCGCCTCTCCCTTCCCCGGATTCAATTGTCGAGTACTTAGGTGACCCGAAATACGTCGAGGGAATGAAGCGGCAGCTGGTGGAGGTACTCCGGAAGCAGTCTCTGTTGCTGCGCGAGATGGCCAACCGAATACAGGAGAACCAAGAGTCTGCCGAGAAGCGGCTCCTTAGCTTAGAGAACAGCTACACGCACTTGGTCGCCACCCTGGGGGGAGAAGCAGGCGGCGGGTCGGACTATCCCGGTCTTCATCTCGCGAGAGCCGAAGATCAGCTACACCTCGCTCAGCGAGAACTTCAAACCATGCGCTCTCTTTATTATACTTGCGCGATGCCCGTAGCGGGAAGAAGAGGCCGGGGACGGCAGTAATGGCCCCTGGTGGGCCTACCGACACTCGCCTTTCCGCTCTAGGTTTATTTTATTTGATCTATGTAATAATAATGACTGCTTGCCTTCATGCCGAGCACGAACGACAAACTGTGGGTGTATATTCTTTCGATCTCGCTTTATTTTCCAGCCGCTTATTCTCGTCGCCGCGTATTTTTTCTTTTGTTATTTTATGCTCAGATTAATGGTGCAAATGGGGGAGCGCGAGATCTCGAAAAAGGGCTATCCACACCTTTTCATGCCTAGGCCCTTTCTCGCCCAAAATCTCGTATAAATAGAATGCTTACCTACCGCATTAATCTTCTCTTTCAATAGCTTTTGCTCCCTTGCGACTTTTCCTTCTCTTGCACTCGCCTCTTGCACTCGCCTCTTAGTGAGATGACTGGGGAAGCCGAGGGACGGACCAAGTGCGCTGCGGCATTTGCCGACTACCCTTTTGTGATCTGCAGCCTGTCCAAAGAAGAGTACCACTCGCTGGTGAACCTTTACATCCCGCCAGACTTCACCGCGCGACATCCGGGAAGGGACGAGGCGATCAACCGCTTCTCTCCCTGTGAGCTCGCCATCCCTGCCGAGCACTTCGAAGTAGGGTTGAGCCTCCCCATCTGACCCAAAATCCGCCAGGCCCTCCGCTACTTTGGCGTGGTTCCCGCGCAACTCAAGCCTAACTTTATAGCGCTACTGGTCGCATTCGCCTGCTACCTGCGGTCAGAGCGAATGGAGTTCAGCCTCCCGGTCTTCCGCAAACTCTTTAACTTCCGCGCCAAAAGAGACGGAGTCGCCTTCTTCTCTGGCAACAACCTGAAGGAGAAGGGTCTCGCCAACAAAAGCCACAATTGGGTTGGGAAATTCGTTTTCATCTCTGGAGATTTCGGCAACCTCCCGCTCTCGCCGATCCAGCAGGAGGAATCCACATACCGCCCCTAGTCTCGGCGGGCATGAGGCCAAGCTCCACCAATACCTCCTCGGGAAGGATTTCGACGTTCCTTTCTTGAGGACGAACGTTGACAAGCTGCTTCCGATTCTCGCCGGGGAAGGTAGTTTTCGCACTCGCTACTTCAAGGATTGCGCGTTTTGGAAATTCCCTAATTGTTATCTGTGCAGGGGTGCGAGATATCCCTTTCAACCCTCCCTATGCTGCATTTTCTACTGAGAGAGCACGCGCTGAGGCTGCCGCTGCGGCCTGCCGAAGCCCGGTGAAGTTGGTGCCGGGATTAAGTGGCCAAAAGCGAAAGCCCGACTCTTCCCTTCCTCCGCCTCCTAAGAAGCAACAAATCACAGTTCTCGCCAAGGGCAAGGAGATCGCCTTGGATCTGTCGGCGAGTGCCGCTGGCGAGATCGCAGAGGACGAAGTAGAGGTGGTTGGCGGGACCTCGACAGCGAAAACGAGACCCATGCCCAAGGAGCACATGAACTTCGGCCTAGGCGAGAAGGTGCTGGATAATACCGACGAGGTTTTGCTGGTATGGGATCGGGAAGCCAACATGACTTCCGTCTCCACCGTGCTCCCCTCCTGGCTAGAGGGCGAGACGGTCTCAGGCCACGCCCACGCTCTCGCATTCGGCCTGTACGGGTGGGACAACACTGCTTACTATGGCGAGGCGCTTACGAAGTCACTCGCTTACTAGAGCTCGCGCGCTCAATTTCGTGCCATCGAACTTGCCCATATGTCGGCCCGCCGCGGCATCCGCCTCTCACGGCAGCTAGCGAATGTGAGCAAGGCGCGATCAAAGCTCAATAAACTAGTCATGACCCTGACGCGGGATCTGGCCACCGCCAAAAAGGATCTCGCTTTGCGAGAATCGGGGGTGGTAAGCCTTCTCTTTTCCGCCTTGGCTAGCGCACATTGTTTCTTTATTAACTTTTTACCGTGCCGCAGGATGCCCCGTTTGTTGCCGCAAAGGACACACGTATTGCCCAGCTTGAGGAGGAGAATCGTAGAATAAGGGCTCAGAACCAGCAATGAGTCGACTCGCTGATCCCTCCTCCCCTGGGCGAAAAGAAAGATGCTTTGCTGTACTCGCCACATGATATCATTCTAATGATGTAGGAGAATGCGATTGCGGCGACGAGGCATTCGCTCCAGGTGATGAAGCAGACCGGGTTCTTAAACAGTGATGGCGAGAAGGTGACGACCGAGATCCTAATCCCGGAGCTCTTCCTTCCCATTCCCGAGCCTGTAGACTGCGCTGCACGCACCGGTGAGAGCGAGAGCTCGGCATCATCGGTCTGAATCCCCTTATACTTCTTTTGTAATTTTCCTTTCTTTTGGGCTCCGCCCTTTATGACATGTAACTGTTTATTGATAATGGAAAAACGAAGTTTTGTTGCGGAAATAATCGTGCTTTGATCTCGCATGCTTAAACATGTCAAAATGCGTGTCTCGCACCTGTTCGCGATCACGATGTCCTGCTAGAACCCGTATGGACTTCTCGTCGCGCCAACCCCGTAAACCATTCTTTAATATTTCAATGTATATGGCTAGATCTCACATCGTTCTCGCCAAATAGGTCTACGTGCGCTGATAATTTTTCTACCTTGAACTTGTTGCCTAGGATAGATCTCGCGACATTCTTGTCCCCCAAGCTTATGCGTGAATAGGATACCTCTCGCGAGGACCAGTCTTGGCGAGATCCCCGTTTTGGCGAGATCTCGTTGAAGTCTGGGACTTCCAGACTTCTGGCTGTCATGAAGGATGTCCATCGAGGGTCCCGTTCGCGATCACGATGCCCTGTCAGCTAGATGAGAACCTGTCAGCGGGGGAAAACTCGGGACTGAGCTCCGGGGCGAGAATACTTTTCTTCGGCCAACCTCCGGGTGCTACCACCGGCCTAATCAGCTAGGTGAGAGCCTAACGGCGGGTGTCGAGCGTCAACCGGACTTAGCCCTCCAGGGTCATAACGATGTCACTCGAGGATCCCGGCCCTGCCAGCTAGGTGGAAGCCCGACAGCGGGAGCATCTCGGGACCTAACCCCAGTGCGAGAATACTTAACAACTTCCGGGTGCTACCACCGGCCCGATCAGCTAGGTGAGAGCCTGACGACGAGTGTTGAGCATCAACCAGGCTCAGCCCTCCAGGGTCATGACGACGTCACTCGAGGATCCCAACCCTGCCAGCTAGGTGGAAGCCTGACAGCGGGAGCATCTCTGGACCTAACCCCAGAGCGAGAATATTTTCCAACTTCCGGGCGCTGCCACCGACCCAATCAGCTAGGTGAGAGCCTGACGGCGGGTGTTGAGCATCAACCGGGCTCAGCCCTCCAGGGTCATAATGATGTCACTCGAGGATCCCGGCCCTGCCAGCTAGGTGGAAGTCTGGTAGCGGGAGCATCTCAGGACCTAACCCCAGAGCGAGAATATTTTCCAACTTCCGGGCGCTATCACCGATCCAATCAGCTAGGTGAGAGCCTGACGGCGGGTGTTGAGCATCAACCGGGCTCTGCCCTCCAGGGTCATAACGACGTCACTCGAGGATCCCAACCCTGCCAGCTAGGTGGAAGCCTGACAGAGGGAGCATCTCAGGACCTAACCCCAGAGCGAGAATACTTTCAGCCTTCCGGGCGCTACCACCGGCCCGATCAGGTAGGTGAGAGCCTGACGGCGGGTGTTGAACATCAACCGGGATCAGCCCTCCAGGGTCATAACGACGTTACTCGAGGATCCCGACCCTGCCATCTATGTGGAAGCCTGACAACGGGAGCATCTCGGGACCTAACCCCAGAGGGAGAATACTTTCCAACTTCCGGGCGCTACCACCGGCCCGATCAGCTAGGTGAGAGCCTGACGGCGGGTGTTGAGCATCAACTGGGCTCAGTTCTCCTGTGTCATAACGACGTCACTCGAGGATCACGGCTCTGCCAGCTAGGTGGAGGTCTGGCAGCAGGAGCATCTCAGGACCTAACCCCAGAGCGAGAATATTTTCTAACTTCCGGGCGCTACCACCGACCTAGTCAGCTAGGTGAGAGCCTGACGGCGGGTGTTGAGCATCAACCGGGCTCAGCCCTCCAGGGTCATAACGACGTCACTCGAGGATCCCGGCCCTGCCAGCTAGGTGGAAGCCTGGCAGCGGGAGTATCTCGGGATCTAACCCCGGAGCGAGAATATTTTCCAACTTCCGGGCGCTACCAGCGGCCCAATCAGCTAGGTGAGAGCCTGACGACGGGTGTTGAGCATCAACCGGGCTCAGCCCTCCGGGGTCATAATGACGTCACTTGAGGATCCCGACCTGTCCAGCTAGGTGGAAGTCTGACAACGGGAGCATCTCGGGACCTAACCCCAGAGCAAGAATATTCCTTTGGCCAATATCCGGCCCTGCCAGCTAGGTGGAAACCTGGCAGTGGGAGCATTTTAGGACTTAGTTTGATAAATACAACTTGTCACGAACTTGATCTGCAAAAGGTTGAAGCATCAAAAGATTTTACATATATTGAAGGAATGAGCGTACATATTCTCACAGATAGAAACGCTTCAAGTCATCACCACTTCAGGTGTGACTTAGGGTCTCGCCCTCCACATTTCGGAGACGATACCCCCCCGACCTTAGAGCTTCCTGGACAATTTTCCGGCCTTCCCAGTTGGGGTTGAGCTTCCCCACTGCGGCTGATCTTCCTGCCGCATCCACTTTCTTTAGGACCAAGTCCCCTTCCGCGAACTGTTTGACCATGATGTGCTTGTCAAAGTACTTAGCCATTCTCCGTTTCACCTCTTCCTGTCGGATGGCGGAGAGATCACGCAGCTCCTCCACCATGTCCAGGGAGAGCCGTAACTCCTCGTTTTCAGCTTGCCATTCTTCCCTGCCTTCTTCCGTCTCGACCACCCGAGGTGTCCGGACCTCGAATTCTATTGGAAGCACGACCTCGCATCCATGGGAGAGCTTGAAGGGGGTCTCCCTCGTGGCCGTGTTGGGAGTGGTTCTAATGGCCCAAAGAACTGAAGGAAGCTGCTCCATCCAGCTACCCTTCAAATTCTCCACCTTCTTCTTGAGGAGGTTGACGATGATTTTGTTCTCCGCCTCCACCTGCCCGTTGCTCCTGGGATGGTGGACCGACACGAATCTGAGATCGATCCCGAGCTGCCCACAGAAATTGATGAACTCGGTGCTGGCGAACTGAGGCCCATTGTCCGTGACATGGCCTGGGCAGGCTGTGTTGGCAGATGATCTCCCCCCCAAACGAAGTTTCTGATTACCTGGGAGGTCACCTTGCCTAGCGCCTTCACTTCCAACCACTTAGAAAAATTGTCGACCATAACAAGCAAGAACCTCCTTTGTCCGCTGGCTTGGGGGAAAAGTCCTACCAAATCCACCCCCCAAATGGTGAAGGGCCAGGGGCCGTGATACTCCTGAGCCGCTGAGCTGGTTGGAGTTGAAGGGGGGAAAACAGCTGGCACTTGTGGTATTTCCTTGTGAACTCCGCAGCTTCCTGACTTAGGGTCGGCCAGAAGTACCCCTGTCGGACTATCCTCCCTTTCAAGGTTCTGCTTCCCGAATGACTTCCACACTCCCCTGAATGCACCTCCTCTAGAATCCTCTGGACCTCCCTCTCGGCCACGCAACGTGCCAACATCTCCGAAAGAGTCTTCCTATATAATTGCCCTTTGCGCAAGAGATAATATGCTGATTTGTGCTTGAACTTCTTCTTATCTATTCCTTCCGGGAACTCCCCTGTGGACAAGAATGTTGCGAATGGATCCATCCACGAGGGGTGCTGGTCCACCTGCATCAGTTCTCCCTCTTGGATGGACGGACGGAACAAGTCAGTGATGGTACCCCTCACCCGGGGACCATGCTTGGCTAGCTGATCAATCTGCCCATTCTCTTCCCGCGACACATGTAGGATGGAGAAGGTCTGGAACGTGCCGATGACCCCCTTCACCTTTGCAAGTACAACTGGAGAGTAGGTTCCCTTACCTCAAACTCCCCATTGATCTGGGAGGCCATCACCATGGAGTCAGTGAGGACCTCCACATCATGCACCCCCAGCTCCCTGGTTAGGTGCAATCCTGCTATCACGGTCTCGTACTCGGCTTGATTGTTTGTGATGAGGAAGTGCACCACCACCGTTTGCTCGATCCTCGTTCCATGGGGGCTCTCCAAGATCACCCCCACTCCCAAGGAATGTTTTCCCGACGCGCCGTCCACCATCACCTTCCAGGGAACCGAACGAGTGAGTTCTTCCTCCGCCACTTCGACCATATAATCTGCGAGGAAGTCGGCCATTGCCTGGGCCTTGATCGAGAGGCGAGGGACAAAGGAGATATTGAACTCACTCAACTCCACCGACCATTTTGCCAACCTTCCTGCACTCAGATGGAGTGTGCCTGGAAATAGGGTCGGATCCTCCGAGCCGAGATGACCAGAGCAAATGCCAGCTTTTCCAAGATGGGATAACGGAGCTCTGCCTTCCTCAGGACCCGACTTACGTAGTATATGGGCAGCTGCCTCTTCCCCTCTTCCCGAACCAGGACGGAGCTCAGGGCCTCCGCTCCGACCCTGAGATATAAGGATAGGTCCTCCCCTTCCTTCAGCCCTTGGAGTAGGGGGGCCTGAGTTAACTGCTTCTTCAAGGACTGGAACGCCGCCTCACATTCCTTAGTCCATTCAAACTTTTTGCCTCCCCTCAATGCTTTGAAGAAGGGAGAACACTTCTCCCCAGCCCGAGAAAGGAACCTGCTTAGCCCTGCCAACTTTCCCGTCAACTGCTGGACCTCCTTAGCGTTCTGAGGCGACCCCAACTCCATGATCGCTTTGACTTTGTCAGGATTTGGCTCCACCCCTGCGGGGGTGAGAAGATGGCCCAAGAACTTGTCCATGCTGGCCCCGAAAACACATTTCAAGAGGTTCAGTCTCATCTTGTACCTCCGGAGGGTGCCAAAGGTCTCCTCCAGATCCTTGAGGTGGGACTCCACCTCCCGGCTCTTGATCATCAGATCATCTACGTACACCTCCAGGTTCCTCCCCTTTTGCTCCTGGAAGACCCGGTCCATCATCTTTTGGTATGTCGCCCCTGCATTTTTCAACCCAAATGACATCATCTTGTAGCAGTAACACCCATCCCCAGTGATGAAGGAGACATCTTTTACATCGGGGGGGGGGGGTGCATCCTGATTTGATGATAACCTGAAAAAACATCTAAGAAACTCATTACAGGAAAACCGACGACTGAGTCAACCAGCGCGTCGATTTAAGGCAAGGGGTAACAATCCTCGGGACACGATTTATTAAGTAAGGAAAAATCAACACACATTGTCCACCGGCCGTCTCCTTTTTTAACCATTATTACATTGGAGACCCAGCTGGGGTATTGAATTTCGGATACAAAGCCAGCCTTCAGGAGTTTGGCCACCTCCTCCCTGATGGGCTCGACCAGCTTGTCCGCGATGAACCTCTTCTTCTGCTGGATGGGGCAAGCCTCTGGATCCAAATTGAGGCGGTGGCAGGCGACGCCCGCATCGATCCCTGACATTCTGCCACGCTCCAAGCGAAGATGTCCACGTTCTTCTAGATGCATGCCAGCATCCTCTCCTGGTCCATCGAGGTCCCCCCCCCCCCCCCCCCCCCCCCCCCCCCCCGCTGATGCGCACCTTCTCCACCTTCCCCCCCAGGGTGAGAACTTCCATCTCCACCACCTCTTCCGCAACCTCCAGATGAGACTGCTCTTCCCATCCTCCAACGTCCCCCCCTCCTGGGACAAGGACCTCCTCCTCAGCTTCCTCCACGGCCATTGCCTCGGCCAGCTTCTCCTGGACCTCCACCACCCCCACTTGGGCGCAATTCTCTTCCACTTCCATTTCCGCTCTCCCTGCCTCTTGCTCCGCCACCTCCATCCTCCGTTCCATCTCCTCGACCCCCTCCTGCCAAGAAATGGAGTTCACCGCGGTGACGTAGCACTCCCTCACCACCTTGGGGTCTCCTCGGACCCGGACTTGGATCCCCTCAGCGTTGAACTTCAGGCATTGGTGGAAAGAAGAGGGGACGCAACGGAAGGCGTTGATGAGAGGCCGTCCGAAGATGACGGTGTAACTACTGGGGGCGTCCACGATGACGAATCTACAGTTTCGTGACTGCCCCCCAGAGTGACATGGAACCCCACTCCTCTTTCCACCTCCTTCCTCTCCTCGGAGAACCCAAACAAAGGCCCGTCCGAGGCAAACACCCTCTTGGCATCCACTTTCATCGCATCAAACACATTTTTGAAGACGACGTTGACCGAACTCCCGTTGTCAATGAGGATCCTGGAGACAGTAAACCCTTCGATCGCGGTCTGAATGACCAACGCGTTGCAGAAGGGATCCTCATAATCTGGCATGTCGCTCCTAGAGAAGGTGATCTTCTCCTCCGGGGGTGGGGTCTGGGATGTGGAGCCAACGCTGTAAGACCCGAACGTATATATATATTTTCACAATATAAAAACTATGTAAATAATCCCCGATGATGAAAACATGATTTCAGTGCCGATTCGATGTCACACGTTAGTTTTGATGTTCGGATTTTCTGATTGATTTTGCGACAGTCATTTTGTTTTTTTGGATTGTCTTGAGTTCGCCGGATGTTATATAGAGTGGGTTTGGTTTGGAAATGAGGGGCCGGATGCGTATATGAAATGTTTAACCTTGTATTGACCAGTTCCCGGTTCAATTTGACCTGCTGAACCGGGACTTAAGCAGTGGCCTTCTATTTATGCGGTTTGCCTTGCCTGCGGGAGACTTATCCGTCTTCGTTTCCTGGATTTTCGCCGCTGTATTCCTTTCTTGCCGTGCTCGCCGCTGAGGAGTCCTACTCCGGCCGCCGTGAGTAAGACTTTCTGCTGCACTTGCCTTGCTCTTCCTTCTCCGTGGTGTTGGTTCCCGGTTCGGCTTACTCGTTTACCGGATATCCTCTTGGCCGACAAGTGTAGACCTAGACCCCACTGTAAGCCCTCTCATTATCTTTTCTTGTCATCTCCTTGTGGATTTTCGTTTTGTGTCAAGAAAAGTTAGGGCTTTCGTGGGGGCTAACTTCTACGACTCCTGGTTAGGGTTTCCCTATTTCGGGTTAAGGGAGAGTTGTTTTGGGGCCGATCCATCTTGTCCGGTTGTTGTTTGTGCTGGCCGGATGTGTGCTTGGTGGGTTGTTTGTGTTGGTCGGTTGTGTATTGTGGGTGTTTGTGCTGCCCGACTGCTGTGTTTGGGTGTTACTTATGCTGACCAGTGGTCTTAGATGGAATTGACACTTTCATTAGCAGCAAGTCACAGCCCTTGACGTCGCCATGGTGACAACTCTTGAGGCTGTCTGTTGGGGCACTTTAGTGTGCATATGAAACCTTTGTTGATCGAATGTTGTGCTTTTATTTTGAGTCACCCACGCTAGTCCTTCCCTAGACAACAAAGGTTGTAGTTGTGACCGTCGTAGGAGCCTGCTCGTAACTATTTTTGGCGCAACCCTAAAGTAAATGATATTTTGATAGGATGGCGTCCGACGATAGGCGCAATGTGAATCCTTCGAGGGACAAGGGCAAAGGAAAAGCTGGGGTGAGTTCTTACCGCTTTTTCCTCTTTTCTATGAATTGTTAGCTCGTTATGTTGATATACTTGCTATCACTAAAAATATAATCGCCGAACACGCTAACGTGGCTTAGCGGACATAGAACTCTGAGGGAAAACAAATACAAATAATTTTCATATTTTGAATTGAATTGAATGAACTGAAATGAATTGAAGAAAATTATTTGGAAATGAAATAAGTTGAAATCGAGAACGCGTCGACGCACCGAAATGCTAAGGGTCGGCCGAGTAGGAGGGGATGCTTCAGACTCCTACACCTCGTGAAAGGGGTAGAACTCTCACACCTCGTAGGAGGGGTCGAACTCCTACTGAATATGATAAGAATCCAATTTAGGAGGCGTTGAAGCCTGCTGCGCTTGTGAGCGCCCTAAAGCGGATATTGATATGAAAGGTTGATGGACCCAGATGTTTGAAAAATTGAATGACCCTCAACATTTTGAGAAATGAATCACGAATGAACGAACTTCGATATAGAATGAACGAAATATGATTTGATATCAGATATAGAATTGTTGATTATACCTGTTTCCTAGCTTAGAAACATGATCATACTGATATAGATATGATTGTTGCTGACTCTCTTGTCTGCTTTCAGTGCGAAGCTATATATAAGGGTAAGGAATTCACTTAGTTTTCAAAATTAATTGGTTCCTGATTTATCTTATAGGAACCGAGCACCAGCGTACCAGACCCCGCTAGACGGACTCAGGCAGAGGCAGATAGAAGACCAGTCGAAGACGTGGCTCGTCCACGGGTTAACATATGTGTCTACTTTTTTGTACATGTTTTAGATGTTTAATACATGTAGACACTTATGTACTAGTACTTTCGTTGGACAATATGTATATTCTGTATAATAGTGAGATGTGGTTTTATGTTTTCACCTGGTACACATTATAACTGCTGCGCATATACTTGTGATAAATCTTCTCGAAATGAATATTTAAATTGTGACGGATTTTGGGCCGTTACATTTAAGTGGTATCAGAGGACGGTTTCTCGTGGTGCGTGTAATGCAGAAAGTACCAGAATGAAACATAATTCACAGCGATGAGATTCGAATATTCGAATATACTGAACTGTTTCATGTTGACCCTCAGGAAACGTTTCAAGTGTATTCGAGCCGCAGGATGTGTGAGACTCTTGATGAACCTGAGGTCTCCAGGGACTCCAGGTCTGAGGAAAGTGTGAGTGGGCAACTGTCTTCCTTAATGCATATCGCTGATATTGCCCAAGCCATCGCCAAAGAAATTAGGATGGTTCGGGACACCCCTCCAGCTGTGCCTCCTCCTGTCGTACCCTCGGTTGTGCCAGCTGTGCCTCCTCCAACATTTGTGGAACCGCAACAACCTCGCCTGATTGATATTGATATAAAGCAATTCCTAGAATTGAAACCGCCGACTTTTCGCGGTGGTTTGTCCCCGATCTAGACGGAAGACTGATTTTACGGATTGAGACGATATTTGATATTATGCGGTGTCCAGCAGAGAGGAAAGCGGAGTTGGTTGTTTTCCTTCTGGAGGGAGAGGCTAAGCGATGGTGGGTGAACTTAATGAATGGAAAGTTTCAGACTCGAGGTTTGGCGAACGTGACTTGGACAGAGTTTGTTCGCGAGTTTACAAAATGGTTTGTGCCGCGGACAGAGAAGAGGCAACTGCAGGATATGTTTTTGCACTTGGTGCAAGGAAATCGCTCTGTCCTGCAATACGAAACGGAATTCTCCAGTTTAGCATATTATGTAGAGTCCGCAGTGGCAACAGAGGAAGCTCGATGTTTACTGTTCCAGGAAGGGTTGCGGGATGATATTCGCGCTTCAGTGGTTCCGTTTGATATTACAGAGTATGTGCTATTGGTGGAGAAGTTTCGATTAGTCGAGCTGGACAATGAAAAGAGACAGAGGAGGATGGAGATGCGAAAGAGGTTCAAAGAAGGTGCTAGCCAGGATAAATCGGGCAGAACAGGTGAATCCCCGTGGAAAAAAAGAAGAAACAACAACAAGCGACATCGACAGTGAGCACCCAAGTGTCCCAATCAACGTCGACAAAGTGCGTCAAGTGTGGCAAGATGCACAAAGGGGAATGCTTGACCGGAGTCTGCTTTTACTGTCGCCAACCGGACCATCGTCGAAAAGATTGTCCAAAGCTGCAAATGGATGAAAGTTTGAGGGGAGCCCCAGCTTTGCCGACTCAGAAGATGTATCACACTGGGACTTCCAAGGATTGGGAGTTGATTGCATCGGTACCCGCTGAAGGTGCCAGAGATGAGAGGCTAATTCATGCCCGAGCTTTTAATCTCGGTCAGCAAGAAGCGAAAGCAGACGATACTGTTGTGACAGGTATGCTGCATGTTCATGATCAAGTACTGAAAGTTTTATTTGATATAGACGCTAGTCACTCTTTTATTTCATCATATATTTTCGATACAATTTATACGCGACCATATCAAATTGCAAAGCCATTGAACGTATTGCTACCGAATAATACGGTTCTGATGACGCAAGAGCGAGCCGTGGTTTTGTTGTCTTTTAACGATAAACAAATTGAAGACGATGTGCAGTTCTATCACTTGTTAAGTATGATGTTATCCTCGGTATGGACGGCTATCAGATAAAGAAGCCGTTATTAACTGTAAAACGAAAGAAGTAGCATTCAAATTCCCAGATGCTTGAGAAAATAACGAAAGTCCTGCATATATTTGACTCACTTCGCATGCCGGTTTCTCAGCTTGCGTTGCGAGTCGAGGTAGCGTAGGGCCTGATAGTCGGAATATAACACAAACTCCCGGGGAAGGAAATAGTGTCTCCAGTAACGCAGAGACTTGACTATGGCCTAAAATTCCCGATCATAATTCGAGTATTTCTGCTTAGCTTCATTCAACTTCTCACTAAAGTAAGAAACTGGATGTCCCTCCTGACTCAATACGCCACCAATCTCAACACCTGACGCGTCGCGTGCGACCTCAAAGGTGTGGCTAAAATCCGGCAATCTTAGGACAGGAGCCGTCGTCAATCTCTCAATTTCTTCGAAGGCTCTAGTGGCTGCGGGGGTCCACTGAAACTCTCCCTTCTTGAGACAGCTCGTGAAGGGAGCCATGATCGTATCGAACCCCTGGACAAATCTCCTATAGAAGGTGACAAGTCCGTGAAAGCTACGTGCGTCGTGAATATTCGCAGACACAGACCAATCTCGAATGGATTTGACCTTCTCGGGATTTACGGATACTCCAGTAGACAATATAATAAATCCCAGAAAGTGAACAGACTCGGAAAAGAACGAACATTTCTTCAGATTCACATACAGTTTCTCTTGGCGGAGAGTGCCAAAGAGAAGTCTCAGATGATCGAGATTGTAACAACCCGATTTTTTTAATATATGAGGTATAATAATAATAATAACCCTAATTTCCCCTCTCATTTAACCCGAGTCCCCCCCTCGTTTCTTTATTTCCCGTATCCCGCAAACCCGTCGACCCAGGGTTCTCCCGATTCCGCCTTCTGCGCCCCGCCCTCCCCGCCGATACCTTCTCCTCCTCCCGTGATGGCCGTTTCTGCCTCCGCTTGGCTTCACCGTCTCCTTCTGCACCCTCTATTACTCTGGCCGACGGGAAATCAGCCTCCTCCGGCGTCCTCTAGGGGCGACTGTCCGCATCTTCAAGGCATCCATCTCTTTCTCCTCCAAGGGGTTGGCAACCACTGTCTCTCCCTCCGGCGGCCTCTCTCGCTCCGTTTGGGCTGGTGCTTGCGAGAGGGACGACTAGGGTTTCCTCATCTATCCTCCTTGGGCCGGGATTTGGCTTCTCTTGGGTAAGTAAACTCATCTTGCCTCTTAAGTTCAGTTTTCTCTTAATTATTTTGCTAATTTTCGCGCCCCAGTCGATGTAATCACGTCGATCCAACGCGTGTTTGTCGTATATTCGACTAATCCAGTCTTGTTTGTGTTTTCCGGTGCATCTCCTCGGATCTAGGTGGTGGATCGCTCCAATCCCTCTCCGAATTAGGGCTTTTCACATCCAAACGCCGCCAAATCTCCAATCCCTTGCGGTAGCCTCTTCTTCCCTCACTCTTGAGGGAGGTAAATTTCTAACACCTCATGTTGTGTAGTGCGATTGTCAAACACATACGCAAGCGTAGAAATCTTGTTAATTGAAATTTGAAATACATTTTTGATCTTGAACAGGTTTAGCTAGAGCTTTTAACTTCTCTTGCGCCATTTAGCTATCGCTAGCGTTTTCAACGTCACCTTAAGGCAAGTAGAGAACTCCCTCTCACTTGCAAACTTGAGATTTAACCTTGCTACCTGTTCCTTATGGTTCCGTTACAAATGTTATTTTTTTTGTGTTTTTGCAAACCTCTGAACCCTCATAATATTGTCATAAAATAATATGATAAATAATTACCTAAGTATGAAACTCGAAAACAAATCCGTAGTTGTAAGCAAATCCTTGAACTGTAGCGTCTAATTGAGCATCCGTCTGCCGCCATGGTCACGACAAGCACGATTACTTTTCCGACAAGACTTGCACACAGATCTGATCGTGAACCATATGCACCCGCTATAACACCTACACCCTTCATCGATCACGACTTACAACATATTATATGAATAATTTTAGGCTATATCTCGGGGTAGGCTATCATTTCAGAAATGTCTGTTTGACTTAGATGTTGATATGTTTGCTAGTTTTGTTCAAGGTATATCAGTGTTCGACTATGGCTGTTTGTTTTGCTCACAATTTAATTGATTAATTTGCTCATGGTTTAATTCTTATGTTCTGAGACATTTTCCCTCTGTCTTGGATTTGCCTTAGGGTTCATGGCTGCGCCGCCTGCTCCTTGAGTTACTTTTCATTCAGCTACAGTTTTGCCTGGAGGTTTTTCTTTTGTAGTTGCTTACATCAGGTTCTATGCATTTGCTTCCTTTACTGTCAGTGTGATTTGTCATGTATTAGTTACTGTAAGTCATTTCCTTTTGTATCGTGGACAACTCCTGGTATGTTTCTGATGTATTAGATCATTTTATTTATGACATATTCATTATTGTTGCTTATTGCATTCACTTCTGTTCAGCACTGTGTGTAACATTAATTTTTTTTTAAAGAAATGCATGTGCATTAAATTCTCACTGTTTTAAAACTTTAAGCGCTTCCGTATATTTATAAACCATAAATTGTTCAAACAAAGTAACTATTTCTAAAACTATTTTCAGTATTCTCTGCATCCGCCTTAGCAGACATGGTTTCTTTCCGCCCATGTCTGTGACATCACGGCCCGCTCAAAGCGCACTCTGACTTTCATCGAGACGGGTCGTGACAGAGATGAGCAGCCTGAGTCTTGCTATAGACTAGTATCTCATCGAAGTATACTACTAGAAACTTGCCCATGTAGGGCCGCAACACCTGCGTCATAACTCGCATAAACGTGCTAGGGGCGTTTGATAGCCCAAATGGCATGACTAGCCACTCGTACAGACCATCCTTGGTCTTGAATGCTGTCTTCTACTCGTCTCCCTCACGAACTCGTATCTGATGGTACCCACTACGGAGGTCCATCTTGGAAAAGATCTGGGCACCAGACATAGTATCCAGAAGGTCATCGAGTCGTGGAATGGGGAAACGATAATTGACCGTGATTTTATTAATGGCGCGGCTATCGATGCACATACGCCAACTACCGTTCTTCTTGGGGGTAAGAAGAGCGGGGACGACACACGGACTCATACTCTCGCGAATGAACTGCTTCCGGAGAAGCTCATCGACCTACCTCTTGAGCTCAGCGTGCTCATCTGAATGCATACGGTAATGGGGCAGGTTCGGGAGGGAATCCCCCCAGACTAAATCAATAGCATGCTGAATGTCCCGTGGAAGTGACAGCTCGTCAGGGAGCTCGTCAGGCATGATGTCAACAAACTCGCCTAAAAGGGTACGTACCGCGGGTGGGTGGTTAACATGGGTGTCCTCAATGACCTGAGTAGCGGCGACAACGTAAATAATATCCGACTCAACACTGTCTCGCAAAAATTCACCTCGCCTCAGAATATGCAGTGGCCTCGAGGCGCTCGTACTCACAGATGGCTCTACCACACCCTTGGATTTATCTCGGGGCTGGGTGGGCATCAACGTAATCTTCCGCCCATTGTCATAAAAGCCACACGTGTTCGAGCGGCCGAAGCACGTGGCATCTCGATCAAATAGCCAGGGGCGACCAAGCAATACATGAGCGCCGTCCATGGGAATAACATCGCAGCAGACCTTATCATGAAAGGATGCAATAGTAATCGGGACTAGACAACGCTGGGTGACCTCAATTGCCGTCTTGTCTTCCCAGACGACACGATATGGGTGAGGGTGAGGCCCTGCCTTCACCTGCATACAGTCAATCCCCTTCTGGGCCACGATGTTCACACAACTCCCACTGTCGATAGCCAACTTGCAGGGACCGCGTGCACTAGGGAAGTATGTGTAAAAGATTGTGGTGCATCGCCAATCCTCATATACACGAGGGGTGTGTAGGAGGCGTCTAATCACTCCCAGCTCTAAAGATTTCTCGGCGTCTCTCTCCCAGCCTTCCTCGACAGTGGCCTTGACTTCTTCCGTACAATCTTCTTCTTCCTCTAAATCCCGCTCCTCGCCCTCAACTAGCAGGTTTTGTGCGGGGCACTGCGCCGCCACGTGTCCCCCGCCCGAACATCGATAACACACAATACCCCCAGACCGCGGGCCATCAGTGTATGACTTTGCCCTTCACATTCACGGGGATACGTGAGGGTGCAGCCGTGGTGTTCTGGGGCGGGGCGGGTTTCCTAAAAGTCGAGGACTCAGTCTGAGGGGTGAACTGCCTCGTGCTAGAAGATCAGAGGTACTGCTCGTACTCAAGAGCGAGCTGAAATATCTGGTCGACAGTCTCTAGGAGATGCGGAATCAACTCTCGCCGAATCTCAGAACGAAGGTCCGCCTTGAATCGGGAGGCGGTGGCGGTAGGCTCCTCCGAGACGTCACTCTTAGCAACTAGCCAGAAAGTGAACAGACTCAGAGAGGAGCGAGCACTTTTTCAGGTTCACGTACAGTTTCTCTTGGCGGAGGGTGTCAAAGAGAAGCCTCATATGATCTAGGCGAGCAGCCTGAGTCTGGCTATAGACCATTATGTCGTCAAAGTATACTACCAGAAATTTGTCCATGTAGGGCCGCAACACCTGCGTCATAACTCGCATAAATGTGCTCAGGGCGTTAGATAGCCCAAATGGCATGACTAGCCACTCGTACACCGTCCTTGGTCTTGAATGCTGTCTTCCACTCGTCTCCCTCACGAAATCGTATCTGATGGTACCCATCACGGAGGTCGATCTTGGAAAAGATCTGGGCACCAGACATAGTATCCAGAATGTCATCAAGTCGTGGAATCGGGAAACGATATTTGACCGTGATTTTATTAATGACGCGATTATCGATGCACATACGCCAACTACTGTCCTTCTTAGGAGTAAGAAGGGCGGGCACCGCACACAGACTCATACTCTCGTGAATGAACTGCTTCCCGAGAAGCTCATCAAACTGCCGCTTGAGCTCAACATGCTCATCTGGGTGCATACGGTAATGGGGCAGGTTCCGGAGGGAAGCCCCCAGGACTAAATCAATAGCATGCTGAATATCCCGTGGAGGAGGCAGCTCGTCGGGGAGCTCGTCAGGCATAATGTCCTCAAACTCGCTTAAAAGAGTACGCACCACGAGTGGGTGGTCAACAGGGGTGTCCTCAGTGACGTGAGCGGCGACGACCACATAAATAATATCCGACTCAATACTATCTCGCACAAACTCGCCTCGCCGCAAAATATGCAGTGGCCTCGAGGCGCTCGTACTCACAAATGGCTCTACCACACCCTTGGATCTATCTCGGGGCTGGGTGGGCGTCAATGTGATCTTCCGCCCCTTGTTGTAAAAGACACACGTGTTCGAGCGGCCAAAACATGTGACGTCACGATCAAACAGCCAGGGGCGGTCAAGAAGCTCATGAGCGACGTCCATAGTAATGACATCGCACCAGACCTTGTCCTGAAAAAGGCAATGGTGATCGGGACAAAGCATCGCTGGGTGACCTGAATCGCCGTCTTATCTACCCAGATGACACGATATGGGTGGGGTGAGGCCCTGCCTTCACCTGCATACGGTCAAGCCCCTTCTGGGCCACGATGTTCACGCAACTCCCACCGTCGATAGCCAATTTGCAGGGACCGTTTGCACTAGGAAAGTATGTGTAAAAGAAGGTGGTGCGACGCCAATCCTCATCGACACGAGGGGTGTGTAGGAGGCGTCTGATCACTTCCACATCTAAAGACCTCTCAGCGCCACTCTCCCAGCCTTCCTCGACAATGGCCTTGACTTATTCCGTACCCTCCGCTTCTTCCTCCAAATCCTGCTCCTCACCCTCAACTAGCAGGCTCCGCGTAGGGCACTGTGCCGCCACGTGTTCCCTGCCAGAACATCGATAACACACAATACCTCCAGATCGCTGACCATCAGTGGCTATGACTTTGCCCTTCGTATCTGCGGGGATACGTGAGGGTGCAGTCGTGATGGTTTGGGGTGGAGCGGGTTTCCTAAATGTCGAGGACTCAGTCCGAGAAGTGAACTGCCTCGTGCTAGAAGATCAGAGGTACTGCTCGTACTCGAGAACGAGCTGAAATGTCTGGTCGACCGTTTCTAAACGATGTGGAATCAATTCTCTCCGAATCTCAGAACGAAGGTCCGCCTTGAAACGGGAGGCAGTGGCGATAGACTCCTTCGAGACGTCACTCCTAACGACTAGCTCGTCGAAGCGAGCCATATACTCAGCGACAGCAAGTGACCCCTGCCGTAAGTTCCTTAACTGCTCAAATAATTGGTCTCGGTAGGAAGCAGAGAGGTACTTCTCGCTCAACCTTTGCTTCATCTCGTCCCACCTGGTGATGGGGTAATAACCATCTCGCTCCAAGGCTCTCTCTACGCTAATCTAAAATACCTTAGCCTGCCCGACCATCTTCATTTTTGCGAAGCGAATGCAACGCTCGTCACTCATCTCATACCACTCGAAATAGTGGTCCATGTCCAAGAGCCAATCGCTGAAGGTTTTCGGATCTAGGCAACCATCGAATGAAGGGGCGTCGAGTCTAATATGACAAGTGATGTCGTGGTGGTGGCCTCCCCTCTGTGGGTCGGGATAATCCTCGGCGTACTCGTAATGAGCGTAGTCGTATCTAGCGGGTGGGGGACCACACTCTCTCCAACCCGGGGGATAATATTCATCGTGGTGATGATCACGACGACCGTGTGGGGGCAACACGATCTTTTGGGTCAGGCTGAGGCTGGCGTGGCATACAACATTCATCACGCTGATGGGGAAGCCTATCCCGCGCCAGAGTTTGCCTATGCTCCATCACAAAGTCTGGATTTCGCCTTATCGGTGGAATTGGGGCTCGATGAGGAATATCACGACGGTGGCGATCCGCTGGAGGCTGACCATCTCTCAGGCGCTAGTCATGACGTGGGGGAGCATCAGGGTCGTCCTCAAGTGACTCGTCTCGCTGTGTTGGAGTGTCCCTGACATTCTCTAAGTGGTCTAAACGAAGATTCACCTCGGCAAGATCATGACACACATCGTTGAACTGGGCACCTAAAGCGTCAAAACTGTCTAGGATAAGGCGCTGAAACTCGGCAAAAGCGACGCCCGAATTCGAGCTCGCCGTTCGGTCGTAGGTGACTTGTGGCTCTACCATGTTTCCTCAAAAGATCCTACCACTACGGAGCATGCAAATGACCTAACCTTGCCCTCTGATACCAAAATGATGTAGGGGTATGCTACAGGTGCACAAAACGTACGACTCTAGGTGATAGTGCTAGGGTGACACACCAATCCAAACCTACATGCAATGTAATGATCGATGTTTCGACGAATAAGTTAAAGCAATTCAGATTTCAGCACCACGCAGATATTTAAATAGAAAACAAATATTTAATTTTTGGCAAATTATAATTGCTTCCTCCGCTCGGAGGTCCAAAGCGAAGCGCGCGACAAATGTTTCCTCCTGCAGATTATTAGTGTACCAAAACAAGTTTTCACACACAAGAATCACAACAAAATATAGCAAATCACTAGATGGAAAATGACGAATCAAATAATACAGTACTACAAAAACTCACAAAGTAGAGAGGGCTGAACCGAGACATTGAAGAATTTGAGGTTCGGATGTGTAGATCGGCGATCAGAGATAGAACCGGTGGCAAGATGGCGGTGGCGGTGGCTGTCCTCGGCGATAAACGGTGAAAACGGGCAATAAAACGGTGGATCCGACCACGTATAAGTAGATATGGGCCGGGGGAGGGTAGATCCGATGTGTAAGAGCGGATCCAGAAAAAAATGGTAATAAGGATGGAGGCAAACGTCAGATCGAGGGCTGAAATTCTCAGATCTATCGTGATCTAGAGAATAAGAGCTATTTGATAGTGGATCCACGGAGGGGAGATTTACGGAGTGGCCGGCTAGGGCTTGAGGAGGTTTCCGGGTGGTGTGTGGGGGAGGAGGGTGGTCGGCTGGATGGGAGGTTGAAGGGGAGTGGGCGGCTGACCTGTAGCAAGGAGGGGAGGCGGAAGGCACGGTCTGGCGGTGGAGGTGAGGAGCCGGCTACAGGAAAATCAAAATAAACTTTGGAAATGAATAGTGATAATTATTATTGAACAGTAACAGAACTGTTTGCAGGAAATTGCCGGTGGGGTTTCAGCGGGCTGAAAGGGTGATTTCGGGTGGTGGATGGAGGATTCGAGGTGGGGAAAAGGAAGCTATGGATAGGTAGTACCTTGGGGAGGAGTTTGGAGGCCTAGGAGTCGTCACCTAGGGTTCCACAACGTCGGCACCGGGGAGGGATCGCTGGAATCCGGGATTAGAGTTCTCCAAAATCTGCAACGACTGAATTCAGCCCTCAAGACTCCTATTTATAAGAAAAGAAAAGCTATGACATCCCCCATCAACGGCTATGATTAGCCGGTGAGTTCGGCCCTTAAATACATCAATAATAAACTTACAAAAAATAAACTATTATAGTGTTTTGACTCGCGGCGACGTCCCGGACGCAACCGCGGAGTCCGATCGGCGATTCGATCAAGTCCTCCTGTGCGAATAAATGAACGTGGGTCCCGCCTTGCTGCGAACCCCTCCAGGTGCATGATTTGATGGATCCCCATCACTAAGCCAACGTCCCAGCTGTTCCAACAGAGAGAGAATCATATGCAGGAAATTAAGGCAAAAAAATATCATATTCAGGAAAAGAAACCTCATCGAGCCTTTATATAGGAGCTTAGGGCTGCAGTTTCGGTCAGCGAACATGAGGAGCGTCTCCGTCAACTCTAGGTGGCATTGAGAAGGAGAGGAGAATAATTGTGTGCCAGCAGAGGAGAAGAATTTAGTAGAATCCTCTCTAATCGATGCCGCGTCACCGCCTGCCTGAAGAAGTCGAGAGAAAGGAAAGAGTGCGTGCAACTTACGGGTCGACAGAGCTGATCAGCAGAGATATATGCCTCCTTATAATTAATTACACTACCTCATAACCATATTATATTTATAAGATAAATATTTTTTAAATTATTAAATCGACTAATATAATATTTACCTCCAACCAACTTTCTATAGCTTCGCAAATAAAATTTCGTCAAACATTCATCATAAAAAATCGTGTAAAAAGCCTTTGATGACATATTTCGACACTGACATGTATTCTCATCATCGGGAATATTTAAATTAATTATATTATGAAATCTTAGATATTAGATCTATGGTGTTCATATTTACGATATGAGTACATGCAGGAGCGGATCTAGGAATTGTAACTGGGGGGGGGGGGGGGGGGGCTAAGTGGTGGCGGATTCTGGGGGGGTTCGGGGGGCAGCGATATTTATTTAAGGACTTTAATACAAATTTTCTGCTTGCTCCATATCATTGCAGATGAATGAGATTATTATGAATTATGATCATGCATAATCACAGATACAAGAAAATTTTTATTTATTTTGGGATAGAAAGACGACGGGATGAAAAACCCACAAATGTTTTTACAATATCATCTATTTTAAGAGATTTTGCAATGCCCTTTTCAATATAGATAATCATAAGATTAACCAACCAATCATCACCCGTAGTCGTGCACAAACGAGTTTTGATGATTTTCATTGCTGAAAAAGCTTGTTCGGTGGTTGCAGTAGAAACTGGGAGCGTTAAAATTAGTCGAATCAGCTTAGATAGTTGAGGGAACACAGTCAACAACTTGCTCTTATAAAGTACTCGACTGAGCTCCTTCAAGCTCTTCACAGGTTCAAAGAGTGCAGCATTTTCCTCATCTTCTACCATCATGAGAAACTCAATCAACTCTGTCTTTAGCGCTATATGATCAATATCCCTGAGAAACTTTCAGGAGATTTATTTGTGTGAAATTTAAATCGTACTTGTTTACATAACTAAGACTCAAATGTGCAAACCGAACCAAATTACGGATATGTGATAAGCGTGACCCTCTCCGATGACTGAAGTAAACGCGGGGGTCCGGGGGCGGCGAGCCCCCGGCGGCGGTCGGTGTTAGGGACTTAGGGCGCTTGGCACCGGGGGACGGCGGACGGACGCGGGACGCCGGACGGGGACGGCTAGTGCAGGGCGCGAGCGCGACTCTGTCTGAGAGAAGGAGACGGCGAAAACCCTTAAAATTAAACCCTATACGAATCGCGATCAGACCGGCCTCTTATAGATTTTTTTTTTTAAATTCAGGGGGGTCAATTGACCCCCCTGGACCCTTATTACGTCCGCCCCTCCCGGGGGGGCTGAGCCCCCCCTAGCCCCCCTTGTACCTCCGCCCCTGAGTACATGGACTTTGTTCCTAGCCATAAACAAAGTTTTGCAGATACAATAAGTTCATGTTGTGCCTTTGAATAAAAGGTGTGCTGATATAACAAGTTCATGACGTGCCAATGAATTATAGTTGTGCATCAAATTTTAGCCTCACAGATAAAACTTGCAAGGCTATGGAATATGATTTGATACAAACAAGCTCACTTCACCAAAACTCTTCTCATAAAGAGAGCTATGGAAATAAGGCTGGAACTCTATGATGGTGACCTCCATGGAAACATGTTCTTGGGAAGGAGGATAAGGAGGAGGATAGACTTTGTATCCTTCCGGAGTGGGTTATGAAGATGCATTTTGATGCTCTAGGATCAAGTTTCCCCAGAGAAGGTTTGTATGTCAATGAATGTAACACAACAATATTAACCTATAAGTTGCTTCACCTCCTGTTGTAACAACCATTTAGGAAAAACCACGGACACTTGAAGACCTATGGTTTACCAGATGACAATGAAGATGTCTTCTTCCCAATGACAATCAGGGAGGTACCTAGTAAAAGGAGTGTCCGAGTTACCTTGAGATTATGGTTAGTCTTTTTCTCGGCAAGTCCATTCTGGGAAGCACCTCCATCAAAATTGATTTGATGAACCATGGTGAGTTAAATATGTTCTAAAATCATCTTCAGAATACCCAATGGAGTTATTATCATAAGAATTTTAATCTTTGCATTGAATTGTGTGATAATCAAGTTGAGAAAAAGTTTAAAACATGAAAAACTTTGTTTTATTATGCATAAGATAAATCAGTTGTCTCAAGAAAAATATTTTATAGAAGCAACAAGCCAATGATGTTGACAGCAAGAGTGAATGTTAGATTCCCCGAACATTGATATCTATGGAAGAAAAAACTCAGTATGATATAAAGATACAAGAGTAAAAGAAAAAAGGTTTATGTTTAACCAGTTCATAACATCATAATGAAAATATCCAAAAAGCAGAATGAATAAACAATAAACTCATATTATGGAGTCAATAAAAGGATGTCTTAATGAACAATTTTAGCATATGAAACTAGGAAGCACTGTCAAAATCATGGCTTTAGAGGGATACCAATCCTAATGTAAAGCTTTTATTCTATCTTACCAGTCGAGGACCCTTTTCATACTCAGCTTGTGAAACAAAAATACAGTGAGGGCAATTGATGGTTATTGCAATATGACTTATTGAGACTACGCCTTTGGAAAAACTTACAATATAAAGAACATATGTTAAGATCAAGGTTGCAAATGTCGGATGTCGATGACACATCAATTTGAGTATTTTTTATGTTGGTTTTAGTATATCGGGGAAATATGAAGGATGTGTCATATATAGAGTTTTAAGATGTAATTATTTATATAATTGCATACACATATAATCATATATATATTAATAATTTAATATTTTTTGAATTTCTAAATCTATCAAATTAACATTTATTTTATGTTACACAAGTTATAATGGTATAACACATGGAAGAAAGCCAGAGGAGGAAGGAACCAGAAAGTCGTTGATGTCGATAGATGACAAAGGAACCATCTGCGCAAAATCTCAAGGCCAAGCTTAATCAATGTCGGCGGGGGACTGGTGCATAGAAGAAACCCAAAGGAAATAGGAAGAAAGTTGAGAGCTAAGACACACAATAACCTAGACAACAAAACAATTTTTTGTTGTTGTTGATTAAGCCATATACACTTAATAAAATAAATTTAAAAAGTCAGCAAATATGTCGTAAGGAAATATCGGCCGACATATTGATCAATATATCAGTTGTTAGCCAATATATTCCAAAAGGATATTTTGCAAAAAAAATATCGAAAACACGTCGTTTTGTCCATGAAACCTTTATGCCGACTGATATGTAGGCCATGCCGGCGATATCCACGACACTTGATAAGATAAGGGTTTGAGTGCAAGGGACGACCCCTTTGACAAAGGTAGTAGATTGAGACTCTCAATCATGTTTATTCTTTCTAGAAATTTGAGTATAAGAAATAAACTCACGCGAAGAACTTGTCATATGTTATGTAGTCATAGAATTGATGATCCACTTAGCAGTTGACTGAGTCCTAATTAACTAAGTATCATTATGAGATGAGAAAGTGCTTCCAGAGTAATAAAATGGTGTTTTAGTTATTATATATCACATGAATCTGTCAAGGAATCCAACTATCAACACAACAAAAGTAGTATGAACAACTGAAACAAGCTTCGATAAATATCTGTGACATGGATCAACGTCTGATTTGCTATCAGGATTGTTAAAGATAAAATAGAATTAGCCCATATGGGAGGCCCATGTGTATTGGCTCATGTATAACTCCTTTAGTCCCACATTGTAAAAGTAGATATATCTCTCTCTATCTACCTCTATATAAGTGTATGTATTCCTATACTTTGAGAATAATACAATTACGGGTTATTTTCTCTCTCCTGTTTCTCTCTTCTTACTTGGTATCAGAGGAATTCGTCCCCTCCTGCGGACTCCAAATTCTATCCGCCTACCCCTAATCGCCAGCGGCCTGCGGACTTCGAACTCTATCCGCCTACCCCTAATCACCAGCGGCCCGCGATTCTGTCCGCGACTTGCGTTTCTGTCCGCGGACTACTCGCTATTCTGCTTCAGTCCGCTGCAAGCTCCTTCTCGCTCATTCTCCCCAGTCGGCTGCCAGCTCTTGCTGCAGTTCGTTGCGAGTTCCTCCAGTCCGCTGCGAACCTTCTCTTCTCGCGAACCATCTCTTCTTGCGGACTGCTCCAGTCCGCCGCGACCTATATCAACTCGCGTCTTGCCGTGCTCTTCTCCTTGTCGCCGCGACCTTCCTCTTAGTCGCTGCAACCTTCTTCTTAATCGCTAGCGATCTGCTTAGACACCGCGACCTGCCCTTCCGGGTTCTTGCTCGCCCTCTCTTCCTTGCGGGCTCCTGCTTCAGTCCGCTGCTGCTAGCCGTCTTTCTTTCCTACCCGCCATGGCCTCCACTGACTCAACTACAACTACCTCCTCTCCGCCTGCCCGTGCTGCTTCCTCGCCTTCCGAAGTTCGTGATGAACTTCACATCACCACTATCTCTCTCAGCGGCAAGGCCAACTATGTCGAATGGGATCATTCCGTTCGCCGTGTTCTGCAGACTAAGGGTCTACTCCCCCACCTTACTCGGGTCAAACCTGCTGATCCCTCCGATGACTGGCTTCGTGATGACGACCACGTCCAATCATGGTTGCTTAACTCTATGGACACAGAATTTTACTGTATGGTAATGTATTACGAAACAGCTAAGGAAATGTGGGATGAACTGCACTCCCTCTACTCTGGCCAGGATAGCTTACAACACCTTTTCGACATCATCTCTGCTCTTCAATCACTGGATCCAGACACCACTTGCGACTTAACTTCCTTTGTTGCCAAGACCAGAACCCTGGTAGAGGCCTGGATATAATTCCAACCTCCCTCTCCAGACCTTGCTACTCAACGGGCACAGAAGGAGGCTGTTGGGATCGCTATGATGATGGCTCGTGTTCCTAGTCACCTTCACAGCATCCGGGCCCAGATTCTTTCTTCTTATACTACACCCTCTCTGTCTGATGTTTGATCCATGGTGCTTAAGGTTACACCACCTCCCGAGGCTCCAGCCACCTTTTCTCCGGCTTTGCTCCAGCAGCCCCTACTCCCTAATCCTCCCTCTGGCCGGGGATCTTCTACTCGGGGAGGCCGCTTCACGTCTCGTGGTCAGGGACGTGCTGGACGCTCTACTCTCAAGTGTACTTACTGCGGTCGTGATGACCACCTAGAAGCTACCTGCTATTGCAAACATGGTTTGCCTCCTCATCTTACTGCTCCTGCTGTTGCCTTTGCTCCTGCTGGCCCCTCTCCCACCAACCCCTCATCTACTGCTCAGAAGGATATCAATGACCTCTGCCTACAGATGCTGCAGCTTCAAGGCATGATTAACCATTCCTCTGGCTCGGTTGCTTCCTTTTCTACTGAAGGTATCTCCTGTCTCTCCTACAACTCTCAGTGGATCCTGGACTCTGGAGCCACCCATCACATTACCTCTCAGAAACCTCCTCAGTACATGCACACTGAGTATCCCAAGTTTATTACTGTGGCCAATGACGATACTACTCCTTTGTCTTGAGCTGTTGATTTGCAACTTACTCCTACTCTCTCCTTAACCTCGGTCCTTCATGCTTCAGGATCTCCCTTCAACCTATTGTCTGTTAGTAGGCTTGCTCAAGATCTTGATTGCTGCCTAATCTTTTCTCCTTCTTCTTTTGTCATGCAGGATCGTCGAACACAGACTATCATTGGTAAAGGACGACTGTCAAATGGGCATTATCTCCTGGACGCTCTTCCCACTTCACTCTCTGCTATTCCCTCCGTCAACTGACATCGTCGTCTTGACCATGCTCCTCTTCAGATTCTCAAGAAGGCACTTCCTGTTATCTCTTTACAGAAATTTTCTTGTGAGTCATGTATCTTTGGCAAGCAACATCGTATTTCTTTCCCTCCTGCATGTAACCAGAGTAGTACTCCGTTTTCTTTAGTTCATTCCGATATCTGGGGTCCTTGTAAACTTCTCAGTCTTTTTGGTTATCGATATTTTGTAACCTTTATTGATGACTATTCACGCCTCACATGGCTTTATTTACTTCATGATCATATTGAGCTAACTTCTGTTTTCCGTGCGTTTATTATTGAAATACGTACACAAATTTCTACTACCGTACAAACGCTTCGCATCGACAACGCTCGTGAATACACTAGTCACAGCTTCTCCAACTTATGCACCGACTTTGGGATAATTTATCAAATTTGTGTGCGTACACATCCCAGCAAAATGGTGTGGCCGAGCGGAAGAATCGCCATCTCCTTGATGTCACTCGGTCAATCATGCTTCAAATGAAGGTCCCCGCTGAATATTGGAACTTTGTTGTTTCTACTGCTTGCTATCTCATTAATCGTATGCCCTCCTCTGTTCTTAACTTTGCCTCTCCATTCAGTCTCCTGTTTCCTTCCAAGTCCCCTTTTCCTCTCACGCTCGAACATTTGGATGTGCCTGTTATGTTCACTCTCTCGGACCACCGAGTGACAAACTTGCCGCCCGCGCCACCAAATGTATATTTGTTGGGTACTCTCGTACCCAAAAGGGGTATGTTTGCTACTCTCCCACAATCAACAAGGTGCTCGTCCTCCACCTACCCGTGTCTACACTCATCGTTCGTCCAGGATTGCAGCCCGACAGCAACCCCCTACTACGGATGATCTTCTGCGCCTTGACGATCAAGCACCACCCTCTACGGCTCATCCCATGGGAAACTATGTATCCCTACATCGCCTCTCTCCACCTCTTCGCACTTTTGCCCTCTCTCTCCACTATTTCCATTCCTAACTCCTTGCAGGATGCTCTACAACATCCGGGCTGGTGTGCGGCCATGGACGACGAGATGACAGCTCTCTGGGCTAACCGGACTTGGGACCTGTTCCTCTCCCTCCTGGTCAATCTTGTGTTAGCTGCAAATGGGTCTTTACTATCAAACATGTTCCTGATGAAACAGTTGATCGTCTCAAAGCCCGTCTGGTGGCCCGGGGCTTCACTCAGCAACATGACCTCGATTATGACGAAACGTTCTCTCCGGTGGCAAAACTAAGTACTGTACGGGTTCTGATCTCTCTTGCTGTGTACCGCCAATGACTCCTTCATCAATTTGATATCAAAAATGTCTTTCTCAATGACGATCTTCAAGAGACTATGTATATGCACCGACCACCTGAGTTTGAGACCATGGGGGAGTCTCGTGTATGTCTTCTCCGAAAGTCTATATATGGTCTCAAACAATCCCCTCGCGCTTGGTTTGATAAGTTCAGTAAGGTGGTTCGCGAGATGGGATTCACTCGGAGTTCTGCTGATTTCTCTCTCTTTTCTCGTCATCAAGCAACATAGACAGTTCTTCTTATTGTCTATGTTGATGACATTCTGATTACGGTAAACGACACCATCGGGATCCAGAAAATCAAACAACATCTGAACTCCGTCTTTCAGACAAAAGATCTGGGCAATCTGCGATACTTCCTTGGACTTGAGGTTGCAAGGAGACCTGATGGACTAGTCTTATCTCAACGGAAGTACTGCATAGATCTTCTACAAAGTGCAGGCTACTCGGGATGCAAACCTACAGATACTCCGATGGACATGAATCATTAGCTGTCGAATCATGACTCTGGAAATGACCCTGTTCTGACCAATCCAGAGTACTATCGATGATTGGTGGGGAATTTAATCTACCTCACAGTTAGGCAGTCTAACATCTCATTCACTGTTAGAGTGGTAAGTCGATTCATGCATACTCCTCAGACTTCTCATCTCCGAGCCGTCGAGCGGATCCTTAGATATTTAAAGAAGACTCATGGATAAGGACTTGTTTATAAGCCACCGTCTTCTTTATCTCCTGTTGCCTACTCTCATGCGGACTACGCAGGGTTTCTTGATGTTAGACATTCCACCACTGATTTTTGCACCTACCTCGGTGGACACCTTATTACCTGGCGTAGCAAGAAACAGACTGTTATTGCTCGCACGTCTGCTGAGACTGAATATCGTGCTATAACAGCGGTCGTATCTGAGGTCACCTGGCTAGAGGGCCTCCTCAGTGATATGGGTCTCACACTCTCCTCTCCTGCTACCCTGCTCTGTGATAGTCAAGCAACCATACATATTGCCAAGAATCCGGTGTTTCATGAGCACACAAAGCATATTGAAGTTGATTGTCACTTCATTCGGGAGAAGGTTCAATCAAAGAAGATAGTATTGGAACATGTCTCGGCCTCCAGTCAAATTGCTGTTATCTTCACCAAGGCTCTCTCTCGAACTTTGTACTATCAGTTTTTATCCAAGCTTGACGCTTATGACTTGTACGCTCCAGCTTGCGGGGGAGTGTTAAAGATAAAATAGAATTAACCCATTTGGGAGGCCCAAGTGTATTGGCCCATGTATATCTCCTTTAGTCCCACATTGTAAAAGTAGATATCTCTCTCTCTATCTACCTCTATATCAGTGTATGTATTCCTATACTTTGAGAATAATACAATTACGGGTGATTTTCTCTCTTCTGTTTCTCTCTTCTTACAAGGATCATTAAAAATGATGTGCATGATCTGCGTTTGTGGTTTGCTAGTGGCTAGAAGAACGCACATGATTAGCGAGAGATGGTACCACGAGTGATTGATGGTTATCTACAAATGGGATCAACATCCGAGTTTTGTGATTGACAAGAAAAATGAGATATTATAGATTCGATGAGAGACTCCAAAGGGCTGACTAGTGATCAACTAGCTGACAAGAGTAACTAGAGGTGACAGCCGATCAATGAGATGCTTCAGGTTCAAGATAGAGATGAAGAAAGGAACACATGAGAGCGACTGGTGCAAACCTGTTCGAAAACCAGTGAAATTATCATATTGGTATCTTTAAAGAGTAGTATATGTACATATAGATACATACATGAGAGAGCTTCTAGTATATTAAATATTATGTTGGATTAAATGTAAGACTACACATGAAACTACACTTTTTTTAGAAAATTATATGATTTTAATATGAACTTTTATTGGGAATGCGTTTTTTTTGAAAATCCCTTTACAATATTTTCTTATAAATTAAGTTTTTTTAAATTATGTACTGAGAAATAAAAAGATAAAATAAAAACACCTGTCATGTATTCAATTTAGCAAAATTATAAGCAAATAATTTTCTTTAGGCGTTACATTATGATATCAGAAGAGGTCCTCATAGCATTGGGTCACATGTACGTGATGCTGCTGCATATGTCTGCTGGGCATTTGGTCGAGCATACAACTACTCAGATATGAAGGATATTTTAGAGCAACTTGCCCCACATCTTCTAACAGTTGCTTGTTATGACCGTGAGGTGAGTATTTTATTTGTATAACGTGATTTTATTGACTACTGATACGGTCTTATAGTTTTTATCATAAACTTGTTTTCAATTATTTAGAACTAATTTTCCTTTATAAATGGATCATAGGTTAACTGTAGAAGAGCAGCTTCAGCGGCATTTCAAGAAAATATTGGGAGACTGGGCACCTTTTCTCATGGAATAGACATTGTCAGCTCTGCAGACTATTTTTCTCTTGCTTCCCGAGCAAATTCTTATCTTATTGTTGCTGTCAGCATTGCACAATTTAAGGAATATCTGTACCCTTTTGTTGAAGAATTACTAAATAACAAAATATCCCATTGGGTAATTTCTTACCTCACCTTAAATCACCATATTTTTCTTGTTTCCATCGTTGTTATTATTATTATGGATGGGCGTAGAAATTTTCGGAGGGACATAAATGAACCTATGATGATACATTCAAGGGCACTCATTCTACCTGGGTTTAACACCTAAGATTTGTATACTTCTGTTTTTAGGACCCTGTCTTGTGATTTGAAAAAAAGGTCTTCAGGAGTTATTTTTTCAGAATTTGTTAAATATGTTATAAACTTGAAAGACTAACTTAATTGAAGAAAGTAACTATATCTATTTAACACACCTTTTGTGATGATGAAGTGGAGTGGTACCCGTAGAAGGCTGAATTTTGAGAATGAGCTACAACAAATGCTCAAGTGGGACAATCCAGATAACTAGCGACCTCGTTTCTTAGGGCTAGGCGACAAGCTTTAAGGTATGCCAAATTCATGAAACTCCAAATCCATGGAAGAGAGAACACGTGAAATCAGGGTTGTGGAAATCAGCTGATATGTTAGACATGTCAGTTTTGGGGACAAAAGACACGATATTTTTTCTTGATATATCGGCCGATAAATCGCACGATGTATAGCACTTATTTTTTTTTTACCTTTTTTTATACTTTGTTATCTCTTAACACTATTAGCAACATGGTTGTAGATGTCGGATGTCGGGTTCATGTCGGTTTGAGTTTGAAATGTCGGATGTCGGATTGCGGGGGATATATCGGGGATATTTTACAATGTCGAATTTTAATATTTAAATAAATTTATTCATATATATTAGACAGTTTTTATAAATATGTATAATTGTATACATAATGCATGTTTATAAATTACACAATAAACATATATACAAATAATGTATTTTATAAAGTACACAAAAAAGAGCCGTCGACTGCAATAAATGAGATTAAGATCACCAAATGAGAGCTAAATGAGAACGTAGTCGATATTAGACTTAGAGAGATGCACAAAATGAAGCTCAAAACAAATTGTTTCTGTTTGGTCTCCTCAAAAGGGAGAACCCAGTGCACAAAGCATCCCTGCGCGGAGAGGATCTAAGAAAGGACCCCGCCACACGGGTGAAATATAGGAAAGCCTTACCCTGCATTTGTACAAAAGGCTACTTCCAGGACTCAAACTCGTGACCTCAAGGTCACACGACAACACCTTAACCAGTGTTTGGTCTCTTCAAAAAATGAAAAAAAAATATTTGTAATACTCTCGACGATATATCGGTCGCGAAATATCGCCTAATATATCAGGTTAAACAGATATATCAGGCGATATTTTAAAAAACGACATATTTGCTTAAAATATCGATGTCGTGGCGTTTTCCCCCCAAAATCTTTATCTTGGCCGACACGTCGGACATGTTGGCCGACATCTACAACACTGATTTGCAACACCTTGCTCTTAACGATTTTGTTCCTCTGGTGTTTATTTCCATTTGTGTTCTAGCTCTTGACGATTTCCTCTGGATACTTGCTTCGATGGTTCTGTTTCTTTGTTCTCTGATGTCTTTAAGTCCTCTCATCATCTATTCCTCCGTGATGATTTCCCTTTATTAAGCAGCGTCTTGTTGCTCTCTAGTTTAGGGCATTTTATAGCCGTGTTGTTGAAGCTGTGCACATTTTGGTTCCTCTATAGTTTCTGCCCATTGTTCTCCTTTCTCACGCACACTGTAAGTTTTTTTTAGTTTAGACCATGGGTTCCTTTTAGGTTTCTCTCTCTGATGCTCTCATCTATTTGGTTCCTCTCTCATTCTCTATTCCTATGTACTGTCGACTTTCTAGTGTTCACTCTCTTTGGATCTCCACTCTAATTCTTTCCTTTCTTTGATGCTCTTCTCTCTTTGGGAGTTCTCTACGTTGAACATATTGGTGTTCTCTCTCCCTTTGTTATGTTTCCCTGGTGCACTGCAGTTCTCTGTTTCTCTCTCTGATGCTCTCATCTATTTGGTTCCTCTCTCTCATTCTCTATTCCTATGTACAGTCGACTTTCCAGCGTTCACTCTCTTTGGATCCTCACTCTAATTCTTTCCTTTCTTGGGTGCTCTTCTCTCTTTGGGAGTTCTCTACGTTGAACATATTGGTGTTCTCTCTCCCTTTGTTGTGTTTCCCTAGTGCATTGCAGTTCTCTGTTTCCCTGGTGCACGGCAGTTCTCTGTTTCTCTCCCTTTTTAGTTTGGACCATGGGTTCCTTTTAGGTTTCTCTCTCTGATGCTCTCATCTATTTGGTTCCTCTCTCATTCTCTATTCTTCCAGTGTTCACTCTCTTTGGATCCTCACCCTAATTCTTTCCTTTCTTTGGTGCTCTTCTCTCTTTGGGAGTTCTCTACGTTGAACACATTGGTGTTCTCTCTCCCTTTGTTGTGTTTGGTTCATTCATGAAATACAAGATTCTTAGCAATGTGTATATCCGCTTGACTGTCGCAAAGTAAAATGGCCGGCGAGGAAAGTTTGGTTCCTAAATCATCTAGGAGACTTTCTAGTCATGTAAGTTCTGACACAACAAATGCCATTAAACGATACCCGGCTTCAACAGATGAGCAAACAACCACAATTTGTTTCTTGCCGTGGCATGTTATAACGTGTCATCTGAAGTAAGTACAATATCCACTTGTGGAACGCCGATCATCCTGAGAGCCAACATAATTAGCATTAGAATAGACAATCAAAGACAGAGGAGAAGTGGATGAGGGTTTGTATACAAGCCCTTGCCTAGGAGTAGTCTTCAAATATCCGAGGATGCGCTCGATGGCCTAGAGGTGAGACATCCGTGGAGAATGCATGAATCGGCTGACAACTCCAACAATAAATGAGATATCCGATCTTGTAAATGTAAGGTAAATCAATTTTCCTACAAGCCGACGATAATACTTTGGGTTTGGAAGAACTAGATTCGAGTCAGAGGCATGAGAACAATACTTGTGGTTGGCATCCATAGGAGTATCAACAAGCTTGCATCCAGAATAGCCAACGTCATGAAGAAGATCAAGACAATACTTCCGTTGAGATATGATAAGACCATTAGGACATCTCACAACCTCAAGGCCAAGAAAGTACTGAAGATTTCCCAAATCTTTAGTTTAAAAAATTGAATTCAAGTGCTGTTTGATCATTTGTATTTCTTTGGAATCATCTCCTGTAATTAGAATATAACTGACATAAACTAAGAAAATTATTTGCCCGTCGATTGATGATGAGTGACAAGTCCGCCGAGCTCTGAGTGCACCCAACATCACGGACAATCTTACTGAACTTGTCAAATCATGCGCGAGAAGACTGTTTGAGATCATAAATAAATTTCTTGTGATGACTGTGGTCTTAAACACGGGAGGCTGGTGCATGTAGACAGTTTCTTGACGGTCGCCATTGAGGAATGCATTATTGACATCTAAATGATGTAAGAGCCGCTGGTGATGAACAACCAATGAGATTAGGACACAAATAGTGTTCAACTTGGCGACGGGAGAGGTCTCATCATAATCCAGGTTTTTTTGCTGAGTAAACCCACATGCCACAAGACGAGCCTTTTGGCTATCAACTGTCTCGTCTGGAGCATATTTTATCGCAAATACCCATTTACATCCGACACAAGTTTGTCCCTGAGGAAAGGAGACAAGATCTCAAGTCTGATTAGCCCAGATAGCAGTTATTTTCTCATCCATGGCTGCACGCTGATAAGTCTGATATTTATAGTGTTTTTCAGACTCATTCGGGCTAGTTTTCACGCACGCGCACTACACTTTATGATGACTTATATTCAACGCTAATTGTATTTCACACAAAGTGCACTATTTTCATTACTGGGGGTAAGCACTTGGTGCTCCCAATTGTTTTTCTTTGCATGGCTATGTTTCTGTGAGTGTTGGTGGTCTGTGCCCCAACCGTGTTCTTCCAATGCAGGTGGGCAGAGCCCTATTTCAGTGGAGTTCTTTCCTGTAGGAACCGCACGGTTGTACGTTTCTATTCACACATGGTTGTTGCGACAGTGCAATACCTACAACATTCTGGTGCCCTGCCCCGGGTCATGCGTTTTCTTCATGCACAATTGTTTTGCCCGTGCATGATCAAATTGCACGACCATCTCTTTTAGTCAAAATATTTTATGAAATTATTGCCCACGCGTTTTCTTCACGCACGGTTGGATGAAACCGTGTGCGAAGGAAATCACATGCCCTCTGGTTTTGCCTGATTTTATTGCGATCTAACTCCGCCCATGCGTTTTGTTCTCGCATCGGCCGGTTGCCCGTGCGTGGTCATAAACGCACGAGCGGTCGTCTTCCTGGCTGGGCATTCCTGTGCTGTTATTAACGCACGATGTGCCCACGGTCGTGCGTTCGACTGTGCGTTCCTTATTTTCTGACTGGGTACTATTTAAGCCGCAAGATTCCGCCCAAATTAGGGGATCACTTCAACCCTGTTTGAGAGAGATTTTTAGAAAGGAAAATGAGTGGTGGCAAAAAAGGTAAGAAAATGTATATTGGAAAAGAAGATTTGTTTGGGTAAACTCATTTTGCAGAGATTTTCAAAAAGAAGATTCACTTTATAAACTGTTTGACAAATCTCCGTTACGGTAACTTTTTTTATTAAAAATGCATGTACGAGGGAAAATGAGCGCCCCGACGGAAAATGTGCACCCGACCAAAAATACGCGCCCGGGGGAAAAGGCGCCATTTGCCCGGACACGTTTTTTTTCGTCCGAGCGCAAATTTTTTGCCCAGGCGCTGTTTTTCGCCCAGGCGCATTTTTTTTCCCCCGGGCGCTGTTTTTTTGCCGACCACGAATTTTTCGTCCGACCGCGATATTTTCGTCTGACCACGATATTTTCACCCGGGCTCGATATTTTTGCGCGGGCGCTATATTTTCGCCCGAGCGCTAATTTTTCGATCGGGCGCTAATTTTTTAGCCGACCGCCAATTTTTCGGCCGGACGTGAATTTTTCGAAAAAATCCACTTTTTGGTGAAAAAACGAGCTCCGATGAGAAATATCGCTCTCGGGCGAAAAATTCGCTCCCGGGCGAAAAAACAGAACCCGAGCGAAAGACTGTTCTTGGGAAAAAAATCTCTTCGTGCGAAAAAATTGCACCCGGGCGAAAACGACGTGCCCGGGTGAAGTAATTGCTCCCGAGTGAAAAAATTGCGCACGAAGGAAAAAATCGGCCCGGGTGAAAAAAACGCGCCCGTGTGAAAAAAAAATGCGCATGGGCGAAAAAAAAACGCACCCGGGCAAAAAAAATCATGCCCGGGCCAAAAAACTTAACCCGGGCGAAAAAAACCCGTATGTGAGAAAAACCCCGCGTTTGAGAGACAAATGCCAGCCTGGGCGAAAAATTCGCGCTTGGGCGAAAAGTACGTGCCCGGGCAAAAAAATACGTCTTGACGAAAAAACGCGCACGGGTGGAAAAATACGCCCGGGAAAAAAATCGCGCATGGACAAAAAAATCAAGTTGGAGATTTTTTTTAGAGATACGCGTTATGTGATGAGGAAGTGTTTTTCGAAAATGTTAAAAGGTAGGTGACAAGTGATTTTTCTAAAAGAGAAGAAAATGGAGTTTTCCGCGATAGTTTTTTCCATCGGTAGACAATCCAAACGGTTTCAAAGCTGTGGTTGCGTTTTCTAGATAAAGAAAAGGAGCTAAAAAGCCATCCCAAACATGCCCTTCATTTCCCCGCCCAGAACTCTGTTTTCGCGCCACTTCGCCGCTCCAGCACCGCCCATCATCCCGAGGTCCTCTGGCCACCGTTTCTAGCCAAATCTCAAGCTAGGAGTTCCTCTCGGCCTCCTCTAGTGTTCGCAAGCCTCCAAGGTTCATTTCGAAGGATTTTTCTCTTGGGTTAGAGTTCTCCGGCTAGTTCGTTGCTAAAGAAGATCGACGGAGAAGACGGGTAAATTAGGTGAGAGTGACAACTCTTCTGTAACCCAGAGAGCATTTGGAAACCGAGTTCAGACAACGATTGACAACTCTTGAGTCCGTCTGTGAATTTTCGATGAGTCTCCGCCCTTCTTCTATGCTCTCACCTCCCTCTTTTCCTTTGTAGAACTTTGTTGTGATTCTTGTGTTGTCTTGAATGCTGTGTAAACTCATTAGTGTTGTTATTTAATTTCATGTCTATGTGAAATGGTTCATTTGAGTTTATGCTCGTGAGGAGTGTCGCACCACCACCACATTTCCACCACGCCACGTGTGTTGGCCGCACTAGCAATTGCTAGTTGCGTGCTTTGCGAAGAGGTGCTTACGAGCCTCAACATCTCTGACCTAGCTAATCGGTCCTCTCGCAAGCCTACTCGTCCATTCGCCTACCGAAGCAGAGCATATCGACATGCAATTTCCACCTTCACCTTGCGAAGTGGTGCTGGCGACCCGCACTAGTGTAGTTAGTTTTCTCTCCGTGCAAACCAAACCAACCCCACGTTTTTACTTTCAAATCTTTATAATTGATTTTCTGAACAATCGAATCGCGCACGTACTCTGCGTTCCTGAAGAGATCGATACTTGGAAAAATTCGCCCATTTTATATTGCTTGTGCGACTGGTACACTTGTCGTAAGCACATCAAGTTTTAACGATTTTCTGTTGGCGCTGCGATTTGTCTGTTGGGAAAGTTTGTTTTAACGATTTTCTATTGCCTTTATTTTCATTTTTTCTTCTAAGTTTTTCTTTTTCAAATTATAGGAGGCGATAGTTGGTTGTTGTTGGGTGTAGTGTTTTGCACAAAGCCGTGCCCGTGAAATTCTTGGTCTTCCTCGCACCATGTGGGCTAGCTTCAATATTCGTTGCAAGTATCCAACAAACAACACTAGGAGAAATCGCTGCGGTTAGACTGAGTCTAACTGCCAAACCACACCAGTGATCGTGCTTGAGAATTGTCAAACTCTAATTGCAGTCAAGCCTATGCTGATTGTCAAATGAGACAGTTGTGGGAAGAATATATGAGCATCTCGGGCAGTTAGGCAGGTATTAACTGCCTGGCCATCAATTGTAACAGACCGCACCACCATTACCCCTGATCACTAGACCGCACTGCGGTTAACCGTTGCGGTTTACAAAAGTGATTGCTAGACCGCCATGACTTCAACTTAACTACCTGTGCGGTAATACTGCTAGGACTACCAGATAGACAACCAGCCAAACCTTTCCGCCTCTCCTGTCCGTCAGATCGCCAGACCTGTCCGCCAGTCCTGTTCGCCAGGCCGCCGAGGCTGCACAGGTTCTGACACTCCTTCAAATTGGAGCGTATATATCAACCATGTCCATCTTGTCACAGACATCCGAAAAAGAGGATACTGGTTTGGTAAAAACATCGACAAGCTCTTTGTTAGAGGTGACAAACGAAGTTGATTTAAACCGGATTAGGGTTTCAAAATATTAAATATTCTTTGACTAAAATATTTAATTTTTTTGATTAAAAAATAGAAATATGATTAAAAAAAATAAAATCATTGGATTTTAATTTTGAGAAGGGGCCGAGTGGCCAAAAAAATCGAACTTTCGCGCGCAAATCGCTTTCCGACGTTGAAGTTCGTTAATCTGTTAATCGTTGTGTAAGAGAGACTCCCGCGTGTGCCTCACGAGTTGAACCGTGGCGAGAGTTGCAGAACCACAGGAAAAATCACCCAGCAATTTATGAAATACAGTAATTAAAGCGATTAGAACATTCGGGGCAAGCTCTTTAATTATTTAAATGATTGCATAAATTTAAAAACTAAATAATCGAGCAGGAAAGAACGGCGAAGTTACTACATGCGATCAATTCACCCCAAATCCGAAAACAGAGATGCAGGACAGGGACGACCGACCACAAGCTGGAAGTAGCATTGTAGTCGACATCAATCAGGTCGGGAAGGAATCTGGCTGACTTTTGGCGTGAGGAGGCGGAGGCTTACACCGACGCTGGCTACTGGAAGTCGTCAACGTTAAGATTCCGACGTCCGAACCTGGAGACGGAGCGGCGAGATCTTCAGAGCCTCATCGGGTGTTAGCGACCAGGAGCCCTAACTCGTCGTGGAGGAACTTGGGCGACGGCTGGAGCAAGCGGCTGACGACGAAAAACTGGAGCAGCGACCGAAGTGCGATGTGTGGGAAGAGACGAGACCGATAATGCAGAGAAAACAATAAAGAATTGTCTTCTTTGCTGTCCAGCTCTGGTCTTTCTACAGGGGGGCAGCAATCCTTTTATAATAAAAGATTTTTTAATTGTTATTAAAACTTTACAGAGAGATCCGACCCAAAGGTTTCCAACTTTAAGATATTCCAACAATGGGCTGGCTGGCTATATCTTAACTTTCAGAGGATTTTTCCCTCTTAATGATTTCCAAAAAAAGAATATCCCATAAAATCCATTTCAAAGGAATACAAAATTTGAATTTATCATGACATTATTCCTAATGCTATAATGTTCTTGCTTTGCATTTTAATTTTAAATTTAAGCGTTGCCGTTACGTCCTAACGACTAAAATTACCGGACCTATTTATTCAAGATCTCATCGGACGGTCGACCCGAAAAGACAAATCAAGTACATGAAATAAAATACCAAAATAAAAATAAATATACGGCTAAGAATTACGATGCGATGAAGGGTGCATCAATTCTCCCGGGGTTGAAAGAGCTCGACCCCGGTGATATTTTGCGAAAACTGACAATGAAGATATCTGTCATCGTCGATGGTGCTAGATCTGATGGTATATATGGAGCCTCGATGGGTGGCTCAACTGGTCGCCCAATGCGTTGCTGAACATGAACTAGACCAAACCTCCTGCAGTAAACAATCAACAGATCTCCCTTTGAAAAGTACATCTCATGGTGATAACGACCGACCACGAGTTTGTAATGTTCAAAGGTTGCTCGTAAATTCTTAGCAATAAATTTATACAGTTCTTTTAAATAATTAATATGAGCTTGCGCATCACATGAAATTCGTTCATGGAATGAAAGACAATGGCGTCAGGTGGGCGGGGGAACGCATAAAAAATCTCGTAAGGAGATATATTAAGAGAGCGGATTTTAGAATTATTACATGTGAATTTTGCCTGTGGAGGTACACGATTCCATTGCTTTAGATTCACCCCGTTTGAACGCCTAAGAAGATTCTCCAAACTCTCATAAACAATTTCAATCAGTTCATCAGTTAGAGAGTGATAAACGCTACTAAACTCGAGTGTGGTGTGCTCTCGACCCCAAAATATATTCAAAAAATTTGATATTAAATATTTAATATAGTGATGCAATTTCAAAAATCCGATTACATTTAACTTATTACTACACGATTTAAATTAGATATCACTTTTATCATTTAAATGCTTCCAGAGAAATCCTTTAAAACGTGTATCCTTATTGAGTGTGAAAAATTTAGGAGTTCTCACTATCCTTATAACACTGGTTTTCTTAAATATGTTTATGATTTGAAAATAATTGTTTTCAGGCACGGTTATAAGATAATGTAATGATATGAAATGATGTTTTCCAAATATGAAATCAATATATAGTGGTGACACGAGTGCTACGGGTGGGTGACTGTTAAATGTAATGTCAGTAGGCTCAAGTGTTGGTGAGTGTAGTGGGTTCGGAGACCTAGGACATACGTAGTTCGAGTCTATGTCACCTAAGACGAGAGGTTCATCGTTGCTCAACTCCTCCCCGAGTAGGGGCTCGAGAAGGAAATCAGTGACTACAGTTGGTGACTCAGTGGGGCCAGGTGGAGTCGCTACTTCAACCAGTATGTCATAAATAGGAGGAAGAATCTCTTCTTTCTGGAGCTGGGGTTCAGGAAGAGTCTCCTCGATTGGAGGGATTTCTATAGTGGAGACTAGCGGGGCCAAGATACTCGTGGGGGCGGTGATACTAGGAGAATCTATGTCCTTAACAGTGGTGGCAACAACAAAACTAGCGAGGGGTCTAACAATAGATCTAAACTCAGACTCCACCCTACAAGCCATACTTGAAGCTTCTTCTAAATTGCGATAATTGTGAGCCTCTAGTTGCACCCTGATAGAGTAGCGTAACCCGTGCAGGTAACATGATACAGTCATTTCATCACCCTCCTGAATATCTAATCTAGATTGAAGGACTAGAAATTCTTTAGTGTACTCATCAACCGACAAAGCTCTTTGTTGTAGATTTTGAAATCTACGATATAAAGTGTGGAGGTAATCGGGAGAGACGTAGTGTTTGCGCAGGTCTAATTTGAACTCAATCCACGTAGTAATTGGAGGCAACCATAACCTATTTCTCATGCGCTGAAGTTGTTTCCACCATTCTAAGGAGGGTCCCTTAAGCCTATGAGTCACATACTTGATTTGTCTACTCAAAGGTACTTTACTTCGACTCATAAACGATTCTATGTTATGACACCAATCTAAGTATTCATCAGGTACTAGTCGTCCGTAAAAATCACTCGAATGTGTGTGCTCAAAGCTTTTAGGATTAGTGTTCTCTCCTTGGAATACGTGATTTATGTTAGGGAGAGACGCTATCAGTTTTGTTAATTTTTTTATTCGATCATTTAAGTCTTCCAAATTATTCTCTAGTTGCGTGTTAAATCCCAAGTGATCGACCATTTTCTCCTCTGAATTTTTTAATCTCTCAAAATTTGTATTAACTGATTTTAAAATCCTCATTTTCTTTTTCTTTTTGGATTTTTTTTAAAAAGATAAATTTTTTTTTAAGATTTTTAAATAAAAGAAAGTTTTAAGTTAAAGATCATAATTAAATATTTTTTTCTTTTTATTAAAAAAATAGATTATAAAATTTTCTAAAGAAATGGAATTATTTTGAAAACATTTTTTTTAAAACAAAATCGGATCGCGTGATTCGTGATAGGAGCGGATCACAGTTGCTTTGATACCAAACTGGTGTAAACCGGATTAGGGTTTCAAAATATTAAATATTCTTTGACTAAAATATTTAATTTTTTTGATAAAAAAATAGAATTATGATTAAAAAAAAATAAAATTAGTGGATTTTAATTTTGAGAAGGGGCCGAGTGGCCAAAAAAATTAAACTTTCGTGCGCAAATCGATTTCCGACGTTGAAGTTCGTAAATATGTTAATCGTTGTTTAAGAGAGACTCCCGCATGCGCCTCACGAGTTGAACCGTGGCGAGAGTTGCAGAACCACATGCAAAATCACACATAACAATTTATGAAATACAGTAATTAAAGCGATTAGAACGTTCGGGGCAAGCTCTTTAATTATTTAAATGATTGCATAAATTTCAAAACTAAATAATCGAGCAGGAAAGAAAGGAGAAGGTACCAAAGGCGATGAATTCACCCCAAATCCGAAAATTGAGATGCGGGACAGGGACGACCGACCACAAGTTGGAAGTAGCGTTGTAGTCGACATCAATCAGGTCGGGAAGGAATCTGGCTGACTGTTGGCGTGAGGAGACTGAGGCTTCCACCGACGCTGGCTACTGGAAGTCGTCGACGTCAAGATTCTGGCGTCCGAACCTGGAGACGGAGCGGCGAGATCTGCAGAGCCTCGTCGGGTGTTAGCGACCAGGAGCCCTAACTCGTCGTGGAGGAACTTGGGCGGCGGCTGGAGCAAGCGGCTGACGGCGGAAAACTCGAGCAGCGACCGAAGTGCGATGTGCGGGAAGAGATGGGACCGACAATGCATAGAAAATAATAAAGAATTGTCTTCTCTGCTGTCCGGCTCTGGTCTTTCTACGGGGGGGGGGGCAGCAATCCTTTTATAATAAAAGATTTTTTAATTGTTATTAAAACTTTACAGAGGGATCCGACCCAAAGGTTTCCAACTTTAAAATATTCCAACAATGGGTTGGCTGGCTATATCTTAACTTTCACAGGATTTTTCCCCCCTTAATGATTTCCAAAAAAAGAATATCCAATAAAATCCTTTCCAAAAGAATACAAAATTTAAATTTATCATTACATTACTCCTAATACGACAATGTTCCCGCTTTGCATTTTAATTTTAAATTTAAGCATTTTAAATAATATTAAGCTTGCCCGTTACGCCCTAACGACTAAAATTATTGGACTTATTTATTCAAGATCTCACCGGACAGTCGACTCGAAGAGCCAAATCAAGTATATAAAATAAAATACCATAATAAAAAAATATATACGGCTAAGAATTACGTTGCGATGAAAGGTGCATCAGAAGTGCATATCTTATTCTTCAACACCTCTTATCTGATAAAGTGACAGTCTACTTCAATATGCTTCGTCCTTTCATGAAACGTTGGATTTTTCGAAATGTATATCGCTGTCTTGTTTCCACAGAATATTGGCAGAGGATGATCATAGAGTTCTCCCAAATCATGCATCAGTTCCCGTAACTACTACAACTCATAGGTAGTCAAAGACATGCTTCTGTGTTCAACTTCAACACTCGACCTGGTGACTACATATTGTTTCTTGTTCTTCCAGCTGACCAAATTTCCTCCTACGAAAGTACAAAAACAGACGTAAATTTTCTCTCCTCCTTATCATCTGTTTAGCTGACATCAGAATAGATTTCAATCCTCAAATGATTATTCTTCTTAAACCGAAGTCCCTTTCCTAGAGATCCTTTTTCATATTCCAAGATCTTTAAAGTTGATTGTAGATGACACTCCTTGAGAGTTTGCATAAACTGACTCACCCTTCATTCCGCATAATAAATATTCGATCTTGTGACTGTCAGATAAATGAGTTTCCCCACAAGTCATCTGTACTTAGTAACATCTACAAGGAGAGGTGAATACTCATTCCAACAGTTGTCATCACTAACGACCATTGGACACCGAACAAGTTTAGCCCAAGAAGACCTGTCTCTTTAAAAGATCCAAGGAATACTTCCGTTGTGTGAGCACTATAGAATTGGGCTTCTGAGAGATCTCAATTCCTAGGAAGTACTTGTGGAGAGACCCCATATCTTTTGTATCAAAATGTTGAAGAAGATCTTTCTTTGTTAGGTCAATTCACTTCTTATCATCCCCTGTAAGAAGAATGTCATCCACATAAACAACAAAAACAACTAGGCCCGTAGAAGTCTTGCATATAAATAAAGAGTGATCTGCAACACTTCGAGCAATCCCAATAACAGAGATAACTTCGCTGAACTTCTCAAACCAGGCCCGCGGGCTTTGCTTAAGTCCATAGATTGCCTTCCTCAATCTACACACCCGAGACTCCCCTGAGCAACATACCAAGGAGGTTGCTCCATATAGACTATCTCCTGTAGATCTGCATAAAGGAAGTCATTCTTGACATCTAACAGAGACATCTGCCAATCTCTTTTAACGACAGTGAAAAGTGAACATAGATCATTGTAATCTGAGCAACTGGAGAGTGGTGTCAAAGAAGTCCACACAATAGGTCTGAGTAAAATCTTTCGCAACAAGTCAAGCCTTAAAACGATTGATGGTACCATCAGGAAAAACTTGATCACAAAGGCCTAGCTACTGCCAATCACATCAGCTTCTGGAGGGGTAGGTACAGGAGTCTAAGTACCTCGTTCAGTCAGAGTTTTCATCTCTTCATCCATGACGGCTTTCCAATGAGGAATAACAAAAGCTTCTTGATAGGCAGCCCGGATGACATTGACCGATATAGCGAGAGCACAGTTCTTGCAGGAAGGATACAACCGAGCATAAGAAACAACATCATGAATACGATGTTGAGTGCATGTGTGAACTCCCTTTCAAATGACAATCGAAAGATCTAGGTCTGACTTATCTGTAGTCTCAAATCCATCCATCAGAGAGACTGCTGGCTCGGGGAGAGAAGCAAAATCAGATGAAAAAGAAGTAGAATCTGAGACCTGTGTAGAAGGAAGAAATACAGGTTTAGGCAGAGGTGTATAGATATTAGGTAGAGAAGAGGGGTCATCAGAAGGTGGGAGGGTAAATGCGCGAGAAATGTATGGAGCATCTTCAAAGAATGTGACATCCGCAAAAACTTACTGTTTCTGGAGAAGAGGATCATACCACCGATATCTTTTTTGTGTCAGACAGTAGCCCCAAAAGATGCACTTAACTGAGCGAGCAGAGAGTTTATCACGACCAGGAGAAAGAGAGTGAACAAACACTGTGTATCCAAAGATACATGAAGGTAAAGGAAATGTTATCACATCAGGATATAGAATGAAGAAAGAGGTTTTGCCATTGAGAACCGAAGAAGGAATTTGGTTGATTAGGGAACAAGAAAGAAGAACGACATGACCCCAATAGGATCGAAGAACACTCATCTGAGTGAGAAGAGTGCGAGCCACATCAAGGAGATGACGGTTCTTGCGTTCAGCAACCCAATTTTGTTTAGAGGTGTAAGAACAACTAGTTTGATGTATAATGCCGCGATGTATACAAAAGGCTTAAATTGATGACTAAAGTACTCTTTGACATTATCATTGTGAAACACTTTAATAGGGATATCAAACTGAGTACGTATCTCATTATAAAATGCATTGAAAATAGAAAAAAAAATTCAGAACGTCTTTTTAACAAGTATACCTTGAAAAATCATCAATAAACGTGACAAAATACAGTCTGTCTTTACCAACATTTTTGTAGGAGCAGGACCCCAATTATTAGAATGAACACACACATGGGATGGAGAATCATCTGTAATAAAAACCCGTGGTTACCGGTTATGTTTGTCCAAATGAGGGAAAATGCGACGATTGCTCGTCATATGACTAGTAACATCAGAATTAATGAGCCACCTACCCGTAGTGGCCATATGAGCAACACTCGAAGAAGTAAAAAGAGAAGTGGACATCTTCGAGGTAGTATCACCTGTAACATGTTGAAGATGAGGATGTTTGACCCAACAACGATCAACAAGGTGACCAGTCTTGCCACAGTGAGAGCAGAGATATCTAGAGGAAGCATGTCCACCGGAGTGACATCCACGACCACTAGGAATGTCATCTGATTAGTAACATCAGAATCAATGAGTCACCTACTCGTAGTTGCCATGTGAGTAGCACCCGAAGAGGTAGCAAGAGAAGTGGACTTCTTCAAGGTAGTATCACCCGCAACATGGTTAAGATGAGGATGCTTGACCCAACAACGATCAACAAGGTGACCGGTCTTGCCTCGGTGAGAGCAGAGATATCTAGAGGAAGCACGTCCACTAGGAATGTCATTACGAGTTAGATGAACAATAGTGTCAGGAGAAGGCAGAGATGCAAGTAGAGGATGCTGACGAAGAGTAGTAACAGCCGAAATGTGCCAACAGTGACATCCAGAGTAGACTCTACCAGAATCTGTTGCTGAATCATATCGTAAGATTCTAACAAACGAACCAGATAACACACTACTAGAAGTTCCTGGAAGTGCTTGTGTTGTTCAACAAGATCAACAAAGAAAGGACGATACTGAAGAAGTTCAGCACCAATAACTTGCACCTCCTGATAAGCAGCAACATGAGTCATGGTGGGACGAGCAAATAAACAAGCATATAACGCGTATATGCGTGAAATCTGAGCTTCCTTAGAGTATAAAGCAGTCAGATGCGTCCAAGCATCCTTAACTGTCTAATCATGTCGTATGACAGGAAAACATTCATCAGAAAGGCTATTTGCAAGCCACGTACAGATTAGAGCATCACTTACATCCCCGTCGTCAAAGACAACATATCCACGTAGAGGAGGGTCATCGGTAAGATGATGACGTTTGCGTTGAGACCGTAACAAAAAAGTGAAAGAAACACTCAAGTCCGGATAATTGGTACCAGTCAATTTGAAAGCAGTTCCAAGATTGCCGAATGAAGTTGAACCAGAAGCAGTGGTTGGAACTAGTTGGGCGGACAAAGTAGCGGAAGAGAGGGCCGGAGTATCCATAGAGAGCAAACCATACAGACTGAGCAAAGAAGAGAACTATTCAGTAAAACAAGTGAATAATTTAAGAAATTTAAAATTATTTATACCAAGATAAGGAGAACTATTGAGACTTTGTCTCTTTGCAATTTCTTTTCCAAAAGATCCTCTCTTATTTCGATAGAGACATATTTGATCAGCAATACGATCTTGAAGAGCCACATCTCTCTCATACATCTTAGACATACAATCAATTACCCCATCCATGTATTTACCGTCTTTCTCCATTTTTCCCAATTTACAAAATAAAAGTATGAATTAAGGTAATGACCAACAATATGAAGGGGAGTGCTCAACTTACTATCAATCCTTCTTTCAATTAGCTTCCATATGGGAAGATACCGAGATTCATTACGATTTACAGCAATCTCAATTTCTTCTTTAGCCTTTAGCATATCTCCGTATATCCATCCTATAGAAGGCGTATCTCCATCAGCTCTTCTCAACACCTTCACTAAAGGAGCAAATATACTAACAACAATCTCCGCATCTTTCCAAAATTTCACATTATATACAATTGCAACGACCTGTAATTTTAAATAAAGCAAAATTGATCATAATCGTTTAAGAACTAAGAAGTAAGAAGTAACACAAGTTAATCATAATTTAATTATAAAACAAAGTTTTGTATTTTACCCTCTTTCCAAGTGGTGTGTTAGCTAACTTTGAGTTTCCCATTTTTGCGATGAGAACATATTCCTTAGCTCTTTATTCTTATTTAAAATGCTTTGCAAAGATAGAAATGCAGTAGTAAATCTAGTCACTCCTGGACGAATAAGTTCATGAGAATTTAAATCCTTTGTAAATTGCCTCAACAAATCAAGAGAAATGGTATGTCCATATATAAAGACTGTCAAAATACGACCAAGAGTGATGACATTTTTGATTTGCCTTATTTTTGCAATATCTCCAAGTAATAAATTATTTTTGTGGGTTGCACAAGACGTCCAAAATATGGCAGGTCTTTTCATAGATAACATCTTTGCCGCTAACATATCATTAGATGCATTGTCCGTGACAACTTGCACCACATTGTCTTCTCCCGGTCCAGACTCAGATCCGATAGCCTCGTCAACAAAATCAAAAATGAATTTTCCATCATGAACGTCAGATGAGACATTCCTTGACATCCAAAATGCTACTCCTGCTTCACAGTGAACCATAATATTCATAGTACTCCTTCCCTTTCTGTCACTCCATGCATCAGTCATAATGCTACAACCACTCACCCTACAAGTAGCGGTGAATGTGTTTAATGATTCTTTTGTTCGCTCAACCCCTTTCTTGAGATGTTTTTGACTCAACTCATATGATGTAGGGCCTTTCAACCCTTGCCTACACTGCCCAATAACTTGTAACATGTGATCAAAGGAAGGAAGCGTCACAAAATTAATGGAAACACCGACCTCGTATATCCATCTTGCGATATATGCGTTTGTTTCCTCCCTTATTTTCTTCTTCCACCTATCTCCTCCTAATGCCAACTTCCCACTTTTACTTGTTTGTCCAACACTATCTGCAGGTATTTGGAAATGTATATCCAAAGGTCCTTTCGTCTTCATTTTAGAAAACAAACTCCTATGTGATTGAGAGTTGTCTTCTGAATCCATTGCACCTCCAACTACTACTTCATCACGGTCTGCCTCCAATCTAGCGATTTTGGCTTCTTTCAGTACTAGTTGTATCTTTAAAGCAGCATCAGCTTGAATTTTCACATCTGCTGGTACTTTTGAGCATGGTTTAACATTGCCTCGTATCCCAGCTAGATGCGCCTTTAACCGACTCACCCCTCCACTTAGTACTTCACTGCAATACCGACATCAAACTCTATTTGTGTCCTTCGCATCAAACTTCTCACCATGAGACCAAAAAGGATATCTACCTAGCTTAGTACTTAATTCTTTTGTTGAAGCTTCAGACGACATCACGAGTTCTACTTTTAATAGCAGGGCTTGGTTGATCTGTAATTAGAGAGACATACACTGATACACATGAAAAAAGTATAAGAAAGCTCAAAAAGAGCTATAATATATTTGCAGTTCATGACTTAATAATTGAGGAAAAATACTTACTAAACAACTTCGTAAAATAGCTTGAAATAAATCTGTTCAATCACAGTGATTGAGTAAACTCTCATTCCAAATCATTTGGTATTTATCTTTATTAGAAAAGCCCATGTATAAAGGCCCATAAAGGCCCAAGTGTATTCTCTCTTCTTTAGTCCCACATCTTGTATAGGATTGTTTCCTCTCTTCTCTTCTCCTATATAATTGTATTCTCTCCTTGTATTTACTTACACAAACAATACATACACGTTTTTTTGGCTTCTCTCAACATGGTATCAGAGCCAGGTTCCGATCTCTAACCGTCCTATTCGCTTGTTAACCGCTTCTACCCGCCGCCTTCCTGCGGTCTGCCCTGGCGGTTTTCTCCTTGCGGTTTCCTTCTCGCGGTCTCAGCGGACAGTCCGCTTTCTGCTGTCTATCCGCCGCTCCTCGCTAACTGTCCGCGGCCTCTGCGGACAGTCCGCTGCCTCTCTCCGTGGATCCAGGTTCTCTCCTCTTCCCACCTTTTTATAGTTTTTCTCTTCTCTATCCCGTGGACCCCACCCCTCGCGCGTCTCGCCGGTCTCCTGCTATATCCGCGCGGCTTCTCTCCTATCCGCTCGAGTTCGTCAACTCGCGGCCTCTCTCTCCTATCCGCTCGAGTTCGTCAACTCGCGGCTTCTCTCTCCTATCCGCTCGAGTTTGTTAACTCGCGGTCTCCTTTTTCTCTCCCGCTCGAGTTCGTCAACTCGCGGCTTCTCTCTCCTATCCGCTCGAGTTCGTTTACTCGCGGTCTCTTTTCTTTTGTTCGCCGACTTCCTGCGGCCTCCAGACCGTGCGGTCTGTTCCTTCCCGCTCTGGTCGTGGCCTGTCTGGCTGCTGGTGTTCGCATCGTGACCGTGCGGGTTCTTTCTCCCGGCCTTCTCTCTCGCTGCTTCGGTTTGATCCTAGTCGCCGCGGTCTCCTCCCGTCTCTGCGGCCTGTCTCTCCAGCGGACCCCTGCCTGGTCGCGGCGGCCTCCTTCCAAGTCGGTGCGGCTTGTCTTCCAGGACTATGGGCTCCTCTGTTGACTCCACCGGCCAGGCCGCTAGTCCGCCAGTAGACCGCCCGACTTGTCCTACCGACCTGCGCGATGAATTACGCATCACTACCATCTCTCTCTCCGGGAAGAAAAATTTTCTCCCTTGGGCGCATTCTGTGCGTCGGGTTCTCCAGGCGAAGGGTCTCCTGTCTTACCTCACCCAGGCTCCTCCGGCCCCCCCTACGGACGATTGGCTCCGCAACGATGGTCGTGTGCAGACTTGGCTCCTCAACTCCTTGGATGGTGAGCCCTATCAAATGGCCATGTATCACGAGACGGCCAAGTCTATATGGGATGAGCTGCACTCACTCTATTCCGGCAAGGACAGCCTTCAGCACCTCTACGACATCCTCACCGATCTCGTGGCTCTCGACGCCGGTGGCGCCCCGGACATGACGTCGTTTGTTGCTCGGGCTAAGACTTTGGCCGAGGCCTGGATTCTGCACCAGCCTTCAACCAGTGATCATGCTGCCCAGCGCGCTCAGAAGGAGGCGGTTTGCATTGCTATTATGATGGCCCGTCTTCCGCCTCACCTTCAGACTATCCGGACTCAGGTTCTGGCCTCTCCCACCGTTCCATCCCTTTCTGAGATATGTTCCATGCTCCTCCGCGTGACGCCTCCTCCAGATGCTCCTGCGCCGACTTCATCGGCCCTTCTTCAGCAGGCCCCTCCGCCCCTGCTTCCCTTGCCTCCCGCTGCTCGTGGTGGCCGCCCAGGCTCTCGGGGCCGCGGGCGTGGTGGCAGGGGGCGGCCGAAGTGTTCCTACTGCGGCAAGGACGGCCACCTTGAAGCAACCTGTTACCGCAAGAATGGCTATCCTCCTCGACCAACGGCTTCGGTGGCCGCAGATGCCTCCTCTACTGCCTCTCCGGATCTCGAAGCTGTCCGCCTCCAGCTCCAGCACCTCCAGGGACTGCTCAACCCGCCTCCTGCTTCCCTGGCCTCCACCTTCGTCTCCCAAGCAGGTACGGCTTGTCTCTCCACCGGTCCGACCTGGATCATGGACTCCGGTGCCACTCATCACATTACGTCCCAGCAGCCTGCCACATACTCGGACTCTCCTCATCCGCGGTCTATCACCGTGGCTAACGGGGCCCGTGTTCCCGTCTCCGGATCGACGGACATCTCTCTCAGCCCGTCGTTTCCTCTCCGCTCGGCTCTTCATGTTCCGAGTTCCCCCTTCAATTTACTTTCTGTTGGTCGCCTTACTGCTGATCTGGATTGCTCTGTCATATTCACTTCCTCTTCTTTTGTCATACAGGATCGCAGGACGCGGACTACCATTGGTAAAGGCGGATTACGGAACGGGCTCTACCTTCTCGACACACCTCCTACCATCCTCTCCTCCGTCTCCTCTGTCTCCTCCACCGAGTGGCATCGCCGTCTTGGCCACGCTCCTCTACCTGTTCTCCAGCGGGCTCTCCCTGATATCTCCCTCCATCCGTTTCAGTGTGAATCTTGTATCCTCGGCAAGCAGCCGCGTTCATCTTATCCTGCTCATTGTACCCGGAGCTCTGCTCCGTTTGATTTATTGCATTCTGATGTATGGGGACCATATAAAACTACTAGTATTTCTGGTTTCCGGTATTTTATTACTTTCATTGATGATTATTCTCGCATGACGTGGTTGTACTTACTTCGTGATCGCTCCGAGCTTCCTCGCATTTTCCGAGCCTTTGTCGTTGAAACTCGTACCCAATTTAACACAACTATCAAAACTGTGCGCACTGATAATGCTCGTGAGTACACTGGCCACGACTTCGCTACTATCTGCTCTGAGTTCGGAATTATCCACCAAACCTCTTGTGCCTACACGCCTCAACAAAACGGCGTTGCCGAACGTAAAAACCGTCACTTACTTGATGTAACTCGCTCCCTCATGCTTCAAATGCATGTGCCCAAGCATTACTGGAACTTTGCGGTCTCCACGGCTTGTTTTCTCATCAACCGTCTCCCCTCCTCCGTCCTCCAATATGCTACTCCGTTCAGCCTGTTGTTTCCCTCGACTCCGGCTTTCCCTCTTCCGCCCCGTATCTTTGGCAGCACTTGTTATGTCCACCATCTGGGCCCGCCCTCGGACAAATTGGATCCCCGGGCTGCTAAACACATATTCGTGGGATATTCCCGTACTCAGAAGGGGTATCTCTGTTATTCTCCCGTCACTCGGAAGCTCTCCGTCTCTGCAGATGTCACCTTCCGCGAGACTCAACCATTTTTTTCGGATTCTCTCACTACTCCTCTCCCTTCGGCTCCTTTCCCTCCTTCCATCCCACGACCAGTTCTCCCCGTTACAACGCCGCTGCTACCGGTTCCACCAGCACTACCTCCTATTCCCCCCGCACCACCCATCATCCGGGTCTATACCCGTCGCCCCCGTTGCTCTACGGCCCCCCTGCAGTCCGCCTCAACCATGGTTACTCCGCGCCCGGCAGATCAGGTACAGACATCCACCGCTCATCCTCTGGCTCACTACGTCTCTCTACATCGCCTATCTCCCCATCTTCACGCTTTCGCTACTTCTCTTTCCTCGGTTTCTGTTCCTAATTCTGTGCAGGAGGCGCTCGAACATCCTGGCTGGCGGGCTGCCATGGAGGAGGAAATGGCTGCTCTCTGGACTAACCAGACCTGGACTCTCGTCCCTCTTCCTCCCGGTCAGAAACCCGTTGGGTGTAAATGGGTCTTTGTGATTAAACATGCTGCTGATGGCACTATTGACCGCCTAAAAGCCCGCCTTGTGGCTCGTGGCTTCACCCAGCAGCAGGGACTCGACTACGAAGAGACTTTTTCCCCGGTGGCCAAACTAAATACAGTCCGGGTTCTCCTCTCTGTTGCAGTACATCGCCAGTGGCCCCTACTTCAACTGGATGTCAAAAATGCGTTTCTGAACGGTGATCTCCAGGAAACAGTGTATATGCAACAACCTCCCGGGTTTGAGACCACGGGGGAGTCTCAAGTCTGCCATCTTCGAAAGGCTCTTTATGGTCTCAAACAGTCCCCCCGGGCATGGTTTGACAAGTTCAGTAAGGCCCTCCGGGAGATTGGTTTTGCTCGAAGCTCAGCCGACTTCTCGCTCTTCACTCGTCACCGATCTACCGGGACCGTCCTTCTGCTAGTCTATGTGGACGACATCATTATTACCGGGAACGACTCAAATGGAATACTGGCAGTCAAACGTCATCTGAGCACCGTTTTTCAAACAAAAGATCTGGGGCCCCTTCGGTACTTCTTGGGCCTAGAAGTTGCTAGACGGCCAGATGGTTTGGTCCTTTCTCAGCGAAAGTACTGTACTGACCTTCTTCATGATGCGGGTTACTCAGGCTGTAAGCCAATTGACACCCCAATGGATGTCAATCACAAGTTATGCGCGCAGGCCTCTGACTCAGATATCCTACTGGAAAATCCAGAATACTACCGTCGCCTAGTTGGAAAATTGATATACCTCACAGTAACCAGACCAGATATCTCCTTCGCTGTTGGTATCGTCAGTCGATATATGCATGCCCCCAGAAGCTCTCATCTTCAGGCGGTTGAACGTATTCTCAGATACCTCAAAACGGCTCCTGGGCAAGGACTGGTGTACAAAGTCTCTTCTTCCACTCCTACTCTGGTAGCATACTCTGATGCTGATTATGCTGGGTCCCTCGATGATCGAAGGTCCACCAGTGGCTTCTGCACGTACTTTGGAGGACACCTGATTACCTGGCGGAGCAAGAAACAAGCGGTCGTTGCTCGATCATCAGCTGAGGCAGAATACCGGGCGATGGCATCAGTGGTGTCGGAACTAACGTGGCTTGAAAGCCTTCTCACCGATCTGGGTGTAAAGCTTCCTTCACCGGCTCTTCTCCTCTGTGACAGTCAAGCTGCTATACACATTGCCAAGAACCCAGTCTTTCACGAGAGAACTAAACATATTGAAGTCGACTGCCATTTTATCCGGGAGAAGGTTCAACTAAAGAAGATCGACCTCAGACATGTTCCTGGTACTGAACAAGTTGCGGATGTCCTCACAAAGGCCTTGTCAAGTACCCTCTTCTATCAATGCCTGTCCAAGCTTGGTGCATACGATTTGTACGCTCCAGCTTGCGGGGGAGTATTAGAAAAGCCCATGTATAAAGGCCCATAAAGGCCCAAGTGTATTCTCTCTTCTTTAGTCCCACATCTTGTATAGGATTGTTTCCTCTCTTCTCTTCTCCTATATAATTGTATTCTCTCCTTGTATTTACTTACACAAACAATACATACACGTTTTTTTGGCTTCTCTCAACAATCTTAAAGTAAATCTCCTTGGAAGAGACATGTTCAAAGAAGATTAGAAGTAAATAAAGGATGAGACTCAAAAAAGAAACATCAATAGAAGTAAATATGCAAGGTTTTTTTATAGAACAATATAAATAACCTTTTGAAAGCCAAGAATATATAAATCACACATTTATTGACACGCACATCAAATTTGTTGTTGTTGTGACCAATAGTTTGAACAAAACAAATACAACTTATTATGCATAGGTAGAGGAAAGGGATATTGATCGGGAAAAAGATGACATAAAGAAGAAGCATGACCAAGAACTTGATTAGGCATTTGAGTAATAGAAAAACATAATGTAGACAAAAGATGTCATGTGTAAAATATCATGAAGATGCAAAATTATTTAAATTCATTACTATCATTTTCTCTCTTGCTTTTTCAGATGAAAACTTTAAGATAAATACCAGAGCAGGAGAAGCAAGACAACGAGCAGGAACTGAATTGGGGGCCTGGGGCAGAGTTTTTTTGGCCTGGGGCAGAGTTTTTTTGGTTCGAGTCTTTAAGTAAGCACCCGACTCTAATCTTCCACCTACAACAACAACAACAACAACCAATAATAATCAGAGGGATATCAAATGCAAATAGCTACAAACAAGCAAGACTATAAGACAATGACAGAAGAAAGGGGGAGGGAAGAAGAAGACACTTAAGAGAGAATCAGGAACTGAGTGCTTATGGACGACTGAGGAGGAGGAGGGAGGAGCAGGAAGTGGCTTCGACAGAAGAGGGAGGAGGAGCAGAAAGTGGTTTAGTTCACCGCCGATGAAGGAGGGAGGAGGATCAAGAAGTGGTCGTCGACAGAGGAGGGAGGAGCAAATTTCGTTCTCTGCTCATGGCCGCATTGCACGAGAACTCGAGGGAAAATTTAGGGCAAATCTTCAGCGAATGAAAAAATCAGTACGAAACCAAAAAAACGAGCTTACCCCCGATGAAGGAGTTGGAAGTGGCTTCGTTCACTGCTCACCGCCGACGGAGGAGGAGCCAGAAGTGGCTTCGTTCACCGCTCACCACCGACAGAGGAGGAGGGAGCAGGGCTTTGTTCGCTGCTCACCGCCGACAGAGGAGGGAGGAGCAGGAAGTGGCCGCCGACAGAGGTGGAGGGAGGAGCGAACTTCGTTCTCTCTTCGGCGCCGCACTGCACATGAGATCGAGGTTTTTTAGGGCAAAACTTTCTTGCGAAATTATTTTATATAAAATCAAAAAAACGAAAAAAGAAAAAAACGGCCGAAATTTTAATAATCCGATTCGGCCGAAATTTCGGGTTTTGACCGAAATTTCGGCCGAATTTATTAAAAATGAAATCTTTTCCTTAAATTGAAAAAATAGATCGTTTTTCCTTAAAATCAGACATGTCGGCCGACATTTAAAACACTGCCTATAGAATTTATTCGTGCAATTTGTAGTTGATCCGCCTTTGTGTGAAGAAAGTGCTTGATATAATTTGCGTGCTTGAAAATTATTGATTCTCTTTGTGTTGCACTGCTCAAACTGTATAATTATAATTGTCGTTGTTTTGTTTCCGGACTAATTGAAAACGTGCAAGCATCATTTAAATTGTGTTTGGTTGCATTCATTCCGCACATTCACTTAGTATTACATTAGCGTGTCGTCACCATCATATTCTCACATAGGCTCATCCCGCCTCGACACTTATACCCTTCTCGACACTTATACCCTTTTTAGGTGGGAGTATAGCTGATAAGACACCGCAGTTTACGAGGGTGCAGTTTGGAGGTGTGATGCGCGTGGACAAAACACACACCCAAAGATTTGTGGAGGAATTTGAGTAGGTGTAGCATTGAGAGTGTCTAGGGGAGTTTTATGTCATAGGATATGCGTAGACATGCAATTAATAAGATGCGCAACCGTAAGGACCACATCCGCCAATAATATTTAGGAAAATGCATCTTAAGTAAGAGACACTGTGCAACCTCAAGGAGATGTCGATTCTTACGCTCAACTAGCCCGTTCTGAGCAGGGGTATAAACACATGAAGTTTGTGTCGAGAGCGAGAGAGGGAGGAGCGAACCTTAGGGTTTTCGTTGAATGTCCTGATCCATCCGAGCAAAACTCGTTAAAAGCAATCACCCACTATTTTGGATATGGTCACCTCCCAGTGAACTTATGTTAGCTTGCCTTACCTCCCCCCCCTCTCAAGCTAACACTATAAGCATCCAGTATGCCGAGCTTGAGGGAGTAAGAATGAAGAGATTTACCGGATACAACTTTGGTAAGTATGTTAGCAAGTTGATCTTTAGATGGTACAAACACCATAATAACAGTCTGGTCCTGAATTTTGTCTCGCACAAAGTGACAATAAATTTCAATGTCCTTTGTTCTCTCATGAAAGACATGATTGTTGGCTATATGAATAGCAACTTGATTATCATAGTGAATGTGCATAGCCTCAAGAACAGGGAAGTCCATTTCCCCTAAGATAGATTTAACCCAGATGAGTTCATATGTAATGACAACAATGACACGATACTCTACTTCAGTGGATGAATGAACAACAACATTTTGTCTTTTACTTCTCCAGGAAATATGGTTGCCCCCAACAAAGATCGAATATCCACTCGTAGATCTTCTGTCCAGGGAAAAACCCGGCCAATCAGCATCACAGTACCCGTGAACCTTAAGGTGACCTTGATCTTGATAGATAATGCCTTTTCCGGGATCTTTTTTTAAGTTATTGAGAATCCCATAACTGTTTGATAATGATGAACTTTAGGGCTGTGCATGAATTGACTAACTAAGCCAACCGCAATGGAGATATCAGGCCTGGTAATTGTCAGATAAATCAACTTTCCCACAATACGTTGAAATTACAACTTCCTCTCAAGATCAGGAGAAGTTTCCTTATGAATGTCATAATTAGGGTCCACAGGTCTATCCACAAGTTTGACTCCCAAATATCTAACGTCACTGAGAAGGTTCAAGACATATTTACGCTGAGAGATCATAATCTTTTCGGTAGATCGAACGATCTCAATTACGAGAAAGTACCGAAGAAGACTCAAATCCTTGATTTCAAAGGCAGAAGCCAATTACCCTTTTACCAGAGTAATGTGGTGGTCATCAGTTCCGGTAATAATGATATCATCCACATAGACTATGAGAATAGTGGTATATTCTTCCTTTCTGTAAACAAAGACTGAGTGATCTGTAATACAACGAACGAAGTTTAGATGCAAGAGTTGTTGCTTAGCTTGTCAAATCAGGCACAAGGTTACTGTTTGAGACCATACACGACTTTCTTAAGGCGACTCCTATGTCCTTTAGGAACATCCATACCAGGAGTCATATAGATTTCTTCCTTCAATTCACCTTGGAGGAAGGCATTTTTTACATCAAACTTGTGCAAGGTCTAAGGCTTATGAGCGGCAATAGACAATAAGATTCTAACTGAGTTGAGTTTAGCGACAGGAGCAAATATCTCTTGGAAGTCATCTCCATCGACCTGAGTGAAGCCTTTAGCAACAAATATCGCTTTATATCTGTCAAAAGTTCCATCTTGAAGAAATTTAGTAGTATATATCCATTTGCATCCAACTTGGTGACGCCCATGTGAGATATAGACAATTTCTCAAGTCTTATGATGTTGGAGAGCATCCATCTCCTCCTCCATAGCCTTTGTCTAGTAGAGATTCAAGCCAGCTTCTGAAAAACTATTAGGAATGAAAAAAGAGGAAACAAATGTAAGATATGCTTGCAAAGAGTGAGAGATAGGGTGATGCCCAAAATACTTATCAATAGGATATCTAGTACGACCACTATGAATTTGGAGCGCAAAAGTGGTCTCCTGAGCGGTGTTGTTGCTTGGATCTGGTGGAGCATGAGTGTGACATTCTTCTTGACAAATATTTCTGTTCAACTTCTCTGGTAGACTTGAAGATCCTTCCTCCTTCTATACACACGAAGATCATTCATTGAAGCTTACTTTCTAACAGGAATATCCACACTGGCTGGAGCAAACACATCAACCAACACAGGTAGGGGTGGCAACACATCACTCGCATATTTGTTTTTCTCCTGAAATGTGACAGTTTTGCCCTCATCGGAGTAATAGTGAGTTTTTCAAAAAAAGGTAATTTATTTTTATATAAACCTTCTACGGAGAGCAGGAGAATAACTCTTATACCCCTTTTGGTTGACAACATATCCCACAAAGATACATTTTATCGCTTACGAGCTTATTCTTATGATGCCCCACAATATGAACAAAAACAACACATCTAAATATCTTAGGAGAGAGATTGAATAGAGAGACATATTTGGGCAAAAAAGCTTTGGGGGATACTTTCCCTCTAGTGTACCATTGGCTATCTGATTAATTAGATAGATGGAGGTGAGGACACATTCATCCCATAGTCCCTTAGGGACGTGCATCTCTTGCAACAGACAACGAGTGGTCTCCAAGATATGACGATTCTTCCTTCCAGCAACACCATTCTGCCGAGGAGTCCCTGGACATGAAGTTTGGAAAATAATGTCATTGTCTCTCAGGAATCTCTGAAGATCACTACATGTGTATTCGCCTCTGTTATCACCCCTAAGAATTTTAATTTTAATTCCATGATGATAAAACAACTGAAATATTTCCGCAACCTCATTCTTCCTTTTCATAAGGTACACCCAAGTAAAGTCTGAGTGATCATCAATAAAAGAAACAAAATATTGAAAACCATTCGTAGAACAAATAGGAGATGTACAGACATCAGAATGTATCAATATCAAAACTTTTCACACTTCGACTCCGACTAGGAGCATAATTGGTTCTACAGTGTTTAGCTAATTCACAAGACTGACAATCAAAAGTAGTTTTTTTAGCATTAAGGAAGTGCGGAAAAATAGCTTTTAAGGTCTTCAAACTAGCATGTCGAAGTCTCTTATGTCACAACATCAACTGATTAGGATTAGTAGACTTCTGAGCACCAAGAGCTTGACAGTTGTCCATGACATATACACACCACCTGACTCATGTTCACCACCAATCGTCTTCCCACTCGCCAAATCCTGGAAAACACAATGAGAGGAGAAATAAGTGATATACCAGTTAAACTGCTCATAGATAACAAATTTGTGGGGAATGAGAGAACAATAACCACAAATTTGAGAGAATAGAGAGAGAAAGATAAATAACCCCAGACACTGAAGTCGAGGATCCATCAACGAGTTTCAATTTGCCATATGTTGGAGAAATAAAAGAAATTCCTACAGAAGACCCAGTCATGTGGTCAAATTCCCTGAGTCAATGATCAAAGGAACAAATGGTCTTTTATAGGACACAAAAGTTGTATGAACATGAGCAGCTGTTCCTGCCAACTCACCAACAAAAGATCTTTCAGTAATATAAGCTTTTAGAGCCTTGAGTTCTCTAGTCAAACACTCATTTTCTGTAAGGAGATACCCAGTGTTCTCTAGATTGTCATACATAGCAGTTTGGGTTCTCATATATTTCTAATTAGAACCACGAATTTAACCTGAAGGAACCATGTGAGGATAAAGATCCAAACATTTCTCTTTCCCATATTCTTTCTTCCCACAGTGAGAGCACTTCATTTTACTCTTGTCTTCTTGTCTCATACTTCTTGAATGCCACTTCTGCTCAACAACGAGGTCAGATTTCTCATGACCAACATGAATATCTGAAGGAAGGGAGTTTATGCAGCTTGCCTCTCCTCGAATATAGTGGGTCACTGTCTCTATATCAGACACCAAATCTCTTCCCAACATCTGAACTCTTTGGAATTCAAGTTCAGGTGAAAGACCAAAAAGCATTTCAAATACCCTCTGTTGCATAAGTTCAGTCTAGTAGTCTTCTATAGTCTGGATAGCAGAATAATTAATTTCTGCCCACTTATAAGTTAGTTTGCTATAATATTCCTCGAAATCACCCATCTCGGTCATGTGGATTTGCTCAGTTTCCTTTTTTGATTAATTTTGTTCGATCAGCTTCCACACTTCTTTTGCAGTTTGACAGAATAGAAAGTGACTTGCAATCTTTGGTCCCATAGAATTGACGAGCCGATTGGTCACAGTAATATTCTCACCCCCTCCCATTCCTCATATAAAGGATCATTCTTGCTCTGTGTCGGCTTGGATCCGGTGAAAAATCCAAGTCTTCAACAACTCTCAATGAATATCCACATAGATTGAGCCCATAGGAGGTAATTTATCCTATTGAGCTTGATGTGAGCAACTCCTTGATTGAAGTCCATGTTAGAATTTCCTCCACTATAGTGTTTCGGTTGATCAATCACCCCTTCATAGGCATTAACACCCTTTACTTTGTCCTTCATAGGAACAATCACCAAGGAGAAGAGGGAAAGAGGCCGAAACAGGAAAACAACGCCGACAATAACAGGCAGCATGCCCTCCAAACAACAACAAGAACCGGTGCAGGAAACGGGAAAAAACTGGGGCGGGAGATGAGATTTATGGATAACAGGAAGAAAAAGAAGGAAGCTTCCTTTAACAGAGAGGAAGGTCTACAAAAGAGGGATAAGCGGGGACAACGGCTTCAGCCGCACCGATAGAGATTAACAGACAAGAGAATCTCCAGATGGGGAGACAACTGCTTTAGCTGGAGAGAGGGAACGATGGCCCAACCGCACCAACAGACGACACCTGCATCAACAGACTACTTCAGCCGCACAAACAAAACGAAGCAAGGCACTAGACTGCTTCATTGGCGATCGAGCAAGCGATAGAGAAGATCGAGCATGACAACGAGGCGACGAAACAGCGGCGAGCCTTCAAGTCGACGTCGAGGAACAAACCTCCTCTGATACCATGTCGAGTGCGAGAGAGGGAAGAGCGAACCTTAGGGTTTTCGTTGAATGACCCGATCCATCTGAGCAGAACTCCTTAAAAGCAATCAACCACTATTTCTGATATGGTCACCTCTCGGTGAGCTTATGTTAGTTGCTTCTTAACAGTTTGGTGGATGATTCCGAAGTCACAGAGATGGCGTTCAATGTAAGAGTCAATATACTCGTTGCTATTATCACTTTACAACACTTTAATGGTATCATGAAACTGAGTAGCGATCATTATATGGAACCTCAGAAATAGAGAAAAAACTTCATTTTTGATTTTCATCAGGTAAACCCAAGTGCAACGAGAAAAATAATCTATTAAAATAACGAACTATTGACAACCATAAATAGAAGTAACCTGGCAAGGGACCCAAAGATTAGACTTAATAGCCTCAAAAGTAGTATCACTAAGTGGCAAAACATGAGTAAGAGGAGTCTGTTTGTGCTTACTAATTTCACATACATCACAAATGTTAAACAAAGAGTTTAACATAGAAGGTAACACAAGTTTCATAGTAGGGATAGACGAAACTCCCACGCGACAATGCCAGGAATTTAAATCAGAAGATGGAGCTACATGAAGAGCTTGCGAAGGAGGAGTCAAGTTGGAGGGATCAAGCATATAGGCCTTCGCACAGTCTACCAGAGTCGATCGTCGCCCCCTTCTTCAAGTTCTGAAAGATACAAGAAGTGGGGAAAAAATTACTAAGCAATTTATAGAGTTAGTCAAGTGACTAATAGAAAGAAGGTTATGAGTAAACTTAAGAACATAAGAACTGAAGAGAGAGTGAGGGAAGAGTCGTGAATGAATTCTTTTCTAGCGATCTGCATTGTTTTAAATGTCCCCTGACATGTCCGACATGCCTCTCGACATGTTATTTTTTAGGGGAAAATGATATATTTTTCTAAAAAATATATATTATATCCTTTTATAAAATATAGGCCGACATGCCCGATTTTTTCCTAGATATCGGTCGACACGACATTTAAATATATCACCTGCTATTTTATTTTATGTTATATTTCCAGACAAACATCATATGTTTAAATCACCTATGAATATTATATTATGTATGTTTAAATTGATTTGACTTAATTTTTCATTTTTAACTTTTTATTATTGCAACCAATTTCGTATAAATATTTCACAATTTTTTAATTTCATATTACAAAGGATATGAAAATATTTAATACATTTATTAGGTGATTGTTTGCATGTTTTTAATATAAATTTATAAGTTTGAAAAGACTTCTAATAAATCAAGTATTTTTAACTTTTAAATATTCTTTATTTGCAATAAATTTATTGCTATCAAAATAAAATTATTGTATAATATTAAATATATTTTACAACGTATCATTTTATATTTGTTAATAATATTTTTTCTTAGATACTATTCGAACTTATTTCGTAATATAAATGACTCATTTTTTATCGATTTGTTATATTATTTATTTATTTTTATAACATATAATTATAGTTAGTATACATAAGATAAAAATTTTATTTATAAGGTAAGGAAATCCGTTATTTTAAAATATCCCCGACATGTCACCTACTTCCGGCATCCGATATTTAAAAACTTAATCTGATATGTTGCCGACATCCGATATTTAAATCATTGACAATAGGAGAAGAGGATCCATCAGCAAAGCTCACTTTGTCTCTACCAGACAGGAAAGTAGGACACAAAACCTGACCCAAAGACATTAATATGATCGGTGGCGGCAAAGTTGATGATTCATTGGGTGGAGGAACAGGTAGCTGAATGTGCATCTAGGATCTCCTTGTGGGCATAAAAGGATGAAGAAGAAGTAGATGTCTTAGAAGGTTGACCATGCATCAGACGACAAAATGCTTTAATCTCTTCGGAAGAATGGGCAGAAGGAGTGCTGGGAGTAGCTGGACAACCATGGGGAGCAATGTCTTCAAAGGAAATCAAGAGATGCACATATATGGAAGGAGGTGGTCGTCCTTGAGAATGACTATAGCCTCGACCGCCACGAGAGGCAGAGCCTCCTCTTGGAGGGGGAAAGCCATGAAACTTGAGGTAAGTGTCCCTAATATGGCGTGCCTTCCCGCAATAATCACACATCAAATGATCTTTCTATGTAGACTTGGGCCTAATGTTACGAGAAGGACGCCCAATGGAGATGAACTGAGAAGCAAGAGCAGAACCCTTTGAGCCAGAGTCAGGAAATAACATCTGTCAGCGATCAAATTCTTGCTGCACATGACTTTATACTTCAGGCAGAGAGGGAAGAGGAGAACGCCCAATAATATGAACACTAATAAAATCAAAATCAGGGTGCCGACCATAAAGAAATTCAAAGATCCGGTTGCCTTCCTCGCGTTCCCGAATAAACACTTCATCTTCTGGAGAGACAAAGTGAGAGCATCAAAGTGATTATAATCTTGATAGATCTTCGTAAACTCATGGTAGTAGGCGGAGGGGGAACGATCACCCACATCAAAAGGAATATCCACCATTGTAGTTGAAAAGTCTAAGCGGCATCCCACGATAAGAATATGTAACCTCGACTCACTTTCAAATATCAGATGTAGTATCCAGGAACAGGTAAGTGTGAGCGATAGATTCCTGCATGGAGTTGAGCAGCGACAACATCACCAAGGATTTTTCAAACTCCCATTGAGGACAAAACAAAAATGTTTGCACGGGGGTCGGTGTTGTGCCACTAACATATCCAAACATACATCGACTTTTGAGGGCAAGAGTGATGGAACGAGCCCACAGGAGGTAGTTGGTTACATCTAGTTTTATGGTGGTAATTTGAGGAGTCCCATAATCATGGATTGCGCGGACTGATTCTACAGCCGACATCGAGGTGGAAGCAACGCGAACTCCGGTGGATGCTTTTGTAGAATCAATACTCCCATCCATCAAAATCCAAGGATAGAAACCACGGGATTGCAAAAATGAGGGGAAGGTTCACAATCCTAGGTTTCTCTCATAGAAAGAGAAGAAACCGAAAATGGTCCCAGTGATGGAACCAAGCAAAAGAAGCAAATATGGTAGAGTAAGGTGGGTGAAGAACCATCCTCAACAGAAGGAGGAATGGACGCAGGAAAAAAGGTTCAGGGCCTCAGGCAGCCGACGCCCGAAAACAACGAACAGACTGAGAGGAGAAATGTCTCCAGCGAGGGAAATATCTCGAATGCAGGAAGAGTCGGGAGATGGACGCTGGGAGAGGTGAGCGGGATTGAACGAGCTGCGAGCGTGATGGAGCGGGATCGAGTGGGTGCAGAAGCGGTGAGCGAGCGGGAGCAAGAGAGAGATTAGATCGGCTCTGATACCATGTTGGAAATCATAATGCCTTGAATTATTCATCTAGAGAACACTCCTTAATAGATACGACTGTGCCAATTACAATAGAAATACAATGGGAAAAACTTTTAAATCATAAACTCTAACAAAATGTAATTTTTTTGGAACCACAATTATGTAACTTATGTTCTATGGATCTGAGTGTTGTGCAGTAAAATACTATCAATATCTAAGTTGAGTGTGCTAGAAAAGAGAAGGCTAAGGTGGCTGTGTAATAAAACTAGAAAAGATAAATTAAGGTGTGATTATATTAAGAAAGAGTAAGGTTAGAAAATGCATAAATTAGATTAGTTTATGGAGTTAGTGTTAAAGGATTATGCATGAAAAATTGTCGAGCCGATGTAAGATGGATGGAAATTGTCAATGATTTACTTAGTTTAGGTTTAGCATCTTTGATAACACTTATAAAATTGAATGAAAAATAATTTTTCATAAGGTCAATCTAAATAGTTGAGATAAGTCTATTGATGGTGATGGTGCTGTTTTTTTCATAAACTCAACTTCAATAATTGAGATAGCTATTGATTGTGATGATTTTTTAAGTTGTTTCCAGCGTAATTATATATTAGGCTAACGTCCATCCTGTCAGCCTATTTTTGGTAATTATTGTAGTTTTCACCTTTCACCTTACCCTGCAGCTTCTTGCAAAAATGTTGTGTAGTAGTTGCTTAGCAGCCTCTTGCAAAAATTCTAAGATTTACCTACATTTTACCCTTGTGGTGGGACTCTTCCCCAGGTCCTCGCTGTGTGTGGAAGCTTTTTGCACCAGGCTGCCCTTTATGTTAGTTTTCACATATGCTTATATCTTGTTTCAGGATAGAAGCCTGAGAGAACTAGCTGGGCGGGCTCTTTCTGCTCTTGCAAAATATGATCCTGATTATTTTACCAGATTTGTCCTCGAGAGGTTGATGCCATTGACTCTCTCCATTGATCTCTGCACTCGTCATGGTGCAACGTTAGCTGTTGGAGAACTTGTTTTGACCCTGCATGAATATAACTTCTGTATTCCTGTAGGTTAGTATTCAGTTAGAAAAGTGCTAATTACTTGTTGGAATGTTTAATAGCATCTTTCTATGCCTAGTATTTTCTTTGATTACAATTTAGATTAATGTACGATATGGACCATATGGTTGTACCTATTGTTAATTAGGGCAAGGTTAATTCTATTATGTTAGAAACCACGGTGGGGTCCATTTGAGGGGGAGGGGGGGTCACATGATATCCAGAACCGTGCCCGACTGCAGTCGAATGACGAGAACATCCCCAACCAAATCTCCGGGGTGTGTGTGGGACCCTCGTCTGGTACATGAACCCAGATCGCGCGGAATAAATTCCCAGGTAGGTTGTTGAGGCCCGGGATAGAACCCGGGACCTCCTTTATCAAACTCCTAAGTGGAGACATGATACCCAACTGCGCTACAGGAGATTTGGTTGGGGATGTTCTCTCCATTCGACTGCAGTCCTGTAGCGCAGTTGGGTATCATGTCTCCACTTAGGAGCTTGATAAAGGAGGTCCCGGGTTCTATCCCGGGCCTCAACAACCTACCTTGGATTTTATTCCGCGTGATCTGGGTTCATGTACCCGACGAGGGTCCTACATGCGCCTAGGAGATTTGTTGGGGATGTTCACAAACCACAGTGGGGACCATTTGAGGGGGACACATGATATCCAGATCCGCGGCCGACTGCAGGCGAAGGCGAAAACATCCCCAACCAAATCTCCTGGGCGCGTGTGGGACCCTCGTCGGGTACAGGAACCCAGATCACACGGAATAAATTTCCAGGTAGGTTGTTGAGGCCCGGGATAGAACCCGGGACCTCCTTTATCAAGCTCCTAAGAGGATAGAACCCGAGACCTCCTCAAATGGGCCCCACCGTGGTTTCTAACATATTCAATAAAGGGGTCCCCCATATATAGGGAAATACTTCATAATATAATACATAACAGAATGCAGTTTAACACTCTCCCTCAAGGTTGACATGTTATATTTTTCATACCCAACTTGTCAATACAAAAAAAAAAATATTTTCTCCAAGACTCTTAGTTAGGATATCAGCTAATTGACCCTTTGTGGGAACAAAATGTATGCAGGTAATCTTCTTTTCTATTTTCTCCTTAATGAAATGTCTGTCCATCTCGATATGCTTGGTGCAGTCATATTGGACGGGGTTGTTGGCGATCTTGATTGCAGGCTTGTTGTCACAGTACAACCAGATAAGACTAGACTCATTCAAACCCAGGTCACACATCAAAGTGCGTATCCATAATCCTTCACATATGTCATGTGTCATTGCTCTAAACTCAGATTCAGCGCCGGATCTTGAGACGATAGATTGTTTTTCACTTCTCCAAGTGATTAAGTTCCCACCAACGAATGAGCAATACCCTGATGTAGATCATCTGTTTTCAATGGACCCAGCCCAATCAATACCAGCAGAAACTTCAATCTTCAAGTCTGTATTGGGAGTGAACAGGATCCCCCTTCCTGGTGAAGTCTTCAAATACCTCAAGATTCGATGAACAACATTCAGATATCTTGTCTTTGGGACTTGCATATATTGACTAACGACTCCAACAACATAAGCCATGTCGGGATGAGTGCGAGATAGATAAATTAATCTTCCAAAAAGGCATTGATAGTCAACCACTTTTTCAACAATATCACCATCATCTCTTTCAAGATTATGATACACCTCCATAGATGTATCAACAGGTCTACAACCCACTCATGCCAAATTGTCGCAGCAATTTTTCTCTGGGAGATGAAGATAACTTGTTTAGATTGTGCTACCTCAATTCCTAAGAAATACTTCATTTTTCCCAGATCTTTTACTTCAAACTTCCCTGCCAAATTCACCTTCAAAGCTTTTACTTCTTCAATATCATCTCCTGTTATGACGATATCATCAACATAGATAATGAGAGTAGTTATTAGATTTGTTTTTCGTTTAATAAACAAAGTATGATCAGCATGACTTTGTTTGTATCCAAGTGAATTTATGACTTCGTTGAATCGAGCAAACCAAGCCCTCGAAGATTGCTTCAAACCGTAAATTGCTTTTTTAAACCGACACACTTTCCCTTCAGATCCGGAAGGGGAAAAACCTGGAGGGATAGATATATATTCCTCTTCATCTAAATTCTCATGTAGGAAAACATTCTTCACGTCCAATTGATTAAGTTCCCAACCCTTGCGCGTAGCACATGATAGCAAAACTCGTTTGAAGTTCATTTTTGCGACGGGGGTAAACGTGTGTTGATAATCAATTCCCAAAGTTTGAGTATACTCCCTTGCGACCAACCTTGCTTTGAATCGTTCAACCAAACCTTCAGAGTCTTGCTTTACGGTAAACACCCACTCACAACCGACAACCTTCTTTCCAGGTGGAAGATGAGTTAGGTCCTAGGTATAATTTTTTTCCAAAGCATTCATTTCCTCATTCATTGCCCCCTTCCTTCGTTGATGCCCAAGTGTCTCCTTCCATGTGGATGGAATGAAGACAAAAGCGAGGGAGGAGACGACAACTTATTAGGAAGAAGTTAGAGCCTCATAGGAAACTTAACGAGATAACGGATATTAGGTGCAAGATCTGGTACCTTTTCGAAGGAGGATGGGAAGTTTTGAAGGATCCGTTGACGGAGCTGCATTGGTCCAGGTGGCGTAGGATGAGCCTGTGTGTTAGCTCTACTCCGTCTAGTGTATACCTGTAACTCCTTTTCTTTATAAGGAGGCTCTCCCTGATTAGGAGTTTCAGTAGTAGGTAAAGAATGTGAAGGAGGAATCGGCAAGGGTAAAATAAGTGGCTCACTTCATTCGTATATGTGTGCTCCTCCTGAAGTGAGCTCATGTAATAAGATTCAGATTCACGAAATGTGATATCCATCGTGACAAAAATCCTTTTAGTTGGGGGATGATGACATTTATATCCTTCTGAGTGGGTGAATAACCAATGAACACACATTTCAGGGCCCAAGGGTCAAGCTTGGACCTGCCCGGAGAGTGTATATATGAGAGAAGCAGACACAACAAAAAGTTTTTGGTGGAAGAGTGGTTGATGTCACCTGTAAGGCAGTAAGGGGGGTTTGATGTCCGAGTATTTAAGAGGGCATGCGATTTATGAGATAGGAAGCCGTACGAACGACATCTCCCCAGTAATATTTTGAGAGGTTCATAGTGAAGAGTAAACAGCGTGCCACCTCTAAGAGGTGATGGTTCTTGCATTCAACAACTCCATTTTGAGATGGAGAGTGAACACACGAGGTTTGATGCAGAATGCCATGAACATCAAGATAGTCTTGCAATGGAGGGTTGACATACTTCCGACCATTATCACTATAGATGATTTTAATAGGGGCAGAGAATTTAGTAGAAAACATGACACAATTTTTGGAATATAAAAATCACCTCATTTTTAGTTTTCATCAAATAAACCTAAGTTGCGCGGGAGAAACAATCAATAAACGTAATAAACTAAAAACATCCAAAATTAGAGGCAACCGAGCATGATCCCTACACATCAGAATGAATAATATGAAAAGGAGTTGTACTAGGTAATGACACATGATGAACATGAGTACGATGATGCTTGGTAACAACACAGATGTCACAAACAAAATTTTAAAACACAGAAGAAAAACATGAAATAAATGTTGCATGGTCACAACGAAAGGGTGGCCAAGACGACAATGCTAGGTAAGCAAGGCGAAGGTCTGCGATGAGTGGAGAGCTTGCGATGACGTAGCCTCGGAAGAGGAGTAAAACATGTACATGTCATCCTTCATGCTATCAGAGCCAATCACCTACCCCTTTAAATCATGAAAGATACAGTGAGATGGAAAAAAGATAATAGAGCAGTGAAGAGAATTAGTCAAATGACTAACCGAAAGTAGACTACGGGTGAATTTTGGAACATGAAGAAAAAAAGATAAAATGAGAGAAGAACAAGGAGTGGAGTCATTCCCATCAATGGAAGAGAAGGACCCATCAACAATGCTCACTTTATTTCTTCCTGAAAGAGGGGAATAAGATACAAAACCTGAGACAAAACCATTCATGTGATCGGTGGCGCCAAAATCGATAATACATGGTGTAGGACCAGTAGAAACGGAGTTGGCACTCAAAGTACCAGCGTGGGCAAGAGCCGATGATGGTATAGGGGTATCAACATGCTCAGTAGTAAGGTTGTGCATCAAATGACAAAGGTACTGCATCTCTTCAACAGAGAAGGAGGATGACTGAAAAGAACCCCCATCTAAAATCTCAGTCAGATAAGCAGAGTGAGGAGATCGGCCTGGAGTCCTACCACGACCGCGACCCCCACGAGAAGTCTATCCACCTCGAGGAGGAGGAAAGCCATGTAGGCTATAACAAGTATCTCGAGTATGACAAGGCTTACCACAATAGTCACATGTGAGGTGATCCCTATTTGTCGGCTTAGGATTGAAATCACGAGAAGCGCGGCTGTCAATATCGGGCTGATAAGCCACTAGAGCATATACTTCGTGAAGGTGGAGGTGGTCCAGGACTGTCGTCGATCAAACTCTTGTTGAATAATATTGTAAATCTCAACAAGTGAGGAAATATGAACATGCCCCAAGATATGGACCATAATCTGATTAAAATCTTTGTGCAATCCCCGTAGAAACTCAAATACCCGATTTCTATCTTCGCAATTCTTCAGCAAGTGTGCATCCACATTGCTCACCATGACAAGAGAGTCAAAATGATCGTACTCCTGATAGAGCTGGGTAAACTCAAGATAATAGGCTAAAAGAGGACGATCCCCCTGATAGAGATTCCCGATCTTGCGGCGAAGCTGGAAGATGGCAACATTCCCCTTGCAGGAATAGGTAGACCCAACACACTTTCATATGTCTGCAACAATATGTAGGAAAAGATGATTCCGTGCAATCAATTCATGCATGGAGTTGATAAGCCATGACATGACGAGAGAGTTTTCAGACTCCCATTTAGGCCAAGCAGTAGAAGTCGTAGCCGGAGCAGTTGTGGTGTCATTGATGTAGCCAAAGAGATGTCGATTTTTCAAGGCAAGGGTAATAGAGCGGGACCAAGCCAAATAATTGGTGTCATCAAGGCGGATTATGGTAAGCAGCAAATAGAGGTGATCGTGACCAGCCCGGGTAGATCCAGCGGGGGTCGTGGGAGCACCGAAATCACTAATCTCCAACATGGAAACAAAGTGCAACCAACAAACACCAAGAAGATTGAATAGGGTAGAGAAGAACACCCCGTCAAAAAGAAGAAAGGAGAATAAACATCAATGGAGGATTATGAGTCACGATTCTTGACAACTAAGGAAACTATAAATCGAAGATTGGAAGACATCCAACCATTGGATTCTCACAAAACTTGAGAGGGAGGATAAGGAAGGCAAAACAAAACATTTGTCAAAGTATGAGGTCAATCGGACTGCCGGAGACCCGTCCGAGGAGGCATCAACGCTGATCGGCCGACATGTTGTCGAGCGCCGATTGGTACTGCAGAAGGGCCTCGAGCCTCCAAAAGGGAGAGAAAGAAAGAGAGAGAGAGAGAGGGAGGTAGATAGGCCGAATGAAAAGGGAGCGGGAGTCCGACGACGTAGGCTGTTAGAACTCGTGGAGTCCTGGCGGACTGGCAGACACGATACACAGATAGGTTTGGCAGACCGGCGGACAGGACTGACAAACAGGTTTGACGGACTACCGAATTTATTCTGGTGAACCGTCTCTCTGGCAGATCTGATTGCGTTAACCGTATCGATGGAAAAAGCTCTAGTTGTAACGGATTGGGGGTCTGGTTTGGAGAACAGGTCAGGCGGGTTTACGACTTGGTATGACAGTCTGCCTATCTGATATCGGGCTATGTTACCGCATGGGTGATGGAGCTTGTTAGAACATACGGATCCTAAGCGGTATGATGGTCTGTATAGGCGGACTAGTCTGGCGGTCTGGCGACTTGGTCTGGCAGTCTAGCAGTCAACAAGTGGTAATAGTGTGATGGTCATAGGCTGACCGCTAATGTCTGTTAAGGCCAAGAAATGGTGATCAACAAAGTTGTCACAGTTGCGGACTGATGCTTGTTTTAAAGTGATTGCGATCAGCGGTTAAGTTTTATCTAACCATCGTTGTTGCCCTGACGCAAGATGCCACAGTGAAGACGGATAAAGACAAGGACAAGTCTGTTAATATCTCAAGTTGAGTAGTCGTGCAGTTAGAATTGTCTAACCGCACAGTCCGCGCAGTCTATTTTTATCTATCCGCCTAGTCGCATGTGACAGACGTTATGTATTCTCTCTCTAGTTTTCTTTTTCTTCCCCCTGTTCTTTATAAGTAGGGGGAATACCCTTGTATTATTTATCTTTTTGGAGCAATAAAAAATCTTTTATTTACACTTTTCTCACATGGTATCAGAGCTACTCGGTCCATTTGCTCCGGTTTCTGCTTTCTCAAGCGTGAGACAGAGCAAACGGTCTCCAGTTTTTTAACTGCCTGTTCTTCTCCCTTTTCTTTCCGCAGTTTTCTTTCTTAACCACGCTCTTCTCTCTTTTTGTTGTCTCTTCTCTCTTTTCTTTTCGCGGTTTTCTTGACCGCTGGTTCTTGTCGCCCTCCCACCCTCTTTTCTTTGCTCGCGCTTTATGCGACAACTTCTTTTCTGGCCTCTCTCTAACCGCGCGGTTAGAATTTCTCTGCTGACTTTCCTGCTGTGTTTTTTGAGCTCTCTCTTTATCTGCGCGGATAGCCTTTTTTGTTCGTTTTCTCCTCTTTCTATGGAGACTCCAATTTTCTCTTCCTCTACTCTATCCGCGCCTCCTGTTCAATCCACTTCCCTCTCCACTCCTTCCGACAATTTGGGTACAGCTTCCAAGCTCACTGGCCCAAATTACCCAGATTGGAGCGTTTCCTTTGTGTTTCTGTTACGCTCTCAGCGTAAGCGCCATCATCTCACCGATGACCCTCTTTCATATGGGTATGCAGCCTTTGATGATTGGGATGCCAGTGATGCTCTGCTGAGAACATGACTTGCTAATAACCTGTCTGATGAGTGTCTTCCCTTCATTCGACATGATGTGACGATTAAGGCTGTTTGGATTCATCTGGCTGCTCTGTACTCTAAGGGAGCTCAAACTTTCCGTATATATACGTTGTATGCGGATCTTTTTGCCCGACCTATCATGACTCTTGCTGCTGCTTATGAGAAAGTGCAAGTTCTAAGTGCTGAGCTTCTTCAGCATTGCCCCTTCTCTGCTGGCCACGCTGGGCAACATAAACACTTCCATAAACTTCTGGTGGCGTGTTATTTACTTTGTGCCATAGTCTTATGATATGATCATCATCAAATTCTTGGAGAGACTGATACTCCTCTGGATGTCACTACTTTGCGCATTTCTGCTGTTACTACTTTTCTTCATCGTTCTTTGCTTGCCTCTCCACCTCCTCCTGATACTGTTGCTTATCCATCTTGTCGTGATATTCCTAGTAGCCGTGAAGGCTACTCTTGTGGACGTGGTTTGTTTAGATATCTCTGCTCTCACTGTGGAAAGATCGTTCACCTTGTTGATCGTTGCTGGGTAAAACATCCTCATTTTCTACCTTCTACGGGTGACACTACCTCAAAAGAGTCAACTTCTCTTGCCACATCTTCGGGGAGTGCTCATGTGACCACTACAGGTAAGTGGCTCATCGATTCTGGTGCTATTAATCATATAACATGCAATCTTCATCTTTTCTCTCATCTGGACAAACATAACAGGTCACCTCCCGTTTTCATTATGGATGGTTCTCCATCCCCTGTGTGCGGCTCTCGAACAGTGCACCTCACTCTATCTCTCCAACTTGAGAGCACGCTCTATGTCCCAACTTTTTGGCGCAACTTACTTTCTATTACTTCTCTATGTAAACAACTAAATTGCACAGCTACCTTTCTCTCGACTACTTGTTCTTTTCAGGATCCTCACTCCAAGGAGACGATTGCAACTGAGACTCAAAGTTATGTATGGCTTATTCTATCTTGACAATGTGTTTATTTTTTTGCTTCTCCTTCTCTTGTACAGTGGCATGTTCGCATTGAGCATCCTCCACTTCTTTACCATCTTTTACCTGATCTACCTCGAGCAGACTCTTCTCTTAATTGTGAAGTTTGCCAACTCGGCAAACACCACCATTCGTCATTTCCAGCAAAAGAAGGACGTAGTTTTTCTCGTCCTTTTGAACTTGTTCATTCTGACATTTGAGGTCCTTCTCCTACTAAATCTGATTGTAGGGGTAGTCTGCATTTTGTCACTTTTATTGATAATTTTTCTAGATGTACTTGATTGTACTTGTTAAAAAAATGTTTTGAATTTTTTTTTTCAATATGTTCTATAATGAGATACGTACTCAGTTTGATGTCTTATTAAAGTGCTTCGCACTGATAATGTCAAAGAGTATCTTAGTCATCAATTCTCGGTTTTTTGTATGCATCGCAGCATTATACATCAAATTAGTTGCCCATACACATCTCAACAAAATGGCGTTGCTGAACGCAAGAACCGTCATCTCCTCGATGTGGCTTGCACTCTTCTCACTCAAATGAGTGTTCGGTCCTATTGGGGTCTTGTCGTTCTTATTTCTTATTATCTCATCAATCGAATTCCTTCTTCGGCTCTCAACGTCAAGACCCTTTCTTTATCCTGTATCCCGATGCCAAACTATTTCCTTTACCTCCACGCGTCTTTGGTTGCACACCGTTTGTTCACTCTCCTTCTCCCGGTCATGACAAACTCTCTCCTCACTCCATTAAGTATATCTTTCTTGTCTACTGTTCGACCCAAAAGGGATATCGGTGTTATGATCCCCTTCACCGGAAACAGTATGTTTCCACGGATGTCACTTTCTTTGAAGATGCTCTTTGTTTTTCTCGCACCTCTACCCTCCCACCGTCTGATGATCCCTATTCTCTACCTATTTTCTTTGTACCTTTACTTGAGCTTGTGTTTCTTCCTCCACCAATTTTTGATTCCCCACCCATTTCTCCTGATACTGCTTCTCTACCTGAGCCGTTACTGACCGTTCTCGGGGAAACATTCTCTCCGACGGATGAATTTGATACTACAGAAAAGTCAGACCTTGATCTTCCCATTACTCTTTGAAAATGAGTTCGAACATGCACTCAACATTCTATTCATGATGTTATTTCTTATGCTCGGCTGTCTCCTTCTTGCAAGAGTTTTGCTCTCGCTCTTTCGGCTGATGTTGTCTTGGTTACCTATCAAGAAACTCTTGCTATCCCTCATTAGAATGTTATTATGGATGAAGAGATGAAAACTCTGATTGAGAGGGGTACTTGGACTCTTGTTCCGACCCCTCCAAGAGCGGATGTGGTTGGCTGTCCTTGGGTCTTTGTGATCAAGTATCTTCATAATGGTATCATCTATTGCTATAAAGCTCGGCTAGTTGCCAAAGTCTTTACTTAGACATATGGTGTGAACTTTTTTGACACATTCTCTCCAGTTGCTCGAATAACCGCGATCTGTATTCTCTTCTCTGTAGCTGTTAACAAAGACTGAGAAATATTTCAGTTAGATGTCAAGAATATTTTTCAGCCTTGTTTGAGAAGTTTAGCAAAGTTATCTCTGTTATTGGGTTTGCTCGGAGTGCTGCAAACCACTCTCAATTCATACGCAAAACTTTTACGGGGCTAGTTGTTCTTGCTATTTATGTGAATGTCATATTCTTACATGAGATGATAAGAATAGAATTGATCTAACAAAGAAGCATCTTCTTTAACACTTCGTTACAAAATATATGAGGTCTCTCAAGTACTTCCTAGGGATTGGGATCTCCAGAAAGCCCAATTCAGTAGTGCTCTCACAACGGAAGTATGCCTTGAATCTTTTAAAAGAGACGGGTCTTTTTGGTGCTAAACCTACTCGGTGTCCAATGGCTGTTGGTGATGACAAGTGTTGGAATGAAAATTCTCTTCTTTCAGATGTCACCAGGTACATACGACTTGTGGGAAAACTCATCTATCTGACTGTCACAATATCGGATATCTGTTATGTGGTAGAAAGGGTGAGACAGTTTATGCAAGCACCCAAGGAGTGTCATCTTCAATCAGCTCTAGAGATCTTGGAATATGTGAAAGGGTTTTCGGGAAAGGGACTTCAGTTTCAGAAAAATAATCATTCGAGGGTTGAAGCCTACTCTGATGTCAGCTATGCTGATGACAAGGAGGATAAAAAGTCTACGTCTGGTTTTACACTTTCGTAGGAGGAAATCTGATCAGCTGGAAGAGCGAGAAACAGTCTGTTGTCTTAAGGTCAAGTGTTGATGCTGAATACGGAAGCATGACTTTGACTACTTGTGAGTTAATGTGGTTACAAATACTGATGTTTGATTTGGGAATTGTCTATGATCATCTACTGTCAATGTTCTGTGACAACAAGATAGTTATATATATTTCGAAGAATCCAGTATTTCATAAGAGGATAAAGCATATTGAAGTAGAATGTCATTTTATCAGAGAAGAGATATTTAAGAATCAAATCTGCACTCCATTTGTCACCTCTTACAAAGAGCTAGCCGATGCTTTTACCAAACCCGTGTCCTCTTTTTTGGATGTCTGTGACAAGCTGAGTACGTTTGGTATATACGCTCCAGCTTGAGGGGGAGTGTTAGAACTTGTGGAGTGTTGGCAGACTGGCAGATAGGACTGACAGACAGGTTTGGCGGACTGGCAGATAAGTTTGGCGGACTGCCGGCTTAATTCTAGCAAACTGCCTCTCTGGTAGATCTGATTGTGTTAACCGTTTGGATGGAAGAAGCTCTAGTTCTAACGGATCGGTGGTCTGGTTCGGAGAATAGGTCAGGCGGGTTTACGGTTTGGTATGACGGTCTGCCTATCTGATAGATCGGGCTGTGTTACTGCACGAGTGATGGAGCTTGTTAGAACATACAGAACCCAAGCGGTATGGCGGTCTGCATAGGAGGAATGGTCGGGCGACTTGGTCTGGCGGTCTGGCAGTCAACATGTGGTAATAATGTGACTGTCAAAGGTTGACCGCTAATGTCTGTTAAGGCCAAGGAATGGAGATCAGCAAAGGTGTCACAGTTGCACACTGACACTTGTTCTAAAGTGATTGCGATCAGGCGATTAAGTTCTATCTAACCACCATTGTTGCCCTGAAGCGAGTTGCCACAGTGAAGACGTATAAAGATCAGGACAAGTCTGTTAATATCTCAAGCTAAGTAGTAGTACGGTTAGAATTGTCTAACCGCATAGTCTGCACGGTCTATTTTTATTTATCCGCTTAGTCACATGTGATAGACATTATGTATTCTCTCTCTAGTTTTCTCTTTCTTCCCCCGTTCTCTATATAAGGTGACATACCCTTGTATTATTTATCTTTTTGGAGCAATAAAAAATCTTTTATTTATGCTTTTCTCACATAGGCTGAGCGGGAGATCGGGCGGAAGCTGAACGCGGGATTGTTAGCCGCACGGTACCTCTGATATCATGTTAATTAGGACAAAGTTAATTCTATTCAATAGAAGGGTGGTCCCCTATATATAGGGAAAATAAATCATAATCTAATACATAACGGAATACGGCCTAACACCTATTTATGTTATATTTTAATTTTAGTTGAAGCTGTTATTCATGGTATTGGCATGCCATCTAGTAAACATTTTGACCTGCTTAACTTCGCAAATTACTTACCTTTTCATCTTACAGATATGCAACGAAAGGTTTCAAGCATTGTTCCTGCTATTGAAAAAGCCCGCCTCTATAGGGGAAAAGGAGGAGAGATCATGCGTTCTGCTGTATCTAGATTCATCCATTGCATCTCTTGTTCAGCAATTTATTTAACTGAGAAAACAAAGAAGAGTTTACTTGATACTTTGACAGATAATTTAAAGCACCCCAGTGGACAGATACAGGTATTTTCTCTTTTTTGTAGTTCTTATTTGCCATTACTGTATTGTTGCATTATTTAAAAACGGCTATCTGCTCTAAAACATTTCGGTTATTTGTAGTTGGCTTTTACATTTGCTATTAATTGGACTTTTATGTTCAGTGTGCTGCTGTTGAAGCACTGAGGCATTTTGTTCAAGCTTATCTTGTTTCTTTAGATGAAACAGTACCCAATATGATCATTTCAAAATACTTGGAACTTCTAGATGATCCTAATGTTGCTGCAAGAAGAGGTGCTGCATTGGCTTTTGGCATATTTCCTTACGAATTCCTACATACCAGGTGGAGAGATATCATGCAAAAATTGTGCAAATCTTGTCTGCTTCCGGTAGTCGAAGAATATGATTTGTGCCATATGTATTATTATGTAAATTTCTTATATCTTTTGAAAAGTCCTCTATTTTCTGATGTAATTTCATTTTCTATTTGCAGGACAAGCCTGATGATCTAGATGTAGAGGCACGTGTAAATGCTGTAAGAGGACTTGTTTCTGTGTGTGAAACATTAGCCAGGTCTTCTAGTAATCAAATTTCAGAAGACAGTTCTATTTATTGTTTTATCAAGAAGGATGTGATGAGGGTCCTTTTTGATGCACTTGATGACTATGCTGTTGACAACAGAGGAGATGTGGGTTCCTGGGTGCGTGAGGCTGCCATGGATGGACTTGAAAGGTGCAGCTACATCCTTTGCAAGTATGATTCTGATTGTTCAGTAAAGGGACCTGATCCTATAAGATTTAGTTCTAATGAAGATACCATGATTGCATCCGATCAGTTATTTCCCTTGTTTGATGACAATATTGCTACCAACTTAATAAAAGGCCTAGCAAAGCAAGCCGTTGAGAAGATGAATAAAATAAGAGGTATAGCTGCTAGAATTCTCCAAAGGATAATTCATTATCCTCAGCATTTTATCCCATACATACCTCACAGGAATGCTCTTGAAGAAATTATCCCTCTTGACACAGATTTGAAATGGGAGGTGAGATAAGTAATAGTCTGTTATATGGAACTCTTTAAGTTACTTTATTTTTCACAAAGTCCTGTGTTCATTTTTTTAAAAAGAAATTTATTAATCTCTCATCTTTTTCAGTAGTAGATCTCCTTTAGTTGGATGTTGTGCATGCTATTTGTTACTATTTCTACGGGAGGCACTTATTTAGTTTCTTTTGTATTAAAATAGTTCATAGAAAATGAGGGATTTTGTTAGGGAGGCCCACCGAATAACGACGGAATTCCCCACACGTATGCGGAAGTACTTACGCCTAAGCGCCAACGGATAGTTAATTACATGTTATTTTCTTATTGATGTATTTATAATTTTCCTTTTAGTCGGAGTTTTTGTGGTTTGTTTGTCTTTTTGTGGTTTGTCATATTTTGTTTGTCGTATTTGTAATTTTCTTTCTGTCCTTTTGGTCAAAAAAATTGAGGATTGTGTTAGGTAGTCGATCAACGTAAAGTTTAGTCACCCTTATGAATATGGATCATTTGAAAAATTGTGCAAAAGCTAGGTTGTTCCCCTTAAGATATGCGTCTCATGGTCCGAATTCAGCATCTTAGCAAGGATCGCTGCATCTCCGGGACTTGTAGGCAGTGTTAAATATGCAAGAGTACTCGTCGTATATTCCGAATGCAGCGTCTTGGCAAGGACCGTTGCACCTCCAAGTAGACTTGGGTATAGTGTTAAATAGACAAAAGTCCTCTCATATTAAATATCTTAGGGAAGTATGACGTAGGTATTGTGATCGACTTTGGTTTGAAAGTTGCACAATAGGTACACTAACAGGGAAAGCGATGGAAGTAGTGGATACGATGATTAGTAGAAAGATAAATATTTTATGCCTGCAAGAAACTAGATGAGTGAGTGAGAAAGCTAAATTTTTAGATAATTTATGTTTTAAATTATTGTACACAAGCAAAAATAAAACAAGCAGTGAAGTAGGTGTTATTGTGGATATTACTTGGAGGGATGAAGTTGTTGGGGTAAGTAGAAAAGGTGATAGATGTGGCGTTTGGTTAGGCTTTTAGCTTGCGATGCGGTTGAAACACACCGGTATTTTTGGAATAAGCTGCTTTTGACACGGCTTAATTTAAATACACTGTTTAATTTGTTCCGCTATTTTTGTACATATCCCGATCCGCAGCTTTCTTTTGCGTTCAGCCGCAGAAGCAGAAAAATACCGCCATTTTCTTTGCTCCCGTAACGCTATCCTTCACGAGTGCTTCCGATCCCCCTTCGCTTGCGGCGACCGATTCCCCCTACGCTCGCGGCTCCCGATCGCTGGCGGCACCCTTCTTCAAACCGAAACCCAGGTGGCGTTTTCTCTGGTTTGTATCCCCGCGTTTTCTTCGATGCTTGTCTCTTCTGATCTCCCTCATCGCGGATGGTGTTTTCTTTGATTTGTTTCTTCCTTTTTTGGTTTGCTTGCTTCAGATGTTGATGATCTACCTCCTGATTTGTTTGTTTTTTCAGATCCATCCATCGCGTGCGGCTCCGGATCCCAGCTTTGCTCGCAACTTTTTCCGCTTTCTTCTATGATTTTTCGTTGGATTGCAAAATTTGTTGTGATTGCTAATTTGTTGATTTTTATAGGTTATTTGTATTTGTGATTGTAGATGATGTTATGTTTGTGTGTTTTTGGTAATGGGTATGTGAGTGTTATGTATGTTTGTTTGGATATGTGTGTGTTTACTTGTGTGTGTATGTGGTTGGTGTGGTGGATGTGTTGGATATGTGTGTATTGTATGTGTTGTTTGTGTGGTGTATGTGTTGAATATGTGCATGTATTATTTGTTCTGTGAATGGTTTTTTGGATGAGTGTGTATTATGTGAATGAATTTTTGGTTGAGTGTATGTATTATGTGAATGAATTTTTGGATGAGTATGTATTATGTGTTGTGTGAATGTTGTGTTGTATGGATGTTGTCTGTGTGGTGTATATGTGTAGTGTATGCATGTATGTGGTATGTGTTGTATGTGGTATGTGTTGTGTGTGTATTGCATGTGTTATGTGTGTGGTGTATGGTTTGAATGTGTGTATACTAGTTGAAAGTCAAGTACCATATATTGGAAGACGTGACAGTCTAACTCAAAATGTAATGGTTGATTATGACTTCAACATGTGCTTCACTTTCGTTATGGCGGGCTGGGAGAGATCAGCGCACGATAGCCGCATTTTTAATTTTGTCATTAGTGATCCCTGTTATAATTTCCCTCATCCGCCTCTAGGCAATTATTAAAAATTTTATTTATCTATTTATTACTATAAAAATTTTTGGGTGTTAATCAATTTTTAATTATTTTCAGGAAAATGTTACTTGGTCGATTTTGGCTATCCTCTACAAAGAGAATATTTGAAACCGTATCAAGATACACAATGTCCCCGTTTGGGGGGACTTATTTTCACCGGTCAAGCGGTCACGACCGCATGAACCGGGACTTAATTAAGTCCCGGTTCATGCGGTCGTGACCGCTTGACCGGTGAAAATAAGTCCCCCCAAACGGAGCCAATATCATCTACCGAACTTTGTTTGTAGTGATCGTCAAACAGAAAGACGTCGAGAGATGTTCAATCATGTGTGTTCAATCATGTGTATTCATCGCTTAGAAGTGTGATAGAACGATCATTCGGGGTTTGGAAGAAGTGGGTCATACTGTGAGACATACCAAGTTATCGCTTTGACAAACAAGCACTTATTATGATAGCCACAATAACTTTACATAATTTCATTTGTCGGCACCCTTTGCGTGTAGATATTGATTTCAGTGAGTGTGAGCAAGGAGGTCGAGATGATGTGACTACCTCACAAGGGAGGGAAGAAACATGCCCTGACATTGCAGGTGGTGTAAAGGAGATGAACGCACTACGTGATATTATAACAGATCAGTTGTATTTAGCTAGAGCATAGACCAAAATGGCGGTGGTAACTGGTTCTAAAAAAATATTTGAATGAAACATTATTGTGTTAGGTGTTATATTATGGAAAAAAATGCTTTTTTCATATATTTAATGGTCGGTAGTTAAGTTATGAAAAAAATTCAATCTAAACTTCATTTTGTTTCCAAGCAGCTTTTTTAAAACTCTGTTTCACAAACTGTATTTCACCCAAACTGTTTTTAACAAAAATCTGTTTTCCAGAATCAACACTTTTCCTATTAGCAGTTTTTCATCAATAATTTTCCATCAGCAACAGTTTAACCAAACAGACCCAAAATCTTAGCTTTTAAATTGATCATATGAAAGGAAATTATTAATATGATCAGTGTTTACGCGTCATAAGTAAAATTAATTAAAACTATTAAAGTGCAATTTTGGGAAGACTTAGATGATTTAGTAAGAGAAATCCCACAAAGAGAGAATATTTTCATACCAGAAGACTTAAATAGACATATATGGAAGAAAAATGTAAATTATATAGTTGTTCATAGTGGATCTGGATATGGAGAAAGAAATGAAGGACACACCATTTTCGATTTTGTCGTAGCACATGAGCTAATTGTGACAAATACGCTTTTCATAAAAAGAGAAGAACATTTAATTATGTTTAAAAACGGATCAAATAAGTCACAAATTGATTATTTTATAACTCACAAATGGATAAAATGATTTGTAAGGATTGTCAAAAATTTAATTTAAGACAAACAAAATTATTGCCAAAAATTCGATGGTGATTGCTTTCAAGACGACAATTATGAAATAACTAGTTGATGATTCTTATGTTGATCCTAATATCTCATGAGTTGAAATCAGAAATAATTTTGGAATAATCATTCATAACCCATTACTCTTATATATATAAGTAGGGAAAAACACATTGACCAAATTACCCTCACAGTAGGATAAAATGAAATGGTGTGACTTGTAAATAATAATATCTGTCAACTCTCCCCCTCAAGTCGGACGGAAGATGTTGATCATTGCAAGTTTTTTGATGTCATCAATAAACACATCACTTCCCAAGTTTTTTTGTGAACACATCCGCTAGTTAATCTTTAGAGTTGACGAATGGCGTAATCACAGTTTTTTATCCAGGTGATCTTTGATAAAGTGTCAATCGACCTCAACATGCTTTGTCCTGTCATCAGTGTTATAGATATCGGCCGACATGTTCGATATGTCGGCCGTTATAAAGGTTTAGGGAGCAAACCGCGACGAAATCGATTTATTTGAGCCAGATAACGTTTTGTAAAATATCGGCTTTATCTCGGCGATATAGCGATATATCCTGTGCCGTTATAACGCCGTTTTTTATTTAATTATTTTATATTAAAAAAAAAGCGGCTCTTATATTTGATTTCACGGGTCGACGCTCGACAACTGCCCTAATTTCTCTCTAGCGGCGGGAGACTGCTCTGCGGAATCGGCGACGAAACGAAGACGAAACAACGACGAAACGGTGACGAATCCTCTTCTCCGACGACGAATCCTCTTCTCTGACGACGAATCGGTGACGCCACCGAGCTTTCTCGCTCCACTGTAAGCCTTCTTCTTCTATTTTCTTCCTCTTCTTTCTTCACGGGCTCTATACTTCACTTTACTACTTCACGGGACTACTTCTTCACTCTAATACTACTTCTGCTTCTTCTTTCTACTACTTCACAGGCTTTAAGGTTTCTATACTTCATGGGCTTTAGGGTTTCTTCTTCTTTTTTTTCTCCACGGGCATATGGGTCTAGAATGTTGGATCACTCTCTCTGTAGGTACACAATTTAATTGCTTGGAGATAGTTTCTATGCTCGAGTACAGAAACTTTATATATCATTTTATATTTGTGGGTATATATCCTTTGTTTTTTCTTTCTTCATCATCTTTTTAAATGCAGTTTAACATATATTGTCTGTACGTTTATACTTATTTGTAAAAAATGTGTTTATAAATATTGTTATCTTTATTTAAACATTAAAATCCGATATTGTAAAATATCCCCGATATATCCCCCGCAATCTGACATACGACATTTCAGACCCAAACCGACATGAACCCGACATCCGATATCTACAACCTTGCCTGTCATGCTGAACTAGATTGTGAGCTATACTAATCGCAACTTTGTTGTCGCAAAACAGGAAAAAAAGAGATGTCACAGGAAACCCCAAATCATGTAGAACGGTACATAACCATAGTTCCTCGAACATGCCTTGTGACATTGTATGATATTCTGGCTAAGCACTTGATCTGACCACCACATTTTGTTTCTTAGTACGCCATGTCACACGGTTTCCCCCAACGAAGGAACAATAACCTATTGTGGATTTTCAATCATCGCGACATCCTGTCCAATCAACATCAGTGAAAAACTTCAATCTTCAAGTGATTGTTCTTGGAAAACAGAATACCATGAATAAGGGATTTCTTCAAACACCGTAACACGCGATATGTCGTCTCTTGATGTTTGATCCTTGGAGCATACATGTATCTACTTAGAATGCCGACTGCATAAGTAATATCGGGACGAGCATGAGACAGATATATTAGTTTTCCAACTAATCTCTGGTAACGTGTGGCATCAGCCTAATTGCTGTCATCATCTTCACTAATTCCATGACTTTCTTCCATAGGGGTGTTCGCAAGAACACAAGCAAACATCCCGGTCTCCTGCAACAGATCTAGTATGTACTTTCACTGAGATATAAAGATACTCTGATCGGATCTAGTCACCTTAATATCCAGGGAGTATCATAATCTTCCCAAGTCTTTTACCTTAAACCATCAGATAAGAGAGACTTGAGATTCACAACCTCTTCCATATCGTTACCAGTGATCAGAATGTCATCTGCATAAACAATAAAGGACCACAATCCTCTGATCATGTCGCCGAATAAACATAGTATGATCAGACTACGCCTGCTTGTACCCAAATTTGAGCATAGCCGTGAGGAATCTGCCAAACCATACTCTCGGTGACTGTTTCAAATCATAAAAAGATCTTCTTAGACTACAGATTAGACCTTCAACTTCCTTCTTCGCGAACCCAGGAGGAAATTTCATGTAAACCTCTTCATCAAGCTCACTATGGAGAAACACATTCTTAACATCCAGTTGGTGAAGATCCCAGTCGATGCAAGTGACATCAGTAGGGTCGGAAACATCAGTAGGGTTGGAGGCAGTGACCCCTTTAGTAGCCGGCGACGGTTTCCACACCGCCTGGAGACCGCATCCGAAGAGGGCATGGTGCGAGCAAAATCGCAAGCCGAGAGCTGCGAGACGAACGAAGAGAAGAGTGGAACACGGGAGGGATAGCGTGCGGCTAGCTTTTTTCCTAGTACTCTGATACCAAGTTGAAATCGGAAATAATACTGGAATAATCATTCATAACCCACTACTTTTACATATATATGAGTAGGGAAAACAAATGGATCAAATTACCCCCACAGTGGGATAAAAAGAAATGACGCGACTTGTAAATAATAATAAGTATCTCTCAACTTCATAGGAAGTTATTTCTTTACATTTAAGGATAAACAGAAAGAACGTACTTGGAGTATCAAAAGATCGTGCATCTCCAAATAAAGATTCTTGGTGGTAGAAAAGAAATGCAAGACAAAGTGAGTGCAAAGATGACCAGCTATAAATTACTCTACGCTTGTAGGAATGATGAAAACTAGCTATGTATAATGTCTTAAAGAAGTGAAACATGCAGTAAGTAAAACATGAAGTCAAGTTTATGAAATTTTTTATAAGCGACCAGATACCAAAGCTGGAGAGCGTGACATATATAAAATTCTCGAGCTAGAGAAAGGAAAAGAAGAGATTTTAGGCAAGTAAAATGTATAAAAGATGAAACAGATACAGTTTTGACGGATGATGTGCATATTAAAGAGCGTTGTAAAAAATACTTTTATCACTCTATAATGAAATAAAAGACAATAAATCTAACTTGAAAAAGTTAAGTAAATCAGTGTAGTATAGGAACATAACGTTTTATCGTAAAATTCAACTATTAGAGGTAAGTGATGCTCTAAAGAAATTGTAAAATGGAAAAGACGGTTGAGCCAGACGATATACCTGTTGAAATATGAAAATGTCTAGTGAATGTAGGAATTTTGTGGTTTACATGTTTTTTTAATAAAATGCTGAAGTCAAGGAGGATGTCAGACCAATGGAGAGAAAGTATCATGATACCTTTGTATAAGAACTAAGGAGATATTCAAAATTGTGTTAATTACAGAGGAATTAAATTGATGAGTCATACCATGAAACTATGGGAACGAGTAATAGAAAGAAGAGTAAGACAGGAGACTAACATCTCGAAGAATCAATTTGGATTTATGCCAGGGTGGTCGACTATGGAAGCTATACATCTCTTGAGGAGACTCATTAAAAACTATCGAGAAAGAAAATAAGATTTACATATGTTGTTTATAGAACTTGAGAAGGCTTATGAAAGATTTCCATGAGAGATCTTGTGGAGAGTCTTAGAAAAGTAAGGTGTAAATGTATCATGCATTGACATAATCAAAGATATGTATACAAATTCACTAACAAGGGTGGGGACATCAGGAGGATTAACACATGAATTCCCCATTACTGTTGGATTACATCAAGGTTTAGCTTTAAGCTCATATCTCTTTACCCTTATCTTAGATGAGCTCACCAGACATATCCAACAAGCAATACCTTGGTGTTTATTGTTTGCGGATGATATCGTTTTGGTTGATGAGACGCGTTAGGTTGTAAACACAAAAATTTAATCTTGGCGAGACACTTTAGAAAAGAAGGGTTTTAGGTTGAGTAGGGCAAAGACAGAGTATATGGACCTTAAATTTAGCAGTGTAATAACAATGGATGACTTTGTTATTAAGTTGGGTGATCAAGACATTTTCCGCTGTGAGTGTGTTAAATATGTTGGATCGATAGTTCAAAAAGACGAAGGTATTGATAAAGATATGACACAGAGAATCCAAGCTGGCTGGTTGAAGCGGAAAGGTGCGTCAGGGATCTTATGTAATCGTAAAATACCATTAAAACTTAAGGGCAAGTTTTATCGTACTGCAATTAGACCAACAATGCTCTATGGTTCCGAGTGGTGGACAGTGAATTGTGTACATGAGCAAAAAATGGGAGTTGCGGAGATGAAAATGCTTAGGTGTATGTGTGGACACATGAGACTGGATAAAATTAGGAATGAATGTATCAAGGATAAGATAGGAGTAGCACCAATTACAAAGAAGATGTGAGAAGCTCGACTAAGATGGTTTGGTCACGTACAAAGGAGACCATTGGAGGCACCTGTTATGCGTTGTTGGAGTCTACTCACTAGGCAAGTTAAACAAGGGAGGGGTAGACCAATAAAGATTTGGAATGAAACTATAGGGAAAGACATGATTTAGTTAGGCATTAGTGAGATTATGACAAAAGATAGGGCACAATGACGACAAATGATCCATATAGCCGACCCCACTATAGTGGGATAGAGGCTTTGGTGTTGTTGTCCTTTTGGTTTGCAACTCCTATATATTGGGGGGGGGGGATGTAAACATTTGTATTCACCTTGGAGATCAATGAAAAACAATCAGGGTTGCTTCCTAAGGCTATCAAGAGAGATGTTCGCGGTACAATTTCCCCTTTTATTTCTCTTCCCTAACAGATTTGTTTTTCAATCATTTCATGCATAGGGAATTTAATTTTTACATTTAAGGGGTTTGTAGAACATAAAATTTAAGTTGATTTTTAACTACAGCAATCCAAATGGAGGATCTATTTTCATTTGTCTTTTTAAAAACACATTTTCTAACTTCAAATAACCAAATGTGCACTCATTCCCATTATATGATCCGGTGAAGTAATGCCATGCAAGGTGCTATGCTAGAAGCCTTAATGAACCTAGTCTGGTAATATAATCCATAAAAATATTAACATTTAGGAAAAGACAATGCACTCCTGTACTTAAACTATAATCAATAAAATCTGTTGTTTTAAGCTATTTAATATTTTCTTAAATTATATCAAGGAAGTCATTATATTTTCATGCTTAGAGATTACGAGTAAAACCGTTTACTTAATTGACAAATAAGACTTCTTGATTACTGATTGTCTGATGGAAGGAGACGTAGATGGGTGGAGGTGTTTTGAGATTGGTGTAGGTGCCAACTAATACAAATGTGGAGGCATGGGCGGATACAATCGTGGAGGTGTTAACGGGCGTAAAGCGCACTGGTAGTGGCATCGGAGGGAGTTATTGAAGAGTAGAAACGTCGACCGCTGCGGAGTTCTCATCAGCAGAAACATCTCGGTTCTCATCCCCGAAGGCAGCAGCACGTCCATCTCGGCTTTCAATTGCTATTTTCAGATTTGCTATATCAAGATTTGTTGTGAACCCAAGGGGGTTTCAACTTTGCTCTTCCATTGTATATTCTTCTTTGGAGCTTGAGATATCCGTCTGAATATAATTTTTTTGCTATCGATTGTGCTCTTCTCTGAGGCCTCCTGGTGAGGGCCTGAGCTTGGACCCATTCCACGTGGAAGAATCTCAGATCTCACTTGAATGCCAATGATTTTGTCTTTTTTGTTTTGTTCTGTTTATTCAGTTTTGGGTGTTCATTCCTATTTCCAACAACCTGTGCCAACATAAGTGACTCTTTTTCCTCCTTATCATGTGTCATGGTGCCACAAATGAGTGACCGTAAGAGGCTTCATGGCAACACTAGCTCGTTGAAGTTCACCACTGTTCCACTTGATGAGACAAATTTCCTCAAATGGTCTCGTGCAACTCAACATGTGATTCGTAAACACCAGTTGTTTGGATAGATATATGAGATTGTTATGCAGCCATCCAGCACTGGCCCATCAAGGAAATCGTTGGGACTCGGAAAATTTCCTAGTAGTCTCCTGGCTCCTTATTCCATGTTCTCGAAGCTGTTTCGTGGTCATACACTTACGGACTCTGCCTTGAGATCTGAATTTAGGCCAGTGAAACCTACTCATAGATTGACAACTCCACCTAGCTTTTCTTGCTTACTTGTCGAAATTTGGAATTACTGCAGGGAACCATGAGTGTCTACACATTTTTTTGAGTTGAGAGACTCTATATGGAACTGAATTTTTCGAGTACTTCACCCCTGCATGTACTACTGATGTAGTTCTGTTGCAAAAAAAGAACACTACCACATTCATATCTTCCTAATGTGGTCTAACACATGGAGTCAAATATGCTTCTGAATCACATCCTCTATCACTCACCTCTCCAATTCTCTTCAGGAAGCATTCATTATGGTTCATGAGGATGAAGTTCGTCGAATCTCTCAGCACGAGTATCCCAACGGATCAGACTTTCTTGGCTAGTTTTGGTCGGGGTAACATCAAGACTTCTGTTCCTACATATGATTATTGTGGACGTTGAAGAAATGTTAGGGAGGTTTGATTTAAACTCCATCCTCAGCTTGCTCCTCCTGGCCGCGGTCGTGCCCTTGGACGAGGAGGAGCTAGCCTGGTGGGTTCGAGGCCTCATGATGCTACTTATTCCACAAAGGTTTATGAAGCGCCTCCCATATACGCCTCTCCATCGGGCCCTCTACATGCTCCCTTCCCCGGGCCCTTCACAACATATGAATTTGACGCTCTCAGACGGCTGCTCCGTTCATAGCTGACATGGATTCTTGTGTCCTCACCTCCTTTGCTATATTAACTATACCCAGTGCACATGTTACCACCACCACCACTTGATGCGCTGAATGACAAGTATACCGGTCCCACAAGTTATATAAAATGAGCGAATTTTCTCAAGTATTGATCTCACGTAGAACACAGAAAAGTGGAATTTACCTTCGAGGAAGGACTTGAGATTAAAATCCTTAGGACGGATGAAATGCGAGAGGTTTTATTTGCATGAAAACAAAATAAAAGAAAACCTAAATTAACAATGCAGGTGCTTAACAACGACTGGGGATTATGCAGGCCTCTATGCACTGCTTCGCTCGGCGGATGGACGAGTAGGCATGCAGAATGGATGAGTAGGCTCGCGAAGTGGAAGAGTAGTCGAGCGGTATAGAGGAGAAGTTAAGCGGGGATGAAGGGTAGGTTTACGTAATGGAGTGAACTTCAGAGGGTGATGGTGGTGGAATGACGACGCACTTCATACACACATATAAACTAAATACATTCATATAAAATGAAATAAGAGTTACAAATAAGGGTTTATAGTGCACATCATCAATATAATGAGGATTTAGCTACAAACTTCAAAACAAGAGGAGAGGAAAGGAATCGATCGCATCCGAAGAATCGTTGAGATTCACGGTAGGATTCGACGGGTTGTCAATCCGCATTCTAGCTCGGTCCGCAACTACGTCCGGGATAGAAGAGGGCTGTCACGTCCTCCAAGTTGACCCATCTTCTTCGTCTCACGACCGAATCTTCTCTGGTGCAGAGCTCTCCTTGCTTGATGATGAAAGTAGGGCTAGAATCCTCTCCTTGGAAGTTCTTGGATGATGGAGGCGGCCTAGGGCAAATGCCCTAAAAAATGTTGGAGGAAGGAGGAGCCGAAGCTCTTCCCTAGGGTTGCGACGGAAGGAAATTGTGAAATGAAGATAATGTCTCGAATCGGGCAAAACCTACGACTTAAATAGAAAAATGTGTCAGGAAATGGGCACACATGGTCGAACGCACGACCGTGCGTGCATCATGCGATAATTATCTCGCAGAAATTGCCCAGCCTGGTACAACAACAGACCGTGCGATTTTGATCACGCGCGAGCAAAACAGTCCGTGCGAGAACAAAACACACGGTTCAAGTCAGATTACAGAAATACCAGGCAAATAGACAGATGGTGCGATTTCCTTAGCACACAGTTGAATCCAACCGTGTGTGAAGAAAACACACGTGTGAAGAAAACACACGGGCAATAATTTCATAAATTTTTAGACAAAAAAGACAAGCTCGTGCGATTTTGATCACGCATGGTTGATACCAACTGTGCGCGAACAAAAACACGGGTCGGGGCAGATCATTAATTTCTAGCTCTGTTGGAATCGCACGACTGCGTCAATCGTGCGTCAAGGAAACGCACGACCGTGCAATTCCTACAGGAAAGAGATCTGGCAGCATTGGGGATTTGCCTACCTGCACAGCAAACACCAGCAGGGGCACAAGCCTCTAACACACACATACAATAGGAAAACAATATAAAAACGATATGGGGAGCACCATGTGCTTACCCCCAACAACATAGTACGCAATTGCACAACTACATGCTAAAAAGTGCACTTCGTGTGAGAATTGTGAACATGAGAAATATGAGCAATAAGGAATTAAAAGTGAAATGCAAAAGCGTGGAATCGAGCCCAGATGAGTCCGAAAACCCTGTAAATATTAGACTCATCATACCCCTAGATTTAACAATTTGCTCGCCCCGAGCAAATTGCCCTTCGTGCGGACTTAAAATGCGGAGTACCATGCGAAGTCTCATACTTGCACGCATAGAAATCTAGTAGAAAGAGCTTCTAATTATACGAACTAAATTATAAATTTCTAAACTGCGTATTGACATATTATTCTTACTTGTAATTAGAATCACAGTGAACCCTTTGGTCACGCGTAAGGAGAAAATAGGTTGACCGCTGAGGTGAGCATTACCAAAGACCCGGGTTCGGACAACCTCCAAAGAAATCCATCAATGTCAGTGACCATAAGCTCACTCGTTCGCACTCTCTCCATGGCACTTGTTTGGTTCAATGCGCGAATCAGTAGGACATTAGGTTCAAAATGGGGCTTGTATTACGGTGAGGTATACAAGGATAAATATGAAGGCTACACACTAATCCAAATGAGCAGATACAAGAACGATCAACGCACCAACAATAAACACACGGGTGCATCACACTCCCGAACTTGAACTTGAAAATGTGGTTGTTTGCATCTTCTACTCCCAATGCGAAACATCGTAAAAAGATTTTCAATTTAACATTTTCTTAATTTTCTTTCTTTTTCATTCATCATTTTTCACAATTTTTTCAGCACATTTATTCATTGGAGCACATCCACACATCTACAAAACAACATCGCATCAACACTCCCAACAAGATAATATGAAACAACTAAAGCTCAAATTTGGGTGTGCGACTAGGATCGGTTTTTTGTCCTTGGTGAGATATTGGTGGAGCTGAGTCCACGGACGGGGTAGACACAAAGGGGTTAGCAGGGATAGATGATAGGAATCGGTACATAGGCTCAACCGAGCCAAAAATATGGCCTACATCACGCTCACGCGCTCGAACTAACCGTACACCCATGCTTCGAGAATCGCTTGGGGCAAGTTCTTAGCCACCAAAAAAAATAATCCTTCCTCCCGACTCGCAATACGAGGCTAACGATCGTCTGCACACATCACTTACGCTACCGTCAATTTCCACTGGATTCTTCGATTACAAGTAAAATAAACCGTGACTACGCAATTAGAAAAGTATAAAACCAATAGCATACGAAAAAGCTAATTCTACATGAATTTCTATGCAAAACGCGAGGAAACGACTAAGAGCACTGCAAAAGTCAACATTTTACTTTATAACTTAATCCTACGCAGAGTGACTTTCCCTCGTCACACAAAAAACGAATTCAACTCGCGACGTGCTCACGGTTAAGCACACGCTCATGCGGGTGCTGTGTTAAGCGATGAAAATGAACAAAAATTATAAAACTGAATTAAAAAGCTTTTAACATGCTAATGAAATGTGCACGTGCAGTGGGTAATGACAAAGATAGCTCTCCCCCAGACTAAAACTAAGCAATACACTACATGATTTAATAATTGAAATTAACAATAGAACTAGGGAAGAGATTACCCAATCCTCAGTAATGAGCATACCGGAAGATGCATGAAAGTCAAGGTAAAGCCGCTATACGAAGAATCACAATCACCGCCTTCCAAAATAAGTTCCTGCAGGGGTGAGCTCCCCAAAAACAAAAATAGACAAGTAGAGAATTAATGGAAATGCAAATGAAATAATATAACTGTTAGAGAAGCCCACTTAACTAGGCTCATTTAGTGTTTCTATTGTTATTTCTCTCTCCTCTTTAGTCCCACATGGTGTATAGGACATTGCTCTCTCTTCTTCATGTCTATATATTTGTACTCATTCTTTGTATTCAACATAAGTGAACATATATACAAGGTGGAATTTTCCTTCTCTACATGGTATCAGAGGAAAAGGTCCTCCTTGGGCGGCCTCTCTGTTTCTAACCGCCTGCGTTGGGCGGTCTCTGCGGTACTCTTCTCCTGTCCGCTCCTCTCCCTGACCGCTCAGCTTCTGGCGGTCTGTCCCTCAGTTTCCGCTCCCTCTTCCTCTCTGTGGTTCCACCCTCCTCCTTGGGCTTCTTATAGCCTCTGTCTGCTCTGTCCTGTGGGGCCCACTTCTCCCCACTATTCCGTGTCCTATCCGCTGCGGGCTCTCTTCCCTTGCGGTCTGTTCCGTCTTGTTGCTTGAGTGGTAACTCGCGACCTCCTTTTCCGGCTTCTCCTTCCCGCCTCTTATCTATCCGCGGCCTTGTCCACCTGACCGTGCGGACTTCCCTTTCCGCATTCTGGTCGTGATCTGCTAGATCGCTGGTGTGACCGCACGGCCTGGTTCTCTTCTTGCAGCGGCCTACCTCTTCTCGTGCTGCCTCGTGTCCTCTTCTCGCAGCGGCCTGCCTCTTGTCGTTGCCTCTTCTCGCTGTTTGACTGCTCTCTTCGATCTGGTCCTATCCGTTGCGGTCTGGTTCTCGCAGCGGCCTGCCTCTTCTTGCTACGGCCGGTCTGCCCCCCCCCTGGCGGCTTCCTTCCCGGCCTCTTCACTGTTGCTCGCCGTGGCCCTTTTCTCCTTCCGCTTGAGTGTTCTTTACTCGCGGTCTCTTCGTTCTGCCCGCTCGTCGCTTCCGTCTCTGACCGCTGCTGTGCTCAGCCTGACTGTGCGGACTGTTGCCTCCCGCATTTAGGTCGCGGTCTTCTTCTCCTGCTATCCGTGCGGATTGTCTCTGTCCGCTGGTCTCTGTCCGCTGGTCTCTATCCGCATCTGGTTGCGGCGTCCTCCTGCCGCTGGTGTCTTTACATCGTGACCAGGCGGACTGTCTCTAACCGCTTGCTGTCTCTAGTCGCGCGGACTCCTCTCTCTTGCCGGTCTGCTTTCCTAGCCGCTTCTCCTCTATGGGTTCTTCTGCTGAATCAACTGGCACGACGATTCCTCCTGCAGACCGCCCGACCTCTCTTCCGGAAATCCGGGATGAACTTCGTATTACGACTCTCTCTGACTGGCAAGAAGAATTTTGTTGAATGGGCACATTCTGTTCGCCGGGTCCTGCAGTCCAAAGGGTTTCTTCATCACTTGACCCAGGTGGTTACCGATACTCCTACTGATGATTGGTTACGTAATGATGGTCGTGTGCAGACATGGATACTTAATTCTCTTGATAGCGAATCCTATCGCCTGGCCATGTACCATGAGACGGCCAAAGGAATGTGGGACGAGCTCCATACCCTTTACTCCGGCAAGGATAGTCTTCACCATCTGTATGACATTATAACTGCTCTCCAGGCCCTCGATAGCAGTGGTACGACCGATCTGACATTCTTTGTTGCTCAGGCTCGATCTTTGGTCGAGGTATGGATCCAACATCAACCTCCTTCTGGTGACCTTGCTGCCCAACGTGTCCAAAAGGAAGCTGTGGGTATAGCCATGATGATGGCTCGGCTACCCCATCACCTTCACGGTGTTCGGGCTCACATCCTCTCTTCTGTTGTTACTCCGTCATTCTCAGATGTGTGTTCCATGCTTCTCAAAGTCACCCCGCCTCCGGATGTGTCTGGACCTCCTTCTCCGGTTCTTATCCAGCAGGTACCTCCACCGTTACTGCCTCTTCCCTCCTCCGTCCGTGGCGGACGCTCTGATTCTAGGGGACGTGGTCGAGGGGGACGGCCTCAGCCTAAGTGCTCGTTCTGCGGCAAAGATGGGCATTTTGAAGCCACGTGTTATCGCAAGCATGGTCACCCTCCTCGTCCGCATGCATCTGTTGCTGCCACCGACTCTTCTCCCACTCATCCTGGCCTCGACGAGGTTCGCCTCGAGCTTCAGCATCTTCATGGCCTGCTCAGCCGTCCGCCAGCCTCAGTTTCCTCCGCTGCCTCCATCTCCAATGAAGGTATCACCTGCCTTTCCTCTGGCCCGTGATGGATCCTCGACTCGGGTGTCACTCACCACATCACCTCTGGTCAGCCACCTCAGTACTTGTCTTCCCCTCACCCAAAGTACATTACTGTGGCCAATGGCGCCTCCGTCCCTGTTTCTGGATGTGCTGACATTTCTCTCACCCCTTCTCTCCACCTCCGCTCGGCTCTTCATGTTTCGGGCTCTCCGTTCAATTTACTTTCTGTTGGTCGCTTGACTTCTGATTTACATTGCTCAGTGACCTTTACTTCTTCTTCTTGTCTGATACAGGATCAGCAGACGCAGACTATCATTGGTAAGGGGCGACTGCAGAACGGGCTCTACCTTCTTGACGACTCTCCTACTCTCCTCGCATCTGTATCATCTTCCGATTGGCAGCGACGTCATGCTCCTCTACCTGTCCTCCAAAAGGCTCTCCCGGATGTATCTCTTCCTGTTTTTCAATGTGAAACATGTATTCTTGGCAAACAACCACGTGCATCATTTCCTTCTAATTGTACTCGGAGTTCCGCTCCTTTTATCTTAGTACACTCCGATATATGGGGTCCGTACAAAATAACTAGTATTTCTGGCTATCGGTATTTTGTTACATTTATTGATGATTATTCGCGCATGATGTGGTTGTATCTTCTTCGTAATCGATCTGAGCTTCCCCGCGTCTTCCGGGTATTCATTCTTGAGACTGGTACTCAATTCTCTGCGCCCATTCGCACTATTCGTACCGACAATGCGCGAGAGTACACTGGTCATGACTTCGCGACCCTCTGCTCTGAGTTCGGCATTATCCACCAAACCTCCTGTGCATATACTCCGCAACAGAATGGTGTCGCCGAGCGCAAGAATCGACACCTTCTTGATGTGGCTCGGTCCCTTATGATTCAAATGCAGGTTCCCAAACTATACTGGAACTTTGCGCTCTCCACCGCCTGCTTTCTTATCAACCGTCTACCGTCCTCCGTTCTTCATAATGCCACTCCGTTCAACCTCCTTTTTCCTTCCACCCCACTTTTCCCTGTGACTCCTCGTATCTTTGGGTGTACTTGCTACGTTCACCATCTCGGCCCTCCTACCGACAAATTGGATCCCCGTGTGGCTAAACATATCTTTGTCGGTTACTCTCGCACTCAGAAGGGGTATATGTGCTATTCGTCTACTACCCGCAAGGTTACCGTCTCTGCAGACGTTACTTTCCGGGAAGATCTTCCCTTCTTTTCTACTCCTGATGTGGTTCCCCTCTCTTCTGCTCCGGATGTCGTTCGTCCTATCATCCCGGTTCCCTGCTCCTCATCATCTCCTCCTCCTCTTGACCCGGCTCCGGTCCGTCCGACTCCACCTGTTATTCGGGTCTATTCTCGTCGCTCTTCTCCTCCCGATGCCCCACTGCAGTCGGCCTCGCCCTCTTATGCTCCGCCACCTGCTGCTCCGGTTCCTGCCTCCACTGCTCATCCGATGGCAAATTACGTCTCTCTCCACCGCCTCTCACCACCACTTCGCCACTTTTCCACTTCATTATCTTCTGTTTCTATTCCTAACTTTATGCAGGAGGTGCGGCAACATCCTGGCTGGCGGGATGCCATGGAGGAAGAAATGACGGCCCTTTGGGCCAACCAGACCTGGACCCTGGTCCCTTTGCCTCCCGGTCAGCACCCGGTTGGCTGTAAATGGGTGTTTGTCATCAAACATGCCCCGGATGGTACTATTGCCTGCCTAAAGGCCAGACTGGTGGCTCGTCGCTTCACTCAACTGCAAGGCCTCGATTATGAGGAAACCTTCTCTCCGGTGGTCAAGCTCAACTCCGTTTGTGTGCTTCTCTCCGTAGCTGTACACCGCCACTGGCCCCCTTCATCAGCTTGATATCAAGAATGCCTTTCTGAATGGTGATCTTCACGAAACCGTCTACTTGCGCCAACCGCCTGGGTTTGAGACCACGGGGGAGTCTCATGTGTGTCTTCTAAAGAAGTCCATCTATGGTCTCAAACAATCCCCCCGGGCGTGGTTTGACAAATTCAGCAAGGTGGTTCAGGATATGGGTTTCACTCGGAGCTCTGCTGACTTCTCCCTCTTCACCCGACACCGGGCAACGAGAACTGTCATTTTGTTGGTTTATGTTGACGACATCCTACTTACTGGGGATGACTCACAGGGGATCCAAGCGGTCAAACAACATCTGAGCACCGTATTTCAGACCAAGGACCTAGGGCATCTTCGCTACTTCCTCGGTCTTGAGATCGCACGACGACCGGATGGGCTTGTACTCTCCCAAAGGAAGTACTGTCTCGATCTCCTCAAAGATGCTGGCCAGTCAGGTTGTAAGCCAGCTAATACACCGATGGAGGCAAATCACAAGCTCTGTGCACATGCCTCTGATAATGATCTGCTTCTCCAGAACTCGGAGTACTATAGACGCCTTGTCGGAAAGTTGATCTACCTAACCGTCACGAGGCCTGACATATCATTTGCTGTTGGGGTTGTCAGTCGTTTCATGCATGCTCCCCGGGTTTCTCATCTCCAGGCTGTTGAACGGATTCTCCGGTACCTTAAGGCAGCTCTGGGTCAAGGGCTTGTTTACAAAACCTCCACCTCGGCTCCAGCATTGGTTTCTTATTCTGATGCCGATTACGCTGGTTCCCTGGACGATCGGCGGTCGGCCAGTGGGTTTTGTACTTACTTTGGAGGCCATCTCATTACTTGGAAAAGTAAAAAACAAGCCATGGTTGCTAGATCCTCCGCGGAAGCTGAATACCGATCTATGACATCGGTTGTTTTTGAACTCACATGGCTTGAGAGCCTTCTTGCTGACTTGGGAGTAAAACTTTCTTCATCTGCTGTTCTCTTTTGTGATAGTCAAGTGGCCATACACATAGCGAAGAATCCGGTGTTTCACGAGCGTACGAAGCATATCGAGGTCGACTGTCACTTCATACGAGAAAAAGTTCAAATGAAGAAACTTGAGTTAAAGCATGTTCCGGGCACTAATCAGGTCGCTGATATTCTCACGAAGGCCCTATCAAGCACCTTGTTCTATCAGTGTTTGTCCAAGCTTGGTGCATATGATCTATACGCTCCAGCTTGCGGGGGAGTGTTAGAGAAGCCCACTTAACTAGACCCATTTAGTTTTTTTATTGTTATTTCTCTCTCCTCTTTAGTCCCACATGGTGTATAGGACATTGCTCTCTCTTCTTCTTGTCTATATATTTGTACTCATTCTTTGTATTCAACATAAGTGAACACATATACAAGGTGGAATTTTCCTTCTCTACAATAACTATTGAGATTATTGTCCTTTTAGCACGACTTATTTTGGTTTTATAAAGTTTTAGCCGATAGGAGTATGGAGGGAGAAGTGAACAAACAACTGTTCTAATATCCGTTTTGGTAACGGGTACCGATACGGCGATAAAACAGTTACTCATTTACCTGAATAATAATACATGGTCCTAACAGGTAGATGGAAGACGGAGTAAGAAGAGAAGGCAGAAACCTCACTCCTCTCACCAAAAATATTCTTGTCGAGCAAGGTGTTGTCAACAGGAAGGAGGTCCAAGTCCTCCTGGAGTACCTGCGAAAGCTCAACCTGCACAAGCTCAGATAGAGAAAAGTGATCATGAAATAAATGAGAAGAACATAAATAATCCTCAATCGGAGGATTGCTCCCGGTCTCACTCCCATCAGGTTTCACCAAAGGATCATTGTCGGCATTGTCGTCAATGCTACAGGGCTCAGTAGGGTCATCAGTGGCCTCCTCCACGATTTGGACTTCCTCCACCGGTGCTGAGGCAGTCTTCCCTTCACCTTGGAAAATATCCTCCTCTAAAGGAATATACACAACACCGCAATAACCTGCCTCGTCCTGCCTAATATCCTCAACAATATCGTCAGAAACGATTGTAATAGTATGCACAAGAAAGGGAGGAATAATGCTCGGACAAAAATCAAGCACCGACTCCTCACAAATAATCAAATCCCCAGGTAATGGTAAATGCAGAGGGGAGATGGGCTCAGCCATGTCGGAACATACATTCGCCACAACTCTGATGAGCGTGTCTACATCATTCCCTTCAAAACTTGAAGGTGATACATATACGTAATCAGAGGTAGAAGGTGTTCCACCAGGAATAGGAGTCAGGACGATCCGGATATCAGACTCATCATCCTCGTCCAATTGGCGAAGTTACTCGACAGAATCCTTCAAAGCATGATCTGTGCTTTGACAAAACAAACATCGTTTTACATTATTCCTCGGTCCTTGTGGGGCCGGAGAGAAATATAAAAACGGTAAATGCTGCGAGGACGAGTGGCTATAAGACTTGGGCACGGAGTATGAAGAACCGTAAGAGAACAGTGCTCCAGACACTGGGCCACGAGAATTATGTCCACCTTCTACAGTAGGCAATTTATCACTACAATGATTATAATCACCGCACCATCGACAATGAATATTAAAATCTGCGAACCTAGTGCAAGAAAGAGGGATTCAACACAAATAAACCCTCTGTGCAAACCACTACACCCAACAATAAATCACTAAGACAACCTATGTTTAAGACAAGTAAAATGGGTTATGAAGAAATAAAACAAAAAGGATGCAATTTACAAATGGAAGAACTTCTTTCTCTCGACTTCCTCTCCAGAAACTCACACTACCGTGTTCCTCGGTAACGACACCAAAAACTTGATGCGCTGAATGACAAGTGTATCGATCACACAAGTAATTATAAAATGGGAGAATTTTCCGAAGTATCGATCTCACATGGAACACAGTAAGGTGGAGTTTACCTTCGAGGAAGGACTTGAGATTGAAGTTCTTAGGGCGGATGAAATGCGGGAGGTTTGATTTGCAATGAAAACAAAATAAAAGAAAACCTAAATTAACAATGTGGGTCGCCGGCACCGCTTCGCAATGACTGAGGATTATGCAGGCCGATATGCACTACTTCGCTCGGCGGATGAATGAGTAGGCATGCAGAATGGATGAGTAGGCTCTGCATCCTAGCTCGGTCCGCAACTACGTCCGGAGTAGAAGAGGCCTGTCACTTTCTCCCAGTTGATCCGTCTTCTTTGTCTCACGACCCAATCTTCTCTGGTGCAAAGCTTTCCTTGCTTGATGATGATAGTAGGGCTTGAATCCTCTCCTTGGAAGCTCATGGATGATTGAGGCGACCTGGCAAAAGCCCTAATAGATGGCGGAGGGAGGAGTCAGAGCTCTCCCCTGGAGTTGCCGCGGAAGGAAATCACAAAATGAAGATGATGTCTCAAATTAGGCAAAACCTGCGGCTTGAATAGAAAAATGCGTCCGAAAATGGGCACGCACGGTCGTGCATCGTGCGATAATTAACGCGCAGAAATCGCTCAACCCGGTACAATAGCAGACCGTGTGATTTTGATCGCGTACGAGCAAAACAGCCCGTGCGAGAACAAAACGAATGGTTCAAGTCAGATTACAAAAAAACCTAGCAAACAGACAGATCGTGCGAGTTCCTTCGCGCACGATTGAATCCAACCATGCGTGAAGAAAACATACAAGCGATAATTTCATAAATTTTTAAACAAAAAAGGCAAGCTCGTATGATTTTGATCACGCACGGTTGAAACCAATTGTGTGCGGAAAAAACGCATGGGCGGGGCAGATCACTAATTTTGAGTTATTTAGGAATCACACGGCTGCATCAATTGTGCGTCAAGGAAACGCATGACCGTGCGATTCCTACAGGAAAGAGATCTGACAGCATTGGGGATCTGCCCACCTGCACAACAAATACCAGCTGGGGCACAAGCCTCCTACACACACATTCAACAGGAAAACAACATAAAAACGATACGAGCAACACCATGTGCTTACCCCCAACAACATAGTGCGCAATTGCACAACACAACAGGCTAAAAAAATGCACTTGTTAGAGTTGTGAACAAGAGAAATATGAGCAATAAGGAACTAAAAGTGAAATGCAAAAGCGTGGAATCGAGCCCAGATGAGTCTGAAAAACCCTATAAATATCGGATTCATCACCACTCTGTTTGATTAGATCATCGACTCAGGGGCAACAGATCATATGATTGGGTCTGTCATAGGTTTTGTTTCCTACACCCCCGTTGTCTGGCAAGGGCAACGTAGTCTCTACCAATGACACCTTGTCCTCCATTGCTGGAAAAGACCACATCTCATGCTTCCCTCGCCTCTGTACCCCAGGCTCGTTCTTTTCCCCGTAATTTACTTTCAATCAACAATATTACTATATCTCTTAATTGTTCTCTAAAATTCTTTCTTGATTTTTACGTTTTTTTAGGAACTGAGTACGCAATGGAACATTGATAGTTATACGAACCGTGGTGGTATGTACTTCGTGGACTTCCATCTACCATCTCAAGCTCTCTCCTCTACCACCACTTGCACCATTACTGTGAAGATGTTCAAAGATGACATCAGCGTCTCAGACATCCTTCTTTATCTTATCTTCAAAAATATTTGATGCGGAGCAGAGACGAGGACGCGTTTTGGGCCCGTTCGGGGCTGATTTGGCAACTTTCCATATTTGGCGCGCTCGGATCGACGATCGGACTCCGCGATTGCGTCTGGAACGTCGTCGCAAGTCAAAACGCTATATTACTTTATATTTTTGAGTTTATTTTGATGTATTTTAAATGGCTAACCCATCGGCCAATCATAGCCGTTGATGGGGATGCCCTAGTTTGTGTTTTCTTATAAATAGGATGCTAGGGGGCTGATTTGAGGCCATTGTTGAATTTGGAGAAAAGCTTTCCCGGATTCCAGCGATCCCTCCTCGGTGCCGACGCCGTGGAACCCTAGGTGACGACTCCTAGGCCGCCAAACTCCTCCCCAAGGTAACCCCTACCCCCACCATCATTTTCCCCCTCTCCTCCTTCATTTTCAGCCACCGAAACCCCCCCCAACAGCCAGCGTTTCCTGCAGTCCAGCAACCCTGATTTCACAGCAAGTTACTGTTCATTTATGCAAATTACTGTTCATCCCTATAGTTTGAACAGTAACCCCCTTCCTGGCCACCGCCTCCTTGCTTCCCCTCTACAGGCCGCTCCTCCCCTTTCCACCGCCCTCCCTCCTCTGCTACAACAACCTGTCCAGCACCCCCCAAGGGTATATTTGCCCTAGCCGACCCTCCCTCCATCTTCCCTTACGTGGATCCACCTCCCACCGCTCCGAAAACCCTAGATCTATTTTGATCTAGTGCTACCACCCTCCAATCCATCATTTTCTTCCGTATTCCTCTTCCCGTATCCCGGATCCGCCATCAAAACACCGGATCTATCCACCTACGCCCGGATCTATTCCCTAGTGGCCGGATCTCTCCATTTTTGGCCCGTCTCTCCTGTTTTCCGCCTTGGACAGCCACCTCACCGCCACCGCTCCACCGGTTCCACCTCCGATCGCTTGTTTTGCATCCGACCCTTCAAATTCTCCATCGCCTTGGATCAGCCCACTACGTCGTGAGTATTAGTAGTATTGTGTTCTGTAACTTGACATTTTCATTTGGTTGTTTATCTATATTGTGCTGCGATTATGGTTATGTAGCATTTGTTTCCTTTATGCTAATAATTGTCTGTGGAAGTATTCGCCACCGCTTGCCTTAGGCCCTCCGAGCGGAGGAAGCCGTTGCCAAATTGCTAAAATTATTTAATTGCTTCTTTATTTTGATTAACTGCGTGGTATTGTTAATTCTCATTGCTTAAATTAATTATCGTTGCTATCCGACTGTTTCATTGCATGTAGCATTGCATTCACATATCCCCTCACACGTGCACGAAGAGTCCTAGCTCCCGAGCACCGCTAGCCTACCCTACATCAAATTGGTATCAGAGGTCAAGGTTTGACCATTTGCATGTTTTGTAGTGGTAGGTCATATAGAGTCTCTAGGTTCATCCATGACTAATTATCGGCATCGTTCCTCTCCTCTCTTGAGAAATTCTGAGTCCGCCTATTTCCAATCTCAAAGAGCGACTTCAGAGAAATCCTCACGTTATCATGATGATTATTATCATCTGCGGCACACCACTTTCCGAGATCGTGTCAACCCACCGACACAACCTCACTATGCCAGAGACGATCAGTATGATGATTGTCGTCGTTCATATCTTTGCACGCGAGCGGATCGTGTTTATCCTTCGACTCGACCCGATTACCTTAGGGATGACTATTATGAGGATCGTCACTTTGAGAGAGATCTTGAGAGTCGGTTTCGTACAGTTTCCCCTTCCTTTGACGGCTCATCGAGTCCCGAGTTTTTCAGTTATTGGCTCGTGGATATTGAGTATTATCTCGATTATTTTGAATTATTCGGTGAGCGTCGCATCAAGTTTGTGAAACTTAGGCTTTTAGATCAGGCGAGAGCATATTGGTCTAGCGTAGAGAGGACTCGCGAGCGAGATCGTCTTCATCGTGTCACGAGTTGGGGGGGCATGAAGCGTATTTTGTGCCAGAGGTATCTGCCTTCATCATATCGGAGTCGCTTGCTCGACCAATTATTTTCCCTTCAGCAAGGACCTATGTCTGTCGCTGAGTATATGGATCGTTTTGATGAGTTGGTTGTGAGAAGTGATATCCGAGAGGACCCAGCCATGACCACCACCCGATTTCGGTCTGGACTTCGATCTGATATACGTACTGAGGTGGCTTATCACAGTTCGAAGTCCCTCGAGCAGACATATCAGCTCGCCCTCCGCTATGAACAGTCCTTGAGATCCGCAAGAGCTGGTCGATGGGATTCTCTCCTTGACCTCCGCAGTACGAGTCCCTCCCCTATTGAGGACACCACGATGCCTGGTGCGGATTGCTCCCACCCCAGTGAGGTGCTTAGCCCAGTGAGTGACCTACCTTTGCTTTCTGACGCTCCTCTAGTGGCACTGACTGAGAGTGAGCCTGAGCGACCTATTGAGTCTGTAGTGTTGTGCCCCTCACCCACACCTCCACTTTTGGCATGTCCGGGTTTGATTAACACTCATACCCTAGACTCATGTCTTGACACCGCACCCGCAGACCCAGTCTTGAGCGTAGGTTTATGTCACTTTTCCCTTGGCATTACCCTGAGCCACGTTACGATCGAAAGCTCAGAGTTTGGTGTTGATCTCGTAGTGGCTATGTCACCCATGCACAGGGGCACTACCCCTTTCGATGGTACTCATCGGGAGGACCTTGACCTTAGTGACAAGCCCTATGACGAGCCCCCTGTTGAGCCTCCTGATGATCCGCCACATTTTGGTGAGGTTGAGACTCGGGTGAGCCACTCAGGTATGACGCCTCTTTCATCATCATCTCTGGCCTTGCCCAAGAGAAGGGATCTTGAGTGGAGCATGACATATGTATGGCCTACCTTGAGTCCATTTGAGCATACTCATATTGTGAGGACCTACCTTATGACACCTCACACATTGGATGAGTTTTGGGACACGCCACCCGCTGAGCCACCCGATGAGTTCTTTCTTGTATGGGATGCTCACCACATTTTAGAGTCACTACTTCTAGTCAATGCATACGATTTTCACTCAGGTGGTCGTCTCCTTCGTGATGACTTTTCTTACACACCTCCTGGGGACCCCCTGATGCGCCACGTTCCCCGAGAGACATTTGGCTCTTTACGAGCTCGTATTTGAGTATAGTTGTCTCTCACGGTCATCTGAGCTCTCGTCACACACGAGATGAGTTTGTCTACACTACACCGAAAGAACCTCCTGATAGGCCTCCACATTTGAGAGACATCTCAGGAATTTTTAGATTTTCTTATAAGGAGTGTACCGTGTCTGTCATGTTGTCTTTGCATCATTTGCATTACCTGCATGAGTCTGCTGATTCATTTGCACAGCATTTGCATGATTTGCATGAGTCGGTCAGCCGACGAATAATAGCAAGCAATGAAAATTACAAAGTCCATGCAGATAAGCGAAGGCGAGAGCAAATACTTAATGTAGGCAAGAAGGTAATGGTGCGAGTCCGCCCTGAGAGGCTCCCTTCGGGGCCTGCCAAGAAGTTAAGCGCGAGGCAAATGGGTCCGCACTCAATTATTAGTCGTATTGGGATCAACGCTTACCGACTTGACATCCCGGCCAATATGGGAATTCGCCCTGTGTTTAATGTTGAAGATCTGACTCCGTACTATGAACTTCATGAGTATGTGGACCCGAGCAGTGGAGATACCCAGCCACCCCCATCCCCACTGTCGTTACCATATCACCCTCATACGTCCTCACCCATTGTTGACCTCCACCCACCTGGGGACTCGTCTTCTTTGGTTTCACCACAGGCACCACCGATCGCACCGGGATCCACCACTCGTGAGTTGAGCGTTGAGAGCTTCATGGAGACCAGACTCCACCAGTGCATTCCCAGTACAGACGTTGGTAACTCTTGGGTACTTGCAGCAGAGCTTGATCGATTCGCCCCTGGACTTCGACTTCGGCACGTCCGTCTCCATTCACCGGAGATGACATCTTTTCAGTCAGGGGGAGTTGATCGGCGAGGACACTTTCCAGCGACGATACTTGGGCGACCTCTGGTGGACTTCTTCGAGTTTTACCCGGCATGCAACGACAGAATTTTGATCCCTATTCATCGGGAGATGAATTCTTTCAAGCTGGGGAGATTGATGCGGAGCAGAGACGAGGACGCGTTTTGGGCCCGTTCGGGGCTGATTTGGCAACTTTCCATATTTGGCGCGCTCGGATCGACGATCGGACTCCGCGATTGCGTCTGGAACGTCGTCGCAAGTCAAAACGCTATATTACTTTATATTTTTGAGTTTATTTTGATGTATTTTAAATGGCTAACCCATCGGCCAATCATAGCCGTTGATGGGGATGCCCTAGTTTGTGTTTTCTTATAAATAGGATGCTAGGGGGCTGATTTGAGGCCATTGTTGAATTTGGAGAAAAGCTTTCCCGGATTCCAGCGATCCCTCCTCGGTGCCGACGCCGTGGAACCCTAGGTGACGACTCCTAGGCCGCCAAACTCCTCCCCAAGGTAACCCCTACCCCCACCATCATTTTCCCCCTCTCCTCCTTCATTTTCAGCCACCGAAACCCCCCCAACAGCCAGCGTTTCCTGCAGTCCAGCAACCCTGATTTCACAGCAAGTTACTGTTCATTTATGCAAATTACTGTTCATCCCTATAGTTTGAACAGTAACCCCCTTCTTGGCCACCGCCTCCTTGCTTCCCCTCTACAGGCCGCTCCTCCCCTTTCCACCGCCCTCCCTCCTCTGCTACAACAACCTGTCCAGCACCCCCCAAGGGTATATTTGCCCTAGCCGACCCTCCCTCCATCTTCCCTTACGTGGATCCACCTCCCACCGCTCCGAAAACCCTAGATCTATTTTGATCTAGTGCTACCACCCTCCAATCCATCATTTTCTTCCGTATTCCTCTTCCCGTATCCCGGATCCGCCATCAAAACACCGGATCTATCCACCTACGCCCGGATCTATTCCCTAGTGGCCGGATCTCTCCATTTTTGGCCCGTCTCTCCTGTTTTCCGCCTTGGACAGCCACCTCACCGCCACCGCTCCACCGGTTCCACCTCCGATCGCTTGTTTTGCATCCGACCCTTCAAATTCTCCATCGCCTTGGATCAGCCCACTACGTCGTGAGTATTAGTAGTATTGTGTTCTGTAACTTGACATTTTCATTTGGTTGTTTATCTATATTGTGCTGCGATTATGGTTATGTAGCATTTGTTTCCTTTATGCTAATAATTGTCTGTGGAAGTATTCGCCACCGCTTGCCTTAGGCCCTCCGAGCGGAGGAAGCCGTTGCCAAATTGCTAAAATTATTTAATTGCTTCTTTATTTTGATTAACTGCGTGGTATTGTTAATTCTCATTGCTTAAATTAATTATCGTTGCTATCCGACTGTTTCATTGCATGTAGCATTGCATTCACATATCCCCTCACACGTGCACGAAGAGTCCTAGCTCCCGAGCACCGCTAGCCTACCCTACATCAATATTTCTCCCTCGTTTATTGATGTGATCTCGGCAAGTGCACCGATTGTTCAAGTAATATAAAATTGGGAGTAAATTTCTAAGTATTGATGTCTCAAGGAATACAGTGGGGGATGTTTTACAATTTGAGAAATTAGGTTGTAAAGACAAAAAAACATAACAACGTTGATTCGGGTTTGATTGTTTTAAGGACTAAGTACAATACAATGAAAATGCGGGTCGCTGGTACCGCGTCGCAACCACAAGAACAAGTGCGGGTCTCCTTCCCCACTTCACTCATTGCATCTAACAAAAACTAAGTCCGACCTCTCGCTCACTGGCTTGTGTCTAGCTCAATGACACTGCTACCCGGTCTTCACTTGCTCTATGATAACTCAAGAGAACAACTTAATGAAAAACACAACAACAAGAGGCTAGGCCTCCTAAGCTACTTCAAAGGAGATGGACATAAACAAGCTCAATATTACATTTAATAATGATAAACTCAGATCACAACATGTTCTTTCCTACCATCATCAAAATAGAAGATACAATAGCCAATCTCTACCTAGTGTGCGGAAAAAGAAGAGAGAAATACAAACAGAGCTCAAGACTTTGCTGTATAGAGGGAAGGAGATACTTGTACATGATACCTGTACAAATAATTCATCCCACAACCATACATCAAAATGAACAATAATCCTACACAACTAGCACAAAATGGAAAAAAAACGATAGGAAGCACATGGTAAAAACAATATAAATGACACTCATCAAATACCATAGTACGATCGGGGATAAAAGAAGAATTAAGCTAAACTGAAAGTGATCGTGATGAGTGAAAAGAGTAATGATATACCTGTGGAGATTAGGAAAAACATTAATGAACTCCTCTATGCATAAATAAGGATTTTATAAATTTTTCGATATTTGTACAATACGTATACTAAACACTTCCTAAAGAGAAGAATAAACTCGTCCTAATTTTAACGAGAGGAGAAAGAGACTAAGCTACTTAGATTGATATTATCATCACAAATCTACGAGATAGCCTCTAAAGAAATCCATTAATGTCGATGGTCATAGTCTTGCTGGATAACACCCCTCTCTACTACACCGGTCTAATTGGCTGAAGAATCATTAGGACTTAACTTAGGACTTATTGTTAGGCTTGGGTTTAAGGTGAGGAGAAGAAAAGATGAACAGAATGATTGATTCACGCTTAAACCAAAAGAAGATTGGAAGATAATCGTGCCTTGGAATTGATTAATCTTAATGAATATTTGGTGTCCTATAAATTGACGCATAATAATCTTATCACTTGTGAATACTCTAATCCGCAAAAAATATAAAACTCTCAATCTAGTTTCTTTTGTATCATAAAATATTGTTTTTTATGCATGTCTCGTTGCAAGACTTGAGTAAAATTTGTTTCATGATCTGATTTTTTTCCCTTTAACGTGAATCCGTTTCTGTTAGAATCACTACAATACGAATCCTTCAATCCATTAATATCATAAGCAACCATTGAAAGGTAGCGTTTAATTGGTGCAACTCTTTGTTTGCATGGTCATGACAAGTAGGATTTTTTTAATAAGACTTGCATCTGAACATGAGTGTGAACCCTCTATACCCATTATAAACACCTACACATTTCATTGATTACAACTTATGGTATTATATGAACAAATTTGTGTTTTACTCCGGAGTAAACTAATAATTCTAGTTATTTTAGTTTGTCTCACTTGTTTGCTTGTCTTGTTAGTTTCAATTCATTAAAACTGGTACACAAACATTTTCTGATTTCCCTGCTCGTACTTTATTATACCTTGCTCACTCTGTTTATTTCAATATTCTGAGTCTTTTTCTTCTTGTTTTGGAATTTTCATTAGTGTCCATGTTTGCGCCGTCTGCTGCTTCGAGGCTGATCTACTTTAAGCTCCTGCTTCTAAAAGTTTATCTTCTTGCCATGTCAGGTTCTATATTTATGCATTTCATTTCCTTTACTGTCGAAATATTTCTTTTATGTAGTAATTATAATCAGTCATTTTCTCTGTCATCATGAACAACTGTTAGGCTAAATTATATATGTACTAGAATTTAATATCATTTGCATGTTCATTTCTCTGAGTTTGTCATTGCGTAAAATCTATATCAGAACTTGTATTCATGGGTTTTTATTAAAATACACGTGCATCCAATTTCACTGTTATATTATAAAGCTTCCGCATAAAAACAAACTATTTTTATTCAAAAGTAATTATTTTAAACTAATTATCAGTATCTCAACCTCCGTCTAACATGCATGAATTTTCTTTTCGCCCATGCCTGTGGCATCACGACCCTTCTGAAGCGCACTATGATCTTTTCTTTAGGCGGGTCGTGACAGTTGGTTTCAAAGTCAGGTTAGTTTCTAAAGATAAAGTATTTTATAATTTTCACTTATTTTGAATCTTATTATATAAATATATGTACATGCATCGTTCTTTCATTCACCTTGTCATTATCTGTTGTTTGTGACTAAAATACGCACACACTACACAGATAAGCATAAGTAGCATGCACATAAATATTAAGGGGTTATGGACAAACTTAACATTTTTGTGCATATGAATTTTCACTAGGATATACACGGCTTGCGAATATTAAATAGTTATGTACAGTTTATTGTTTTCAAGTGTGATGCCTTTAGATCATAATATCCATAACGTGCTAAGTGAAAAGGGCACTTAACATGGCTTGTATATCCATTCATTTACATTCATATCATAAATCATTGCATAAATGACCAACTAAGAACAACAATAATGATTGTACACATGGATTTACTATTTTCTTGACATCGCACATGATCTTATTGTTGCATTTGCATGATCATTACCTAGAGTTGTCCAATGAAAATGTTGTAATTATTACATGATTTATGTAACCAACTATATGGAATGCGTTAGAATCTCCAGTTTCAAGTCCCCGATATTCGTAATCATTCCCTCGTGTTCCGCTTGTCTATCAATCCTTTTTTGTTCCTCCTGTATCTCTTTTTAGTTGGCTCCCGAGCGTCAACGTCACAAGCAATGCAATACCAGGTATATCTCTCCAGTTTTATAAGAAAGCACGAGGGTCTTCTTGTAAATTTCTCTGCTGAATTCTTTCATCGCCGTTTTGTTCTCTTCCATCCCCAGTGTGAATTACTTTTGTCATAACTCAATCGTCATTCAACTTCTTTTTCTTTTTGGTGTTCTATCTTTACTTTGTAAAAAGACTTTTTCGCTCTCGAATTCTTGATTGTCACCTCTCATTTCGAGCTAATTGAAGAAATTTCTGTTATTCCTAAAGTCAATCCTTCGTATCCGGTCGAACCCGCTAAGATCGTGAAGTATCAAGAACGCAAGCTTCAAAAGAGAACTATTCCTATGGTAAGTGTGCATTGAATGTATGGTAAGTCTAAAGATTATACTTGAGAATTTGAGTCTGACCTGCGTAGCAAGTATCCATAACTTTTCTTTTGATCTTGGTAAGTCTCCGCGCTTGTCCTTCTTTCTATTTCAGTATATTCATAGTTATCTTTCATGCATAGATTTGCAAGCCTTGATGGAATAATTGACATCTGAATTCTCGCCATAAGAGACTTCATTCAGGAAATCCTCGGAAGTTTCGGGACGAAACTTCCTAAGTAGGAGAGAATGTAACAACTCATGTATTAAAATAAAAATGAGAAATGTTTAAATCAAAAATTTAAAGGAATGATATATTTGTAAATATCTTAAAATGTTCCTCTCCTCTTAAACCTAGCCGACCAGCCCCCCTGATCATTTTAATCCTTTGTCCACGGGTTTCTCTTGTCCCAAACTCGCAAGCCACAACGTCGTAGGCCTCTGTCGATTCTGCCGGTGCCGCCTCCTGAGTCCTCTTCCCTACTCTTGTCGGCGACTCCAACCCCTCCAAGAGCCGACGACACCTCCTGCTCTAACCGCCGGTTTCTCCTTGTCCCCTAGACGCAACAACCAGTGTCTTCCCCTCCCCAAGCCGCAGTAACCCTTCTTCTTCCTCCTAGGGGGCCGACAGCAGCCTCCTCCCTTTACTCCAAGGCTCGGCAGCCCTAATTTCCTTGCTTCCTCGTCGTCTTGGCCGGTGATTGCGAGAGGGACGCCTAGGGTTACCTCATCTCTCCTCCTTGGGCTCGGATTGGTTCTTTTTGATAAGAATCTCCCTCCATTCACCCATACTCATATTTTTTTCATAACCCCTAATGATTTATTTGTGCCCCAATTTGCGTATAACTTGTGTTTCAAGATTTTTGCCCCCTTGCGATCGTCTAACTGTGGTTTGTTCGTGTTTTCCGATGCCGCTCCTCGATTCATTTGGTGGAATCTCTCCAAGGCCCCCTCCAATTTAGGGTTTCTCCCACCTAAGCGCCGTCAAATCTCTGTTTCTGCATGGTATCTTCACTCCCCTCACTTTTGAGGGAGGTAAATCTCTTAACCCGTCTCTAGCCTTCTCGTGTTGTAGGGCAGTAGAACGTGGCAGGCGCAACAACTTTTCCTTCTTTTTTCTCTCCACGCTTGGAGATCCCCATCGCTCCACAATCTCACGTTTAGGATTAGCAATTCCATTTTTATCTTCGGGTTTCATTTTTTCTACCCGTGATGGTAAGAGATCGGCCTATTTAACTGATTTTCTCGTTAGTTCATGAATCAAATCAGGAATAAAAGTCTTTCTCAAGTCTTTTGTGGTAGCCTGCTCCACCAGATCTTCAACATTATTCTTTTTATCTTCAACTCCAATTTCATCTTCAGCAATCAGATTGTCTCTTTTTTCACCACGTACTTCAGAATGTACAACAACATCATTTGACTCTAACATCCTCTCTTACCTCATCTATACCAAGGCTACAAAACTTAACGCAACAAACGCCATCAAAACAGTCACGAGATGATTCTACATCCACAAAAATTTTAGAAAAGATCGATAACTCGGGCGGGGAGGTGGGTTGCTCTTTAGGAGGTAAGGCGGTGTATCCTTCTGCAAGGTGCAGAGTGGCTCCAAGAGATTTAAAAAATGGGGCACCAAAAATTGGTGGAGAATTATTCTCCATAGGCCCCATTATCTTGAAATCGGAATATACAGTTTCACCTTCTAAAGAGACCGGAATATATCGGGCTCACCCACCTTCTCAACAAGAGCACCGTTGGCCAAAACCAGTGACATCTGTTCTTCCGTACTCGGGATAATAGCAAACTTCTCTACATCCTGTAAGGAGATGATGTTCCGTGACGTCCCAGTGTTACAAAGTGCAACAGTCTCAACATTATTAATTTCACAATTCATAAAAATACCTCCCTCAAACTCTGGTGTAGGGAGAGAGTGCCTTACTTTATTCCCTAGGATTCTTCTCGGTCGGGTTAGGGAGGGAGCCTTGGGTTCTCTCAGAAAGAACTTGGGTTAGCTGCCCCATTTGTTTCTCCAGATTTCAGATAGACGCTTTCTGATTCAATATGACGGATTGTGTCACCTCTTCAAACTTTTCTAGCTTCTCCTTGAAAGTACTCTTCTTTGGGGATGACATGGGTTGAGGTGCATTGGTGAATTATGGCAACCGAGGTTGGCTACCAGAGGTTTGTCCTTCATGCATATGCTGCCCCAGCTGCACCTTTGACCTGGTGCATTTTGACTCACGAAAAGTTTAGATGATTGCGCCATTCTGGGTTGTAGGTGTTAGCAAAGTCATTCTTGTTCCGCTTCCCTGCAAAATTAACAATTTCATCAGGATAATAATTAACGGAATCAGAAACTGGCTCACCCGAGGGGCACTCAAAAGAGTGATGCCCAAGATCTCTGCAGCTATGACATGCAATCGCCAAGATGGATGGAGAGGGACTGCTGGAGTAGGGCGATTCATAATAGTTAATTTATATAAACGCTGAGCTAGCGTATCCACTTGGACCGCATATTTTTGCTGGGCACTAACTTTATATAATCCTACCGTTCTCCTGGAAGTGTTACGCCTCGAAGTCCAATATGAACTATGAGACAAAATTTCTCGGACGAGTTCGATTGCTTCTTCAGGAGTGCGGTTCATCAGGTTTCCTCCAACCGCGACATCTATCGTGGCTCTGTAATGCGTGTCCAAGGAGAAATAATACACGGAGCCATTCTGAGAACTCATGCTGAGGGCATTTCCTCAATAGGTCCATGAATCGCTCCCATGCTTCAACCATCGATTCCTGATCCGCTTGACGGAAGTTTGAGAATTCCCTGCGACTGGTAACAATTTTCTCAGCAGGATAGAACTTTTCAAGGAACTTTTTCGTCAGCGCCTCCTAAGTAGCAACAACACCTGGGGTCATGATGTGGAGCCCGACCTTGGATTATCCCTTTAGTAGAAAGGGAAAAGCCGCAATTTGACCACATCATCCCAATCCTCGTGTAATGGAATGTTGCTCAAATCTTATAAAGTGTACTAGATGGAGGTGAGGATCTTCACTTGACAACCCAAAAAATTGCTCATTGCTCCGAATCATATGTAGGATGACCAGATTAATCTTTAATTGGTGGTTTTATATGGTCAGGCTAAAGGCAGGATACACACTCCCATCAGTTGAGGTGGTGTAATCTCGTATTGTGCGTAGCCTCGGACACATCACTTCTTGCTCATCTTGTGTAAGAACATTCAGGTGATGCGCATTGGCATCCCCTCAGAGCTTGCTACAGAACAATGTTGTCCTTCATCTTTCGAGAAGCTCTGTGTTGCTAACGCAATATGCACTCAATCTCTGGATCAAAAGGCAGTACATCACCAAGATTTCTCTCCTGCTTAAAAAAAACTTTTAACCAAAATGGAAAATTAAACAACTATACAATCTTCATAACTGATCTTCTCAAACATGAAAAAATTATAATCGTATTCCCCGAGAACGATGCAAAAAAATTTATGCGATCTCGACAAGTGCACCTGTCGTTCACGTAATATAAAATCGGGAGTAAATCCCCAAGTATCGATCTCTCAAGGACGGTGGGGGATGTTTCGCAATTTGAGAAATTAGGTTGTAATGACAAGAAATCGTAACAACCTGCTCCCGTTAAATTCGCAAAAATATGCTAGATCGAGGAACAGGGTGCACGCACGTGCAACATAATGTACACGCGCGTGCGTGGGTTAGACAACTACATGAAAATTGGGCGTCCCGGTCGCAAACGTGCATTTACATGCACGCGCACGCGCGTGCGTAAATTTAGAACGCACAAACTTAGATTCACCAAACCTGCATGAAAAGCACAGAATGACCGTGCACGCGCAATTGCACGTTCTCTCACGCGCGTGCGTAAATAACGCACGCACATTCGGATTGGAAGAATTCGTCCAATCTATGGGGGAAGGAGGGCACGTGCGTACATGAACTAATTTGAACATAACATCCCCTAAATTTTATTTAAAATACACACTTGTACAAATAATTCATCACACGGCCCAGATGAGCAATATACATCAAAATGAATAATAATGCTACACATCTAGCACAAAATGGTTTAAAACAATAAGAAACACGGGTTAAAACACTATATAAATGACACTCATCTTTTATGCGTTTTATTAAAACCTTATCTTGTGAAGTATGCGAGATGCCTAAACATGTTTGACATAGCTTTTCATATTTGTCTTCTCCTAATTCTAGTCCTTCTGATGTAGTAATAATCCTTCACACAGCCCAAATGAGTAATATACATCAAAATGAATAATAATCCTACACATCTAGCAGAAAATGGGTAAACACAAGTTAAAACACTATATAAATGACACTCATCAATCCTTATCTAGTGAAGTATGCGAGATGCCTAAACATGTTTGACATAGCTTTTCATATTTGTCTTCTCCTAGTTCTTGTCCTTTTGATGTAATACATTCTTATTTTTGGGATTCATTCCCTCTTTTATCTTTGACTAGTTATCGATGGTTTGTTACTTTTATCGATTGTTTTCTTGCACGACTTAGGTTTATGTTTTGAAGAAGAAAAATAATGAAGTTTTTTCCCCCTATTTTTAAGTCTTTCATCAGATGATGATGATCAGGTTTAAGGGCACCATCTGTTTCCATCACAGTGATATTGGGCGGGGGATATAGTCATCGTGGTTTATTTGGTTTTTATCTCGCTAATCATGGTATTATGCATCAAATCATATGTGCTCACACTTTCACTCAAAACATGGTTGCTGAATGCAAAAAATTGACACTTGATGTTGCTCATTGTCTTCTCACCACTATGCATCTTTCCAAATCTTTTTGGGAGCGATGTCGTTTTAACCACGACGCATCTCATCAATTTTCTACAATCACGTGTTTTGGAGTATACTACATTCGCCCGTCTTTTCTCCGAATGTGTCCTTCATATATCTCATTTTTCGTCTCGTATATCTGGTCGTGTTTATTTTGACCATGTTCATCAACCTCATATGGACAAACTTGATCCCCGAGCTCAACATTATGTTTTCGTTAATTATTCTTTGAAAGTGAGAACGGTTGACTAAATACTCAGAGAATTCTCTAGAGGGGGTGAATAAAGATTTAAAGTTTGATTGAATTAAGTTATTGATTTTCAATTAACACCGAATTTATATTCACAGAAAGTTAGCCAGAGAATTATTGCAATAAATAAAAACACAGCAGAACAAGCAATCACAGAAAAACACAATCTCAGAAGACACTAAAACTATAGTGGTTCCCCAAAATTTGAGTACATCCACTCTTCTATCACTTTGATAGAAGACACTATCCCAATGCCTGAGTCTTTTGATAAAGTGATTCTCAAAACCAACAACTAAATCTTTTGATAAGGAGATCTTAAACTACTGACTGACTGAGTCTTTTAATAAGGAGACTCTTAGAACCAATGATTAAATCATTTGAAGAGTGATTCTTAGAACTCTTTATTCAACAATACAAGAAGAGAAGATTGAGAAAGAAGAAGAATAAAGTCTTCAATGATTAGTTCTCTCTCAGCAAATTTATGAGGACTCTAGGCACTAAGTGTTTTGTATTCCTTTAATATGATGAACCCTTACTTTAGAAGAAGTTCTTGGGGTTATAAGCCTTAGATTCACAGAGAGTATTTTGTTCTTGTTTTAGCAGCGGCTGAAAAGAAGAAAAGAAGAAGAAGATCAAAAGAGTTGTTGTCGAATGTTGTCTCAATATTGTGTTGTCTCTCTATCTTCTATTCTGTCGTTTTGAGTATATCTTTCTTGAATCAATTTGAATTTCTCTTATTCATAGATACTTTCTTCAGAAGGAATAGAATTATATTTTTCAAATTTTGCTTCAATTAAATCTCGACATATTTTTCAAAATCCTTCCATATAAACTCTTCTGAATTTGGTGGAGAAATCTTTCCTTTAAACCTTCTTCCAACAACTAAAATTATTTGAAAGAATTCCATAAAATCTTCCTCGAAATAAGCCTGGATAGATCCTCTGTTATTTTCAAATTAAGCTTTACTCGACGCTACATCGACTTCAAGTAGAAGGCACGTCGATTTCTCCCTTTTAAATAAAGTCTAGTCGACTTTACTCTGTAATCGCCGTTGCGTCGATATCCTATCGATGCATTTGTCATCTTCTGTCTTAAAGTAACGTCGACTTCACTTCTGAGGTTTTGACTTCTAGTCGAAGTGTCGTCGACTTCCAATGGGTGTTGTGTCGACTTTTAGTCGACCCATATTGACTAAACTTGATTTTCTTCCTTATTTTAGTGTGTCTAACTGTTGGGTACATTAGGAACAGTGTACCTGATCTGGAGAAGTCCCCTTGACAACTTAATGATATACCAAAAGGTGTATTTGATGTATGTTAAGTTTACATGTGCAGGTTCAAAGTTGAACAAATTATTCTAAGTCAAAGTGTCGAGACAATACTTCTGTGTCGACACAAGACAGATCAGTAGTCAACACAAAGAGCAGAAGATGTGTCGACACAGATAACAGATGTGTCGAGACAAAATTTCTATGTCGACACAAGGCAGAACTAAGACGTGTCGACACAGATAACAAATGTGTCGACACAAATAACAGATGTGTCGACACAACTAATCTATCTCAACGCTTTTTGTTCTGAGATGATAACTATTCCAATTATGTAAGTGTTTGGTCTGTCAAAGATGTCTCAGCACAGATTTCGAGACATCTTGTCTACATCAATGCTTATATGTCAGACTGTGTTGAGTCAACATTAATCAGGTCAAGAAAAGTCAGATCATTCTGGTCGACACAGGAAGACTTTACTTCTATAAAGACAGTTCAAGGAAGGATTTGTTGGCAGTTGTTGATGTCATCAATACCAGTCCAAGCCGTCTGAAATTTCTATAAATAGGAGGTGCTGTCTTCAGAAGATATACATAGATACCAATACACTGATCGATTCTATTCATCAAGAAAAGGAAAGAGAAGAAGAAGTTGATCTTCAAGAAAGTCTTCAGATCCCTTTTCTAAGGTTGATCTGGGGATTTAGTAATCTGTTCATCAGCCTCTTCAAACTATTCAATCTGATCTTCATCAAGAAGTTGATGATTCAGAAGAAATTCAATTCAGCCTGTTGATTTATCAAGAAGAAATCAAACTGCAGCTGAGTGAAAGAAACTGTACACACAGATCCAACAGATTACAGGTTTTCTGTTTTTTGTAAACTGTTTTATCAAATTTCATTGTAAGATCTCCTAGAGATCTGAGTGGGTAGGAGATCTTATTCTCTGAGTTTTGTAAGCCTAATCTATAAAGGCTGAGGTAGGATTCTGGGTGAATCTGAGGTAGGTGATTTGGGGTAAATCACTGAGATTGTAGGCCTAATTTATAAAGTCCGAGGTAGGAGATTGAGGAGATCTCTGAGGTAGGAGATTGTGATATCTATGAGGTAGGACCAGTGGGCTTGAGTGTAGGTTTCTTTCTTGGAGAGAAACTGAGCCTTGTAGGATCTGAGGATCTGAGTTGAGGAGGAGCTATAACCTTATCTAGCACATTGCTAGTGAGGAAGAAGGGGGAAAGTAGATGTATCCTAGATAGGGGAACCACTATAAACTTGATGTGTCCCTTGTGCTGTGTGTTGCGTGTTGTGTTCTTTGCTGTGTATGTTGTGATCAGTTTTGTTATTGTTTACGCTTGGTACAGCGTATATTCTGAATGCATTAGGGATCATAGCAAAAGTTAAAAGAACTTCAAAAAAGTATAATAGGTCACCTATTCACCCCCCCAGGTGACTTTCTACCCATAGGCTTGACTTTCACTAACTCATGCTCTTGACTCAACTGACTTCCTATTACATCTTTATTTCAGTGTGTCTACTTCATGCTCTTGACTCAACTGACTTCCTAGGACATCTATGATCACATTACCCTCTCTATACAGCATGAGTAATAATCATATGTTGTAAAATTACTTATAATATAGTTTGTTAAGTTAAATCAAAAGGGTTTTTCCAACATTCCTCAACCACAAAGGAGAATCCGTGTTAACCCCCCCCCCCTCCCGTCACGACGTATATTTACACCGTGTATGTTACCTTTAGCGAGGATGAATCTTATTTTTGGAATCCAACTCACTCCAGTCATCAGGAGGAGATCGGTGACAATGCCAATGATATCCCTATTTCTCTTCCTCTTATTCCTCCCACCCATAGTCTTCCTTAAAATCCCCAGACCTGGGTTACTCCTTGGTCTGTGATATCTCCACTTCCAATTGTCTTCCATCGCTGACAAACAGGCTAGAATCGTTTCACCACTACCAGTGTCTGCCTCAGACTTGGATTTTGGCTATGATCTTCGAATTCCTTTTACTTTACTGAAAGGTAAAGGAGTCTACACGCAACACCATATCTACAACTATGTTTATTATCATCACTTCACTCATGTGAATCAGGCTTTTTTTTATCCTTGACAACTCTCATAGAGGCACTTATTCAACGCTATGGTCACAAGTACTTCGACAACCCAATCGAACTCTTTTGTGGGGTTCGCTAGACGGTCTCCATCTACTCTTATGTGGATTAATTTATCGAGTTGATCACGCACCTTCCAAGTCTTACACCCAACCACTACTTGGTCTATTTTATGCATGACATACATCCTAAAATCAGAGCTCACCTCCGCTATCCATCAACCAAGCCATGGACCTCTCCCTACTCGGGTAGGCCAAAGTTCGTGCGACCTCCATGGACGCTTGTTCCACCTTTACTGTCTCCAAGCCCCTCTATCAACTATACTTTGCCCATAATCCTAAACCTTTAACACCACCACCTCTACCACGCCCCTCCCTTGTCCATTCATGCAACAACTATCCTATCCCCACTCACCATCTTTCTAAACAAGAGTATTACGACTTGCGGAGTAGGGGATTGTGCATCTATTATGAACAACTTTTCTCTCCTGCTTATGGTTTGCCTGTTAAGGAGTTTCACGCCATCATTTGTGATGATTTAGATGAGATTGACATCGCTGACTTTGAGTCCCTTGTGATCACTGGTGCGCCATCAGATAGAGCCCCGAGCACCTCAACAATGTCCAACCCATGGTTATACCACTACTAGCCGGTGAGCGACGCTTTAACCTTGGCGTCAAGGTCGATTTTTAGGCATGGATCCTTTTATTTTATTTTGGTCATAATGTGTTTTTATTTTGTAGGGATAATAGGGTAATTTGTAAGGGAAGCACCCCCTCCTTATATAAGGAGGAGACTTGAGAGTATTAAACATTTTTTTTTTTAGGTTTTGAGATCTCTCATTTTGAAGAGGGACTTTAAAGCGGAACCAGTATCTTGAGGTTATGCACGAGTATTCGTCGTGATTTATGTCATGTTTTCAAGTTCTATTGCAATCAAGTTTTTGTGTCGGTAACGTAATCATTCTCCCTTATTGGTCAATTTCAGTTATTTGAGCCAGCCACTTAAATTCTATTTCAAATTTTGGAATATGTGTGCATCTCATACTGACTTTTTTAATTCATCCAGTGAGATTGGGAATGCTTTGTGGACTTTTTTGATGTCTTGTTGTTGTAATATTGAGAGTTCATGCTTGTGCCCTAATGAAAAACACGGCTCATTTTGTTTAACTTGGTATCAGAGCTATTTGGAGAGAAAAAACTGCGACTTTGGCGTTGCCGCTTCCGCGACTTCGACTCCGCGCTCGGCACCTTCCGTGTGACTTCTCCGGCAACCGCTTTCGCCGCGATTTCATCGGCTCTTCAACGGAGGAACCCCACCGTCAGCTCTGTGCGGTGTCTTCGACGGAGGAACCCCGTCGTCGACTCTGTGTGGTGTCTTCGACGGAGGACTTCCGCCTCTAGGGTTGCGGGAACCCTTTCTCCTTCCGCCGGATCTGTGTTGGTTGCCTTTAGGCTTCCAGATCTGCGCTCGACGGAGGACTTCCGCCTCTAGGGCTGCGGGATCGCCCCTCTCGCTGCCGGATCCAGCGGCTATCACCGTCCCCGGATGCTGCGAGACTAGTCGCAGTGGGCAACCAGCACGTCCGCATCTTGTGGGTCTTCAACGAGTCTTCAGCAACAACACCTCCGCATTCTAGCGTATTTGAGGATGCAGTGATTGGATCTAGGGCAGGAGAAGGAATTGAGTGGTATCGAACGGGATGCAGTGATCAGTGAGGAAGTTGATCCATGGCGTCGAAGGAAAAAACAATGGAAGTTGTCTTCAAGATGTTGGGCTCGGATGAGTTGATCACATTGTTAGGGGTGTTGGGTTCATCGCAACGGTCAGCGAAATTGGAACTTCTACCGATTGATTTGAAGCTTGACGGACCAACGACCTACCTGAGTTGGTCATGCCGTGTGAAGAAAATCCTTGCAGCAAAACAGGTTGGGGGATTCCTGACAGGGGCATTGAAGAAACCAGAGAACTCGACTGGAGATGAGTGGGAGTTGACCCACATGACGGTGTTTATGTGGCTTCTCAGCTCGGTCGTCCCATCGATTGTCGCCACGGTAGATGGCCTTGAGACAGTCATGGAGGTTTGGAACAAGCTGAAGAACACATGACGACGTGGGGAACACTTTGCGGGTCTTCCAGGTGAAGGGAGAAATTGATGACACTGCTCATGGAGAGAAAACAGTGCAGGAGTACGCCTCCGAGTTGGAAAGGCTATAGGTGGATTACGATCACGCCTCTGGCGGGATGTGTTGCAACGACTCACTGTGTTCTTCCAAGATCATCGTGGAGGAGAGGACGATGAAGTTCCTGAAGGGGTTAGATGTCAAGTTCGATCAGCGAAGAGCTCTACTTCTCTCTAGTATGAAGATTCCCACACTTACCGAGGTTATCTCTGCTATGATTCAGGAGGAGACACGTCTCAAACTTCAGGCAGGGACAGGAGGTTCCTCGACTGTGAAGTCAGCACTAGCGGTTGCTGACCCTGATGTTACAGGACAAGGAAGAAATCCGACGGTGATATAATTATGGAGAGGTGGGCCATCTGAGTCAAGCATCCCCCAAGTCGCCCAAGGAGAGAGATTTGGGTGGTGGATGGGGACGTGGTCATGCTCGAGGTGGCACAGGAGGCTACCGGGCCAATTTGGGCATGACTGAGAGCGTTGAGGAAGTTGACATTTTCTATACAGAGGAGCAGACCCTACTTAACATGATGGAGGGCATCAAAAGGAAACGGACCGGCGAGGGGAGCAGAGATGGAGCTATGGGGGTCGATATGTATGCCCACCCAACTGATAGATCTCGCGCTCTTGCGTCCATATCTTCCTCCAGGGCATCAGATTGGATCATCGACTCAGGCGCATCACGTCATGTGACAGGAAATGCGTGCGAGTTCTCCTATACTCGTCTAGATACTGTTGATAACATCCAGACGGCGGACGGTACGTTACAGCCAGTGGTCAGTTATGGTACTGTTAATTGTTCAGGTTCAGTAAAACTATTCAATATTTTGTATGCTCCTTTTTTTCCAGTTAGTCTCTTATCCATTAGTTTTATGATCATTCAATTGAGATGTATTGTTTCTTTTGATATTCCCAAGATGACTTTCCAGGAGAAAGGGATGAAGCGGATACTTGGGACTTGGACTTGATATGACAGGCTTTGGTATCTGGATCGGGAAGGATTGGATGCAGCTCTTGTATCTGTGGTAAAGAGGACGAGAGTTAGAGGACAGACAATGAGTACAGAGGATATGTTGTTATTCCATCACAGGCGGTTGCGGCACCCCTCATTTAACACTATTGTTTTCTGATATTTTTGAAACAGTAAATAAAACAAAATTAGTGTGTGATGCTTGTGATTTATGCAAGCTTACTAGGAGTTCGTATGCTAGTACGGGCCGAAGAAACTCTTCTATTTTTGATGTTGTTCATTCTGATCTATGAGGACCTTATACTGTAAATTTTTTGAATGGTTATAAGTACTTTATAACTTTTATTGATTGTGCATCTCGTGTTACTTGGCTATGTTTGATGAAATCTAAGAGTGAGGTACTTACCTGTTTCTGAGATTTTCATAAGTTTGTTCAGACACAATACACTACAGTGATTAAGATACTAAGATCAGATAATGGAACCGAATACACTAACTAGGCAATGGAGGAATACTTATCAGCCCACGGGATACTACACTATACCACCTGTACCTACACACCGACACAGAACTGAGTGGCGAAAAGGAAGAACAGACACCTCCTGGAGGTGGCAAGGAGTATGATGTTTAACATGAAGGTTCTTCAGAGTCTGTGGGGATATGCAGTGTTAATAGCGACACAATTGATCAACATGATGTCATCAAAGGTTCTAGGGTGGAAGTCTCCATGTCAGCAGTTGAAGGGACATAATGGGGGGATACTTCCTTTAAAGGTATTTGAGTGTGTGTGCTTCGTAAAGGACAATAGGTCAGGTGTTGGTAAGCTTGATGAAAGAGCAGTCAAGTGTATGTTTGTGGGCTACTCTCGTACTCAAAAGTGATATATGTGATGGATACCAGTGGAGGAAAGATGTTTTGTGAGCATGGATGTTCACTTCAGAGAGCTAGAACAGTACTACTGATAAAATGGAACCCTACCCGCATTAGACTTGCCAGATACTGAAAGTATGAGGCTAGAGAGAAAGATTGGTGACAGATCTGAGAGTATGGCAAGGAGGATCTGTTGAGGAGCATGAGAGTGGTGAGGAGCGGGAGGAGGAGATTGAGGAGAGGCGAGATGTGGGACCTATGGCTCAGGGTGAGCTGCTGACATACAGTAGGAGGAGGAAGTTGCCAACAGTACAAGATATAGTGCCAGCAGTATTAAATCCTGTGCTTGTGCCCAGTCCAGCTCCTAGTCCCTTGGATATGTCGCTCTACTCCTGGAACACGTACATCACCACAAACCTCATGTGATATCTTTTCCCCTTCTCCTACTCCTACTCTACCGCTACAGAGGTCTACTCGCAACAATACGGGAAATCCTCTTAATAGATATTGTTGGGACCTTGCGTCCTTTGTCTCTTACGTTCAGATCTCCTCTACTAACGGAGCATTCATTGCATCTTTGGATCATATTATTGTACCCAATAATTGGCAGGTTAAAGACGATCCAAAATGGAAGGCAGCAATAAAGGAAGAGATGAGGGCTCTTGAGAAGAACAAGACCTGGGAGATGATACAGCTGCCAAAAGACAAGAAGGTCGTCAGGTGCAAGTGGGTGTTCACTGTAAAGCAGAACCCAGATGGACAAGTCGAGCGCTACAAGGCCCGATTGATTGTCAAGGGGTACAACCAGACCTATGACATCAACTACAACGAAACATTTGCACCTGTTGCAAAGGTGAGCATTGTTAGGACTCTGATCAGCCTGACGGTGAATTGTGCATGGATGTTGCTGGGTATATTGGAAATTGTGTACCTGATTTGGAGAAACCTCACTTAATTCAATGATATACATCTGTTTGTATTTGATGGTATATTGAGTTTATTGGTGCAGACTAAAGGATGCAGAAAATATTCTAAGTACAAAAGTGTCGAGATACTTATAATGTGTCAACACCTTTGAAGGAGCAGCGTCGAGACTAGAAGCAAGGCTGTGTCGACACACAAGACTTGTGTAGACACACAGAATTTGAGTCGACAACAGCTGTGTCGATACTCAGGACTAGTGTCGACACACTTAGACTAAAAGAGCTGACATTAGCTGAAGAAGTTGTGTCGACACACACAAGACTTGTGTCGACACATAGAATTTGAGTCGACATCAGTTATAAATGGAGAAGTTGTGTCGACACACGGGACTTGTGTCGACACATTCTAAAACAGCTGTGTCGAGAACTTGATGAAGAGCCGTGTCGACAGTTTTCTGAAGATGTCGACAACATTAAAGAAGCTGTGTCGACACCAAGGAATTGTGTCGACACACATTAAAGAAGCATTTGTGTCGACACACATTACATTTGTGTCGACACACATTACATTTGTGTCGACACACATTACATTTGTGTCGACACACATTACATTTGTGTCGACACACATTACATTTGTGTCGACACACATTACATTTGTGTCGACACACATTACATTTGTGTCGACATTGTTAACCCCAAAATCGGCAATCCCTCCCAAAGTATCTAGCTCGCGAGTCGCTGCCTACTCCGGGTTCCACCCGAGCATTGCGATCTGCCTTAGCCCTCTTTATTTTGGTCCAGGCTGATAGAAACTCTTATTCGCTCGGGACGCGCGGCTAGGGTGGTCTCCCCAGCCTAACCGCCCAAGTCGCGCAGTTGTCGCGTGCTCTGCGGGACGACGAGCTGCTTTCGCAGGTCGTTCCCGCAGGCCACGCGGTTAGATCAGCCTAACCGTGCACTTTTTCCTAGCAGGCGGCGGACTCCGACTCCAGTTCGCCAAGTCGCAGCATATCAACCAACGACAATGGCGACCTGCTCCAGGTCGCCGATCAGTGGCAACAACCTACATCCAAGTTTCCGAAGTCGCCAAGCAAGTGACGACTTATCGCCACTCGGCAGCAGCGAAGACAAGCTCCGTCCGCCCAATCAGGCGGACTGCCTCCGCCGTGTCCGCCCGCCAAGGGGGCGGACTGCTCCGCCGACCGCCCGCCAAGGGGGCGGACTGCTCCGCCGAGTCCGCCCGCCAAGGGGGCGGACTGCTCCGCCGAGTCCGCCCGCCAAGGGGGCGGACTGCTCCGCCGAGTCCGCCCGCCAAGGGGGCGGACTGCCTCCGCCGAGTCCGCCCGCCAAGGGGGCGGACTGCCTCCGCCGAGTCCGCCCGCCAAGGGGGCGGACTGCCTCCGCCGAGTCCGCCCGCCAAGGGGACGGACTGCTCCGCCGAGTCCGCCCGCCAAGGGGGCGGACTGCTCCGCCGAGTCCGCCCGCCAAGGGGGCGGACTGCCTCCGCCGAGTCCGCCCGCCAAGGGGGCGGACTGCCTTCACGGAGTCCGCCCGCAAGGGGGAAAACTGTTCCTCCGAGGCCGCCCAGGCAAGGGCGGCCTCCTCCTATCCGCCCTAGGGGCGGCGACCTCCTATCGCTGCCCGCCAAGGCCGCCTAAGCAGGGGAGGCCTCCTCCTATCCGCCCGAGGGGCGGCGGCCTCCTGCCGCTGCCCGCCGAGGCCCCCCACGCAGGGGCGACCTCCTCCTGTCCGCCCAAGGTGCGGCGGCCTCCTGCCGCTGCCCGTCGAGGACCCCAAGCAGGGGTGGCCTCCTCCTGTCCGCTCGAAGGGCGGCGACCTCCTGCCGCTGCCCGCCGAGGCCGCCCAAGCAGGGGCGGCCTCCCCCTGCTGCCGCCGAGTCCGCCTGCCAAGGGGGCGGACTGCCCTCCTGTCCGCCGAGTCCGCCCAGGTCGACGGCCTGCTCCTATCGTCCGCCTGAAGCTCCGTGATGACGTCACTGGGCCCCGCTTCTAGAAGATCTTCCCCGGGCCTATAAATAGCCCCCAAAGCCTCTCATTTAGGAGGGGACGCAGAAGGAAAACTGTCAGCTTGATCAAGGCCTGCGGACTCCGTTTTCCAGTCCTCCGCCGCTGCCAGCAAGAGCTGCGGACTCAGATTCCCAGTCCTCCACAGCTGCTAGCAGCCTCTTTTACTTAGTCTCTGGCACCTTATTTCCTCAGCCGCCAGCTTCCTCTTGTACCCTTTACTGCTTTTACATGTAATGGTGCAATAGCAAGCTGTAATCCTACTTCTTGATTAAAGGAAAAGCCCGTCGTAAGAGTAACATTTAAGCCGCGGCGGGCGAAGTCTGCTGTTGCCGCTACTAGCGGCCCCCTCTCTTCTTTCCCTCTCTCGGTCTAACCAACAGAGCTCAACCGCCAAAGTAACCGTCTGCTCGGCAGTTCCTGATCAATCTTCTCCGTTGATCATCAAGCTCCTCCGCTGATCATCAAGCTCCTCCACTGATCATTAAGCTCCTCGCTGATCATCAAGCTTCTCCGCTGATCATCAGCCTTCCCCCTCTTCTTCACCTAGCTTGTGAGATCGAACAACCCGTTAACTGGGCGGTGCCGTTTTCGCGCATCAACAGTTAACACGCGACCTTCAGATCTCGAACAGACAGTGAAATCAGCGGTTGCTCATGACAAACCATCAACCAATAGAGAACCTTGCTCCAAGTCCCAGTGAAGATCCTCTTTGGGAGGCCTTAGAGCAATCTCGCAGAGAAACTGCACAACAGTTTCAAGCAATCAACCGTACTCTAGCAGCTATCACGCAGCAATTGGCCGCACAATCTTTAGCAGCACCAGCTCCTCCAATCAATCCAACACCAGCATCTGAGACTCCTCAAGTTTATCCGCCGGCCTATCCGCCGGTCTATCCTCCTCTTTACACTCCAACTTTTCCGCAAAGGCCTGCAACCCCTTTGCGATCTCAGAATGATGAGTTTGCAGCTCATCAAAACTTCTTCCGGGAAGCTGCCCGAGGAAGTCCAACTAGAGTCCTAAACTTTCAGGGAAGTCATCCATACTCTTCAGCTCCTGCCTTTACTCCTCCCGGAGCAACTTTTTCCTTCTATCCCACTGCTCCTTATACAGCTACAACTCATGCTCCCAATTTTCCTTATGCAGTAGAACAAGAAGAGCTGTCACCGTTTACAGAGAATGTTCGGCATGAACCAACTCCAGTTAACTTCAGAGAACCGCGGTTGCCAACTTACACTGGAGAGACTGATCCAGTCAAACATCTTCAAGCCTTTGAATCAGCCGTAGCTCTCAAGACTCTTTCAGATGCTACCAAGTGTAAGCTTCTTATAACGACCTTTGATGGTCAAGTGAGGGATTGGTTCTATGGACTTCGTGCTCAGTCCATCTCTTCCTTTATTGATTTGCAAAGAGAGTTCCTGCTCAGGCTTTCTACTTCTACAAAGAGAAAGGGCGGTCCAGAAGCCCTCTTTGAGATTAAGCAGCGAGAGAGAGAGAGAGACTTGGTCTCATTTCGTGGAGCGTTTTCAGAAAAAAATCTTGGACATTGAGATCTTCGATCAAGAAATGTACCGAGTGGCTCTTATTCACGGTCTGCGTGAAGGACCACTCAAGTTTGAGGCTAACGTCCGAGCACCATGGACTTATCAAGAGTTGATTGGTTTAGCCAACTCATATATCCGCGGTGAGAAAAGCAATCCCAGCTTCGTCTCCAGACTTGTAACAGAGAAAAGTTCTTCCTCTTACAAACAGCCTCCGAGGTCTCCTCGGAAAGATTTTCCATCCTACTCAAGGAAGAGGAAAAGATTTCAACGTCATCAAAACCTCTTCCCGGGCCAGGATCGTGCCCAAGATCAATTGTTACCATTACCAGTATCAGCTCCGCTAACAGCCGCAGTTCATCAGCAGCAAGAAGATGACTTGCCAGATTCCGAGCTTGATGAGGCCATGCAAGAAGTGAGTCAAGTCATGAAGGGTAGGGCTAATTTCAAGAAGCCTTACCAGCCGACAGATCATAGATCAAAAGATTCAGATCCGTTATGTGAATTTCACAAAGAAAGCGGACATCTAACTGAAAACTGTCGAGCGCTTCGTCAACTTATACAGAAGATGCTAAGGCAGGGTAAGATGCGTGATCTACTCCCAAAGGATGATCACTCTGATCCGTCAACTTCAAAAGGCAAAGAAGTAGCAGACGTGCCTTGCTGCTCAAAGGGAGTGAATCAGATCAACAATCACCCCAACCTCAATGATAGTGAGTGCTTCGATGCCAATGATGAGGGTGCCCTTAGAAGACTATTCTAAAGCAAAGAGGACATCACAGCTCCTCAAAGCTCCTCACAACTAATAACGGTTACTCTTACTGTTTCTTGCATATTTTCAAACATTCTCTTTTCAACACTTCTAAGTGTTCTTTCATTTTCATTTCAATAAAGTTTATGTCAGAGATCCCATACTGACACATTTCCCTTTATGGAGTGCTTCCTCCTCTCCTTTTTCTCTTTGCCAAAGAGATCACTGAACCAATGAGATATCGCCGAGTCTTGTTGTTCCCTCCATGATTGTTCTCCAGCGTAAGACCGCGATGACCACATATAGCGGGGAGTGTTCGCATATGTGTAGTGGGGGCCGTTCAATCTATGATGGTGAACTTCAGACTTCGGATCCTAGCCGGTATCTAACACAAAGTGTGCATCAAGGGAGGTCCCATGTGTTAGCTCTGTTGTGCTCCGTTAAGGGATACGTTACAGTTACGATGATCTTCGCTGGACAAGCAATGACGATCAAGTGAAATCTTGTCTCTTCGATCATCTCACAACTGTAACGGACGAACACTCTAAGGTACTCTCAATCCGTGCCTTCGCGTGGCTCACAACTCCGCTGATCAATCCGCAGACAAGCAATAGGCCACTTGGCGCATCTAGTCTAATTCATCAGCGATACTTGTAACTCGAGACATGAGAGCAGTGTATCTGTCGATCCTTCTTAAGATTTTCTGTGTTTGTTTCTTTTGTGCCCTTCTAAAGGATGCGCGGATAGCCCGCTCTAGGTAGGACTACGCGCTAGATGATTTTTCACAGGCAAGCGATGCATAAGGCCCACAGGTGCACTCCTGTGGCAGAATTCAACCTTTTTGGATCATCTCCGGGGTGTAGCCCTCCTTCATCTTTTTTGCCTTCTTACAGGTTAACAGGTTAAGTCCAATCTATTTAAGGGATCCGCAACATCTTTTTAGCTTATGATCATCTTATATGCATTGTTTATGTGAAGATCTATCAGATGACGATCTACAAATTCTCTACTATTCTTATTGGATATTTCTGGCACTAACTCATAGCCAAAGTTTGATTCTCTTTATTGACAAACCGTTCGGTTAAAGTTCAGACATTGATTTCATCTGATTAATCTGATTTTCATATGGGAGATATCATGCTTGACCACGCAAAGAGATTGATGCAATGGCTTGATCTCTATTTTATTCAGCTTGCTCGGTCAACATCAGGATTTGATGGATTTTTCTTCTGCAGTCTAATCATGTCTATCGCATCGCATTAATTTTTAGCAGCAGATTTATCCATAAAACTCATCAGGTACCCAAGTTACTTTTCTTTCATATCTGCTTGCTCACTCTTGTGTTGCAGAGATTAGCAAATACTAGCAAGTCCTCTTCAGGTACTTGTAGCTTAATTTCCTTTCATATCTGCTTGCTCACTCTTCTTTTGCAGAGATTATCAGATATTTGCAAGTTATTATCCTTCTATGTTTTCTCTCATCTGTATTTTTTGCAGAGCTTGATGGAAAACATTTACCCGTCTTCCTCGTTTACCAAAGCAACTCAGGTACACACAAGATGTACCTCCTTTTGCCTGCACTGACTTTTCCTTCGCAGGAGAAAGATAGACATTCACGGATTTTTTCTGAGGAGAGATATCAGATTCTACCTCTCCCAGTCTCTAGTTTTTCCTCTTCCTGATTTCCGAGGGGGGGATCACGATTTTCGTGGGTCTCCTACTTTTTCGAAGTTCCCTTCGGAACTTAAAAAAATGCGGGGATTATGTTAACCCCAAAATCGGCAATCCCTCCCAAGGTATCTAGCTCGCGAGTTGCGGCCTACTCCGGGTTCCCCCCGAGCGTCGTGATCTGCCTTAGCCCTTTTTATTTTGGGCCAGGCGGATATAAACTCCTATCCGCTCGGGCCGCGCGGCTAGGGCGGTCTCCCCAGCCTGACCACCCAAGTCGCGCAGTTGTCGCGTGCTCTGCGGGACGACGAGCTGCTTTCGCAGGTCGTTCCCGCAGGCCACGCGGTTAGAACAGCCTAACCGTGCACTTTTTCCTAGCAGGCGGCGGACTCCAACTCCAGTCCGCCAAGTCGCAGCATATCAACCAACGATAATGGCGACCTACTCCAGGTCGCCGATCAGTGACAGCAACCTACATCCAAGTTGCCGAAGTCGCCAAGCAAGTGACGACTTATCGCCACTCGGCAGCACCGAAGACAAGCTCCGTCCGCCCAATCAGGCGGACTGCCTCCGCCGAGTCCGCCCGCCAAGGGGGCGGACTGCTCCGCCGAGTCCGCCCGCCAAGGGGGCGGACTGCTCCGCCGAGTCCGCCCGCCAAGGGGGCGGACTGCTCCGCCGAGTCCGCCCGCCAAGGGGGCGGACTGCTCCGCCGAGTCCGCCCGCCAAGGGGGCGGACTGCCTCCGCCGAGTCCGCCCTCCAAGGGGGCGGACTGCCTCCGCCGAGTCCGCCCGCCAAGGGGGCGCACTGCCTCCGCCGAGTCCGCCCGCCAAGGGGGCGGACTGCCTCCGCCGAGTCCGCCCGCCAAGGGGGCGGACTGCCTCCGCCGAGTCCGCCCGCCAAGGGGGCGGACTGCCTCCGCCGAGTCCGCCCGCCAAGGGGGCGGACTGCCTCCGCCGAGTCCGCCCGCCAAGGGGGCGGACTGCCTCCGCCGAGTCCGCCCGCCAAGGGGGCGGACTGCCTCCGCCGAGTCCGCCAGCCAAGGGGGCGGACTGCTCCGCCGAGTCCGCCCGCCAAGGGGGCGGACTGCTCCGCCGAGGCCGCCCAGGCAGGGGAGGCCTCCTCCTATCCGCCCGAGGGGCGGCGGCCTCCTGCCGCTGCCCGCCGAGGCCGCCCAAGCAGGGGCGGCCTCCTCCTTTCTGCCCGAGGGGTGGCGGCCTCCTCCTGTCCGCCCGAGGGGCGGCGGCCTCCTGCCGCTGCCCGCCAAGGTTGCCCAAGCAGGGGCGGCCTCTGCCCAAGCAGGCGAGGCCTCCCCTTGCTGCCGCCGAGTCCGCCCGCCAAGGGGGCGGACTGCCCTCCTGTCCGCCGAGTCCGCCCTGGTCGACGGCCTGCTCCTCTCGTCCGCCTGAAGCTCCGTGATGACGTCACTGGGCCCCGCTTCTAGAAGATCTTCCTCAGGCCTATAAATAGTCCCCCAAAGCCTCTCATTTAGGAGGGGGGCGCAGAAGGAAAACTGTCAGCTTGATCAAGGCATGCGGACTCCGTTTTCCAGTCCTCCTCCGCTGCCAGCAAGAGCTGCGGACTCAGATTCCCAGTCCTCCACAGCTGCTAGCAGCCTCTTTTACTTCGTCTCTGGCACCTTCTTTCCTCAGCCGCCAGCTTCCTCTTGTACCATTTACTGCTTTTACATTTAATGGTGCAATAGCAAGTTGTAATCCTACTTCCTTATTAAAGGAAAAGCCCTTCGCAAGAGTGACATTTAAGCCGCGGCGGGCGAAGTCTGTTGTTGCCGCTGCTAGCGCCCCCCTCTCTTCTTTCCCTCTCTCGGTCTAACCAAATGAGCTCAACCGCCAAAGTAACCGTCTGCTCGACAGTTCCTGATTAACCTTCTCCGCTGATCATCAAGCTCCTCCGCTGATCATCAAGCTCCTCCGCTGATCATCAGCTCCTCCGTTGATCATCAAGCTTCTCCGCTGATCATCATCCTTCCCCCTCTTCTTCACCTAGCTTGTGAGATCGAACAACCCGTTAACTGGGCGGTGCCGTTTTCGCGCATCAACATACACATTCTATATTTGTGTCTCGACACATTCAGCTTAGTTAAATAACTCTAAGTGCCAGATCTCAAGACTGAAGACTTGACATCTGTCAGAATCGTTAAGGTTGTCAGATATGTCAGAACTGTCAGATGTCAGTTAACTACCGGATCAGCGGGTTGCCTCTGACGAGATCTATAAAAAGAGCTGATCTATCACAGAATAAAAAAAAGGAAAATAAGAAGAAGGAGAAATCACTGCAAGAAGAATTCACAGAATTCTATACAACTAGAAGATTCTTATTCAAAATCAGAGAAGTAGACAACATCTCATCAGATCTGTCAGTCCTTGCAGATTTAATTCTACAAGGAGGAAGAAGCTGGATCTACACCAACTTCTCAAGAAGATTCAACTTAGGTTCTCTCTTTCAAGAAGCTTTGAATAAGCTAAGTCGGGTTGAATCAGATTCATTACAGCAAAGGTCAGGAGAAAGCAGATCCATCAAGATCTGATCAAGATTCCCTCACCCCTCATTCTCGCCATCTGGGTGAAGGAAGAAATAAATTCTTTAATCAATTTTATGTAAGATCTATTTTTAGATCTGAGTGTAAGAGATTTCAATCTCTAAGTTGTAAGCCTGTAACTATAAAGGCTGAGATAGGGCTTTTTGCCTGAGATAGGAGATTAAGTTCTCTGAGTTGTAGGCCTGGTGATATGGGCTGAGGTAGGGCTTGATTGCCTGAGTTGTAGGAGTGTGGATTCACTATGAGATAGGGTTCTTGGGAAGAGCCTGAGTTGTATGACTTGTTGAAGTCTGAGCTGTAGGAACTAATTTGGGTTCTGAGTTGTAAGATCTGAGAAGGTGGAAGGAAGTTTGGCCGAATTTAGTGTACTGCTAGATAGGCGAAGGGGGAAGTGGATGTACCCATCATTTGGGGAACCACTATAAATTTGTGTGTAACCTGTGATTGGATTATTGTGTTGTGGTAGCTGTAGAATTTATAGTTGTGATGTGATTAGTTTATTAATTGTCTAAGTGAATTGGAATTGAACCTATTCACCCCCCCCCTCTAAGTGTTTAGACATTCTTGAAACCAATTCTTTCAGATGTTGCACCAATGAAGGTCATATCACCATACTTGCGGTGTATGTGGACAACATGATCATTATGGTGGATAATGAGCAGGAGATTTGTCGCCTCAAGGGGGCTCTGGGAAAGGAGTTTGAGGTGAAGGATCTGGGACTTCTTAGATACTTCTTTGGGATCGAAATTTCTTATGAGGCAGAGAGGATAGTCCTTTCCCAGAGGAAATACGCGTTAGACCTCCTCACTGAAACTGGGATGTTGGGGTGCAAACCTGTTGCGACATCAATTGATCAAAGGTGTAAACTGGGTGTAGAGGCCAGGGAACCAGTAGATCGTGAGATATATCAAAGGCTAGTTGGGAGGTTGATCTACATGAGCCACACTTGCCCATATATCTCCTTTTTGGTGAGCGTGGTGAGCCGCTACATGCATGACCCAAGGAAGGGTCATTTGGATGCAGTGTACCAGATTTTGCGATACTTGAAGTGTGCTCCTGGGAAGGGGCTGACCTTTAGAAGGAATGAGCATGTGAAGATTTAGGGCTATTGCGGCTCTTACTGGGCAAAGTGTTCGGATGATATGAGGTTCACTTCAAGCTATTGCATATTTGTGGGAGGCAACCTGATCTCCTAGAGGATCAAGAAACAGTCAGTAGTGGCTAGATCAACAATAGAGACAGAGTACAGAGCCATGTCACTAGGGGTTGTGGAGCTCCTGTGGCTGAGAGGGATGTTTATGGAGTTGAAGTTGGATCAAGGAAATAAGATGAAGTTATGGTGTGACAGTCAGTCAGCCATCAGTATTGCAAATAATCCAGTCCAACACGATCGAACCAAACATATAGATATTGATAGGTTTTTTATAAAGGAGAAGCTTGATAGTGAGCTACTAGAGTTGAGTCACATCTCGACCATGGGGACATCTCGACCAAGGGTCAGGTTGTAGACTGCCTAACTAAGGGACTCAGTTCAGAGGATATGATCAGGGGTTGTAACAAGATAGGCTCAGTGAATATCTTTCGCCAATCTTGAGGAGGAGTGTTGTAATATTGAGAGTATTATGTAGGCTATAAATAGCCATGCTTGTGCCCTAATGAAAAACACAGTTCATTTTGTTCAACTCTTGCTATTCTTAAATTCTGATTCAAGAAAATCAAAAGAGCTCTTAGGCTCTGTTTGTTTGAGTGTTTTTTTATTGTGCAAGGCCAATGCTCTTGATGCTGAATGAAGGAAGCATGTTTATGTGCATATAAATCAAAATGGATTCTTGGGTCTGCCCACTCTGATGTCTTTGGCATTTATTTTAGGGCATGATTCCGTAGCAAACATGACGGTATAGGGGCCACTATTTCAGTGGTATATATGAGCAGTCACTTTGTGCATTTATTGTCAAAGGTTAGGTCTTTCTCCTCTGAGAGAAGCCACTTTGTGCATAGTGCCAAAGGTTAGGTCTATTCCCAATCTTCCCCCGCCCATACCCCCAATGATTGGGGACTATATGAGTTATGTTGTTGTTGTCTTTTTCAAAAGAACGCAAATGTTGTTTTTTGCCCATTTGAAGAGCCTCCATTTAGAAACATTGTTTTATCTTCATCTCTAACCGCCCCAACCACAACCATCCACCCAAACAGACCCTTAGTTTATGGGATAAAACACGTTTGACAATGTAGAGAAGTGGAAAAGAAACCTTGTAAATATGTTCACTTGTATTGAATACAAAGAATGAGTACAAATATATAGATGAGAGAAAGAGAGAGCAAGGTCATATACACAATGTGGGACTAAAGAGGAGAGAGAAATAACAACAAAAGAAACTAAATGGGCCTAGTTAAGTGGGCTTCTCTAACACTCCCCCGCAAGCTGGAGCGTATAGATCATATGCACCAAGCTTGGACAAACACTGGTAGAACAAAGTGCTTGATAGGGCTTTCGTGAGAATATCAGCAACTTGATCAGTGCCCGGAACATGCTTTAACTCAAGTTTCTTCATTTGAACTTTTTCTCGTATGAAGTGACAATCGACCTCGATATGTTTCGTACGCTCGTGAAACACCGGATTCTTTGCTATGTGTATGGCCGCTTGACTATCACAAAAGAGAACAGCAGATGAAGGAAGTTTTACTCCCAAGTCAGCAAGAAGGCTTTCAAGCCATGTGAGTTCAGAAACAACCAATGCCATAGATCGGTATTCAGCTTCCGCGGAGGATCGAGCGACCACGGCTTGTTTTTTACTTTTCCAAGTAATGAGATGACCTCCAAAGTAAGTACAGAATCCACTGGTCGATCGCCGATCGTCCAGGGAACCGACATAATCGGCATCAGAGTAAGCAACCAATGTTGGAGTCGAGGTGGAGGTTTTGTAAACAAGCCCTTGACCCGGAGCTAACTTAAGGTACCGGAGAATCCGTTCAACGGCTTGGAGATGAGAAACCCAAGGAGCATGCATGAACCGACTGACAACCCCAACAGCAAATGATATATCAGGCCTCGTGACTGTTAGGTAGATCAATTTTCCGACAAGGCGTCTATAGTACTCTGGGTTCTGGAGAAGTAGATCCTCATCAGAGGCATGTGCACAGAGCTTGTGATTTGCCTCCATCGGTGTATTAGCTGGCTTACAACCTGACTGGCCAGCATCTTTGAGGAGATCGAGACAGTACTTCCGTTGGGAGAGGACAAGCCCATCCGGTCGTTGTGCGACCTCAAGACCGAGGAAGTAGCGAAGATGTCCTAGGTCTTTGGTCTGAAAAACGGTGCTCAGATGTTGTTTGACCGCTTGGATCCCATGTGAGTCATCCCCAGTAAGTAGGATGTCGTCAACATAAACCAACAGAATGACGGTTCCCGTTGCCCGGTGTCGGGTGAAAAGGGAGAAGTCAGCAGAGCTCCGAGTGAAACCCATATCCTGAACCACCTTGCTGAATTTTTCAAACCACGCCCGGGGGGATTGTTTGAGACTATAGATGGACTTCTTTAGAAGACACACATGAGACTCCCTCGTGGTCTCAAACCCGGGCGGTTGGCGCATGTAGACGGTTTCGTGAAGATCACCATTCAGAAAGGCATTCTTGATATCGAGCTGATGAAGCGGCCAGTGGCGGTGTATAGCCACGGAGAGAAGCACACGAACCGTGTTGAGCTTGGCCACCGGAGAGAAAGTTGACTCATAATCGAGGCCTTGTTGTTGAGTGAAACCACGGGCCACCAGTCTGGCCTTCAGTCGGGCAATAGTGCCATCCGTAGCATGTTTGATGACAAAAACCCATTTACACCCAACCGGGTGCTGACCGGGAGGTAGAGGGACCAGGGTCCAGGTCTGGTTGGCCCAAAGGGCCGTCATTTCTTCCTCCATGGCAGCCCGCCAGCCAGGATGTTGACGCGCCTCCTGTACAGAGTTAGGAATAGAAACAGAGGATAATGATGTGGCAAAGTGGCGAAGTGGTGGTGAAAGGCGATGGAGAGAGACGTAGTTTGCCATCGGATGAGCGGTGGAGGCAGGAACCAGAGCAGTAGGTGGCGAAGCATCAGAGGGCGAGGCCGACTGCAGTGGGGCAACGGGAGGAGAAAAGAGACGAGAATAGACCCGAATAACAGGTGGAGTCGGACGGACCGGAGCCGGGTCAGGAGGAGGAGAGGATGAGGAGCAGGGAACCGGGATGATAGGACGAACGACGGGCTCTGGAAAGGGAACGACATCCGGAGCAGAAAAGAAGGGAAGATCTTCCCGGAAAGTAACGTCCGCAGAGACAGTAACCTTGCGGGTAGTAGGCGAACAACACATATACCCCTTCTGAGTGCGCGAGTAACCGACAAAGTTATGTTTGGCTGCACGGGGATCCAATTTGTCGGTAGAAGGGCCGAGATGGTGAACATAGCAAGCACACCCAAAGATACGAGGAGTAACAGGGAAAGGCGTAGTGGACGGAAAGAGGAGGCTGAACGGAGTAGCATTCTGAAGAACGGAGGATGGTAGACGGTTGATAAGAAAGCGGGCGGTGGAGAGCGCAAAATTCCAGTATGGTTTGGGAACCCGCATTTGAAGCATAAGGGATCGAGCCACATAAAGAAGGTGTCGATTCTTGCGCTCGGCGACACCATTCTGTTGCAGAGTATACACACACGAGGTTTGGTGAATAATGTCGTTCTCAGAGCAGAGGGTCGCGAAGTCATGACCAGTGTATTCTCGCGCATTGTCGGTACGAATAGTGCGAATGGGCGCAGAGAATTGAGTGCGAGTCTCAACAATGAACGCTCGGAAGACGCGGGGAAGCTCAGAACGATCGCGAAGAAAATACAACCACGTCATGCGCGAATAATCATCAATAAAGGTAACAAAATACCGATAGCCAGAAATACTAGTAAATTTGTACGGATCCCATATATCGAAGTGTACTAAGATAAAAGGAGCGGAGCTCCGAGTACAATGAGAAGGAAAAGATGAACGTGGCTGCTTTCCAAAAATACATGTTTCACATTGAAAAGCAGGAAGAGATACATCCGGGAGAGCCTTCTGGAGGACAGGTAGAGGAGCATGATCAAGACGTCGATGCCAATCGGAAGAGGAGACAGATGCGAGGAGAGTAGGAGAGTCATCAAGAAGGTAGAGCCCGTTCTGCAGTCGCCCCTTACCAATGATAGTCCGCGTCTGCTGATCCTGTATCAGAAAAGAAGAAGTAAAGGTTACTGAACAATGTAAATCAGAAGTAAGACCACCAACAGAAAGTAAATTAAAAGGAGAGCCCGGAACATGAAGAGCCGAGCGCAGGTGAAGAGAAGAGGTGAGAGGAATATCAGCATATCCAAAAACAGGGACAAAGGCATCATTGGCCACAGTAATGTACTTCGGGTGAGGGGAAGGCAAGTACTGAGGCGGCCGAACATAGGTGATGTGGTGAGTGGCACCAGAGTCGAGGATCCATCGCGGGCCAGAGGAAAGACAGGTAATACCTTCATTGGAGATGGAGGCAGCGGAGGCAACAAAGGCGGGCGGGCGGCTGAGCAGGCCATGAAGATGCTGAAGCTGAAGGAGGACCTCGTCGAAGTCAGTACGAGTGGGATAGGAGTCGGTAGCAGCAGCAGACGCCTGCGGACGAGGTGGGCGACCATGCTTACGATAGCACGTGGCTTCAAGATGCTCATCTTTGCCGCGGAACAAGCACTTAGGCCGAGACCGGCCACCTCGCCCACGTCCCCGCGAGTCAGAGCGGCCTCCACGGACAGAAGATGGTAAAGACAGTAAAGGAGCAGGAACCTGCTGGACAAGAACTGGAGAAGGAGTGCCCGACACATCCGGAGGCTGGGTAACTTTGAGAAGCATTGAGCACACATCTGAGAAGGACGGGGTAACAGTAGAAGAGAGGATGTGGGCCCGTACACTATGAAGGTGATGGGGTAGCCGAGCCATCATCATGGCTATACCCACAACCTCCTTTTGAGCACGTTGGGCAACAAGGTCCACAGTAGGAGGCTGATGTTGGATCCATGCCTCGACCAATGACCGAGCCTGAGCCACAAAGGAAGTCAGATCAGTCGCACCACTGCTATCGAGGGCCTGGAGAGCAGTGATTATGTCATACAAATAGTGGAGATTATCTTTTCCGGAGTAAAGGGTATGAAGCTCATCCCACATGCCTTTGGCCGTCTCGTGGTACATAGCCAGGCGATAGGATTCGCTATCAAGAGAATTAAGAATCCATGTTTGCACACGACCATCATTGCGTAACCATTCGTCAGTCGGAGTCCCGGTAACCACCTGGGTCAAGTGATGAAGAAACCCCTTAGATTGCAGGACCCGGCGAACAGAATGCGCCCATTCGACAAAATTCTTCTTGCCGACCAGAGAGATATTAGTGATACGGAGTTCATCCCGTATTTCTGGAATAGAGGTCGGACGATCTGCAGGAGGAACCGCCGTGCTAGTCGAATCAGAAGAACCCATGGAGGAGAGGCGGGCTAGGAGAGCAGACCGGCAGCAGAGGAGTCCGCGCGACTAGAACAGAGACCGCCCGGATAGGAGGAGAAGAGAAAGTCCGCGCGACTAGAACGGAGACCGCCCGGTCACGATGTAAAGACACCAGCGGCAGGAGGCCGCGACCAGAGGCGGATAGAGAGCCGGCGGACAGAGACCAATCCGCGCGGAGGGGAGGAGAAGACCGCGACCTAAATGCCGGAGAAAACAGTCCGCACGGTCAGGCTGAACCCGACAGCGGTCAGAGACGGAGGCCATGAGCGGGCAGAGAGAAGAAACCGCGAGTAAGGAACACTCAAGCGGATAGAGAGAGGCCGCAGCAAGCAACAGGACGAGGCGAACAAAGAAAGAACTTGGCGGAAAAGGCGGATAGAGACCGCGCGAGAAGGGAGACCGGCGGAAAGAGCAGGCCGCGCGAGAAGGGAGCCGCGACAAGGCAGAGAAGTGCGATCAGGAACAGGCCGCAGGAGGTCGCGCCGGATAGCGGGAGAGAGCTGTGAATAGCGAGAAGCCGGGGAGCAGGAGACCGCGGCGGAGAGCACAAGGGAGACCGCGGCGGATAGCACAAGTGAGACCGCGCGAGAGGAGAGAGGCGGGCCCCACAGGAATGCTATAAGAGGCGCGAGGGGAGGAGTGGAACCACGGAGGGGAGAGGGGAGAAGAGAGGCGAAGCGGACAGGAAGAAGCAGACCGCCAGAGACCGAGCGGGAAGAGCAGGAAGCGGACAGAGAGGGCAGGCCGCAGCTAGCCGCACGCACAGACGAGATCACAGGAAGAGAGGCGGTTAAGCAGAGGTTAGCCGCCCAAGGAGGACCGGTGGCTCTGATACCATGTAGAGAAGTGGAAAAGCAACCTTGTAAATATGTTCACTTGTATTGAATACAAAGAATGAGTACAAATATATAGATGAGAGAAAGAGAGAGAAAGGTCCTATACACAATGTGGGACTAAAGAGGAGAGAGAAATAACAACAAAAGAAACTAAATGCGCCTAGTTAAGTGGGCTTCTCTAACAGACAACATTCTTGATAAATTACTCAGTGCTGCAAAAAATGTTCAACATGAATCATGATAAATGCCTAGTAATATTAATAAGGGTTTATCAGAGAATGATAATCGTATCTACAGTCAGGTTGTTATTCAAGTGGATATGGTCTTGACCCAAAAAGCTAGAGGTAAGACTATCCAAGAAGGTGATATAAATAGTTGTTTCTTTCATTCCCGAGGGATTATCATTATTAAGCCACCTGTTCAATGGCTAACTGGTGTAAATGACATTAAAGAAGCAACTATTTTTCATTTTAATTATCTTCTCCCCATCTCATGTTACTTATCTTTGTATAGAATATAGAGAACAAGAGATTACTAGCAAAAACCAGATATTGTTGTTGCCACACACTGTGTACGAGAGACATTGAGCGGCAGTCTAGTGCTGTTGATGCAACATACAATGACCCGAGGGGTATTTCACTGCTGCGGCTCTGGGAACCCGTGCAGTTTGGGTGGGACCTACAAACAATGGATTACTTTTAATACAAGGAATTTGCCCTTGGACGACTGCAAGTGTATTGTTTCCTCCATTGCATGGTGGTTGTGGGGAGGGTGGTACCTGTGTACGACTGCTTTATTTAAGTATGGGAAATATTTATTTCTAAAATCTTTTGAAATAAGTCTTTCAATAGGAATGATTACTTTTTTTTTTCTCGATGCATGTTTTTACGCTCACATATGCTCTAACACATCTTTGTACGCTCATAAACTTCCATGGGACTGGATTTTTTTTTTCTTGGAGCACTTTTTCTCTCACAGCATAGGCTTTAATTCATCTTTTTATGCTCGAGCATATACTGAGGTATGCCTAAAAAATACTTGAAATTTTCATAATATTAAAAGATTTATTAATAATCTAATTATATTAAATATGTGCTATGCACTTTATTAAAAATATTATACCAATTATTTCTTTGACTATTTATACTAATTATATTAATTATTTCATTGACCTTTTGATGTAGGGTAGGCTAGTGGTGCTCGGAAACTACAACTCTATGTGCAGGTGCAGGGCTGACACACTAATATAATGCTACATGCAATGTGACCGTCGGTCGACGACGACAATTAATATAAGCAATGTTATGTAATAGCACCACGCAGTTAATCAAAATAAAGAAACAAATAATTAATTTTTAGCAATTTGGCAACGGTTTACTCCGCTCGGAGGGCCTAAGCAAGCACACGGCGAATAAATCCACAAACAATTAATAGCATAAAAGGAAATAACTACCACAAAACTATAATCGCAGCACAATATAGATAAACAACCAAATGAAAATGTCAAGTCACAGAACACAATACCATAAATACTCACAACGTAGAGGGCTGAACCGAGACACTGAAGATTTGGAGGGCCGGATGTGTAGATCGACAATCGGAGGTGGAACCGGTGGCGAGACGACGAGGACGGTGGCTGCCCTTGGCGGGAAATGGTGGTAACGGATAGTAAAACGGCGGATCCGGCCACGAATAAGTAGATCCGGGTCGAGGATGGGTAGATCCACTATTTAGGGGCGGATCCGGGCAAAATGGAAAGTATGAAATGTGGAAATAACGGATCGGGAGCGAAAATCTCAGATCTGAATGGATCTAGAGAATTAGGGTTGTTTGGAAGTGGTTCCACGAAGGGGGAGAAGAAGTGGAGGGGCGGGTGAACAGTAACTGTGAACAGTAACCGGTGAACAGTGTCGGCGAACAGTGCGGTGAACAGTAATCGGGTGAACAGTGCTCGGCTGAACAGTATTTCGCGTATGGAAGAGTGGCTGCTGGCTGGAATGGCGGGCTGCAGCGGTTCTGGAGGGTTTCCGATGGCTGGAAAAGGGATTTGAAGGGTGGAAAACGAAGGTGGGGGTAGGGGTTACCTTGGGGAGGAGTTTGGCGGCCTAGGAGTCATCACCTAGGGTTCCACGGCGTCGGCACCGGGGAGGGATCGCTGGAATCCGGGAATGCTCTTCTCCAAATTCAACAATGATCTCAAATCAGCCCCCTAGCATCCTATTTATAAGAAAACACAAACTAGGGCATCTCCATCAACGGCTATGATTGGCCGGTGGGTTAGCCCTTAAAATACATCAAAATAAACTCAAAAAATATAAAGTAATATAGTTTTTTGACTCGCGGCGACGTTCCGTACGCAATCACGGAGTCCGATCGTCGATCCGGGCGCGCCAAATATGGAAAGTTGCCAAATCAGCCCTGAACGGGCCCAAAACGCGTCCTCGTCTCTGCTCCGCATCACCTTTTGTACTGATTATACTAATCATGGGAATTGAAAATATAAAAAACAATAATTTTTGTTTTAATAGCATTTTATGGCAAACCTATAAATATACTGAAAAAGTTAATATCTACAGTAATACTAACTTGGGGATTTTTTAGAGTGTAGAAAACTTTGAAGTGTTAGAAAAACCAATCATTTTAAATGTGCTTTGTACTTTAACCCACTCTCTTCGAATGGTCCTTTTTCATTTCATCCTCCAGTTGTGCTGTACAGCTTATTGTAGTTATGTACACACTATTTGTTTTACTGTACTTCCAATTGTAGTTATGAACCCACTATTTTGTTCGCCTGAAATTTTGAACATGTTGTCATTCATGCCAAATGAACTATCGGTTTTTCCTTGTCCTTTTAGCATCCCATACAGAGCTTTGTTAATCTTGTAAATGCTTATTTTGTTGGTCTTTTTTGATTGTTTGATTTGCGATCCATATTATGATCAATGATGATTCTTATGCACCATTATGTATACATTTAAGATCTGAATTGAGAATAGCAAATGCAATGCCTATTATTTGTTTCTCTTGTAACATTTTCACTTATTTTTTGTCGTTTTTTGAGGTGTTTTTTTATTCCCCCTATTTTGTGGTATTATTTTGATCAGTACTTATATCATTATTAATTTAATGTAAGGGTTCATTGGGACGCTTTAGATGGAAAATTTGTTATAGTAGATGATGGTTTCAGTTCCACTCTTCTGAAATTTGAATATTAAATCTTCATTTTTGAGATATTGAATCTAATTATTTACTTTTTAGTCCATTCAAAAAGTGGATATTATAAATTCAATCATTTTGTGAAACTTGTTCTGTAATTTCATGTTACCAAGTGCAATCTTAAACAGTTTTTTAAAGCTACCCGTGTATCCTGTTATAAACAGGATCCTACAATATCATACCCACGTCTCGTGCAGCTGCTCCAGTTCAGCTCTTATAGCAGATGCGTACTGTCAGGATATGTCATCACTGTTGGTGGATTGCAAGAATCCTTGAGTAAGACTTCAAGGGAGGCTCTGTTGGAGTATATTTATGTTTCAGATGGTGCTACAACTCAGAAGATTAATTATAGAGAACGTATGTTGAGTACTGATCTTCTTTGGCTCCTTCAGAACTATCAGAAGTGCAACCGGGTTATTATTCCGACTATAAAGGTACACTCGTACTAGCAATATGCCCCCGACTCTTGCTATATCTCACTTTGCATTATAATTAAAAAGACGATTATTTTTTAATGTCTAAACTGGTTGTTTCTAGCTTTGTTGCTAAAAGCATGTCTCAGGCTCATTCTTCGGCATGCTCAATGGTTTGCTGCTTAGTGTAGCAAAGTTAGGTGATCATCCAGGAACGCTCCTGATAGCCTTGATTCTCACCTTCTTTGCACCTTTGAGCATAAAGGAAGCACCTAGGTGATGTTTTTATTGTAGACTTTTTTCAAAAGAAAGAAAGAAATAATGTTATTGATCAAGCGTTTTAATGATTTAGTATTTGTGAAATATAATTGTTAAAATATGTCGGGTTTATGCTTTATTTTATTCTGCCTCTATTATTGTATCACCTCTATATATAGAGGACCTAATATTGAAATGAAATAATTTCTGATTTTGCCGTCCAACATGGTATTAGAGCACATATTCCTGGTGCCCTAATTTTCTGTCCGCCGTTCGCGCTCGCCCTATCGTCTCTCGCGACTCGTCCGCCGTCTATCCTTCCGCTCCGCTCCGACCTGCCCATCGTCTCTCCTTCCGCCAGGCCTCCTTCCGCTCCGCTCCGACCCATCCGCCAGGCCTCCTTCCGCTCTGACCCGTCCGCCAAGCCTCCTTCCTCTCTGCTCTGACCCGTCCGCTAGGCCTCCTTCCGTTCCGCTCGGGGATTTTCCACCCGTCCAGGACTTTCTTCTTCTTCCTCTTCTTTTTCTTCTTCCGGCGCCGGATTCTCAATGCAGTGGGTTGCCTGCTTCTTTTGGCGCCGTCTGCCCTTATTGGCGCTCTTATGGAGTGAATTTCTCTTCCTCTCCCGTTTTTTGATGCCCTAAATCTTGGGTCTTCTATGGATTTCTATTTCTGAGTCATTATGTCTAGCAGAGCTGATTCTCCCGCCCCCTCATCAGGGGTTTGTTCCTCCGACGGTTTTTCTCCATGGAAACCCTGATAATAATACTCCTCGGATCACTACCATTCGTCTCGATGACTGCAATTACCTTTCGTGGTCCCGGTCTATCACCCTGGCGCTCCAGAGCTGTCGTCTCTTTGGTTGTCGCTGGCTAAATGAATGAACCAGACATGAGCTCTTCTTATTGGGTGCAGTGGGAGTCTGAAAATTCCTTGATCATGTCCTAACTTACTATTTTGATGCAAGAGGCAATTGCCCGTAACTATCTATTCATCGATAATGTTGCGGTCATTTGGCGACGAGCGGAGTCTACCTACTCTCGTCGAGGCAATGCTGCTCAAATATTTCAGTGCGTCGGAAGATCTCCTTACTCTGGCAGGGTGATCGTCCTCCTTCTGCGTACTACTTTGGTGTTCACGCAGTTGCATCAGGAATATGATCAAGATGAGTCTCTTACTTTTGTTAGCCCTATTGATGAGGCGATGGTTTGGGCCAGAGGCGACCACAATTGCATATTTGAATTTCTTCATGGCCTACATCGAGACTTCGATCAGATCAATGTTCAGATTTTGGGGCGTCCACAGTTACATTCTCTTCATGAGGTCTACAACATTGTGCAGCTGGAATTCGATCATCGTGAGACCCTACTTCCTGATCCTATGCATGAGGGATCTGCTCTAGCTGCTAAATCCCCTTCTCTTCTTTGTAGTCGTCCATCCCGGGACTCAAAGTTGAAGGGCTCTTATAACGATCATCTCCTTTGTGATTATTGTGGCAAGAATCGTCACACTCGGGATACTTGCTTTAGGCTCCATGTGTTCCCTCCGTCAAGAGGGAGTGTTTTGCCTTATGGCGGTCGTGGTTTGGGTGCTCCTTTGGTCATCGCGCTTCTCCTCGTGCTGCTCATCTCACAGATGCTACTTCTGATATCCCTCCTAGCTATTTGCCTATTCCAGTTCTGATGGCTCTGCCCCTCCTGGTGCATTTACTGTGGATGAGATGCTAGCCATCCGACACTTGATGCAGGAACTTTCTACAGAGCCTTCTGCCTCTTCCTCTTCCTTATACGCTCACACGGGACTTCCAGGTGCTCATTTTGCTGCCTCTCATCCTTCCACCCAGTAGATTATTGACTCTGGGACCACAGATCATATGACTGGGTACTCTACAGGTTTTATCTCCTATACCTCTCTCTCTGGTCGTGATAAGGTGAGCATTACAGATGGTTCTCTTTTCTCTTTTGCAGAAAAGGGTTCCATCTACTGTTCCCCCCTCACCTTATCCTATGTCCTTCATGTTCCTAATTTTACTCGTAATTTACTTTTTATTACTCATGTAATTAACTTTATGCACTACTCTGTGACCTTTCTTCCTTCCTCTTGTGTTTTTTAGGACCTGACGACGAGAAAGTTGATTGGCTCTGGTAGCATGGTCAATTGACTATATGTGCTCGACTCCAGCCTAGCTCCACCTCCTCTCGCTCTTCATTCCAGCACTACCCATCCTTTTTATTCTTGCAATTGTCGTCTGGGCCACCCGTCTACTTCTGTTATGAAATTCTTATTTCCCTCCATGTCTACTGTTGTCTTTTGATTTATTTGTTTGTGTTGTCTATAATTTAAACAAATATCATCATACTTCATTTAAGTATGTTTCGTTGTCTAGTTCTACACCTTTTATTATTATTCATACTGATATTTGGGGGTCTGCCCCACACCTTTTATTTTTGGTTGTGTGGTTTGTTACTTTTATTGATTGTTTCTCTCATACTTCTTGGTTATATTTGATGCGCCACAAAAAGTGATGTTTTTTTATTTTTTGACGATTTTATAACATGATCTACACTCAATTTCATATCACATTATAATTCTTCGCAGTGACAATGATCGAGAATATATGGATTCGTAGTTTGAGCGATATCTTGTTGATCATGGCATCCTCCACCAGACTACCTGTGCTTATTCCCCAACACAAAATGGTGTTGCTGAGTGGAAAAATCATCATCTCCAGGAAGTTGTTCGTTGTATTTTGTCCGATGTTTTAAATATCGAATGTCGGCGACATATCAGATTGAGTTTTTAAATGTCGGAAGTCGGAGACATATCGAGGTTATTTTAAAATATCGGATTTTCATGAATTATAAATAAAATTTTTATTTTTACGTATATTAACTATAATTATATGTTATAAAAATAAAAAACTAATATAACAAACAGATAAAAAATGAGACAATTATAGCACGAAATAAAATCGAATAGTATTTAAGATAAAATATTACTAACAAATACAAAATGATACATTATAAAATATATTTACTAGTATACAATAATTTTATTTTTATAACAATAAGTTAATTGCAGTATAAAGTGGATTTAAAAGTTAAAAATACTTGATTAATTATAATTCTTTTCAAGCCTATAAATTTATATTTAAAACATGCAAAAAATCAACTAATAAATGTATTATATTTTTTCATATTTTTTGAAATATGAAATTAAAACATTTGTGAAACAATTATACAAAATTGGTTGTAAGAATAAAATATAAAAAAAATCGACAAAATAAGTTTAATCGATTTAAACATACATAATATAATATATTTATATATATGTGTGTGTGTGATTTAAACATATGATTCTAGTTTGCTAATGACAAAAAATAAAATAGCGGGCGATATACTTAAAAATCGTGTCAGTCAATATATCGGAAAAAATCGAACTTGTTGGTCTATATTTTACAAAAGGACATAATTTTTTTTAGAAAAACATATCGTTTTGTCCTAAAAAATGACATGTTTGGGGACATGTCGCCATGTCGGGGGACTTGTCGGGGGACATGTCGGAGGACATTTAAAACAATGTCCATCATGCATCTCCCAAAATTTTATTAGGGTGATGAAGTTCTTACTGCGGTATATCTCATTAATCGTATGTCCTCCCGTGTTTTTGAGAATGCTACTTTTGGCACTCTCCATGTGCCCCCTACTCAGCTTTCCTTTAAGGTGTTTGGATTTGTTTACTTCGTTCACATCCACCACTCGCCCTTCCAAACTCGATCCTCGTGCACTCAAATGTGTTTTATTGGCTACTCTCCTACGCAGACGGGGTACAAGTGTTTTCACCCACCTACAAAGACAGTGTTTGTCACCATGGATGTCACGTTTCGTGAATCCAAAGCATACTACCCTGCTTCGGATGACCCAGCCTCGGGTGAATCCTCTCCTGTTACTGTTCCCTCTATTCCTTTGCTCATACCTCCACCGTATCCCTCACTTCAAGGCGAGACTACACCAGTCGAAGAGTCCTCCTACTGTGTCTCAACCTCTTCCCTCTACTGCTCCGAACTTGCAGGTATATACTCAGCGTACAAAGAGGACGAGCAAACAAGATCTGACTATGCCACCAGAATAGTCATTGGATCCTAACTCAGGACCTTCCAATCCACCGATTGCCCTTAGAAAAGGTATCCGCTCTTGCACTCATCATCCTCTGTCACATTATGTATCTTATGACTCTCTTTTTACTGCTTACAAAATTTTTGTGTCTTCTCTTGCTTCTTTATGAAAGTCCCTATGTGGAGAGAGGCGATGGTTGAGGAAATTATTGTTCTTGAGAAGAACTATACATGAGATTTGGTGTCTCTTCCCCATGGAAAGAAGACGGTGTAAATGAGTGTTCTCTATGAAACATAACACACAAGGGATTGTCGAGAGGTGCAAGGCAAGACTGGTGACATGGGGTTATACACAAACTCTTTGTATTGACTACCTGGAAATGTTTTCCCCAGTGGCAAAGGGTAACACTATCAGGGTCTTGTTATCCCGTGTTGCATGCAAGGGTTAGAACCTTTGGCAACTTCATGTGAAGAATGCATTCCTCCATGATAATCTAAATGAGTAGGTCTACAAGTATGTTCCTCCAGGTCTCACTACTAGAGGCACAAAAGGAAAAAGTCTGCAGATTAAAAAAGGCTCTATATGGGCTGAAACAATGCTCAAGAGCCTGGTTTGGGAGGTTCCACAAGGCTACGTTGTCATTTGGATATTACCAGAGAAATGTTGATCACACACTGTTCTTCAAACATAGGACCGAGAAACTCACCGTTCTCATTGTGTATGTTGATGATATAGTCATAACAGGGGATGATGTTTAAGAAATCCAGAATCTAAAACAGAAATTAGTCAGGGAGTTTGAGGTCAATGACCTGGGAAAACTTAGGTATTTCTTGGGTATTGAAGTTGTAAGATTCAAGCAAGGAATCTTCATTTCTCAGAGAAAATACACTCTGGATCTCCTTGAGAAGGTGGGGATGAGTAGATGTAGACCGACTGACATCCTGATTGAAGCAAATCACCGATTGGGGCGTACTGATTGAGAGGGAATTGAAGACATCTCAGAGTTCCAAAGATTAGTGGGAGGTTGATCTACCTGTCTCACACTCACCCAAATATTTCTTATGTGGTGAGTGTTATCAGCCAGTTCATCGAAGCTCCTAAGACACGTCATGTGGATGCAGCTCACAGAATTCTCAGGTATCTCAAGTCTTCACCAAGAAGGGGTATCCTGTTTGCTCCAAATCTACGTTTAAGTATTGAAGTTTATATTGTTGCCGATTGGGCCGGGTCTGTTGAGGATATGCGATCAACTTCAGAATATCGTTCCCTTGTTGTGGGCAATCTTGTTTCTTGGAGGAGCAAGAAGCAACAAGTTGTGGCAAGATCCAGTGCATAAGCCGAGTTTTGAGTTATGGCTCACTGGGTCTGTGAAGGTTTATGGCTTCGCTCATTGATGATTTACCTTGGTCTTGCTCAAGCCGGACCCATCCGACTGTATTGTCACAATAAGTCATCCATAAGTATCGCGAACAATTCTATTCAACATGACCGCACTAAACATATTGAAGTAAAACGACACTTTATCAAGGAGAATATTGAAAGAGGAATTGTGTGTACGCCTTTTGTACCCTCTGACAGACAGCTAGCGGACATTCTCACCAAAGGGTTGAGTGAGAATATATTTGGCAGGATTATTGACAAGTTGGGCATAGTTAACATCTCACGCCCAATTTGAGGGGGAGTGTTAGAATATGTCGTGTTTATGCTTTATTTTATTATTCCTCTATTATTGTAGCATCTCTATATATGGAGCACTTAATATTGAAATAAAATAATTTCTGATTTTGCCGACCAACAATAATGAAGTGTTGATACTTCATGTGGCTGCACCCCTTAAGTGATATATATGATAGTAATTTTTGGTGAAGGCTCATAAATAGTTTATTCATAGGCATTGTACTTAGCTCATTTATAATGGCTCATTGGGCCCATTTCTCCCTTAAGATCCTTTTGACTCATTTGGGTTCATTCTTAGCTTCTCTCTATATAAGGATCATCTTTTACACGTGTTAAGAGTAATTTTTAATTCAGGGAGAATTATTTATATTTGCCTCGTTATATTCTCTAATTTCTTATTCCGTGCATTGTATCAAAGCGTCAGATCCAACCGGTCCAGACATTTTGCACGATTGAACCCCTGCTTTCGTTGATTAGGACATTGTTGTGTAGCCTATTTTTGTAACTGTGAGGTCACATCTTCCTGTAACCTCGAGGTCGTGTATCTTTCTGCTCTCCTGCCTGGGCTTCTGACCAGTTTTTTCTCTGCCTCCCGTCTGCCTTTATAGGCCCAGTTTGGAGATTTTTTTGGCTCCTTCCTCCTCTGACCCGGCAACTGCGGAGCCTATTGTCCCCTTCCATGACTGCAACACCAGCCGCCCCTCCTAAGCCCACTGAGACCGATTCTCCTGAGAGTCTGCCAAGCCTACTAAGTCCGCCAAGCCTGCTGAGTCCGCCAAGCTCGCTGCTTGCCTCTTGAGTCCGCAGAACTCAACACCCCCGACCTCGAGTGACCGCGTGTCCTTAGATTGCTCCTCCCGAGCCCATTGAGATCTGGTTGTATTTACTTCACGATCGTTCTAAACTACTTGGTTTATTTCGTTCCTTAATCGCCAAGACGCGTACTCAGTTTTCTACCTCTAATCAAAATTCTCCAAACCGATAGTGCGCTCGAGTATACTAGTGATGCGTTTCAAAATACTTGTGCTGAGTAGGGTATTCTCCACCAAACTTCTTGTGCCTACACACCCCAACAAAATTAAGGTTGTCAAGGCGCTCTCTTATGTTTCAAATGATGGTGCCAACGGTATACTGGCATTTGACAGTCTCTATGACATTTTATCTCATCAATCACATGCCCTCCTCCATTCTAAACTTTGCGACCCCCTTCATCCTTATATTCTCTTCCACACCTCCCTTTCACTTGACTCCTCGTGTGTTTGGTTGTGCATGCTATGTTCACCATCTTTGTCCTCCTAGAGACAAGTTTGTTCTCCGAGCTACCAAATATATGTTTGTAGGCTATTCCCACACTCAGAAGGGTTATGTATGATATTCGCCCGCTAATCGCAAGATTGTTCCATCTGCAGATGTAACATTCCTCGAAAACCATTCGTTCACTCCACACCTACGGTACCTCCAGTAGCTTCGCCACTACCACGCCTTATCATTCCTGTCTATTCTATCTCACCTCCACCCGCTAAAATCTCTTCACACCCGCATATTATTCATGTGTACAAATGGTGTTCCCCTTGTTCAGATACCCAACGACAGTTAACAATATTGCTCTGCGACCTGCTGATCTGGCACAATTATCTACTGCTCATCCTCTATGTAATTATGTCTCATTACATCACTTGTCATCGGTGTTTCACAAATTTGCGACATCATTCTCGACTACTTCCACCCCTACTTCTTTGCAAGGATCTCTTCAACATCTCGGGTGGCGGGCGACTATGAATGAAGAAATGGAAGCCCTCTGGGCTAATCAAAACTGGGACTTTGTCCCAGTACCACTTGGTCAAACTTTTGTCGGTTGTTATTGGGTCTTCACCATCATGCATGGACCAGATGGGGTTGTGGAACGAGTGAAAGCTCTCCTTATGGTTCATGGTTTCACACAACAACTCGGTCTCGACTATGAAGAGACAATCTTGCCCTTCGCGAAACTGAATACTATCTATATTTAAATTTCTCTTGTTGTGCATCGTCACTAGCCATTGCTTCTGTTGGAGATTAAAGATGCTTTCTTGAATAAGGATCTTATTGACACTATTTACATGAAGCAGCCTCCCGAGTTTGGGACCACGGGGGAGAATCTTGTCTGTCACCACAAGATGTCTCTCTATGGTCTCAAACAATCTCTTTGAGCGTGATTTGACAAATTCTGTCGCGTCGTTCTTGATATTAGATTTACTTGATGCTCGATCGACTATTCTCTTTTACTCGTCAGTGCACGACAGACACATACTTTTGGTGTATGTTGTTGATTTTTTGATCGCATGCAATGTTCTCAATGGTAAACAAATGATCAAGAAATACTTGACATCTGCTTTTCAGACCAAAGCTTTGGCAATCTCAGATATTTTTTCTGTATCGAGATAGCTCGCCGCTCTGATTGTGTTGTTCTATCCCAACGAAAGTATTGACTTAAATCTTCTTTATGATGCTAGCTACTCTGGATGCATGCCTACAAAAACACCTATGGATGCCAACCGGAAGCTCTGTGTGCTTAGCTCTGACTCTGACTTACTACTTCCAAATCTAGAATACTATCGTCATTTGTGGGCAAGCTAATTTATCTCACAGTTACACGATCTGATATATGTTTTGTTGTTGGGGTTGTCAGTTGTTTCATGCACGCTCTACAAACTTGACATCTATAGGAAATTGAGCATATCCTCTAGTACCTGAAGAGTGCTTCTCGTCAAGGGCGTGTGTATAAGCCCTCTTCGTCTTTATCTCACAATACCTACTTGAACGCCGGCTATGTTGCCTCTCTAAACGACTGTCGTTCCACCAGTGGTTACTGTACTTATTTTGGTGGATACCTTGTCGCCTGGAGAAAGCAAGAAGCAAACAGTAGTTGCACGATCATCTGCAGCAGCAAAGTATCGTTCAATGGCCTCAGTTGTTTCTGAACTTACGTGGTTGGAAAGTCTTCTCAGTGATTTGGGTGTGAAACTCTCCTCTCCACCACTCGCTTCTTTGATAGTCAAGCAACTAACCACATTGCAAATAATCGCGTGTTTCACGAACGCACCAAACACTTTGTGGTCGGTTGTTATTTTATCCAGGAGAAAGTGTAGATGAAGAAACTAGACTTGAGACATGTCCTTGTGGCCTGACAGATTGTTGATATTCTTACCAAAGCCTTACCATGCCCACTTTATCACCATTTCTTGTTGAAGCTTAGTTCATATGATTTGTATGCTTCAGCTTGCAAGAGAGTGTTAACTCATTCTATACAAAAGACTCATGCAAAGGCCTGCAGGACTGAGCCCATTACTATGCAGGCATTAATCTCGCATCTTGGATGATGATTTTATCTCCACTCATCTCACATGTTTATACATGTAATTATAGTTGTCTTGAGGTAATGTGTATTTATGAGAATAAATCTTTTCTCCAAATTTGTCTCTCTACACAGACAATGAATGGTTTCTTTAAGCTATTGATATAATCATTCGTATGCAAGGAGAAGTCTAGAGGACGAGCCATGTAATTTTCCTGTTCAAGTTCACCATGCAAGAAGATATTTTTGACATCTAGTTGATGAAAAAGCTATGATTAGTGTGAAATTGTTGATAGAAGAATTCATATAGAGTTAAGTAACTAAATTAAAGTTTCTTGATAGACTACTTTGTCACATTGAGTAAAGCCTTTGGTCATCAATCATGCATTATATCTCTCAATAGTCTCATTTTGATGATATTTAATGATAAACACCCAATGCCAACCAATAACATGCTTCCCATGAGGATGTTTCACAACTTCACTTTTTTTTTTGAGAGCCATCGTTTCACATTTCATAGCTTCTTTCTATTTAGATCAATCATTGCTTTAGAATAACTGTTAGGAATAAGTACATAAGAAACAATAGTAAAAATAAACACAGAAATATGGCGGGAGAGATTGGTAACTGATATACTTGTCTATAGGATAACAAATGTGACTATTGCGGCATAAAGATGAGATAGTATCAAAAGCTGGAACCCAGGGAGCAATTTCCAAAGTAGGGTATGATTGATAGGAATATTTTTTCTTCCTCAAGAAATAACTGTATTTTATGGTGAAAGCTACCATCTTTTACAGTCCTTTTGTGGAGATAAGGGAAATAATAATGGTACCCTATTTGATTAGGAGCATACCCCCAAAATTACATTTATAGATTGAAGTCCATCTGAAGAACTTAGGAGGTAAATAATTGTAGTATTGTGAAATTTAAGGACGTGTAGAGGACTTTCCGAAAGATGAAAGATGGCATGCGGTTATAAGCTAGACAGAAGTCAAGGCCGCATCATCACATAATGTCTTGGGCACATTCTTCTCATTCAAAAGAGCTCTTGAACATTCAACAAGTGTCTATTATTTTTCTTTATTATCTCATTCTATTAAAGTGTACTGAGACGTGAGCTTTGAAATATAGTAAATCTTGAAATATCATTCATAAACATAACAAAATATTTAAATTCATTGGAGTAGATAACAAGTGTAGTCCAAATATCAGATGGAATAAGATCAAAATATTTATTGTTCTAGTCACACTAGGAGAATAATAGTAATGCAGCGCTTTGCCATTTCACATGCTTTGCATAGCAAGCCAATATTACAAATAAAATTTTCTCAAGGAAAATAGACTTCAAAAATCACCTAGGAACATTTTTCCCTGCTTTGGTGACTGGAACGTATGTGATGAAACTTTTTGAATTCATCCTCCTGTGAGGTTTCTCTATGTCTATCAAGTAATAAGCATCAATTGAGATCCAGTCTGTTTTTGGTGTCCTCTGATTGGCGAAGAACTACGTGCACTAGGTCAACCACTCCAGCGAGTCGCTCTTACTATCATCTGTTGGGAATTCCAACTTGAGATAGTGTGTAATTGCATTGTTCTTGTGACGCCCAAGTGAACTCCATCCATGTGACCATGGGAGAGAGAGCCTCCAAGGTAACTACTTCTGGCCCCATCACGGTGAATGTCGTCTCCACCGCTCTAGGGAGCATGAGAATCTCCTTGTGGGCTAAGAGGTAGGAAAAGTGGTAGTCCAAGTCCCCTTGCTGTCGGCATTCAGATGTATCGGGTTGATCCATCATCATTTGCGCTCTTTCAAACATAGCTCCAAGGCGCCATTTGATCTCGCCGGTATTGGCTTTGGTACCAAGTTGTCACAAGCCCATGCGTACAAATGGGTTACTGGGCAGGATGTGATGGAGGAAGAAAATGGAGATTGTTGCGAATGGTGTTTCCCCTTTGATCCTCGGTGGAGACCTCTGCTAAAATAGTTGATTTAGGGCTTATATTACAAGACCCAATTGGGATTCCGGTTGTGTTGTGCAGGCGGTGGATTCTGGGGTTCTCGACCTTAGAGTGGAGCATCCCGAAGATGGTCAGTGACGTAGGAGCAAGACATTAGGGATGCTTCATAGATTTTTCGTGGCTACCTAAGATGTGGTCCCGCTAAACCAAAAGTGTGATCAATGGGTTGGAGGCAACGTGTTGTTGTCTTCAGCAGTTACGACTGATGTAACGCAGCAGCAACAACTATTGAAGAAGGTGGTCGCCGGTTCTGGAGGGGCTTGCGTACAGTCCCTTAAGGTAGCAGCCCCATGATGAGAGGTGGAGATGGAGAGCAGTTGGTTATAATAGAGTGAGGGAGTCCTAGACCTCATGATGCCCAAATGAACTTCTTAGTCATGCAAGCCTAGTTAATAAGATGGCTCTAATACAAATAAAAAGTTACGATACTTTAAATAAAAACAAAATAAAATTAAGTTTTACATGCATAAATGAAAAAAAGCGAAATAAAATGAGACCACAATAAATAATAACTCTCAAAAATTACAAAATAAAAATAAGAACTAAATAACAGGATAAATGCAGCTTATCTATGCCCTTCTATCATTGGATCTCTTGCAATATACGTGCCACAAATCCCTGCGACACTTTACCAGCAACATGTTCATATGACCGAGTCAATAATCCACTTGGTACTATATGTACAACCCCATGTTCACCGAGTGGATCCCCCCTTGGATGGACCAAGGCTGGGAGAGCAGTTTTGGAAGTTGTGACGAGTCGAACAGCGAACAGGCGAGTGGGAAAGGAACTCTTCAGCTCGCGTAAGATTTGGCCTCCAGGCGCAGGGGGAGAGTAGAGCGCGCAGGCTCGCACTCGCCCCGGAGGTCTCGCCAAGGGTGGGGGAGTGGGACATCTGGGATAACACTCACTTTTGACTTCGGGGAAGTGGTGAATGTCATCCATATCAGGCACTCGCCAGTCGCCACACCAGGCGAGTGGTAGCCACATGAATCACTCGGCCAGCAGTGTATTTACCAGAATGTCCCTATTGGACTGCTAATAACCCCTCTAAACAGCGGAGTTTCGTTGTTCACAGACCAATTTGGGATGCACTTAGTAAAACCCAAAAGGCTGGATTACACTATTGATAGGCCAGACTTAGAAAACTATAAATAGACCCTTAAGGGCACCTTTGGAAAGGATCGATCTCTGACTTTCTTCTTCCTCTGGTTTACTTTGTTTGGCTTCAAGGACCCTCCAAGGTGCCCAGCACAGCTTTGACTTGGGAGGGGAAACTCTCTTAGATCTTTCGGGTGTGCGGCGGGACCTCCTCGCTGTACACAGGGTCTGTTCCAAATTCTAAGTATGTGGCGTGAGATTTGGTTTGAGATAAGTAAGTGCAGACTACCCCCTTTTTGGGTCCGAACTCTCTGGGACCGGGAGGTGGTTTCAATATTTTTAGTGCTGTGAGCGTGGAAGTTGTCTGCACAAGTAAATCTTGAGCTAAGTTTCATGGCTGGAGATGGAGAAGGAGCCGGCTCGGGCAGCTCGCCTCCTTCGGCGAGTGCCGTCACGATGGGGATGTCAGAAGAGTTCAAGCGGGAGGTTCTGCAGACCATACACCTGGAGTTCGCCGTGAGGAGAGAATGGGCTACACCTTTTGTCCCGGTGGTCGCGGCCCCGTCCTTGGGCGAGAACATCCCGGCGGAGAGTGGCGAAAGGGATCTCACCGGGCGGGAGCTATTCCTTGGACAGGAGAGTGCTGACAGGGTCAGTGCGTCGGTGGTGCGAGATGGGTCGACTTGCCCGGTGGGGGGGGGGAGCCCTTTTAACAAGTTGATCTTCTCGGCCCCAGTCCCAGAGGGGTTCAGGGAACCAGAGATGACCTACTACACTGTCTTAGATGTCCGGTACAACATGTCCAGTGGTTCGAGGATGTCGTCTCAATTCGGCAGATGTCGGACGTTTTCAAGTGCCAACTTTTCGTCATCACATTAAAGGAGAAGGCCAGAGACTGGTTCCACCACCTTCCCACCAGCTCGATCTACTGCTTTGAGGACCTGCGCCATGAGTTCCTCCTGAGGTTCTCGACGTCGAAGTAGAGGAAGAAGGGAGCAGAGTGCATGTTTGCGATCAAGCAAATACCGGAGGAGAAGTTGGCGAGTTACGTCAATCGGTTCCAAGAGGAGATCCTTTTGGTCCAGGAGGTTTCAAGGTATACCCTAATGCTCGCCTTCACGTTGGGACTTCAACAAGGATTCTTTAGCATGGAGCTGAAGAGGGTGTCACCCCTATCCTTCGAAGAGTTGATGGAGAGGGCGGAAAAAGAGATAGAGGGAGAGTCGAAAAACCCGGCGTTTGCTAAGAAGTTGGCCAAGTTGGCAGAGAATGAGGTGAAGAAACAGGGAGCAAGCAGACAGCAAGATACTAGAAGGAGGGAAGATCCTAGGGGCTAGGAGAACCAGGGGCAGCAGCAGGGTTGGGGGTATCGGGAGCCAAACAACCGGCTGGCCTGGAGACCCCAGGAGGGGCCTGTTCAGGGGAAGGGGAGAGGATTTCAAGGAGGAGGGAATTACCGAGGGGTTCAGGGGCGGTTCAACCCACCGAGGTGGAGGCAGGGTCAGAGGCCACCCCTCCCACCGTAGCAGCAAGCGATTGTGATCGCCCGTGAAAGGGGAAGGATGAGATAAAATGGAAGGGTAAGAAGGGAAGGAGGCAGGGTGGCGTTTCCATATTGTGACTTCCATCAGGAGGAAGGTCACGTGACAGCCACTTGCCCAGAGTTTCTAGAGATGAGGGGGGCCAGAGGTCAGGTTCAGCAGCAGCCGTCGGTGCGGATAGAGGAAGTTCTGCTAGGAGGAGAGGAGGATAGGTGCGAGGATCGGGTTGATGTCGGCGCCCGTGGGGGAATCGGGGTGATTCATGGGGGAGTGGGAATCGAAGCCACCCGCAAGGGAAGCTTCCAGACCATGTTCAGAAGGAACGTCGCCTCGACCTCCCAAACTCCCCCTCCCCTCCCAGAGGAGAAGATTACCTTCTCATCAAAGGACATGTTAGGCTACGAGGACCCGTTCTGTGACGCTTTAGTGATCCAGATGACAATCGAGAACTACACGGTCTCCAGGATCTTGGTTGACAATGAGAGTTCTGTGAATGTGATCTTCAAGAAGGCCTTTGAGGCGATGAAGGTTGAAGCGAGGAAGGTGTTGGCCTCGGACTGGCCGTTGTTTGAATTTTCTGGTGAAAGGAAGGAAGTTGAAGGTGAGGTTGGGCTTCATGTGACGCTGGGAGGTGCGTCGAGGAACTGTCAGTTTGTCATCATTGACACTCTGAGCAACTACAACGCAATCTTTGGGCGTCCCATCATCAACGCTTTTCACTGCGTCCCATTATCGTTCCATCAGTGTCTCAAGTTCAACAGCGGGGGATTCCAAGTTCGGATCAAAGGAGACCTTAAGATGGCAAGGCAGTGTTACGTGACTGCCGTCAACACCATATCTTGGATGTCAGAGGCTGAGGAGATGGGAAGGGGGATGACAGTGTAAGAGGGGGCAGGAGGCGATGCCAAAGTGGTCGAGGAGGAAGTAACAAAGAAATTGGCGGAGCCAGAAGTAGTGATGGTGATGGAGGAAGAAGGTGAAGGAGAGGTCTGCGCCCAGGAGGGTTGGGCAATAGTTACAGGAAAGTTTTGCCGGGGTGTTGAAGGTGGAAGAAGCAGAGAGGGAGGAGGTACTTGCGCAGGGGGAGAGACTAAAAAGTGAATGGGAGGAGCAGTGCAGGATGGAGGCAACAGAGGAGGTGGTAGAGATGAAGGTCCTCACTAGGGGTGGGAAGACAGAGAAGGTGTGGGTCACCAGCGGACTGAGTCCTGGGGATCATGAGAAGATACGGGAGTGCATCCAAAGGAGCGTCGACATCTTCGCATGGAGTGCGGCGGACATGTTAGGCAACGACGCAGATGTGGCATGTCACCGTCTGAACCTCGAACCAAAAACACGCCTCATCTGCCATAAGAGGAGGACCGTTGCTACCAAGCCTGAGGAACCCATCTGGGAGGAGGCGGAGAAGCTCCTCAAGGCAGGTTTTGTATCGGAGATCCAGTATCCAGGCTGGGTCTCCAATGTGGTAATGGTTAAGAAAGGTGACGGGCGGTGGAGGATGTGTGCAGACTTCTCTCTTTTGAATAAATCTTGCCCCAATGATTGTTATCCTCTGTCTCGAATCGACGCGCTGGTTGACTCAGCCTTCGGTTTTTTTGTGATGAGTTTTTTGGATGTTTTTTCAGGTTATCACCAAATCAGGATGCATCCACTTGACGTCAAGGACATCTCCTTCATTACGAGAGAAGGATGTTTCAGCTACAAGATGATGTCATTCGGGTTGAAAAATGCAGACGCAACATACCAGTGATGGACCGAGTTTTCAGAGAGCAGAGAGGGAGAAAATTGGAGGTGTACGTTGATGATCTCATGGTAAAAAGCAAAGATGTGAGCTCCCATTTATTGGACTTGGAGAAAACGTTCGCTACCCTGCGGAAGTTCAAAATGCGGCTGAATCCCCTGAAGTGTGTCTTCGGGGCGAGCAGGGGGAAATTCCTTGGCCATCTCCTCACCCCAGCAGGGGTAGATCCCAACCCTGACAAGGTAAATGCTATAATGGAGTTGAAATCACCGCGAAGCACCAAGGAAGTTCAGCGCTTGACAGGGATGCTCGCTGGGCTGAGTAGGTTTCTCTCCCGGGTATGGGAGAAGTGCCTACCCTTCTTCAGAGTACTGCGGGGAAATCAAAAGTTTGAATGGACAAAAGAGTGTGAGAGGCCTTCCAAGCCTTGAAGAGCCAGCTCGTCCAGGCCCCACTCCTTCAGGGACTCAAGGAGGGGGGGGACCTGGTTCTGTACCTCGGAGTAGGAGCGGAAGCCGTAAGGTATATCTTAGTTCCGGAGGAGGGTAAGAAGCAGCTGCCCATTTATTATGTCAGCAAGGTCCTAAAGAAGGCAGAGCTTCGTTACCCGATCCTGGAAAAGTTGGCATTCTCCTTGGTTGTCTCAGCCAGGAAGCTCAGGCCGTATTTTCATGCGCTTTCGATCAAGGTGGTGACCGATCACCCTCTTCGCAAAATCTTTTAAAGGGTGTAGCACTCAGGAATATTGGCTAAGTGGTTCATAGAGCTAAGCGAGTTCGATATCTCCTTCGTACCCCGACTATCGATAAAGGCGCAGGCGGTTGCCGATTTCTTGGCCGACTACGTCGTCGAAGTGGAAGACGAAAGATCCTCGCAGCAGGTTGTCTGGAAGGTGCTGTTTGACGGTGCCTCTGGGAAGCATTCTGAACTTCCTTAACAAATATATAGAAAGGCTATTTATTATGTGTAATTGCTGCAGGTAGTGATCAAGGCTGAAAAATTCATAAGCAATGAACAATTCCTCTAATACAAACTGCATGGTCGCATGACATTCGACCATAATTGTCTCTCTTAGAAGTGTTCTCTCTCTTAGAAGTGTTCGTCGAGTAACTTTGAAGAAAGAAACAAGATAAGCTATTGAAAGCCTTTAGTCGTGTGCAAGTCAAAGCTTGATCTCATTCAGAAGGTTAACAAGAAACAATAGTCGAATATCTCTCAGAGCTTAAGTTATATCGAGTATTGGAGTGCATTAGCAATCAGTAGTTGATGTGCTATTTGAGCACATGTTATATTTCATATACTGGAAGTTCATTAGCAGGTGTTAGTCAAATTATATTTGACTAATGAAGATGAAGTGCTAATAACAAATAATTCAGAAACCAATTGTTGAATGCATCTCGGCGTTTTGAATATATTCCTGAGGAGATAGCACTATTAGAAGGAGGTAGTCAAATTCCATTCGACTAATGAAGAAGCTGATGTGCTAATAACAAATATCTGTAACCGATAACTGAAAGTATCTCGAAGCTTGAAAGTTACTAAAGGAACATCTAGCATAAGCCATAAGTCCAATGCTTTTCTACTAATGAGTAAGATCTTTAAATACAGCCTTTTTTGGGGCACATGACAGAAGCCCATAGTTGAATGCAATTTGACTTACAAGTGAATCGAAAATTATTAAATCTGAAAGAATATAACCATTGAAGAATTCTTTAGAGCCATTTGAAAATTCCGGAGTAGTTAAGGAAGGAGATTACTGACGAAATATCATTCCTTCCCAAGATATCAGTTTAGGAAATATTTTTTGTCCTTTTCTGATATAATTTGAATGGTACATACACTTCTTATTTTCTCTCTTTCTAATAGGCACCGATCGCTTGATTCAGATCTCTCCGATTCTCTCTCATTATTATTCTTTTCTTCTTCTTCTAACCCTAAATTTTTTCTTGCTCTCCTGAGAAACAAGTTAGAGAAATCTGTCCCCGATTGAATCTAAACAAGATCAATGACAATTTATTTCAATCTTCTTCTGAGATCTCTCTTTGCAGAAAACTTCACTGCTTTCAATATCCTGTTATAAAAGAGTTTTGATAATCTCTCAAAAAGATTCAGTGGTTCTAACTTCTAATAGTCTTCATTTCAAAGTCTTAGCCCTACTGAAAGGCAGTGGATTCTTACTATATTAGAACTAGAGTTGTCCCGGTTCCAGTTCCGGTTCTACTAAAACTATGAATCAAACCACTAAGGTAACGGTTCTTCAAATTAGAACCAAAACCTTATTTGGTTTAACCTGTTCCGGTTCAAGCATAATTTTTGGAACCGTCGCGTCAACAGTTCCGGTTACGGTTTAACAAGAACCAAAACCAAACCGTCCACTAACGATTCGATCTGGTCTATGCGGTTCGGTCCGGTTCCAATCGGTTCCAACTAAAACTAAATTAAATTTGGCTGAATGAAATAAAAGTAGTCTGCAAAAAACTCAAAACAACATCGAAATAGAAATAATTAAATTGCTCACTGCTCGACAGTATCTTCCATGATCGGTGGACTACTAATCTGTCACCTTTCTACGCGTGTAGACTCGCCACGACGTCTCGTCGGCTTGCGCGCATCTCGTCGGCATGCTATGTGATTCAGTCCGGTTCCAACTAAAACCAAAACCAAACTTGGCGGAATGAAATGGAAGCGGTCTGCAAATAACAAAACTCAAAACAATATCGAAATAGAAATAATTAAGTTGTTCACTCCTCGACGGTCTCTTCCACGATCAGTGGGCTAGTATCTGTCGCCTTACTACGCGTGCAGACTCGCTGTAACGTCTAGTCGGCTTGTGCGCGTCTCGTCGACATACACAACTATAACAGTCGGCTATAATTAATTTTGACTTTCATGATTACTATTAAATAGTGTTAGGAAAGCCCATATAAAGAGCCCATTATTGGGTCCATATTTTTTCCTTCTTCTCCTCTTAGTCCCACATCATGTATAAGATTTCTTCTCTCCTTTTCCCTCATATATATTTGTATTCTCTCTTTGTATTTAGATACAAGCAATATACATACAAGTTTTTCAGCTCTTCCAACATGGTATCAGAGCCAGGTTCCCGGTCCCTACGGTTTCCCGTTTTCTAACCGCCCAGACCGTCTTCCTCCCCTGTCCGCAGACTTCTCTGCGGCCTCTCCTTTCCTACCCACTTCTATCCGCGGGTTCCTCTTCTCCGGCTCTTCTCGTCAGCCTGCCTGCGGTCTACCCGCCTCCTCTCCCTCTCTCTCCCGTGGTTCCACCCCCCCCCCCTCTCTCTTTTATAGTCTTTTCTCACTCTGACCCGTGGGACCCTCTCCCGGTTCGGCCTGTTTTTTTGTCCGCTGCGGCTTCTTCTTGCCGCGCGGTCTCTTTTTGTCGCGCGTGTCCTTTTTTTCTTCTTGTCGCGCGAAGGCCGCCCCTCTCTTGCCGCTCGAGTTCTCCTACTCGCGGCCTCTTCTTGCGACTTCTCCTACCCGCTGTCCTTCTCCTTGTCGCTCGAGTTCTCCTACTTCGCGGCCTCTTCTCGCGTCTTCTCCTACCCGCTGCCTTCTCCTTGCCGCTCGAGTTCTCCTACTCGCGGCCTCTTCTCTACGGCTTCTCCTACCCGATGCCTTCTCCTTGCCGCTCGAGTTCTCCTTCTCGCCGGTTCTCCTTCTCGCGCGATCTCTCTCCCTAACCGCTGCGCCTTATCCCGTGTTCTGTTCGAGCTGACCTCTCTTGTCGCTCATTCTATGGCCCCTAGTGTGCTCACTGTGACCGTGCGTTTTGTCTATCCGCACTCAGGTCGCGACCTCCCTTTCTCTCTCAGCACTTGCCCCTTCTCTTGTCACCTTGACTACCCGTTGCGGCCTGGTCTATAAACCGCGCGGGCTTGTCGTGCAAGAGTACTCTCCTGCGGCGACCTCGTCTACCCTCCCGCCCTTTTCTGAACGTTGCGGCCTCTCCGGTCTACATGGGATCCTCCGTTGACTCCATCCGGCCAGGCGGCTAACCCCTCTGCAGACTGCCCAGCTCCTCCTCCCGAAATCCGCGATGAGCTGCGGATCACCACCATTTCCCTGTCTGGAAAGAAGAATTTCATCCCATGGGTGCACTCGGTTCGCCGAGTTCTTCAGGACAAAGGCCTTGTTCATCATCTCACTCAGCGACCTCCTTCTCCTCCTACCGACGATTGGTTGCGCAACGACGGTCGTGTTCAGACGTGGCTCCTCAATTCCCATGAGGGTGAACCCTACCAAATGGTCATGTATCATGAGACGGCCAACGCTATGTGGGATGAGCTCCACTCCTTATACTCCGGCAAGGATAGCCTCCAGCACCTCTATGACATTATTAACGATCTTCAGGCTCTCGATGCTGGCGGGGCTGCGGACATGACATCATTTGTTGCTCGTGCTAAGACGTTTTCGGAGGCATGGATTCAGTATCATCCTTCTACCACTGATCTTGCTGCTCAGCGAGCACAAAAGGAGGCCGTTTGCATTGCTATGATGATGGCTCGTGTCCCGATACACCTTCAGAGTATCCGTGCTCTGGTTCTGGCTTCGTCCACTACTCATTCCTTATTTGATGTTTGCTTTATGCTCCTTCGAGTGTCACCGCCCCCGAATACTCCTGCACCCTCCTCTCCGGCCCTTCTCCAGCAGACCCTTCCCCCTTACTTCCCCCACCGTCTTCTACTCATGGTGGACGTTCGGGCTTACGCGGAAGGGTGCGTGGTGGTCAGGGCCGCCCAAAGTGTTCCTATTGCGGTCGGGACAGCCACACTGAGGTCGTTTGCTACAAGAAACATGGATACCCTCCTCGTCCGACTGCTGCTGTTGCAGCTGACGGCTCTTCTGCCACAGGCACCGACCTTGAGGCCGTTCGCCTCCAGCTACAACAACTCCATGGGCTTCTCAGCCCTCCATCAACTTCTGTTGCCTCCACCTCCACTGCAGGTATGACTTGTTTTTCCTCCAGTCCACGCTGGATCTTGGACTCGGGTGCCACTCATCACATCACCTCGCTGCGGCCGCCCAAGTATTCGGATGTTCCTCATCCGAAGTGTATCACCGTGGCTAATGGGGTGATTGTTCCGGTCTCCGGTTGTGCTAACATCTCCCTCAACCCCTCCATCTCTCTTCACTCGGCTCTTTATGTTTCGGGCTCCCCATTTAATTTACTTTCTGTTGGTCGTCTTACTAACGATATAGATTTCTTTGTCACATTCACCTCTTCTGCTTTTTTTGATACAGGATCGGCGGACGCGGATTATCATTGGTAAGGGTCGACTGCAAAACGGGCTCTACCTTCTCGATGCCTCTCCTACCGTCCTTTCCTCCGTCTCATCCGTTGATTGGCATCGCCGTCTTGGGCATGCCCCTCTGCCAGTCCTCCAGAAGATGCTTCCTGATGTATCTCTTTCTCCCTTTCAATGTGATTCTTGTATTTTCAGAAAGCAGCCGCGTTCTTCTTTTCCCGCACATTTTACTCGGAGCTCGGTTCCTTTTGATTTACTGCACTCCGATGTTTGGGGTCCTTTCAAAATTACTAGTATTTCCGGTTATCGCTACTTTATCACCTTTATTGATGATTACTCTCGCACGATGTGGCTTTACTTACTTCGTGATCGCTCCGAGCTTCCTCGCGTGTTTCGGGCTTTTTTGCTAGAGACTCGTACGCAATTCTCCACTACCATAAAAACGTTGCGCACTGACAATGCTCGCGAGTACACTAGCCACGAATTTGCAAATCTGTGTGCGGAGTTCGGTATTATTCATCAGACATCTTGTGCCTACACCCCCCAGCAAAACGGCATTGCCGAACGGAAGAACCGACACCTGCTTGACGTTGCCCGCTCCCTCATGCTTCACATGCATGTTCCCAAAGTTTACTGGAATTTTGCGGTCTCCACTTCTTGCTTCCTCATCAACCGTCTCCCTTCCTCGGTTCTCCACCATGCCACTCCGTTCAACCTCCTCTTTCCCTCCGCTCCGGCCTTCCCTATTATACTCAGAGTCTTTGGTTGCACCTGCTTCGTCCATCTTCTGGGTTCGTCTACGGACAAGTTGGATCCCCGGGCGGCTAAACAAATTTTCATCGGCTATTCCCGTACTCAGAAGGGCTATGTGTGTTATTCTCCGGCTACCCGGAAGGTCTCCGTATCTGCTGATGTTGCCTTCCGGGAGGATCAACCTTTCTTCTCTCCTCCTCTACCCACTCCTCTACCACCGACCCCTCTACCGCCATCCCTACCACGACCTGTCATCCCCGTTACTGCGCCTCTTCCACAGGTTCTTCCTGACCCAGCTCCTGCTCCTTCCAAGCCGCCTGTTATCCATGTCTACACTCGCTGCCCTCCTCATTCTGTTGCCCCTATGCAGTCGGCCTCGACCTCGGCTTCTCCGTGCCCTGCTGATCTGGTGCCCGCCTCTTACTGCTCATCCGATGGCAAACTGTCTCCCTGCATCGCCTCTCTCCCCACCTTCGGACATTTGCTACTTCACTGTCCTCGGTTTCTGTTCCTACCTTTGTGCAGGAGGCGCTCCAACATCCTGGCTTGCGGGCCGCCATGGAGGAGGAAATGGCTGCTCTCTGGGCCAATCTAACATGGACTCTCGCCCCCTTCCTTCGGGTCAGAAACCGGTTGGGTGTAAGTGGGTCTTTGTCATCAAACATGTTGTTGATGAGGCAATTGACCGACTGAAAGCTCGCCTGGTGGCTCGTGGCTTCACCCAACAACATGGGGCTTGGTTATGAAGAAAATTTTTCTCCCGTGGCCAAACTCGAAACACCGTTCGAGTCCTCATCTCCGTGGCTGTCCATCGTCAGGTGTCCCTTACTCCAACTGGATATTAAGAATGTCTTTTCTGAATGGAGATCTCCAGGAGAACAGTGTATATGCAGCAACCTCCCGGGTTTGAGACCACGGGGGAGTCTCAGGTCTGTCGCCTTATGAAAGCTCTGTACGGTCTCAAATAATCCCTAAGTGCGTGGTTTGACAAGTTCAGTAAGGCCCTTCGGGAGGTTGGTTTTACTCGGAGCTCGGCAACAGACTTCTCGTTATTCACTCTTCACCGAACAACGAGAACGGTTTTTCTATTAGTATACGTTGACGATATCATAATTACTGGAGAACAAATCGAAATGAATACAGGAGGTCAAACTACACCTGAGCACAGTTTTTTAAACAAAAGATCTAGGGCCCTTTCGGTACTTCTTGGGTCTTGAGGTTGCCAGACGGCCAGATGGTCTCATCCTCTCTCAGCGAAAGTATTGTCTCGACCTCCTTCATGATGCTGGCCATTCAGGTTGTAAGCCGACTGACACCCCTATGGATGCAAATCACAAGTTGTGCGCTCAGGCATCTGACTCAGATCTCCTACTCCAGAATCCAGAATACTATCGTCGTCTCGTTGGAAAATTGATCTACCTCACGGTTACCAGACCAGATATTTCCTTTGCTGTTGGTATTGTCAACCGGTATATGCATTCTCCTCGAAGATCTCATCTTCAGGTCGTTGAACGCATTCTCCGATACTTTAAAATGGCTCATGGTCAAGGACTGGTATACAAAACATCATCTTCAGCTCCAACATTGGTGGCATATTCTGATGTTGATTATGCTGGTTCTCTCGATGATCGACGGTCAACCAGTGGCTTTTGCACATATTTTGGAGGACATTTGATTACCTGGCGAAGCAAGAAACAAGCAGTCGTTGCTCGATCATCAGCTGAGGCAGAATATCCGGGCAATGACTTCGGTGGTTTCTGAACTAACTTGGCTTGAAAGTCTTCTTACCGATCTGGGTGTAAAGCTTCCTTCCCTAGCTCTCCCTCCTCTGTGACAGTCAAGTTGCTATACATATAGCTAAGAACCCGATCTTCCACGAGAGAACAAAATATATTGAAGTCGACTGTCACTTTATCCGGGAAAAGGTTCAAATGAAGAAGCTCGACCTGAAGCATGTCCCAGGGACTGAACAAGTTGCAGATGTCCTCACAAAGGCTCTTTCCAATACTCTCTTCTATCAGTGCTTGTCCAAGCTTGGCGCATACGATTTGTACGCTCCAGCTTGTGGGGGAGTGTTAGAAAAGCCCATATAAAGAGCCCATTATTAGGGCCCATGTTTTTTCCTTCTCCTCTTAGTCGCACATCATGTATAAGATTTCTTCTCTCCTTTTCCCTCCTATATATTTGTATTCTCTCTTTGTATTTAGATACAAGCAATATACATACAAGTTTTTCCAGCTCTTCCAGCAAATAGTAATTGTGTACCTTCTAGATTTTTAAAATAAAATATTTTAGAAAAATATGTGAGTTAAAATTGAAAACACATTATATAACTGTATAAAAAACAAATTGCACTGCCAAAAACCGACTTCAAAACGCATCAATGTCAAACCGTACCACACGGTTTTGGTGCGGTACGGTTTTGTTTAGGTCCAAAACCGACCCCCTTTGGTGCGATTACGGTTTAGGTTCAAACTGCACTATCTTCAACACTCATAGTAAATATAGATATTATAGATAGATTATAAAATAATAACAATATAATAATAATAATTATTATTATCATTATTATTATTATAATAAATGGGTTGTGGTTCGGTTCTTCGTCGGTTCGATTCGGATCAGGTCCAAAAATCTTGAAACCGCTTGAGACTTGTATGTTGCGGTTTCGGTTCCGGTCCGGATAATAAAATGTAAGAACCACATCCGGACCAATGTTTTTCACAGTTCCAAAATTCAAACGGGAACCCGAATAATTTGCAAACGGTTCGGTCTGGTTCTTTGCGGTTCCGGTTCAGTTTACGGTTTTCGGTTTTAAGTGTCAGCTCTAATTAGAATAGAGGACGTAACCGATTTTAGAGAACCTCTATAACATTTTGTGTCATCTCCCTATAGCTTTGTTTTGTTTATTGTTTTTTGTTTGTTTTTTTTATTTCTCTAATATGTGTTAGTGATTGTGATTTTGTAGGTGAAATTTTAATTAGTCTAGCCCCCCTAAAGTGTAGTCACTTTGTATTCTATTATATTTTGAATATTCAAATATGAAGACAGTTTTTTTTTGTTTTAAATAATATTTTAAATAGAAATTGATATGACATGAGATAAGGTGATAATAGTGAGGTGATTATGCTCCAAATGAGACATCAATGTATGAATGCAAGTGTAGCGGTGTATGGAAAACCTAAATGAATGTAATGCTCATGCAATACTCCTATTTTAATTTCCAATAATTTTGAAATTATAAAGAGAACATGCACATTTAAGATACGGGGTATTTAAAATATGTAAGATCAAGTTAAATTAAAGTGAGAGCGCTTTGATTAAACACACGGCGAATACACCTTCAAAGTTCAAATATAACAAAAAACTAAGCAATATTTTAGAAATATATACGCCAAATTGTATGTAATCCAATAAGTTTTTATCACAAGGTAAATTAGACTTCCGAATTTAGAAGTTGCACGAGTAATTAAGGCAAAACAAAGATTTTTAGTCTTTACACCAATTTTAGACTTCAGACAGCGGTTCTGAGGCTACTATGTGCTAGTTTTTTAGTCTTTGCACCAATTTGAGGTTCTTGGAGGTCATTCAGCAATGGGAGAAGGCTGCCAGATTGGGAACACCCAAAGGGGCTTGCTGGTTACAGTTCAACAAAGCTGCATTTGCGCAGGATCGGCAGTTGACTGAAGCTAAGAACCAAGGACCCATAGTAGTCGCTAAAAGAGGTTAAAGGAGGCTGAACTTCTGCAAGGTGAGTTGTCGATTAGTACTGGGATGAAGGAAGATCAAACCTTCATATTTCTAAAGCTCGTGGCAGTCACAGGCAAGGTTGATAACGTCGAGGGCATGATCCAGGGTTGGACGTCGAGGGCATGATCCAGGGTTGGACGTCGAGGGCATGATCCAGGGTTGGACGTCGAGGGCATGATCCAGGGTTGGACGTCTGGGGCCTCTGGGCAGATGCAGGATTAAGCAATGTGGCTTGGTCCATTGCACAGGGAATCGGAATGGAAGGCTCTCATTCAAGCCTAGTGAGGGGTCGACAGTCCAGATTACACTTGAATCTGCAGTTATCCGCCCGTTGCAAGGAGTTATTGACGTCTACTGGTGGTGCTCAGCAGTTACAAGAGAGTGTTGAGGGGCTCATGAGAAAGCAGAGGAGTTACGATTGTGTAATTTAGTAGAAAAATATGTGGGGTCTGCCGAATTAGAAAATAAATATGTATTAATCTTCGGCACCTAATGCTTCACGGAATCAGCACTGCGGATGATCAGAAAATCTGAGTCTTCTTCCAAATTTTGCAATGCCGAAAATAAACTTTAGTCAGTATTTATAGGCAGTGCCATACTACGAGCGGTTGTGATTTAAGTGTTATAGAATGAAGACTTCTCATAATAGGAGTCATAACAATTTAGGCAGTGCCATACTACGAGCGGTTGTGATTTAAGTGTTATAAAATGAAGACTTCTCATAATAGGAGTCATAACAATTTGGAGTGTAACCTTCTCGAGTAGCCAGATCAGCAAGAAATATATCGGAAGGACATACTGTTAAATCACCGCACCCATTTTTCACTCCAAAACCCGGGTCAAACATAGGAGAGGCGGGTCCTATTATAAGCACGAGTTGGACTGTCTGGGTAGGCAGTATGATACTAATCTTGGCATAACTTTTTTTGGTTCATGCTGGATCGTCCAACATGCCCCCTCAGCGTTGAACTTGCCTCTGATACCATGTTAAACTACCGCGCCCATTTTCTATTCCAAAACCCGGGTCAAAGATAGGAGAGGCGGGGCCTATTATAAGCACGAGTGGACCGTCTGCGTAGGCAGTGTGAAACTAATCTTGACATGCCTTTTTTTGGTTCATGCTAGACCGTCCAACGGTTATGATTGTGGAATTAAGTGGAAAAATATGTGCGGTCGGCCAAATGGGAAAATAAATACATATTAGGCTTTGTCACCTAATGCTTCATGTAATCAACATCGCATTTGATCACAAAAATGATCATCATCTTATACACATAAAAATGCATAAATAATGCATTAAAAATACATGGAAAATATCTTGTCAATTCTCTGAAGAAGACGACGGACTTGGATTGTCCATATGACGATCCTAATTTCTCCTCCTACGAGTGTAAACCTATACCTATGCCCCCCCCCCCCCCCCCCATGAACTATGATCTTCATCAAGATAACTATATTAATTATTTAAATTATATTTAATAATAATATATATTATTTAAAAGATTAATATTAATATAGTACCGGAATATGCGTGGGGTTGTAGTGTGGCAGTAGCAGTAATCTTTGTCATCACTCGGTGTTCCATTTATATGAATTTTTCACCGAGTATTGCACATGGGCGCTGACGGACCGCCAAAGGTACTGTTGCTATCGCACATTACATATTTAGGGAACCATGCACGTTCTGCTAGTATTTATATATATGAAATTTGTCTGAATGGATTTCCCTGTTTGTTGTGTCATGTCAATCACATTGTTCGCCTGCCCATCATAGGTCATGATATTATGTACTAACTGAATTATTTTCTTAAGAATAAATAAATACGTAAAACTTTATGCGAAAAGTTTTTGTTGACTGTGATTTGGATGGAGCTAACATCTGTTACTATGCTTCTTCCAATATATTTTGGTGAAACCAATCTGTTAGAAAATACTAGGAAAAATGATGTATTGACTCATGTAGGAATTAGTGTTTAGTCCCACATTGTTTGTATAGCTAGATCTTACTCTCTTCTCTCTTATATATTTGTACTCATACTTGTTTTTTGGTATTCAAGAAGTATATACAAGGTTTGGAACTTTCTCTAAATGGTATCTGTTAAATAGCCATGTACGGTCCCATTATTGGCCTTTATTGTTTTATCTTTTCTAACCGCCTTTAGCTCCGCCTGCTTGTATCGGGCGGCTTGTTTTTCTCTTTCTTCTTCCTATCCGCATATTTGTGTCTTCCTTGTATTTACCGCCAAGTAATACTCAAGATTTTGAGCCTTTCTAACATGGTATCGAGGGAGCGGTTTCGGGTGGTTAGAATTTCTGTTAACCGCCCAACCCGCCCCTCTCCGCTTCCCGCGCGGTTACCTACCCGTCCTGTTCTTCCGCGGGCTCCTACCGCAGGCTTCGGTTTGCTCTGCTCTCTCTCTCTCTCTCGTGGCTTCCACCCCTTCTCCTTCTCCTCCCTTTTATAGCCACCGTCTTTCTATCAGGTGGGGCTTTCCCTCCCTTGTTTCCTCTGCCCGCGTGGTTCCCCTCATCCTGGCTAACCGCGAGTTCCCTCTACTCTTGCTTCGTGCACGGCCTCTCCCTGTCTACCTGCAAGTCGAGCTCGGCTTCCCTTCTGTCGCTGCGGCTCTCCACCCTTCTCGTCGCGACTTCGCCTCTTAGTCGCTACTTCCGTTGCATTCTCTCGGGTTTCCTCCGCGATTCGTCGTTGCGGCTTCTCTACCGGCCGCGGGCTCCGCATCTTGTTTCTGTCTGGTCGCGACGACTACTCGCTGGTGTCGCTGACCGTGCGGACTGCTGCCTACCGCATTCTGGTCGTGGTCCTCCTCAGTCATTCTCGCGGCGGCCTCCTTGTCTTCTCGCAGGCGGTTTTCTCTCTCCCGCAGCCTTGTCCCTTCTCGCAGCGGCTCTCTTCTCTACCCGCAGGCGGTTTGTCCTCTTCTCGTCGCGGCCTCCTGCCCTTCTCGGCGACCTTACGGTCTGCCTCTGCGGTCCGCCCTTATGGGCTCTTCCAGTACCTCTGGCTTCGCCGCCCGCCTGTGACCGTGGCTTGTCCGATGACCGCCCGACTTGCACTACAGAAGTCTGTGACGAGCTCGCATCACTACCATCTCTCTTTCTGGAAAGAAGAACTTCGTCCCTTGGTCATTCTGTTAGACGGGTTCTTCAGCCAAGGGCCTGCTCGCCACCTTACTCAGGCCTCCCACCCCTCCTACTGATGACTGGCTCCGCAATGTTGGCCGAGTTCAGACCTGGTTGAATTCTTTAGATGGTGAGCCTATCAAATGCTATGTATCATGAGACTGCCAAAGATATGTGAACTGAGCTACATTCCTTATATTCTGGACGGGACAGCTCCAGTATCTCTACGACATCCTCAGCTGACCTTTTGCTCTTGCGCTGGAGGGGCTCAGATATGACTGCGGCTTTGTTGCTCGTGCGAAGACTTTGCTGAAGCATGGATCCGCTCAGCCCTTCACCAATGTGTTGCGGTCTTCTCCTAAAAGGAAGCCGCCTGTACTGCACATCTGGCCCGTATTCCCCCTCACCTTCAGAGCATTCGTGCTCAGGTCCTAGCGTCCTCTACCACCGCATCCTTTTCGTGATGTGTGCTACATGATTCTCCGATATCCCTCCTCCAGATACTACGCTCCTCTGGACCCTTTTTAGCAGGCACCTCCGCTTCTACCATTCCCTCCTCGCTTCTACTCGGGGGGGTCGTTCGGCCGTTTTTCTCCGCCGTGGTGCATTGTCACCGTGACCGCTGGTCGGCCGAAGTTGTTCCTTCTGCGGGAAGATGGTCATTCGAGCAACCTGTTACAAGAAAGTTGGCTATCCTCCTCGCCCGACGCTTCTGTGTACCGATGTGTCTCCCTATTTGAGAGTGTCCGTCTTCAGCTCCAGCATCTCCAGGGATGGTCCACCCACCATCTGTCTCCATTGCCTCCGTGCTAACACAGGTACCGCTTGTCATCTCCACCGGCTGGGCTGGATTTTGGACTCCGGGGCCTCTCACCACATTACCCACATCACCTGCCCAGAACCTGACTTCTCCTTACCACAGTCTATATTGGCCAATGAGCTACTTCCCGTCTCCGGCGCGACAGATATTCACCTCACTCCCTCCATTACTCCCTTCGCTCTGCCCTTCATGTTTCGGGCTCTCCTTTCAACCTTTTCTTTCTGTTGGTCGACTCACTACCAATGAACTCGATTGTGATGTTATTTTACTTCTTTTAACTTGTGTGTTGTGCAGAATCGGAAGACGCAAACTATCATTGGAGAAGGCCGAATATGTTGCGGAATGGTCTCTATATCCTTCTCGATGACCCCTCTCCCCCAACGGTGTTGCCCTCTATTAGCCGTCTGTTCAACAGATTGGCATCGACATCGCCTGGGTCACGCTCCTCTAAACCGGTCCTCAGAAAATCTCTCTCCGACGTGTTTCTTTTACCTCCAAGAGTTTACGTGTGAGTCTCATGTATCTATGGGAAACAGACTCGTTCATTGGTCTACGTTCTCACCACATCCCATTGTACTCGGAGTCCTGCTCCCTTTGATCTAATACACTCCAATATTTGGGGACCCTACAAAATTGCGAGTATTTTTGGATATCGTTACTTTGTCACATTTGTAGATGACTACTCTCGGGTGACCTGGATGTATCTCCTTCGTGACCGCTCTGAATTGTCTGGTGTATTCCCCGTACATTTTTCGGGCATTGTCCTCGAAACTGTACGCAACCAGTTTTCCACTACACCATTAAAACTCCGTACTACGAACTAATGCTCGTGAGTACAGTAGTCACGAGGCATGCCTTCGCTCTCCTCTGTGTTGAGTTTGGGATCATCTACATCAAACCTCTTGTGTCTATACCCCCCTTACCCCGCAATAAAACGGTGGCATTGCTGAACGCAAGAATCGACACCTTCTTGAGTTGTCACCCGCTCAATCTTATGATTCAAATGAATGTTCCCAAATAGTATTGGAATTTTGCGGTCTCTACCGCCTGCACTTTTCTTATTAACCGCGTGCCTTCCTCCATTCTCAATTTTGCGGTACTCCCTTCAGCATCTTCTTTTTCCCTCCAAACCTCCGGCCTTTCTCCATCACCCCTCGCGTGTTTGGTTGCGTGTGCTTTGTTCATCATCTTGGCCCGTCCACTGACAAACTTGCTCTCCGTGCGGCACAAGCAATATATGTTTGTAGACTATTCTCGGACTCAGAAGGGCTACGTTTGTTTTTCCTGCTCAAGGATCGCAAGATCTCCGTGGTTACTTCTGCTGATGTCACCTTCCTCGAAGATCGGCCATATTACTTGCTCAATTAGCTGACCATCTCCTCTTCCCCCACCTCTTTTGCGGCCTGTTCCATCCCCCGCCCGTTCATTCCCGCAAACCTACTCCTCCGACTCTTAGTCCCACACCAATTCCACCTAAACCACCTACACCACCTGTCATTCGTGTGTACACTCGATGTCTACCACTTCGTCTACTGCCCTACGGGAGCTGCCGTCTGGTCTCTACCATGATGTTTTGTAGCCTCCGCGGATCCGACAATAATCAGGTATCGCCTTCCTCTACGGTCACCCGCTGGCCAACTACATTGTCCCTTTTCACCGCCTCTCTCCGGCACTCCGACAAAGTGTTCTTTGGCTTTATCCTCTATCTCCACCCCTAATTCTGTACAGGAGGCTCTCCAGCATCCCAGGTGGCGAGCGGCTATGGACGAGGAAATGTCTGCTCTTTGGGCAAACCACACTTGGGATTTGGTCCCGCTTCCTCCTGGACAATCTTGTGTGGGTTGTAAGTGGGTGTTTGCTGTCAAACAGGGTCCGGATGGGACGGTTCACCGTTTGAATGCTCGTCTTGTAGCTCGCGGCTTCACTCAACAACAAGGCTTGGACTATGATGAGACTTTTTCTCCAGTCGCTAAACTCAATATTGTTTGTGTGTTGATCTCCCTTGTTGTTCACCGCCACTGGCCCTTGCACCAATTGGATGTCAAAAATGCCTTTCTTAATGGCGATTTACAGGAGACCGTTTATATGCAACAACCTCCCGAGTTTGAGATCACGGGGGAGTCTCTTGTCTGTTGTCTGAAGAAGTCTCTTTATGGTCTCAAACAGTCTCCTCGGACATGGTTTTACAAATTTAGCAAGACCGTTAGTGTTGTTGGGTTCACTCGGAGTTCGGCCGACTTCTCTCTGTTTACTCGTCATCGTCCAACGGGCACAGTAATTCTTTTGGTTTATGTGGATGATATTCTGATTACATGAGATGATCTTTCAGGAATACAGATGATCAAACAGCATCTAGCAACTCAGTGTTTCAAACAAAGGACTTGGGAAGCCTTCGATATTTTCTTGGTCTCGAAGTGGCTCGGAGACCTGATGGGCTTGTGCTATCTCAGAGAAAGTATTGTCTTGACCTAGTTCATGATGCGGGTTATTCTGGATGCAAGCCTGCTGACACTCCCATGGATATCAATCACAAGCTTTGTGCTCATGCCTCAGACTCCGATTTACTCCTTCCGAATCCAGAGTATTAACGTCGCCTTGTGAGAAAGTTGATATATCTCACTGTTACTAGACCTGATATATTATTTGCTGTTGGAATTGTCAGTCGATTCATGCATGAGCCACGTATCTCTCATCTTCAGGATGTCGAACGTATTCTTCGTTACTTGAAGACTGCTCCTGTACAAGAGGACTTGTATACAAGGACCTCCTCTTCGTCTCCAACTTATCTCTGATTGCATATTCTTATGTTGATTATGCTGGCTCTTTGGATGACCGGCAATCGTTCCACAAGTGGATACTGCACTTACTTTGGAGGACATCTTATTAGTTATTGCATGGCGCAGCATGAAACAGCGGTCCGTGGTTGCTCGCTCATCTTCACTGAGGCTGAGTATCGGGCATCTATGGCAGCTGTTGTGTCTGAGCTCACGTGGCTTGAGGGTCTCCTTGATGATCTAGGAGTCAAGCTCTCCTCACCCGCAACTTTATTGTGCGACAGTCAAGCTGCTATACACATTGACAAGAATCCGGTCTTTCATGAACGGACAAAACATATTGAAGTTGACTGTCACTTCATTCGGGAGAAGGTTCAGTTGAAGAAGATAGAGTTAACCTAAAGCATGTTCCTGCTGCTCAGGATCGGAACAAGTTGCGGATATCCTCACCAAGGCCTTACCTCGGCGTAAGACACTCTACTATCAGTCCTTGTCCAAGCTTGGTGTCTACGATTTGTACCCTCCAGCTTGCGGGGGAGTGTTAGAAAATACTAGGAAAAATGGGTCCATGTATTGACTCATGTAGGAGTTAGTGTTTAGTCTCTCTCCTCCTTTGTCCCACATTGTATAGCTAGATTTTCTTACTCTTTTATCTCCTATATATTTGTATTCTCATACTTATTTTTCGGTATTCAAGAAGTATATACAAGGTTTGAAACTTTCTCTACACAATCAAATTTGCATGATGGGTGAAACGTTTCACATTCTAACACTTCTCTGCGTTGCTTATTTGAAGTTGTCCATTTCTACAATCTATTACTTATTTACTGCTTGTTCAAACTTCAGGAATTCAAATTGTCTTACCATCACAATTATCTCATGGTCAATCCTTGTTATTTTTTTCTTGTGAATTCTTCTATTGCTATCTGATTTTAAAACTTTGCGCTTTTGCAGACTATCGAGATACTTTTAAGCAGAAAGGTCTTCTTTAATATGGAGGTTAGCAGTTTGAGTTTCTGATGTTCTTTAATCATCTTAGGAGCACCATTTATGTTTGCATAAAAGGCAACTGGAAGTTTTGCAATACTCTGTAGTCTAACTTTGATGACTGAGCATGTTCTTATATTTAAATATATCTGGAGTCCTAATAGATATTTTCTAGATTGCAGTCCTCACTAAATAATAGCATTTCATTATTTAATGATGTGTCTTTGGCACATTAAATCTATACACTCAACCTAAAAACCAGCTATTGTAGGTGGAAGTTTCGAGGGACTTTACTGCGCAAAGTCATGAGTTTCCCAATTTAAATGTATCAGCTAATACAATGCATTGGTGTAGTTGGTCCAATGTTATATCAAACAATGTAATATTGTCGAAAATAGTAAATGTTAATAATCATTATTTTCTTGTTAATTAGCATAGCCATTAGATAGACATGAAGATGGCATCAGATTTGATAAACATATAGATGTCATCAAAATAGGGCCCCTATGTTCATTTTGAAATGTTTGTAAAATATAACATCAAACTAAACGACTGTCATTTGCTAAATAAATAATTTTATATAGATGTTAGTATATCAATTAACCTCTATAAATATCAATTAATATGATCGTGATACAAGCATATAAATGAAGTTGTTGATTAACTGCTCAAATTTTGGTAGTTTGTTTTATTAATGTTTTTTGACGTAACCTTTATCTTTTAAATTTTCTTATCAAATTTTGTCACAAACACAAATTAAAACGTGGGATTTTTATTCCTTCATTTTTTTTCAGGGTAAAATATTATCCAATCGGTCCTTTGATAGTCTGCTTTACTTGCTATTTCACAGTTGATCATATTTTACAGGGCCATAGCCTTGAGTTCTGCTCAGGACTACTAGATTCACTGTTGATTGAGTTAAAGGGAACGAAGGATTTCACAAAGTTAAATAAAGGCATTTCAATTCTTGGATATGTTGCATCACTAATGGAACCTATAAGCTTGCGTGCACTAGCTCAGCTACTTTTTTTCCTTGGCCATCAATTTCCTAAGGTATGTTTCAACTTTTGTTACTAGGGTCATGTTATTGTTTGAAATCAAACATTTTGATTCCAACATGGAATACATTATGCTTAGTTAAGTTAAGCGAAGCCTATTATTCACCACACACTGTGCATGGGGGTCCTGTACATGACCACTTGGGTCTATAAACAACTTAAATTTATTTATTTATTTTTTATTTAATGCTAGCCATATGTATTGAAATACTATGTTTTGTATGATCACTGATATTTAAATTGAAGGCTCTGATTTGTTTGATTTTCTTAGTTTAGGATCATGACTACCCAAGTTTTCCTTTTTAATAAAATAAGTATGCATATACACACATATATATAGTTGTATTTATTTATTTATTATTTATTTTACACGCACGCATATAGGATTTGATGTAGGTCTAAAAATTTGTTTAGATCTAGATCTTTTTCCCAATAATTTTGAATGTTACAAAATTCAGATTTTCTCAACAAGAACATGATGAACACCTTTGCCTCGAAATAACATCGTTAACAACAACATGATCTTTAGTAAAATAAAAAAATTGCAAGAAATGATTCTGATTCACAATGTAAGATTCAGATCTAGTAAATCATTGCCCCAACAAGAAGAGAACTGAAAGATTCAAATCGCCTTTTGAAATCCGTAAAAATAAAGAGGATAATCTCACGTAGGAATTGCAAGTGATTATTTTAAATATTTTGTAGGTGACACAAAACTTTCATTCCACCAAAATTACTAGCAAGAAGAAGATGAAAAGAAGTTCACACCAAGAAAGGGAGATAGAAACAAGTTACCCAATGAATCTCACAAAAGGGTTGCGGAGCATCACACTATCACGTACCCCATCAGAGTCACGCCGGAGAGGGCACCCACTCCACCAAAGGGAGAGAGGACCGAATTCTACCTCTAGGAGAGAGGCAAGAGGCGGCATGTCCAGGAGGAGACTGAATTTGAAATTCTCAAATAACTTTCATTAGGTTTTCATCTGTAAAATGAGTTATAAATAGTGTTACAACATTCTCTCACAACCGTTCTTCATAAAGATAAAATTTTGGTCATCTAATATCTTTGGCCAAATAAAAAGTGTAGGAATTAAACTAAAATAAAATAAAAACTCAAACCAACGTGAACCAAGAGTACTTATGGCTTGTCCAAGTTGGTTCAACCCAAATAAATATTGTCTTAACATAATAAGCAAGAATAAAATTTTGAACTATTTAACCATTAGTTAAATTGAAACTAATTAGTCTTCCGTGTCTGAGGGTGTAGATTGTAACGGCTTGAGCCTTCAAACGAATTTGGTTCATCAAGTGGCACAGGGACGGCTCCATCAGGATTAATTACTGCTACCTCCCTTAGGAGTGCATAATTATAGAGGCCTCCCCTCAATATTTTGAAATTGTGAAAACCTCCCTTATAAGTTTTCCCCTTTTACAGAACTCCTTTTTTGTTAGGATTTGGATTGGTAATTGATAAAATCAACTGAAATATTTGTATATATTCCAAGTTTATCCCTATGTAATTGATAGTTTGCTTTGTTTACAGAACCCTTTTTTGCAGGGACATAGGAAGGGTGGTCAGCTCGAACACTTACATCAGCATCCCCAGCCGTGACTTTAACAGCAACCTTAGCAGCATTGTGGTCGTGTGTTGTACTTTGATTATCATCGTCGGGAGGGTCACGACATTGCAAATTGTCACGCGTTCCAAGACCTTGTGGAGTGGATGACCCATAATAGTTGAAGTGCAGATCTGTAAAGAGGTAGGAGGTGGACCTGCGAGGGGAGGTAGTGGGCAGTGTACTCGTACATTCCCTCGCTGGACCTCTTTGTGATGAGTGGGTGGACATATGGGCGCAAGGCGACATTTGTGCGATCCATGGCGTGGTCATTTAGAGCCTCGTGAATGGTGAGCTTGTATGTGATATACAAGCCTGAAGTTGCCTTGTCCTCGCAAATCGTCAGTGTTGTCTTGTTTTCTGTAGAGGAAGTGTCATACCATGGAACTCATTCCATGACTCACGGGGTTAGGGAGATGGGAGGGCGCTCAGGAAATAAGAGAGAGAAGGGGATCGCAAATTGGAGAATAGACGACACTCAGAAAATGAGAGAGAGAAGGGGATCGCAAATTGGAGAACGGACGAGGGCATGCAATTGATGAGATAACAAGCAGCAGAGACAACAAAATTTCAATAAGTAGTGTGGGCCTACATCTGCAATAAGAGAGACCGAGCCACTTTGAGAAGATAGCTGTTCTTTCGCTCAGCAACGCCATTCTGTTGTGGCGTATACGCATATAAGGTTTGGTGTATGATGCCCAACAAGGTGCAAAATTCCTGGAAAGCATGCTCATTGTATTTGCGTGCATTATCAGCATGAAATTTTGAAAGCACGAGTAAATTGTGTTTGGGTTTCAGGTTTTTGTAGTAAAGGCGCAGAAAAAGGGCATAAGCTCAGAGCGATCACGCATCATATATGACCAATTTATGCGTGAGTAATCATTAATAAACGTAACAATGTAGCGATTACCAGATAGACTAGCAGTTTTATAGGGGCCTCAGATATCAGAATGTACTAAATCACAAGGAGCTGCACTTCGAGCACAATGAGGAAGGAATACAGAGCGATGTTGTTTCTCATAGATACATTATTTACAATTAAAATTAGAAAAAGATACATCCGGGAGAGCCTTCTGGAGAATGGGAAGTGGAGCATGACCGAGACCTCGGTGCCAATCACCAGAGCTGGAGGAAGAGAGAGTGGAGGAAGGAAGATCCAGAGTGTAGAGTCCATTGCAAAGCCGCCCCGTACTGATGATATTTTGTGTTTGTCGGTCTTGCACAACAAAAGAAAAGGAAGATAAGGTTATTAGGCAATCATGATCACGAGTAAAGAGGATGACAGAGAGAAAATTGAATTGAGAACTAGTGACATGTAGAATGGAGCTGAGATGGTAGGGATGAGGTGAGCAACACATCGCCAGAGCCGACATCAGGAGTGGTGTCACTGTTTGCCACTATAATGAACTGTGGACACAGAGAGTGCAGGTACCGAGAGGACTGTTGTGGAAATACGTGATTAGTGGCTCCGGAGTCCACAATCCTGGAGAAGGTAGGTGAAAAGGTAGAGAAACCGGCATGGGAGGAGGCATCGAGGCCAAAGTTGCGAGCAATTTGCTCCCGCAGGTGTCGGAGTTTGTTCTTGCAGAATGTCAATTTCATAGCGGAAATAGGAGTGGTCAGTGCATCGACGGCCGCCAAATAATTGGAGGGAGGGCAAGCTGCCATCGAGGACATACTACTGGGTGGGAGAGAAGGATCCGCAAGTGTTCTCATGTTTGGCTAGCAATAGGATCCAACTATAGGGGATCAAGGAAAGCAGAAGCTTGACAGTAGGGAGCTCGACACAGGAGGAGCTCATCAGGAGACAAGATCAACAAGGGATCAATAGCAGCGAGCTCGGCAAACATAAGACTCTGCGCGGTCGGCAGGAGAGGAGCTCGACAAGAAGTGTTCAGCACTGGAGCTCAGCAAGAAGCACTCGACACATGAGCTTGGCATTGGAGCTCGACAGAAACGCTTTACATAAGCTCTCACCAGAAATGCTCGGCAGAAGCGCTTGGCAAGATCGGCAGATTGAGCTCGGTATATGGAGCTCAACAAGATCGGCAGATTGAGCTCGACAAATGGAGATCTGGAATGAACACGGAACACTGTGGCAGGAGTTTGGCAAATCGTAGCAAAAATGAACCCAACACGGTATGCGACACAAAAGAGCTCGGAAGAAGCGGAGCTGGCGAGCTGCAACTGTCTTAGAGAGCACGCACAAGGGAGTGCGCAGTCGACGAAGACTGCCAACAACGGTCTGTTCTTAGGGCTACCAACAACAAAGCACACGACCGCGAGCAGAAGGCAGGGAAATGGATAACGTGCAGAAAAAGCTGGCAAAAAAACCCGCGGATCAGACCGCGCGAGGAGATGCAAGAGCAAGGCTTAATCACGAAAACAAAAGACGGTCTGTAGGAACGCGTGGCTTTGATATCATGTTGAAATATAGAATGAAATGAGCATATATTTTATTATTCTCATAATAATTTCATACATTTACATTGTACAATGGGTCTTCTTTTATAAAAAAGGGAGAAAGAGATATAAATACAAACTCAAGATGTGGGACTAAAGGAGGAGCTGGAGATGAGAGGCCTTATGGGCCTAAATACATGGGCTTTTTTATTTATTTCTTGTAACACTGCTCAATTTGATCATTAAAACTATTCACAGTAATATGGATTCCAAATTTGAAAGTTATTTGAGTGATCTTAGCATCGTTCCTCAAACCACTTGTGTCCATTCTCCCTCACAAAATAGTGTTGCTAAGCGTAAAAAAACATCTTCTTGAAGTGACAAGATGTTTATTATTTACCATGTCTCTTCTGAATACTATTGGGTGTCCTTTTTACTGATTCTTCTCATTAATCGTATGTCTTCCCGCCATCTGGGCAATCACACTCCTTTACTGATATCTTAGGTATCCCTTATACCACTCTTTCACCTCGCTTGTTTGGATGTTTATGATTTGTTCACATTCATAACAAAACTTGACTCCCTTGTCCTTCAATGTGTGTTCATTGGTTTCTCTACTACACAAAAAGGGTACAAATGTTATCATCCTCTTAGCAAGAAAATATGTCTCTATGGATGACCCTTTTCATGAAACTACATCATATTATGAGTCCTCACTTCAGTGGGAGTCTTCACACTTGGAAGGGAGTATTCTTCCTCTTCTTTTACATGTTCCTCCTCTATACAACACCACTCAAGGAGAGAGTGTTGATATTCCAAAAGATCTTCCCAAAGAAAAAGAGTTGTAAGTGTACACTAGGAGAAGCAAAGGATCAAGCACACTGTCTCATTCCATAATACCAGAGCCACTATCAGATTCATCTTCAGCATCCCTTGAGTTACACATTGCTTTTCGAAAAGGAATTTGATCATCCACTTAATATCATTTATCTAACTATGTTTCAAATTCCTCTTTAACCTCTTATCATAAAGCCTTCGTTCCTTCTCTATCCTCTGTGTTTGTTCCCGATACATGACAGGAGGCATTTGGTCACCCAAAATGGGCAAAGGCAATGGAGGAAATGCATGCTTTAGAAAAGAATCATAGATGGGACCTGGTCGATCCCCCTCCTGGAAAGAAGATAGTTGGATGTCGATGGATTTTTACATTAAATCAGAACTCTGAAGGTATTTTGGAGAGGCTCAAGACATGGTTGGTGGCAAGATGCTACTCTCAAACTCATGGTATTGACTACTAAGAGACATTTGCTCTGGTAGCAAAAAAGAATTCAATCCGGGTCTTGTTCATGTGTCGCCTATAAAGGATTGGATCTTCAACCTTATCAACTCAAAAGGGACGGTTTGTTAATTGAAGAAAGCTTTTTATGAGTTAAAATAATCTTCGAGAGCCTGGTTCGGGAGACTTCACAAAGTCATGACCTATTTAGGTTATACCCAAAGTTATGCCGATCACACTCTATTTATCACACGGAAAGAGATGAAGGTGACTCTCCCGATTGTGTATGTTGATGATATGATTATTACAGGTGATGGATGAGATTAGTGCTCTAAAACTAAAACTTGCTAGTGAATTTGAAATAAAATATTTGGGTAAGTTGAGATATTTTCTAGGGATTGAGGTAGCAAAATCAAAATATGAGATTCATATTTAACAGCAGAAGTATATCCTTGATTTATTCGAACACACAGAACTGAGTGGCCGCAAGCATGCTGATACCTCTATTGAAGTCATCCACAAACTTGGATGTGATGATGGAAAGTCAGTGAAAGATATTCGAGTTATCAGAAGCTGGTAGGAAAGTTGATCTAACTATCTCGTACTCATCCCGATATGTCATATACGAAGTGGTAAGTCAATACATGCATTCTCATAAGGTCTGGCATCTTGATGTCATGCACAGGTTTCTGAGGTATTTGAAGACCTCACCTGGTAGGTGCATTCATTTCGCACCCAGTGATAACTTAAAATTAAAGATATATATTGATGCAGACTAGGCGGAATCAATTGGTGATAAGAGATCTACTATAAGATATTATCCTTTTGGGGGGCTAATCTGGTTACTTGGAGAAACAAGAAACAACATGTAGTGGCTCGCTCTAGTGTTGAAGCTGGGTTTAGAGTTATGGCTCATGGTATATGTGAGGGGATGTGACTTCGTTCTCTCTTGAATGATCTTGGTTTACTGGAAACTAGCCCTTTCACCCTGCCTTATAATAACAAGGTTGCAATCAACATTGCTCATAACCCTGTCCAGCATGACCGCACCAAACACCTTGAAGTTGACCGACACTTCATTAAAGAAAATATTATGAAAGAGATTGTATGCACCCCTTTCGTACACTCAGGGGGACAACTTGCAGATTTCTTCACCAAGGCATTGTGTGAAAAAATATTTGTGACTATTATTAGTACGTTGGGTATGAAGAACATTGCATGCCCAATTTGAGGGGAAATGTAAGAAATAATTAGTTATTTTTTATCTAATGCTCTAAGATATTTGTTTGTAATACCTCTATTATAAGTAGAGGGTCTCTATTATTCAGAAATAATATACTGACGTGAAGTTCAACAAAAACATTATGGAAAAGGAAACAATTCGTAACTAGCTGTCCTTATGATACGAACTCGAGAGGAATCTGGCAAGGGGGAGGGCCGACGGAGGTGGGGAAGACGAAGGAAGAGGGAACTATACGAAATCTTTAGGGAGCATCCCTAATTTCCATTCATCCAAGAATAGTAAAAAAGGAGTACAATTCCACCCCCTTATAAGCGTGGTGTGCGAATAGCAAATGCAAAATAAATTATGTGTACTCAACATAATATAAAATAACAAAGTGCGAAATAAATAAATAGTTATGTCGGCATCGCGTATTCGGTCTCTCCTCCATACGGTCTCGTCATAGTCTCCCTTCGCGTGCGGACTCGCCACAGTGTCTCTTTGGCGCGTGCAGACTCGCCACAGTGTCTCTTCGGCGCGTGCGTGCCCCATCGGCATGCGCAACCATAACAATGTCGTCGTCTGGAAAATATATCTTGTCCCCAAGGTAGTGGTCGGAGGGGTGGCAATAATAGTGATCCTGGGGTAGCCACGTAGCGTCAGACTCCCAACGGTAAGATCCAGCAACAGGGAGCTCCTGCGAGACAGAGCCCCCCTAAAGGTGGTTGTGGTGATCAAGTAGCTTGACTGGGTAGTACGAAACCAATTGCCGTTTTACTTCCGGAGCATAGTCTATTGGGATGGTGCCAACCCTGCCGAAGGCTAGATGACGTCGGCGAGCGCAACAGATAGCTCTCAGTGGTCCGTCAGAAAAGGAAGAGGCACAACGGATGGGCCGGAGGGTCCCCACAGTCACGCGGAGAGGCTGACGTCCATGGTCCGCTGGATCGTACAGAGGGAGATCGGAGAGCCTCAAAATGCGAAGTCACCGTCGAGGTGACATGGCTGGCCCTCGTGTAGGAACAGCATCGGCATAGTCTTCCAATTGACGTATACCTCGCCGAGTGTGCAGAGCCAAGCTACTCCTAGAATGACGTCGACATCGCCTAAGCCGAATGTGTAGAAGTCCGCGGTCATGAAGCAGGACCCCACAGAGAGAGACGACATTGCAACGGCCCTGAGTCGGTGTAACAACCCGGTTTTGATTTTTTTTATAAGTAATAATAATATTATTATTATTAGTAAACCTAACCTAACCGGCCAGCCCCCCCCCCTTTTTATTTTCTCCCGATCCGCTCCAGGCGCATCCCGCTCTCCCGACTCCAGCGCCAACCTGCCGATGCTCCCACTCTTCCCGATCCCGACTCCAGCGCAAGCCTCGCTCCCTGCTCTGGCTGACGCCCTCTTCGGCTCCTCCCTCCATGGCCGACGCCGCCTGCTCCTCTGTCGCAGGCCGCTACCTACTCCTCCTCTTTTGGTCGATGTCTCTTCCTCCTGCCTTGGCCGACTGCTTCACCTCCTTCTCTGCAAGGGCCGACAGCCTGATGCTGTCTCTTCTCCCCTCACTCATGAGGGAGGTAAATTTCTTAGCCCTCTCTCGATTTAGTTATGTATCGTATAATTGCTTGTGCTAGCGTTTTTGGATTCCTGCCATGGCTATTTATCAAATATATTTTTATGTAATAATTGCAATCAGACATTTTCTCTGGTATCATGGACAACTGCTAGGCTATTTATATATTATATGTACTATAATTTAGTATTATTTGCATGTTCATTCATCTGAGCCTGTCATGACATAAAAATTTGTGTCCGAAACTTGTGTTCGGAATTTGATTAAAAATACTTATGCATTCAAATTTTCCATTATCATGTTTTAAAAGCTTCCACATATAAAAATCAATGTTTTAAATATCGGATGTCGGCGACATATCGGATTGAGTTTTTAAATGTCGTATTTCGGAAGTCGGAGACATGTCGGGGATATTTTAAAATATCGGATTTCCGTATCTTATAAATAAAATTTTTATTTTTATGTATACTAACTATAATTATATGTTATAAAAATAGAAAAATAATATAACAAATAAATAAAAATGAGTCATTTATATTACAAAATAAAATCGAATAATAATTAAGATAAAATATTATTAACAAATATAAAATGATACATTGTAAAATATATTTAATAGTATGCAATAAAATTATCTTGATAATAATAAGTTTATTGGAAATAAAGAAGATTTAAAAGTTAAAAATCTTTGATTAATTATAAGTCTTTCCAAACTTATAAATTTATTTTAAAAACATGCAAACAATCAAATAATAAAGGTATTAAATATTTTCATATTTTTTATAATATAAAATTAAAAATTGTGAAAAAATTATATAAAATTGGTAGTAAGAATAAAACGTTAAAAAAATAAAAACAATAAGTCTAATCGATTTAAACATACATAATATAATATTCATAGGCGATTTAAATATATGTTGCTAGTATGCTAATATAACATAAAATAAAATAGTGGACGATATATTTAAAAATCGTGTCGGCCAATATATCGGAAAAAATCGGACATGTCGGCCTATATTTTACAAAAGGACATAATCTATTTTTTTAGAAAAACATATCGTTTTGCCCTAAAAAATGACACGTCGGGAGACATGTCGGACATGTCGAAGGATATTTAAAACAATGATAAAAATCAATCTGTTTTTACTTAGCAGTAACTATTTTAAAACTATTTTCAGTATTCTCTGCATCCGCCTTAGCAGGCATGGTTTCATTTTCGTCCATGCCTGTGGCATCACGGCCCGCCCGAAGCGCACTCTGACTTTTGTCGAGACAGGTCGTGACAGTCGGTCTACGACGCCCTATGAAGCACGGGTACCGGTACGCGGTACAGGTACCGGGACCGGTACGCGGTACGACAAAATTATAAAATATCATAGTACGGGTACGTTTGGGTACGTGAAAAAAATACATATAATAAGTTAATTCGTAGCAAGAATATATTCAATGAAATGTTATCAGCTATCGTCATACATGCACAAGATTGCCCACATAAATAAAGAAATTCGACTAATCTAAGGAATGATGAAAGTGAGAATTGTAATAAAAATATCCTCTAGAAACACACAGTAAAAGAAATCCTTCCAAAAGAAGATATAAGGCATACATAGTTCAACAAATACAAAAGAAATCCTATAAAAATATAGGGCATCTGGGCATACATAATTCAACAAAACAAATAAAATACTATAATGACTAAAGTTCTTGAATTTCAATGTCATCATTTTCTTCATCGTTAAATAATATTGTTTTCATCTCTGGCTCATCTAGCGATAGGTTAGCAACTTCAAGAATACCACCACCCTCCATAGAATCAAATGCATCTCCACTAATGTCACATAGTTTGGTGTCTCCTTTAGTATAAAGTGGCGTCCCCTTGAAAGAAGACGAATATTAGAATGCATAAAGACTAAATCTTCACATTGTTGTTGTGTCATCTTATTTCTCCTCATGGAATGAATGAAAGAGTAAGTGTTCCAATTCTTTTCACAACATGAAGATGAACACGGTTGACTAAGAAGTTTTAGGGCTAATGATTGTAGTATAGGTGTTGAAGCCCCACGAGCTAACCTCTAAACTATTGGCTCCATTGAACCTCTATCAATTATTGAGGTATGCATCCCCAAAATGTTCTAGACATCCAGAAAATTTAGCATACTCAGTATTGACTAGCCTCATTTCATCTCTATTCGGAAAATACTTCTTAGAGCACTTTATTCGCATAACATAAATTTCTTCATCCATGTGAGGAGGAATATGATTTGCTACAAGTCTTTTCTCACTATAGTACCTATATAATAGGAAAAAAGTAATATATTATTGATAGACAATGTAATTTAAGAAAAAAAAATATCTTAAAAACAAAAAAAATAGTACCTTGGATTCAATGCATGTGCAAGACAATGAAGGGGTGTTGTGCTTTTTGTCCACCTCTCAACTAAAATATGATGTATCATATCATAGAAAACAGACTCCTCATTTTCCAACTTGCCTCCATGCCTATAGATAACTGCCTTCACCTTTGCAATCATTGTATCCCACATTTCATAAATCAAATGAAGGCATGGTTTGTTGGTGTCACAATATCTCAACATCTCATAAATGGACAATGTGAACGAGAGTATGTAATCTATTTTGTCCCACCAAATATCACGTAACCATTTTTCCTTCACGGTTGCTGCTTTCCCCATATCATCTTCTCTATAGGAAGACCACCTCTCACTTATGACCATTGTTTGAAGGGCACGAGAAATAAGTTTGTCTTTTCATCATGACAACTGAGGAAGCAAAACGTGTGTCAGCAATTGAAAGTAACTTTAATGGTACAAATTTATTGAAAATAGCTAGTCTCATTGAATGATTCATGATAAAAATTTTAACAAACATGACATCATCAATCATAAGTTTAATCCAAATGCATTCATCATAAGCAAAACTAGCTTTTCTTGTTCTTTTGGAGCACAAATATTCTTGAGTGCAAGATTTAGTGTATGCACAACACATGGAGTACAAAATATTTTTGGAAAAATGTCCTCTATAATAGATCCAGCAGCAACACAAGTAGCAACATTGTCAGTGATAAATTAAACAACTTTTTCATGCCCAACTTCATGAATAACTTCTCCAAGCAATTTAGTAATAAAAGTTTTATCTTTATATTCACCCTCACAATTAATAGCTCTTATGAAAAGTGTCCCACCATCTGATGCTCCCATCAAATTTATAAGAGGTCTTCTTTTTTGCATCACTCCATCCATTAGCACAAATACTAAGACCCTTCTCATTCTATGATTTTTTTAATAGGCTCTAGCAATCTTTCAATATTTGCCCTTATACCTTCATTCTTTATTAGGAATTGTTGGAAAAGCCTATGTAAAGAGGTCCATGATGGAGCCCATTTATTTATTTTTCTTTTCTCCTCTTTAGTCCCACATTATGTATAGGGATCTATTCTCTCTTTCTCCCTCCTATAAATGTGTATTCATATCTTGTATTTGATTATTAAGAAAGTATATACAAGTTTTGGTTTTTCTCCACATGGTATCAGAGCCAAACAGGTCCTCCGTGCGGTTAAGCTTTATCTAACCGCCGGCCTGCTCTCGGTTTGCTACCCGCGCGGTTAAGCTTTCTCTAACCGCTCCTACTTCTGCTCTCTCTCGTGGCTTCCACCTCCCTTTCTTCCTCTTCCTCTTGGCCCTCTTATAGCTCTCTTTCTCTGACAGGTGGGCTCATTTCCCACTTCCCCATCTAACCGCGCGGTTTCTCCTTGTCTACCCTCTCTATTTTTTTTTACTCGCTGCGGTCTCTTTGCGCAATCTCTCTTACTCTTCTCGCCTTGACCGCCGTGATCTCCTTGTCTACTCTCCTTGTCGTCGCGTACTCACCTTCTCGACTCGTGCTTGCCTTCTCTCCACGTGCTTGTCTACTCGCCTTCTCGCTGCGTGCTTATCTACTTGGCTTCTCGTGCGGTCTACTCACGCAGTCTTCTCTCCCTTCATTCCTCTGTTAGCGCGATCTGCTCACGCGGCCTTGTCTCTGCTGCGGGATCCGCATATTGGTCGTTGCGGTCTCCTTTTTCTTCTCGCTGTGACTTCTCTAGTCGTTGCGGCTTCTCCTCTCTGCTGCGGGCTCCACATCTTGGTCGCGGCCTCTTTCTTGTCGCTGGTGTGTTGTCACCGTGAACGTGCGGTCCTCTCGCGCGGTTTACTCGTTGTTTGTCCGTTGTGCTTTGCTCGCACGGTCTCCTCTCTGATCGCTGATGTTCTGCTTGCACGGTCTGCTCACCGTGGTTTGCTCCTCTGCTCGTTGTTCCGATCGCCCGGTCTGCTCGCGCGGTCTTCTCTCTAATCGCTGCTTGTCTACCCGCGCGATCTGCTTTCTGCGCGAACTCTCTCTTTTCGCTGGTCTTCTCGCCGACGGTCTAGCCTCCTGACCGCCTTGCCATGGGGTCTTCTCTTAATTCTACCAGACAGGCGGCTTCCCCTCCTGCAGATCGCTCGATCCTTGTTGCTGAACTCCGGGATGAATTGCGGATCACCACTATTTCTTTAGCCGGGAAAAAGAACTTTGTGGAGTGGGTGCACTCTGTTCGCCGAGTTCTTCAGTCCAAAGGCTTTCTACATCATTTGACCCAAGTTGTTCCCTATGCTCCTACTGAAGGCTGGTTGCGCAACGATGGTCGTGTTCAGACTTGGCTCCTCAACTCCCTTGATGGCGAACCTTATCGTGTGGCCATGTATTACAAGATGGCCAAGGGGATGTGGGATGAGCTCCATTTTCTCTATTCTGGCAGAGATAGTCTCCGACACCAGTATGATATCAAAACAGATCTTCAGACTCTTGACGTTGGAGGGGAGGCTGACCTCACCTCCTTTGTTGCTTGGGCTAAGACTCTGGTTGAAGCCTGGATTCAACATCAGCCCTTACGATGGATCTTGTTGCCCAACGTGCCCAAAAAGAAGCCGTCGGTATTGCCATGATGATGGCTCGTGTCCCGCCTCATCTTCAGAGCATTCGTGCTCAGATCATCTCCTCTGCTACTACTCCGTCACTATCTGATTTGTGTTCCATGCTGCTCAAGGTCTCACCACCTCCTGACAGTTCTAGACCTCCCTCGCCGGCCCTCCTTCAACAGACTTTTGCACCCTTACTGTCTCTCCCTCCTCCTGCTCGTGGAGGACGTTCAGGTTCTCGAGGCAGAGGTCGGGGTGGCCGGCCACGACCTAAGTGTTCCTTCTGCTGTAAGGATGGCCACCTTGAGGCCACTTGCTACCGCAAGGATGGGCTTCCTCCTCGTTTGCTTCCCTCTGTTGTTGTCAATGACTCATCTGTCACTCGTACTAACCTTGAAGAAGTCCGGCTTCAGCTCCAACAACTTCATGGTCTGCTCAGCCGCCCACCTGCCTTGGTTGCCTCCGCTGCCTCCATCTCAAATAAAGGTATCGCTTGTCTCTCCACTAGTCCGTGTTGGATAGTGGATTCAAGTGTCACTAATCACATAACCTCACTGCGGCCACATCAATGCTTGGATTCTCCTCATCTTAAGTGTATCACAGTGGCCAATGGGGACACTGTTCTGGTCTCCAGCTCTGCCGATATCCCTCTCACTTCTTCTATATCCCTATGCTTGGCTCTTCATGTTCCGGGCTCCGTAACATTATCTTCTTTTTTTCTGATGTAGGATCGACGGACGCGAAATATCATTGGTAAGGGACGACTGCAGAACGGGCTCTACCTTCTTGACGACTCTCCTACTATCCTCTCCTCCGTCGATTGGCATCTGCGTCTTGGGCATGCCCCTCTACCAATCCTCCAGAAGACTTTACCTGATGTATCTCTTCCTCCTTTTCAGTGCGATCTTGTATTTTCGGCAAAGAGCCCCGTTCATCTTTTCCATCTCATTGTAATCGGATCTCTGCTCCTTTTGTTTTAGTACACTCCAATGTTTGGGGTCCGTACAAAATCACTATCATTTCTGGGTATCGCTATTTTTTAACTTTTATTGATGATTATTCTTGCATGACGTGGTTATATTTACTTCGTGATCGCTCTGAGCTTCCCCGTGTCTTTCGGGCATTCATCCTTGAGACCCGCACGCAATTCTCCGTGAACATCAAAACTCTTCGCACTGATAATGCTCTCGAATACACTAGCCACGAATTTGCGAATCTCTGCTCTGAATTTGGGATCATTCGCCAAACATCGTGTGCCTATACCCCCCAACCAAACGGAGCCGCGGAACGTAAAAATCGACATCTGCTTGATGTTGTTTGCTCTCTTATGCTTCACATGCAGGTCCCCAAAGCTTGAAGGAACTTTGTGCTTTCAATGGCATGTTATCTTATTAACCGTCTCCCCTCCCCCATACTCCACAATGCTACTTCGTTCAGCCTCACGTTCCCCTCTACTCCGGCATTCTCTCTCACATCCCACATCTTTTGTTGTATTTGTTACGTTCACATTCTTGGTCTGTCCACTGACAAGTTGGATCCCCGGGCGGCCAAACACATCTTCGTTGGCTATCCACGAACTCAGAAAGGCTACGTGGGATACTCTCCTGCTACCCGCAAGGTAACCGTTTTTGTTGATGTTACCTTTCGGGAGGATCTTCCTTTCTTCTCCGCTCCAGATCCAACTCCTCTACCACCACCTGTCCTACGACCTGTCATTCCCGTTACCACTCCACCACCACCAATTCCTGATCGGGCTTCCGCTCTTCCCAAGCCGCCTCTTATCCATGTCTACACTCGTCGCCATCCTCGTTCTTTTTCCCCAATACAGTCGGCTTCAACTTTTGACGCTCCGCGTCCTACTGATACGGCACCAAAATCAACCACTCATCTCATGACGAACTATGTATCCTTACATCGCCTACCCCACAGCTTCAAACATTTGCCACTTCATTATCCTCGATTTCTGTACCTAACTCTGTGCAGGAGGCTCTCCAACATCCTGGCTGGCGGGCAGCCATGGAAGAAGAAATGACAGCTCTCTGAGCTAAGCAGACATGGAACCTGGTACCTCTACCTCCCGGCCAGACACCTGTTGGGTGTAAATGGGTTTTTGTCATCAAACATGCTCCTGATAGGACAATTGACCGTCTGAAAGCCCTACTGGTGGCTCGTGGCTTCACCCAACAGTAAGGTCTCGATTATGAGGAAACATTCTCTCCAGTAGTCAAGCTCAACACCGTTCGTGTCCTCCTCTCCGTGGTTGTGCATCGTCACTGGCCCTTACATCAACTGGATATCAAGAATGCATTTTTGAATTGCGACCTTCAGGAAACAGTCTACATGCAACAACCTCCCGGGTTTGAGACCACGGGAGAGTCCCGAGTTTGTCATCTTAAGAAGTCCATCTATGGTCTCAAACAATCCCCTCGGGCATGGTTTGACAGGTTCAGTAAGGCAGTTCGGGAAGTTGGCTTTACTCGGAGCTCAGCTGACTTCTCTTTGTTCAATCGACATCGGGAAACAGGTACGGTTCTTCTGTTAGTATATGTTGATGACATCTTAATCACTAGAGACGATTCAAAGGAAATCCAAGCGGTCAAAAAGCATCTTAGCTCTGTCTTTCAAACAAAAGATCTGGGGCACCTTCAATACTTCCTTGGTCTTGAGGTCGTGAGACGTCCTGATGGACTTGTCCTCTCCCAACGGAAGTACTTCCTCGATCTCCTTCAAGATGTTGGCTACTCTGGATGCAAGCCGACTACCACTCCAATGGATGCAAATCACAAGTTGTGTGCACATGCTTATGATACATATCTTCCTCTTCAAAATCCTGAATACTATTGGCGACTTGTTGGAAAATTGATCTACCTAACGTTCACAAGACCGGATATATTCTTTGTTGTTGGGGTTGTCAGCCGGTTTATGCATGCTCCTCCAATATCTCACCTTCAAGTCGTCGAACGCATCCTAAGATACCTTAAAACAGCTTCGGGTCTAAGGCTGGTATACAAAACCTCATCCTCTACTCCAACGTTGGTTGTGTATTCAGATTCAGATGGACTTGTCCTCTCCTAACGGAAGTACTGCCTCGATCTCCTTCAAGATGCTGGCTACTCTGGATGCAAGCCAACTACCACTCCAATGGATGCAAATCACAAGCTGTGTGCACATGCTTCTGATACATATCTTCCTCTTCAAAATCCTGAATACTATCGGCGACTTGTTGGAAAATTGATCTACCTAACGGTCACAAGATCAGATATATTCTTTGTTGTTGGGGTTGTCAGCCGGTTTATGCATGCTCCTCCAATATCTCACCTTCAAGTCGTCAAACGCATCCTAAGATACCTTAAAACAGCTCTGGGTCAAGGGATGGTATACAAAACCTCATCCTCTACTCCAACGTTGGTTGTGTATTCAGATGTAGATTATGTTGGTTCCTTGGATGATCGGCGGTCAACCAGTGGTTTTTGTACCTATTTTGGAGGTCATCTTGTTACCTGGCGGAGTAAGAAACAAGTCGTGGTTGCTCGATCCTCAACTAAAGAAGAATACTGATTGATTCCATCAGTTGTCTCTGAGCTCACATGGCTTGAAATTCTCCTCGCTGATCTAGGGGCGTACTGAGCCGTACCAATACCCATAAAGTACCGGGTATGTGTACGGGACATTTTTTGGAGTACTCGTGCTTCATAGGTGGCGCCCATACGGACCGCAACATCCGGGGACGGAACCGAGGGAAGACGAAGCGGCTGCACCATGTGCTCATAGATAAGGTGGCTTGTGTTGTTGTCCACCATGATGATGATTGAGCGATTCCGCAGTGTGCCCGAGAGCTGCATGGTCTGCTGGCCGGATATTCCACCCATCAAGGCATGGGCTAACTTCAGGCCTCAAAGTTGGCCAGGGTCACCTCATTTTCGACGTCACCAATGATGGCATGGAACTTCTTCACGGTGCACTCATGGTTGGGGGAGTACGGTTGGCGACACCGAAAACAAAGACCCTTGTTGCGAAGTTCATAATAATCACTATTCGAGAGGCGTCAAGGGGCCGGTGGGCGGCCCGGTCAGTTTCCCCAAGGCGGAGCCCGCGGTGGAGGAGTCGTAGCTAGCGATCGGCAAGGCGGTTGGGGCTGGTGGTGGTCGGCCTTAGGAGCAGGTGGCCGGGGGGAGAGTTCGGCTTACACCAGATGCGCCAAGTCCATGGCGTCGGAGAATGTGTGAGGGTGATGCGTGTGGATACAAGAGCGGATATGTGGCAGTAGGCCCTGCTTGAAGAAGCCTAGGTAATGATCAGGAGGCAGCCCGGGGACGTGGGAGACAAGGGCAACAAACTCATCAATATAGTCGTCGAAGTCGGTTGTCTGGCGGACGCCGCAAAAACGCTCGATAGCGGAAGAGACGGAGTAACGGGTGTCGTACCGTCGGATCATCTCCTGCTTGAGCTCGGGCCAGGAGAGGCACGGGTTGGATTGACGGAGCCACTGATCCCAGTGGAGGGCCAAGCTGTCCAGGTCAACCACAACCGTAGACACCTGTCCTACTCTAGTGTGTAGTTGTGGTTGAAATACTGCTCTGTTTGGCGATCAAACCCATCGGGTCGACGCTGTCAAAAGATGGAATGTCGAGGGAGAGGGCGCACCGTCCCGGAATAGGCGGAGGAGTGATCCCGACGGAAATGGGTGGCGGCCCGACGCCGAGGAGAGAGCCGCCGTCCGCGGGTGAGCCAGAGCCGGACGTGGCGAAAATCGCGGTGGCGGATGCTTGGAGGGAGTCAATCTTGGAGTGAAGAGCAAGGAGGGATGTGTGCATGGAGGCGACAAGTTGTTCTTGAGCCTCCACGCGGCGGCTCAAGGCGTCGACGGCGGCATCGGAACGAAGGTCGGTGGCGGAGCGGGTGTTGGGATCCATGCGGCCGGCAGCCTAAGGGAGAGGACGGCAGAGAGTCGTTGGCGCAACAGGAACGGAGCTACGGTTGGGCAGATCGGCACAGGGAGGCTGGTAGCAGCCAAACGGCAAGGAGCGGCGACCAGGAGAATCTGGCTGCAACCAAACAGGCGGAGTGGACTAAGTGTAAATCGACCTGTGTTGAAACAACCCCGGCGGCAAGGAGCGGCAGATCCGGCAGCGGGGGTTCCGATCGGTCGGTGGTTGCAGGAGGAGCCTGAGCGGAATTGACGGAAAGGCCCGACTGTGCAGAGTCGGCCGAATTGGCGGGATGGCGCTGATGGGTCGCAGGTTCTAGCGAAGAAAAGTCTTGGCGAACGAGAGCCGTTGTTTTGCGGAAGCGGAGTCAGATCCTGGCACAATTTCGAGCACCAGCGGCTAGATGGTGGGCAGTGAGGCAGGTCAAAGCAAATTGATATGAACCTGAGAGGAATCCGGCAAGGGATAGGGCCGGCAGAGGTGTGGAAGGCGATGGAGGAGGGAATGAGGCGAAATCCTTAGGGAGCAACCCTAATTTCTATTCATCCAAAAATAATGAAAAAGAAGTACAACTCCAACCCTTATAGGCGCAGGGTGCGAATAACAAGTGCAAAATAAATAATATGTACACAACATAATATAAAATAACAAAGTGTGGAATAAATAAATAGTCATCCCGGCATCGCTTCTTCGGTCTCTCCTTCTCCAGACGGGCTCTTCATTGTCTCCCTCCGCGTGCAGACTCACCACGGTGTCTATTTCGCACGTGCATGCCCCGTTGGAATGTGCAACTGTAACAAGTTACCTTGATAGTTATGAAAAAAAGGAACAGAGTGGGAAACGTAAGTTATTATTGGTTCATTAGAAGATTCATAATTTTAATAACAATTAACTCTAGATGGCTAGTGCTTATCTTAATATTATGTATTCTAAGATATACCACATTATATTTTATCATATCATTTATCTATTGTTTCTCTATGAACGGCAATGTTATGGGTAAAAAACGTTTCTTTCATTCATAATGGTCCCAGCTCATGCGGAAATTAGTAGGGCTACTAGTTGTTCTCAACCTCTAGGAATCTGTTGCTTTGTCATATACTATCTTTGTGTCCCAAAGTAACACTTGCATCATGTATGTTGATAGGAAATTCAACCGCCTTCCCAGTATGGTTGTCAGGATAGTGATCCAGATCATAGGATTTTACGATCCTACGATCCAAATTTTGTAAATCGATCCAAATTTTGTAAAGCGATCCTCAATCCAATCCTACTATCTGATTCGATCCAACCTCGAAACAATCTCATTTAGGATCTCGATTCTGACAACCTTGCTTCCCACACACGCACCTCCTGGGTTGACACTGATCTTTAACATTTAAGGTGTTATCATCTCCCTTCAGATTTTTTGTTTTCTTTGTCAGTTCGGCCGACGGTTAGAGCTCAAACCGATCAAAAATGGTAACACAATTTTGACAAGAGCAATCATTTCTCATCATTTAAAATAAATCATCAAAATCGTAATACGAATCATCTATGAAAACTTCTTATTAAATATCCGCAAATTTCAACTGAAAGCTAAACTAGAATCAAAATGCTGAATTTGATATTAGGGACAGAATAACATTTGAATACACAATTGGAACTACTTTGAAATGGCTCTTAAATACTTCAAATAAAACCCGGAAATTTGTTAAACTGTAATCATTAAAATTTGCATACGCAATTACAAAGCATGAATGATTGACGTGCAGTAAAAATCTCTTTTTACCACTTTGATCTCTATATTTAATGTATCATATCTAGAAAATTCATTAAATAAAGCACATGCTAAAAAAAGAAAGAACTCACATTAACTTTCACTTTCCCATGCCTCATCTAGGATTAGTGTTTCTTCCTTCTCGTTATGCCATCTCAAATGCAGTAGATTTTAGAACAGAATTCATAGATAAATGAGGCTCAATAAATCAATAATTTCATTTTATTTTCTAAATCGCCCTGCAGGAGTTGCATTAACAAGAAAGGAAGGCTACACAAATCTTATGATCATCTCCCCGAAGTTACCGCGAGAAACGCTATTCACTCATTCTATCAATGAATTTTGTTTTGCATCCCCTTCAACTTAATCTTGGCGCCTGATAAATATGTCGTCCTTCCCGGTCACTTTCATGGAAAAAAACTTCCTGAACACCACGAGATCCCAAGCCCCCCCCCCCCCCCCCCCCCCCCCCCCCCCGCTCGCGAAGGCCTATTGTGTAGGCAACTAGGTAGGCGACCCCTTTGGGGTAGAGTTCCACGGGCACAAGACCATAATGGAGAAGTTTTTTTGCCATCTCGTGACACAGAGAAACACACAACCTATACACAAAGTGTTTTACCAAGAACACGAATCACCCTTCATGGATGGAATTCAACATCATCTTTATAAACTCATATTGCAGCGAACTTGGTGATGAAATCCACAAACTCTTCCTCATTAACATCAGGCTTCGGGAAGGTCTCGCACGCTTGAATCTTAACAGAGCAGCAGACGCGAGCCGCCGAAACCCTATTTATAGGCCTCGGAAAGTAAATGAGGAATTAATGGAGGGGATGAACCTTATTTATAGGTGCGGTCATAAAGTCAAGTGTTGTGGTCCTCGCATTTATCATCAGCTCACAAGATACCTTGCTTCAGGTTAGATTTGTCTTAAATTTTCCATATGTAATGCCTAAACCCATTCAAGCTCAAATGAATGGCGTAGAAAGCCAATCTTTTTCTCTCATACATCGTTGATCAACTTGCTCAAACAGAGGAACCACGAAGACACGATCTCATAACTACCCATCGCGAACTTGCCACTGCTACTGATATTGTATATGATAGTTATAGCTTAGATTCACCTCGGGTGTTGTGATCACCATCTCATGTATGTGTGTGTGTGTGTGTGTGCCCTATTGTTGAGTAATTGCATTGACTTGTTTCTTTCTATAATGGTATCAAAGTGAGGTTGTGAACCCTGGGAGAGCTGCTGGGCCATCAGCTGGGCAAGCTCAGATACAGAGAGAGACTGCGTCAAAGAAGATAGGTGAGCGGAAGGTGCACCAGGAGCACTTTGCTGACCAGACTGTTGAGCCCTCTGAAGCTTGCGACACTCAGATTTGACATGACCAAGACACTGACAGTAGTGACAGCAGACGGGTGGGAGACAAGGAGCACCAGACTGAGCTGCCTGTAGTTATGCCCCTCGAGGACGGCATCGGCCTTGTGGAGCCAGGCTACCGAGATGTGATACGATGACATCGAACCAATAGAGGATGGAGGTGACCGGAGAAGAAGACTGGGGATGCGGGATCAGCCGAAGAAGAAGATCGTGACCGGAGATCAGTCGAGGAGGAAAACAGGACTGGCGGCTGTGCAATAAGCCGAAGGAGGAAAACGGGGCTGCGGAATCAGCTAGAGGAGGAAAATAGGCCGGCTGCTAGGACTCCGATGGAAGGTGTGGATGTCGCCTGGAGCATCTGGATCGGGATCACCTAGAGTGTCCTGGTGCGTCTGGATCATCGAGAATGGGATGCCTGGAGTGTCTTGATTTGGATCGCCTAGAGCGCCCTGGTGCGTCTGGATCGTCGAAAAATTGGGTTCGGTGATGCGGAAGCGAGGTTTCCCACACGCGTCTAACCTCGGGTGTTGTGATCACCCTCTCATGTATATATGTGTATACCCTATTGTTGAGTAATTACATTGAATTGTTTCTTTCTATCAAACACTACCTCGCAACAATTTGACAACTTAAGACCTCACAACACTCTCAATCAATACATCCAAATAGAAAAAAATGTGGATACAAAACAAGTACATAGGTGTAAGGATCTGAGGTGTAAGACGCTGGAACAACATCACAATTATCTCAGCTTTTAGCGTTCTTTCCACCCTAGTTCAATCGCGGCCTTGAAATGGGTTTGATCCTATACCATGAAGGCATCGCTTTGGCTGATAGAGTCCTCCATCTTTGCGAAATCTGGTGAATTCGCCAAGGTATGGACGAGGCCATGGAGGTCCGCCTACACCAACTCCTGATGCATATTAGCTCGGCGATGTGATTTTCGGCGGTGAAGATCTTGGAGTGACTATCCTCTGTCACCTCCAAACAAGCGTCAAATCTCTCCCGTCGTTTCATCCTCATCCCTAGCGTGGTGGTTGGTAGCATGAGGTTAGCAGTTAGCTCCCTCGAGGACATGTAACCTGGCATCTACCTTGGCAACAAAGGAAAAATTGTCGACCCGATAATCATTCCATGTCGTCTTATCATAGACAAGGGCCCTCAACTTCGCGAGACGAGATGAGCTTGATGGGCTTGCAAGAGACTGAGGAGAGATCTCGACCGGACATGAGCTCCCAGCGTGAACAGAAGATCATATATCAAAAATGGAAGGTTAGATTTTCATCTCGCAAATATTCAAGCGGGATGTCACCCAGAGCAACTACTCTCCTTGAGGTGGGATCTTGCCCCATCAAAGGCTCTTGGTGTTAAGGCTTTGAGGCTATGAGTTGGCTTTTGAAGAATTGTTGTGACCCTAAAGTAGCAAACACGAAGGTACCAACTAGGAGAATCTCTTTTAAAGGCGGGGTCCTTGCGTGCGAGTCGCCCCTCCTGCGCATCCCCTTCCAGGTGAAAAGAAGCGATGTGTACTCACTGGTGCTGGGGATGCTCCTGGTACTCAAAAGCGGATCTCCATTTTTGTACTTAGGAAATTCCATCCTCGTCAGTCGGGGTTGCAATGAGGGCGGTGTTGCTACGGTGCCTGTGCTTCCGGATAATCTGGAGGCTGCCCCATCCTTGACTCCACATTCCCTCATTCTCCCCTGGCCTCCCTCTGCCTTGCATGATCGGTCCCCTACCCCAGTAGTCCTCTGTTAGAGCTTCTCCTTCCTATCTGTGTGGGGATCGTGCGCCCCCACGCCCTCCAAATTCATTCTCATTGCTTCTTTCTTCTTCCCCCCCCCCCAACCCATATGAGAATGTCGCAGATGCCAACCGCCGCCTCTTCCAGTATCCTGTCAGGCCTTGACTCCTTTCCTCCTCCCGCAAGCCCCCTGCTGCTACCGCTGCTGGTGAATGCCTTCCGGGTCCCTAGTGAAGCCGCTCGTTCCCCCAGACCCTTCTCCTGGCCCCCAGATGCCCTGCTTTTGCTGCCCCTACGCTCGCTGCCCTGGATCGACCGCTCCTTTGGATCCGTTGGACGCGTCGATCCCTCAGTCTGTCGCATTCAACGGAACTCCTTCCGCAATCCTCCGCTCGGCTAGGGGTTCTCCGGTGCCGCTGAGATCGATGATGCCCTCCATTTCCACCCCCTTTCCGTGATCGGCCGCTCTCTCCATGCGGCTCAGCTGTTCCCCCAATGCCTTCGTCGCTTCCAGGACCGCAATGCGCGAGCGCTCTTCCCCTTCATTGATCCTCTGCGCCAGTTTCTGCGTCAACGCATCGACCAGGTCGTGTTTTCCCCGCTACCCTTCCTCCAGTGCCGTCAGCCAAGTCCCATGTGTGTCCATCATCGGAGAGTCGACACCTCTGATACCAAATGATAGCAACTACTACTCTACGGTTCTAAGGAAATACTTGAGTTGTAATTCTTCGATGCCCCCTAGGGTTGCCTCCACAACCCCCCATATACCTAACCGGCTAAACCGGCTGGGCCCCATCCGGAGTTGTTTAGGATGAGGGAGAGACTAAACCGGTTGGTTCGGTCTCCTTGGCCTTTGGTCCGTTCCGATGATAATCCACTCCAAACCGGCCCCAAGTCATATCAGTGTGCGTGTGCGTGCGTGCGCCCGTGTGTATTCTAGACTACTATTCTTTTATAATGACAGAGCTGGTTCTCCTTACCCTTCTGATACTTCAATAAATTTAAAAAATTTAGTTCTTCTATTTTTCTAAATAAATTTCAAGTTGTTTATATATGTGTGTGTGTTAGAGTACTTTTCTTTTAGAATGACAGAGCTGGTTCATCTGATGCTTCAATAAATTTAAAATTTTAAGTTCTAATTTCTCTAAATAAATGTCAAGTTGCGTATATATGTGTGTTAGAGTACTGTTCTTTTAGAATGACAACCGGTTCTCCCTACCCATCTGATGCTTCAATAAATTTAAAATTTTAAGTTCTTCTAATTTGTCTAAATACATTTCAAGTTGTGCATATGTGTGTGTATGTGATTATTGTTCTTTTAGAATGACACAGCCGGTTCTCCCCACCCATCTGATACTTCAATAAATTAAAATTTGGAAGTCTTTTATCTGAATAAATTTCAAGTTGTGTGTGTATTTGATTACTGTTCTTTTAGAATTACGGCCAGTTCTCCGTACCCATTGAATACATCAATAAATTTAAATTTTATGTTCTAGTTTTTCTAAATAAATTTGAAAGTTGCATCTTCTATTATATATACACACATATATATATATACATATATATTTATTTACTAGCATCTTCGAACGGGCTTCGCCCGTTCTCGATGCGTCGCTGCGGGCTTCGCCCGCAACCAAGCGGCATTTTTCAAAGGCGGCGACAATGTTTGAGGGCGGCGACAATGTTTGGGGGCGGCGACAATGTTCGGGGGCGGCGACAATGTTCGGGTGCGGCGGCAATGTTCGAGTGCAGCGACATTCGTTGGGAGTGCTTGTTCTCCCAAAGACATTGTTCGTGGCCGTCGACATTGTGCGTCGTTGCGGGCTTTGCCCGTAACCAAGCGGGCTTCACCCGCTTGACAACCAAGAGGCCTTCGCCCGCCCCCGACGACATTGGTCGTGGGCGGCGATATTATTCGTGGGCGTCGACATTGTTTGTGGGCGTCGACATTGTTCGTGGCCGGCGACAATGTTCGGGGGCGGCGACAATGTTCGGGGGAGGCGACAATGTTCAGGGGTGGCAACATTGTTCAGGGACGGCAAATTGTTCGAGGACGGTGACATTCGTCGGGAGTGCTTGACACGGGGCTCCGCCCTTACAGCCAAGCGCGACAGTACCCGACCGGAAACCAAGCGGGCTTCGCCCGCAAACCAACGACATTGGTCTTGGGCGGGAACATTTTTTGTGGGCCGCAATAAGTGGATCACTTGAAATCCATGTTGCATATATCAAAGTATACAATAATTTATAAGAAGCATAACAACAGTAACATATATCAAAATTTTGATTTAATATTTAAAATTAAAGTAATTGCTAGTATATCTGAGATTTGAGGGAAGAGTAAAACATGCTTAAAAATAGATCGATATTGGAAACATGAAAATGAAATAAGATGAGAAACCTGGTGCATTGTAAGCTTCATAATATGTAGTTATGCTATATTTGCTTCATCCTTGAATATAAGTTCTATTATCTTCACTCTTAATAAACATCAATAATAATATTTTTTCTTATTACTAATTACACAAACCTCCCTGTGAGTTTGCATAACTACAGGTTGCACCCATCTATGTTTTGAAATTACAAAAAACCTCCCATCTAAGCTTACATTTAATAACATGCATGCACAAATATACCTCCATGGAGTCTCCACTCAAGAGGTATAGTTATGCATGCATGTTATGAAATGTTTGCTCAGAGGCGAATTTTTTGGAATTATAAAAGATAGAGGGGAGCAAACTGTAATTTTGCAAACTTATAGTGGAGGCCCCAATAAACAACCTTTTTTTGCTGAAAACAGCTAATTAGCTTACCATCCCAATATGGCCAATAATAGTAGTGCTGTCAGAAAATAGCCAGAATAATAGAAAATACATAATAACAATTGCAGATGATATCATGCTATATTATAAGCATGCATGTCATGAACTGCTTTCTATAAAAAAAATTTAAAGTTTTATCTTCTTTGCTGGTTCAAGTGTGTTGGAATGTACACTCTTTATATTCTTGTATTTTATGTGAAGAAATATATGATAAAAATGAGAAAGTTTAACTAAATACTGAAGACTGCACATCTGGTGTTTAAAGCTTTTGAAGTCTTGATATGGTTTTGGTTTTTACTACTGTTTTCTTAGGACATAAATTTTTGCTGGATGGTGGAGAAAGTTTCATACAGATTTGGTTCATTTCGATATATGTATAATCCAAGATGCCTCTATCTGCACATTTCATGAAGTACAGAAAAAAGCCTTGTAAAAACAGGAATCAAAAGAGGTGATCGAAATAAGAATGGATCACTACAACTAAAAATATCTTTTGGAGCATAAATTGGCCACCTCCTCACAACAGAAATTGCTTCTGTTCATGTATTATTCACCTTCTATTTCGAAGAAACTCAAGTAGAGTGGTGGAAGGATCTACCTGAGCTGCAGCCACCAAGCTCCAGCTCTGCATTCTCCTACCAGAGGCCTGTGGAGGTGGTTGGAAGTGGCCAAATCTTTTTTGGAGTCGGCCAAATTAAAAGGATATATGTATAAAATTGATTATGTCCATTCAAACAGAGAAGCGCTGAAAAAATTTATATGGAAGCACTGAAAAACAGAGAAGAACCGAATAAAACATATGATTCCACTTATTCAAACAGTGTGATAAACAGAGAAATATGATAAAACAAAATCGATTAAAAAAACAGAGTTGCGCTTTAAGAATAGCAAGATCTTACGATTTCAGGAAGCGGGTCTGCAGCGAATTAGATGGCGGATATAGATCTTAAAGCAGCACAACAACACAACAGAGAAGAACTGTGTGATTTCACCCATTCAAACTGTGTGAGCACCTGAAAAAATAAAATAAAAAACATAGAATATGAGCTTACCGAAGGTGTCGATGTAGGCGAAGCGGATGCGATGACGCCTGTGGGAGGAAGGGTCAGCAACTGTGATGCCCTAGGCGTCTGCGGGATTAGGTATGAAGCTGGAGGGGGAAATGATTTAGGGAGTTGAGGAGTTAAAGCGTTGAGGCCGGGAGGGGGAGATGCTTTCGGCGTGTTGCTGCCGTCTGCGGGAGGAGACATGACAGGGGGAGGTGTGTTGCTGCCGCTGCTTTCGGCGAACATGACTTGGGAGAAGACTTGCGGAATTTCCTTCTGCGGGAGATCCGCGAGATTTGCTTTTTCGGGATTTTGCTGTGCTAAAATCCGACGTGGCCCTTATTTAAAAAATTTCAATCAAACGGCTAAAATCAAATCGTTGGTGTGCCCCCAAATATTCATATTCATTTATATAATAAAGATATATATGCATATATATGTGTATACGTATACGTACTCACATGAAGTCCATGGTAAGCTCTAATTTAGGATCTAACTATTTCTAATTCGTGTGCTGAGTGCAAGTGTTAGATTGAATGACCATGATATTATATGGGGGGTCATGTAAGACCTCAACTACAATAAAGAACAGAGTAATGCCAGGGAGACAACTAAGTATTGAGCCAAGAGTCAAGCAATATTCCTTAGTGAGAGTGGCCATCTCGGTCAGAAGCACAGATGATTTCCAAATCATCAACCATGCCATCCATGAAGTCTTAAGAGTCTTAGGTGGTCTAAGATATGGCCACAACGTAGCAAACCAATAACCAACAATGTTCCCATCCTTAGGATATTTGAAAAGTGATTCATCAGATAAATAAAGAAATGCCTTAACACAAGGAACTTCAAAGGAAAAAAAACTCTCCTTTACGGCTATGGTTTCAAAGTCTGAATGTCTTTGTTTAGATAGGGATGTCGATAGCAGGTTTCATATATTCTCTCTCATATTTGGGTCATGATACCTCTACCTTTTTCTTGACCAGAACCTATGATGGTCTCCTAATACCTCTTCTAGCAGAAACAACCACCCCCCACCGTCACTCCTACTTGAAAAACCTTGAGTCCACATCATCATCATAAAGTAAATAATTATGTAGAGTGTTATTAAATCAGTACAGTGAATGTGAGGAAGATGGCTCAACCATCTGGGAGATCGGTCATGTAGGCATCATCATTGATTTACTCAGAATCTTACATGGACCGATTTTTCAGCTTCGGTTTTTATAATTACCGAGTGAAAACATCTCTCTTAGATGTTCAATCACCACATCTCCTTTCCTAGAACAACTCTAGTTTGCACTTGTGATTAGCAGCTTGCTCGTATTTCACATATGTAGCCTTAATATTCTTAATCATCGCAGCTTGTGTTTCATCAATCCTTGTCTCCATTTGTTCTTTGGTGATACTATATTCAGAAAATTTGTGGGACCAAATCCGGTGTGTTGGGGAGGTCATTGGTCACAAACAACATGGATGGGTGTCTTGCTAGTTGTGTGGTTCACCATGTTATTGAATGTGATTGAGGGCGCAAGGATGAGGTTCCACTGTTGGGCCTGTCAAGTAAAGGCATTTTACAATTGAACCCAAGATTTGATTAACCACTACTGTCTACCCATCCATTTGGATAGAATGAACAGTTATATTGTTATTTGGTATGAAACATATTTCATGTTAGTAAAAATTGGCTGAGGAACTCGGTGCTCTATCTGAAGTAATGAATATGGGAACCCCATTACGGTGCACACCCGCTTGGAATAAGATGGTTGTTATATGGAAAGCATCATAAGTGTTCTTTCTTGGAACGAAGTGTGACATTTTTTAAAAAATATTATCCACGACCACTAAGACTGAGTCACAAAAGTTCATTTAGTTCTCGAAAGTCCTAACACAAAGTTCATGGAGATGCCCTCTCGAGGAGCACCTAGGATTAGGTAGTAGAGTAAACAACCCACCATTTTCTGATTGTTTTTTATTTGCTTGGCTCACCATATATAACACCCCATCCCAGTTAACAACAAATCAGTCGTCCGGCCGGGTCAGCGATATGAAGAAACAGTATTAAAACTAGTACATAACAGGCATAATTGAAAGAACTGAAATGAAAGCTTACAGCAGAAGTTGCATAAGAAACTAAGGTTAAAAGTGTACATCATCCTGGTGATTTCACAGAGCCACAAAAAAATGAATAGGGAATAAATAACTGCATAACTGGAAGTTTTACAACAAGTCTGGTACAAGAAAAGCTTAAACGTTAATATTACAGATATCCAAAACTAAACAGTATGGTACTAGAAGTAAAACAACAACTGAAGGGAAACAAACTATAGGAGCGACTCCAAAATCGCGCTCATCCTAGGCGCAGTTTCCCACCTGAGTCCCCTGTAAAAACATGCCCAAACATGGGTCAGCCCAAAGGGAGAGTGAGAAAAACCATTCCTTCTAGTGACATTAAAATTTTCTGAAAATAGTTGAATGCATGCTTTTTTTTTAAGAAAACTGTTTTAAACTACAGAAAGACTTTATGGTAATATACTACGCATGCTTTGACAAGATATCACTAGCTATATAATTTTTTGGTTATAAGACTACATATCCTCGTTTGTTAGCACAAGTTCTAACGGTGGACATCTAAGTATTTTTCTAATGTACTGTCTATTATTGAGTTCTAAGTGGTTCGTGCGTATTCTTCTTTTAAAGCTCTAGACAGAGTAGTTCCTAACGCGCAACTGAAATCTAACGATCTGAGTCCAACTAACGAACTCAAGTGTTCTAATGTCACTTGGACACAGACTCGAATCTACTATTGATCTAAAAGGGAAAACATCTCCCCAAACTCTGAGGCCCATAAGGTACACTACGCCTTATGAAAAAAGTTGTGCGCCTCTACAAATCTTGAACTATTACTAATCTGCTTGTGACGTTACTTTTTGGGTACTAATGGTCGTCCATCAATTTGATGTGGTTGTCTAGAAGTTGTAATCGAACCCCTAACATCTCATATTTGTATCTATCTGTGTTTACGTGTGGAAGTTCCGTATCAAGCACTAACCGAGATCTAACTGTTTGGGGAATTTGGAACTGGTCGTTATCAGGCAACGAGTTAACTGAATGATTATTAATCTAACATTCTCCAAACGATACTAATCACTTTTGTGCTGCTCTAGTATTTATACGGAGTCACACAAACATTTAAAATGTAAACTAATTGATATGTCTTGCCAAAATGAATTAGAGTTTCTTACAGTGACGTTCCGGCGCTCGTACACCTGACGCGGCGGCATTACTTTTAAGTTTGGAAAGTGCTAAAAGCCCTCCTTCTGAATCCCCCTACACCCTAAAATAAAATTAAACTTATAATCAACATTGCTAATTTAGGACATATTATTACATAGTAAAGAGAAGGATTTACAACTTTCCTAACGACGAAGGATTAGGGTATCCGGGACTAAGGAGTTATTCTCCCTAAATTTCTGCAATCCAAGGGTATTTTGGCTGAAAAGAAAATAAGAGAAAACCCCAAATTGAGGCTAACAAAAATTTCTGGAATCTAGGGAAAATTCTACCGGCCTGCACAATAGAAAAGGGGAAAAATTGGGTAACCCTAGAAGAAGGGGAAACAACTATGAAGTGTTACCTAAGAGCTGGAACCACTGTCGACCAGGGAGGAGGAGAAAACTTCCTGCAGAGGCGCGATCAGGAGGAAGAAGACTCGTTGCAGCGTCTTGGCGCGATCGGGCGGCGGAAGAAGCGTCAGCGCGTGGTGGTTCCGTCGTCTGCTTCAGAGAGCGGGAGAGCGTATTTTCTGATTGTGGAAAAATAGGGTTGCGGGGAAACACAGGCGGCTTTGTAAAGAGTGGTTTGGTACGGTTTTGGTAACCGCCAGTGAGAGGGGGAGAATGAACCGACAACTCCACTATTATTACAAAATTTTCAATTTTCTAACTCTTAGAACTTGTAAGTGTTACGCCCTCGTGCTATTATTAAACATGTGGAGAACACGAACCCAACAGCTAATTTTTAACTAACAATAATCGTAACAATAATAGGCCCTACTAGAATCGTACCTCGACAATATGTCATCTCGATCAAAAATGCTCGCGATCAGACTCTGCAAATTAACGTATGACCTCGAGTCAAAATAACGGATGTTACAAATCTCCCCTCCTAAAAAGATTTTCTTCCACGAAAATCACAAACATACCTGAGTCAAAGAGGAAGGCATAGTCTAATTCTAATTAATTCCCAGGACAGTTACAATTCTCACAGAGTTTTAATTGAATATAACTGTTTAAGACAACATTAAATATGGATTTATCACAGAGTTTTGATTCTAATTAATTCCCAGGGCAGTTACAATTCCCAAAGATTCTCTAGACGTTTCAAAATGATTTTAATTCAAATGTTTGAATTCCTCTCAAATATTATATATTCAGAAGATTGCTACTTAATGGGGTTACAGACTATGTGGTTACAGTTTTAGGAGTGACAAGATCAATATAGATCAACACATATACAGATACAGATATTCTGCTTCAGAGTCTTCTAGTGCAAAATCTTCAATCAATCAAAAACAAGAAGGCATACACCCTGAAGAAAAGTTTCTCCTCCTGATCACAAATCTCTACTCAAATCAAGGGGAGCTTTTTTGCAACATCATCCACTAGTCTTCTCAGAGATTCTTGACAGAGAAGACAACATCATCCACTAGTCTTCTCAGATATTCTTGACAGAGATAAGCCCCAAACTCACCACGATCATCATATTCCCCCCCCCCATTGTCGCTTCGAAGTACACAAATGGTTTCATTTAACTGTGTTTGTACCATCTTATGAAAGGTTTGAAAAACAGAAGCAACTTCTCCTTTCTTCTTCAAAAGATAAACCCACGTAAAACGAGAAAAACAGTCAATAAAGGTAACAAACCATATATAGCCAGTTAAAGATACAATCGGGGAAGGTCCTCAGACATCAGAATGTATAACAGCAAAAGGTGTACTATTAGGAGAAGATAAATGGGATGTTGAATGACGAACATGTTTAGACATTACACATACATCACATTTCAAACTAGGAATAAACTGAGATAAAGCAGGAAACAGTTTCTGAATATAAACGGGAGACGGATGACTAAGGCGCAAGTGCCAGCGGCGAGCGTCAGTAGCAGTAGCAGCTGAAGAAGAAAGGGCAAGGGATGATGGTGTAGTATCCAGGTAGTACAGACCACCACGATTCCTACCACTGCCAAGTATCCGCTTCGTACCCAGTTCCTGAAAAATACAAGAATCGGAGAAAAAGATTACAGAACAGTTAAGGGATTTAGTAAGGTTGTTAATAGAGAGTAAACTACGGGGAAACGAAGGAATATGCAAGACGAAAGAGAGAGGAAGAGAAGGGGAACATGAAAAAAGATCCTTGCCAGCAATAGGAGACAAGGTACCATTGGCAGAGACAACCTTGTCCTTACTAGACAAGGGAGTGTAGGAGGAAAAACCTGTAGAGGATCCGGTCATGTTGTCAGTGGCTCCGGAGTCAATGATCCACTCAGAAGGAGGAAACACAGCGGCATGGGCACTGGGCATCGCAGCAGTAGCAAACAAGGAAGAAGTACCACTCGGAGTAGGATCGGACTGAGAGTGAAGCAGGCGTCGCAGAGCATCCAATTCTGATGTGGTGAGGTGATCCGGGAGCAGACCATGATGACCCCCTTGCATCTATGTGGAATAAGCAGCATCATGAGAGCGGGTTCCAGTCTGGCGGGATCCCCCACGTCCAGGGTCACGACCACGTCCACGGCCACGTACATATCCAGGTGGAGCAAGGTGTGGATGAAGCTTGAAGCACACTTCGCGAGAATGGCCCCGAAGACCACAATGAGCGCACGTGGGAATCGTGCTTGTATGACTGGAGCCACCACATCCAGTACTCGTAAAGGCAGAGCGGTCGGGAAGAGGAGCCGCGGTGCTGAGAGAACGTCGAGGATCTTCATCGCCAAGAACCATACTGAAGGGCTCACGGAGAGATGGAAGAGGAGACCGATGAAGAATATTGGTGCGAACCATATCCAACTTCATCCCTAAATCCATCAAGAACACATGTAGGCAGAATCGTTCGTCTCGCTTCTGCAACAGGACTGCATCAGCAGTGCAGGCAGGTGTAAACTGGTCGAAGTAGTCCAACTCCTGAGATATGCGCTCGAACTCGGAGTAGTTGGTGGAAACTGTCATATATCCCTGTCGTAGCTCCAACAGACGACGGGTGAGCTCATAAACCTGAGTGGAGTTCCCAATCTGAGAATAGGTCTCCCGGGCTCGAGTCCAAATCTCGTAGGCCGAGTCTATTAACATATAACTGCGGTATACCTTGGGGGACATAGAATGTAGTAGCCAGGATACCACCAGAGAATTTTCAGAATCCCATCGCGGCCAGGAAGAATCGGCCCTAGATGGTGCCACCTTAGTTCCATCAATGTATCCAGACAACTGATGACTGCAGATAACATGTTGTGCTGTACGAGACCATTCGAGGTAGTTTGTTCCATCCAGTGGAACAGTGGTAATTTTCAAGGAGCCGGCATGGCCAGAGGGCCGCTGAGGTTCACCCATCGGGGAAGCCATAACCACCGGGGATGTAGAATCAACCGCAGTCGAGGAATCATCCATGACGAAGGAACAGAAGGACAATGAGCTAACCACACAGAGAAAAAAAAACAGCATGAACGATCAGAAGGCCTGCTGCAACAAAGGATCAAGATCTGGAGCATCAACGATGGCGCCGCGTCAATATCGGGACTGCATCGGCAGAGGAGCAGCGCCGAGACCAAGCAGAGAGCGGGAGGGGGCGATGTCGACTGCAGCAGCAGGAGTCGCGGGAGAGCGGGGGCGTCAGCAAGCGGCAGCAGAGAGCAGGGGAGCGGGGGCGTCAGCGGCGGTCAGCAGAGAGCGGGAGCGCCAGCGAGAGAGCGGCGAGGTGTCGATGTCAATCGCAGAGTAGCGTCGATGTCGGGCACCAGAGGGCGGGAGCGCAGGCAACGGGTTTCGGCGATGCTTCATGAGGAGACGGCCGGCTCCTTCAGCATGCCCCGCTGCCAGCGAGAGAGCCGTTGGGCTCCATGCGTGACGGAGGCGACAAAATCGTGTGAGTGGGAGCGGTCGAACGACGAAATCGAGTGAAGAAAGGGCGAGCGGCGGCGAGAATATTAGGGTTCGGGTATTTTTTTTTCCTCTGATACCAAGTTGAGAAGGAAAAAACTAGATTGATTAATTAAAGAGGACTCCCCACACTTATATATGTAGGGGAGAAAGGTAAAAAGACAATAATACCCTTATGGGTAAAATACAATAGAATATAAATAAAACGACTTGATTTCAACTTCTTTAACCTCTAGCACATGAACTGCTCTTTTATACATGGGTAATGTGAAATAGGTCATTAGGTCTAGCCTGCTCTGATATCATATTAGAACTCAAGCATTTTAGCCTATAGCCACTTAGATATAAGTGGAGAGACTCAGAATCTAGGATTACCACTCATGGAGAGAGGTACAACTACGAAGGATGCAAGATAATAAGAACACAAGTGATGTGGAGAATAGACGAGTACTTGCAGTGGATGATGAGTTTTGGGCTGTTCGGGGCCAATTGGCGACTTTCCATATATGGCGTGCCCGGATCGACGATCGGACTTCGCAGATATATCCGGATTCGCGTTGCGAATCAATTTGATATATACTTCATTAGTTTGTGTTGTATTTTGATGTATTTGGGTGACCCCACCTCCGTCCAATCATAATTGTTGAAGATGGGATGCTTTAGTCTTTATTTTATTATAAATAGATAGGTAGTAGGCTGATTTGAGTCATTGCAGATTTTGGAGAAGAAGAAATCCCAAATTCTGGCGATCCATCCACGGCGCCGACTCCGTGAAACCCTAGGTGATGACTCCTAGGCCCTCTCCCGCTCCCCAACTGTAATCCTAATCCTTAGCAACCTTCCTCCACCTCCAAATCCCTCTCCCGCAGCTCTTATTGGTGATTCCAGCAATCTCCACTCTTCCCAGAAGCAGTGGCTGTTCTGCCACCTTAATAATGTTGATTTCCCTGTTCAAAGTTATAAACATTGCTAATATCTGTTTCGTGAATTAAATTTTGTTGAATCCCTATTACCGCACTCACCACAGCTCCATGTTACCACTCCTACCGCCTCCCTGTTGTTGATCTCCCGCTACTGTCGCCTCCTCTCGCTGAGTCGCTGAAATCCCGATGCCGCCCGGTCAATCCCTTGCCTCCCCGCCGCCGCAAGCCACCCGCCTCCTTTTCCCCTCACCCGTTCCTCATTCCCTAGCCCGGATCCTCTCTCAAATTATCGGATCTACCCTCCCCCGCCTGGATCCACCCATACGTCATCGGATCTTCTCATTTCCAGTCTGTTTCCACCTTCCACCGCCGAGGACAGCCACCTACGATATTTCCACGCTTCTGGTTCCACATTAGATCGCCGTTAAAATGCATCCGGCTCCAGAATCTTCAGTGTCTTGGTCAGCACACTGCTTGGTGAGTCTTCGTTGTATTGGACTTATTTTTTTCATCATATTTATATTGGATTGTAAATCGTATTGGTTTGGATATATTGTATTGTAGTGGTTTGCTTTTAGATTATTATTGTGATTTGCAGGGTCTATTCGTTGTGCGCTCCTACTTTGGCCCTCCACGCGGAGGAAAGCCTATGTTTGTTTCGCCCTAATTAATTATTCTATCTTGTTTTAAATTATTTGTGTGGGATGTTAATGTTTATTATCTAATTTGTGATTAATACGTCGGAATTTTCATAGCGGGTAGGGTTAGGTCACCATTTACCCGCCGCCCATAAATTCGTCATGCATCAACAAGAAGAACTATAACGCAAGAAGCTCTTAGAACACTCAAAGTTTATTGCTCAGAAATATTGGCCAAGACTGAGATGTCTTTCACCATTACACTGAACCCTTATTTATAGTAGTCCTGGGAGGGGGGAGACAACTTACATCAGACTTTATTTTTATCTTAAAGGATAAGATATTCCTTGACTTCTACGACACACCACAAACTTTATCTTATATTATGGGATAAGATATTCCTTACTTGCATCACACAGTTTTCTTATCTTGACTTATACGACACACGACACACTTTGTCTTATCTTATAGGATTACATATTCTATCTATTTTGTTCTTATCTTACACCACACATACTTAGAGACAAGCAGTGACTTCCACTACACACCACATAGTTTAAATATAAAGTTTTGGATGGGCCTTTCTATGGAGCCTGTAGTCTGGATGGTTACGATCTTTCAAGTCAGTAGTCAGAGTTCCGAGAATCAACTGGAGATGGAAATTCTGGATCTCTTCAATATACTAGAGTGGGAGGACTGTACAATTTCGCCAGTATGTTGTAGGCAGGTCAAGCGGAACATCTATGATAGAGACACCATTAATCGTACATAGGAGTGTCTTGTGCTCTAGGCTATTGTATACTTGCTCATGCCAAAATGCACAGTAATATTGTTTCTGAATGATGATACCATCTTCCTGAATTCTTAAATGTTTTTGGCATTCAAAATGGATAAGGATATGCTTTTGTTCACGTGCTCCATTTAGGTTGTTTCCTTCTGATCTTAAATTTTCTCGCCAAAAGCTAGTGTCGCCAAATAGGGTTAGTCATTTGAAGAGTTGTTTGTGCTTCCTGTAGCATGGTTTCATGTCTACCAGAAAAATGTACCAAAGAAGACATCCCTTGTCAAGGATTACTCCAAATGGACATGCTTCTATAAAGTGACATAGGACCATGTAGGCTTCACGCCACATACTTTAAATATAATTATTACATATATTCCTTTATATTAAGTGCATGATGTTGTATTAGTTTCTCAACATGGGTTGATTCTCAACAGTTTCTATGATTCCTCTTTCTTTACTTGATTATTTATAATCATAGCTATGATAGTTCATGCATAATGGATTAAGCTGTATTGATCGACGGCAATGCATCTGTTCTATGATTAATCAGATACGCAAAGCCGCTGCAGATCAAGTCTATCTTGTCATACTTCAAAACACAAGTCTCATGGTCGAAGATAAAGCAGACAGATCTCTCGAGATAATCACTGAGACCAGCTGGGAAGGTTCGCTGGATGATGCAAAGCAAAGAAGAAAGGAACTGTTTCAGTTGGCCGGTTCCCACGATTGCAGAGTTATTACTACTAGTCTTGAGGAAACAAGCATGCTGGGAAAGCAGCTGGCAGACAATGCTGCCGCTGATGAAAATATGTCGTATTCCTCTTTAGTTGATTTCACTGGATTCTGATATTGCAAATAGTTAATTATTCATGCATGCTGTGATTTGTAGTGCATGTTTTCAAGTATTCCCGTTGAAAATTTTATGAAACCTCGTCGGATTAAAATGGCTTGGGTAACATGAGATTTCATAGTTTCTGAATTTGTTGCAACTAATTACGCAAACCTCTCCTGCGAGTTAACTATAGTTACAGGTTGTACCCCTCCATCTTTTGGAATTACAAAAGCCTCTCATCTGAGTTTTACATTTCGTAACATGCATACACAAAAATATGCCTTGTGTTTGATTGCTTATGAGAATTGATCAGGTTCTATTTATTTCACATGCATATGTTCTATATTCAGATAATTGAGAATGTTATCACTTTTTTGTAATGAGCGTTAATATAGGACGAGGGAAAATGGGGATGACAGGTAGGGGAAGAGAGAAAATGAGGATCACGCGCATATGTCCTGTTGTTAACTGTGTGATTCTCATGAATATCTTTTGTGGTTCCACCAAATGTTTTGTCGCAGTTTCTTCGAAGAACACCATTGCATTGATAGAACTAGCTAGGTTTCTATCATTATTGTTTTTGCTTCATTCCTGTTGAGATTTTTATTGACTATTTAATTTAGATTTGTTTTTAGTTATGATAGATATTTGATTACTTTTATTCTTAATAAATTCAAATTAGAATATGTTACTCTTAGATGATTTGAAGACTAAAATTTATGTAAGTATAGACTAATGTTTGGTTTCTTCTTTCATGGTGGCCAAACTAATTCTCAAGACAGAGAGTCCTTGCAGGCTCATGGGCGTGAGTAGTTCATGGTTTAATGCAGTGGTCTTTTGTGTTTATCGATCTTGTGAACAAAGTATTATAAGAGTGTTATTACAATCTTCATGCCTCATATTATCATTGGAGGAAGGTGAATGTAGTTGGAGATTGGTTTGCGCACATGATTGATATATGTTTATATGTATGATCCATCCGATGATCAAATCTTCATACGGCCGTTTATAAGGGTCTCCCTTATAAGTTTATGCAAAACTACAAGCTGCTTTCTATCTTTTGAGTTTATGAAAATCTTTGCAATAAATTTGTATTTCATAAAATGCAGGCATAAAAATACCAATGCCTATGAAATGTAAATCTATAGGGGAGATTTTTGTAATTTCAAAAGGTAGAGAGTTGCAATCTATGATTTTACAAATTTTGTGGCGAGGTTTCAATAATTAATAGAAATTTCATAGATCTTATTTTAGTATTATTGGAAATTAATTGAGGGCTTTTGGGGTTGTTCTATTTTTATAGCTCTCACATAAAAGGTAAGGTTGTAACATCTCAAAATTCTTCTATGTTTGAGAGCATTAGGGTCCTAAGGGGACTAGGGAAGTCCCGTGAGTTTTGGGGACTGTTTGGTGGCATTTTCAGAAGGAAAATGGTGTTTTGTGATGTGAATTAGTCACACGTGGTAGCGCATGATCAAATTGCACAATCGTTTTCAGAACTTTGGTTTGGGTTGTTTTATCGTGCACACGAGAGTGCATGTGTAAAGCCACACGATCTTGCAAAGTATTGCTTGTGCATGCTTAGTCATGTGTGCCCAAAATTGCACAACCACATTCAGTTAATTGAGTTTGGCGTGAAATACTCATGCACGATTGTGTGTGTATACCGCATGATTGTGCGATCAGTGTCGTGAACCTATTTTGATTGTGAGATTGAATCGTTCGTGATGGGTATTTGGGATCTGATGGCTAAGATCTTCTCCTAAGGTTATTAGGTCGAGATTGATCTAATTTCAGCCCTCATTTCACCATGCCACTCTCTCAGGTTTAGAGAATGGAAAGGATCTTGGGCAGGAGGAACAACCTGCCATTAGAGGTGCTTCGGAGCTCAAATCTTCGAGTCAAGATTGGATTTGCAGAGAGGAGACTGCTATGGTCGACTTCATCCGTCTCATTCATCATCTCCATGGTGTCGTCTCATTCATCATCTCCATGGTGTCGAAGCAAATTTCATGGATAACGATCATTCTCCTCGGTTTTAGGATGATACTTGCCCATTTCATCTTGATTTTGCCTGTATAGGAAGAGTCCCCTTTCACTAATTAGTGAAGGGTATGACCTCTTTTGGTTCATTAGAATCCCGTGTCGATTGTGCGTCCCCGGCATGAAAAGCATTTAAAAATCCATCAACTCTTTGGATTCAGCCAATATGTGAAGCCTACCCGTGATCGTAGGCCTAAATCGGTGATGCTTTGTATGACATTGCGTTTAGGTTGAACCTAGCATGCATGTCGGAGAATTACTCCGTGAAATGCATCGTTACGTATGCAGGGTTTGGGAATTTTGAATGCTTAGCATTCCTATCGAAATTCCTAGGCTAATGAACTCATATTTGGCCTTTAAAGATTTCCACGTTGCGGAACTTACTATAATAGTCTTTATGCGTTGGCCATGAGTTTGAGTTTGGGTTGGAAGAGGGACCTAGACCTCCATTGCCTTTTGTGTATTAGTTGACTTGAACCTCCTTCGTTGGAAAGTGTATATGACGTATATGCTCTAGTATGAAGGATTATGTATGAAATATGTCGGCTATTGCTTAATGTAAATGGGTCGAGGTAAAGTTGTACCCACGTATTGGTGTCGCGGTGATTTGAGCAGCATGTAAAAGCCAAACAAAACCCGCACCATGCAGTTTTGCACGAGGTAAAACCACATGAATTCTGATTGATCATGGAAGAGATTTCACGTGAAACCGTCAAGATTAGCAAATGCTCAAGTGGTATTCTGGGATTGTATATCCTAATTTAGTTTTGATGCTCATGTTGGAGGCATCCTACACCTCCTTATCGAGTACTTTTTTGTGTCATGAGTGCACAAACTCGTGTGATCATGAGTATCCATGAGTGTTGTGTTGTTGGATGATGGCTTGTTAGCTTCATACGTTATTCCTTAGGCGGTTGTGAGGAAACCTTCCAATGAACCCAACTATCATCATTGGTATACCTAGGTTTCCCATTTTTATATGTTAAACCCAGATGATTATTTGTACTTATGTCTTCACCATGTGTAGCTTAGTTGCACTTTCAATTTGGTATATACTGTTTGTTACAACTTACTTGTAGGTGAGTGGTGTCCTGCCCCAGAGTATGCTATGATGATTGGGCAGAGTGATCATTACGATGTTTGTGATTAGCTCATAGTTGACCATCGTTTACCTCTAGCTTATGTTTGGTGTAGGTGTTGTAGAGCATAGCAGAGTTTTGTGGATCTAAGGCCTAAAGTTGAAATACAAAAGAAAATTGTTCCTTTTATTGCTTTTTACTATCACAGCTCGCGAGCCGATATTTTTTATCATTATAATTGTTTGTTGCTTTGATACTCTTGTTGTCATATACGGCCATAAGGCCGACACATTTTGGTAAAACATTCTTGTAGTTGTATTATTTAAAGCTTACGCAAGTGTTTATATTCTCTGAGTAGTTTAGTTATGTAACTCGCATAACATTTAACTTGCATGGGTAATATGTTGTGTGGTCCCGGACAAACCCATGTTATATTACTTGTATAGGTGGGAAGTTACAATTTGATATCGGACTTTAGGATATCGATCTGTAGTCTTTAGGTTCACAAACGAACCTTTTTAAGGGGTGGAGTGCATATGTAGTGTGTTAAGTGGGGAACTTAGCCTTCTAAATCGGAACTTAAAAATGTGTCTACCACTTTAAATGATGAATCCTATTTATGGGAATGAGTGAGGAACTTAGCCAATTTCAAAGAAAGAAAAGTTTGGAATCTAGTTGAGCATCTGTCTAACCATCTGGTTGTTGGAATCAAATGGATTTTTAAAAATAAATTAGATGGTGAGTCTAGGATAATTAGGAATAAGAGTAGGTTAGTAGCTGAAAGATTTTTCACAAATTTAAGGTAGACTTTGAAGAAACATTTGCACATATTGCATGTTTAGAGACTATTAGAGTATTTTGTGTGTTTGATGGAATTAAATCATACAAATTATTTCAAATAGATGTTAATAGTGTTTTTTTAATGAGATAATTAAAGAAGTCTATGTAGAACCTAACAACTTCTAGATTCATTAATAATGAATTTCCAAATCATGTTTTCAAATTAGATAAAGCAATTTATGGATTGAACAAGTGCCTCGTAATTGGTAATATATATTAACATCATTTTACTGAAACATGATTTGATTATGGGCAGTGTTGATACGATACTCTTCTTTAAAGATATAGGAAAAGATTTGATAATTTTACAAATAGATGTTTATGAAATTATTTTTGGTGCTACAAATGAAAAGTTATGTAAAAAAGTAGATGTGATACAAAAAGAATTTTTAATGAACTTGGCAGAAGACTTGACTTATTTTCTTGGATTTCAAATTTCACAATGTCAAGATGAATTTTTATATCAATATAAATATGTTCATGACTTGCTTAAACCATTTGGATTTGAAAATCTTAAACAAGACAATAATCTTATGAGTGCATCACTTGATTAAAGAAAAGATGAATCAGGGATTTCCATAGATCAATCTATTTATCGAGGAATGATAGGATTTTTCGTTTTATTTGATTATATCTAGACTTGTTATTATGTTTTTTTTCTTGTGTAATCATTTTCAAGCTTATCTCAAATAATGTCATTTTAAACTTCATTTATAGTGTCTACACAATGATTAATTTATTTTGCATGGTTATTCCAAATATAATTATGTACAAATAGCGCTTGGGTCGGAGAAGGGTCATACTGCCCAAGACGACCACCCTACGCTTTCCAAGCGGCGACGAACCCACTTTCCAAGTGTATAATGATCGACTTATCAGGTTATGGAAGGAATAATCATCACATCAGATCAGCAAAACGGAAGCAATTCAGAAATCAACACATATTTATTTATATATAATTGAAGTTGTAGTCAATTGTTTATACATAAGGCCCAATTGGCTAAACAAACTACTAATATTCTTGCTGCTTCTAAGAACTATAGGCTCACGTCTCTAAATTCTGGAGACGAGACTGGTGCGTCAGCTCGAGCAGGCTCTATAGCAGGTACTGTCTCATGCAGTTGTTAGGCCTCTCGATGCTCCATCTCCTAAAAAGATTGTACGATTACACATTAGTTATAAGACTAGTGGATTCACACCTCCTTCCCAAGATCTCCAGGTCTTGGGGACGAGAGCGAGCCTCTATAAAAATAACAATAGCCGAAGAAACCAATATTAACGACAGTATATATTTGAACGGGAAGTAGGCTAGGAGCAAAATGAGCAAATATAGCAGTAAGAACTGAAATGCAGAAATAAACAGTTATTATGAAGCTCTACTAGCTAGTGCACAATCACGCATGTGTTCACACCTGCAACAACACAATATGTTGACATAGTTTGACCCTTTCTATTCTAGCGGGGTAACAAACCCGGCGGTCCTCACCAATTTGGCAGTCGATAACAGTGGCCGGTCTTGCCACTTTTGGGTGTGGTCATAATGTACTACCCAGTCCCCAAACGTACAATAAGGTGTACTCCTGGATGTGAGGGACATCCAATGATAAGGAAATTCGACTAACCAGTGGATGGAGTGACCCGGCAAGACATAAACATGGCCAAGCTCTTGGGGTACACTCACTCCCTAGTACCTAGAGCCATCAACATTCATGTACCGGTACGAACGGTCTACGGGCATGACCGACCCACCATTATTCAGCGCAAGAAAACAGTCGGCACCCTTTGGGTCTGTGGTGGCTTGCCCTAGACATGAAATAATTCGGGTGTCTTACATGTAGCTTGATCATATCGCTCAACTTTTGACAAAGAACGTGGCGATCTAGAGAGCCCTTTATTTAGGGATAGTCTTGAAGGAATATCTCATCTACAAGTTGACCCTAACTAACGTTCATCCGCTTAAACCGCTTATCAAAGTGGGACCCAAAATAAAGGAGTAAAAATGAAATCATTAGTAAATTGTAATAAATAAAATGTGATAATAGAAATGTTGTTGTAAATAATGTACTGAAAGGAAATACATGAATAAAAGTAGTAATTAGAGTTGTAATGAGAGAACAAGTAATCGGGTAATAAATAAAGTTCTCATATTCGCAGTTCCATCTCCGTTCTATGGAGGCATTTCCATTCCAAGGAGGCTTATTCGTTCAAGAAGGCTTCTCTATTCCAATGAGGCTTCTCTGTTCCAAGAAGGCATCTCTGTTTCAAGGAGGCTTCTTCATTTTAAGGAGGCTTCTCCGTTCTAAGGATGCTTCTCCATTCTAAGGGGGCTTCTCCTTTCTAAGAAGGCATCTCTGTTCCAAGGAGATGAGTTTTTCAATTCTGCGGCAAATTCTTTGTATTTTACTGTATTAGGGTTCGTTGATTTATTTGAATCTGATAGTTTTCTTAGTTGCACATTTTAGGGAGGCTTATCAGATTTACTTCGATCTATTAGAATTTTATTATAATTCCAAATATATTTATTATAAACACCTGATTTAATCATCGAGACTCCAAATCTTCACAAGAGGTTTAATGTGAGGTATTTTAACCTCAATTGTTTGCATCGGGGCGAATCAAGTTTCTATGTTACGTCTGATATTATTTCTTTTGATTTAAACATCTTTTATTCAATAAATACCAAAAACAATCGGAAATTTATGAAACTTGAATCAGAGATTGGATTTGCCTTAAACATAATCTGCATAATTCTCTAAAATCATTTTGAGCTTGATTTGACCTCCGATAGATTATTTCCCATAAACTGAACTCTTATTTTTATAAGAAAAAAATACTTTTAATTCCCAAATTTTTATTGAGAGTTTACACAATCATTAAGAACCTTTGTTAATTTTATCAGGTTTATTTTGTCAATTAGGGGCACTCTGTAATTTTCTAAATAGGAATGGTACTATAAATTAAATTCTTAAAAATAGGTCAACTTTTCAAGAATTCACAAAAATTTATAGTGACTATAAAATAATCCCACCTTCATCCAGAAATTTATGCAGATTTTTCCACTGAAAACAATGCCCTCTGATATTTTAAGAACAATAAATTATCCTCTATTTAAATTCTTAAAAATATTAGGTATTCATAATAAAATCTGATATTTTTTCAGGGGTTGTATCTTTCTCTATCCAAATACTATATAAAATATCCAGCGTTTTAATTAAGCAGATTTTCCTCTAGAATTTTTATAATGAATATAGCTGTTTTATTTAAATCATTAAAAATAACAATTCATTAAAAAAAATCTTAAATAATTAAAGAGAGTGTATATTAGTATATAGAACATGTATATCTTCAAAAAGAATCTAGAATTTTCTAAATATATACAATCTCTCTAATAAATTAAAAACAAGGAAATCTCTATATTTTAGTTGTTAAAAATATTAAATAATTTCAGAAAAATCTGAATGATTTTCTGAAGATGCCCCTTGTTGATGTGCTCAGCTTTTATATTCATAGTTTTTTTATTCGAGCCATAGATAAGCTTTAGAAAAATAAAACCCTTTTGTTTATTAAATAGCACAGATTTTAAGTCAATTTGTCTGGCGGAGATTGAGCTAGACAGCGCCAATGCTCTGTCCCCGCAGGGGATCAAGTGTGGATCCGTTGTGGAGAAGCTATCAAGAGATCGGACGGCACTTGTACACTCCTGTCGCTGTCTGGCCGTCGGACGGCCGCGCCTCCACCCCCGGTCTACTCGTTGGGGCTGATGATTCCTCCGGCGGTAGTCTGGCGGCCCGGCGCCGCCGGCGACCGTTGGAGTTTGCATTTTCAGAGCATTAGCTCTCAGATACCGGCGAAGCCTCATTTTTTGGCGGCACCACCGCCTTACCTCTGCCGGTAGGGGGTCGCTGACCCTCCTCCGGCAAGGTACAACCTCTCAGCGCCACCACAAATCATGGGGACGCTCACGTTGCTCGGCCACTACCCGAGGCTAAAGTATAATTCGGGTTGCGGCGGCGGCGGCGCTCCGGTGGTTGGGAGTGCCATGCAGCTTGTCAGTGAGCTAGGGAGGGTGGGGAGAAGGGTGATCCACCTGAGTTGGGGGCCTTCGGGTTCTCCCAGTGGAGTTGTCATTTAATGTAGCGGGAGGAGGAGGGGCTTGGGTAGGAGGTTTCCGACGAGGTGAGCTCCGGCAAGGGGTGGCTTGGGGTTGACCTGAGCTAGGTCGTGGTGTAAACTATTCTGTAGGGAGTGGGGGTTTTTATATAGGAGAGCAAGAACCCTCCCTCTCTTATTCTCACGGTGTGGGATCAATCTCCCTTAGGAGATGGCCGTTGGCATATGGAGTTATAGTAGATGGGAGCCATGAGGAGGGAAGGTACATCCAGATGTCATCATCTTGAGGGCATAGCTTGGGTAGGATTAGGCTTGGAGAAGAAGAGAAGGGAAGGAGGTGGCCTCTTGCCTTAGACTAAGGCCCATAGTCTAAGGGTGAATTTTTGGAATTTAGGGCCCATCTAGGGCTGGGGAGAGGGCCCAAGAGTGGCGTTGGAGAGTTGGCCTCAAGTGGGGGTGTGATGGTGCCTTAAAATGTATTAAAAATGTGATTTTTAGAGGATTTGACCAAAGTCAACCCTAGGATGGGTCTCTCATATAGTTCAAGATTAAATAAGGTCTGAGTCGTCGAGTGACGAGCCAATGTCGGTGTGTTGGGGTAATATTGGTGTGTGCTCTCTTTTTTGTGCATCAAAAGCTTGATGGGACCCAAATTGACCAAAAGACATCGAAAATGAGTGTGCAAATTTCGTTGCTCTTGAATTTACCATATGAGTCCAATAAGCCTGACTGGGGTCAATTTCGAGTTCATAAGCCCAATATACTAAATTGGTGTCATCGTGACACGCAGCAATACTTAAATGGTCATTTTCTCCAAATGGTATCAGATTGAAACAGAATGAGTTCGGTTGCACTCGTATTGACTATACGTGACCAATGCAATTGACAGAATTTAATGCAAAGCATGCATGCTCTATATACAATATGGGTCACCTCCTAATTTCTAGGGTACCCTATAGGTGATCGAGTCACTTTTTAGGGTCCTCGAAAATTTCCTAAAAATTAGATGATCCCATAAAAATTGGGATATCTAGGTTGAACTTTTTGGGGTCACTTTTTTGGGGTTACCCGGGGGAAAAGCTCTTGATTCTTTTCTCTCGCGAGACTCTCCGGTTCCTAAGTGTGTTCAACACTCTCGCAGTTTGATTATAATATTTTAACCATGGTTATGGTTTTATTCCGCAAGTTCATAATTTTAGCGTCAACAATCTGCACGAGCTCTTACTGTAGATATCTGTCAAACTGCACGGGTACTACATGTTTAGGAAGATGGTGTTCTGGTTGTCAAAAGACACGTCGCAATGAAGAAACGTGGAAGTCATCATGTAGATTCCCAAGTTCTGGTGGCAGAGCTAATGAGTATACAAATGGGCCAATCCGCTCTATGATGGGGTAAGGGCCAAAATCGCAGGGACTCAACTTCTTTTGCTTCTTTATTTGGAAAATTCCATGCATAGGCATTTTTAAGAATACCATATCTCTCACGGTGAGTTCCACCAATCGATGTCGAGCATCATAATATTTGGCATGTCTGCACTACGCTTCCAGTATTCGCTTTCATATCAACCTTATTATTGCAGTAGTATCGTCGATGTACATGACACCTAATGCCTTGGGATCTTTATCTTGGTCCTAAGATAGAAGTGTTCGACAACATCTCCCTTAGAGAGCTTCATACGGTGTCATTTCGAAGCTGTCTTAGAAATTATTATTGTATAAGAATTCTACTTGAGATAGAAATTGTTCATGAGGCTTGTTATGCTCCACTATGCATAGTTGAAGAAAATCTTCCATGATTCGATTCGTTCTTTTTGTCTGACCATCAGTTTGGGGTGGAAAGTTGTGTTGAAAACTAACTTGGTTCACAAGTAAGCATACACTCTTCTTCATTCCCTTGATGTAAAGCATTCATCATGGTCAGAGACAATTGTTTTGGGCACTCCATGAAATCGAGCCGCTTGCTCTATAAAAAGTCTAGCTAATAAAATGATGTCATCACTTTGCTAATTCGGTGAAAATTGAGGTACCTTAGTAAGGTGATCTACTACGATCCATATAGAGTCATTTTCTGCACATGATCGCAATAGATCATGGTCAAAATCCATCAAAATATCTTCAAATTTCTACTTTGCTTTGGCAGTTGTTGCAACAAATCTCCTAGATTTTGGCACTCTGCCTTGACCATTTAATAGGTATGGCAATGCGCCACATAATCTGTGACATCCTTTTTCATTTCGGGCCAATACAAAATACGATGCAGATCAATATACATTCTAACTACTCTAGGGTGAATAGAATACCTAGGCCGGTGTACTTTTCAAAGAATCTCCTCTCAGATTCCCCTAGTGGAGTGGATAAATGGTGGGTCCTTATACTATAGGATGCCATCATACAAATTAAAGTCCTCCTACACACCATCTTGCAAAGATTAGATGATCGGAGCTGCCTCTAGATCAATCTTTTGGGCTTCACGAATCTGATCCTGGATATTGCACTGGATCTCCATCCAATACAACTGAGCTTGGTATTCCACCAGATCCCTATAAGTAATGAGGTTAATGTTCAGGTATGCTAAAGATCGCAACAATTATTCGGGAATTTCCTCCATCCAACTTCCAGTCACTAAGGTTTGACGAATCAGGGCATCGACAACCTTCTTGGCCTTATCGGGGTGGTATTGAAGAGTGAAGTCATAATCACAAAAGAATTCCAACCACCGGTGCTGGCGAAGGTTTAGCTCCTTCTAGGTGAAGGCATATGTGAGGCTTTTATGGTCGAAGAAAATATCACATTTAGTTCTATATTGGTAATATCTTTAGATCTTAAGAGCAAAGACTGTTGCACCTAACTCCAGGTTGTGGGCCAGATAGTTAATCTCATGCAGCTATAGTTGTTGTGACACGTAAGAAATTACCTTGACGTATTGCATCAGCACGGCTCCTAATCCATTTAAGGATGCATCGGTCTAGATTTTGAAACCCTTGATTCTTGATGGAATTGTAAGGATCGGTGCAGAGGTCAAGTGATTCTTCATCTCAATGAATGTTGCCTCACATTCGGGAGTCCATCGGAATAATGATTCCTTTTTTGTGAGGGTGGTGAGGGATAAGGCAATCTTAGATAAGCCTTCCACAAACTTCTGGTAGTATCCTGCTAGTTCGAGGATGTTTCAGATGTCGGCTGCTAACTTGAGTGGCGGCCAATTCCACGTGTCTAGTACCTTTGTCTGATCAACAAACACTCCTTTTTTGTTAATGGTGGCTCTAAGAATCCAACCTCCTCGAGCCACTTGCTAAACTTGGCATGGATGGAGTACTCCCACAACTTTAGCGACACAATTTGGAGATGTTTTTCATGGTCTGTCTTAGTCTTGGAGTAAATGAGGATGTTGTCTATGAATATTATAACAAAGTGATCTAAGTATGGTTCAAACACCATATTCATTAATGTCATAAAGAAGGATGGTGTAATGGTTAACCCAAAAGGTATTACCATTAATTTGTAATGTCCATATTAGGATCTGAATACAGTTTTAAGTATATCTTCCTCCCGAATTCGGAGTTAGTAATAGCCTAATTGCAGGTCCATCTTGGAGAAGACGGAAGCACTTTGTAGTTGGTTGAACAGATCATCAATTCTTGGCGGGAAATAGGTATTTGTACAGTGAGTCAGTTTGGCTCTCTGTATTCGATGCATAGGCGTAGCGACCCGTCGTTCTTTTTAACAAATAACATCGGGGCTCCCCATGGTGAGGAACTCGGGCCGATGAATCCTACATTGATTAGATCTTGAAGTTGTATCATGAGCTCGGCTAATTATTTTGGGGCCATCTGATAAGGTGCTTGGGACACTGATCGAACTTCAGGCACTAGCTCGATTTGGAAGTCCACTTTCCGTTACGGTAGCAATCCTAGGAGGGACTCAGGACAAATGTCCGGAAAGTCCCGAATAATCGGCACCTTGGCGAGTACCTTGGTCTTATCCTCCATTTCAAAATAGATCAAGAATGTATCATCCTTTTGCTTGACTAACTTGGCAATCTGTGTAGAAGTTAAAATTGTGTGTGAAATTGAGGAAATACCTTTCAGCGTGATGGATTGTCCATTCGAGTTTTGGAGGTTGATCTCCCTGATCGAGCAATTGATTCGGGCCTTATGCTCAGCAAACCAATCTATCCCCAGAATGATGTCGAAACTTATTATCGTCAATATAGTCGTGTAAACCTCAAATTCCATATTCCTCGGAAGAGCTTGGAATGAATACTTCTCAGTATAGGTCATATTTAATCTGTTACAAAGTCGTAATTGTATTTTCATTCTAGCTGATCGGGCGATGTTTATTTTGGACAAGATGAAGTCTCGAGATTCAAAGGAGTTGGTAGCTCATGTATCAAATAAAGTTTTTGCAGGTTGATCTTTTACCATAAGTAAACATGAAAAGACTCGTTTACTATATCTATATAGATATACACAACATCATCAAACTAGATAATAAACGCATCGAGGATAACTAAAAATATATACAAATAACCACATCAGAGGCTGGTCCATGTTGTAAATCCAAGACATAGGCCCATAATGGTGCGGCTTTATTGTTCCTTTGCTGGTACCTCCTATCGGGTTGGCCTATCTGACCTCCTCATCCTCTATACTCGACCATGGCTCACTGAATAACTCCTAATCTTGGCCTCATCGCGGCCTGTGAGAAAAAATCTTAGATATGCTCTGGAGGATGGCACGAGAATCAATTCCCTACAAAGGAAACCTCTCGTTGTACTACAGGTGTCAGCTGGAGTGCTGGACGGGGTGCCTATTATGATACTGTTGGTGTTACCATTGTGATCTGGAAGTGATCAAGCATGTGGCATCACTGCCAACTCAATATGAGCCTACAAGGGTTGCACATAAGATTGTGGAGAAACTGGGAGATTGGATTTGTATGATATAGCTCATATGATGAGTTGAAAAGACTTAGCTCAGTCAGGCTGAAAAGCATCGAGTGCGTTTATACCACGCAACGCCTTTGTCGAGTCAAGTGTTGACTCGTTGAATGGTGGCGTTGAGTGTGTTGAGTCGACTCAATGATTCGTCGAGTCATGGGGTTGATTCGTCGAGTATGGAACTTAAACGTTGAGTATACTCGACGATTCGTTGAGTCAAGGAGTTAATTCGCCGAGTCTGAGTCTCAGACGTTGAGTGCGTTGAGTTCACTCAATGCCTTCGTTGAGTAAAGGGTTTACTTAACGAATCTGGCACTTAGGCGTTGAGTGTATTGTGTTCACTCAATGTCATTCGATAAATATGGCTTTTGGCGTTGAGTGCGTTGAGTGCACTCAACGTCATTCGACGATTCGTCGAATATGGCGCATAAAGTGTTGAGTCCACTCAATGCCTTCGCAGAGTCAAGCGTTGATTCAGCTGAGGATGGAATTGAATTCATCGTGTATCTTATGGATACTCGACGATTCGTCGAGTATAAGATGATACTCGGTGATTTGTCATATATGTCATGGATACTCGACGATTTGTCGAGACAAGGGTTGTCTGGCCAAAATTCTGGATTGTAAGTCTTGGGTCTACATATAGCGGCGAGCTATTTTATTTAGAGAATTGATATTAGCAGTCCATAAATGGCTATTCGCAGTCCAAAATGTAAGGAAATATCCTTCTTTCTTCGCAGTCCATAAATGGCTATTCGCAGTCCATAAATTCCTTGTTATATCACTGCTCCTACGCGCCTTTTAAAACTGCGTCTTTTAGGGGCATTTTCAGGAGAAGTGTTCAACATAAAAGTTGTAGATCTCGACGATATCTACAACTTTCATGTTTAACACTTTTTGATTTGAAACCGTTTAGGCCCCTGATTTGGCCCCCGAAAAAAATCACGCGGAACTTTCAAATGATCCGCATGATTTTTTTCGGAGGTCAAATCGGGGGCTTAAACAGCTTCAAATCAAAAAGTATTCAACATGAAAGTTATAGATATCGTCGAGATCTACAACTTTCATGTTTAACACTTCTCCCGAAAATGCACCTAGAAGACGCAGTTCAAAAAGGCGCCTATTTATTTCAAAAAAAATTTATTTATTTTTTAAAAACGGGGCCGCGCTAATTCCATTCTTCCTGTCCAAAATTTTAAGGTTTTCTAAGGTCCAATAGATGCGAGTATTTATCTATTTAGTGTTTGTTTTCTCTTGCAGATGATCGCAACGAGGGCTCTAAATCAACACTTTTGCTCATTTTAAAAATTTTGTTGTTTGAAATTTTATTTTTGTATAATTGGACTTTTATATTTTTTTATTCTACCTAAGAACTTTGTTTGGACTGCAAGTTTTATTTTGAACTACGATTATAATTTATGGACTGCGAATAGAAGTGGACTGCGTATAGCCATTTATGGACTGCTAATATCAATTCTCTTTATTTATTCCTTGGAGTATAAATTGAAAGTTTTAGGGATTCATCAAGACATGCGATTATTATTTGTCTAAGAACATGAATCGTACTGTGCGAAAGACCGATAACCCTAAAAGCCCGATGAAAGTCGTTCCGCCGATCCCATTGCAATCGTCGATCCCGATCTCGGCGAGTGTCGTCGTCGCCTCTCCCGACCTAGTGCTTGTTCGACAAGTAGCTACAGGTTCTCTCGATCGTATGGATTTCCTGTAGAAGCGCGGATATACTTTCTGCGCTCAGGACTCGAGTCGCTAAGTGGTCGGCTGATTTTTCTGGAGCACCAAGGTTGAGTATAGACTCAGGCTCTATTTGTTTGGGCGTTTCGCTTCTCCGTTTTGGGCAAACGCCGCCGGAAGGAGGGTAAACAAATGAACCTCCGGCGGCATTTGCTCCGTTTCCACCCGCCCGCCTTGAGAAACGCCCTCAAAAAGCTCCGTTTGGAGCAGCCACCTCCCCCCTCCGATTCGAACACTCCGTTTCCACCCGCCGGATCGACCCGCCACCGCGGAACCAAATGGAGCCTCAATCCATCAAAAGTAATTTTATTTACAGCAAGTTTTACTTCTTGATTCATGAATATTGCCAGATCCGAACTCTTTTGAGTTTTCTTTTTTTTTCTTCCGCTGCGCACAAGTGTTGTGTCATGTAGGAAAACCTAACAATGGTATCAGAGCGAGGTTAGCTGACAATATTCATTATTTCAGAAGTTGTTAAATCCATGGTGTGTAGATTTGAAAATTTTAGATGTGTTCTAAAATGCCTAAATCTATTCTTGGAACTTCACCAAGAACGCATGTGATTTCTTTGTTGTTACTCCTTAACAGTAACTGTCACTTTTGTTGGTTTGTGAAACCAAGTGTGTGGTAGGTTTTGAATCTCACACATAAAGTGGAGAGCTTGTCTACTATGTAAGTGGAGTTTGTGTTGCTCATGTCTAGTGCATGTAAATCTGAAGGTTTAGAAGGGTTCTAGATGTTCAGGTTTAGCCCAGTTCATCAAGTGTTGATGATGATTAATGTGCACATCTGGGATGCATTTGGATTATGATTATTGTTGTATTTATTTTGTAGATGTGCACGTTTGTTAACTGTTAATCATGATTAAGTTTTAATCAACTGTTTAAAAATCCCTTAAGCAATATTAAGTATTCGGATATCTTTCGATGGATGACACTCATCCTGCCTCGATCGATGAAATGTGGGTTTGCCAAAGTAAGGTGCATTAATCTATCTTGGTAAGGGAGCGAGCGAATAATTGTGATATCTCATTGTCAACATCGGGTCAAACTTAACTAGGTGACCTCTAAGGTTGAGTGCCTAGAGGCATAGGGTTGGCATGGACCATATGATGAATGCGAGTAAAGAGTTATTCACCAGTCATACAAGAGTTACATTGTGATACAATTGGCAAGCGTTGTCTACCTAAATAGCTGCATTGTGAGAGAAAAGTCAAAGCTTACTCATAGTATTAGTGAAATATGGATCTTGTCCACTAAGAGAGTTACTCGTATAAACTCTTTAAATTGATATTGAGGGTTAACAGTTTGATAAAAATAGTGGGAGTTATTTTGATTAAAGTTCTTACTGAAATTATAAAATATATTATTGAATGTAGTACTAATTTGCTTTGCTTGATCCTTGTAGAATTTTCATGGTAAGTGGTTCGCATTCCACCCTGTCCCTCTGAGCGATCTTTTAGAAGGAAAAGCTGAGCTGGATGAATTATTTGGACTGGTACAGGAGCTTGAGAATTATTCTCAAGCAAAAGCACAAGCTCAATATTTTGGAAGAGGTATCCCCTGATGAGCCTGCCGGGAATGCGACTCGTGCTAATAAGGATGCTTATAAAAAGTATCTTGACGACTCCTTAAACTTCGAATATCTCATGATAGTGACCATAAACTCTGAGCTCCAAAAGCAATATGAGAACATGGATTGCACGGAAATTGACGAGCATCTCAACAAAATGTTTCAAGGGCAAGCTTGTCAAGAGAGATTTGATGTCACTAAGGCGTTGTTCCAATATAAGATGGGATCTCGAGACCTAGTAGGGACTCACGTACTTAAGATGATTGGGTATATAGAGAACCTTGAGAGAGTAGGCTTCCCTCTGGGCCAAGAGTTGGCCACAGACATGATCCTGCAATCGTTGTCAGACAGTTATGAGCAGTTTGTCTTAAACTATAACATGAATGTAATAGATGAGATATTGCCCGAGCTCCTAGATATGTTGCGAACTACCGAAATCAACATGAAGAAGGCTAAGCCCAAGAGCTTTAAGAAGACGAAGGTAGGACCTAAGTCTGCTCTAGATCCCAAGTCTTCAGCACTAAAGAAGAAGGCTTGGTGAAAAAGGGAAAGCGCCACCATTGTAGCAAGGCTAATCATTAGAGGAGGAATTGTCCTTCGTGCATTGAGGGTCAGTAGAGGATGAATGGAGGTATGACTTCCGTTTCAGGTATCTATGTTATAGAGATAAACCTTTCTGCTCTTTCATCTTGGGTATTGGATGCCGAATGTGGTTCTCACATTTGTACAAATGTGCAGGAATTAGGAAGGAGAAGATTGCTGAGTAAAGGGGAGGTGGACCTGCGTGTTGGCAATTGAGCAAGAGTTGTTGTTGTCGTCGTGGGTGTCTACCGTCTTTCTTTGTCCAGTAGACTTGTAATAAAACTAGATAACTATTATTTTGTTCCTTCCATACCTAGAAATATTATATTTATTTCATGTTTGGACATGGTGGGTTTTTCTTGTATTATTAAGAACAATTGTTCTTCAATATTTAAGAATGATGTCTATTATAGTGTAGCACAAATGTTTAATGGTTTATATGTTTTGAACTTAGAACATCAGATCTATAATATAAAAAATACTAAAAGACTAAGAACGAATGACTCGAATCCTATATATTTTTGGCATTGTCATTTGGGTCATATAAATGAGAAACGTATATCCAAGCTCCATAGAGAAGTACTATTGGACTCATTTGATTATGAATCATTTGAGAGATGTGAATCTTGTTTGTTAGGCAAGATGACTAAGGTCTCTTTCACTGAAAACAATGAGAGGGATGATGATCTCTTGGGTATAGTATATAGTGATGTATGTGGACCCATGAGTTTTATGGCTAGAGATGGGTATTTCTACTTTGTTACATTTACTGATGATTTCAGTAGATACGGAAATGTGTATCTTATGAAGTGCAAATTCGAAACCTTTGAAAAGTTCAAAGAGTTTAAGAACAAAGTAGAAAACCAGTTGGGTAAGAAGGTTAAAGCACTCTGATCTGATTGAGGTGGCAATACCTAAGTCATAAGTTTCGTGATCATCTGAAAGAGTGTAGTATTGTATCACAGCTCACTTCACCTAGAACACCGCAGCATAATGGTTTTAAGCGAAGGAATCATACTCTGTTAGATATGGTACGGTCGATGATGAGTCATGCAGATCTACCTGTTTTCTTTTGAGGTTTCGCTCTAAAAACTACTACTTTTACACTAAATCGTGCTCCAATGAAAGCGGTTTTAAAGACACCATATGAGATATGAACTGGGAAGCATCCTAGTATATCGTTCATTAAGGTTTGGGGTTATGAAGCTCACGTGAGACGTCATATGCCTGATAAGCTGGAACCTAAATCATATAAGTGTTATCTTGTGGGGTATCCTAAGGAAAGTAAAGGGTACTATTTCTACCTACCGTCCGAGGGAAAAGTGTTTGTCGCAAAGACGAGTGTCTTTCTTGAGAAAGAGTTCTTAAGTAGAAAGACTGTCAGGGTAGAACTTGAAGAAATTCAAGAACCACAAACTATGAATGAACTAGAATTGGAACCTGAGCTAGGACTATAAGTTGTTATAGCTATAGAACATGCTCAGAAAACACAAGTACCACGTAAATATGGTAGACCAAGATTTGAGCCTGGGAGATATGGATTTCTCGTATCTCAAATAGGTAATGTGTTGCTTATGGATCATAATGATGAGCCTGCAATCTAATAAGAGGTTATGAGTGGACCGGACTCTGAGAAATGTCTTGAGGCCATGAAATCTGAAATGGACTCCATATATGAACACCGAGTATGGACTTTGGTGGAACCACCTGAAGGGGTACGACCCATAGGGCATAGGGTCAAGTGGGTCTTCAAGAAGAAGACCAACATGGATGTGAATGTACAGACATTCAAAGGGCGACTGGTGGTTAAGGGTTTCAAAAAAATTCTTGTTATTGACTATGATGAGACCTTTTCCCTTATTAATATGGCAAAGTCCATCAGAATTCTGCTTGCTATTATTGCATATTATGACTACAAGATCTGACAGATGGATGTCAAAACGGCTTTCCTAAATGGAAACCTCATTGAGGAAGTGTATATGACACAACCCGAGAGTTTTGTATCTCCAAGTAAAGCCACTAAAATATGCAAGCTGCAGAGATCCATTTATGGATTAAAAGAAGTTTCTCGAATTTTGAATCTTCATTTCGATGAAAAGATCAAAGAGTTTGATTTTATCAAGAACGAGGATGAACCGTGTGTTTACAAGAGGATTAGTGGGAGCATAGTTGTCTTTCTGATATTGTATGTAAATGACATACTGTTGATCGAGAATGACAAATCGACCCTACAAGTTGTTAAGAACAATCTAAGGGACTGCTTTTCAATGAAGGACTTGGGTAAAGCGACTTATATACTTGGTATGAATATCTATAGAGATAGATTGAAGAAGTTGTCGGGTATGACCCAAAGTATGTACATTGACAAGCTATTGAAACGGCTCAACATGCTTGAGTCCAAGAAAGGATTCTTACTCATGTCGCATGGTGTGAGTCTCTCTAAGGACCAGTATCCTAAGTCTTGTGAAGATAAATATTGCATGAAGTTGATTCCATATGCTTCAGCAATTGGGTCAATCATGTATGCAATGATATGTACTAGACCCGATGTCTCTTATGTCTTGAGCATGACTAGCAGGTATCAGTCTGATCCCAGTGAAAGTCACTAGATAGCCGTCAAGAATATCCTGAAGTACTTGAGAAGGACTAAGGATGCATTCTTGGTATTTGGTGGAGAGGAAGAGCTCGTTATGAGGGGTTACACGGATACTAGCTTCCAAACTGAAAGGGATGACTCAAAGTCTCAATCAGGGTTCATATTTTGCCTAAATGGAGGTGTTGTTAGCTGGAAAAGTTCCAAACAAGAGATAGTTGTCGATTCTATAACTGAGGCCGAGTATATCCCCGCTGCAAATGCAGCGAAGGAGGCTGTATGGATTAAGAAATTCATCGACGAGTTAGATGTAGTTCCTGCATTGTTCGTCCCGTAGATCTCTACTGTGACAATAACGGTGCAATTGTACTTGCTTCGGAACCTAGATCTCATCAGCGCTTCAAGCACATACTTCTATACTTCCATCTTATTCGAGAGATTATCGATCGAGAAGATGTGAGCATTTACAAAGTGCCAACTGAGGAGAATATCGCGGATCCACTGACAAAGTCTCTCGCGTAGATAAAGCATGATGGTCATGTTAGATCTATGGGTATGCGATACCTGAATGATCAACTTTAGTAAGAGTCTTGTGGATTGTATGTTTGTTGGCTGTAATATTTCATTTGATGAATTATGTACTATATACATTTCATTTATATATTTTGGCAAGTTCTTTTATTCTGTTATTTATTTTTATTGTGATAGAGTAGTTTAACTAAATAGATGCCCTTAGTGTGTTTGTTTCCATAGGTCAAGTAGTGACTTGAATGTGCGAACCTATGATCCCAGAAGCTTTATTCTTAAAAAGCCCATGGTCATTATATCATCTTAGAAGTTAAGGGTGATGATGATATCTTTAAAACTAACATGTTTGTTGACTGATGACTCGTCCTCACAGGTCATGATATTGTGATATCAAGTCATCACATGGGTATTTGTTATGAACAAGTTGTACTTGACAGACCCACCATGAGAAGAGCGTGCTTTGATCGAGTGAGGAAGACTGTGCTTTGATGCCATCAAAAGTCAAGTCTTGAGAAAGTTGGATGATAAAGGTGGTTATTGGGTACGTTACGAATTATTTGGGAATTTGCCTGTGAGCAGAGATGAGATTTGTCCTCCTTTATGACAGGAGTTATATCAATGTGCCCCTTAATGGAATGGGACTAAGAAATGCATGGTCATGCTTGGTTGAGTCAATATGTGATATTGGGCTCACCAATTTCTGGAAGTCCATTCTAGATCAAGAAATTGGGATTGAACAATTATAAGGGTGACACGGTCTATACCTCTACTTCTATCTGGATGTAAAGGACGAAGGGACATGACAACACTGTAGCATTGGTCACAATGGCTTTTGAATTTATTAACTCTTACTGTTTGGGGAGCAATGATGTACTGCTAGATGTCGCTCATTATTTGTGAAGCTTTTGTTTGATACTTTCAAGATCAAGTGGGAGACTGTTGGTATTACTATTGTGATCTTGAAGTGATCAAACATGTGGTCTCACTGCCAACTCAGTATGAACCTATCAGGGTCGCACATAAGATTATGGAGAAACTGGGAGATTCTATTTGTATGATATAGCTCATATGATGAGTTGAAAAGACTTAGCTCAGCCAGGCTGAAAAATGTCGAGTGCGTTGAGACCACTCAACGCCTTCGTCGAGTCAAGTGTTGACTTGTCGAATGGTGGTGTTGAGTGCGTTGAGTCTACTCAACGATTCATCGAGTCAAGGGGTTGATTCGTCGAGTATGTCACTTAAGCGTTGAGTGTGTTGAGTATACTCGACGATTCGTTGAGTCAAGGAGTTGATTCGCCGAGTCTGAGTCTCAGGCGTTGAGTGCACTCAACGCCTTCGTCAAGTAAAGGATTTACTTAATGAATCTAGCACTTAGGAGTTGAGTGTATTGTGTTCACTCAACGTCATTCGACAAATCTGACTTTTGGCGTTGAGTGCACTCAACGCCATTCGACGATTTGTCGAGTATGGCGCAGAAAGCATTGAGAGTGTTGAGTCCACTCAACGCCTTCGCAGAGTCAAGTGTGGATTCAGCTGAGGATGGCATTGAATTCGTCGTGTATCTTACGGATACTCGACGATTCGTCGTATATGTCATGGATACTCGACGATTCGTCGAGACAATGGTTGTCTGGCCAAAATTCTGGATTCTTAGTCTTGTGTCTGCATATAGCGGTGGGTAGGGCTGATATCGAGTCGAGTTCGAGTGATTCGGACTCGCCTCGAAATCGAAATTTTTGACTCGGAGTCGGCTCGAAATTGACTCAAAATCGAAATTGGCTTCGACCCGAGCCGGCTAGAATCGAAATCAACTCGATTCCGAGTCAGCTCGAATCAATTTCGAGCCGACTCGGAATTAATTTTTTATTATTAAAAAAAATCTTATCAAATATTTATTTTTTTCTTATTAAAAAATTATCTTTAAAAATTCATATGTTCACTAGCAACAATTATGGAGTCAATCATCCATTTTTGCTCCCAATTACTATATAAGTTTGCTGGCATTTGAAAATTTTTTAATTATAAAAAGTTCATAAATCCAATTTCTAGAATTTCATAAAAATTTGAAAATTTGAAGTACTTCCAAATTTGAAACAATTGAGTCATTTGACATTTTAACTAAAAATATAACAAAACTACAAAATAAACAATTTATAAGACATAAAAAGTGTAATAAAAGTCCATAACAGTCTCACACTTCACTTCTTTTTCAACTTTAAAGTGCTCCCGCACTTCATTTCTTTTTTTTGCCTTTGTTGTCCTTCTCTACTTCAGCAGATTGTTGACCTAATGAAGGTTCAGTAGGAGTGGGGCCAGTGGAGATGGGTACTAGTTCTACATCTTGGACATTAAGATCAGTAATAATTGCATTTGCATCGGGATTTATGAATTCATCATCCTTCGCCGGTGAGGATGACGAGTCACTACAATTCTCTACTGAATTAATAATATTCATATCTGGAAAAAAAAAGTTAGTTAAAAACTTGTTAAAACATCATCTGCATAATACTTAAGAATTCATTATGTAACATAAAGATGATGTTATAAAGCTTTGATTCTAGTCCCCTTACACAGACAAGAATGACACTCCTAATAAGACAAAGATCAATTACGAAAAATATGACTCTAAACCATCGTCTGTATAGTGAACCAACCCTCAAGAACAAAGACACGACACTCAAATAGTAATGTCTAAACATCTCAAATACATATTCTATAGGAAAATGTAGCATATATGAACAATTTGACAAAATAAAAATCACAAAATTAGAACCTGAGAGAATCACAGACACTCAATAGGACCAATATTATTGTAAATCACGTTTCAAAGAATTATAATTTATTGCAACTTAAACAAAAGATACATGAGTTGAAAGATACGTGAATTCACAATCTTCAATAAACTCACAAAGATGAAACAAGCCAGTTTCTTTAGCTTCAGGCATATCTCTAATGAGAGTGACAATTAAATCAATTATAGCCTTTTTGTACCCAAAACCTCCTTCTCTAAGAATATTGCTTAAGAAGTTCATCCTGGAAAACAGTAATAGAGGCAATGTAGGGTTGATGTAAGTTCATCCTGCCAGTTTCACACAAGAAGTTGCACACTTGTAAAAAAAATCAATACATGTCCTCAAAAACTATACATTCAGCTATCTTAAACTCACCAATGGTCGAAAATGGTGATGATGATTGATGACCTCTCCAAGGCAGAAATCGGAACCTCTTGAATCATAAATCAGAAACCTCTTGGTCCTCTAGGATTCAAAACTTGAACAAAAAACTATATGAAAATCAAGAGCAAATCTAGAATAAGAAACCGTATGAAGCTTGTAGAGAGAAACTTGAAATGGGAAAGAGAAAGATGGGGCGGTTCTCCATTCTTACCTGAAATCAAATAACCAAACTCCCGAAGGGAACTAGGATTTAGATAATCCTGAAGAGGAGACGAGGATGGAAGGAGAGAGCTTTTTCTTGCCTTCTGGGTTCTGACGGGAGCCCGACGAGGCTGTGCCGCTGCGACGAAATCGGCGTAACAGGGACACAGCCTACATAGGGTTACTGGTTATAGCCTACACCTACAGGCGTCGCTCATAACTTCTGTCGTTCCGCTTCTGCGTAAGGAAGAATGCTTGTGTCGTGCCGGGCCGCCGGGCCGTGCTTTCTGCCATTCTGCTTCTACAGTTCTTTTCTCACTTCTTCTGTCGTTCTGCGTTAGCCGTAAGGTTGTTGAGTTGTTCCACTTTCAGATTCCCGAACAACGAAATTTAAGAGCGGATTCCCGAACGACGAAATTGAAGAGCGGATTCCCGAACGATGAAATTGAAGAGGCAGAGAAATCATAAATGCTTGTCATTATGATTTTGCAATTTCTCTGCACATCCCGGCTTTCCCGATTCCCGCAATCCCGCCGCTACCCGTTGTCCAACTTTACGCGTATTCCAATTACTGTGAGGCATTGTCTCACTCCCGCACATTCCAATGCAGCCTATAATATAGAGTCATAGACCCTAATTTTTATTTTATATTTAATATTTCGAGCCGGCTCGAATCATAAATCGAGCGAATCATGATGGGCTCGAAATCGACTCGAAAATAATTTCGAGTCATTTTGATTCGAGTCAAAATGATTCGGACCATTTAATTCCGATTTTTATTCGACTGAAAATTCGAGCGATTATCGAGTTTCGATTTTTATGCTCAGCCCTAGCGACGGGTTGTTTCATTTATTCCTTGGAGTATAAATAGAAAGTTGTAGGGCTTCAACAAGACATGCGATTATTATTTGTCTAAGCACACGAGTCGTACTGTGCGAAAGACCGATAACCCTAAAAGTCCGTCGATCCCTTCGTCGTTTCCGATTCCAATCCCGGCGAGTGTCTTTGCCGCCTCTCCTTCATCAGATCTAGCAATCTGTGGAGATGATGAGTGTCCTCTCCCAACCTAATGCTTGTTCGACAAGTAGCTACGGGTTCTCCCGATCATGTGGATTTCCTGTAGAGGCGCGGATATACTTTTTGCACTCAGGACTCGAGTCGCTAAGTGGCCGACTGATTTTTTCGGAGCACCTAGATTGAGTATAGACACAATCTCTCAAAGGTAATTTTATTTACAACAAGTTTTACTTCTTGATTCATGAATATTGTCAGATCCGAACTCTTTTAGGTTTTCTTGTTTTTTTTTTCTTTCGATGCACACAAGTGATGTATCGTGTAGGAAAACCCAATAAATACTAGCTGGGGTAGTGGTGCATGCAATGGATGTTGTCGAGGCAGGTGTGCCTGTTGATATGATTGGTGGTGGCGACACTGCCTTCAGTCTCGAATTTGCCATCAAGGGGTTGCCTCCCTCTCTCATTCTCGGGGAGCCTTTATATGCCTCCTCTGTTGCTATGTCACCATCATTTAATCCATCTCTAAATCAACGGCATGGGTGGCGATATTGTGAAAAGAGGTCTGGGCAATCATGATTAAGGACAAGCGGAGGTCATCACGCAGTCCTCTATAAAACCTGACAGTCTTGTCATTATCTGATAGTGCAAGTATTCCTGCAAAACGGGCTAAGTCGATAAACTCTATTTGGTACTATGATACCATCATATTCCCCTGACAAATCTATAGGAAGTGCTCCTACAACTAAGCTCAGTCGGCATCGAGTATAAAGTGTTCTAAAATTGCCTCCGAAAATTCTCTCCATGGAATAGTGTTGAGTGGGCACCCTATAAAATAGAACGAATAGTTGTCTGTCACTAGTCACGGGTATAACCCTCAAGTAGGGTCACTACTAAGGAAGCTACAAAAACTTTTGGGCATCTCATCCCTACTAGAAGTTCAATTTCTCGGCTCTTTCTATCCACTCTTCGGTCTACATAGCAGTCTCGAAACCTCGGTAAGTAGGAGGTCTCAACCCTCAGAAGGTTGTCACCATGTCAGTCTAGTGAACGAACTGTTGTTGTTGGGCAATAATAGTTTGGAACGTTCTAGCAAGATTGTAAGGGTTTATTCCAGCTCTGTCTCAGCAAAGAGTGCTGTAGAAGCAGGTGGTGGAGTCGAAGTGTGGTACTAATTTAATCTCTCAAGGAAGATCTTTTGTTTCTCGACTCCAGTATTTAGTAAAGTAATAGGAAAGGAGTCAGTACTTTGCAAAGTAAGAGAATTTGCAAAACTAACTAAAGCAAAAATGATTGTGTGTGAGTACGCAAACATGTAGCCTAGAATCCTTATATCGCTATCCTATAGGGTCCTCCAAGTTTCTGATGCGTTGTTCGTCTCGAACAACATAACGAAGTATGGGAAGGGAGGATTTTGAGGCTTCCCCACATGAACGGATCGTGAATGCTCTGATCCAATTATAAGACCCCCTCCCCCCAAATAACACTCTGGTCGGAGAATAGTCTTATTATCAAGACGATTACCCTACGCTTTCCAATTGGAAACATACACACTTTCCAAGTGTAGAATAATCGTTTTGTCAAGCTATAAAACAATCATCACACCAGATCAGCAAATCAAAAGCAATTCAGAAACTAATACGCATTTATTTATATATAATCAAAGCTGGAGCTAGCTGTTTATACATAAGGCACAATGGGGTAAAAAACTTTACTATTTGTATTGCTTCTAAGCATTATGGGCTCATGTCTCTAAAGTCTGTAGATGAGACTGGTGTGTCAGCTCGATCGGGTTCTATAGCAGGTTCTCTCTAATACGTTCAATGAGTCTCTCACTGCTCCATCTTCTAAAATGAGTGTATGACGGCACTCTAGTCATTAGAGTAGTGGACTCACACCTCCTTCCCAATATCCTTAATGCTTGGGGACAAGAGTGAGCATAAATAAAACAACAATAGCGGAAGCAATCAATGTTAACAGTAGTATATATTTGAACAGGAAGTATGCTAGGAGCAACCTAAGCAAATATAACAACAATAAATGAAATGCAAAAATAAACAGTTACTATGAAGCTCTACTAGCTAGCGCGCAATCACGCAGGTGTTCAAGGAGGCATCTCCGTTCCAAGGAGGCATCTCCGTTCCAAGGAGACGGGTTTTATAATTATGTGGTAAGTTCTAAGTATTTTATCGTATTATGGTCCGCCAGTTTATTTGAATCTGATAGTTACTTTAGTTCTACCTTTTATGATGGTTTATCGGATTTGCGTCGATCTATTAGAGCGGTAGAGCCTTAATATAATTTCAAGTCTATTTATAATAAACGCCTGATTTAATCACTGAGACTCCAAATCTATGCAAGAGGTTAAATATGAGATCTTTTAATCTCAATTGTTTGCATCGAGGCAAATCAAGTTCTTATATTATGGCAGATATTATTTCTTCCGATTTAAACCTCTTTTATTCAATAAATACCAAAAAGAGACGAAAATTTATGAATATTAAAACCGATCGAATTTGCCCTTTGATTTGACCTCAAATAAATTATTTTTAATAAACTAAAACCTTGTTTTTATATGAAAAATACTTTTAATGATTCAAAAATTTCCAAATTTTTATTAAAAAGTTTATAAAATTATTGAAAGTCTTTCGTAATTTTATGAGATTTATTTCATCAATTAAGAGTTTTTTGTAATTTTCTAAATAAAAATGAGACCATAAATTAAATTCTTAAAAATAGGTAAACTTTTCAAGAATTCACCAAAATTTTACGGTGCTTGTAAATCAGTACCACATACATCCAGAAATTTATGCAGATTTTTTCACTAAAAATAAAGGCCTCCGATATTTTAAAAATCGTAAATTCTCCTCTATTTAAATCCTTAAAAATATCAAGAATATATAATAAAATATGATAATATTCAAAGGGCTCTATCTTCCTCTAAACATCATTATATAAAATATCCAATAAATTTAATCAAGCATGTTTTCCTCTAGAATTTTTATAATAAACAGAGTTGTTTTATTTAAATCATTAAAAATAACAGATCAATGTCAAAAATCTTAAATTAATTACAGAGGGTGTATATTGACTTATATATCTCCACAATTTTTTTCAGAATTTTCAAAATAGATATAATATCTCTATAAATTAAAATTAGAGAAAATCTCTCTATTTTAATTGTTAAAAATATTAAATAATGTCAGCAAAATCTCAAACTTTTTTTTGAAGATGTCCCTCACTCTTGTGCTCAACTTCATATTCAAAGTTTTTTGATTCGAGTCCTAGATAAGCCTTAGAAAAATTAAAATCCTTTTGATTAATAAATAGCTCATTATTAAGGCTCTGTTTGACACTTCGGGCTGGCGGGAGGCCAGTCAGGAGAGAGGAAACGGCCGTTTAGAACGGACGACTGGTGCTCCGCCTACCAGCCTCAAAACACCGGGTTGGCACCCTTTTGCGCCGGCCGTTCTTGCCCGGAGCTCGCCAAACAGCCTTTCTCCGGCTCGTTCGGGCCGGAACGACGCCCGGTCGGAGTATCAAACAGAGCCTAAATCAATTTGTCTGACAGCGTCAAAGCTCTGTCCCCACATCGGATCAGGCGTGGATCCAATATTCCAATGTGGGGAGGCAATCATTGGTTCGCTTCAATATAAACACTGCCATCTGATCTCTTGACGGAGATCAGATGACACTTGTACTCACGCGAGGCACCGCCGTCCGGCCGTCGGACGATCGTGCCTCCAGCCCTGGCTAAATCGTCGGGGGCCTGGCTTCGCCGGAGACTGCCGAGTTTGCATTTACAGATCATTAGCTCTTGGGTGCCGTCGGAGCCACTTTTTTTGATGGCACCGCCACCTTACCTCTGCCCGGAGAGGGGAGAGGGTTGTCGACCCTCCCCTGATAAGATACAAGTGTACAACCTCCCAGCGCCACCACAAAAGACAGGGAGGCTCACACTGCTCGTCCACCACCCGAGCCTAAAGCATGTCTCGGGTGGCGGCGGTGGTGCTCTGACGGCCGGGAGTATCATGCAGCTCATCGGCGAGCTAGGGAGGGAGGGGAGAAGGGTGATCCACCTGAGTTGGGAGCATTCAGGAGCTCCCCGGTGGAGTTGTCGTTAAAGGTAGCATAAGGAGGAGGGGCTCGAGTAGGAGGTTTCCGGCGAGGTGAGCTCTGGCAAGGGGTGGCTTGGGGTCGGTCTGAGCTAGTCTATTGTGTGAGTTATGTTAAAGGGAGTGGGGCCTTTATATAGGAGAGCAAGATCCCTCCCTCTCCTATTCTCAGTGTGGGATTAATCTCCCTTAGGAGAGGGCTGGCCTGTAAAATTAGAGCAACTAGCAGCCATCAGGAGGGAAGGTAAATTCATGTGTCATCATCTTAAGGGCATGACTTGGGTGTGCTTAGGCTTAGGGAAAAGGAGAAGGGAAGGATAAGGTGGTCTCTTGCCTTGGCCCAAGGCCCATAGTCCAAGGGTGACTTGCTGGAATTCAGGGCCCATCTAGGGCTGAGGAGTGGGCCAAAGAGTGGCCTTAGACGATTGGCATCACGTAGGGGTGTGGTCATGTCTTTAACTTTATTAAAATTTTAATTTTTATAGGGTTTGACCAAAGTAATCTCTTGGGTGGATCCCCTATATAGGTCAAAGTCGTCGAGTGATGAACCAATATTGGTGTGTGGGGGTAATATTGGTGTGTTGGGGTAATATTGGTGTGTGGGGGTAATATTGGTGTGGGGTGGGGGGGGTAATATTGGTGTGGGGGGGGGGGGTAATTTTGGTGTGTGCGTGCGTGCGTGCGTGCGTGCGTGCGTGCGCGCGTGCGCGTGTGCGTGTGCGTGTGTGACCCTATCCCTGAAACCATGCTCTGATCGGGTCAGATACAGGTCTTACCGCCCAAGACGGTCACCCTACACTTTTCAAGTGACAACAGACCTCTTTCCAAGCATAGAATGATTGTCTTGTCAGGCAATTAAAACTCATCACGTCAGATCAATTATGCAGAAGCAAATCGAAAACCAACCACATACATATATATATATATATATATATATATATATATATATATATATATATATATATATATATATATATAAAATCATGGCCGAAGCCAACTGCTTATACATCAGGCCCTGACAGTGCTAAACAAAACTACATTCTAGATCCCCTCTCACTGCTTCTAAGTCTATGGGCTCACGTCTCTATAGTCGGGATCGAGACAAGACTGGTGCATCTTCTCGGGCGAGCTCTATAACGGGTACTCTCTCACGCGGTTGTTGGGCCTCACGCTGCTCCATCTTCTAAAAAAAGTGTATGATGATACGTTAGTCATAAGACTAGTTCACATCTCCTCCCCAAGATCTCTAAGACTTGGGGACGAGAGTGAGCTTCTACAGTAATAATAGCTAAGATAATAATATTAGCAACAGTATTTGTGTATAACATGAAATAAGCTAGGAGCAGATATAATAGCAATAACTGAAATTTAGTAATAAATAGTTATTTATAAAGCTCTACAAGCTAGTGCATAATCAAGTAGTTATTCATAACCTGCAACAACACCATACGTCGCCATAGTTTGACCTTTTCTATTCCAACAGGGTAGCGAACCCTGCGGGCATCACTAATGTGGTCATCGATGACACTTGTCAGTCCTGCCACTTTTGGGTGTGGTCATGTCGCACTACCTAGGACTCAATGTACAACCTGGTGTACTCTTGAATATGTGTGACATTCACCGATAACTGAAATCCGGTTAACTAGTGGAGGGACCCGACCGGGCATAATACATATCTAATCTTTCGGGGTACGCTCACTCCCTAGTGTCTAGAGTCGTCAACCTTCCGGTGCCGGTACAAACAGTCTACTGGCATGACCGACCCGCCTCTTTTCACCATAAGCAATTCAAAAGAATTTCAATAAAATAAATAGTTGGCACCTTTCGGGTATATGGTAGCTTGCCCTACTTAACAGTAAATAATTCAGGTAGGTGGTCGTCTCACATGTAGATGATCGCACCGCTCAACTCTAGATAAGGAGTATGATGATTGAGGGAGCTCATTATTTAGGGTTAGTCTTGGAGGAATACATCATCTCCAAGTTAACCCTAACTAATACTCAACCAATTAAACAACTTATCAGAGCGGGACCTAAAATAATGTTGCAAAAATAAAAACATTAGTAAATTAATTGTAGCAATTAAACTGGGGTAATGAAATACTAAAATAAATTACAGTAATTAAAATGCTGAACTGGAATTAGAACAGTACTGAAATGAAGTGCAGTGATTGAAATACTGAAATAGAAGATGGAATAAGAAGCAATTCAATTTTGCAGTTTCCTCTCCATTCGAGGAGGCAAGTTCAGTTCTTCTCTCTATTCCAAGGAGGCTTCTTCATTCCAAGGAGGCAACAACGTTCCAAGGAGGCAACTGCGTTCCAAGGAGAGGCTTCCTCGTTCATACGAGGTTTCTCCGTTCCAATGATACAACATCGTTCATAGGAGGCTTCTCCGTTCCATGGAGACAACTCCATTTATAAGAGGATTCTTTGTTCCAAGGAGGCAAATTTACAATTCTGTGGCAAGTTCTTAGTATTTTTTGAGTTTCACTTTTTTGTGGCCTATCGATTTTACATTGATTTGTTAGAGTCTCATTATAATTCCAATGCTCTTTATTATAAACACCTGATTCAATTATCGAGCTTCCAAATCTCTGCAAGAGGTTTAGTTTAACATGAAATATTTTAACCTCAATTATTTGCATTAGGCCAAATCAAGTTTATGTATTACGATCGATATTAATTCTTCTGATTTAAATTTTTTTATTCAATAAATACAAAAAAGATTCGGAAATTTTTAAAACTAGAACAAAAGATTGGATTTGTCCTAATGTAATCCTCATAATTTTGTCATATTATTTTGAGCTTGATTTGTCTTACAATAAATTATGTGTCCCACATAATTAATTATTTTTATATCTAAAAATTATCATAAACTTTCAAAATTACCAAATTATGGCAGTGAGTTTTAAAAGAAATCTACTATTTCCTCAAAATACTTCAGATCCTTTTGTGGTCTTACATAGTCTCTAGTAATTATTTAAATAGACTTGAGTCACTTTATCATATCATTAAAAATATTATGAATGTCTCAAAAATTCCCAAATAATTTTTGACCATGCACTGAACTATTAATGATCTCTTATAAAAATATAACATATTTTGATTGGATAATTTAACTTCTATTACTAATTGTTCGGATCTTTGGAATTGGAATTGGGGCAACAGAATTTTAATTCACGTATTCGGATGTTAAGAATTCCCTCGGAATTGAAATTGGTCTAAATCCAAGGAATTCAATTTTGTATTACGACCAATTCTTAGGGGTAAAGACAGATAGTTCATGAAATTCAGTTTTTTGCTATGGGCGTTGTCACCTGATCTCATCATCGCCGCCAGATCTCGCCACAGCCAAATGATCTCGCCGCTGCCGCTCGATCTTATCGCCGCCGCCCGATCTTGTCATCGTCGCCCGATCTTGCCACCGCCACCCAATCTCGTCGCTGCCGCCCGATCTCGCCGCCTCCACCCAATCTCGTTGTCGTCGCCCAATCTTGTTGCCGCCGTCGCCCAATCTTGTCGTTGCCGCCGCCCGATCTCTCCGTTGCCACCCAATCTCACCGCAGCCGCCCAATCTTGTCACATTCGCCTGATCTCATCGTCGTCGCTCAATCTCGTCGTCGCCACCTGATCACGCCCCCGATCTCGTTGTCGTCGCCCGATCTCGCCGTCGTCGATTGATCACGTCATCATCTCCCGATCTCATCATTGCCGCCCGATCTCGTCATCGTTGTCTGATCATAATTAATTGTTGGTAAACAACCTGAAATTGATTTATCTGGTATTGTGTTCCTATTTTTGTCAACTTCTACATTTTCTGAGAGATCATAAAAGAATACTACCCTCATCACATGGTTTTGTTGCAATAACTTCGCCCCGAGTGACACAAGGCTCTAACTTTAAATTGTCGTCGCCCGATCCTATAGCCATGAGAAAAAAAATTCTAAATCAATTCCAATTCCAATTCCAATTCTAAAAATTCATCCTGCAGTCGAACAACTGCATTGGAATTCAGACCAGTTCCAATTCTCACAGGAATTGGAATTGGATGAATTCTAATTCTTGTGATCCGAACATACCCTTAGTTTTTTAAACATCCTTGAATTATAATTTAAATTCTCAAAAATAGTAGAAATACTTGTAAAATTATTAAACTTTAAAAGAACATGCCTCTAGTTATAATAAATCAACCATAAGAGATTTAAGTATTTTAATAGGGGAAATTGACCCCTATTAATTTCCAAAGATAAACCACAACAGTATTAATGGCTTTAAAAATGTCAAAGCTCGGCCAAAAATTTCCAAAATATTATTGAGCATACATAAGGCCAGGCTTTATCCATCACTATTAATTTTCTTAGATTTTTATAAGCATTCTAAGGCTCTCTAATCAGAGAAAAACTTCTAATTTAAATTATTAAAAATACCAAAATATATCAAAAAATTTCTAAACTTTTTATGACGGGTAGCGGTCATCAAAAGGAACAACTTTTATGTTTAACATTTTCTCATCACAGCCCTCTTTCAGCCTTAGAAAATAAAATTCTCCTTGGCCCAAGGAAATAATACACATCACACATGTTGGCACGTGATCTATGCCTAAGATCGAGTTGTAGGTTCTACGTGCCGGCCCCACAAAGGATCTAGCACAGATACGTTGTGGGGTCCTAATGATTATTTGGAGAAATTAAGGAGATCTGGGTTGTCTGATCTCATCCCTGAAAACAAACGACAAATGTTCATCCCGGTGTGGCAGAGGCTTTCGGGCCTCTACCGTCGTTGTCCGGTCATCAATCGGCTACACCGCAACCTCCAGCCAACTTACCAGGGGCCGCCGCTCCCTCCGACGATGTTCTAGTGGCCTGATGTTGTTGGCAGCCGCAGGAGAGGGATTTAAAAGAGAAAAAAAATACACTGGACGCCGTCAGAGCTTCCTCCTCTGGCGGCACCACTGCTTTAGGGACACCTGGAGGGGCCTTTGAGGCTCTCTCCAGCAATAACCACTCCTCAATAAGCTCAAAGGCATTGGGGAGTCTCACACTTACTCAGCCATGCCTCCTTGCTCCCCCGAGTTTAGTAGTGGTCGCGGCGGTGCTCCGACAACCAGTGTTCAAATGCAAGTCGTCCAAAAACCAGGGAGGGAGGAGAGGAGGAGGTTCCACCTTCTAGAGGGGTCTCCAGGAGCTCTCCGGATGGTATATCATTAAAGGTGGTGGAAGAGAGGGTGTCTTGGGTAGGGATTCTCCGGTAAGGGGGGCTCCGACGGAGGGGGTCTAAGGTTCGACCAGATCTTGGGAAGAGGAGTGAACTCTACTGGGGGATCCTATATATAGGCAGGGAGGAGCCCCTCCCTTTCACCTCTATGGTGTGGGAGTATCCCTCCCTTGAGGGGGAAAGATTGAGTCAAACCAGCTAGCCAGGGACAAGTGGCAGTCATCTGGGAGAGATAGTATAACCAAGTGTAAAGATCGGGTGAATTAGCTTGGGTAGGCTTGGTCTTTGGCATAGGGAAGGAGAGAAAAGTGGGAGAGAGTGTCCCCTTTCTTTGGCCCAAGAACCACTTCTTTGACAGAGTATTCAGAGCCTATATAGGGTTGGGGTTGGACCTACGTAGAGTCTTGGTGAGTGACTTATGTGGATGTATGGTGGAGTCTTTTAATTTAATCCCAAAATGGGATTTTGAAGGATTTGACCAAAGTCAACCCTAGGGTGGGTCCCCATATGGGTTAAGGTTAAAGTAGGTCCAAGTCGTGGAGTGATGAGGTAATGTCAGGGTATTGGTATAATATTGGTGTGTGCATGCTTTTTGGTGCAACAAAAAGCTTGCAAACAGTGCCGGAATTGAGCGCAAAGAATTCAGTTGCTCTCGTATTAACCATATGAGTTCAATGCAACTAACTGTGGTCAATTCCGAGTTCATATGCTCAATATACTAAATTGGCATCGTCGTGACACGCAACGCTACTCAAAATGGTCATTTTCTCCAAATGATCTCAGATTGGAACAAAAGAAATTCTATTGCACTCGTATTGAATATACAAGTCTAATGTAACTGCCAGAACTTAATTCAGAGCACATATGCTTAATATACTAATTTAGGTTACCTCCTAGCTTGTAGAGTACCCTACAGGTCTTTGGGCCACTTTTATTGGGTCATCTAGGGCCCTAGTTGCCCAATAAAAGTCTGGATGTTACAGTGCATGTTTTTCAGTGCATCATAAATCTTAACGGGATCCGATTTGACCAAATTGATAAAAAGATGTCAGAACTAAGAGAACAAATTTTGTTGCTCTCGAATTAACCATATGAGTCTAATGCAACTGACTGGGGTCAATTTCAAGTTCATACACTCAATATACTAAATTGGTGTCGTCATGGAGCGCAACAATAGTTAAAATGGTCATTTTCTCCAAATGACCTCAGATCAGAATGGAAGGAGTTTTGTTGCGCTCGCATTGACTATATAAGTCCAATGTAACTGACAGAACTCAATTCAAAGTACATATGCTCAATATACAACATGGGTCGTCTTCTAGCTTATAGGGTACCCAATAAAAATTGGGATATTACAATGAGAGTTGCTCACTAGATCGCTAGAGTACTAGTGGTACTTGCCATTTCATAGGGCTTATATTAGTTTCATGGTCAAGTAGAAAATAGAATTTTGTTACCTTCTCCACCGCCTAAGCAGAATATATTACACTAGATAGTTGGTGCTCATAAGCACTAAGGATGCTCAAATATTAAAATACTTTGGTGTACACTTTGAAAATATAGAGTCAGGTATGACAACAAGAGTGCAATTGACTTGAAAAACAATCGGGTTCATCAATATAGGTCCAAATATATAGACGTTAGACACCACTTTATTAGGGACCACATTATGAAAGAAAACATCAAGGTTAGCTTTATTGGTACTGAATCTCAACTAGGGGATATATTCACAAAATCACTATTTGATGCATGATTTAATCTTCTATTACTGGAATTGGGTGTTCTAGACCTTCAAGCCTAACAATTTTAAATTTGCACATTTTTAAAAAATTTCTAATATTTTTGCTTGTATTAGGTGCTTCTTATATCATATATACAAAATCCATAAAAATTGAAAATTGAAATTTTCTAAAATATTTTCTTTGCAATCTTACAATCTCCGTTTAATATCACTTGTGATAACCCTATCGCCATCAATAGCTGTTGATTTTACTTTTTCTTACTCTTCTTCACATTTTTGTTGTCATATGATATCTTATTACTTACTGACATGTAAATACTTTCTTTCTACAACAAAATCATTATGTTTTCATCACTATTCCTTTTCTATCTAAAATTCAAAACAAAATAAAAAATTTATAAAACAATTCCAGAATAAAAAATATGTTTATTTTGCTATTTTGTATTTTTTAATGTCTTTGCATTTTGTTTGAAAACACAAAAATATAAAATTTGTTTTTTAAGTTACATAGAAAATGTCTAGCATAAGTAGTATATTCTTTAAGCCCGGTGTGGGCGGCCGCCCACACTGATTTGAAAAAATATTGCTTTTGAATAGTAGAAAACATGTTTTTTATTTGTTTGATTTTAAAAATATATATAATATTGTTAACAAAATATACATGTTTATCTGCTTGGTAAATTGGTAAAGTTTATAGTATTTTATTATGTGATCATGAGTTCAATTTCTATGCAAGACACATTTATTTATCTTTTTTTATTCTTTACTCATTTATTTTTCTTTTTATTTCATATTCATTCAACACTTATTTCTTATTTATTTCACATGTATCTATCATTTTTTTTTAAGTATGACACATTTATTTACCATTTTATTTCGGTATGATACATCTATTTATTATTTTTAAATTTTAAAATATAATTCAAATTTGTAATATCTTAAAATTTATTATTTTAATTATTTACAATTATATATGTCTTACAAGCTGTATTTATCATTTTATTTTCTATGTATGGCATATTTATTTATTATTTTTAAAAAATTTATGAGTGTTTAACAATTATCAAGTATTGTTTGATATTTTAATATAATAAAGACATATTTATTTATATTTATCATTTTATTTTTAAAAAATATACACTGCACACACTAAGAATATTCTCTGCGTTCGTCACTCCCTTTAAGGATTAACTACAATGTATGATTTGTTACTTTAATCTTCATTGAACACTATTTTGGTTATTCATGCTAAGCAGCATTATCTTAAATATACAATGAAAACATGTGTTGTGAAAAATATTTTGATTTGATATATTAGATTAAATAACTGATTTGAGAAATCTATATAAATGTATAAAAATGTTAAATATGTATTGTGTGTAAGCAGGAAATGATTAGTATTGAAGGGTAAATAAAGATAAGAAAAATGTAAACAAAAAGCTCTGTACATCGAGAAATAATCGGTGTATGTCAAAGAGCTAAGACAGTATGCATCGAGTTCTCTAAAAGCTTTGCAAAACATGTTGATGTTCAGAATAACAAAAATTATCTTACGTTGATTTTCATGCACATATTTATTGGTGTACATTGAGAAGTAATCAATGGTTTGCTAGACATATGTGGATCTCTCTCTAAATGATGGATAAGGCGGTGATCTGATTAAGACCGTGATTGTTTCTCGGATCTATTCATTGGTGCTCCTCTTAAGGAAAGAAATTATATTAAATCTGAAATGAAAAGGAAAGTACTAATTCAGATGGACTCCTCTCTCTCTCTCTCTCTCTCTCTCTTTCTCTCTCTCTCTCTCTCTATATATATATATTCATCTCTCTAGAAATATCATGTTTTACAATCTCAAGAATAACTAATCTTCTCTCTAAGTCACACTCTGTTTTTTATTCTTATTCTTCTATCTCAATGTGAAAATCTTACGTTGATTTTGGTGTGTCAGTAACAAGGCAATGTGTAAATAATTTCTTTGGTTGTCAACATAATTTAGTTGTTAATAACCAAAGTAGACGTGCTTTTAACATTATCCTTAAAAATATTCATAAAATTAGCTAGAGGCTTAATTTGGCGCGATGGTGGCGATCATAAACACGATGATTATGAACCATCGTTCGTGACTGCCCGGCCTTACTTAAAGAGCTTCATTCATTTTTATGTTCAAAATTAGTTTTTTCATAGTAACCGTCATAACCATTGTCGTGGCAAACATACATTTTATAATGGTGACTTTTTTATCCAAACTCATCGGGGCTAAAACACTGCACCAGAGTTAAATTTTTAAATCTCCTAAAGATTTAGGCTTTGTTTGGTGTGGTGGTGGCGGTCGTGAACGCAGTGATCATGAACCGTTGTTTGTGAACTATTAAGATAATTTCCTCCTAAATGTGAAAGAGGATAACCAACTTTGACCATGCTTTCAAACATGTGTTTCATGACAAGTATGAAAAGGAGTAGCCGTCTTTAACTTAGAAATCAACATGTACTCTTAAAAGAAGCTTCTAAGAAATTATCCAAAGACAGCTACATGTCAGATGACATGTGTTTTTCACCGAGAGAAGCTTTATGGAAGTTTCATCCTCATGTCATCTACCACCTCTAGCTCTTTGTTTTTTTATATAAATAAGTATGAAGGACGAGAGGTAAGACATCAACTTCTCTCCAAACTAAGCATTGAAAGATTTCTAGAGAGGCGTTTGCGGCAATTATCTTAGTTTGGAAGAGCTTTCGGACGGCTTTCTACGACATTGATGCGGAATACTTCACCTACACAGATTGGATCTGGAGCAGATTTGGGCAAGATTCGAAGATGCATCTTGAAGAGGATTTGTGTAATCAGTCTTGTCTGGCACTGTCGGTGAAGATCCTGTATAAGAAAAAATAGAGAATATTCATAAGAAAAAACATGATCTTTCTAATTCAATTCAAAGGTAGCTTCTAGAAAATTATCCAAAGGCAGCTACATGTCAAATGACATGTGTTTTTGACCGAGAGAAGCTTTATGGAAGTTTCATCCTCATGTCATCTACCACCTCTAGCTCTTTGATTTTTTTCTTATAAATAAGCATGAAGGAAGAGGGGTACTTGCTACAGATCCTCATGTCGGTGAAGATCCTCATGTCATCTACCACCTCTAGCTCTTTGGATTTGAGCAGACTATTGTATATTATGAAGCTGGTGAAGATCTTGTATGGATCGAGAAGGGAAAGCCTTGTAATTGTTTTTTGTTTTTATACACTTTTAATGACAACTTTCCGGGTTGGACTCCGATCGACCAGTGATTTTCAACCTATTAGTTTCCACATTAAATCTGCGTGTCACTTCTATTTCTGTTTTGTACTGTGTTATGGTTGTGTATCAGCATACCACTAAGCGATTGTGTAGGTACTTGCTCGAACTAATTTACAGGTGCTCTGATTGAGCTTGTCTACTCTCTAGCCCAGCAAGTGATATCAGAGCTAGGTTCACTATTAGAGCAGTTATCGGGCTGACCTATTTGAGATTCGAGATGAGTCGATCAGATATTTTGGGTTAATGATCGGGTACGGTAGGTGACGATCATTTGTCCGCTCCCTATCCTCTTTGATTCCTTTCTTTAAAATAGTCTGCTCAAAGAACTGAGGTCAGTTGGATCAGTGACAGAGCATGGTCGAGTCTACATCAGGTTCAGGCTCCAAGCAAATGGTAAAACTGAACGATGCAAACTACTACCAGTGACACTTACTGATGGAGGATCTCATTTATGTGAAAGGCTGGTATGCTCATATCTTTGAGGAGATGTCTAAAAACACAGATCCAAATAAGTTGAAGGTGGAGCACTGAAAGCTATGCAGATTCATCAAATGATTTGTTGGGCCAAATGTCTATAACCATGTTGCAAGTATCGTTGATGATAAGATACTTTGGAAGACTCTTGAGTCATTTTATGCCATGAGTACTGACATCAACAAGCTATATCTACTGAAAAAGCTCGGAGAGTTCAAGTATAGAGATGGTTTGCCTATCTTGGATCATGTGAACAAGTTTCAATGTATTATTGATCAACTCACTGTAATAAAGGTAACCTTCAAGGACGAGATCAACACATTGTGAATATTAAAGTCTCTTCCAGAATCTTGAGAGATGATAAGAGTTTCTCTAATCAACTTCTCTCCTTGTGACATCATTACCATAGAAATTGCCAAAAGTGACATCTTGAACGAGGAGGTGAGACGGAAGTCTCAAGAAAATTCAGGCTCTTTCTCACGAGCTGATTTCATCTATACTTAGCATAAGGGGAGAGGTAGGAGCAAGAGTAGAGTAAAGAATAGCGAGAGGAGCTAAAGTATAAGGAAGTTTAGGCCTCTCTACCAGAATGTGGAGTGTCATTACTGCTATAAAAAGGGTCATATTCAGAAGTTCTGTTATTCTTTGAAGAATGAAAAAAAAATGAGTGGTTACTGATGATAGGAAGGAGAGTCACACTGCAACTATTGTATCTACAGTGGAAGATGATGACATCAATGTTGGAGATGATATCATAGTTGTACTCTCTTGTGATGATCGAAGCTGGATTGTTAATTCATGTGCTTCTGCACATATCTCCCGCAATAGAGAGTTATTCGCCACTTATACCACTCACGATTATAAATCGTTTAGGATGAGCAATGATGACACGTCTAAAGTCACCAGAAGGAGAGATATGCACCTGAAGACGAGTACGGGAGGCTTGCTGAATCTGAAGGATGTGCAACACGTACCCGACATCCGCTTCAACTTAGTTTCAGTTAGGAAGCTAGTGATTAGAGGCATTTGAGCGTCTTTGGTGGAGATTTTTGGAAGCTTATCAAGGGGTCGTTAGTAGTGGCCAGAGGCTATAGAGAGACTGGTCAATACTATATGGAGGGGAGAACTGAAGCTGCTCAGGCCAACACTATCAGAGATGATGTATCAACATCCCTATGATATCGGATATTGTGTCACATTAGCCAGAAGGTTCTAGGATGTCTCGCCAAGAAGAAGATGATATCTGATCTATCTATAGATCAGTTGGATAGATGTGACCACTGCATGACTGGAAAGTAGAATAAAGTATCTTTTCAGAGCCACACTTCCACCAGGAGATCTGAGCCACCAGAACTCTTACATACTAATGTTTACAGACCATTGAAGGTTCAGACGAGGGGAGGAACATCTTACTTTGTGACGTTCATTGATGATCATTCAAAAAAAAATTTTGTCTATACTATTAAGACCACAGATGAGATCCTCAACTCCTTTCGGAGATTCCACGCTAAAGTGGAAAGTTAATCTGGGAGGAAGCTAAAGTGCATCAGGTCCGACAATGGGGGGAGTATATTGGTCCCTTTGATGAATACTGTATTGAGCAAGAGATCAGACATGAAAAGACTCTACCCAAGACACCATGGATGAATTGTGTAGCTGAAAGAATGAATAGGACTTTGATGAAGAGGGTGAAGTGCATGCTGTCTGAGACAAAGCTACCTGACATATTTTGGGATGAGGCTTTATACACAGTTATATTCGTCATCAACCTCTCTCCCAGCTATGCATTATAGGAGGATGTTCCTGATAGGGTCTAGTATAAGAAGGACCCTTCATATAGTCACTTGAGGGTCTTTGGCTACAGAGCCTTTATGCACGTCCCTCAGGACAAGAGATCGAAGTTGGATTTCAAGACCCTACAATGCATATTTTTGAGATATGGATGTAGTAGCGAGTTTTGCTATAGATTTTTTGATCCAGTTTAGAAGAAACTTGTACGCAATCACGATATTGTATTTTGTGAGGATCAAACTATAGTTGATCCTAAGAATACTGAGAAGACCGACTCTTACATTGATGTAAAGTCTCCTGTAATTGGAAGTGGTGACATTGAGGAGGCTATAAAGCCTGAGCTGATACAGGGCACTGAGTCACTTCTAGATCATGAGAATGTTATTGATGGAGAGTCTATAGAGGACATCATTGATGATATGCCCACACCACCAACTGAGCTCGCTCCATGGAGGTCTGATAGAGTCAGACGCCCTTTTCAAGATACTTTGCTACTGAGTATATTCTGTTGACTAATGTGGGGGAGTCGGAATGCTTTGATGAGGCAGTGTATAGCTCAGAGAAGAAAGAATGGATGGTTGTTATACAAGAGAAGATGAAGTCTCTGCATAAGAACCACACTTATGATTTGATAAGATTTTCTAAAAGCAAGAAGACTCTGAAGAATCGTTGGATTTTTAGAGTAAAGTAGGGAGACCCCTCGACGCCACTCAGATACAAGGCTAGATTAGTGGTTAATGGTTTTAGTTAGAAATATGGAGTTGATTTTGATAAGATCTTCTCTCTTGTTGTGAAGATGTCTTCTATTCGGGTTGTTCTTGGCCTTGCTACGAGGCTAGACCTAATGATCGAGCAGATGGATGTTAAGACCGTCTTTCTGCATAGTGATCTTGAGGAGGAGCTGTATATGGACTAACCTAAAGGATTTAGGGTCAAAAGAAAGGAAATTCTGGTATGTCGCCTGAAGAATAGCTTATAGGGCCTGAAGAAGGCCTCGTGATAATGGTACAAGAAGTTTAATGTTTTTATAGGGGAGATCAATTTCAAGAGGACCACCCTTGATCATTACATGTTTATAAATCAGTATGCTCTAGGGGATTTTATTATCTTACTCTTCTATGTTGACGACATGCTGATAGTTGAGAGGAGCACTACTCGCATTGCCGATTTAAAGCGGCAGTTAAACTCTACATTTGCAATGGAGGACCTTGGAGCTGTGAAGACAATCATAGGGATGCATATTCGGAGAGACAAAATCTCTAAGTTACTTTGGTTATCGCAAGATAGATATATCAGAAAGGTGCTACATATATTTAGTATGGATCAAGCGAAGAAGGTGAGCATGCTGCTTGTAACTCACTTCAGACTTACTGCTGACTAATGCCCGAGCACACCTGAAGAGAGAGGAGATACAAAAGGTACCATATGCTTCGGTAGTTGGTAGTCTCATGTACGCTATGGTGTGCACACACCCTAATATAACACGCATGGTTGACACTGTTAGTAGGTTTCTCTCCAACCTCGGGAGATAACATTGGAACATTGTGAAGTGGCTTCTAAGGTACCTACATGAAACGTCAGACTTGACGTTAAGGTTCGAAGATAGTGAGCCATAGTAACTAGGCTACACTAATGCTGATATGGTTGGAGACTTGGACTCTAGAAGATCAACCTCTGGGTACCTGATCTTATTTGTGGGGGGAGCTGTGTCATGACAATCAATACTACAAAAGTGCGTTACACTATCGACTACAGAGACATAGTTTAGTACAGTCACTGAGGCAGGGACAGAGCTTCTTTGGATGAAGCATTTTAATAAGGAGTTGGGTTTCACTCAAGAGTGCTACACTCTCCTATGTGATAATCAGAGTGCGAATTAGTTGGGGAAGAACCCCACCTTTCACTCGAGGTCCAAGTATATTGACACGCGATATCATTGGATACGTGATACTCTAGAGTAGAGAGAGCTGGATTTGAAAAAAGTGCACACTGATGACAATGAAGTAGATATGCTTACGAAGACCGTATCAAGAGGGAAGTTTTAGCACTGCGTGAGGATTGTCCGTATGACGGTTCCCTCCACATAAAGGTAAAGGGGAGACTATGTTGTTGGGTAAAGTTCCCGTCTTTTGTGGAGAAAACTGTTGAGTTTGAGTCTCATTAACTCGAATTTGGTGTTGTTGGTCGAATGTGGAGACATATTATTGTAGGATTTGGTGGGAGGCAAATTGGAGAATTTGGGAAAGATTGTCAGAATGATAAGTTTTCTTCACTTAGGAAAAAAGAGAGATTTGTTAAGATAATTTTCTCCTAACTATAAAAGATGCTAGTCAACTTTGACCATGCTTACAACCATGTGTTTCATGACAAGTATGAAAAAAAGTAGCCGTCTTTGACCTAGAAATCAACATGCGCTCTTAAAAGAATATTCTAGGAAATTGTCCAAACAAGCTTCATGTCAAATGACATGTGTTTTTGACCGAAGGAAGCTTCATTCGCATGCCATCTATCACCTCTACCTCCTTGGTTTTGATCCTATAAATATGCATGAAGGAAGATGGGTAAAACATCCACTTCTCTCCAAACTCAAGCATTGAAAGATTTCAAGAGAAGTCTTTGCGACAATTGTCTTAGTTTGGGAGAACTTTCAAACGACATTCTACGGTGTTGGCGAAGAATATTTTGCCTATACGGATTGGATCTGGAGCAGATTTGGGCAAGATTCGAAGAGATATCTTGGAGAGGATTTGCGTAACCCATCTCTTCCGTCACTGTCGGTAACTTACAGTTTTTCTGTTATTATTTATTGTATTGTGTAGTGCACAGCTGGTGAAGGTCCTAAATAGATCTAGTAGGGAAAACCTTGTATTGCATTTTGTTTATATACTCTTTTAGTGACGACTTTCCGGGTTGAACTCCGATCGTCCCGTGGTTTTAACTTTATTAGATTTCCACGTTAAATCTGTGTGCCACTTCTATTCCTGTTTTGTGCTGTGTTTTGGTTGTGTATCGACATACCGCTAAGTAATTGTGCAAGTAATTACTCGAACTAATTTGCAGGTGCTCTGATCGGGCTTGTGTGCTCCCTAGCCCAACATGAACGCCCAACCTCACTTAAAAAAATCCATTGATTTTATGCTCAAAACTAGTTTATTTTCTTGGTTGCGATCATAATTTTTGTCTTGCCAAACATACAATTCTGATCAAACTCATCGTGAGCAAAGAAGCTGCACCAAACGAAGCCTAATACTAATTTAAATTAGAATCATGCAAATATGTTAATGATGCAATCACATGCTAATGAAAACTACTTATATTTAGTTCTCTCTTTCCTTATTAAAAGAAAATTTCAATTTCATAAATCACGCGTATGTTCTAGAAAAATAAGACAGTTGTTATTCGCAAAACATAAACGTCTAACCATAGACCAAAATTTTCATATTTATAAATTATTATCCGTATACAAAGTTTAAATTTTAACAATTAATGTCTTTTTCTCACGAGTAGTGTCTGACAATAAAAGAATATTTTTGTCAACATTTTTAGCCAATACCCGAGACAAAATGTTGAAATTCACGTCAAAATAGAGAAATTTACGTCAAAATGGTAAAATTCACGTCAAAATGGAGAAAATTCACGTCAAAATGGTGAAATTCATGCCAAATTGTTGGAAAAAAGTCGTTGGCATATACTCAAAAAGTTATCGGAGAAATTCCTTTGTTGTCGAACCTTACTCATGAAAGAAAACTTCATTTGCTAAAGTTTAAAGTTTATTTACTAATGACAATTTATAAACATAAAAATTTGATTTAGAAATAGACATTGCTAATCAACGTTTTAAAAACCGGACCGGACCGGCCGGTTCGACCGGTCGAACCGCCAACCGGTCTCCCGCCCGGTCCGATTAGCTTCTAAAACCGGATTCGCCAAGAACCGGCCAAGAACCGGCGGACCGGCCGGTCAAACCGGGCAACCGGGAACCGGCCCGGTTTTACCCTAACCGTCCGGTTCATAAAACCACCGTGGATTTCAAATCCAACGGTGGATATGACTTTAAACTTTTAATCTTTTATCTTAGGTTTAGCCGGGTGCCCCCAACTCGCAGGCAAGCCGCATTTCGCCATTTCCCCATTCCCGATCTTCTTCGTGGCGAATGGCGATCTTCTTCAGCTTCCTCCCGGCGATCTTCTTCTTGGCGTGAGATTCCCACCTTCTTCCTCACGTGATTTGCAAGCCACAGGCGAGGAGGTCCTGATCTTCTTCCTCGCACAACTTACGGGCACCCGGCTCAAGGTATCCTTCCTCTTCCTCCATGGTAGTAGCCTTTCTCCGTTCGCTACTTCGCTATTGGTTCATCTACTGCTTGAGATTCCATGATAAGTTCTTAGATTGGCATGTTAAAGAAAAGCACTTGGGAAAAATCGGAAAATCTCAAAATCCACTTACATTTATTTAATTATTTTTTGTTGATTTTTTTTTTGAAGAGATGATCAGATGAGTGAAATCTGATTTCGAGCTCAGCTTTCAACAAATTTCAAAATGCACCAATCCATCTTTCATAAATTCTGCTGGGCTAAATTAATATAATCAAAAAATCTATATTATCTAAACTCACCATATAATCACAGAAGCCGTCGTGATGAAACATATATATTATTTGTCACCCATACAATTTTTTAAGGAAACAAAAGGGTACCTAACATGTATGAAATAATGAAATGAGCATTCACTATCAATGCAGTTTTAGGCTTTTAGCTTAGATTTTCTCAAAGACCTTTGACCTATCTAACGTATACATACCAATATCAATTAAACAAATTGATGTTTCTAGGAGGGCATAACAAAACTGTTAGAGTACAACTGATTATTCAGTAATAAACAGAACATTAGATCATTGAAATTCACTGAAGTGGCTACCTAGTTCATTGAAATTCACTGAAGTGGCTACTCAGTTAACTAAATATTTATTTGAAATCTGTTTTTAAATGCAATTTTAGCTTGTTGATATCATGGTAGATTTATTTTATGTGTTTTTTGTATTTAATAAACTATATTTTGTCTTTTTTTTCTTCCACTTTAACAATTACTTTTCAATTTGCACTTTTGCAGTGTTATTTCCATTGATGAGAAGGCTCACCTTCAGAAAAAATTCAATTAGATATTCGTGAAGAGAGCTCTCAGGTAACTTACTAACTATATCACTTTATATCCATGCACTTTATATTTTAGGGGTGCTTTGAGGTATTAGTCAAGTAGTGGCTAAGCAAAGCATGTAGTCTCTGTGATGATGTGATGATTACTTGTAGGACTGCTCCGTAGTATTGACCGATAGAGGGTCAAGCGGAGTAGATAGATTTTTAATTATTTTGTGTATTTTTTTACTTGCAATAATTCTTAGCACGATGTGTGATATGCATTCCATCAAAATTCAAAACCATCACAATTATTATTTTATGTTTGTATCAGAAAATGGACACTTCTTCCGAACCATCTAATGTTTCCTTACAAACTGTTCGTGAAAAAAATGATCCCGGTTGGAATCATTTTAGTCTCATTCAAAGTTCTGATGGTAAAAAACACTATAAGTGTTTACATTGTGGAGTAACTTATAAAGGTGGAGGAATTAATAGAATGAAACAACATCTTGCTGGGATTAAAGGAAATATCGGTCCTTGCAAAAAGGTTTCACATGACATTCGACAGCAGATGCAAGAAAACTTGAAAGGAATAACCGAGAAAAAACAAGAAGCACAAGAATCTTTGGATAGTACAAATGCATATGGTGATCATGTGAATGATGATAGAGTTTCTCTTCCAAGGTCTGAAAATTCCATCATACAAGAAAAAGGAAAGAGAAAAATTGATAATGTTGACCATTACTTTGCCCCTAGAACATCAGCAGGATCACAACCATCATTGAAAAGTGTCTTGTCCTCAAAAGAGGTTGTACATCGTGCTGATATGGCGGTAGCTAGATGGTTTTTTGATAGCTGTATACCCATAAATGCTTTAAATTCAGCATTTGCACAAAAAGCTATTGATGCAATTGCTTCAATTGGTCCTGGTTATAAATTGCCTACATACCACATGATGAGAATTAATTTACTTAGAGATTGCAAAGAAGAATGTCGACTTCTTGTAGATTCATATAGAGATAACTGGAGAGCTACTGGATGTACGTTAATGGCAGATGGGTGGACGGATAGGAGGAGTAGAACATTAATTAATTTCTTGGTTTATTCACCTCGTGGTATCTCATTTTGCAAATCAGTTGATGCTTCAGATGTGACCAAAGATGCGACGACTTTGTGTTCTTTATTTGTAGAAGTAGTTGAATGGATTGGTTCAACAAGTGTGGTTCAAATTGTTACAGATAATGCAGCAAACTACAAAAAAGCAGGGGAGTTACTACATGAAAAATATGGCAATATTTATTGGTCACCATGTGCAGCTCATTGCTTAAATTTAATTTTAAAGGATATTGGAAAGTTAAGTCATATGGTGGATATTGCCAAAAAAGCTTCAAAGATTACTGTATTTATTTACAATCATATCTTTCTTTTATCTTGGTTGAGGAAAAGGGAAGGCTGGAAAGAGATTGTTCGCCCAGCAGCAACACGATTTGCCACAACATTTATTACACTGAAAAGTTTGTATGAACATAAACATGATTTGCAGGCTTTAGTGACTAGCAAATATTATACTGATTCAAAACTTGCAAGATTAAGCAAAGGTCAAGAAGTTGTTAATATTATTTTGGATAATCATTTTTGGAACATGTGCTTGGTGATGACAAAGGTTGCAGGTCCACTAATAAGATTGCTACGCATTGTAGATTCTGATGAGAAACCATCACTTGGCTATGTTTATGATGGAATGTATAGAGCAAGAAAGGGAATTAAGTTGATTTTCAAAAATGTCAAAAGATTATATAAGCCATATACACTCGTTATCAAGGAAAGATGGGATCGTCAGCTTCGCCAAAGACTTCATTCCGCAGCATATTTCTTGAACCCTTCATTTCAATATGATCAAGTTAATTACTCAAATAAACCAGAAGTTGTGCAGGGCTTAATTGATCTTATTGGAAACAAAGACATTTGCAATAAATCTTCAGCTGCAATGAATGAAGTTAGACTATATCGTGATAAGCTTGAGAGCTTTGGGAAGCCCATCGCCATCAAAATGTCGAAAGAAATGCAACCGGGTGAGTACAAATAGAAAATTAATTTACTTTCATTATATAATTTTCTATATTTGCTTTTAACTAAATTATATAATGATTATAATCTTTATTTTATAGATGAATGGTGGAGAATGTTTGGATCTAGTGCTCCCCACTTACAAAAATTGGCTATTCGTATACTTAGTCAAACTTCCTCGTCTTCTGGATGTGAAAGAAATTGGAGCGTCTTTGAGCAAATTCATACAAAGCGAAGAAATCATCTTGAGCATCAAAGACTCAATGATCTTGTTTATGTTCGTTATAACCTTAATATGAGGGATAGGTATGCAAAATTTATGTTTGCTTTGACATGTTAAATTTTGCTAAATTGTATCAATGTCTTATGCATTGTCATCATTTGTAGGATATACTTTAAAAAAAGAAATTATGACCCTTTGGATTATACGAGTATTGATACAGTGGACTTCTGGGTAGTTGAAGAAGAGCCAACTCAAGAGCTTAATTATAATGATTTGGAAAGTGAAATATATGAGGAACACGCTATGCCAATTGATAAAGAAGTTCAAGGTTGTGATCAACAAAATGATCAAATTAATAGTTTTGAATTTGTAAATGACAGCTTGACCGGGTACCACTCCAAATTTATTAATTACTTCTCTCTCTCTAGATAAACTCCTGAGCATTGAGAGTTCTTAATTCTTACTGAAGTGAAAGAGGAAAACAAAAGAAAGAATCACCCAACTCTTGTCATCGGTAGCACTTAGAAATCTCTGTAATTCTTCTCCAAAAAAGGTTTCTTCTCGGAGCTAGAAGAGGAGGAATCGAGCTCGTCTTTCTCCTCTTTGGAGTATTTGGTTTCAATTTGTGCAATTAGGTTTAGGCGTCTGATGGAAGGCAGTGTCCAAGAACAACCTATTGGAGAGAACAGTAGCGAGACAAGGAAGGATAGACCCGCTGATAACAGCAGCTCATCCACGACTTCCGTCTGCGGTGTTTATCGGCTTTTCGATCGTCAGCTTCCCCTTCACCAACTCATCGGAGGCGGTAAAGGTAATCCGTTCTACTGCTATTCTCTTCTTTGTTAGACTCGTTTGAGTTATTTGGGGATTTTGGTGCCTTTTCTTTAATTTGAAGAAGGTTAAGGTTTTGTTTGGGTTTCTGGAGTTGAAGTGAAAGGAATTGGAATATGTTCGGCGGAAAACTTATCATTGAGTGCGTATTCACAATCTATCCTAAATTACTGTTGTTGAAAAAAATTCAGTGTCCATTCAAATTATGTAAAACAAAATTCACCCTGTTTAGTCAAGATCTTCAGAAGGAGAGCAAAAAGAAAAAAAAAACTAATTTTGCCAGCATGAACAGTAGTCATGTTGTGGGTCTCTCAGCAATCTCATGAAATGGTTGGGTCGGTTTATCTTGGTTCGAAAGTGAGCTGAGCATGCAAACAGTCAAAGAGTAGTGACAAAAAAACTTTTACGTGAAAAACTCAAAAAGAGAGAAAAGCACGAAGCGTGACTTACTTTGAAAAAAAACGCACTAATAGTAATTTGGAGTACAATATTAAGGTCTTCGCAGGGGTGACAACCCACCGCTTGATCTATATGTAGTTGAGAGAAAAAACTGTGTGCCCGCCCACGAGAATTCCATTCCCTGCATAGAAAGCTCAGCTATTCTTCTCCAGAAAGATCCGCTTGTTGTGGAGAAAGCTCAGCGTTACAATCCAGAAAGCTCCACTCACCGCGCAGAAAGCTCTGCGGTCCGCTCCCGAAAGCTTTCCGCTTTGCTCCAGAAAGCTTCACTCGATGCAAAAAAAGATCTATTGCTCCGCTCGCCGCGCAGAAAGCTCTACGGTTCCCATCCAGAAAGCTCTACCTGCCGCGCAGAAAGTGTAACACCCCTTCCCAGTTTTACAATAATCAGTCATCCGGCCGAGTCAGCGATATAAAGAGAACTAGGAAATAGTATTAAAACTAGTATGCAACATGTAACAATAAACAACTACTAAAAATTTAAAACTTACAACGGAAGCTAAGAAAGTAAACTAAGGGTAACCACATACCTCATATCTGGATTCACAGAGCCACTAAACATGAATAAAATTGAAATGACTGAAAATATGAAATAACATTAATAGTCTGATTCAAGGCATATAAAACATTAACAAGATACATTGTCCACAACTACAAGTATATGCTGAAGGTAAAGAAAAACTGAAAGTGGAAGCAACTACAAACTTAATCCACTTAACGCTCATCCTAGGCGTAGTTTCTCACCTGGGCACCTGTAAAAACATTGCCCACGAAGGGTCAGAGTAAGGAAAAATAACTCTTCCTAGTGACACTAAAAATATTTTCTCATATGATGAATGCATGTCTTTAAAAAAATTAGTTTTGTGCATTAAAACTTTTATGCTATGTGTTATGCATGTCTTCGCAATACTTCCTGGTCAAAACATCTACTTGTTCTATGTACGTGACCTTCAGTTTAATAACCCAAGTCCCGACGATCACTAACTAGTGTACTATCTGACGTCAAGTTTATACTTGAATTCTAGGTGGCTTCTAGTCTGCACATCTACTGGGAAGGCTCTAGGCAGAGTATCTCCTAACGCGCATCTGAAACTGACGACCCGAGACCATCTGACGAACTCAATTGTTCTAGTGTCGCGCGAATACGGTCTCGAATCTACTAACTGTCTCAAAGGGGAGTAAACTCCCAAGACTATACTGCTCATAGGGTACCATATGCCTTATGAGAAAGGTAGTGCGCCTCTACCTAGCACGTAAAGACTTTTGTGTGCTTGCTGACCTTTTTGGTCCGATGCTACTCTGCTTGGGACATCTCCTTGGTATACTACTGAACGACCCTTGACTTTCTTGTGGTCGACTAGAAGGGACATTCACGCCCTTGGTTGGACAAATTCCAAGCTTACGTACACGGGTAAAGGTTTCGTACCTAACGTTATTGTTCATGATCTGACTACTTTGGTCTTGGACAAGGGTGTCATCCTACACGTTTTCCGCGACCGTTTTCCTATCACCACACCTTTCTATGCATGGTCATGATACTTATACAAAACCTACACAAACGTATACAAAATACAATTTTTGCTATGTCTAACTAACAGGAATTAGGTTTCCTTACTGTAGTGCTGCGACGCTCGTACACTCGGCGCGACGACATTTACTTTTTCGAAGGAAAACCGACTACTGGGGACTTTAAGATCCTTGCCCTGAGGCCACCAAAATCCTGCAATCAAGATAACTCTAATTTACACATTTTCCCCTTAGGGTTTTTGTTGGAAGAATTCCAATAATGCTAGGGTAACCCAAAAATCAACAGATAACCTAAGGTATTACCTTTACGAGGGAGTTATTGAGGCTCTCACTGCGCCCAACTCCAATTTCGCGGAGGATTCCGTACTCCAAAACCTAGGTTAGATTATCCCAAATCGAAGGATTTCCACGAAGGAATAGAGATAAAGGAGAAATAAACTCACCGGAAATGAACGATTTCAACTTCCACCGATTAGGGTTGAATCCGGCTCTTCCACGGCCAAGGAAGGAAAAGGAATACCCACCGGCGCTCGTAGAGGAAGGAGAAGTCGGAGATGCGCTCTGGAGGAGGATCGGCCGACGGAAAGGCTGCAGGAGGCGTCGATCGCTCGCGGAAATGGGAGGCGTCGGTGCTGCGCTCGTGCGTCGGCTTGCGATTATGCGGCTTTTTCCCGTGAGAAATGAGAGTGTGCGGGTTTAAGAGCTGCGGGCCTTGCGGTTTTGCATGCGGTTTTCTTACTAACCGTAAGAAGAATGAGGGTTAAAACTGCTATTGGCACCCCAATATGCGTTATTTCCCATTAATTCCTATGAACATAAACCATTCTTGCCGCGCTTCGATACTAACGTTTAAAATGCGTTACACTATCTAAATGACTAACATAATTAACAAATTAACGGACGCGAGCTATAAGAATAGTAACATTGTACCTTGACGACGCGCTGTCTTGATCAAAATCCGTCGTGACTCGACCCTACAAATTAAATTAAATTTCGCGTCAAATCTATGGATGTTACAGAAAGATCCTCTTGCCGCATTGAAAGCTCTGCAATTCTGCTCCAGAAAGCTCTGCTCGCCCTGTAGAAAGCTCCATGGTTCCACTCCGAAAATCTCTGCTCACCACGTAAAAAACTCCGCGGTTTTGCTCCAAAAAGTTTTGCTCCTTTTTTCCAAAATTCAACCTCTCCAAACGAAGGATTATACCAAATTTTATAGTTTTTGAGGGGGATGCGTGGGGAATTTTGATCTCTTTATTATATAATGGATGAATTGAAATGCCTAGTTTGTATATCATGTGTTCCCCCTTTTGACAACTTGACAAATTGCCCACTCCCATTCTCCACCCCCTCGAGGCGGATCTTGGTAGCACAATCCGGGATACTGGAGTTGGGCGGCCAATGGCGGCAGCAGGAAGATGAAAGTTCTCGATATTAGATGAAACTTTTCAGAAATCTTCGTCTTGTCACCACGAAGCTGTTGCTGTCGACAATTTCTCGATTGGAGTTCTACAACTTCGGCAATCGGTGACAAGAAATTGCTTTGGATAAAATGGTTGCCCGGTCAAATCTTCACCAAAACATTCGATTAATATATGAATCTTGCGTGTTTTTTCGAGAGGAATCTAGCGCTGCTTTCAAATTCGAATTTTGTCGAGCGATTTAGAAGAAATGAACTTCCAAAATTTTTGATCTTCTTCCCCATTAATGGCCGTTTGAGCATTTTTTGGGGAGGAAGTTGGGGAAGGAAGGAGGGGAGTCGACCTATGACCACGTGGAGCCTTGTGCTCCCCTCCCAAGACTTGAAGGTGTGGAGCCTTGTCTTAAATGATCGAATTTCCCTATTAGATTTGATTTGACATCAAATCGAGTACACTACCTTATCTAGGTAATGAATCATCCCCCGGACCCCTCTGACTGAACACAAGACATAATCTAGAAACATCTCTGCAATATGATATCTTGTAGGCGAGGGGCAATCTCTCAACCAATTCACCTCTGGAGGGGGATGAAAGAGGGGTATTATCTTTTTTCAAGAGAAAGTTTCTGCCTTCATCCATCTCCGAATAGGAGTTAGTTAGGGACTTATCTCTTCCTCAGAAGAATCCCAATCCATTTCTCTCCTATCCTTAGCCTAAAGACCTTTGCAGTACCGGGTCTTGATATGCCTTCGTATGGAGCAGTTAGGGTAGTACCACGTTTGTGCGGACTTGCTTTAGTGCCCAGGTCGTGGGCCCATATTTGTGCTCCGGTAGACTAGTTGTGTTCTCATTATCCCCTAACTCAATAGTGCCCTTCTTGTCTTAGTATAACCTTGATTCCTCTCTTCCCTCTCTCGTCTCCATGATTGTACGGAGATTATAAAGCGGTGCCTAGTTTAGGAAACGGTAGTTTCTATCATGCCTATCCCCGCTCCGGGCTCTGCTCGAGCCTAACTCTAATGCTTACGCACGCTCTGGAATTGTTTAACCTGAGGAGTCTCGTACCCTTTCCAGGCACTTTATAGCCGTAAAACACTTCCTTTAATCTCACTCTTTCCTCTCTCTTAACGATTAGAAGTACTAAGATTCACTATTATATAGGAGATTTCTTACGATTAGTCCCACGAGTTAGAAAGAAGAGTTGCTCTGGATAGTCCCCTGAGTTAGAAGAGTTATTCCGGCCTATCATGCTAGAGTCGAAGCCCTACCACGAGGTTGAGGGTAAGCAGCTTGGGCCGGGCTGATTCAGACCCAGTTCGGGCTGGAACCCCCACGACGCACTCCAATGAGTGTTTGAAGGGTCAAAAAAAAAATTCAAAATCGTGGGAAATTAGGTGTCTTGGAATCGTCTCATCGAGCCGATTGTATCCGTGATTTTTTGGGTCTGATTTGACCACTTTGAATATTTATGTGAACCCATCGTTTACCCTCCATTTTCGGGGTTTTTCCCGAGTGAATCCCCAAAATTCCCATCATTCCTGTGACTTTTTGCCATAACCGCTCCCTTGGCATTTGTGTGAATGCCCTCTTGGGATCGTGAAATGGCTTGCTCTTAGGGATGAAAGAAGTAATCCAGCGATTCCAACCGTGTAGATTCCAACGAATATTCTGTAATAATAGCCGAGTATTTGTAGAATATTTCCTAAAATCAAGGGTCACTTTGCTGCTTATTTTTATGAGATTTTATTCTCAGTGCATTCACTGTCTAATATTTTTTCTATCCGTTTTATTTGTTGCTTGATATCTTTTGATCCCACTTTATTTACTGTTGAAAATCTTTTATTCTTGATTCATTTGTCGCTGTTTGGGATATTTTATCGCCTCCCTTGATCTTATAAATTGCTCCAATCTTTGATGATTTGAAAACAATGTTTGTTTTGCCCTGGAGGGTTAAGTTCACGATTCTCTTGTAAAGAGAGCCTTGGAGGGTTAAGTTCACGATTCTCTTGTAAAGTGAGCCTTCAAAGATTGCCTCTTCTCCATGCCTGCAAATCGTGAAGCATTACTCGAAGAATATGAAAATGTCAAATGACGGCGTGTGGTTTAAGGCGTATGGACAAGTTGAGATTGTGTGCACGTTTAGGGGCAGGTGATTGTGTGTGAGGGGAGGGGAGAGGGCCCAATCGGTAGGACACAGATCGAACCGTTTGGTCTTGGGAGCCCGCGGAACCGCACGTTGTAGTTCGGGGCCCGCAACGCGCATGTTGCACGAGCACACTATCTGCTTGCGAGAAGCGACAATGCACTGACTGCTATTCCCCCACGTGGCGTCATGCGTGTCCTGTGCTGTCTATGTGTCGTCGTGTGTGGATTGCTGTGCACGTTACTATACATGTTGTATTGTGTGCGTCACGACGTGCTTCCATTTGTAGCATTTGCGCCTCATGCTTTTCTCGAGATTTCTGATGCTTTGTTTTTTTGTGTTGTGATGCAAACCTTAGGCAACGCTAATTTGCACAAGGCGGAGCGAGGTTGCTCCACATTGATTGTTGACTGGATATCCCTGTGACAAAAATGATACGACCTTCCTGATAGTCTGGAGATAACAATGCCATGGTTTGAGGTGTGAACCTTCTCCCCCCCTCCCCCGAAGGATATATCGTGATTTTTGTTCCTTACTATAAAGCTAGCTTCAGAATTTTCCTTCAGCAGAGTCTCTAGACAGAACTGTTGCAAAGTTTAGTCATTTTGTCTGCCAACTATTTGCCCGTTGGACAGAACCGTTGCGGATTTGTTCTGATTCTGCAAGGTGCTTTAAAAAATGATATTTCAACTCAATGTGTTTGGTCTAGTTGTGAAAGATGGGATTTTTGGCTTATCCCAAGGGAAGCACACCATATTGTTGTAGATTTGACTTCTTAATTTGTGATAAGGTCTTGAAGAAGTTGCTGAGGTCCTATGGCTTGTTTTCGAGAAATGACCATGATATAGGCTTGCTGTCAAGAAATGACCATGGTACAGGCTTGCTTTCAAGAAATAAAATGAAACCCCTTGTGTGTTTCCTACCATCAATTGAACATGATTTCAATTGTTCAAATTTTTACGAGTGGTTTGACAAGGGTTATGAACATGATTTACTTTGTTTGGGAGAATAAGTTACTACTACTTCCTTGATCTTTCGGGATCTTTGCGATATTTTCATTGGGGTCAAAAAATAGTCGGTGTGTTTACTAACAAGTGGTGGCTATCCTTTCATTCCTTTGAGAAGAAGACGGACTATGGCCATGCACGATGCTTGTTTGGATTTATCAGGAACTAATTGAGAGTGCTTGCACTGTGGACGTCGCTCCTTAGTTGCTGTTGCCGAGTGGCTGGCCAGGAGGACAACTGTGTTGACCTGTTCGATTATTCCAGTGTTTGTGACCAGGAAAGGCGTTGTTTCCCATCATGTATGTGCAAGGAGAAGAATCATCCTTGTTAGTTTATCTCTTGATCTCGTGCAGAGCTGTGTTGTACTGCCTAGCAGAAGATAAAAGAGAAAATTAAATTTCTTGGGCCCCGTGGAGGTGGAAGTGGCGTGTGAGTGAGAGGAATTCGGGGAGGTTTGTCCAAGTGTCGGTCTTGAGGGTCAGTGTTAGGTTGAAGGTTTTGATGAGGTGATGAAAGTGTCCACCTCTTTTTTCCCGGACGTTGAGGGGGAACTGCAACTGTTGAACGATCCTATAATCTTTGGGGACGCGAGTGTGGCTCTTGGCGGACCACTACTCAGAGCAAGCACACATGTTCCCCTATGAAGGCTTATTCACATAAAGTATTCATAAGAGATTTATAATTTTTTAATGTTTAAAAAGTTTATGCTTATCAATTCACTTTTTTCGTGTAGCTTGAGGAATTGTTTGACATAAGAAAACTCTTGGAACAACATATATGTGATCTTGAAATACAATTGGTTGGAGCTGAAGAAGTCCCCGGATGACTCGTAGAGGCAGCTAGCAAGAGTCATGGCCAAGGGTGAGATGAGCTCCATGCATTCAAAGAAGATAAAGGTAGATCTAGCTGAGGCTTGTGCAAAGATGATGAGGCTGGAGTGTATGAACTTGGAGGGCCTTCCTTAGGTGGTTGATGCCAAAAGGAGGCTCAAAGAAGCCCTTAGCACGCTTGAAACCACAAACACAAAGTCTATCAGGCTACGGAGTTGAGAATGATTCATGCTGATGCATCCACACTTCGGGCTATGCAGGAGGATTTGGTGGCGATCAAGACAACTGTGATTGAGGAGTACTGTTAGATCTCGGAAAATAGGACCGACGACTACCAAATCTGAGAGGAAAAAGGAGGAAAAGAGAGAAAGAGAAAGGAAGAGAAATAACCCATAGGGCTCTCAATTTCAAAATACCATCCAAAATGCCAAATTACATAGCCCCGTCTGTCTATATAACTCCCCCGGTCCGATTACAAACAAAGAAAGATATATTTGATTCCCCAAAATATACGCATGTCTTAATGACTTTCCGCCAGCTTGTCACTAGAGAAATTTTCACGGCGCTTGTATACCCGCCACACTAGAGGACGTTCCCGTCCCTCCTCCGTGTCCGTAACAATAAAAAACCCGATTTAGTTTATAGAGGAGCACTCTCATTGTATGGATGTGACCTGAGTGCACGTGTTATCTTCAGAGGTTGAGAAGATTGTCAAAGAAGCCTTTATCCAAGGATTTGGGAAGGGTCTTTGTCTGCTAGAGAGGAAGATCGGGTGTTCGATTGCAAGATTTGATGTCGATGATGTGTCAGATGATGACTCTAATGCGAATATTGTGGACTGACACAAAGGGACTTGATATTGTTGGTGGGGGTCGGTGCCACTTAATTAGTGTTATATTTTTCTTTGCATGTTTGTCGTCATTCTATCTAAAGTCATGTTTTGTGTTACCTCGAGTCTTGGGCCTTTATTTTTGAGCTATATCATACTTCTCACTTTGTTTTGAGTTGTATCCTCCTATAAAGATGTTTGTTTTGTACTTTGTCTTCAACTTTATTTTGGCATGTTTACTTTCTGCACTCCATTTTGTTTGTGATAAATAAAACATTCTCTTCTGATAGGAAGTAAAAGAGGGAGGGGCATGCCTTCTTTTTAGCTAAAGGACACAGAGTCCTTGAAATGCAAGTGCGGGCGAAGTGGGTTTGTTCTATTGGCGAGAGAACGTGGTCTCGACCTGCTACATGGAAGAAGCGTGTTCGACTTATGACCAGAGGGTGTCAGTTCATGTGGAGTCGTATTAGGGGGTGGGGAGGCCCCCTATTAGCTAGAGGATGCAAAATTCTGGAAATGCGATCGTGGGTAAAGTGTGTTCGTTCAGTTAGCGTGAGAACATGGTCTCAACCTACCGTATGGAAGAAACATGTTCGTCCTACATGCAAAGGGTGATCCTTGAAGAGCCATATAAGGAGGGGCATACTCCTATTAGATTGAGGATTCAAAGTCCTACAAATGTGATCGTGAGTTAAGCGTGTTCATTCTGATAGCGGGTGAACGTTGTTTCGACTGACTGTATGGAAGAAGCGTGTTTTTCCTACGGGGAAAAGGAGTTGGTTCTTGTGGAGCCGTATTGGGGGGGGGGGGGGGAGGGGTAGGCCCCTATTAACTAGATGATGCGAAGTCCTGGAAATGTGATCGCGGACGAAGCTTGTTTGTTCTGTTAGTGGGAGAATGTGGTCTCGACTGAATTCATGGAAGAAATGCGTTCGGCCTACAAGCAGAGGGGATTGATTTCAAAAGAGCTGTATTAGGAGGGGCATACCCCCTATTAGCTAGAGGACACAAAGTCCTAGAAATGTGATCACGTGCGAAGCATGTTCGTTCTGTTGGCGGGCGATTGTGGCGCCGATCGACTGTATAGAAGAATTGTGTTTGTACTATGGGTAGAGGTTGTTGGTTTATGTGGAGCTGTATAGAGGGGGAGGGAGTGCAGACCCCCTATTAGCTTGGGGATGCAAAGTCCTAGAAATGCGTTCACGAGCGAAACGTGTTCATTCTGTTAGCAAGAGAACGTGGTCTCGACCAACTATATGGAAAAACTGTGTTCGTCTTACGGGCAAAAGCAGTTTATCCCTAAAAAGTCTTATAGGGAGGGGCAAACCCCCTATTAGCTAGTGGACGCAGAGTCCTGGAAATGCGATCGCAGGAGAATCGTGTTCATTCCGTTGACAAGAGAATGTGGTCTCGATCGGCTATATGGAAGAAGTGTGTTCATTCTACGGGCAGAAGGGGTTGATACCCGAAGAGACATATAGAGAGGGACAGACCCCCATTAGCTAGAGGACGCGAAATTCTTGAAATGTGATTGCGGGTGAAGCACGTTCATTCTCGTTAACAAGAGAATGTGACCTCGACTGACTGTATAAAAGAAGCATGTTCATCCTATGATCAGAGGGATTTGGTTCCTGTGGTGCCGTATATGGAGGGGCATGCCCCTATTAGTTAGAGTACGCAAAGCCCCGGAAATGTTTTTGAAAGAAAGTCAAAATATTTATTAAGAATGCACGTGGGTATTAAAGACTCAGTTTATAACATGATTCCAAAGTATAAGATACGAGATATTGGTTGAAATGATGTAAATGTTGCGCGTTTCGTGTGCGAGAGAATCTTTCCATCAAGCACCTTTATTTTGAAGGTTACGAGATATACAACTACGGTGACCACGAACGAACACTTCTATGAGGGAGAGATCTTACTGCTTTGATGTTTCAGAGTAGACCTCCAATATTGATTGGCTTCAGATTCACTTCTCTTTCATAGTACCACGCCACATGGATCTTATACGCTGCAACACACCGTGTGGCGACATCTATGGCCTCCATGACCAGGTCTAAGTTGCCACAAAGTCTTTGTTCTATGACAAATTTAAAAAGTGCGCTGAGGGCTTGGAACAACGATGCAACCATATTGACCGCCTTAGATCTGTAGCAGAGGCTGAACGTCGTTTCTCCGGTCGAAGCTCTTAAGGTGGTACGGTAGGGCCCAAAGCACGTTGAGGAGAACATCTGGCCATTGCTTCCCGTCTCCCGGAGGCGGGCCCTCAACCTCTGAAGGATGGTTTGGTTTGCAACTTTTGTTTGGCCATTAGACTGAGGGCGGGCACCGACGGTCTGGTGAAAGTTTATCTTGAAATCTTCACACAACTTTGTCAGTGCCTTTCTCGTAGAATTGCGTGTTATTATCGGTAATGGTTACCGATGGTATTCTGTAGCAGCACATTATGTTCCTCCAAATAAACAGCCTCACATTCTCCTCAGTGATTTTGTCTAGTTGTTCATCATCGATCCACTTGGTAAAGTATTTGATTGCCAGGATGATAAACTTCCTTTGCCCTGAGGCATGAGGGAAAGGGCCGAAGAGATTAATTCTTCAATATGTGAATGTTTAAGTGCTTTACGGAGGTGTGGAGCTGACAGGAGGCTGATCAGGAATTTTAGCGTGAAGTTGACAACTCTTGCTCTTTTGAACAAACTTTAGTGCATCCTTTTTCACGATGGGCCAATAGAATCCTTATCTTAGAATCTTTAGCGTTAGAGCCTTACCCCCTAAGTGCTCATCACACACCCCTTCATGGACCTTTTTCAGGGTGTACTCTCCTTTAATGGTGGAATGACAATTCAGATAAGGGACAAAGAATGAACTCTTGTAGAGTTCCCTGTTGATGATGGTAAAGGTGGCCACATGTATCCAAAGTTGTTGTGCCTGCAGGAGGCTGCCTGGCAGTTGCTTGAGCTCGAGGTAGGTGGTGATTTGTATCATCCAACATGGTCCGTTCTGAGCAGTAATGGTGGTGTTCTCTTATGGCCTTTGGATACTAGGGAGTATTTTCTCTTCTATCCTTCGCCTTCTTGATTGGTATCTAAAAGGATGAGGTAGCCAACTTCGAGAGTGCATCTGCCTTGTGTTCTTTTCCGTTGAGATATGGATGATCTGGTGAGTTTGGATCTTCTTGAGGAGGGATCTAACAAGTTGAAGGTGTTACGCTAGTTGATCACTTTTCGCCTCGTAGTCACCGTCGATCTGTGAAACCACTGAGAATTCATGTGCATGGCCAGGTTCTCTGCCCCACATTGAATAGCTAATCGAAGACCGATGACTACGACCTTATATTCAACAATGTTGTTGATGGTTATAAAGTTTATCTTGTGGCCGTACTCGAGAGTCACCCCCTTCAGGTTAATGGGAAGTAATCCTAAACATGCTCCTCCGGATCCTGATGCTCCATCGATGTATAAGACCCGTCATGGTGGAGTGAGATTGGAGGGGAGAGGAGGAGATTTTGGCAAAAATTGCATTCTACCAAAAAATCAGCTAACACTTGAGACTTGATACTGTATGTCTAACCTTTGGCCTCTAGAGGATAGGAGCGTTAGGGAAGCTGAGTGAGGATCTTGATAGCATGGGCGTAAAAGTACGACCTGAATTTCCTTGCCGAGAATACCAATGCTAGGACCATTTTATTAGCTGCGGGTTACCTAATCTTTATGTTCAATAAAATTTTATTGATGTAATATACTAGTCGTTACGTTCTCTTGACTTCCTTGACTAGCCTGAGTTGAGGGCCTACAGTGATACCGCCAATGCAAAGTTTCCTCGGGGAAGGGCGTCGAGAGAAGTTAAGGGGATGCTAAGTATTATTTGAGGAGCTCGAAGGCCTCATGATATTCTTCTGTTCATTAGAAGCATGTATTACGAGCCCCCCGAAGGGCCTTGAAGAAAGGAAGATACTTGTCGTCTGTTCGAGCCCAGAAATGGGAGTGCACCATTATCCTTCAATTGAGGCATTGAACCTCCTTGATGGAGCAAGGTGATGGCATTTCTATGAGGGCCTTGATCTTCTTGGGGTTTGCCTCAATCCTCTGTTGGGTCACCATGAAATCGAAGAATTTTCTTGAAGTTACACCATAGGAGCACTTGGCAGGGTTAAGGCCCATCTAGAACTAGCGAAGCAACTTGAAACATTGGCAAGTCTCCCAGATGGTCACCGTAGTGGATGCTTTTCACTAGCTTATTGTTCACATATACTTCCATAGATCACTTGATGGGGTTAAAGACTTTGTTCATCAGTCTTTGATGTATTGCACTGAAATTCTTGAGTCCAAATGTCATAATTTTGTAGCAGTAAAAACCTCTATCCATTCTGAATGCGTGGACAAATTCATCTGAATCCGATTATAGCCAGAGTAGGTGTCCATGTAACCAAAGAGGTCATGGCCCGAGGTATCATCGACAAGGTGATCTATTTGAGGGAGCGGAAAGCTATCCTTTAGGCAAGTTTGATTGAGGTTACTGTAGTCGACGGCTCGACGCACATCCTCCATTTCCCCAAAGATTTCTTCACCATGAAGACGTTGACGAGCTAGGTGGGGTACTTCACCTCTCGGTTGAATTGAATATGAAGCAACGTCTCTACTTCTTCCTCGATTGCTTGGAGTCACTCAAGTGCGTAGTTGTGTTTTTTCTAGACAACAAGCATGTTGATGTTGGCCAAATCAATATTAAGGGAATGAGTGATCGCCTTTGGATCCACCCGGTGTATGTCTTCCAGAATCCGAGCAAAGATATATTGGTTGATGCAGAGTTAGCTTACATACTCCCGTTTCTCTGGGGAGATATGAGATCCGATTTGGACACAATGCACCATGCCCTCTTGGGTGAGCAGGATTTCAACGACGTCCTCCACTGGGGCGCCTTGTTGTGTTGTGGCCTTGTCTCGTATGTCAAAGATATCAATATGAGGGCCACATCTTTCCTTGAGTGATCTTGCCAAAGATCGCAAGACCGTGCCGCCTTCTGGTTTCCTCAAGCAACTCCTATGCCACAGGGAGCTAAGAATTTTATTGCAATATGCGGAATGGAGGGCACATCACCAAATAATGGATTGTAAGTGTCTGCCAAAGATGACATTGTATGCTGAGTTGGATTACACAACAACAAATTGAATGTTGTGAGCTGTCTATCTCAGAAACTCTGCTAGTGTGATCGAGAGGGTGATCATGCACTGAACTGAGACCGGGCGATTGTCAAATCCATGCGCTGGCTTTGCAGACGGGTTGAAAATTTTCTTTGGGATCTTCATCCTGAGGAGGGTGGACATGAATAAAACATCAACAGAGTTTCCGTTGTCGACGAGTATCCAACGGATGTTGAAAAATGGATCCTCGATCCCTGCGCTGAAAACGAGAGGGTCTTGATGTGGTACCTGTACTTCTCTTAGGTCTTCATCTCTGAAATTGATAGTGGTGTCCTGGCGAACCTTCTTGTCTCCATGTTCCCTCTCCGGGTGTCCAATGAAGAGGATTTGAATGGAGCGAACGAGAGACCCAACTATGGTCTCCACCTCTCCCACTATGGATCTGACCCCCTGCGCTCCATATTGTGATGGGGATTGCTCCGAAGAAATGTGGATTCGGTACTTGAGCCCATAAGAATCTCCTTGCATGTTCCTGCAGATAAGTTGTTCGATTTCATCCTTAAGCCTAGAGGGTGATGTACATGTGCCCGCGATGGAAATTGCAATACTGCAATTGGTTACCAGTGTTAGGGGTGAGTGGTTTGGGCCTTCGAAGGACGCTGACCTTTGAAAATTGAAATGTTCAGGGGGGGGGGGGGGGTGAAGTCTTCTGGGCCGTGGTCGGCTACTGCTGTTGGCGCTCCCATCCCTGCCGGCATCAACCCACCGTTCTTCATTCTTCTTAGGAGCTGGTGGAGGCAGCTCCTGCCCCTTCTTTCTCTTCATACCACCCTCGAATTGCTGGCAATAGGCTTTGATAGCCCAGTTTGCGACGATTTGACCGTCAACGCAGTGAAAAAGATCAAGCTAGCTGAGTAATATTTCTCTCATTATCGCTGAATAGAGCTGTTGGGGCGAAGCCCCCAAGGAAGTATCTGCAAAGAAGCTCAGGGTCGACCCATTGAATTTGTTGGGCCTCAGTGATGAAGCAACAGAAGAAGTCCTTGAGTGATCCGCCTTCATTCTGACGGATCCCTGAGAGGGGTGTGGGGTCTCTAATAGTCTGTTGATTTGCGATGAACTTGTCGAAAAACTGTTGAGATAGTTCAACAAAGTTGTCAATCTCCCACCTCTCTTAGGGAATGAAACCATGTGCAGACTGCCCCTTTAGTGTTGCCGAGAACACTTGCAAAAAACGAGTCGGGAGCATTGTAGATCCAAATAATAATGGAGAAATGGTTGATATGTTCCACAGGATCGTCTGTCCCATCAAAAGTCTCAAAGTTTGGCAACTTGAACTCGTGCGGAATAGGGTGTGCCAGTGCTCGCAGAGACAATGGAGATCCGTGTCGATAAGAGGCATCGTGGATAAGTGATTCGTTACCCACCGTGTTGATACGCCTCAATCATATAGTGTACCTCTTTGCGAGTGAGACTTTCGTCGATCCACTTTTCGTCTACTATTGACAGAAAAGGCGTCGGGCTTAGTTATTAAAGCCGCAAGGCGCACCAAGGTGCAAAGGAGACTTGGAGCTTAGGCTCAAGGCGCAGACATGAGCCCGATAAAGGCAAGGCGCAACCACATTCAATTTAATTAATCAACATCAAACATCAGTTCATCTTTTTGAACAGATTCTTCATATATTCTACTCATTAATCATTCATTACTATCATTTATATCTCTTAAAAAATAAAATCAATATGTTTGCTTGCATCATATCTAAGTCTCAACAATCGAATATGTTTTAAAAACATTAAATCTTATAAGCATTATTGAGTTCTTGAATTATTTTTTTGATTATTTTGAAAAAAAAGTTTACAACAAAAATCACACTCAGGCGCGCCTTTAATGTTCAAGGCGCAAAAAAGGCGCAAACCTCTGAGCCTGGTGAGCCTGGAGCCTGGAGCTTGAGGCGCGCCTTTAACAACATGGGTGTTGGGTGTTGCAAGGAGCTTCATCAGGTGGCAATGGGTGCGCGAAGATAGTAGTGTTAAATAGATCATCACTGACAGTATCTTCCATGTGATTAGTTACCACCAAAACATGAATCAGGATGCATGGTGGATGGTTAGGCTGTCCTGGATCCGAATTAGAGGTGCGATGGTCCCCTAGGTTTCTCAGGAAAGCGAACATCTCAAATTGATGCTCTATCTGGCACATACACTCCTCCATCCATGTCATTGATGTGGTAGTCGCTTCCTCGAGAAACGACATGTTGACGAGCGAGTTAGCAGGTACTCGGTCAGCACTGCTCAGGGATAGCTGCATTAACTATGCTACTTTTTATTCTAGCTATTGTTGCCAAACTGAGAGTACGCGTTTAAGTGAGTACTAAATTTTGATAATTTTCGGAGGGTTGGGACAATTTCCCACATATCAAGCCAAATTGTTGCGGGTCGCTCAACACTCTCACAGACCGATTGAGTCGGGTTCTGTTAGCTCGAGAGTGAGCTGAACACACAAAAGTCAAAGAGAACTGACAATAAGATTTAACTGTGGAAAACCCAGAAAGGGAAAAACCACGGGAGCTGGTCTAATTTGAGAATATCCATTAGTAGAAATGCGCAGTTCATTATTGAGGTCTTTGCGAGGATGATAATCCACCACTTGATTTACATGAAGTTGAGAGAAAAACAGGGCTTGCTCCCTGGAGAACTCAATTCATCGTGCAAAAACTCTTCTTTTCCGCATTAAAAAGCTCCGCTCACTGCATAGAAGCTCTGCAGTTTTGCTCTAGAAAGCTCCGCTCGCCGCTTAGAAATCTTTGCGGTTTCTCTCTAGAAAACTCTGCTTGCCTCATAGAAAACTTTTTGGTTCCACTCTAAAAAGCTCTGCTCCTTTTCTCCAAAACCAACCTCTCTAAGTGAAGGATTATGGTTCCCTTTTATAGATTTTGAGAGGGGCATATATGGAGTTTCTCTCTCTTTAATATATAGCGCGCGAATAGAAAATGCCCGATTTATGTCCCACTGACTCCCCTTTTTGACAACCGAACATGCCCCCCTGTTGGAGGATCCAAGCATCCCTATCGGGGCTACCGAAGTTGGGCAGCCAGCGGTGTCGATTGCTTTGCGATAAAAATAAAAGTTCTCAAAATCAGATGAAACATTCCAGAAATTTTGGCTCATCACCACGAGTCCGCTGCCGTTGATGGTTTCTCGACTGGAGTTTTAAAACTTCCACAATCATTGGCGGAAGCTTGCTTTAGACGAAACAGACGGCCCATTAACTTTTCATCAAAACATTCGCTTAATATATGCATCTTTTGCATTTTTGCGAGAGAAATTCAACACTGCTTTCAGATTCGAATTTTGTCCGGCGGTTGACCAGATACGAGCTTCCAAAGATTCAGATCTTCCTCCCCATTAATGGCCGTTTGGGCCTTTTTTGGGAGGAAAATGGAGGAAGAGAGGAGGGGAGGGGGCGCCCATGACCACAAAATGCCTCGAGCTCCCCTCCCATGGTTTTCTCACAACCGGATGACTCTGGCATGAGGTTTGCGGTGACTGGCTCGGGATGGGCTTATTCGGATATGGTCTGGCTCGGGATAACCTAGCAGTTCACTAGAAGATATTTTGTGGAATTGTTTATTCCAAGTTACATGGCCAATGGAAGCCGAGGAATAATGAGAAAAAATGAGGAATAAAGAAAATGATGTTTCTTATTTAGATTCAGTTGCATTTTGACTCAACTCCTTATGTACAGGAATTCTATCTCGTGTTGTCTTAAAAAGGGAGTTATAACTAAGTAAAATTTTATCACAAATAGTAAATGAAAATCAATCCATAGTATATAAGCGAGATATGAATAATGATCACTTTTTAGTAAGAATTACTATTTTAAGAACTACTGGAGAATTATATATATTTTAAAGGTGGTATTAACTTCAACTGTTCCTCTTAATTACACATTAATGAAGAACACTAAACTTGCTTCCTAAAATCTAGGTTTCCTTTTTTTCTCATAACCTCTAGGTTACCTATCACAGAACTCTTTTATTTAAAAAATTTATAAGCTGATTATTAGAAGAAATTAGAAAAACCACCAATCAATTTTTTCACCTTATAGATCACTAGAAATAGGAAAAGCCCTTACTCTCTGTTTCCTTGGCACATTGGCAACTATCTATACCCTTATCCTTATGAAAAGAAATGAGCATCTTCTTTTAAATTGTAATAGCAGTGAAATATTAAGCAATTGAAGTTAATTGAAATCACCATAGCTCTCAATATGACTTTCTTTCTCTTGACCCCTTGAGACAAAAGGATCTTGATCTTGTAATCTCCTAGTTTCATCTTCAACTAGAACTTTTTTCCCTTTGAATCGGAAGCATGGGAACTATACTTCCAAGGAAATTTTGTAAGGAGATGCAGAATGGTCGTGAGTAGGTAAAGTGTCACAGCTTGCTCATTGGCCTAGAAGATTTCAACATCAACTCAGTAGGAGGGCGTGTTATGATAAATAAGAATTAAATAATCATTGTATAATAAGATATATCTATCCAATACTTGACAAAAGTATGTGTATTACCGTTAAAGCTCACAAATAATCTAAGTGGTAAACATCTAATTACTTAAGTGTTTGAAAACAGCTAACAAACATTATGGCCTTAATTACCCACAAAAATTTACCAACACATTTTAAAGGACAACTAGTAACCTAAAAATTATGATATTAAAAGGTATGAGCTTGTAATGCATATGACATCTGGCATGCCATATGAGCAATAGAAATGGCACAATAACATGACATTCACATTATAATATGTTGAATTATTTAATTAAATTAGTTGAATCTCATATGACATGTATTATCAAAAATGGTCACAAGTTACGATGATACCAATGCAGTAAAGTTTGTAAAGAAAGGTCTCAAAGCTTGTATATATTTCTTGAATGAATAGTTACAAGTATGAATACATTTATATAGGAGAAGAATGAGAAGAGAAATCCTAAATACAAGATGCGGGACTTATACATGGAGAGAGAAAAGAGAGAAAACATGGGCCCTTAATTGGGCTTTTCTAACACTCCCCCGCAAGCTGGAGCGTACAAGTCGCAGGCACCAAGTTTGGATAAAAACTGATAGTATAGAGGCCTGGAGAGAGCTTTTGTCAGGATATCCGCAACTTGGTCTTTAGCAGGAACATGCTCCAAATCTATCTTCTTTGACTGTACCTTTTCCCGGATAAAGTGACAGTCAACTTCGATATGCATTGTGCGTTCGTGAAACACCGGATTCTTGGCAATATATATTGCTGCCTGACTGTCACAAAATAAGGTAGCCGGTGATGAGAGACGAACACGCAAGTATCCCAGAAGGCTCTCAAGCCAGGTTAGCTCGGAAGCAACTGCAGCCATAGCTCGGTACTCGGCTTCAGCAGAAGAGCGTGCAACCACGGATTGTTTCTTGCTACGCCATGTTATGAGATGAACACCAAAGTAAGTGCAGAACCCCGTAGTGGAGCGTCTATCATCAATAGATCCTGTGTAGTCAGCGTCAGAGTAAGCGACAAGTGATAGAGATGTGGATGGCTTGTACACAAGTCCTTGTCCGGGGGCGATCTTTAGATATCGAAGAATGCGCTCGACAGCTTGAAGGTGTGATGTCCGAGGAGAATGCATGAACCGACTCACAACTTCTACGACAAAGGAGATATCAGGTCGAGTTACCGTAAGGTAGATCAGCTTCCCAACCAAGCGTCTGTAATATTCCGGGTTTGTAAGCAGTTTGTCGGAGTCACAACTGTGGGCCGATAGTTTGTGATTAGCATCCATAGGAGTCTCCGCAGGTTTGCACCCAGAGTAACCAACATCATGAAGAAGGTCCATACAGTACTTTCTTTGGGATAATACAAGACCATCAGAGCGTCGTGCAACCTCAAGCCCGAGAAAATACCGAAGGTTGCCCAGATCTTTGGTTTGAAAAGCAGAGTTTAACTGTTCCTTGAGCTGTTGTATTCCCACCGTGTCGTTGCCAGTAATCAGGATATCGTCAACGTAGACCAGAAGAATCACAGTCCCGGTTGACCGGTGTCGGGTGAAGAGAGAAAAATCAGCCGAGCTCCGAGTGAAGCCAATAGCACAAACGACCTTACTGAATTTTTCAAACCACGCACGCGGAGACTGTTTGAGGCCATAAATGGATTTGCGAAGATGACAGACCAGAGACTCCCCCGTGGTCTCAAACCCGGGAGGTTGGTGCATATAAACTGTCTTCTGCAGATCGCCGTTGAGGAAGACATTCTTAATATCCAGCTGATAGAGCGACCAGTGACGATGAACAGCCAAGGAAAGAAGAACGCGGACCGTGTTCAATTTGGCCACTGGAGAGAAAGTTTTCTCATAATCAAGGCCATGTTGCTGAGTAAAGCCCGGGGCCACGAGGCGTGCCTTCAGACGGTCAACAGTGCCATCTGCCGCATGTTTGGCAACAAAGACCCATTTGCAGCTCACAGAGATATGGCCAGTAGGAAGAGGAACCAGATCCAAGGTCTGGTTAGCCCAAAGAGCCCGCATTTCATCTTCCATGGCTGCTCGCCACCCTGGATGTGTAAGCGCCTCCTGCACAGATTTAGGAATAGAAATAGAGGAAAGAGAGGTGGCAAAGGCGTAGAGAGGTGGTGTCAGCCGATGGAGAGAGACGGGTTATACCTTCCGCAGAAAAGGACGCGACGGAGCCGGAGGAGCGGCTGAGGGCACCTTGAAGCTGTTGGAGTTGGGTGCGAAGCTCATCAATATCTTGGCGGGTAGTGGAAGCCAGATCGGGGGCAGAAGGCCCAGTGGGAGTAGGAGCAGCAGAGGTAGTAGCAGTAAGGTGAGGAGGCAGGCCGTGCTTGCGGTAACAAGTAGCTTCGAGATGATTATCGCGGCCACAGTAAGTGCATTTCATAGAAGAACGACCACCACGTCCTCGTCCCCGAGACGGTGGCCCCCCCTCCCCCGTGTGGAAGATCCACGAGTAGGTGGGTTCGGAAGGAGAGGCTGCTGAAGAAGAGCTGGGGCAAAATCATGAGTAGCCTCGGAAGGAGGCGTGACCTTTAGCAGCATGGAGCATACATCAGACAGGGACGGAGTGGTCGCGGACGATAGGATCTGCGCACGAACACTATGCAGGTGGGAAGGAACACGAGACATCATCATGGAGATGACGACAGCTTCTTTCTGGTTCCGTTGAGTGGCGAGATCAGTAGTAGGAGGCTGATGTTGAATCCAAGCCTCGGCCAAACTCTTTGCTTTAGCCACAAAGGAGAGCATATCGCCAGGAGCACCGGTGGCAAGATTCTGAAGATCAGAAATGATATCATATAGGTGTTGTAGGCTGTCATGCCCGAAGTAAAATGAGTGAAGCTCCTCCCATATAGTCTTGGTCGTGTCATGATACATGGCCATTCTGTAGGGCTCGGTGTCCATGGAGTTGAGAAGCCAGGACTGGACCCGACCATTGTCGCGAAGCCAGTCATCGGAGGGAGCAGTCGGAGGAGCCCAGGTCAAGTGGTGAAGAAGACCCTTCGTCTGCAGAACACAGCGAACTGAGTGAACCCATTCAACAAAGTTCCTTTTGCCAGTGAGGGAGATAGTCGTAATCCGTAATTCGTCACGAGGTTCGGAAGCCGAGGCCGCCGCGCGGGCTGGCGGAGCAGAGGTAGCAACAGAAGTATCGGAAGCCATGCGCGACCAGCAGAAGAGGCCGGATGGGCAGAAGAGGATTGCCGCGCGGGTAGCAGCGGATAGGCGAGGCCGCAGCGAGAAGCGAGAAGCAGGTCGGTTAGGAGAAGAGGCTGGTAGCGGTTAGGAGAAGAAACCGGGTAGGCCGGATACCATAGGAGGAGACCGGTTTCCCTCTGATACCATGTAAAGAAAGGCCTCAAAGCTTGTATATATTTCTTGAATGAATAGTTACAAGTATGAATACATTTATATAGGAGAAGAATGAGAAGAGAAATCCTAAATACAAGATGTGGGACTAATACATGGAGAGAGAAAAGAGAGAAAACATGGGCCCTTAATTGGGCTTTTCTAACAAAGTTCATATACTCTATTTACAACTGGTGATGGTCTTTGAAAATGTAAATTAAATTTGTTATAAATAGTAGTACTTTTTCAATGATAAATAGTTTTATTAGTTCAAATGAATATATACAAACAATTGTACTTCCGAAAAATGTAGATGTCACAAGATTATCATCTTTGAACCAATTTACACAAGTAAACATGGGTTATCCAACTGCGCTAAGTTTCTGTGATATTTTTTGTATGACATTATTGGTGTAAAGGTACGTGTGAGATTAGATAGTGGTATGGAAATATATGATGCTGGTGGATTTATGATTAAGTCCCAAGACTCTTGTTCACCTATATTAGGTTGGTAAAGAATGGTTTAGACTCTATGAAGGTAACATTCATGGATACAAAAACACGCTTTAGAATGAGATAGTAGCACAAAACCCTCTTGAACAAATGAGTTACCATTAAAGACATCTATTAGCTCTGGGGCATGTTTTGGTCGATGTTGGTTATGAGTATGAACAAATGCAGTGCATTAAATATTTTAGGAGGCAAAGAGGAAATACAATGAAATGAGTGAACTTTATTGAGTAATTTAGACAAAGGAGATTTGAATTGCAGCATTATTATCCTTAAAGCTAGGGAAACCAACAATGAAGAGAGGGGAGGGAAACTGGAGAGAAGAACTCCAAGATAGAAACCATGGCTTGTCTTTGGCTCAAATTCCAGATACTCTAAGCATGATTTCTTCTGACATAAGAGAGTTTGTGCACTTAGGAAGTATCATTCCTATAATTACTCAACCAAAAAGAAAATGCGACCAAATTAAATGTGTAACAAGGATTTAGGTTAAGAATAATAATTATAATAATAATAAAAATGCCGCACGAAGAGATGTTGCCCGAAGGCCCCTTCTTCTCGTAGTAGGCTTGCTAAGTGCTTGCCTTAGCTTTGCTATTGTGTCGGTTATCCTCCTCTGAAACAATGTCTTCTTATGGAAAATTTGTCTTCTTCCCAAGACAACTTCTGGAACTGCTGACGGAACTCTTCGCGGTCCAATCACGTTACGCCATATTGGGCGTTGTTTGCATTTGACTCGAACCTGTTCAAGATGGTGGCCGAAGATCTATTTTTTATTGTGTAGGATTAAACTAATGGTGCAAACTAGCGTTGCACATGTTATCACATGATTTGACAACGTACCCTCGATTGTATGGCCCCCCAGTATTTGCTTAAGATCTGAGGTGTGAAAGATTGAATGGATACATGACAAGCTTTAGGGGCCTTACCAGACCCTTTTATTGCTTATAAGAAGCGGCGGATCCAGAAATTTGAACATGGGGGGGGGGGGGCGTACTTCATTTGCATTCAACAAAAAAATGAGATTTGAACAGTTCCCATCTTGCCGGAGCCATTTCTCTCTCATCCGTCCACCATTTTTATGTGTAAGTTATCAAAATTCATTGCCTCAACGAGAGGAATCCAAGCAAACCATCCTTTTTTTTCAAATTCTTGGCGGGGTGGGAGACATACCGCCCCCTTAGATCCGCCCCCGCTCTTTAGGGCCTGGCCTGAGAGCCAGGCTTGTCTAGTGCCCGACTATGCCCAACAAGCCTACTGCCCTGTTAGGCCTAACAAGGCGCTAAAACTTTTTGGTGCCTAGCTATGCCCAACAAGCTGGTGCCCAACTGTCACGACCTGTCTCGACAAAAGTCCGAGTGCGCTTCGGGCGGGCCGTGATGCCACAGGAATGGGAGGAAAGGAATCCATGCCTGCTAAGGTGGAAGCAGAGAAGCTAATAATATAGATTTAAAATAGTTACTGTTAGTAAAAACGGTTTTATTTTTGTCATGCGGAAGCTTTCAGAGTTTTAAATGCATATGTATTTTTTTGTAAAATTCATGTTTTACAGACCACTATTATAGTTTTCATGCACTTATGATTCAACCGAGGGTGCACATGCATATAATACTAAATTCTAGTACATAGTATTTATATAGCACTTAGTTGAAGCTTGTCCATGGATATTTACTATTCTATAATTATCACATAAACAAGACATCTGACAGTAAAATAAATGAATCAAAAACGTCAAACCTGACATGGCTAGAAGATCAATCATCAGAAAGCAGAAGCTTGATGCAGATCGGGCTCAGGAACCTGACGGCGCTGACACGAAAGCTAAGGCAATTCCAAAACATAAAGGAAAAGCCTCAGAACATTGAAATTTAAACATGAGCAAGTTAATTAGTTAAAACGTGAGCAAAAACAAACAGACATATTCGAGTGCCGATCTATCTTGTACAAAGTTCCTATCAAACATACCAAAAACCAGTGTCTAACAGACATTTCTTGAAATATTAGCCTACTCCGGAGTATAGCCTAAAATTTATTTAATGTAATATGTTGTAAGTCGTGATCGGTGAAGTGTGTAGGTACTATAGCGTCTGTCACATGGCTTCTACGAATCAGATCTATGCTGCAAGTCTTATCGGAAAAGTAATCCTGCTTGCCGTGACCATGCCAGTAGACAGATGCCCAGTTAGACGCTACAATTCAAAGATTTGCTTACAACTACGGAGTTTGTTTTCAAGTTTCATACTTAGGTGATAAATATTTATCACCTAAGTATGAAGACCTGATAACAAATCCGTAGTTGTATTCAGCTGTACAATATCTAACTAGTCTGTCATGAACTGGCATGGTCACGGCAAGAGGATTACTTTTCCGATACTTGAACGGATCGTGAGCCATGTGCGCTCAATTCTATAGAACCAGACAGACCTAAGAAACAGATTCACCGATGACACAAACATATTACATGAAAGATAAATAAGGATACAAGATGCGGTGACACAAAAGGAACTAGATAATCCTGTATGATTTTGTGGTTTCAAGTATTCGCGGGTGATACGATTAGATTTCATCTTCCAGGACACTCTAATATTCATTTAGATTTATTCATTCCAAGATACAATTATCTTCTAAGCAAACATGTGTTCTCTACGAGCATGATATTCACTAAATCATAAATTTTACTTTCCAGAATTCAGGTTACATCTGCATCATTATCATGATAGTTGATCTTCTCGTGCTCAATATTTTATTCATTCTTCTTACTATTCATCAAAATAGATCAAATCGTTCGCCCTAGTAAATATCCAACAAAAATCCTTCAACTAAGTGATAATATGAATCAGTAATACATTGCTCTATAAATACTACTAGAATTTAAGTAATTCCATATCACACCCTAAGCTATTAATTTATCAGACTGATATTCAAGATCTAAACTTATTGACAAACTAAACATTACAGTGGAAATCAAAGAAATGTAAGAACAGACAAAACAGTTAGGGTACAAATCCGTTAACAGATCAACATATGCCGAAATGCAGTCATGACATCAAAGAACTAACAGTAACATTTTAAATTACTATAATGTTTGCAAGAGAGAGAGGTCTTTACTTTCCTGAAGGATCACGGCTAAGCGACGCAAGCAAGATCAGAAATCCTATTTGAACCTGTACAAGAACGATGAAAGCGACACAACAGCTTGTCACTATGCTAACACCGGCAAATATTCTCTACAAAATTGAATCAGAGGCGGCAAAGAGATTTAGCGCCTTGTTAGGCCTCAAGAATGAGGGAAGTAGAGAATCCGCGCAGAGACGGAGACTAGACGCCTGCTCTCAGGCCAGGAGAAAACCCTAAAGCGGAGAGGGGCTTGGAGGTATTTCATCACTTGAGTCGAGAAAAATGCTGCGCTTGGATTCACAAACCTAACACAGTTAGGCGATCACAATGAGGCGAAAATCTGAAACACAAGTTATACAAAATGGTGGAGCGCAAACTTTCCTAGAAAGTTTCATGTTGAAATCTGCAAATAGAGGGGAAAAAAATTTCTGGAGATTCTTACCAATAGGAGTCAAGTCGGAGCCCAAGGAAGAGGGGGAGGAAACCCTAAAGCGTCATCCTTGCCGCAAATCTCGGCCTCAGATCTTAAGCAAAGAGGGAGAGGCCACAAGCGAATTGCTGAGGGCTGCTTGAGAAGGAGGTTGAAATCCTGTCGATAACATGGCAGGAGGAAGGAGCAGGACTTGCCGACCCCTTGGAGGTGCTGGAGTTGTCGGCCACCATCTTGAGACAGGTTCGAGCAAATGCAAACATCGCCCAATATGGCGTAGGGATTGGACCGCTGGAGGAGTAGTTGGTGCCTGTCAGCAGGAGACGGGGCTTGCCAGCAAGTGGCTTGCGGTGGAGTCGGGATCGGGGTAGCAAATTTTCCTAGAAGACATTGTTTCAGAGGGAATGCGGGAGTCGGCGACACAATATCGCAGCTAAGGCAAGCTGCGGGTTAGCGGGAAACCTACTAAGAAGAAGGGGGGGGGGGTGGCCGGCTCGGGCAACATGTGGGCAGGGGGTAGATTAGGTTTTATTTTATTTCTTAATAATAATAATAATAATAATTATTATGATAACCTAAATCCGGGTTGTTACACCAACTGGGCCCAATTTGTGTCCTGGCAGTTGAGTGACCCCCAACTTTAAAGGTGGGTGCGTCCAACAATGGCCTTCCTGGACAGTCCTCGAAAGGGGATTACTACTTGTCGTTTGCATTACCCATCTCCCACTGATGAGTGCCAAAGTATTTTTCCCCTTCACAGAACATAACATCCATAGTGCAACAAAATGTTGGGAGGAAGGGTGGTAGCAATGATACACTTTAGGTGTAGTGGGAAATCCAATAAAGATATTTTTGAGAATGAACATCTAATTTGTCACGATTGATTGATGGATATGAACAAAGCATACATATCCAAACACGAGGAAAATCTGAGATGCATGGACAACACATTTAGTGGCCATACGAGCTATGAGAGAGTCATACTAAAGCGTGCTAGAAGGAAGGAGGTTAATATGATATGCCGCAGTGAGAACAACTATGACCCAAAAAGACTTTGGAAGGTTCATGGTAACCAAAAGATACCCAACAACCTCAAGGAGATGTTTGTTTTTCTGTTCAGCAACACAATTCTAGGTGGAGGTATGCACACGTGATTTGATGAATTATACCATTATCTGCTAGATAGACTCTAGAAACACCTTAATCATCATACTCATCCCCATTAGCACTACAAAGGGCCCAAATAGTATCTCCAAATTGAGTGGCAATCATTTTATAAAAGAGTTCAAAGTAGTTAAAAATTTTACCATTCTTCTTTAATAATAAGTAAACCCAAGTTGTGCAGGACCAAACCAACAATCAGAAGATAAAAATAACACAGGGAAAGGTCCCCAATCATTAGTGTGTATCGTATCGAAAGAAAGTATACTAAGAGAACGAAGATCGTTTTAACTACGTCGTACATATTTAGATATTTTACAAGCTTAGCAAACAAAGTTTCTAAGAGAAACCGTAAGCATAGGAAACATTTTTAGAAGATAAGAGGGAGAGAAATGCCCAAGGTGTTGATGCCATCTTTGAACGTCTGCAAATGAGGAGACAATAATATTGGAGAGAGCATGGTCATATGTGATTACTGATCCAAGATATACAATCCCCCACAATTTCTGCCACTACCAATACGCTCTATCGTTATTAGATCCTGAAAAATAACCATCAATAAGAAATTTTACTAAACAATCTAGGGAATTGGTTAAGTGGCTAATTGACTGTGAATTGTGAGGAGAAGGAACATGTAGAACATATGAAATGGACATGCTAGGGAACAAGATATGTTCCCTTTGCCATTGATGGAAGAAAAAGAACAATTTGAGTTGATTACTTTATCACAACCAGAAATGGGTATATATGGGGTGTTCCTGTCATGTTACATGCTGCATTAGAATCAATAATCCATTCATGTAGGGTTTTGGATGCAAATTTTGAACTTGTTATACATGATGTACTAAAAAAAAAATGATTGAAGAGTCTCTCTGGGAGAGCAGAAGAGCCCTGAGATCATCAAATTCTTGAATTGAAAAACCTCTAGATGAGGTGTTACCAGTAGTATTCTCATGAACTTCACTGGTACGAGCAACATATTGTAGACGAGTATTTGACTGGCTGCGAATACCGCCATGTCCACGTCCACCAGTTCCTCTGCCCAACATAGCAAAAGGTGGATATAAGCGGAAGCAAGACTCCTGAGTGTGACCCTTCTTTCCATAATAATCACATATGTGAGCGGGTGTACTTGAAATGAGCATTCTGTGCCCAATTCCGGCAAGTGCAGAACTATCTGTCATCTCGACAGAAATAAGAGAGGGTCATTGGTTCTCATATTTTAAGACCATACCAAAGGCTTGCCAAGACATGAGTACGCACACTATCAACGTCCATATTCTATCCCATGAGGAAGACATGTACTCAAAAGTGATCCTCATTTTATAACTTTAGAGCGCCAACAATGCACTTTGGATTGAAGTTTTCAAAATAGCCAAGCTCCCTGTAAAGACGTTCAAACTTGGAGAAGTAGGCTTGCCAAGGCATGAGTACGTACAATATCAATGCCCATATTCTATCCCATGAGGAAGACATGTACTCAGATGTGATCCTCATATTTTAACTTTAGAGCGTCGACAGTGCACTTTGGATTGAAGTTTTCAAAATAGCCAAGCTCCCTGTAAAGACGTTCAAACTTGGAGAAGTAGGTTGCGAAACACAAGACCTTGTTCCAGTCTGAGAGTATGTTTTCGGTGCACGAGTTCAAATCTCATAAGTAAAATCCTTAATTATGTAGCGTCAGTAGACTATACGTGACATTAAGTGAAATAACCTAGAGACATCAAGGAGTTGTCAGAGTCCCACTACCTCCAAGAAGGATCAGTATATGGCGGTTGAACAATAATTCCGTCTATATATGCATACAACCGATGACTTTTATTGGCATGTTGCTCCGCTCGAGACCACTTGAGATAATTTGTACTATCCAAAGGCGCGATTGTAATCCGTAAGGAGCCAAAGTGACCATGAGTCCGACGAGGGTTTCTTATAGCGGGGGTCTGAGGACTTTAGATTGAGGATGAGGAGTCCTCTATATAGAACACACTTTATCCCAAAGAAATGGAAAAAATAGCCATAGATAGGGCCAACAACAAAGCTGGAGCAAGTTGATGGAGCAAAACAGGCTCCTGGTAGATCCCACAACAACAAGGAACTGGACCAAAAGGAAGAAATCAGAGAAAGCCGAAGCAAGTCGCAGGAACCAATCAAACTCTTGATGAAGAATCGTAGACGATGTAAGAACCTAAGGTTTTCAACAGAATTGATACCTAGACCGAGCTTCGGAAGGCTTGACAAGATCAACACAGACTGAAGTTCGAAGGGATCGATGCAAAATCGATGAGCACCGAGGTATTATGGACCCATGTCTGGGGATAACATACAAGTGTCCGCACGATGAAAGCACAAGGAGTCTGATGCTTAGTCATGATATATTTTATTTTATGTTTCCACTATATTTAGTTGTATGAACTGGTATGTGGACTTCGTTTTGATTTGACCCAACCCTTATGTCAATATCTTTCTCTCTCTATAGTTTCTTTCTAAGAAACTTTCTCCTTCTCCCGTGAAACTCCCATTGCCTAACCTAGCTGACGCCGCATGCCAGCCTGTCGCACATCGCCCCCGTTGCTCTTCCTTGCAAAATCCCTCTCCGGCGAGATAGGGTCGAGAGGCTCCAAGAAGGGTCACTCCGATCTCTCACGGGACTTCCCTGTCGACCTCCCATGCACGCGCTCGCAAATGGCGACCCATACCAACTTGGTAACATAGGCTGTTACGGACCGCTTTCGAATCCTTTGCCATTTATCATATTATATGTACTGGGTTTGTATTGGGAGTGAGTCTTATTATATTAGGGTATTTTATTATTGTTTGCATCTTCATGTATTTACGGGTGTGCCACCCGGGGGTTCTATAAATAGACTCTTAGTGTCTTGTATGAGGTTATTAATGAAATAAAGTCTAATTTTTGTCCCTTGTTGTGAGATCTTGGTGGCTCTCTCCTCCAACGAGCAACCCTGCTTAGGCAGCCGCGGTTCCGGCTCCACGGTATCCTCCACCACTACCATCTTCCCCGCCTCTGATCACTATTCCGACAAGTTACCGCTGTTACGGAAGTAGGCCCGTAACAACTTGGTATCAGAGGCACTCAGCCCTCTTCCGCAAACGCCCCCCAACATCGTGCCGACGACATTCCCCGTCCCCTGTTCTCCATCAACCCTCCGGACGGGTCAGCAACAGCAAACCGCCTCTGCAACACACAGTCGTCGACCGCATCTACAAGCCACGCCGCACTCCTTGCCGTTCCGCCCTTAGCCATAGTCGCGAGCTGCCACTAGCTCTTCGCCGTCGAAAACCACCTTCCAGGATCTGCACGATCGGGACCGCTGTTGTCCACCTTGCACCTCCTTGCTTCGTGGAGAAGCTCCTTCTGCCCTTGTCAAAGCCTCGCAGCCGAGACTCAACCTCAGCCGCAGAACCTGCAGCCGCCGTGGATTCCGGTCGCAGTCCCGCCAACCCGACACCGTCGTCTACAACATCTAGCAAATCGGCCGTCGACGCATCCTCTCTGCCTGGATCAACGAACGTCTTCCGCTTCTTCCCTCGTCCAAGTCGTCGACGTTACCCGCATCTTCTTCACTTGAAGTTTCCTCAAGCTGCACGTTGTTTTGCCGTTGTCTTGCCTCCTCGATCCCCGCACTGCACGCTCCTCTCCATTACTTTTTCCTCGAGCCCCGAGCCTTGTGTTTTATTCTGCTCAACCCACTAGCCTTTTCATCTCCTAGGCCCAGCAACTTACAAGTGTGCCCTATTTAATTTTTAAACTATTAATCTTTCTTTTGATTAATTTATTATGTATTAAATCTTGAAGCCCACACCTATCGTGAAGCCACACCTATCGTGAAGCCACATCCTCAATTAATGACTCTACAGCCCACTCTTTCATAGAGCAGCCCACACCTATCGTGAAGCCACATCGATTTATTATCTTGAGCCGTCCACCCAATCCACATCAATTTTTTTTATTTCCTTTCCCCAACTGCCTTATTTCTAATTATTTCTTGAGCCTTGTGCATGAAGCAGTGACCCATGCTATTATATCTTCAGGAAAATATTTTTAATTAATTAATCATTTTCTTGATTAATTGGTTATTAATAATTTCATCATATTATTATGGGGAACACCATGTTGAGTGCTACGGCTGCCGCCGCCATCCAATCGAAGCTACGAGAAATGATGAATTCCATGGACACATTCCTCCGGAATGCCGACGCACTCCACCACATTAAGAATCCGACAGCCGCCTTTCTGCCATATCCCATGTCCACGCAGCTTCCATCGCCACCTCTCTTCGTGCAATCTCCATCTGTGTCAACCATTGACGTGCCACCGCTCTTGGCGATAATAGCCCTTCCGTCATCACCTGCTGTGGTGGTGCCGCCCCACCTTGGGCCACTTTCGTCAGACACTGCGACCACCTTTTCGCCAACACTCATTCTGCCGGCCCTCACTTCCCCGACCTACATGTTGCTGCTATTCATCACCGCTTCCCCGACCTCGCCGACGACATAATTTCCGCCGCTCGTCCTTCTAACGACATCACCGCTACTCACTGACGTCGCCGACGTCGCTATGCGATATCATGCATTGTTCTGGCGGGAGATCAAGCTGCCTGATGATCCAGTCACCACGTGGAGTACGAGCTTGAGGGCAAGCTCGATTTCAAGGGCGGATGAGATGTTACAGATCGGTTTCGAATCCTTTGCCATTTATCATATTATATGTACTGAGTTTGTATTAGAAGTGAGTCTTATTATATTAGGGTATTTTATTATTGCTTGCATCTTCATGTATTTACGGGTGTATCACCCTGGGGTTCTATAAATAGACCCTTAGTGTCTTGTATGAGGTTATCAATGAAATAAAGTATAATTCTTGTCCCTTGTTGTGAGATCTTGGTGGCTCTCTCCTCCAACGAGCAACCCCGTTTAGGCAGCCGCGGTTTCGGCTCCACGGTATCCTCCACCACTACCATCTTCCCCACCTCCGATCACTATTCTGGCAAGTTACCGCTGTTACGGAAGTAGTCCCGTAACAGAGGCCTCCTCTTCCGTTGCTCCCTCGCAACACCTGTTTCCTGCCGCAGACACCCTAGCGTCAAACCTTCGACCTCCAACTGTCTGCGCCAATTTGCCCACCATGGGATTTTCATTTGCTGCCTCACCTTCCTCTCAGCGCGCGACCCAGCCGATCCTTTTTTGGGATTCTTCGACCAGTCTTCCCCTCCTCACAGACAACATGAGCGTCTTGCCCATGCCCTATCGCATCTCACCCCCTGCTCGAGTGACACCAATGTACGACGATGTTGGGAAAAACCCTATGATTTGACTTAACAAATTAAATTATAAGTGATTTTACAACCTGAGATTATTACCCATATTGTATAGTGAGGGTAATATGGTCATAGATATCCTAGGAAGTCAGTTGAGTCAAAGGCATGAGGTAAGTACACTGATTAGAAGAAGAAATTCAAGAAAAGTCAATGTGCGCAAAAAACATATAATCATTGCAACTTATGTTGCTGCTATAACATATTCTGAAAGGATAATCAGAAATGACTTTGGATCCAAAAAACATATAATCCTTGCAACTTCTACTAGCAAAGATTCCTCAAATACTGTTGATCCAGTAACACTTGGTGTCTACAGTTCTCAGAAATTTGTTGAGAGAGGACTCATCTTAGAAGACTTCTCACTTATTACTCTTCTTCTCTCTTCTTCGCACTTCTTACTCTTATTGTACTTTTGAGTAAAGTGTTTTTAGAATCCCTTTTCAAATGATTCAGTCACTGTTTCTAAGAGTCTTCTTGTCAAAAAACTCAGTCTTTGGTTCAAGACCTTCTTACCAAAAGATCTAGTTTTGGTTCAAGATCTCCTTATCAAAAGATTTTGTTTTGGTTCAAAATCTCATTATCAATAGATCTAGTTGTTGGTTCTGAGAGTCTTATTATCAAAAGACTCAGACACTGAGATAGTGTATTCCTACTAAGGTGGTAGAAGAATGGATGTGCTCAGATTTTGTGGAACTACTATAGTTTTGGTGTCTTCTATACTGTGCTTTTTTTGTGTTGTTTGTTGTGCTATGCTTTAATTTTCTGCATTTATTTTTTGGCCACCAGACCACGCTTCATCATCTAAAACTGTAGGCTTATGAACAGGAATTCATTGGGCTTGCCAAGGCAGTCCAACATTGACAGTCATACTTGTGGGGATGCTCCTTCCTGATTCATACCAACCACTTAAGCCTCAAATACCTCTTAGAACAATGCTTCACCACATCACCTCAATAATGTTGGATCAACAAACTTCCGGGCTTTGATTTTAGGGTGGAGTACAAGGCGGGGTGCCTTGAACCAGGCTGCGGATGTCTTTCGCGCCGCGACCACCAGGATAAACATATATTGTCCATTTCCCAGTCGCCATGGGCTTCCCTATTATCGGGGATGGGGTAGCACACGCCTTTTTAGACCAAGTGTTCCGTCTGCACGACATTCTGGAGAGCATTGTGTACGACATGGACAAGATTTTACTCCGCTATTCTTGCATGAGTTATTTGGCCTATCCGGTACCAAGCTGACACTTTCGTCAACATACTATCCAAAGTCGGGCAAGCAGATGGTAGTGGTCAATTGGACACTCAAGATGTACCACTGTTGCATTACATGGGACCTCCCAAAGGACTGAGCGTGTTGTCTACCATGGGTGGAATATTGTTACAACCGTCTTACCATACCTCCCTGCAGACTACTCCCTTCCAACTTGTGTATGGCCGGTAGCCACCACATTTACTCACATACATCAGTGCATTAGCTCGATCGACCACCGTTGACAACGAGCTACAGACTCATGATCAGATCCTCAACTTAGCCCTGAGCGCCTTCTCCAGGCCCAGACACGCATGTATACTACTTACAATTTGGGACACTGCGATCTTTTTTTTGGCCCGGGGGATTAGGTGTGTCTTCAACGCCTTTCTTACCATCGGTCGACCATTGCCAGGAGCCTATACCACAAGTTGGGCCCCAAGTTCTACGGACCGTTTGAGGTTTTACAACACATTGGAGAGGTGTTTTATCGTCTCCAACTACCGACCGATGCCCGAATTTATGACGTGTTCCAAATCTCGCAGTTGAAGCCGTTCGTAGGTGCTTCTCCTCCCGAACCGTTGGTGCATTTGCCCCCACAACTCCAAGAGAAGCTTGAGGCCAAGCTTGATGTCGATGCAGATGGAGATGTTACGGACCCACGTTGGGGGATAACATATAAGCACCGCACGACGCTGTACAAGGAGTCCGATGCTTAGTTATTCTATGTTATAATTTATGTTTCCGCTATCTTTAGTTGTATGAAATGGTATGTGAACTTGGTCTTGATTTGACCCAACCGGTTATAGGGTTGGGGGTGGGTTTTGGTGGAAATCATCAAAGTATTATCTCAATATCTTTCTCTCTCTAATTTTTCTCTAAACCTCTCTCTCCTCTCGTGAAACTCCCGCCACCACCACACGCCAACCCATCACATGTTGTTCCCGCTACTCTCCCTTACAAAATCCCTCTCCAACGAGTTAGGGTTGAGAGGATCCAAGAAGAGTGACTCCGATCTTTCATAAGACTTCCCTGTCAACCTTCCATGTACGTGCTCACAAACGACGTCCTGTACCACGACACTCCAAGAAGAAACCTACGCCGACGCCCAAAGCAAGCTGACAATGGAGTGAGGATCGAAGCCGCAGAGCAAGGGTCGCGATGTGTCGAGCGAGATTTCACGTAGAATTCGTAAGGGTCTTGCCCGTGCTCTTTGATACCAAGTCGAGAGAAACGAAAAACATTATTATGTTTATTCCTTCCTATTAGGATTTAGGGGTACATATAAGACTGTACAATCAGTCCAGACATAAAGTAGACAATGTGGGACTATTACAAAATACCTAACTTATATATACATATAATTCATCTATAAAAACATTTGGTCTTCTTGAATGGATAGAAATTCCTTTCAAATATTCTGTCATTTGCAAGCAAGCATACTGCCTTCCTTTTCTCTTTTTCTAAATCCTCTTAGATCGTGATTAGAATTGCGGTGACATTCTTTATACAATGATACACTTGTATTGTTTCAGTTAAGTATTGTCCTGTTAGGTATACTATTTTCTAAAAACATTTATAGTTCCCCTTGTGATCGTTGATTATATCATCATCATTAATATTATCAAGTCTATTTTGAGATTGGATTTAAAAACCTCTCATTTCCATTCATTTCAAAAGGCTATATTATGTGTTATTCCTACTTGATATGTTTTAGAGACATCTACCAAGTAATCTTGTTCGTATGCTACCATAATCCATAACGGGGTTGATTTGAGATGCTTGGCTTCTTAGCCCCCTCACATTAAATTATTTTATCAAATCAGCGAATCATTTTATGTTTTTGTTTTGTTTTATGCATAGTACCTAAGCCTTCTGTCCTGGGGCATCATGGAAGTAATTATGATTAACACAACAATATGATCTTTAATTTAGCCAATTCTACTACAGAAATTGTTTGCTTCTTTGGTTTTTTGTTTTGGGAATTGAAATTTAAATTGAATGGAACCTAAAAAGCACCAATGCGGTCTTAAATTAAAATTTAGCTTCCAAATTTCTTCTTTTGTTACTATTTTTAGTGGAAGAGTTGTCATGAAAGAGATTTGTTTGATTTCTTCCTCTTTTTAGCTGCGGATATTATCCTCTGGAAATGCTGGGGAGTCTCAGTTGTCATCATTGTTGTTGCTACTGTTGCATGGCTTGTGTTTGAGAAATCAGGGTTGTCATTTCTAACGATCTCCTCAGATGTACTGCTGATTTTGATCATTCTTCGGTTTATTTGGGTCAACAGTGCTGGCATGCTCAACAAGTAAGAGACAACTTATCATTGAATACTGGCTAATGTTTTTACCACATTCTGTAGAGTTGTGTATTGTTGAAGTTATTAATAAAAGTCTTTAAATGTGTTTGGGGTTTTATCCCACACCGTACTTTTAACTTTAATACTCCTTATTTGTCCTATATAATACCCCCTTAAGAGATGATTAAATTGCACCATGTATTTCTTTTATATATTTCAACATGGTATCCGAGCAGGAATTAACTCTTCACTGAAACTTTGTCGTCCTAATTGTTGGCGACCTAATTTTCTCTGTGGCTTCCGCTTGGTTCCTCTTGTTCTCATCGACATGTCCTGTTTCCTCTTCCGTCGATGAGATTGATTTCTAATTCCGTCAACGGGAGCGGCCTTTCAGCCCCTCGACGAGGAGGATTTCTCCGCTAAGCTCGTCGCCGAGTGCGGTTGCTGCTCTCGTCCTTCGATCCCGTCGACGGAGTGCTCGTCACTATTCTTCGACTGTTTCCGCTTATGTGGCAAACAGTAGGGCTTCTCCTCTGTCGATCCAGTAGGGCTTCTCCTCTACTGATCTCGTCAAGTTCCCCCTCTGCATCATATCGACGATCCCATTGACAACTCCTGATCGACGAGTCTGTCTCTGCTGATCCTGTTGGGCCTTCATCTGCTTATCTCGTTGGGCCTTCATCTGCTAATCCTGTCGACGAGTTCCTCTGGTCCTCTCTACTAACCTAGCCGGTGATGTGAATCCAGCTGCTTCTTCCATTAGTTGTTGTTCTTCCACTAGCCGCTACTCCTTGACTAATTCCAGACGTTGCTACCCCTTCTAAGGTGCTGATTTGTCGCCGATGTTGATGTTTTTTTGGTCGTATTTTTGTCTTTATCAGTTGTTTATGTTGTATTGTTCTCCTGCTGTTTAGGTTTGTCGTGTCTTTAAGCCTTCTTGGATGTGTTTCATGTGAGGGGAGTGTCTGTGACGAAGGCGACTCAGATGACATTTTCCTGACTCTTGTCTTAGTCATACACGGCCTCCAGGCTTATTTTTTCTGTTGTTTGCGTCTCCCCAAATTTTCTTCGTTGTTGGGTAGGTGTGGTATGGTCTTTGTTGGTTGACCTGATTCCAGCGAGTCCACCTCATGTATGGATCCTGCGTTGTGTGTGAGTCTACATCGTGTGTGGCCGTGTCCCCGATTTGATTACTCTGTTTGGAATTTCCCCTGGTGGCTCGTCTAATGGTTTGTCCCACATCACCTACCACCAATACCTTTCTCTTTATGATGTTTTCATGCTGGAGATTTCCCCTTCAGCTTGAGAGCGAGTGTTGAAGTTATTAGTAAGAGTCTTTAAGTGTGTTTGGGGTTTTTTCTCACACCGTGGTTTTAAGTTTAATAATCCTTGTTTGTCCTATATATTCCCTCTCGATGGATGAATAAATTGCTCCAAGTATTTCTTTTCTATATTTCAACATGTATTATTATTTTTACTCCCTCTTTCTCTAATTTCTGCCAACAGATCACTTAGTCCTTTGCCTGAACTCGTTTTGTCTGAAGAAATGGTCAATAATGCTGCAGCTTCATTTCGTGTTAAAGTCAACAATATGTTGTTGGTGGCACATGATATAGCTCATGGGAAGGACTTCAGGTCATTTTTTCAGGTAAGAAGCAATCACTAACATTCTGACATGGGATAATAATGCTTACTGCACATGTCTTTCTTACAGGTGGTGGTCTTTCTTTGGTTGTTCTCTGTTATCGGAAGTTTCTTCTCATTTGCAACTATTGCGTATATCGGTATGCTGCTTCTAATCTGCAACGTGGAATTTTAAAGGATTTTATAATAAAAGATAAGGGCGAGAGGGTAGAGAGATGAACCTTGCCCCCAATACGCCAATAGAGAGACACAAGTCATGCGTTGAACCAAGCTTATAGATGCATTGCATATCATGGACTAAACATAGAAAAGGTAATAGAGAACACTATCAAATTAATCAGTTATGGTGATTTGAAGAGTGTTTTGTTTGCTGGAAGGTTCTGGAGGTTAGCTTCATACACCTTGATTAATTGAGGTATACAATATTCATAGTAGTTAATGTTGGTCATAAGATTAGCTTCACGCCGGCGCTATCCAAGACATGTTTCCTCCTAAAATTGCAAGTGATTTTGTAATTGTCCATATGGAGAAACATAAGAATTTTCATCCTTAGAAAACCTTCCAACCACACTTTTTTCTTCTCCGCAAAGTTAATCAAATTCATAGAATCTGCCAGTAAAAAATGTTGTAAATATAGAGTCTGATCCAAAGGGCAGGTATAGTAGAGAGGATAAAAACAGAATAAATAATATTGAGCATATAGAGTAAGGGGAAAATGTATAAAGACTAAAATACCCTCATGAGGGTAAAATACAAAACACATAAAACAAACTTGATTTCAACTCTCCCCCTCAAGTCGAATGGTAGATATCTGTCATTCCGAGTCTATGGATATCATCAATAAAGGCATCACACCCTAAGCTCTTGGTGAAGACATCGACCAACTGATCTCTGGAGTGAACGAAAGGGGTGACTAAATTTCCTTTTTCTAGATGGTCTTTGATGAAATGGCGATCAACCTTGACATGCTTAGTTCTGTCATGTTGGACCGGATTGTGAGCTATGTTGATAGCAGCTTTGTTGTCACAGAACAGAGAAATGGGAGCATCCTCCTGAAGGTCCAGATCTTGCAATAAAGTGCGCAGCCATAAACCTTCACAAAGGCCTTGAGACATTGACAGACTATGGTGCACCGACACTCTCGGGGGGTCAACGTGTCCGTGTCGGACTCTCCGACACGCGTCTGACACGCCGACACGCTCGGACACGCGTGTCGGCGTGCCGACACATTTTTTATTGCGCGGGACACGCGTGTCCCAGGGGACACGCGTGTCCCGCTGTTTTTAAAGCACGCCGAGCCGCATTTTCATCCCATTTCGCCCGCAAGCTTCCTCTTCCTCCCGCAGATCTAGGGCCTCAGGTCGTCTTCCTCCATCTTCGTGCTAGGGCATCGTCTTCCTCCCGCATTCTTCGTGCTCTCACTCCGACGAAGATCTTCTTCCTCCCGCAGAGCTTGGGCATTAGCTCTCCGGCGAAGATCGTCTTCCTCCCGCGTGCTAGCTCATTTATGCTCCGATTTTTCGTGCTTTCACTCCGACGAAGATCTTCTTCCACTCTTCCTCCCGCAAAGCTAGGGCATCAGCTTTCCGGCGAAGGTCGTCTTCCTCCCACAGAGCTAGGGCCTCGTCGTTTTTCTTGCTCTTCTCCCGCGAGATCTAGGGCATCAGCTTTGAGCTCCAGGTATGTCATCTTCTACTCTTTGTGATTGAATTCCTGTTCCTCTACCTAACGGGCTCCAGGTCTTCCTCCCGCAGAGCTAGGGCATCAGATTGGACCGATTATTCTTGCTTCCAGCTCCAGGTATTCTTCCAGGCTTCCAGCTCTTCCAGGCTTCCAGCTCTTTCAGGCTTCCAGCTCTTCTTGTTAACTTACTGATTGAATTCCTGTTCTTCGTGATTGAATTCCTGACATTGTTAATTACTTATTGTTTGTAGTTATGTTTACTTACTTATATTTTAATCCTCTTGTTATGTTACTGATATTCCTGACATTTTTAATGCTCTTGTGCACAAGAGTCTCCTCTTGTTATGTTTGGTAACTGACATTGTTAATCCTCTTTTTATGCTAACTGACATTGTTATGCTGACATTGTTAAATGTTAATTGACATTGTTAATCCTCTTGTTATGTTATTTTAATTCTAGAGAAGATATTTTAATCCTCTTGTTATGCTAACTGACATTGTTAATCCTCTTGTTATGTTATTTTGGTTTATTTTAAAGGTGTTATGTCTTATGTTCTTCATTTTTGGATGAATTATCTTTGTAGAATGTCTTCAGGCAAGGGTAATAATAGTGGTTCACAAGAGCCTATATCTGATGATGATCCGAATAAACCATTATGGAGGTTTGTCACTAAGCTAGCTACACATGGTGAGGCGGGAGAGAATTTGACATGGAAGTGTAATTTTTGCGAAATTTTTTTTACAAGTTCATATACAATAGTGAGAGCACATTTGTTAATGCTCAGTGGAAAAAGGAATTGGAAAATGTGCTAAAGTAGAAAATAGTGATCTCATTGAGATGGAAAATTTAGAAAAAGAGTTGAATGCTAGACTTGCAAGTCTTGCTCCTAGAAAGGTTCCTTTGCCCCCTTCTAGAATTTCAAGTAGTGAAGGTGGATCTTCTAGTGGGGTTGATTATTTCACCAAAAAAAGAAAAATTGAAAGTGGTGGAAAAGGAGCACTTGAAAAGTCATTTAACATAGGTCAACGAGAACAATTAGACTATGAGATTGCAAGAATGTTTTATTCAGTAGGTTTACCGTTTAATCTATCAAGGAATCCTTACTTTATATCCGTTTCTACTTATGCTTCAAATCATGATATTGCTGGATATTTACCACCAAAATTCAATTTGCTTAGGACCACCTTATTGCAAAAGGAGAAATTAAATATTGATAGATTGTGTGCACCCATCAAAAATATGTGGAAGGTGAAGGGTGTTAGCCTAGTGAGCGATGGATGGAGTGACACCCAACAACGATCACTTATTAATTTCATTGCAGTTAGTGATGGAGATGCAATGTTTTTGAAGACTGTTGATTGCTCGGGTGAGATAAATGATATGCATTTTATTTTTAACCTATTCAAAGAGGTTATAAATGAAATTGGACACGAGAAAGTTGTCCAAATTATAACTGATAATGCTGCTAATTGCAAGGCCGCGGGACAACTTATCGAACAAGAATTTCCCTCTATTATTTGGACTCCTTGTGTGATGCACACTCTGAATCTTGCATTAAAGAATATATGTGATCCAAAGAATACGGATGTCAATCAAGATGTTTATTTGGAATGCAGTTGGATATCAGAAATTGTTTCTGATGCTTTGCAGGTAAATTTTTTTATTATGAATCATGTCATGAGATTAGCAATATTATAATGAGTTTGTTAACTTGAAATTATTTTTGATGTTTTGTAGGTAAATAATTTTATCATGAATCATTCCATGAGACTTGCAATTTACAATGAGTTTGTTAACTTGAAATTACTATCTATTGCTGATACAAGATTTGCTTCAATGATTATTATGTTGAAAAGATTTAAGCTCATTAAAAGTGGTCTCCAAACCATGGTGGTTTGTGAGAAATGGAGTATTTATCGAGATGACAATCAAGAAAGAGCAAGGTTTGTGAAGGAAAAAGTACTAAATGATTCATGATGGGACTCTATTGATTACATCCTATCATTCACAGCTCCAATTTATAATATGCTGAGGTTTTGTGATACGGATAAACCTTGCCTTCACTTAGTCTATGACATGTGGGATTCTATGATTGAAAAAGTGAAGAAAGCTATTTATGATCATGTGGTTAAAAGGTTAGATGAGCAATCAACTTTTTATGATGTTGTTCAAGTTATATTACTTGATCGTTGGTCAAAAAACAACACCTCTCTTCATTGCTTAGCACATGCCTTGAATCCAAAGTAATTTCTAACTTTTCATGTGTTTTTTTATATTTATATTAATGTTTAATTTTTATGTTATTAATACTTGTGTTTCTTTTTAAATTATGTATTATAGTGAACAATGGCTCATTGAAGATCCTTCAAGAGTATCTCCATACAAGGATAGTGAGATCATTCAAGAAACTAAGAAATGTTTTAGGAAATAATTTCCGGATATTGAGGAGCAAACACGAGTGCATTTAGAGTATGCAAATTTTGCATACATAAATGGAAATTTTAGAGATTTTGACTCAATTCAAAGCAGATATTCTATAGATCCCAAGGCTTGATGGGTTGTTCATGGAGCAAGTGCTCCTATTCTACAAAGCTTAGCCTTAAAGTTTCTTGCACAACCATCATCATCATCATGTGCAGAGAGAAATTGGAGTACATATTCTTTTGTACACTCAATGAAGAGAAATAGAATGACACCAAAGCGTGCAGAAGATCTGGTTTTCATACACAACAATCTACACCTACTTTCAAGAAAAAATTCACAATATACACAAGGAGAAACAAAGATGTGGGATATTGACGGAGATGCTTTTAATACATTCGAAGATGTTGGTATGCTGGAAATTGCAAATCTCTCACTGGATGAGCCAGACATGGAATCAGTTGTTTTTTTAGATGATATATAACATGTAAGTATGAGTATTACATTTTTATATGCCAAGTTTGTTCATTTCTTGTCTATTTATTAGTATTTTACAATGTTTATAATTATAAAATATGAATTTAACAAACGTGTCCAAACGTGTCGAATATTACTAGTTTAGGAGAATGGATGAGTCAAATGTCGTGTCACGTGTCACGTGTCGGTGTCGGTGCAACATAGTTGACAGGTACTTGGCTTCAGCATTAGATCTGGTCACCACATTTTGCTTCTTGCTATGCCACGTGACCAAATTTCCACCAACGAAGGTGCAATACTCCATTGTAAATTTCCTATCATCACGGCTTCCGACCCAATCCGCGCTAGTAAAAACGTCAATCCTTAAATGGTTGTTCTTTGAAAACATCAGCCCACGACTCGGAGCCTTCTTTAAGTACCGTAGTACACGGTATGCAGCGTCCTGATATCTGATCCTTGGGGCATGCATATACCTACTCAAGATTCCAACTGCATATGTGATGTCTGGACGAGTATGTGAGAGGTATAAAAGCTTCCCCACCAATCTCTGATAGCTTGAAGCATCCGTGCGATCGCCATTGCTGTCTTCATCGATCCTATGGTTCTCCTCCATAGGGGTGTTTGCAGGAACACAACCAAGCATCCCAGTCTCTGTTAACAAATCTAGTACATACTTACGTTGCGAGATGAAGATACCCTGATCAAAACGAGTCACTTCAATTCCTAGGAAGTAGCGAAGCCTTCCCAAGTCCTTTACTTCAAATTCAGCTGACCGAAGAGGCTTCATCTTTGAGATCTCATCCGAGTCATCTCCGGTGATCACAATGTCATCAACATAAACAATAAGCATGACAATTTTTCTCTCATTCTTCCTGACAAATAATGTATGATCAGAATGTCCCTATTTGTAGTCAAACTTGATCATGGCCTTATGGAATCTGCCAAACCAAGTCCTGAGAGACTGCTTCAGCCCGTACAAAGACTTCCTTAAGCGAAAGACCAGTCCTACTTGTCCCCTCTTCACAAAACCTGGGGGAAATGTCATGTACACATCTTCATCGAGGTCACCGTGCAGGAATGCATTTTGACATCCAGTTGATGTAGATCCCAGCCCAAGCATGCAACACAAGATAGAATCACATGAACAAAGTCCATCTTTGCTACCGGGGCAAAGGTCTCCTGGTAGTCAACTCCCTGAGTCTGGGCATAACCACGAGCCACCAGACGGGCTTTATATCGCTCAACTTTACCATCCTGATTTGCATAACGGAGAAGACCCACCTTGAACCGATGACTTTCTTGTCAGGAGGAAGGGAAGAGTTATCCCATGTGTGATTCTTATCCAAGGCTGACATTTCCTCCTGCATTGCTTGAGCCCATGCCAGAATGCAAACCGCCTCCTGCCACGTCTTTAGAATAGTGATGACGGACAAGGAAGATATAAAGCCCTGATGAAGCTGAGAAAGGTGATCATAAGCAACATGATTAGAGATAGGGTGTTCCGTACACACAACCTTACCTCTTAGCACAACAATGGAAACATGCAGACCAACATCAGAACCTGAGTCCAAAGACGACACCGGCAGCGACGGAACAACGGAAGACTATTTACCTATTTTGCCGACGATGATATATTTGAGGAAAATGAGAGATGAGGGACGAATGGTGATATATGGGAGAAAACGATGTAGGTGTAGGTGACGAAGGGGTATGTGTAGGTGACGAAGGGGTAGGTGTATGTGACAAAGGGGTTGTAGGATGAGTAGCTATGGTGGAAGACATGATAGGTGTAAAAGGAATCAGAGGGAGAGGCACTGAATCAATGACATCATTCTCCCCCTGACGAGTGGAGTGAGTCGAATCCAAGTAGTAAGAATCTTCCTCACGGAAGGTCACGTCCAAGGTACAAAAAAAATGTCGGGAAGGGGGTGATTACACTGATACCCTTTTGTAGTGGTAGAATAGCCAAGAAAGACACAACGGAGAGCCTGATGGTCAAGCTTGTCACGATAGGGCAGATGGACGTGAACAAAACACGCGCACCCAAAAATGCGAGGTGGAAGATGAGTGGTATGAACCACATAAGTAGTGGAAAGACGGACTAGAGGAGTAGTATAGTTTAGAACCCGTGAAGGGAGACGATTGATAAGATGAGTAGCAGTTAGGATGATGTCACCCCAATACGATTTAGGGAGATGCATGATAGTGAGAAAGCACCGAGCAACATCAAGGAGATGCCTTTTTTTCCGTTCAGCAACACCATTTTGGGTGGAGGTGTAAACGCAAGTAGTTTGGTGAATAATTCCATGACTAGTGTGGTATGAGCCAAATGCTCCACGATACTCATATTCTCCCCCATTATCACTATGAAGAACGCGAATATTACCATTAAACTGAGTTTGCACTATTTTATGAAAGGTTTGAAAAATCGGAAACACTTCATTTTTTTCTTTAAGTGATAAACCCAAGCAGTGCGAGAAAAACAATCGATAAAGGTAACAAACTAACGATAACCAGTTAAAGATACAACAGAGAAAGACCCCCAAACATCAGAATGTATAAGAGCAAAATGAGTAGTACTAGAGGAAGATAAATGTGACGAAGAATGTCGAACATGTTTAGACTTTTCACAAGCATCACATTTTAAAGTTTGAACAAACAGAGATAAAGTAGGAAATAATTTCTGAAGGTAGACTGGAGAAGGATGACCAAGACGCAAGTGTCAGCGTCGAGCATCAGCAGCAATAATAGCGGAAAAAGAGAGAGCAAGGGACGATGAAGTAGCATCCAAATAGTACAAGACACCGCGATTCCTACCACTGCCAATGATCCACTTCGTACCCAGTTCCTGAAAAACACAAGAATCAAGAAAGAATGTTACAGAACAGTTAAGTGACCGAGTGAGATTGCTAATGGAAAGAAGACTGCGAGGAAATGAAGGGACATGCAAAATAGAAGAAAGAAAAAAGAAGAGGAACATTAAATGTTGCCCTTGCCCGCAATATGGGACAAAGTGCCATTTGCAGAGATAATCTTGTCTTTACTAGACAAGGGAGTGTAAGAAGAGAAACTTGAGGAGGAGCCGGTCATGGGATCGGTAGCTCCCGAGTCAATGATCCACTCAAACGGAGGAGTCGCAACAACATTGGCACTGGGCATAGCAGCAAGAGCAACGAAAGTAGAAGTACCTCTCTGGGAAGTGTCTGACTGGGAGTGTAGGAGGCGACGGAGAGCATCCAATTCCGAGGTGGTAAAATGTCCTGGGAGCTGACCATGATGGTCGTCGTGAACCTCAATGGAGTAAGCCGCATCATAAGGGCGAGAACCACTCTGGCGGTATCCCCCTCGTCCCGGGCCACGACCACGTCCTCGACCACGGCCAGATCCAGGTGGAGCAAGGTGAGGATGGAGCTTGAAGCACACGTCCCTAGTGTGGCCCCTGCAACCACAGTAATCACAGGTAGGAACCGTGTTGGTATGGTTGGAGCCACCTCGACAAACACTAGTAAAGGCAGAGCGATCAGAGTGAGGAGGAGCAGCCGTACTGAGGGACCTCCGACAGTCTTCATCGCCAAGGACCATGCTAAAGGCCTCCCGAAGGGATGGGAAAGGGGATCGATGTAGGATATTTGTTCGAACCAAATCCATTTCCATGTTCAAGCCCATCAGAAACACATGAAGACGAAATCGTTCGTCCCTTTTCTGCAACAGAACTGCATCGGCAGTACAGGTAGGAGTAAATTGCTCAAAGTAATCAAATTCCTGAGAGATACGCTCGAACTCAGAGAAGTAAGTAGACGCCGTCATGGTTCCCTGACGCAACTCCAACATCCGACGCGTCAGCTCATAAATCTGAGTTCAGTTTCCGATCTGGGAGTAAGTCTCACGTGCCCGAGTCCAGATCTCATAGGCAGAATCCATCAACATGTAACTCCGGTACACCTTCGGGGACATGGAATGCAGGAGCTAGGAGACTACCAGAGAATTTTCCGAGTCCCAATGCCTCCAAGAAGGATCACCCAGAGGAGGTGCCACAATTTTCCCATCAATATATCCAAACAGCTGATGGCTGCAGATGACATGCTGTGCCGCTCGAGACCATTCAAGATAATTCGTCCCATCTAAGGGTGCAGTGGTGATCTTTAGGGAGCTAGCATGGCCATAAGACCGCTGAGGGTCACCCATCCGGGGTGCCACAACACTCGGCGATGTAGAATCAACAGTCGCCGATGAATCATCCATGAGGAGCAACTGACAGGATCAAACAATATAAAGCTTCACCATGCAGACAAAAAGAAAATGCAGATCTAGGACTGGAACATCATGATGCAAATCTGGAAGCCTTAACACTTAACAAACTCCAGCAACAAAGAGAAGAAGCCAGTGGTAACGACAGTCAGCAAAGCTTGAGGGTGGACGACAGTGGCTGGAGATCTGGAGGTTGCCGGAGAAGGAGTCAGTAGGCGCAGCACGCGATTTGGAAGCAAGCAGGCAATCGACTGGAACAGGCGCAGAGAAGAAGAGGAAAGGGGTCGACGACAACACGATGCGCATCACGAGGAGAGGCGGCAATCTCCTTCAACGCGCACCACCGCCGGCAAGGAGGTCGCGGTTCACTATGGGGATGACTTCAATACTACGGAGCAGCGACGACGACGGGATGAGTAGCGAGCGGCAACGGGATGAGAAGCGAGCGGCAGAAGAGGGGTGCGGGATTAGGGTTTGCTCGGTTTTGCTCTGATACCAAGTAGAGAGGATAAAATCAGAATAAAAAATATTGAGCACCCTATACTCATATATATAGAGTGAGGGGAAAAACGTATAAAGACTAAAATACCCTCATGAGGGTAAAATACAAAACACATAAAACAGACTTGATTTCAACTGGTATAGCCTTTACCGTAAGCTTATGAGTTTAGATCCCTAGCCATTTAAGAATCCAAGTTTCATCAGGTCCTGAGAGACATATGTACTTTAGGGTCTGTTTGGGGCAGCTCTGGCGGTTGGAAAATCTCTATTCCAACCGCCAGAGCTACTTTCAGTCTGTTTGGGACAGCTCTCTGTGAAGAGCTTTTCAAAAATCTGGAGCTGTTTTGCAGCTTTTCAGAAATCTCTTCCTCCCCAGCTTCTGCTCCCGCAAAATAGCTTTCTTTCTCACATGTTTTGGAAATCTAATGGTTTCTTCAGTTGGAACATGGTCAGAGGTCGGACGGCCTTCCTCCGGCGATTTCGAGCCCCGGACGGCTTTCCTCCGGCAATTCCAAGCCCCCGACGTCCTTCCTCCGGCGATTCCGAGCGCACTTCTGCACAGAACACCCAAACAGTCTGCAGCTTTTCAAAACTGCTCCCCAGAGATCTATTTTAAAACAGCTCTATCCGGACAGCAGCTTTTCAATCCGCCAGAGCTGTCCCAAACAGACCCTTAGTGGCTTAGCCGCACTTATCATATCCATCTGTATCCATTTGACGATGAACGAAGTATTGCTAATCTTGCTATCATAGGCTTCTGTATCTTTCTAGCTAGATGTCCTATATGATAAATATAAAAATTGCCACTGTAATGCATGACATGTTGTTGAGGATCACGTCACGGAACGATTGGAGTTGTTCATTTTGTGTGGATCGATGATTCATGAGTTTTTTTTCATTTTAATTTTTTGTGGATGATGTCTTGATCGGAGAATTATGACCGTCTGTGGTGGCTCCTTTATTTATAAATAAGGATAAAAAGCTCATTTAGAAGGGATTGAAAGTTGAAGAAGAGAGTTCCTACTTTTGTTCACCCGGTACCGAAGCCAGAGCCTAGGCGTGAAGCCTATAATCCCCCCTCCCATTGCAACACCATTAAGGAATGCATTTTTGTTAGAAAGTTGATGCAACTGTCAATGATGATGGATGACCAAGGAAATCAATACAGGTACCGTATTCATCTTAGCGGCGATAGAGAACATCTCTTCATAGTCGATACCATATTGTTTATTGAAATCACGAGTCACAAGACAGGCTTTGAGATGCTCAATCATCCCATTAGGACAATGTTTAACAGTAAAGTTTGATTTACATCCCACACGGGATTGGCCAGGAGGAAAGGAAGCAAGATCCTATGTTTGATTTGCTTAAAGGGCATCCATTTCATCGACCATCGTTTCCCACCACCTCAAATGCTGGAGAGCCTCCTACACAGAGGAGGGGGTGGAATTAAAAGATAGAGAGGATGCAAACCTGTGTAGTTTTGGAGATAGGCGGTGAAAGGGTACATAATGAGAGAGAGTATGAAATGTACGGAGGAGTACATCCATGGTGGAAGCCGCAGTCGGATCAACTAATCGAGGAGCGTCATTAGGAGGGGATAATTGTTCAAAACAATCTCAGCGAAGATGACGACGAGTGTACATGCTTAGAGGAGGTGTAGTCGGTAGCATGAGTGGTGGTGAGTAGTCGATAAGGTCGTTGTGACGCAGTATAGCAGGTGGTAAGTTATCAGGAGGAGACGAGGAGTAGAAGGTTAATCCTCAAGGAAGGTGACATCGGCGGATGTTACCGTTTTCAGATTTGTAGGAGAGTAGCACATCCCTTTTGTGTGTCGGAGTATCCAACAAAGATATATTTAGTATCACATGGGGCCAACTTATCCATAGGATGTCCAAGATGATTGGCAAACCAGACACATCCAAAACACGATGAGTCATTGGACGGGGGGGGGGGGGGTCATTGGAAACATGATGGAGAAAGGAGTCGCAAAGTTCTGGATGATCAAGTGAATGCAATTAAGTAAATAACACACGATGGTTATACAGAAGAGCTAATAGATCTTCGAAACCTGAATATGAAACATAAGAGAGTGAGCAACCTCAAGGAGGTGGTGGTTCTTCCGCTTGGCCACACTGTTTTGTTGTGGTGTATTTACACATGACATTTGATGAATAATACCCAACATATTGCAAATTTCCTAAAATTGTGATTAGTATATTCGTGAGCATTATTAGTCTGAAGAATTTTTATGAAGCTTGAAAATCGAGTATGCGTTTCAGCGATGAATGAACAAAAGACACAGTAATTTAGAGCAATCACATAGTAAATATAGTCATGTCATCTAAGAATAATCATCGATAAAAGTAAGAAAATAACAATATCCAAACATACAACAGTTTTATAAGCATCTCAAATGTTTGAATGAACTAAAATAAATGGAGCAGAGCTCCTTGTAGAATGAGGTGAGTAGTTGGAAGGATGATGTTTTTTGTAGATACAAGATTTACATGTAAATTTGGGAAAAAATCAAAAAGAGCTTCCATAGTATAGGAAGAAAAGCGTGGTCAAGACGTCAGTGCCAATCAATAGAAGTGACAGTGGATAGAGCTGAGGTGGGGGAGGTCCTGAGTGTAGAGTCCATTAAACAGTCGTCGTCTATCAATGATATTTTGCATACGTCTATCCTACACCACAAAGATTGGAGTAGGATAGACGTATGCAAAATATCGCCAAGGACCATGCTAAAGGCCTCCCGAAGAGATGGAAGAGGGGATCGGTGTAGGATATTTGTTCGAACCAAATCCATTTCCATGTTCAAGCCCGTCAGAAACACATGAAGACGAAATCGTTCGTCCCTTTTCTGCAACAGAACTACATCGGCAGTACATGTGGGAGTAAATTGCTCAAAGTAATCAAATTCCTGAGAGATACGCTCGAACTCAGAGAAGTAAGTAGACGCCTTCATGGTTCCCTGACGCAACTCAAACATCCGACGCGTCAGCTCATAAATCTGAGTTGAGTTTCCGATCTGGGAGTAAGTCTCACGTGACCGAGTCCAGATCTCATAGGCAGAATCCATCAACATGTAACTCCAATACACCTTCGGGGACATGGAATGCAGGAGCTAGGAGACTACCAGAGAATTTTCCGAGTCCCAACGCCTCCAAAAAGGATCACCTAGAGGAGGTGCCACAATGGTCCCATCAATATATCCAAACAGCTGATGGCTGCGGATGACATGCTGTGCCGCTCGAGACCATTCAAGATAATTCGTCCCATCTAAAGGTACAGTGGTGATCTTTAGGGAGCTAGCATGGCCATAAGACCGCTGAGGGTCACCCATCCGGGGTGCCACAACACTCGGCGATGTAGAATCAACGGTCGCCGATGAATCATCCATGAGGAGCAACTGACAGGATCAAACAATATAAAGCTTCACCATGCAGACAAAAAGAAAATGCAGATCTAGCACTGGAACATCATGATGCAAATCTGGAAGCCATAACACTGAACAAACTCAAGCAACAAAGAGAAGAAGCCAGTGGTAACGGCAGTCAGCAGAGCTGGAGGGTGGACGACAGTGGCTGGAGATCTGGAGGTTGCCGGAGAAGGAGTCAGTAGGCGCAGCACGCGATTTGGAAGCAAGCAGGCAATCGACTGGAACAGGCGCAGAGAAGAAGAGGAAAAGGGTCGATGACAACACGACGTGCATCATGAGGAGAGGCGGCAATCTCCTTCAACGCGCACCACCGCCGGCAAGGAGGTCGCGGTTCACCATGGGGACGACTTCAAAACTACGGAGCAGCGACGACGACGGGATGAGTAGCGAGCGGCAACGAGATGAGAAGCGAGCGGCAGAAGAGGGGTGCGGGATTAGGGTTTGCTCGGTTTTGCTCTGATACCAAGTAGAGAGGATAAAATCAGAATAAAAAATATTGAGCACCCTATACTCATATATATAGAGTGAGGGGAAAAATGTATAAAGACTAAAATACCCTCATGAGGGTAAAATACAAAACACATAAAACAGACTTGATTTCAACTGGTATAGCCTTTACCGTAAGCTTATGAGTTTAGATCCCTAGCCATTTAAGAATCCAAGTTTCATCAGGTCCTGAGAGACATATGTACTTTAGTGGCTTAGCCGCACTTATCATATCCATCTGTATCCATTTGACGATGAACGAAGTATTGCTAATCTTGCTATCATATAGGCTTCTGCATCTTTCTAGCTAGATGTCCTATATGATAAATATAAAAATTGCCACTGTAATGCATGGCATGTTGTTGAGGATCACGTCACGGAACGATTGGAGTTGTTCATTTTGTGTGGATCGATGATTCATGAGTTTTTTTTCATTTTAATTTTTCGTGGATGACTTCTTGATCGGAGAATTATGACCGTCTGTGGTGACTCCTTTATTTATAAATAAGGATAAAAAGCTCATTTAGAAGGGATTGAAAGTTGAAGAAGAGAGTTCCTACTTTTGTTCACCCGGTACCGAAGCCAGAGCCTAGGCGTGAAGCCTATAATCCCCCCTCCCATTGCAACACCATTAAGGAATGCATTTTTGTTAGAAAGTTGATGCAACTGTCAATGATGATGGATGACCAAGGAAATCAATACACGTACCGTATTCATCTTAGCGGCGACAGAGAACATCTCTTCATAGTCGATACCATATTGTTTATTGAAACCACGAGTCACAAGACAGGCTTTGAGATGCTCAATCATCCCATTAGGACAATGTTTAACAATAAAGTTTGATTTACATCCCACACGGGATTGGCCAGGAGGAAAGGAAGCAAGATCCTATGTTTGATTTGCTTAAAGGGCATCCATTTCATCGACCATCGTTGCCCACCACCTCAAATGCTGGAGAGCCTCCTACACAGAGGAGGGGGTGGAATTAAAAGATAGAGAGGACGCAAACCTGTGTAGTTTTGGAGATAGGCGGTGAAAGGGTACATAATTAGAGAGTATGAAATGTACGGAGGAGTACAACCATGGTGGAAGCTGCAGTCGGATCAACTAATCGAGGAGCGTCATTAGGAGGGGATAATTGTTCCAAACAATCTCAGCGAAGATGACGACGAGTGTACATGCTTAGAGGAGGTGAAGTCGGTAGCATGAGTGGTGGTGAGTAGTCGATAAGGTCGTTGTGACGCAGTATAGCAGGTGGTAAGTTATCAGGAGGAGACGAGGAGTAGAAGGTTAATCCTCAAGGAAGGTGACATCGGCGGATATTACCGTTTTCCGATTAGTGGGAGAGTAGCACATCCCTTTTGTGTGCCGGAGTATCCAACAAAGATATATTTAGTATCACATGGGGCCAACTTATCCATAGGATGTCCAAGATGATTGGCAAACCAGACACATCCAAAACACGATGAGTCATAGGACGGGGAGGTGTCATTGGAAATATGATGGAGAAAGGAGTCGCAAAGTTCTGGATGGTCAAGTGCATGCAATTAAGTAAATAACACATGATGGTTATACCAAAGAGCTAATAGATCTTCGAAACCTGAATATGAAACATAAGAGAGTGAGCAACCTCAAGGAGGTGGTGGTTCTTCCGCTTGGCCACACTGTTTTGTTGTGGTGTATTTACACATGACATTTGATGAATAATACCCAACATATTGCAAATTTCCTAAAATTGTGATTAGTATATTCGTGAGCATTATTAGTCTGAAGAATTTTTATGAAGCTTGAAAATTGAGTATGCGTTTCAGCGATGAATGAACAAAAGACTGTAATTTAGAGCAATCACATAGTAAATATAGTCATGTCATCTAAGAATAATATCGATAAAAGTAAGAAAATAACAATATCCAAACATACAGCAGTTTTATAAGCATCTCAAATGTTTGAATGAACTAAAATAAATGGAGCAGAGCTCCTTGTAGAATGAGGTGAGTAGTTAGAAGGATTATGTTTTTTGTAGATACAAGATTCACATGTAAATTTGGAAAAAGGAAAAAAATCAAAAAGAGCTTCCATAGTATAGGAAGAAAAGCATGGTCAAGACGTCAGTGCCAATCAACAGAAGTGACAGTGGATAGAGCTGAGGTGGGGGAGGTCCTTAGTGTAGAGTCCATTAAACAGTCGTCATTTATCAATGATATTTTGCATACGTCTATCCTACACCACAAAGATTGGAGTAGTCATGATCATGAGCAAGCCGACTAACAAGAGAGAATTAAATTTTGAGCCAGGAACATAAAGTACGAAACTCAGAGAAATAAATGGAGTAGAAGGTACATCTCCAGATCCGCAAATTGGGGGGGTTTCTCCATTGGAAACAATGATAAACTCGGGACTAACAATGTCTGTGTACCGAGAAGGTTTATGCAGAGTAACGTGATTTGTGTCCCTGAAGTCTACAATCCTTGAGGAGCTATGAGAAAAATGATGTACCTTCATTGGAGGTAGAGACAGCAGATCCGGAGGTGTGAGTAATGATCCCTCACAGATATTGAAGTTCCTCCCGCAGGGTATCAATGTTTGAACAAGACGTGTTTGTAGCATCCAATGTTGGGGTGGCTTGGTGAAGTGGGTTCAGTGGTTGTTGTGAGACATGTTTTTTGTAACAACCTAACAGGTGGCCTCAGAATGGTTTTCCCGACCACAATTGGTACACTGCAAGTGGTTTGTCCTTTGGGACAATTTCGGCCATCACGGCCACCGCCCCGAGACCCATTGCAATCTCTACAGTTTTTAGTAGGCGCAGGGCACGTGTTGGAGTAGGGCCGAATAGGGAGTCTGGGAGACATCAGTTGGTGGAGTCACCTTTCAGAATCATAGAGCAAACATCTGATAGAGAGAGAATAGTGGGAGAGGATAAAATGTTGGCACAAACATTGTATAAATGAGGTGGTATCTGTGCCATCATCAAAGCTATGCAATAGTTTTCTTCTGAGCCTGTTGTGTAGCGAAATTCAAAGTCGGTGACTAATGTTGAATCTAAGCCTCGACGAGAGTCTTGTACCGACCCACGAATGATGTTAGGTCACCTTTCAAACCTGGTTCAACATTTTGGAGGTCTCTTAAGTGATCGAACAGATCTTGAAGGCTGTCATGCACGGAATATAGAGACTTCAGTTCATCCCGCGCGGCCTTTGCGGTCTCATGGTGCATAGCCACGCGATATGACTCACTCTCCCCCTAATTCAAAATCTAGGACTGAACATTGTCATCATCCTGAAGCCATTGCTCGGTAGGCTCAACAAGTGTGTTGCGAGTTAAATGATGAAGAGGACCCTTAGTCTGGAGTCCTCGGTGCACCGAGTGTACCCACTCAATAAAAGTATTCTTCCCAGTGATGGAGATAGTTGTAATTCATAGTTTGTCGCGGACTTCATAGATTGAAGCTGAAACGAGCGTGGCTGGAATGGTGGAGGAGGCGGATGTAGCAGATACCGACGAGCTCCAAACAGAACTTGGTGAGCTTCGTGAGCTCAAATCGAAAGTCTACGTGGAGGGCAGATTTCACGGGAAACAGAAGTGAGCTCAATCGTCGAGAGTTTGACTTCAGGAATTGTGTGGCTCTATTATCATTTAGAAAAGCGAAATCTAAAGCGCAATAATTTTATTACTTCACATTAAGTGAACTAATCAAAGTTCATGTACACATATAGGTGAGTGGAGTGACTCTTTAACTCAAAATCACGGTGTGAGATTAATTTATAGAAGAGAGGAATCTCCTAATAGGCAAAGAAGTGGACCTTTGTTTTGGGCTTTATATACATATTTCTTCTATATGGGTCTGTTACGAGTCCTTTAATGACGTTATTTAGTATTAATTATTCCTTGATATGCTTTTATTTTGTTTTGGAGTCAAGTCCTTTATATGACGTCGTTATTTATATAGTGTCCTTTTTAGCCGCTTGTCCATGCCCGCCGTTCTTTCCTTTGACGCTCTTTCCTATTTTTGTTTATTGTAAGTCCTATTTAAAGGACCCAATGAGTCTTGTATTGGTATGAATGTAGAAAGTCTATTTTCCCGAACTCTGAAAGAGATCTTGGAAGTTCTCTCTCTCTCTCGAGCATGCCCTGCTTAGGCAACCGCGGTCAAGGCTCCATAGTATCTCCACCACTGTCATCTCCACCTTCGGCCTCTCCTCCGAGAACATTTGAAGACCCATAACAACTTGGTATCAGAGCCTCGGTCTTCTTCCGTCCACGACAATTACCCTCAGTCGAAGTATCCTCCACCGCGCCAATCGCTCCGGTGGTCTTTTCCGTGCTCTCCTTCCGCCAACAGCCAATGCGGGAACCCACGATCGCACCACAACAACCACATCATCATCACGCATTGTCCAACATCATCAACCATTGTCGCAGCCGCTGCAGTTCACGATTTTTCTTCTGTCGCGTGAAGCCAGTCAACAGTCCCGTTCAAAGTTTGCGGTGCTTCCGGCGTATCATTCTTACGCCTACGACCAACCGTCATTCCTTTAGTTCCTTTTCGTCGACTTCCGACGACGGACTACACGCGTCGCACATAGCAACAACATCCTCCACTTTTCCAGCACACACGCCGCTCTCTCCTTCGCCAGACTTATCCGGCACCAATACTTGTTGTCTCTTCCAACGTCTTCGCTAAGGGACGACCGTGCCGCGTTCCACATAGGCGCTGATTGCGCTCCTTCCAGTGACGGCCAACACACGCACGCTCCTTCCTATTTTATTTCCTGTTTGGTCAGGACTCACGCGGGATATAGGAATTAATTAATTCCTGAATCTCCCTTTCTTGATTTAATTAATTCTTAATTGAATTAACGTGGTACTCGCGGTAACACAATTTCATACGCGTCCGACAACCCCAGGCATCCAGTCACGCGCTCCTCTCGGCAAGAAAGTCAACCGATGGGGGACTTGCAAGATTTCATGGCCGCTCTCTAGGACATGTTGCAGACTGTCATGACCTCCATCGAAGCATGCTTTTGGGATGCCAAAACCCGACATCGGGACGACATGGACACTATCACTGCCAGACTTAATGTGTTGAACGCCTCCCTTCCCGTGGTTACTACGCCACCCACGGATTACATCAACAGCAATCAAGTTCCACTACCACCGCTCATCCGCCATGATTCGCCACTGCATGCCCTCTTACACCCTGAAGTTACTATTCTGTCACGCTATACACGATTGGAATTTCCCACCTACGATGGGAAAACAGATCCCTTGGGCTGGCTCACCAGGTGCGAACAATTCTTTAGTTATCAACAAACTTCGGCTGCTGAACGACTTCCTCTGGCCTCCTTCCCACCTTCTCGACTCGGCCTTGCTTTGGGTCACTCATCTCCTCACTGAACAGCCGGGTCTGACGTGGGACGACTTCAAGCGATTTCGCAACTTGCGTTTCGGCCCTTCAATCCGCAGCAACTCCTCTGTGCCCTCACAACACTCCGTCTGACGAGCTCCATGGACGATTATCTGGACCAGTTTCAACTTCTTCTAGCACATGTCGCACTGTCTCCAGATATGCAGGTCGCCTTCTTCACCGCCGGACTTCGCAAACATCTGCGACTTGATGTCGAATTTGAGGCTTCTCCAGACTTAGTGACTGTTATGAGTCTAGCCAGGCTATGCGACCGTGATGCAGCACGAGTCTACAGATGGCGGACAAACTCAAATGCCCTAACTCAACAGATGAAAATGCAATCCAAATGCAGTGCACATGCGATCAAGAGATAACAATCCACATTAGGATCATCAACGAGTAATAAAATTCAGCCAAGCTCTAAACAACAATTTTGTACAATTGGAAACATGCATTGATATATAAAGAACAATTATAATTAACCAACGAGATGAGACGCAATTTCGTTCAAGTGCGCCGAATGTGTCCCGCAAATCAAACAACAAATGAAGTGCAATATCATATAAGATCCAACAAACCATGACAATAGTTCAAGACCAACGCATTCAAGCAAGAGTACTTAAACATTCATACCTTGATTTGCATATGCACGCGACAGTTTGGCTTTGGGATGAAGATCCGTTGGCGGGAGTGCTTCCGACTTGATGGTGGTTCCACGGCGGGGCTGTGGGTAATTAGGAAAAATTGGATTTGGAATATTTGAGAAGGTGGAGGATGAGAACTGGAGGAGGATGAATGGGACGGGTCTGGAAGGGGTATTAGGAGTGTTGATCTGGCCAACAGTGGATATTGGGGTCTGGTGAGGTAGGGGAGGGCTGGACGGGGTAGGGAGGATGTGGATCTGGAGGGCTGGGTAGTCGGTGGAGTAGGATGGGGTCAGGGGGACGTCGAGATTTATGGGGAAGGTGAGGGGCGGCGGGATGCAGGTTGGCCAGGGATGGGGGAAGCGACACGGATTTGAGAGACGAACTGAAGGTGCGGGCTGGTTGGGTTGGTGAGGGGCGGAGCCTGGCTGAGATGGTGGGGGAAGGGGAGAGGAAGCAGGGCGTGAGGTCGGGGAGGACTTACGGGAAGCAGCGGGAGCAGAGCCTCCAGAGTTTACCGAAGGAAGACCGACCAGTTGCAAAACCGCAACTCCGATCCCCATTTCGGCCTCAAACATAAGTATATATAGGGCAATAGAAACAATAAGCCTTGGGCACCCGATCGAACGACCAATAATGTCCAGGCCGATCGGGGGGGGGGGGTCAAATACATTATAAAATTAACATATAATATATAAATCTGACTCGGAACGACCATTCGGGCGCATTCGCGGACTCGGATCGCTCAAACGGGTCGCCGAACACCTCCTCCTGCGGGAATAGGTGTAACATCCGTAAAATTTTACGCGAAATTTATTTTATTGTAGGGTCGAGTCGCGACAATTTTTGATCGAGGCAGCGCGTCGAATTTTGTTAGTGTGCAAGGGTTGTGTGAGGAGTGGGTTGCGTATAGCCAAAAATAATAGTTTTGGAGTGCGAATAGGAAGTCCCACCCCCCATGCCTTATGCTGTTATTATCAAACTCCATACCCGACGGTTTTTAAAACCCGCACATTTCCTTCTCATGGAAGAAAACCGCATGCCCGACTATTTCCCCTCTCCCGTTTCCGCAGGCGACGACGTCCGACGTCTCCTTTCCGCCAGGCCGACGACGCATCTGCCGCCCTAGCCGCCGCCCGTTTCATCTCCAGAAGCTCATTCCGGCAACTCCTCCCTCCTCTGAAGGCGCCAGCAAGCCTTCCTTTTCCTTCCTTGGCCTTGGAAGTGCCGGGTTTCAACCCTAGCCGGTGGTAGTGGAAACTTTTGGTTTTTGGTGAGTCTATTTGCCCCCTATCTCCATTCCTTTGTGGAAATCCTTCGATTTGGAGGCTAGGTTAAACTAATTTTCATTTCCTTTACCCTAATTAGGTCTTGGGGTTCGAGTTTCACCGCGAAATTTGAGTAGGACGCTTTGAGAGCCTAAATCACTCCACGAAAAGGTAATATTTGGGTTTTAGCGCTTGTATTTTGTAACCCTTGTTGTTTTGGAGATTTTCCACCGGAAACCCTTAGGGGAAAATTATGAAATTAGGGCTGTCCTAAATTGCAGGACTTCGGTGGGGTCGGGGCAGCACTTTGAAGGTCCCCAGCAGTAGGATTACCTTCGAAATAGAAGATGTCGCCGCGCCGAGTCTACGAGGGCCGCACCACCACTGTAAGGAAACCTAACTTCTGCTATTTAGACATAATAAAAAGTATATATTTTGTATACACATGAGTAGATATATTTCAAGTACCATGACCATGCATAGAAAGTTGTGGTGATAGGAAAATGGTTACGAAAAACGTGTAGGGTGACACGATTTCCCTAAGACCCAAGTAGTCGGATCGTGAACAGAAACGTAGAGTACGAAAGCGTTAACCGTGTTCGTAGGTTTGGAATCTGTTCCGAACAAGGGTGTGAATGTCCATTCTAGTAGACCACAAGAAAGTCAAGGGTCGCTTAGTAGTTCCCCAAAAAGATTTCCCATGCAGAGTAGCGTCAGACCAAAAAGGTCAGCCAGCACACAGAGTTCTTTCGTGCTAGGTAGAGGCGCACTACCTTTCTCATAAGGCACATGGAACCTTATGAGTAGTACAGACTTGGGAATTGTCTTCCCTTGAGCCAGCTAGCAGATTCGAGACCGTGTCCGCGTGACACTAGAACAATTGAGTTCGTAAGATGGTCTCGGGTTGTCAGTTTCAGTTGCGCGTTAGGAGCTACTCTGCCTAGAGCCGTCCTAGTAGATGAGCAGGTTAGAAGTCATATAGAACTCAAGTATAGACCTGTCGTGAGTTAGTACACTAGTTAGAGAACGTCAGGACTTGGGTAAATGAACGGAAAGTCACGAATATAGAACTAGTAGTTGTGTTGACCAGGAAGTATAGGAAAGCATGCATAACATATAACATAAAATGTTTTTCAGTGCACGAGACTATTTTAAAGGCATGCATGCATACATATGTAAAACTGTTTTAGTGTCACTAGGAGGAGTTATTTTTCCTTACTCTGACCCTTCGTGGGCACTGTTTTTCAGGTGACTCAGGTGAGAAACTACGTCTAGGATGAGTGTTATGGTGGCGTCAGTTTGTATTATTTGTCTTATTCAGTTTACTCTATTTCAGCATGTACTTGTAGATGAGAACATTGTAACAGATTAATGTTTTTATCTAATTTGTATCAGACTATTTATGGTTAACCAGATTTTCAGTTAATTCAGTTCTATTTCCTGTTTAGTGGCTCTGTGAATCCAGATATCAGGTATGTGGTTACCCTTAGTTTATTTTTTTAAACTTCCGCTGTAAGTCTTAAATTGCTTAGTATAGATTTTATTACCTGTTGTTACTAGTTTTAATACTGTTTCCTAGTTTTCTTTATATCGCTGACCCGGCCGGACGACTGATTTATGAAATACTGGGAAGGGGTGTTACAATAGGCGCTCGTGTGCCGTCGATCGCCATCAACTCCTGACTTGAAAGCACTCATTTCCGGTGAGTGAAGATGGTCGTACTCTCGGCGTAAATCTGGGGCAAGTCTCTCGAGCTCCTCAGCAGAAATCCAAGTGTCATCGAAAATCGGGCGGGCAAGCCAATGGATCAAGTACCGCAGGATCACTGAACCGCCCGTCGTAGTGGAGCCATGACTAACAATCTGTAGTGCCTCTCTGGTAGGTGTAGGCAACTGTCGCAACAATGTGTCTCCGTCTGAACCTGGCACAACTGGAACTGCCGACGGGAAGGTAGGGTACTCCGAGCGATGCTCAATTGCCCGTGACTGCCTGAGCATGATAGGTGGGGAGGTGTTAGATGTGGGTGAGTCAAGCTGTGGCTCAAGAGTAGGCGGAGATAAGAGGCCCACATACACTTGCTCCTCATAGAACGAAGTTAAATTCTCCACATTGAACATACGGTGAATCCCCATTGTCGGTGGGATATCGACCTCATACGCATTCACACCAATCCGTCGCGTGACTGTATAGGGGCTCATTCAGCGAGCACTTAACTTCTTCGCTGCCCCCTGCGGGAGCCTCTCAGATCGAGGGCGAATCATAACATGTTCTCCCACGTCAGAAACTTGTTCCCTCCTGTGCAGATCTGTCTTAGTTTTATAAATTTCATTACTAGTTGCGATCTTTCTCCGGACTGTCTCTTGAAGTGTATGCAAATGATAAACAGACGACTCAACATACCAATGATGTGAATGATGAATCCCAATGATGACATGAAGTGCATGTATGAGCTAAATGAACGACTCGACAGACTTATGCAGATGATGAACCCAAAAGATGACATGCTCGCATGAGTGATGCATGAAAAACACGATAGGCACGGTACACGGACATTCAACAAGTTCCATGTGGGGAAGGTTCCTCAAAATAGGTGGTTTATTGAGGGGTTCGTCGGGAGGAGTGTAATAAAACTCAGTGAGTGTGTGAGGAGTGTCAGAATGATCGTGTGAGGCGCCAACACTCCGATACGAACTCGAATGGTCCCTAATATCTCCAAAGGAACGTGACACACCAGGCGGCTCACCAGGAGGTACATATGAAAATTTGTCGCGAAGGCGACGGTCACCTGAGTGGGCGGCAGAGACATCAATAAAGGACGTGACACTCGAGTGAGGCGAGTGCCGTTGATAGGAAAGAACTCATCTGGCGGGTCAGCAGGCGGTATGTCGAAGAATTCATCACGAGTGGGGTGGGCCATACGCTCAATTCTCAGCACATCGGGAGGGTGCTCAAGTATGCCTAGGAAATTCCCTACATACTCATTGCTACACTCAAGACCCGCTCTCCAAAGCACCGTAAGGGAGTGAATGAGAGAGGTGTCAATAATTCAGCACTCACCGATGATGCACTCAACGGGATTTCAATCTCACAGGGGAGCGGGGGTTCATCAGGAGACTTGTTAGGGGGATTATTAAAGAAACCGTCAGCAGGTCATGAACCTCCAAGTTAATAATTATAAGGGTAGTTCCCCCAAAAGCGGGTGGGACACCCGCCAAGATATCGACACATGGCCCGAAGCTCTCGGTCATGACATGACTCGACATAAGACTAAGGGGAGAGTGAGAAGAATCCATACTCGAGTGGGGGTTAGTCGGTGAGGTGGCAAGAAAGGGGTCTATCACTACGGGGGTGACGAGGCCAACATGAGGTATAGAAGATGGATATACCATCAAAGTGTCACTGGGTCGCTCAACCTTACTCTCGTGACCAAACTCATTAGGCGTGCTAATGACGCTCTCCACCTGAAATGCAAGGTCGTATTCAGAATCTGCCTCAAAATCATGTGGGACCGGAGGCTCACCAAGAGAAGGAATACCAACATCAGATGGCAAAATGCTCATGTCTATGAGAGTAATTAAATCCTGAAGTGTCGCTCTATAGGTTCCCTCTAAGGAGGATTTCAAGCAATCCATTTGAGCATGTACGACATCAAATTGTTCAAGTACCAATCGCTGAAATTCAGCTTCAGGTATCTCTATTGGTGGAACACTTGGGCGATCCAAATGCGTGCAATTATCCACATATTGGTGACCTCTATGGGGATCTGTATAGTCATCAAAATGCTCATCTCTAATAGGCTCACAATGTGTCAGAGAGTGAATGTGATCCCTACGCGCGCGTGGTGATGGGCAGGGGTGGTCCCCGGAATAGTATGGAGACCTTTCCGGAGGGGCTCTACACACATACTCCACTCTACCAGCATCAAGTCGTGGTGTGGTGTAGTGACGATAACGTGAAGTGCTAGAATTACAGTGATCGTCTCTAACAAATCGTGGAGAAGGGTTGACACAATATCGAGATTGAGCGGAATGCGAATATGGATGATCATTATAAAATGTCATGAGATACTACCTATAGACTCCACTGCGAAAATAAATGCGTCGCGAACGTAACCTGGCTCTGATACCAAATTGATGCAGTGGTAGCCGGACCGAAAATATGCTAGATGAAGATGCAATCTAATTGTCGTGCACGTGTGAACATGAGACAACCGTCCCAAATTAAGATCATCCAACAAGTAATTAAAACTATGAAGCAACTAAGTACCAATTGCACAATTGTTCAATAAGCAATGAAGTAAAGAGCAATTATGATCAACCAACGAAATGAGGCGCAATTCGGTTCAAGTGCGCCGAATGCGCTCCGCAAATTACACCACAATTAACGAAACAAATACTTATAATAATCAAATCTCAGAGCAAGAGTTCAACACCAAAGTAATCAATGAAAAGACACAACATCCATACCTAGATTTGCTTGTGCATGCGGCGGGTTGTCTTCGGGATGGAGAACTGTTAGCAAATTGGCTTGAGCACGCTGATTGGCTCCACGAGAAGGCTGGTCGGAAGGGCGTGGTTGTAGATCTGGAAGGATTAGGGTTGGTGGGGTGGCGTCGGGTAGTAGGAGGGGTTGGGTCTGGTTTGCGGGTGGTTGAAGGGGTTGGTCAGGCCGAGTGTAGAGAGAGGGATGGGAGTGGAGCAGAGTAGGGTTGGGTGTGCTGGAAACAGGGCCGGAAGTGGGGCTGGCGGGTGTGGCCGGATGGGATCGGGATAAGGGGAGAAGAGGTGGGCGCTTGGGGTATGCGGGTGAACACCGAGAGTAGGCCGACAAGAGGAGATGGACGGAGGAGGGCTAGGGGAGGAAGGGATTAGGCGCATGGAGGGTTGCCAGAGACGTACCGGGGCTGGGAGGAGGACGGCGGATGGGGAGGAAGATGCGCCGGAGAGAGCCGTTCGGGATTCCACAGGAGAGACCGGCCGGTTGCTAACACAGCAACTCTGATCCCCATTTCAGCCCCAAACATAAGTATATATAGGGGAATAGGAACAATAAGCCTAGGGAACCCGATCGGACGGCCAATAATGTCCGGGCCGATCGGGGGGGGGGGGACCAAATACGTCATAAAAATAATATATAATATATAAATCGGACTCGGAACGACCATTCGGGCGCATCCGCGGACCCGGATTGCTCAAACGGTTCGCCAAACACCGCCTTCCGTCATCTCGAACTGGCACAGAAGGTCTATTTTCTCATCGACGTGGGCATTCAACCAGGTCATTCTGAGGTCATCCAGCCCCACCAGTCCATAAACTATCTCGGGACGAGATGGTTGAACGGCGCGGCAAGGGCTTCTGTTTCTACTGCGACGAGCCTTACACTCGCGATCACAGGTGCAATCGACTTTTCTATTTGCACGTCGAGGACTCTGATGATGAGAGTGTCGGCTAACGCGGACACCATTGATCTTCCTCGAGCTTGAGGACAAGCTCGTTTTGTAAGGCGTGAGCGATGCTACGGGTCCTTTAATGTCGTTATTTAGTATTAATTATTCCTTAATATGTTTTTATTCTGTTTTAGAGTCGCATCCCTTATATGACGCCGTTTTTTATGTAGTGTCATTTTTAGCCGCATGTCTAAGTCTGTCGTTCTTTTCTTTGACACTTTTTCCTATTTGTGTCGATTGTAAGTCTTATTTAAAGGACTGAGTGGGTCTTGCATTGATATGAATGAAGAAAGTCTATTTTCTGTAACCCTTAAAAAACTCTTGGAAGCTCTCTCTCTTGAGCACGCCCCCTTACGCAGCCAGGATCAAGGCTCCGTAGTATCTTCACCATTGTCATCTCTACCTCTGGCCTCTCCCCCGACCACATTCTAAGATCCATAGCAGAGTCATATTTCTTGGGACAAGATTATGACCGAGCCTCCTGCCCTTAGTATACTATTTTTTTTTTTCATTTGTTTCCAATTGATACAGGAAACTATAAACTTGAGAGGCATATATAATATATTCTAAAGACCAAAACTGGGAAAAAAAAAGTACCCTGGAGTTTCACCATAGAGATCAACATCACCAAAGGCCTCATATTTCTGTTTCAAGCATGTTGCTGATGCCAATTATGTGACCGCAGTCTTAATTTCCTGACGAATGATTGCTTTATATTGGATGCAGGAACTATTTTACTGATAACGTTTCCTGCTTTGTACAATAAATACGAAGAGCGAGTGGACAGATATGCTGGTTTAGTTCACCAAAGTTTTCGGAAACACTACAGAATAGTGGACGAGAATGTTCTTCGTCGACTCCCAAGCCGCCGCATACCAAGAGATAAAAATGACTGATATAAAGCCGCTGTTTCCATGGCTGCCCCTTATCTTTTCAAAAAGCAACGGTCTAAAGGAAATCAAAGTGTGGACATTTCAGCTGGCAATGTAATGCATTTCTCAAATATTTTCCAACTTCAGCTAATTTTGACTGTGTGATGGATTATGAGAGCTTATAGAATGAGTCTCCAGGCATCATATTATATCACTTCGGCTCCGTTTGGGTGGGGGGGGGGGGGGCGCCGGGTTCTACTCTGGTATGAGGGGGAAAAAGGGGGGAGGGGGGAGGGAAAAGAAAGAAAAAGAGGGGGAGGAGAAGAAAAGGGGGAGAGGGAGAAATAGAGAAGAGGGAAAGAAATGAAGAAAAAGGGGCGGGGAGGAGTGCGGGTTTGGGTGCACCGGCTGCAGTCGGGTCGTGGGCCCAGGTCGACCTTTATATGGTCGGCCTTGATATTTCTATGGTCGACTCACCCACTTTCAACACCCATATTGACAATTTTATAACTTATGTGAAGGGTCTTTGGTCTCTAAGACGTGATTTTTTTTTAAATAATTTTGGTGACGTCTGAGTGTGTTGTTTAGCTTAGCACATTTTGATATCATATTAGAATATGTGTATGAGTGTATCCAATATTAAACCAATTGATTATAGACGGAGGAGCCCAAGAGAGTTTCATCAATTTTTATATTCAAAACTAGTTCAAGCATTCATGAACTATAATTCAAAACCACCCCTTTCACCACCGCCACAACTGTGCCAAACGGAGATGTAATCAAGGAAAAATTGTCATTCGTTAGCATCCACTTAAGAAACTTCATTCATCATGACGTTTTTGCTGCCCAAGATATTAAAACATAGTATCCCCCAATCAACTAAGAATCTTCATAATATCATCATCATCAATAATCTTACCCTAAATTATTAAGGTCGGTCTTACTGCCCGAGATATTAAACCCAGGAAATACTTACTAGGTTACCCCCTCTAGTCTTCTACCTAGGCTATGTTTGACATGATGTTTTTGCTCCGATGAGTTTGAACAAAAATGTCATCGTCATAGAATGTATGCTTGACATGACACTAGTTATGCCTGCTACCAAGTAAATAAAACTAGTTTTAAACATAAAATGGAATGAAGTTCTTTAGGTGGGGTCAGACATTCACGAATTATGGTTCATGACCATCATGTTCATGAGCTCTGCCAATGTGCCAAACAGAGTCTTAATCATTTGACAGTGCAACTATGTTTGCAAGTCTAGCTTTTAATGATTATAAACATCGGCCGCATCATGTACCCTTCCATAGGTTCTGCTGCAAGCGGTTCATTCACATGAAATCAGAATTGAGAATGAAGCAATTTGTTTGCATCTGTATTTGATTTGGCAAATATTCTATTCTAAGTTTCTACAAAGAGAGCGGCTCAGAATCTCCTCTTCAATGCATGCCTTTCTGTTGATGAGAACCAGCTAAAAATCTCGAGGCCTTCTGTCTCAACTTTCTGAGAATTGATGAGCAAACAAACACGGGAGTATGAGGGAACATATAGGCATGATCTCGAAACTCATGCATGTCCTCGCCTCCACCATGGAGCCCCGACCTCATAGAAACGGTCCCCGTCCTTCCACGAGATTTGAGATGCCTGCAGACCGACAACGGAGTTCAGTTCTTTACCACGACACAAAATCCACCCGGCCATGGCAGCCACTTTGTCGTTATCGCCCGAATACTTCTTATCTCCGCTGGCCAAACAAATTTATGAGAGGGTCGGAAATTGCAGCCAATGCGGAAGGCATGTACATCGAGTCCCCCACTATCGGCGCACCGATGGACGCCAACTGGGCACGCACCTGCATCAAAGATCGAGTGTTGTTTGATACTCAGATATCTTCAAATAATATTTTCTTAAATATCATTAGTGTCCTGTTTTGATTTCAAGATTTCATCATCAATAGACATATTCGGCTATTACACGTCTAAACAACTAAAAAATAATAACACAGAGAGATGATGATCATTGTTACAAATATTTATTTAAGATAGCATGAACCAAATACATTGCATTGTTGTCTTATAAATTTCTATCTACATTACATTTAATCAATATGTTTTTTAATAGATAACAATGTATCCTAAACAACATTGTGTTCTATAGAGCACCCAAGGCTATATGGGAATCTCAATGCAGGACTAAATATTCCAACGCGCCTCATCAAGTGTAGGAACATGTGGAACAAACACCCCCTCACGTGACATGAGACTAAATATTCCAAAATACCCCTCACGTGTAAAAAACACAGAACACAAACTCCCAGAAAGCATTTTTCAATTTTAGCAACAACACCTTAAGAAGCCGTACAGAGCATTTTTCAATTTTCACTTTGTTTTCCTCTCCCTTCTTAATGTATCCTTGTGGCTGCTGCACATAATATCTGGTTCACATCTTCATTGAGGAAAGCCGATTTCTGTCAAATTGGTATATTGGGAAGCATTGTTGTCATGCATTTGCTATCACCAGACCAACGGTTTCAATGCATGCTACTGGCGCATAGGTTTCCTGAAAGTCCTTTCCAGGCTTTTGAGCATACCCCTTAGCAACAATCTTTGCTTTATAGCTTGATTAGATCTCCTTTCTCATTGATTTTAATCTTATAAGTTCCCATGTATTGTTTTTTCTACCATGGCTATTTCTTGTCCATACAGAGGAAGTTGCGGCTTCTTCATATGTTGCTGGCATTGATGCCATCATTGCTACATCACATTGTTGGTATATTTCATTTATGCTTCTAGTTTTTAAAGGTACTGCAGAATCATGAAAGCCATCAATACAACTTTCATCTATAATTTTTGAATCATGATGAACACCCGGAGTTACTTCCTGTTGAGTGGGAAGGATGGGACTAAGATGAAAATCTTGTTCAACCACCACTTCTTCAGCTTTGTGTTCTGAATTCCAGTCCCAACTAGACAATTCATCAAATTGTGCATGCCAAGAAACTGAAAGCTTTTTCTGATGTGAATGGTAAAGTATAATTGCTTCTCTTGTTCCAAGTTCAGAGCCAGTCTACACCCAAAAAATCAAGTGAAGGCAGAAATTAAGAGTTTCTTAGATCCCCATTCAATCACTTTCTCAAGATTCCTCCAGCTTATCGGTTTCTTCAACACCTTTGGCGTCCGCAATCCCAATTCCAACTCTGGATTCGGCATTCGAGCCAGCTTTCAGCCGGTAACTCCTCCCCAGTTCACTCGCCGGGAAATAATTCGCCGCCAGAAAGCAGTTTACCATCGGACTTTGATGGAAGACAGCAACGATCGCAGCAACGGTGCCGGCCACAGTCCTTCTTCTGGCTACAAGTTCTCTCACAAATAAAGATGAAATTTATATGGATTAGCTTGTGGCACTCGCCAACATAAAAGGAAAGAGTTTTCCTGAGAATTGATAAAGAAAAGAAGATTAATCAAATTTGAAAAAAATTGACTATATGGTAACATATATACATGGATTTCAGGCCAACAACCTCAAGCTTCATGATATCATCTTCACGAACTATCTCAGCATCATGATCAAGGTAAGGAGAATTCCAACAATTATATTGAGAAACCTTGTAGAGATCCGAAAATACAACTTGTTCAGTGAGTCTACATAGTTCGACATTCCCACAATAGTTTGCAACTGCATACAAAAAAAATTAAGGGTAGTGGTTAAATTTGAGTAAGCGCCTTAGTGTAACATTAAACTATATCGCATATTGTACTACTTGTTTGGATTGACTGTTCAGTTCTATTGTAATAGGAGTCAAGTTAAGTTTTTCATTTTGGACAACTTGTTTGGATTGACTGTTTAATTATATGGTGGTTGAAACTGCATCCAAAACTATCCATATTAGCAGCTATAGCACGACATCCCACATAAACACAGAACTATGGAGTTTGAGACAAAACATCTTCTTGTGAACCTCTACATGATCCCATTGAATCTGTAATTTCAGCAACTGCATCAAGCCATGCAACTATGGAGTTTCTATCACATAATGGATGAGCAACCTATAAAATAAATAAGTAATCAAAATGTGGAAAAAAAGTCAAATTAACAAGGGCAGTTAAAGAAAAGAAAATGTTAATACAACTAGTATCTATATCAAGCGTGCGACAACAAGACCTCCACAAGTGGATATTATATGTTTTCTTTGAATCATATAATCCTAGAAGAGCAAGAAGATGATCCTCATAGCTCAGTTCATTTACTTGTTATAGAAATCCATAAGAAAAAAAGAAGGTGATCACATACAAGTTTTTTTTAGAAAAAAGATTTTAAAGGTCCAAAATCTGAGTGAGGAAGTTCTAGATTAGGTCCACATGGAGAGCAAGATCAAGAACAATTTTATATTCAGAAATGCTCTGCAACTAGAGTTATCGAACAATGGAAGAACAACCGACCCTGTAATCATACATGGACGACATTTCTCTTTTAAGATCTTTTAAGAAAAAACATGCATGAAAAAAACTATGGAGAAAATATTAAAAAATGTTCTAGATATACAAAAATAGTTTGAAAATCAGAGAAATAAAAAGGTATAAATTTCAAACCTGAACCAGGTCTCGGTGTTGAAAGGATCGCATTATCAACACTTCATCTTTCATGAAAATGTATATGTGGAGAATAGTGCTGGTCTTCTACAAATAATTAGGAGATTTAAGTGAAAATTATGTATAGTGCAAAACCTATATTGGAAATACCCAATAACCAGCTTCAAATAGCATGGAAAAGAATGGGCAATCAAATCTTCAGAAATAAATTGAATTACCGACCCTGTAATCATACATGGACGACATTTCTCTTTTAAGATCTTTCAAGAAAAAACATGCATGAAAAAAACTATGGAGAAAATATTAAAAAATGTTCTAGATATACAAAAATAGTTCGAAAATCAGAGGAATAAAAAGGTTTAAATTTCAAACCTGAACCAGGTCTCGGTGTTGAAAGAATCGCATTATCAACACTTCATCTTTCATGAAAATGTATATGTGGAGAATAGTGCTGGTCTTCTACAAATAATTAGGAGATTTAAGTGAAAATTATGTATAGTGCAAAACCTATATTGGAAATACCCAATTACCAGCTTCAAATAGCATGGAAAAGAATGGGCAATCAAATCTTCAGAAATAAATTGAATTACCAGGTGAGGGGTAAAGGAAAGAAAACTGAAGCAGCCATTGAAGTGGTGGTAGTATTGTTCCTTGGAAGAACACATAGTTTCAGTAAAATCATAGGCTTGCTGGACCTGCAGAAAACAGGTATATCACCTTAAAAGTGGATGTTGGTGTATACTGCAGCAGCTTGGTATCAATCCAAGACCATTTAAAAATGTTCTGCAAAAGGATCCACCACAGCAAATCTACCAAAATAGGAGAATAATCACTGTCCACGCCGATGCACATCATTGGCCAGCATATGTTTGGATAGTTCTATGAGACTTAGTTTTTATGAGAAGATAGGCAGGGGGCAAAAAATATCATTTGATTGTTTATATTCGTCATAAAATTCATGACCACCAATATTATTTCTCCTTGATCTCTTGACTATACACTACAAAATGTAATGAACTGCTTTAGCCACAAAAAGCCAAAGCTGAAGCAGTTCCCTGAATCAGTGAACTGCTTTATGCTTAAACATTTCACTGAACTAGTGAACTGCTTTAGGCTTTTGCAGTCCCTGAATTAGTTAGTACATGTGCGCGAAAAATAAGGGGATATGTACAACATAAGTCACTACTCCAGCACTGTAATAAGAAAAGATGTTGAAATTTAACAAGTACCCTGAAATCCAAACAAGCTCAGAAAGACATAACCAAAGAAGAACGAGTGAGTTGGAGTTCTTACCACAAAAAGCAAAGGGCCTTGTTTGAATTTACTGCTAAAAGCAAATACGATATTCAACAAGACCTCTAATAAATCTCATATATAAAAGGAAATTATTAATTAATTATCATTTGTAAACTGAAGACATGGTTTGGCAACATATCATTTTGTCAAAGGAAAATGAGAGAGGCTTTTGCTTTTGCTGTGATAAGCTAGATTTTGCCACATAACTTAGAAATCTATTCTCTATACTAATTGTACTAAACACAACAGATAACAAGATTAAGATATTCATAAGAAGTTATACCAAGGATGAAGAGTGATCCATCTTGCACGACAACATTGCTTTCACTTAATATAGTCTTCTAATCCCCAATTTTATGAGCATCTGAGCATTTCCTTGTATGCAGATCCACCTCTTGTAGATCTTCAATTCAATTTGATCTGGAAGAAGCCCAGGCCAAAACATTTCTCTTCTAGCTCTCTCAACCTGACCAAACCTGGAGAAAACATCACATTTTAATGGATTTTCTCTAAGAAATTAAGCAAATTATATAATTGGGCAATCAAAGAGACGAGCTATAAATCTTACAGCTCGATTTGCGGCCGGAAAAGGTGGAATAGTGGCGCCAGGGCTGCGAGTCGTAGCCTGCGGGTTTTCATCGAGTCAGGAAGATGAACAGGGTGGATATCGCGACCAGTGGATATCCTTCGCCGTCGGGAGCAGTGGAAGAGCGGGGAGGAGGAGGAATTAGGGTGGAAATCCTTCGCCGTCGGGACCAGCGGATATCCTTCGCCGTCGCTGATGCACTTCACACCCCCGACACACTTTCCGTTGCGGGATGAATCGGAAAACAGAGACGCTGCTGGTTATTTCGCTGAAATGAGATTCATCAATCCATACATGATGTTGGAGATGAATGGAGAAGGAAGAAGAGCGGGGAAGCTTGGGTATTGGGTAGATCGAGAGAAGAAGAGCCCGGATTTCTTTCTTGCGATGAGGCGGGAGGGTATAATAGGAACAACGATTTTTCAGTCCGTTTCAGTGGACTGGAGTGAGGCCCGACCGGGGGGGCCGCCGGGTTCCACTCCGGTATGAGGGGGAAAAAAGGGGGGGAGGGGGGGGAGGAGAAAGAAAAAGAGGGGAGGAGAAGAAAGGGGGGGGGGGGAATTGAGAAGAGGGAAATAAAGAAAAGGGGCGGGGCGGAGAGCGGGTTTGGGTGCACCGGCTGTAGTCGGGCAAGGCCCAGGCCGACCTTTATATGGTCGGGCTTGACCTTTCTATGGTCGGTACGCCCACTTTCAACGCCCATATTGACAATTTTATACCCCATATGTGAAGGGTCTTTGGTCTCTAAGATGTGATTTTTTTTTAAATAATTTTGGGGACGTTTGAGTGTGTTGTTTAGCTAGCCCATTTTGATATCATATTAGAATATGTGTATGAGTGTATCCAATCTTAAACCAATTGATTATAGGCGGAGGAGCCCAAAATCTATATTAAGTGCACAATGACATGAGTTTTGTTATATGTGACTAAGGCTCCGTTTGGAAGGATTTATTTTCACCGGTCAAGCGGTTACGACCGCATGAATCAGACCTTTATTATGGTCTGATTCATGCGGTCGTAATCGCTTGACCGGTGAAAATAAGTTCTCCCAAACGAAGCCTAAATTCTCAGTACGTGCAATGACAGTCTTTGCCCATATGTGAGACTAAATTCTCAGTCATCAAGTGTGTTTGCTCTTGTTCGCAGTTAATAGGACTGCCATTATATGATATACTAGCAAAAATGCTTGAGATCATCCATGTGCAATGCATGACGGAAACAACACCTCACCATCACTCAAGTGAATCCGCGTACTATGGTTGGTGCGACGGCCTGTGCACCGGCCACTAGTATCTATAAACAATATTTTTTTTGTATTATGCAATTTTTTTGTGCTAAAAAAATTAGGTAATGCCCATATCAATCACAAACACCCTTCATTACCACTATCTTGAAATTTCTTCTATAGTCACCCCCATACCCCAAGAATTTATAATGGAAATTCGGCAGAGTAAAAAAAAAGGGAGCAAAAATAGTCAGCATTCCATACAACTTAGCTTTCAGCAACTTCCTACATCCTTCCTCGTCCACAACAGCAAAAGCATTGTGGTCTTCAATAATTGTGTCCAAGTGTTTCCTCAAGCTCATCTTTTCACTTAAGCTGCGTTTGGCGTCGCTTATCGCAGCTTACTTGTTCCGATGAGGTTGGACAAAAACGTCATTGTCATAGAATGTATGTTTAGTACCACAAATGTTACAAAAAAAACTAGTTTGAGACATAAGATTTTGGCATGACAATACCATTTTTGTCCAACCTCATCGGAGAAAATAAGTCACGATAAGCCGCGCCAAACGCAGCCTAAGTGAAATGGGGTTTCATCATAGCATGATTTGTAGCAATGTGGATTTAGGTTCAGATATAGGCAATCAATCTGATTATTACAAATGTACTGCTTTCTAATAGCACAATGACTAAGGGCAGCCCGGTGCACAAAGCATCATCGCTCAGCGAGGGTTCGGGAAATGGTCCCACCATAAGGGTGAAATAACAATGTATTTTTGCACGAGGCGGCTTCTAGGACTCGAACCCGTGATCTCAAGGTTGCATGGCAACACCTTAACCGGTGCGCTAAGACTCCCCTTCTAATGGCACAATGACAAGGGTAGCCCAGTGCACAAAGCATCCTCGTGCAGCGAGGGTCCAGAGAAGGGTTCCACCACAAGGGTGAAATGTAGGCAAACTTTACCATGCACTTTTGCAGGAGGCTGCTTACATGACAAGAACCTGTGACCTCAAGGTCACACGACAACACCTTAACCAGTGTGCCAAGGTTCCCCTTCTAATAACACAATAACTATGGTAGCAATGGCGTTTTTGATCAAACTCACCGGAGGAAATAAGTCGCGCCAAATGAAGCAGCAATGTAAATTGTGTTCAAACATTTTAATATCAAACATCAAACAAATATAGTTTGATCTGATCTTGGCCAATTAAGTTTTTTCAAGCACAATCAAGATCCATTTCCTAATTCAAGCATAGTCAAGTTAAGCTTTTTCAAGCAAATCTGGTTGTTCTAGGCACTAGTTCAGTCAAACTATGTCCAATCAAACTCCAGTTCAATTTTTCTCGTGCTTTCTTGCCAATTTTACTCATGTTTTCACACCGCTATAAATTGAGTATTATACACATGGTTTTATAAGCCTAACCGCTAAAGATAAACCATTGCTTTGAAGTAAAACCCCAAAATGCAAATTGGTAAAATCAAATCATTAAAACCAAATCAAAAGCATTACCAGCAGGATTCATTCATGAATCACCAGCGGAAGCAATGATGAAACATTGGAATTCTGATCTTTAAAATTGATTTTGTTTTCAGATGAATGAATCGTCGATGCAAGTGATCTGAATCGTTCAGAAAAAAACAGTATTGAAAAGAAAACAGAAGCCTCATCCTTAAGCGAAGTTGAGCTTCACACAATAATTCCAAAAAAATTCTTAAATATTGTACGAGATGCATCGATCCCTTTGGGCAAGAATATTTTTGGATCTATAATTGCACTCGTGGGATTTCCATTATTCAATGAAACAAAGATATTACCGGCAATTACGGGTATATTGGTGGCGCACACATCATGATTATCCTTGAAAATTGTTTGTGCATCTGAAATCACACAACCATGCATTTTCAGCATGGCATTATAAAATTATTTCACCAAAATACCAATATCGGGTAGAGTAGGGATGTTGAAACCGTGGTAAACACTTCATTGCAAACTTGACAAAAAATGTTCAACTAAAACTCCAATCATATGAAGTCAAAACTCAACGATTACAAAAACATAAGGTAGTGGATTGGTAATAATCATAACTAGCAACTTATATAACAGGAGAACACTTTATAAATGGATATTTTCCAATACAGTTTATCTAAAACACCTAATATCAAACTTAAGAGAATAATGAAAATTTTGCCAATGTAACACCACTTTAGTCTACCTCTTGAAACATCCATTTTGCCTTCATGAGATTTCCAAGGTTCCAGTGAGAATCATCCTATTTATGCATTATTAAAAAAACTGCCAATGCCGCGACAAATGATGTTGAGCGTAACATATAATGTTGTGTTTGGAAACCACTAGAAGTGCTTGAAATTGAGGCATATAACATGCTAATATGAAATAAATGAATCAACCAGAAAAGTCCATCATTGATTATCAGCATCAGAACGTGCAGTCACATAACCTATGAGAAAGGAGCCAAAGATCAACATAGTGGATGACAAAAGTTAACATAACTAGTTAAGGAAAATACATGAATGGAAGAAGCATGCCTTTCTTCAAAGCCGAATCAACCAAAAACTTGCATGACAGAACATGCTCTAATCTGCTTCACAAACTTGCTCATTGATTATCAGCATCAGAACCTACAATCAAATAAGGTGCACGAAAGGAGCCAAAGATCAACATTTGCACAAAAAAATCAGAGAAGAACACAAAAAATTATAGAAGAACAAAAGGCAAAAAGAAGGGGTCGCTGTCAGTTGCAATCCGGAGAAGGGGTTGCAAGCCCAAAGAGATGAAGAGGGCGACGGCTAGAGAAGCAGTAGAGGGGAAGGTCACCGGCATGGAGGGAAGCAGTCGCCGGCCTGGATGGAAGCAATATTTTATTCTTGGGTCATTCAATTCAATGTCAATGCAGCTATTGGCATAAAATAAAATTATCTACTGCTTTATTTTGCATTCATCCTAAAATTTTGAAAAAAAAATATGAATCTCATCTCCACGCATCTCACAAGTATTTTATTGTCATGCTTGTATGATTTATAACAAAGCTCTGCTGAAACGCATTGCTAATAAACAGTGTATATATGAAATAAAAAGCTTCAATGGACAAACTCATGCATTGCCATTGTAGTCCTCCCTAAATTAAAAAAAAAGTCCAGCCTATTTTATTGCCACGCTTGTTTAATCATATTTTTTCCTTTTATATATGATAAATGACTGCATTATTGACTGCAAATCAGGAATGAAGTGCAAGTGATTAAGGCACATGTTGATGTTTTAATAAGGTATGACCCTAGACTTAAAGACATGAGCTGTAATAATAGACACTGCAAACAAAAGTTCTCTTGAAAATGATTAATTGTGTATGTAACAATACCTTCCAGTTCTTGAAATCAAATCTAAAAACAAAATGATGGCATGAGACAGCTCCAGATGCCATAGTTGATGCCGAGGGAGAATTTTTTGATCTGTCAAAGCAGAACAATCATCTTTTACCAGATGCCATAGTTATTGCAATAGTATCAGCTATTGTGGTCAATCCCAAAAGGAAATATATACCTGGCCCAAATATCTTAATATTTTGGCTTTGTTTGACATTATTTAAAGGGCAGCAGCGTTTCCTGCGATTGCGACCGCGGTTGAGAACGGAACTAGCCTACAAACTTCGTTGTCAACCGGTTCCGGGCCATCATAGGAAACACCAACATGCTCGATGTTCTCCTAAATATAGTCTTTTAACAACAAGAATACCAACTTCTTCGTAGCAAAAGCCATAACTGAAAGCAGTTTCTTCTCATAGGTTTTCAAAGGAGAATTTTGCTTTGACAAACTACTACTCCTTATATAACTGAAAACATTATTTAAATTAATATTTGATGTTCATGCAAAAGAAGGGGCATTTTATAGTTTACTAATAGAAAAATCCGTAAAACTACTTGCTAAAATCAGAGAATCACAAATAAACACTTGCTGAAATCGCAGGGAGGTCGATCGCATGTAGTTGCCCGCATAACTGAAAACATTATTACAACACTATCCTTTGTCTTTTCCGGAAACAGGGTGATCCTTTCTGTTGTAGCTCAAGGAACAATTCCGACTTCTTCCTGTTGTAACTATAATCTCATCTTGCACAACCCCAAAAATTGACCTGACCTTGTTGTCAAGTCGAAGAAGGCTCAGTTCAAGATTGTACAACAAAACTTGTTGCATAAATTTGCCATAAAAATAGTGAGCATTTTGCTTGTTTGAACAGTCTCAATTTGGAGACATCAATGCCCCCAAAACAACATTTTATGTCGTAATCCAACCATAGGGAGAGCGTCGTTCAAAACATTGTTTTATCCATGGAAAAAACAGTAAAGTGCACCAGTCCAAAATTTATACTTGTGTTCTTTGAAAAACACAAGTTAAAGAAAGCGCTCAAACAAACAAATCCTAAATTAATAATTATTAAAAAAAAACTAAAAAGGTTTCAGAGGAAAAGTGGAAAATAGAGGCTCAGATCATCTCCAAACTAGTCCAAAAAGAGGTGAAATGGAGAGAGCGAATAAACACTCATCTTCCAACCACCTTCCAGTGCTAATGATAGTTGCATGGGTTGCCTGAGAAGCCTTCTCCACAGGCCATCCTCAATGCCCTCAACATTCAAGGAAAAAAGACATCATTAGTCCATGTCAGCTCCATGATTCCTCATCGCCTCTAATTGATGCAAATAAAATCTCATTAAGTATGTTAACAATTGCAAAGTGAAACTCTAACAAAACAGACCCGCATTTGAACACATCTTTAGATCTCTCCCCCCCCCCCCCAATATTTTAGCATTTTATCTTGCTTGCACACCCACCAAGGATGCACGGGTTGCCTGAGGAGACTATCCAGGCCATCCTCCATGCATTGTCTCTTTCAAGGAAGAAATCCATTCAAGGTAAGCAGTATGAAAGCAAAGAACAAGAGCAAGGAAGAATAATACGAACACATCAGAATTCCTAACGCAATAATGCCAAACATATGTTCTATGACGGTGGCATTTTTATCCAAAATCACTGGAGCAAAATCGCAGCGTCAAATGAAGCCTAAGTGGAGAACTTGGGGCTCGGATCATTTCCAAACTAGTCAAAGAGAAGGAGAAGGGAGCAGAGAAGACTCTCCAGGCCATCCTCCGTGCATTGTAAAAAAACTCTCACCTGTCATCCAACCTCCCTCCAACGTTATGATGGGTTGCACGGGTTGCCTGAGAAGCCTCGCCACAGGCCATCCTTCTCTACCGTCAATGATTCGTCATCGCCCCCAATAGTTCGATCCCCTATATAAGTGTTTCCTCAGCTCCCAAAAAATATGCATATATAGATATAGAAAGAGAGAGAGAGAGAAAGAGAGAGAGAGAGAGAGAGTGGAGTTTTATGCTTCGATCTTATCTTGGAACCCTAATACGAAAGCACGGGTTGCCTGAAATGCTGAAACGAATCCTGAGAAATCTGGAATAGAACAGAGAACAATCAACTTTAAGAACAATCAACCCGAAGCTGAAGAACAAAGAACAATCAACTTTAAGAACAATAAAGCCACTGTTTTCGAACAAAGCCATCCCTATGTAGACATAAGATTTTCCAACCATCCCTATGTAGAAATAATCTGGTGTATTGAAAGGACAAAGTGCAATGAGAAATTGTAATTAAAAGAGGCTTTCTATCAAAATTACTTTGGGAACTTGTTGATGCTCAAATTGGTGAGCTAAAATTCATTGGGACAAAAGCACAAACATCTTATGTGCTCACCAAATCTGTCTTAAAAGAGAAATTTATTAAGATGAGAGAAGAACTAGGGATGCAAAGAGGAAACTGAAGAAGAGGAGTTACTTAGATGATACTTACTGTTTCATTTGTGCTATGAGATTTAATCCAGCAAGGTCACCAAGAAAAGGCCTTCCCTGAAAACTTCCTGCCCCCTCCTCCTAACATTACCATCCACAACCACAGGTCCACAACCCAGGGAACCAACAGAAGAAATATTGACATCACAAAGTCCATAAGCCCCCATATGAACAAAAACCCATGCAATTGAGGATCATCATTTGCAGACATCACCGTTAGAGAGAAGGGGATGAGTTTGACCCTCATGAAAAGCTTGAAGATCTTGCTCTGATCATCAACAACAAGAGAGATGTGTATTTGTTAAAGGATCTGTACAGATTCTTAGCTCAAACAACCCTTCAGACAGCCGGAATGTTTGCATAAGAGAAAACCGTGTGTAACACTTGTAGGCGTTTTAGGAAATGCGCGTGTAATAGAAGCCTGGTAAGAAGAGCACCGCTCCCAAGATCGCGAAGAAAATCCCTAATTTCGAACGTGAGCACGGTCACTGCCGGCCCAGTTGTAAGTCATGACAATTTCGACGACGATGCCGACGACGTCGAAGACGAGGAGAGCGACGGCTATTTCCTTAACCGGCGGATGGTTGTGCACCACGCAGGAGCTCTCCATCATGATATCCTCGTCGGAGATCGAGAAGGCGTGGTCCACGTACGCCATGGCAGGCCTTGGAGCTCCGCGGAAAGAAGAGAGAAAGAGATGGCGTAGAAGAGGATGAATTCGGGGAGAGCGTTGGCGCGGACGGATGAGACCGACGAGAGTGTCGGGGGGTAAAATGAGAATCATGTATAATCAGTCCGATTCAGTCATACCGGAGTGAGGCCCGACCGGGGGGGGGGGGGGGTATAATAGGAACAACGATTTTTCAGTCCGTTTCAGTGGACTGGAGTGAGGCCCGACCGGGGGGGGGGGGGGGGGCTTGTTTTCAACGGTCAAGCGGTTACGGCAAGGTCCGATTCATGCGACCGTAACCTCTTGACCGGTGAAAATAAGTCCCCCCAAACGGAGCCTTCAATTACAACTAGGTATCATTTTCATCCACAAATTTGTTCAATAATTTAGGGTCGATTTTAGGAATCCTCAATTTTCTTTTGTTCTTGTCTAGTATTCCACCATGTGTACTTGCTCAAATTATCTTCAACTACCTTTGTCCATATTAGCTTTATCCTTTATTGTATATTCCCAAACTGTGTGTCTATTTTTTTTCAAAATCTATGCGCATTCATTTTAACGTTCTCATTTTTACCACAGTTAATTTAGGCATTGGTTATTCGCAGATCATAAATGTTTATCCGCAGATCAACTTTTCCTGCTTTATTTGTGTTTACAAATTGCTATCCGCAGATCAATTTGAAACTTGAGCAGTCGATGACCTCGTTTTCCTGAGTAGGGTCCGACAACTAAGGAACATCGCTGATGACCTTCTGAGCACTTCAATGCGTGCATGAATCGTAATTCATGATAGAGACCGAGTTGAGGAAGAAAGATGATTTATTTGTTGTTCATGTGATTTAGGTTTGTTTGGGAAGATTTAGATAGCTAGTGTTCGTTTGGGTAGATTTAGATGGCTTGAGTTTGTTTGGGAAGATTTGGATAGCTAGAGTTACTCTCTCCCTGTGGTGAAGACGAAGAAGATAACCAAAGTTCTTTTTGTTTTCTTTATTAATATGTGGATAACAAAAAGTCTGCGAATAATAAAATCGACTTCCTTTAGTGCTGCAAATAGACAAATGCGATTTGCAAATAACAAATGCCTTAATTTAAGCCTCCACAATTTTATTACTACCCAAAATTTAGATCCATACTACATCTTCAGCATAATAATTATTTTATAAAATCAATCTTTGTAAGTCTCCAAGCTAACCTCTTAAGGCATAAGCATTACTGCCAATGTATTTATCTATTTTAACCACCTAGCTTTAACTCTATCTCTTTATCTTATATAAACATTTCATTCCTTGTTATGCCTTAAAATCTTCAACTAAAATTGATTGATAATTGCTAATATTGTCCCTACTAAAATTGTACATAATGTATTAAATCTTTATTCAGTTAGGCTCCGTTTGGCACAATCGTGACGGTCGTAAACATACGAGTTAAAATGTCATTCGTTAAGGATCACCTAACAAACATCATCCGTTTGAACATAAAAGTGGATGAAGTTCCTTAGGTGGGCGGTAACAAACGATATTTTAACCCCCGTGTTCATGAACGCTGCCACCGTGCCAAACGGAGCCTTAATTTTTTATGTTAAGGCTCCGTTTGGCATGGTGGTGGCGGGGTTATGAATAGCAGGGTTAAATTGTCATTCGTTAATGCTCACCTAAGGAATTTCGTCCACTTTTATGTATAAACATATGATATTTATTAGGTCATCCTTAATGAATGACGGTTTAACCCATACATTTACAACCGCCACCACCGTGCCAAACGGTTTTTTTGTATCCAATTTGATAACGTAATTCTATCCCCATTCTTTTTCTTATGTTCTCCTAGTTATGCACTTCATCTTAACGATTGTTAACCACTCCATAAAAACCTTGATTATGGACCAATTGATTTTTTGAAATCAGAAAACTATGTTTTTGTAAAATTATGAATTTACCAAATTTCTTGGTTTGAGTAACTTACAAATCTATAGTATTAAAATTCTTGTACATTCAAATCTCTGATGAATGTTTAACTTTGTTTTTATATATATTCAATGTGTGAAAGGTCTTTTTTGAGTGCTAGTATTTATTCATGATGAAAGATAATATGTTAAATGAAGATGCAAGGAGTAAAAAAAATAAGAGACTTATTTGCACTCACACTTATATGACTGTGGAAGGGAATATAAGTAGAAGACCTCAGAATTGTGATCCACATGACAAGCCAAACAAATGATTTGGCCATCAAGTGTCATTAGGCAAGCTTGGACATAAAAATTGTCTAAGTTTGAAAGAGAATAAGGTGATGGCTAAGGTTATGAAAACAAAAGAGAATAATGAGCTTGGTGGGCCATTTTTTCTCCAATTTTTTGAATTTGAGCGTGTTGCTCCCCTCGATGTAGGCTACAAGACGATCGTCTGGACTTGGTGAATGCCCCCTTATGTCTTTATTTTGTTAGGGTTGTCCCTTGTCTTTTACTTGTATATCCACCTTATTGTGAATTTGCACTCATATTTGTGTGCCTTTAGATTTCTTCTAGAGAGGAGTGTATGCTAACAATTGTGAATGGTTGATCTTAATCTCTAGAACTCTTCTAGATATAATCTTCTATCATGTAATGAAAGAAGATTATTTTGATTCGGACTATGGTATCCACACAATAATTCCTTCATTTTACACAACTATTTTGATTCAAACTTTGTGGGTTGTTCATTAGATAGGAAAAGAACTAGTGACACATGTCATTTCTTAGATCCTTCACTTGTAGCATGGTCAAGTAGAAAACAGAGTTCTGTTGTCCTCTCCACCATCGATGACAAATGTATTATTGTACTAGAAAGTTGTTGTGTACAAGCCTTGTGAATGACTCAAACATTAGAAGACTTTTGTTTCCATCCAACTAATATAGAACTAAAGTGCGACACCAAGAGCACTATAGACCTAACAAACAACCATGTCCATCATTCTAGATTCAAACGTACACATAGACGTGAGATATCACTTCATTAGGGATCATATTAAAAAGGAATATGTTCGTGTGAACTTTATAGGTACTAAATTGCAACTTGCAGATATATTCACCAAACCTCTTCCCGATGCATGATTCATTATATTTAGGCTAGAATTGTGGGTTTTGAGCATCTTATCTTGAAAAGCCAAATCCGCAACTTTTTGTGTTTTTTCTTGATTTCTTTGCCGCATTATATAGTACTCATATTGAAAAATCATAATAAAAAAAATTAAAAGCAAAAAATCTCGTAAGAATAAAATCTTGGTTACTAGTGCCCAATGTTAGATATTAAGGCTGGCGTTAGGATAAAATGTTGAATTTTTTAATTTTTTTTTCTTCGTAATTTTGTTTTGTAGCTAGTAGCTTTTTGTATTATTTTCGATGAACTAGAAAATTATATATATATATATATATATATATATATATATAATATATATATATATATATATATATATATATAACAATTAAAAATTCAAAAACATCTTTTTTTCTTTATTTATATAAAAAAACAACTATAAAATATAAAAATATAAAAATATGTTTTTCTTTGTCTGGTTTTTTGTTTGTATATTGTTTGAAAAAAAATCAAAAAAAATGCATAGCTATAATTGTAATTTTCAAGAAAGATTAGACTTGTCTTTTCAAAAATAAATACAATGTTTAATTTATTTTGCAAGTCTCTTAAAACGGGAATACCGGGTCCAACCGACTGCAGTCGAATGACAACATCTCCATCCAAATCTCTCGGGGTCCGTCTTGGAGAGTCCCGGGTAGGTTGTTGAGGACGGGGGCTTGATCCCAGGACCTCCTTTATCAGGCTCCTAAGCGGAGTCCTGATGTCCAACTGCACTGAACATCAGGACTCTGCTTAGGAGCCTGATAATGAGGTCCCGGGATCAAGCCCCGGGCCTCAACAACCTACCTGAGACTCTCCAAGGTGGATCCTGGGAGATTTGATTGGAGATGTTGTTCGACTGCAGTCGACTGGACCCGATATTTTTGTTTCATTCGAAGCCCCGAGACAGATTCTAACAACATAAATAATTTAAATATATAAATAGATTATTTGCAAATTTTTTTCATGTACTTATATCTGCAAGAAAATGGTTTTAAAAATAAATTAAAATAGTATTGTTTGTAAAATAAGTGAATTCAGAGTGCTTAGTCACTAAAATAAAAATCAAATAAAAAATAACTAGGAAAACTCCATCAAATACTACTCACCCTTCTAATAAGTCTTAATAAGTATTATGAGGTTGAACACCTTGGAGAAGAACTGTAAAGTGTCTTTTTATCAACAAATTATCACCACTTCTCTTATTATATCGGATCACAAAAAATAAAAGTAAAAATAATAAATGTGATCCCTTAAGCACTACTTTGTGTCTTGATAAGTCTTGATATGCATTATATGTTCAGACTATCTTGATAGTTGCGTTTTTATTCATGTGCATTGAAATATTGTGCAAGTAAAATTATTTGTGTATTTTAATATTATGTCTATTCTATTATACTCTCATGTGTTTTGATTAATGCACTTGTATTATTTATCAAAATATTTTTTGTGCATATCATTATCTTATATACAATTTCTACTCATGATAATTGAACTCTTATGCACATCTACACAGGTCTCTACAATTTTTAGTAAAATACACTAGATAACAATTCTAACACCATAAATAATTAAAATACATAAATAGATTACATGCACAACATTAAATTATTTATTGCAATTCCTTTTTTTCTTGTACTTATTTCTTAAAGAAAAGTGGTTTAAAAAATAAATTAAAATGTTATTGTTTGTAAAATATGTGAATTAAGAGTCCTTAGTCACTAAAATAAAAATAAAATAAAAAATAACAAGGAAAACTCCGTCAAACACTACTCATCATTCTAATAAATCTTAATATGCATTGTGAGATTGAGTACCTTGGAGAAGAACTATAAAGAGTCATGTAGCAAACAAATTATCACCACTTCTCTTATTACACCGGATCACAAAAAATAAAAGTAAAAATAATAAATGTGATCACTCAAGCACTACTTTGCACCCTGATAAGTCTTAATATGCATTATGTGTGCAAAACATCTTGATAATCGTGCTTCTTATTCATATGCATTGAAATATTGTGGAAGTAAAATTATTTGTGTATTTTAATATTGCGTCTATTCTATTTTACTCTCATGTGTTTTGATTAATGCACTTGTATTATTTATCAAAATACTTTTTGTACACATCATTATCTTATATAAAATTTCTACTTAAAAAGAATTAAGCTCTTATGCACATCTACACAAGTCTACAATTTTTAGTAAAATGTACTAGATAGCAATATATGATCTCTATAAAATTTAACTATACTTGAAATGCATATTTAATCACATTATAGTTTTCTATCTTATTTTGATAAATTGCATCATGCATGCCAATATTTTATATAGCATATCATGGTTTCAAACTCCAAAACATCTTCTTTTAAAAACTACAACTCTGATATTATATAAGCTTTTATTTTCCAACAAAATTATTTTTTAAGAATGTGTAATCATATTTTCCGTTGAATTACTACTTCCGCTCGATCATGATTAGTTGTTCATTCAATAAATGGTAATTAGAAACTTATCTATTTTTTATCTCTACATAGAACACACACAAAAACTTATTGCTAAACTCTCAACCTCACCCTCTTTTGATAATACTAAACTGGGAAGAATAAATTTGAAGAAATCTACCATTTAGGGGGAGTACAATATAGAAAACATATATATAGAGAGAGCATCCATATAGGGAGAGCATGCACGTTTATCACGCTTATCAAATACTATGAACAGCACTCTTATTATATTTGAATTATTTCTTTCTAGATGATTTGTTATTGTCAAAAAAGAGAGTTTGTTGAAACATGTGTTTCGCATCACTTAGTTTGAGTATTACAAATTTCATTGTATATTTGATCATGCTTGTTGTGTGTTTATAGTGTGTAAGAACTATAGGTTCGATATTCCATGATGTAAAATGCAAGATGAAGATGATGCTCAGAATAGTACGCAAGCTCGGTGCGGTAACTTCTATTGCTCGAGGTAGCATCGACTAAAAAGGCAATATCTACTGGATGAGAAAATTGACTAGAAAGAGAGATCGGCTAGAGCCATACATAGCAAGTCGTACTGCGGCGTGGTAAGAGTTAATGCTCGACGCTAACTTATGGAAGGCCCGCCATTCCACGACTGATTGAGGAGCAAAAGAGCAAGAAGATCTGATGGCGCAGAGGAGATAACATTAATGCGGCACTGTAGCACTATAGTTGTGCGGTAAAAAGGGTTGCCTGAATTGGAGAAGTGCGACTACCATTCCAGCTCAATCTATGTCCCGCTCACATTTCTTTTGTGCTGCCGTCTAGCGCTATCACTAACTATGGCGCTAGGATCTGAGTCTATTTAAAGGGTAGATCTCCTCCTTTCATGAACACGTGAACCAGAGCCATAATTCAGATATTTTGTGAGAGTCCTCTTCCCTGAAGTCGAGAGAACTCCTAGCACTGTTCGTAAAGGCGTAAAACTTGATGGAGGATTCAACAAGCTTACTCTACGCGAACGCGACGTGATCCGACTCTGACGATCTACTTGGCGTGCCTTCGACCTCATCCTCGAGTTCTACTATTGAGGGAGTTTTTTATTTTAGATTTCATTTCTTGTATCTCTTTTTATTTGTTGGCAGTGAATTTGTCGCAGGAGTTGGCGACTAAGTCTTGCGAGACTTAGGGGGAATTCGCCGCGAGTAGTGGAGACTAGGTCTAGGGTTAGATCTAGGGGTGGCTCAAGGCCTTATATGGGGATAGATATGCTAGAGCTAATCATTCTTTGGGAGACGGGTCGGTATAAAAAACCAAAAAGATTTCTACGATCCCCTCGCTTCCATGCGTGATTGGAATAAACTTTTTTGTATTCATTTTTACTAAGATAAAATTCTCTTTCTCTATTTTTGCCATCATATTTTTGATCGTGTTAATCTAAGCAAAAAGAAATCTCTGTCACTAATGTCGGGTGATAACTACTGCCAATGTCGTCGGTAGAAACAGAGAATCACTTTCTTATCTCTCATCTTCTCTATAAAGGTTTTTCTTCAAAATATAAAACGAGGCTTTTGTTAGAATATTTCTGAAAATATTTGAAGGGTGAAAATAAGTCTCCCCAAACGGAGCCTAGATCAACATGTGTCAATGTTTATTTCATACCTGCAAGAACACTTGTGCGTAGAGATTGGGTTCTACAAACCCGCTAATCTTATTACAACTGCGTCATACCTGAATTTTGACCGTTGTTTTTAGATGGATCTGGTGACCGGATGGCGAGATTCAGGTCAAGGAAACAAGTGTTTCTTGAATAAAACAGGTTCTATGCCATCCTCCTCTAAACTGTCTAGAGAGACCAAATTGGACAACCATCAATCTTCAAGAACTCCACGGACTCGTGGGTTAAGCTTTAATTGCGATGAACCTTTCACCGATCAAATCATCGATGCAAAAAAGTATTTTGGTTGAAATAGAAGACGTCGAAGATGAAGACGTAGTCAAAAAAATTGACCCAAAGATATTTGTAGACGCTATTACATAAGTTTACAATGCACAAACCATGTAAATTTGAGCTGTGATCTGCTACCACCCTATTGGGCACTCATCAACTCTGTTACCACACAACTTTATCGACAAACATGTCGAAAAAAGATTATAATTGCCCATCAGAAGGTGCATGGGGGGTGCAAGTAGCCATGGTGAGCGATGAGAATGTTCATAGCTCGGGGCGTTTGTGAATGCGACGGGCAAAAAATTATCCCTCGAATGTCCGACATAGTATTCCTTTGGAGGGATTTGATGTAGTTCTAGGCTTCGTTTGGGGGGACTTATTTTCAACGGTCAAGCGGTTACGACCGCATGAACCGGGCCTTAATTATTCACCGGTTCATGCGGTCGTAACCACCTGACCGGTGAAAATAAGTCCCCCCAAACGGAGCCCTAGAGATTAGTTGTATGCACATTGCATCAACCATTTGAGATGTCATGACAATGACATTGGATCAACCATTTGGCTCCGTTTGGCACGGTGGTGACGGTCGTAAACGCATGGGTTAAACCGTCATTCGTTAAAGATCACCTAACAAACATAATCCGTTTGAACATAAAAGTGTACGAAGTTTCTTAGATGGGCGTTAACGAATAATAATTTAATCCCATGTTCATGACTGCCACCACCATGTCAAAGGGAGCCAAAAATGGCAAAGTAAACTATGTAAGGGTCAACCAAAGTCTCAGCATCTAAAAATGCAAACCCAGCCTCATGACATGATATTGACTTTTGTTTAATATGCATGGAACTTATTAAATACAAATTATGTTATATTCAGAGGCCGGAGAGAATGTTCACCAGTGTAGTTATTATTTTTCATAATCATATTTAATATTTTCACTTTGTTAACTCGAACTTTGCGGCTGATATGACTCTCGTGATCATAATGCACACACTAAATTTGATCTCAATCTAATACTTGTGAACGTTCAATTTATCAAGGTTGTCAGGATCGAGATCTTAGATGAGATTGTTTTGAGATTGGATTAGATCGATCCGATGGTAGGATTGAATCGATGACCGCTTTACAAAATCTTGATCGATTTATAAAATCTTGAACGTAGAATCGTAAGATCCTATGATCTGAATCACGATCCTGACAACCATACAATTTGCAAATTACACGGTCTTAATTCAAGGTCTGTGATTTATTATCTCTTTTTCAGTCATAGGTATATTATTTTATGAGGAATTGTTGAAGGGTTAGTGGCGTTGGTTGTCGCGGTGTTTTTTATTATCGGAAATGTTTGGGTACGTATGCATACCGTGCGCGAGATCAAAATACGGTCGTAATACATGTGTATTACGACTGTATGTGTATTTACAATCGTATTTTGACAGATTCAACAGTGAGATCTTCTCGCGCACGGTACGCATACGTACCTAAAAACGCTCTTTTTTATGGCAAGGAGTAATTGCATTCATCAATAATCTCAGAGCGGATTAAATCTAGTATAATAGACGGTAAAAACAAAGGCATAGAAAAAGAAAGCGAAGCAAGCTCATATTTAACCTGATTGGACAGTTGCCCTGAGAAAATGAAATTGATCCTGAGGATCCCCCGTGGTAATTCCAAAGAATCAAATATAAATGAACGATCCAACGAGAATGACACCCCCCCCCCCCCTCCCCGAATATCTCCATCAAAGTTGATCCTTACCACACCCACTGTGGGAGGAATCCAAACAGCTTGTAGGAGAAGCACGTGGAGGTAAGTCGTCATGGGGTCATTGCCGCACGAATGAAGGCAATCGTTTGCGACAGATCCTGAAGAGATCTCTCCCACAACATATGGTTACGACGTCACCAAAGTGCCTAACAAGCGGTCGAAAAGGGGGAAAACGTCCAAATTCGCAGATCCATGGACCCCCAGAAACAAGTCAAACCCAGAGCCCGCATCAACATGACAAGCAAAATTAGTGATGCTCAAGGATTCCCAAATCGGAGAAACCAAAGGGCAACACCCAAAGGCATATTGAAAGTGCTCATCATCAAAACCACGCAACGGGCAACCAACCACAGCCAAATAGTGGCGTCGGCGAAGGGTATAAGCCGTCGACAAAATATCAGGAGTCAAGCGCCAAAGAAAACTACGAACCATTGGTTGAACACAAGCGCCCCAAATAAAGTACCAGGAAGGGGTAGGGTGGAGGTCGAAGCCCCACCAGCGATGAGAGAACGAAGGGTCAAACGGCAAGCGCTCTTAACAAAAAAGAGAACATTCAGAGAACAGTGCCAAACCTAAGCATTCGCTAGAGGGAACCGTCTAAGAGGAATAGACAAAATGACCACCACGCCATCCACACCAAAGACGGTTTGGAGCATATCAAGATCTCACTCACGTCTATCATGCATAAACATGTCACATACAAACTGTTGTGTATAGCCGAGAGGCCGCATTGACAAAATCCAGAGAGAGATCGGCCGGGGCACCGAACGGTCATTCCAAATATCAATACTGGTCCCTACCCCAACAGATAAGATGGTCGATTCCCCAAAGAGGCCGAGAGAATATTCCTTTTCTGATAATAGCACGCATGAAAAATCTTTGTCACTAAGGTGTTTGATCTCGTCAACAGACGCTAAACCTGCTTAACCAAAAAAGCGGAATTGAAGGCCTCGAGACAATGAAATCCCATCCCCCAGCGGACTTCGCCTTACATAAAGAGCATCATGAATTCCAACGAAAACCATGATGGTCACTGCCATCCCACCAAAACGATGCAAGAAAGGCGTCCACCTCCGCAATTAGATTTCACGGTAGACGGAAGCATCTCATAACAAAAGTTGGAATCGTTGTCTACACTGCCTTAATTAAAATCTCTCGTCCAGCCCGCGACAAGAGCTTGACCTTCCATCCTTGGATCCTCTTCCAAATCCTATCCTTGATATACATGAAGTATAATAGGCGCGACCGGCCAACCGAAGTGGGCACCCACAAATACAAATTATTTTTAGTACAACAGTCCACCTCCAGAATAGCGGATAATTCAGTCATAGCCAAATCCGGTATGGAGGGCCCAAAAACAATCTTGGACTTCTTGTGATTGATCACCAACCCCGAGACCCAGAAAAAAGAATGCCAGATTTCTGAGATTGTCAACGCGGCCTATCTCTCTGCATGAGCAAATATAAGTGTGTCATCTACAAATTAGAGGTGTGAGACTCGTTGAGCTAAGGGGCAAACCACTACCCCCTCACCAATACCACCCATTTGGCGCGCTCTAAAAGTCTGCTAAGAAACTCTGAACACATCAAAAACAAGTATGGGGAGAGGGGATCACATTGTCACAACCTGCAACTAGGAAGAAGGGACCCAAACACCTCCTCATTAAAGAGAAATAAGTAACAAGTGGAAGAGACACATTGCATAATAAGAGAGACACTCAACATTCAGCGCCAAGCAGGCCAAGGCACGAGAAAGAAATGACCACTTAACCTGATCATATGCCTTAGAAAGGTTAAGCATAAGAGAAAAGCATGACTAACTCCCATGAATTATTAGAAAGAAAATGATTGATTTCAAAAGCCACCAAAATATTATATGTAATCAATCTCCCAGGGATAAAAGCAGATTGAGGATGTGAAATAATGCAATCCATGTAAGGCCGTAACAGATTAGCTATGTATTTAGAGGTCACTCGATACACAACATTGCATAGGATAATGAATCGAAAAGGGACGGGAAAGTTGGTTTATCACACTTACGAATCAACACAATATTTGTGTTGTGAAATTCCTGAGTGAAGACATCATTATTGAGAAAATTTAGAATTAAGGTTGTGACTTGTGACCATAGTCCCCACCGACAACCAAATTTTTTGAAAAAAAAAGTTGGAGGAACGTCATCCAGCCCAGAGGACTTGAGAGGGGACATAGAAAAAAGAGTAAAGTGTACCTCAAATGGGTAAATGGTTGATAAAAGACAGCATTCATCTCATTTGAAACTATTCACTCGTCAACAAGAATGATATCTACAAAATCATCGTTTGATGGGGAAGTAGTAGTTAGGGGTGCAAATTAGGCCTGTCGGGCCCAGGCCGGGCCCGAGCTTTTTTCTTCCAGGCCCAAGCCGGGCCCTGCTTATAACGGGCCCAGGCCGGGCCCAGGCCGGGCCCAGCCGGGCCCAGGCCTATGCGAAATAAGGGGGCATGCCTGAGCCCACAAAATCGAGCCCAAGCAGGCCCCAAAAATTAACCTGTTGGCAGCAGCCAGCAGGGTTGCTGGGCTGCAGCCCCGCATTTAAATGTTGGGCGTTGCTGGGCTGTAGTGCCCAACATTTAAATGCTGGGCTGCAGCGCCCAGCATTAAATGCTGGGCGGCAGCCGAGCATGCCCAGCATTTAAAAAATGTTGGGCTCCCAGCAGGCTTCAGGCCGGGCCCAGGTCTGGGCCTGGCTCGGGCCGGGCACCAGGCCTTGCTCTGGCCAAATATGGGGGCCTGGTGAGCCCCTTAAGCCGGGCCCGGGCCTGGCCCGGGCCTAACCAGACCCGGTCCTACTCGGGCCCGGGCCGGGAAACCGGACCCGGGTTAAATTTGCACCCCTAGTAGTAGTGAAGAGCTCCTCAAAATACGACAGAATCAAAGTCTGAATGCCCTCCCGAGTATCCACCTGGTTTCCTAGGCCATCAGAAAGCCAAGAGATGTGATTCTTCCCCCGCATAGTCAAAGCACATGCATAGAAATAAGAAGTATCCCCCCTTCAACAACCAAGCCGTCTTCCCACGCTGCTTCCACCTCAAATCCTCTGATTAAATAAGCTCCTCGGTGAAGCCTACAATGTAATATCTGTCTCACAACGTCGCAGTAACGGGGTCTGACAAATAGCCCTAATCGCCTGGTCCAACTGTCGAATCTCTAGGGGGATACACCCAAACCGCTCATGACTCCAACCAGCGAGACACGAGTTCAACCCTGCATTTTAAGACTCTGAATAAGGTGCAGCTCCAAACTCAAAATATCATCCCACACAACAGATACCAAATGCTCTGACTCAGAAAAATGACCCCTCTAGGCTTCATAGCGCACTGGGCGACGATCGCAAGGAGAAACCAAGTGATCCATAAGTGTAAGCAAAACATGTTGATGATCTAAGTGCACGGTCCACAAATGTCGCACCGAGGCCGCTGGAAATAAGGCCGACCAAGACGCAAACGTACAAAATCGATCAAGCCAAGCCCGAACCGTAAAAGGGGCCAGCCGACGGTTCATCTAAGTATATCGACCACCACAAAACCCTAAATTAGATAACTGATAATAAGCCAAAGCAGACTGGAAGGACTCCAATTGCCATCGAGGACGTCAGACCCGATTATCCAGCTCTGACTGAAAAAGAATCTCATTGACATCACCACCACAAACCCACGAAAATGACACAACCGTGGACAGACGTCACAAAATATTCCAAGTATGCTTCTGACGACAAGCAGAAGGGTGATCATAGAATCCAGTAAACCCTACGGCGATCCAGCATCATTCCGCACAATCAGGACATCAATATGACAAGTAGAATAGGATAGAAGACGAACATAAACATTTTTATCCCATAGAAATAGGAAACATCCACTGCTATCCCGAGTAGCAACCGAGATATCATCTAAGCTTCATCTTCGCTTCAAGAACTCCGTCTTAGAACAAGAAAGTTTGGTCACTAAAACAAAGACCTATAAGGGTAAGAGATTTGTAGGACTCGTCATGGGCAGTGATTAATATGCAGTGTTTGAGCACCTCATTAATAAGTGAAAAGCTCAAATGTTTTTCTATGAAAAATGATATGTAACATTATATGGTGAAGTTTTTATTTGTTTATCCATATACACGTATATACGCCAGGTATGATATTTTTCTTATGTGTACAAAGTACTAATTTATTTGAAAATTTTAACCAACAAGTATTGAAAAATTATATCTGTGCTATTTTAATAGGCCATTGTATATATAGACCATGTTTGGCTATATACAAATCATGGTTATATACAAACCATATTAATTCAGAACTAGCTATATGTAGACCAAGTTGTTATATGCAGACCAATGAAAAATTAAAAAAAAAATCAAACTTAATTTTCTTATAAGCAGTCATTTAATATTATATTAGAAGAACATGTGATATCTTATATTAGCAAAAATTACAAAATAGATAATTCAAGACATAAAACTGTTAAATCTTTCAAAAATATATGACGTTCGTCTTCTTCGCCAAGTGAAGCGAACCTGCAATCAATGAATAAATTTTAGATATCCGATTGAATCAAACTCTTTGTTACATAAGAATTTAAACTTCAAAAAGCTAAAAAATAATTTGTACCTTAGAGGACACCCAAATCTACTATCTCGCATGTTGTGGATATTTGTTGATCTGCAGCTTGTACTCGTGCCATGTATGTGTCCTCCCATGTGCTTGCAATTGGACCACGGAACCTTTTCCAAGAAGAGATAATACGAGGTAGTGGACATCCTTCATGCATCATCAAATGTACAAAATGATTTCCATCTATGTAACCCATTGCAACTAGCCTTTGTGTTGGCGGCGGCGGTGAATTCAACGGTAGAAAAGTGAGGCTTTGAAACTTTGAAAGTTGAATAAAAGCTATATTATAGCATGAAGCTATCACAAGACCCATATCTGGCATTGACATCCATTTATTTGGGGGTGCTGGTATTTCCGTACATTGAAGAGAAGACATCAACTCTTGCAATCTTTCCTCCCCATAAATTTCAACATACATGCTCACTTTAACCTTGAGTTCGTTGATAAGATCTAACCTCACTTGTGCCCAATTTTCACCCATTTCTAATGCTCGAGCAACAACACGGAAACCACAATGGCCATCACCAATCACATTAAATACCTCTTTGATGTGCTCCGCCAAAAATATTGGAAATTGCTTACAAACTTCAATAAAGAAACGTTGTGTTGAAGTTAGTGTATTTTTCCTTAGTTGATAGCCCGTTTTTTTCCTTGTCACCGTTTTCTTTGAGATTTTTTTTTGCATCACTAAATTTTCAGACATCAAAACATGCTCAAAAAGAGATGGGTCACGTTTCGTAGATTTTGAATCATCTTTAAATTTTTTGTAGCTCCCCCTCGGTCTTCCTTTTAAGCTTAATGGAACACTTGGCTCTACCATTTGTGTTGAACTTGGATCCATTAAATCCCTCAACTTTCTTTTTATTTCTTGTCTTTGGTCCATAGTAGTTTCGTTAAACCTTTTGTTAATTCCTTCAAACTCAGATGCAATATCATTTGAAAAATGCACCTCACATGTTTCCTTCAATGATAACTGCTTCCAATGAGGGTGTATCATGCATAAAGGGAACGAAGTTGATTGCATGATATATGAGACCAACTCATGGGCATAAGGCAATCCCATAGAATATCTATTTTTGTGTGCACACTCCCATACTTGACAATAGTTTGAGGACCTCACTTTGTCTTCTTCCTCTTTTATGAATTTAAGTGCACTAATTGATACGCAACCAATAAGATTAGTGTATAGTGGGCCCGTAAATAAAGTGCTAACCTGAATCGCACTATGCCCAAATGACCTCTTTATTTCAGTATGTTGTAAGTTAATCATTTGATCAAACTTTTTCCAAACCATTGTTAAGTTGCCAATAGATACCTCAAGATATTTTTTTAGTTGCGAGTGTCCACCTTCTACTCGATTTGTAGTAACATTCCCTAGGTGTAAGAATTTGTCTATCCAAGCAGAGACAAAGTACTCCTTATATGGCTCAATTCATGTGCTAACAACATAGGAGAATACCTTTGGGTATTTTTCTGCATATCCAATGAGTAGTTGATTGAACTCTATGTTGAGCTGTACCTCAGTTGTAGCATTCATTAACATTTGCCATTTACCCAAAAAAATATCGCAGTCAACACCCTTAGTAAATAACTTCCTGCAATGTGCCAAGATATTTCTGTGAATGTGAACTTGACACAGTAAATTTTTGGAATGCGGGAAAATAATCTTGATAGCATTCATAAGTGCCAACTCTCTATCAGTGATTAAAACAAGTGGTAGAGAGCATGAATCCAAAATTGATTTGAAACAGTCCAATGCCCAACGATAGCTATATTCTGTCTCATCTGACATAAATACAAAGGCTCCAAAAAATGATTGACTTGTAGACGTGACTCCAACGATCGATAATAAAGGCATCCGGTATCGATTCGTTTTGTAAGTGCAATCCAGTTGGAACACAGATGGAAACATACGACATAGCCTAATAGACATAGGATTTGCAAAAAATAAGCTCTCTAACTGTTTCCCATGCGCCTTCACTCTTGTATAACATACATAACCAGCGTTTGTAACACATTGGAAGAGAAATTGAATGGGGGACCTACCTCCCAACTCTTGCTTATAAACCATTGCTCTGTGATTGTATATGGTTCTAATTGTTGTAGTATTCCCTGGACTGTTCTTCTTTATAGAAGAAAGTATTTTTCGTGGTTTAACCCCGGTGGCATACATATTCTCAACCATCTTCTCCTCATTTTTATCTAACCGGCCTGCATATGAATGCGCCTCCAAATGTCCAGATTCATGATTGTGCATTCCACACACCACTTCAACTCTCCATTCATCCACAAGTGTATCCTTTTGACCTCTTACTTGAAAAGGGCAACCACATTTTTTTGAACTACTCTTACGCTTGTTTTGCCGAACTTGTTTAAGGTTTTCACGAAACTGACCGGCTCTATCACAACCCAGCAAAACACGTGGACGTGGTCTAGCTGTAACTTTATCAGAACTTAATATCGTTATAACATAACATAGACTCCTTCCAACCTTACATGTCCACTCAATCAAATCTTCCTTTGACGTAAACAACACGTTTGTTTGAAAAAACGAAGTCACATCTACATGAGAAATTTAACAAAATTCCAGAATAACTACTTGGAGCGCAAGCAAAACAATATACATAATTGAACATTTTCGAATAGAATACAATACCATATTCTGACATAGACGAAGGAATCTCCACATTATCCAACTCCATTGCTCTAAGTGCTAATGATTTATCCTGCAACAATATGCAAAAAGTTGTGAGAATTCATTTATGAGCAAGCTTCTCAACATTGATTTATTCTGGCAACATCAATGATTTTGAAGCTAAACAAATATGGGCACGGACAAGAGCAGGAAAACTGTGAGATAAGAAATATCCAAATGCACAAAAGTTCAATGCAAATTGCAGATTAAGATAGGAAATAGATTCTAAGAACAGCATCAAAGAAGAAAAACTGGAAATTCCCCCAACTTCTCAGCAGATCTGAAGAGCGGCGACTTTGATCTTCGAGCTAAATAACACCTCCTTTGCTACTCATTTTGGCAAAGAGGTTGCCTGAATTTTAAGTCCATCCGTTTCAAAAAAGATGAACAAAACAAGAATAACTTGAAATAAAAAGAATATGTATCATTAATTTGCTAGATGTGTATGAGCAGGAGCTTGAAAAATGTATGATTGAATGGCAAAGATAAGGATGGGTTCTTCCTCGGTTGAATGAGAACAGTAGAATAAAGCTTACAGATATGAAGATGGCGGTGATTGGCGTCGTCGATCCCGGCAAGGTGCGCGTGAGAGATGGTCGCCGACCTCGCCGACCTAGAGGAAGGAGACGTAGTCGATCCCAGAGAGGTGCGCGCGGTGAGGAAGCAGAAACAGGGAGAGCGATTCGACGGTATCGGAGGAGCGGAGCGGGGAGCGGCTAGGGCAAAAAAAAAATAGATCGGGATCTTTGTTTTTGGGTGGAAAGGGAAATATATATTAGGTTTGTATATAGAGAAAAAAAAAGGATGAAAAAACTCACATTTTGGTCTATATATATCCAAAATTGGTCTATATATAACAATGACCTTTTAATATCAACTCTTGTACATTATTATCAAATTTTTAATGAATGTTTTTTTTGTATAATTTATCTAAATATAGACAAAAAAACTACATTTTTAAGAAAAATATTTGCGTACGGCTATCGCACGACGATAGCCCATCCCAGCCGTTCACTCGCACTCGCGCAGTTGATGATGTGCGAGCATAATTTTTGATGGGCGAGTGAACGGCGGGATGGGCTATCGCACGGCACTGTAGCCGTGCGATAGCCGTACGCAAAAATTGTTTTTCTAACAATATCTAAATATAAAAAATCTTTGATTTTAATGATATTTTTTTGTACAATAGAAAATATTGTCAATAATTTTTTCTCGAACAATATCTAAATATAAAAAAAATCCGTAATTTTAATGATTTTTTGGTACAATAGAATATGATTTTTTGTGCACCAACTATTCAAAAAATTATCTATATTTTTAATGATTTTTTTTGAAAAAAATAGCAAATTTAGGCCATGTATATATTGGTGTTGCGGGTCACCCGGTTTTCTCCCGATCCAGAGAATCGGACCGTCTTAGCTCGGAATTGATCTGAGCGCGCAAACAGTCAATGAAAAATAGCAGTAAATGACAAAATGCTTTTTTTGACGTGAAAAATCCAGAAATGGTGAAAAACCATGTGATCAGATCTGTGTCTGACCAAAATCCACTATTTCACTTGATATTACAAGAGCTGAGACAATTCCTCGAAGAGTGACAGACCACCTCTCAGTTACAAGTGCAAAATATGAAAACAATGGAGAAAAAGCTAAGTCTTCGGAGCCTCGATGGAAGCGCTCCGGTGGTGAAAATCTCCCAAGTCCTCGATCTCTTGATGGAAACGCTTCTGTCGAGCCAAAGCTTTGATGGTAGCACTCTTTTGGGGAAAGAAAGCACCGCGTTCTTGGAGTCTCGAGATGCCTTCCTACTAGAGAGGAAACAAAGCGAATTCCGAGCGGAGGAATGATCTAAGTCTCACGTTCTCGCCGGAAAATCTTAGAGCTCTCTCTAGCATCCGGAGTTGCTTCTCTTCGAATGAAGGCTTGTGAGACTATTTATAATTTTTTGGAGGGATATGATGGTAATTGCGTCGGGCGAAATTTATCCTGACGAATGACATCTCTTCGTTTCAGTCATCTGGATCACCAATTTTAGAGAAATGATGATAGCACCCCCACGCGGTCGAGGCAGCCCAGGCAAGATGTCCAACGGTGGTGGCGGCCAGAGATCACCGGCGCGCTCGCTTGGGGGTCCGCGTTTGGCTCCGCCCCTTCTTTCGGGGTGATTTTTGGGGCTCTGGGTAAGTGCGGCTTGGTGCGTACGACTCGTTCAGATGAGTTGACTTCCCTTCATGTCTTTGGTCGAAATCCTTTTTATTTGACTTAGAAAATTCCGGGATGTTGATGCCAAAAGTATACGTTCGAGTCACGACGTTTGAATTGGTAGCGGGGATAGGGGAGTTGAGACTGCTGAGTAGTTGGTTACTTTGAGTCGCGAGTGAAGAGATGAGAGAGAGAGAAGAAAAGATGGTCGTTAGCATGCGGAGAGACTAGACTTCACCCGCCGCGGCAAATGTCTCTCTTGCGGCGGGCTTCCCATTGATTATAAAACTTGTATTATAGCTGAGATTAAGTTCAAATACATATAAAGAGAAATAAACAAGGATAGTCGCCCAAGTCGCCCGATGCTCTTTTTAAGTCGCCAAAGGAGGTTATACGCCCTGACTAGCCGCCTAGCCGCTTAGGCTAGTCTCCCAGGGCGCAGTATGATCTTATGAAGTTACTGAAGGATGTTATCTGCCCAGGCTAGCTGCCTAGCCGTAGAAGCTAGTCGCCCAGATCGCAGTATGATCTTCTGAAGTTGCTGAAGGAGGTTATCTGCCCAGGCTAGCCGCCTAGCTGCTTAGGTTAGTTGCCCAGGTCGCTCTATTTTCTTCAGGAGACTAAACTGCCCTTGTTCGGGCAGTTAGATGATTTCTAGCCACAACTTTTGGTCCTCCCAACCGTCATTGTCCATCTGAAGAGGTATGGGGGCCTATTTATAGGCCCAGGGACGAAACATTCAGAACTGGGCTTGATGACGTCATTTATCGAAGGATGATCTCTATTGAAGGATGATCTTGGCGGTTAACCGCAAGGCTTGGCGGTTAGCCGCAAGGCTTGGCGGTTAGCCGCAAGGCTTGGCGGTTAGCCGCAAGGCTTGGCGGTTAGCCGCAAGGCTTGGCGGTTAGCCGCAAGGCTTGGCGGTTAGCCGCAAGGCTTGGCGGTTAGCCGCAAGGCTTGGCGGTTAGCCGCAAGGCTTGGTGGTTAGCGGAAGGCTAACCGCACTACTTGGCTATTAGCGGAAGGCTAGCCGCACATCTCGGCGATTAGCGGAAGTCTAACCGCAAGGCTTAGCAGTTAGCGGAAGGCAAACCGACTAGAGAAGGCAAACCGCGACTTCTTGACGTGCGATCTGAAAAAGCCACCTTGGAGTGGATCACCAATTTCTGGGTAAACAAGGGGGAGCCACATTAAATGCCACTAAATTTTTGAGGGTTGTAATCTGTGAAACAACAAGCTCGAAAATTTCTAAGCTTGCTCACTTTGTTTTAGGGTGGCGATTCCCCTTATTTGTGGTACTTTGCGGGAGCGGTGGTGTTCTGGCATGCCTTGGTGTCGGCTTTGACGGCTCTACAGTGGGTGTCTAGACTGCAAGTCCCGCGGGTTGGTTACTCGTGCACCGTCGATGCTGGCTACGTGTCATATAGATGCCCTCATGTTTTGCGCTTCACGCGCTGCGTTGGTGCGGAAGCGTGTTGTTTCTTACGTTCCTCCTTGAGCGTGCAAGTATGGTGTTGCGTGCTAGTTTTATTGGTCGTCACTAGGCACCAGTGCTGGTGGTGAATTTTCAATTGCGATGTGGGGGGGGGGGGGGGGTGTTCTGCCCACCTTGTCTCGGCATCACGGAGGGAACAACGGGTCCATTTCTACTTCAAGATTCAGAAGTTCTCTGTGTCCGTTCTTGCGCGGAGGCACGAGAGGACTTGGTGTCTGATCTTATTGATAGGTTGAAGCTGGGTCCTTTTAAGGCGGAGGCCGCTAATGGGGTATGTGTCTTAGGATGTTGGAGTGACTTGAGCTTTTTTTGTTGCTGATCATCGGGAGTTCTGGGGCCCTCGAGCGGAGCGGTGTCAGATGGCTGAGTGGGCCTTGCTTATGAGGGTAGGCTTGTCATGGTGGGGCGAGCTCATCATTGTGCTCTGCTTGACACTTGGCGAGAGGTTCCGTACGAAGGATGCGGGGTGTTCTGTCCCCCGAGCATGCGCTGCCACAAAAGATGGTGTTGGCGACAGGGGAGCACTTGATTTCATCTGTGTCGTACGTACACTTGGTATTGTTGGCTTTTGTATTGCCTTTGTCACTTCCTTTGCCTAGTCGCATGAGTTTTTGCGTGACGTGCTGAGCTTGCGACTCCCCTCAGATTTCAGCCTTAAGTGGTGAAGATCCCACCATTTTCATTAGGCGGGGGATCTCGACAGTTGTCGAACCGTTCCTTGTTGTTGCCCACGCTGGGGAGATTTAGTGTCGTGACATGCATTGCGGCAGCTAGGGAGTATCTGGCGTTGTTACTTGTTCGCCACGTGCTATCGTTGACAATTGTCGTCGAGTGTTAGTGGCGAGAGCTTGTTGCTTAAGCATGATGAGGGAGTACACTTTCCCCCATTATCTTGGCGGTGCAGATGGAATAGAGGTTCTGTTTGTTTCGGAAGGCGACGACGTACCTTGGTTTGTGCGTGCTTTGAGAGGACCCGGGATCTGGTGAAGAAACTTTGCTCGCAGTTGTTTGAGGACCAAAGTACGTCTGGATGGTATTAGTGATGAACCATTGTTCATTTGCGCTTTAGGAGGACCTATGTCCGTGTAAGTGGAGGTGGCGAAGAAACTTTGCTCCCTTTTTTCTGAGGTGGATGAGAGTCCGTTCGGATGGTAGTGGTGAAGAACCTTTATTCGTTTGAGTTTTAGAAGGAACTGGGTCCGTCTGAGTGAAAGTGACAAAGAACTTTTGTTCGATCGTGCTTTAGGAGGACCTGAGTCCGTCCGGGTGAAGGTGGCGAAGAACCTTTATTCGATCGCGCTTAAGGAGGACCTAAGTCCATTCGGGTGGAGGTAGCGATAAACCTTTGTTCGATCGCGCTTTTGAAGGACCTGAGTCCGTCCAAAGGGAGACGAAAAAAAACCTTTGTTTGATTATGATTTAGGAAGACTTGAGTCCGTCCGAGTGGAGGTGGCGAGGAACCTTTGTTTGATCACGTTTTAGGAGGACCTTGGTCCGTTCGAATGGAGGTGGAGAGGAACCTTTGTTTGATCGCTCTTTAGGAGAACCTAAGTTCGTTCAGGCGGTGGTGACGAGGAACCTTTGTTCGATCGTGCTTTAGGAGGACCTAGGTCCGTCTGGATGGAGGTGACGAAAAACCTTTGTTCAATCACGCTTTAGGAGGACCTAAGTCCGTCTGGGTGGAGGTGGCAAAAATTATTTGTTCGATCGCGCTTTTGGTGGACCTGTATCCGTCCAAATGGAGGTGATGAAAAACCTTTGTTCGATCGCACTTTAGGAGGACGTAAGTCCATCCAGGTGTAGGTGGCGAGTAACCTTTATTCTATCACGCCCCAAGAGGACCAGAGTCCATCCTATAGAGATTCCCTACAACGCAGGGGCAAAATGTCTAGCAGCGTGGGGGAGGGATGACATGTAACACGGGGACAAATGTCTGGCAGCGTGGGAGCAAGCTGCCCTGCAACGCAGGGGAGAGATATCATGTAGTGTGGGAGCGGGATGCCCTACAATACGGGGGCAAAATGCCTATGTAACACCCCGAAACTCAAAAGAGGGACGGGTGACTTTTTAAGCCAAGTCTGGGACTTGGAGCAGGTGACACGGCCTGAGACACGGGCATGTCCTAGGGCGTGTCCTGCTCGGGCAGGTTGTGGTTTTGTGCTAAGGAGATTACACGGCCTGGGACACGGGCATGTCCTAGGGCGTGTCTAGCACACGACATGTGACACGGACGTCTCACATGGCAGTATCCTTCTCGGGGGAATCGTGGATTTTGCACACGGGCCCTGATACGGGCGTGTCACATGTGACACGGGCGTGTCGGTGGCCGTGTCAGAGGCCGTGTTCTGGTCGGGAATTTCTGGTGACGGCGAATGAGTGACACGGCCATGCACACGGTCGTGTTGCAACCCGTGTTCGGCCCAGTTTTTTTATTTCAGGCCCCGATCGCGGCCGTTCGTTTCTTTGCTATGGGATCCGACGGCTGGGGGTTGGGTCTGAGAGTTAAAACCCGAGAATAGGGTTTAGAAACTCTCATTTCTCTTGAGTGGTTCTCTTTCTAAAGCTATAGAGAGGAGAGAGCAAGGAGGAGGAAAAAGGGCTAGATCCGGTCACCGGCGGAGCTTCGGAGCTCCAAATCGCGAGCCGACTTCGGATCCGCGGAGGCAAGGAGATTGCGGTGCTTTCCATCCGTATAGATTTCCTTGGTTCCAAGGAAGAATGCTAGGGTAACGATTCTCATCCTATGACATGTGAAGTCCTCTTTTCCTTTGCATAGGAAGCTCTCTCACGCGAGTGTGTGATGAGTTGAGGCGTTCCTTGGGGTAGATATGTAAAGTCCCCCTTGTGTAGAGTCTGTATGCGAAAACGGACATAGGCATGATGTGTGAAGCCTATCCGGACAAGTTGGTCTGGATCGGTGATGTTGCATTGCATAATAACCGGAGAAGACTCCGTGTGAATGGTTGTTTTTCGGGTTTTCTACGAGATAGATTACAACAGGGAGCCTTGGGGACTAACTCCAAGGTGCACCCGAAAAATTGGGCAAATGCAGGATGTTGCCAACATGATGGTCGGGGAGCCAACTTTAACATAACTGGGTTATGTGAATTGTGTGATGGAAACAGGACTCGGGGAGTCTTGACCTGCGCATATGACTTAAATTGTCGTTGCGGTATGAGCACGGGTCAGACGGAACCGTACCCGATCTATGTCGTTCGGCGGAACCATTGGCATAGATGAGGGTCTTCGGCGGTCTATAACTTAAATTGACGTGACCAATGTCAGGAAGACAAAATGCTCATATGGTTGGCCGTCCAAGAGACGGTTGTGAGACGGGAACGTCTATTGCTTAAATTGACGTGACGTTGGTCGGTTCACCGTGAATGTGCCCTGAGTACACAGGGTGTGTGGCCGTGCGTGCCTGCACCTGTGATGAAGTGCGTGTTTACATTATACCGCTTGTTTAAGCTAACAAAATGCAGGGAAGAGCATCGCCCTCCCGAGTTGGGGTCGGGGTCGTTATATTTGGTCAGCATAGCTGACGGTTACTTTTGTTTACCATCGTGCGGTGGATTGTTGCTTGTAGGTGCTGCGGAGCCGAGTGGAAAATAGCGGGCTAAAGCCCAATTTGCTGTGACGGCCCTCGAAGGCCAATTTTTGAGTGTTTTTCTTATGTACTCATATGTGACCGGCTTGCGTGTCGACGTTTGGAAGACACATTTATTAAGCAAACACTTGTAAGGCCATAAGGCCATTTTTTGTGTATTATACATTACTATGAGTTTATTGTAGTGAACATTCATGCTTGGCTGGATTCTTTTATCCTTCCAACTTAATAATTTGCTTCCGCTAGGTGCTCTGTGTAGGACATTGTGATTGGTTGAATGGTCTCAATAAGTAACCAACCGGTCTGTCCGTAGTATATGGCGTCGAGCCCCGGCCGGACCTACTGTTATATGTTATGTGACGGATAGTGGTGTTACAATTTGGTATCAGACTACCGGTTTCGGTCTAGCTTAAATGAATTCGTGTGTGAATTCACTTTAAGGGGTGGTGAGCACATGTGTGTGTGTCATCGTTATAACATGAAAAGAACCCATGAATATCCACTTAGGAATGAAAATACACATGTTTGAGGAACCTGCGTGTTCCTATAATTGCTGTTTGCAATATTGTTTGGTCGCTTATCGGTGTTTTGCACGATTATAGGTTACCAGAAGTGGTGCTGGACCGTCGGAACGGCCAGGTTCTGAGGCAAGCAGCGCACCAAATGATGCGCCTGCAACACCTCCTTCAGCCGAGACCATTAGATTGGTGGCGGAAGCTGCACTTGCAATGATCAATGTGCAGCCTGCGAGGCAGGTGCAGCAGCCTGCTCCTGCTATGGAGCAAGTACCGCTCCAAGCGGCAGAGCCTAGGAGGGTGGAACAGGTGATGGTGGAGCTGGAGTTGCCTCGGAGAGCAACTGAGAAACAACTTAAGCATGTGATAGGTTTCCATCCGCTAGTGTTCTCGGGAACGGGAACACTGACTCAGGCAGAGGATTGGCTATCGAGAGTCAAGAGAGTGCTGACAGCAACGGAAACTGAAGAGTGGCAGAAGACCACGATTGTGACGTTCTTGTTGGACGGGGACGCGAGGTTATGGCGGGAAGGGCTGGAGCTACACCACCTGAGGGGAAGGCTGTTGGTTGATGTCTCTATGGAGGAATTTTTGAGGTTATTTATGGCTCGATACCTCCCCTCAGCGCAGAGGATCGCGTTGGAAAATGAGTTTCAAAAGTTGGTGCAAGGAGATAGCACCGTGGATGAGTATCTCCACGAGTTCACTTGTTTGGGACGATACGCAAGCGCTACCTTTATCAATGAGGAGCGCAAGATGAACCGTTTCTATGAAGGGTTAAGAGATGATTTAGGGTTGTTACTTTCGGGGCCTATGGCGCAGGGTTTCATGACCTTGGTCAACTCGGCCCGGTCCTTGGAAAAGGACATGAAGAATGTTCAAGCGAAGAAGGAATCCGGTGGCAAGAAATCGGAGTTTAAAGTGCCGACTACTTCGAAGTCTGGATATCGTAGGTTCTACAAGAAGGCTAAGACGTCGGGACCAACCCCTTCTTCAGGTGCCTCGGGGGGCATCTACCAACCGAACCCCGGGCGCTTGTTATACTTGTGGAAAGACGAGGCATTTTGCCCGCGATTGTTGGAGCGGACGTCCGAAGTCCAAGAGAAAGCAAAGAGCCACTTATGAAGATAAGGGCAAGGCGGTGGAGTCAACCGCGTCCCACTATGCTCCGACTCAACCGAGAGTCTATAACTTGGGCCAGCAGGAGGCCATCAAACAGGCTGACGTGGTGACAGGTACAGTTTAATTTATACCAAGTTAGCTTTAAATACTGTTACCCAGTGCTTGTTAGCTTAATACTGTTGTATAGGCTTTGTTCTGATTGGAGGTAGTCCGGCACGAGCACTTTTCGATACGGGAGCTTCACACTCCTTTTTGTCCGAAAGTTTCGTAACGCGCATCAGAGTCCCTTCTTTGATGGCGAAGGATAAATTGGATGTGTTGCTACCGAATGGGTGTTCGATGCGTGCGGACAGAGTATGCGCCGTAAAGGTTCATATTGGAAGCCAAGAGTTCGACTTGCTAGTGTCGTTGCTGCCGCTAGTAGAGTCGACGTCATCTTTGGTATGGATTGGCTTTTGGAGCAGAAGGCTTGTATCGATTGCAACCGTAAGGAGGTCAAGCTGGGTGTTGGGAAGGCGATGACGTTTGCGGGATTGAAGGGGTCGAGCAAGACGCTGATGTCTGCTCTTCAGGTGGTGAAGACGGTTCGTGCTGGAGCAGAGCTGTTCTTCACATTAGTGGAGACTGTAAAGCCTAAGGACACTTTGGATAGTATCCTAATGGTATGTGAGTACCCCGACGTGTTCCCGAGCGATCTTCCCGGAGCCCCACCGCAGCGAGAAATTGATTTCACCATCGAGTTAGTGTCAGGTGCCAAACCTGTGTCACGTTCTCCTTATAGGTTGGCGCCTAAGGAAATGGCGGAGTTGAAGGTTCAACTAGAGGAGTTGATGGAGTAAGGTTATGTGCGTCCAAGCTCGTCGCCTTGGAGCGCACCGGTCCTCTTCGTTAAGAAGAAGGACGGGAGTTTGCGGCTATGTATCAACCACAGGGAGTTGAACAAGCTAACGAAGAAGAATAAATACCCAATCCCAAGGATTAATGATCTCTTCGATCAGTTAGTCGGATCGTCGGTATATTCCAAGTTGGATCTGAAGTCTGGGTATTATCAGCTGAGGATAAGGGAGTGATATCCCGAAGACGACATTCAGCACAAGGTATGTGCACTTCGAGTTCACGGTCATGCCATTTGGACTGACGAATGGGGCATCCGTGTTTATGGATTTGATAAACAGGACGTTCCGAGAGTACCTAGACAGTTTTGTGATCATCTTCATTGATGACATATTGGTGTACTCGCAGTGCGAAGAAGATCACTTCAAGCATCTGCATCTAGTCTTGGAGACGCTGAGAAGGAATGAACTCTATGCAAAATTCTCCAAATGCGAGTTCTGGCTACCCTCAGTAGCATTCCTTGGTTATATTGTCAGTGGGGAAAGTATAGCGGTGGATCCGGCTAAGATTGTTGCGATACGGGAGTGGCCTGTGTTGTCTTCGGTAGCGGAAGTCCGTAGTTTTCTTGGGCTTGCCGGCTATTACAGGCGCTTCGTAGAGAACTTCTCGCGGATAGTGTTACCTCTCACGAAGTTGATAAGGAAGGATCAGAAGTTCTTGTGGACGCAGGAGTGCGTGCAAGCGTTTGAGGAGCTGAAGGGACGGTTGACCATGGCGCCAGTGCTAAGTTCGCCTAGTGGGACCGAGGACTTCGAAATTTATAGTGATGCCTCAGGTAGTGGTTTGGGCTGCGTGCTGCTGCAGCATGGTAATGTTATAGCATATGGATCGCGTCAACTAAAAGTGCACGAAAGGAATTATCCGGTCCACGACTTGGAGTTGGCGGCTGTGATATTTGCGCTTAAGCTGTGGAGACACTACTTGTACGGCGTAAAGGTCGATATTTATAACGACCATAAGAGCCTGAAGTACCTGTTGGATCAGAAGGATCTGAACATGAGACAGCGGAGATGGATGGTGTTCCTGGGGGACTATACGTTCAAGATTCATTATGTACCGGGCAAGGGCAATGTAGTTGCGGATGCGTTGAGTCGCAGGGCTCCCGCCCAAGCCAACTGGTTGTCGATGCATGATGAGAGGCTAATTCGGGAGTTAGAGGCGTTGGAGATCTGTTGCGTGGACAAGCAGTCTAGCGCTAAAGCATTGTTGAACTGGACGGAAGTTCAGTATGACCTGGCTGATTGTGTTCGATAGACATTGGAGTTGGATGGTAGCATGAAAGAGCTTATGGATGCAGCATTGGATTGGTCAAATTCCCAGTTTTCGGTTGAAGATGGGCTGTTAAGGAAGGACCATCGTTTGTGTGTCCCAAGCGAGGGAAATCTACTGGCAGAGTTGATGTACGAGACTCATAGTACCAAGTACTCAATTCACCCAGGGAGCACGAAGATGTACCGAGACCTAAAGAAGCTGTTTTGGTGGCCAGGGCTCAAGAAGGATGTGGCACTGTTTGTGGCTAAGTGTCAAACCTGCGCCTTTAGTAAAGGCGGAGTGCCAAAAGCCTGGAGGATTCTTGAAATCCTTGTTTATTCCGGAATGGAAGTTCGAAGACATATCGATGGACTTTGTGCATGGATTGCCAAGGTCACAGAAAGGGAACGATGCCATCTGGGTGATCGTAGACCGGTTAATAAAGGTGTCGCACTTTTTTCCGCATAGGAAGGATGATTCAGTGGAGAGACTAGCAAAACTATATGTGGATAATATAGCCAGATTGCACGGTGCGCCTCACAGCATCGTGAGTGATCGCGATGGGCGTTTTACGTCCAATGATTGGAGGTTGGTGCAACAGATGCTGGGGACTAAATTGAAGTTTAGCACAACCTTCCAGCCACAGACGGATGGGCAGACCGAGAGGGTCAACAAAACTATGGAAGACATGCTCTGCATGTGTGTTTTAGACTTCGGGAAGCATTGGGAAGACCACCTGTATTTGGTGGAGTTTGCATACAACAACAACAACCAGGCGAGTATTCAAATGGCGCCCTTCGAGGCCCTGTATGGTAGGAAGTGTCGCACTCCATTATCGTGGCTAGAAACGGGTGAGGAAAGGTTGTACAAGAAGCAGGAGATGGAGAATGCTACATCTTTGGTGTGGATCATTCGAGTGCATTTGCTGATCGCTCAGGACAGGCAAGCTAAATACTACAATGCCAAGCACCGGAACGTGGAGTTCGCGGTCGGCGATTAGGTGTACTTCAAGATAAAGTCGTTCAAGGGTGTTTCGCGGGTGAGACGCTTGAAGAAGCTGAGCCCAAGATACCTTGGACCCTTGAGATTCTGGAGCGGGTCGGCGAAGCGGCTTATCGTTTGAAGCTATCAGTGGAGTTAAGTGGACTACACGATGTATTCCACATCTTAGTGTTGTGGAAGGCGGTGCAAGAGACTACGCAGGTGATCGCAGTGGATCAAGTGCCGGTGGACGAAGGGTTGACAACTAAGGTCAAGCCCGTTCGTATAGAGGACTTTGAGGTCAAGCGACTCTGTAACAAGGAGATCCGGATGGTCAAGGTACAGTGGGACAATTGCGGTCAGGAGGAGCTCTCTTGGGAATGGGAGCAAACCATGCTGGAGGAGTACCCGGAGTTATTCCGCTCAGGTACCGCTTAAAGTTTTCCGTTTTCTTTCCTTTAGTAATTTTATGGGCGAAATTCTTTTAAGAGGGAGAGAGTTGTAACACCCCGAAACTCAAAAGAGGGACGGGTGACTTTTTAAGCCAAGTCTGGGACTTGGAGCAGGTGACACGGCCTGGGACACGGGCGTGTCCCAGGGCGTATCAAGGGAGGCACACGGCCTGAGATACGGGCGTGTCCTAGGGCGTGTCCTGCTCGGGCAGGTTGTGGTTTTGTGCTAAGGAGATTACACGGCCTGCGACACGAGCGTGTCCTAGGGCGTGTCTAGCACACGGGCGTGTCACATGGTCGTGTCCTTCTCGGGGGAATCGTGGATTTTGCATACGAGCCATGACAGGGGACCTGATGCGGGCATGTCACATGTGACACGGGCGTGTCAGTGGCCGTGTTCTTGTCGGGAATTTCTGGTGACGGCGAATGAGTGACACGGCCATACACACGGCCGTGTTGCAACCCATGTTCGGCCAAGTTTTTGTATTTCAGGCCCCGATCGTGGCCGTTCGTTTCTTTTCTATGGGATCCAACGGCTGGGGGTTTGGTCTGAGAGTTTAAACTCGGGAATAGGGTTTAGAAACCCTCATTTCTCTTGAGTGGTTCTCTTTCTAAAGCTAGAAAGAGGAGAGAGCAAGGAGGAGGAAGAAGGGCTAGATCCGGTCACCGGCGGAGCTTCGGAGCTCCAAATCGCGAGCCGACTTCGGATCCGCGGAGGCAAGGAGATTGCGGTGCTTTCCATCCACATAGATTTCCATGACAGCAAGGAAGAACGCTAGGGTAACGATTCTCATCCTAGTACATGTGAAGTCATCTTTTCCTTTGCATAGGAAGCCCTCTCACGCGAGTGTGCGATGAGTTGAGGAGTTCCTTGGGGTAGATATGTAAAGTCCCCCTTGTGTAGAGTCTGTATGCGAAAATGGACATAAGCATGATGTGTGAAGCCTATTCAGACAAGTTGGTCTGGATCGGTGATGTTGCATTGCATAATAACCAGAGAAGACTCTGTGTGAATGGTTGTTTTTCGGGTTTTCTACGAGGTAGATTGCAACAGGGAGCCTTGGGGACTAACTCCAAGGTGCACCCGGAAAACTGGGCAAATGCGGGATGTTGCCAACATGGTGGCTGGGGAGCCAACTTGAACATAATCAGGTTATGTGAATATTGTGATGGAAATGGGACTCGGGGAGTCTTTATCTGCGCATATGGCTTAAATTGTCGTTGCGGTATGATCACGGGTCAGGCGGAACCATACCCGATCTATGTCGTTCGGCGGAACCGTTGGCATAGATGAGGGTCTTCGGCGGTCTATGACTTAAATTGACGTGACCAATGCCAGGAAGACAAAATGATCATATGGTTGGCCGTCAAAGGGACGGTGGTGAGACAGGAACGTCTATGGCTTAAATTGACGTGACGTTTGCTGGTTCGTCGTGAATGTGCCCTGAGTGCACAGGGTGTGTGGTCGTGCGTGCCTGTACCTGTGATGAAGTGCATGTTTACACTATACCGCTTGTTTAAGCTAACAAAATTCAGGGAAGAGCGTCGCCGCCCCGAGTTGGGAGCGAGGTCGTTATATTTAGTCAGCATAGCTGACCGTTACTTTTGTTTACCACCGTGCGGTGGATTGTTGCTTGCAGGTGCTGCGGAGTCGAGTGGCAAATAGCGGGCTAAAGCCCAAGTTGTTGTGCCGGCCCTCGAAGGCCAATTTTTGAGTGTTTTTCTTATGTACCCATGTGTACCGGCCTGCGTGCCGAGGTTTGGAAGACACATTTATTAAGCAAACTCTTGTAAGGCCATAATGCCATTTTTGGTGTATTATACATTCCTATGGGTTTATTGTAGTGGACATTCATGCTTGGTTGGGTTCTTTTATCCTTGCAACTTAATAATTTGCTTCCGCTAGGTGCTCTGTGTATGACGTTGTGATTGGTTGAATGGTCTCAATAAGTAACCAATCGGTCTGTCCGTAGTATATGACGTCGGGCCCCGGCCGGACCTACTGTTATATGTTATGTTACGGATAGGGGTGTTACAGCCTAGCAGTATGAGAGCGACATGCCCTACAACACGGGGTGAAATACCCGACATCATGGGAGCGGGATGCCCTGCAATACGGGGGCGAAATTTTCGTCAGCGTTTGAGCGAGATGTTCTGCAACGCGGGGGGAAAATTCCCGACAACGTGTGAGCAGAATATTTTTGCTTCATAAATGATCCATATTCCTTGTTACTTGGATTCAGTGACAGGGCTTGTGATATTCTCCTCAGAATCTTGCTTTGATCGCTCCCGTGTGGCGGGCGGAAGTCAAAAAAATAGTTACAATATTGTAAAAAGAGATACACAAGCGTGTATGCAAGTTCTATCTTACGGCTTATTATGTCAAAGGAAAAAACATGAAGTTGTGACGTGGGTGTTACACGTGCTCTTAGGGGAGGGCTCCTTGCTCATGGTCTTCGGCGTATCTGTGTCGGGCTGATGTGCGACCCTTAGCTAGATTGTCCCTCCATGGTGTGAACTTGCTTGGGACTGAGTCCTACACAAATCTTCCGAGGAGACTTTGTTGGATGAGGTGCTCAATCTCGTCCTTCAACCAGCTGAATTCGCAATATGGCGACTGGTTTAATCTATTTGGCCTGAGCGGCTCGGTCCTGCAAAGCTCATCGTTGTTTTGGATAACAAGGAGCATGTCGGTTCTGGTAGTGTTCAAGGGAGTGTAGTCTGGATGCGGACGAGTTCCTTAGTCCCGATGTGGATTGTCATGACGCTCTTTGTCCCCCCTGGGACCTCGGAGTGGGTCTAGATCACTCTTCCTCCTCACGCTTACTTCGAATTGTAACTGATGCACATTAATTTCCTCATATGTCGTGATTTGAGTCTTGACTCGGTGGATGAGGTCGAGTTAGCTGGGTACTATTTCGCTCATTACTTTAGAGTAAAAATTTTCGCTTTTGAGTTCTCCGAGTAAAGTTCTGCCTAGTAGCTCGGGATTGACCCCCAGAATCTGTCGGGCCTCCGTAGTGAAACAACGAAAGAAATCTTTAAGCGATTCTCCCTTGGTCTGTCAGATCCCCGAGAGGTGTGAGGGGTCTCGAATGATTCGCTGGTTGAAGATAAATTGATTTGTGAAAAGTTGAGTTAGCAATGCGAAGTTCTTGATTTCTCCCTCCTTTAAAGAATGGAACCAGGTTCGAGCTTCCCCTTTTAGTGTTGTCTAGAACACTTGACACAAGAGAATGTCTGGGGCATTGTAGATACTCATGATAGCTGCAAAGTATCTAACGTGCTCCAGTGGGTCATCTGACCCATCAAATGTCTCAAAGTTAGGGGGTTTGATCCAGGTGGAACGGGATGCGCCAGGACCTGCGGAGCTAGTGGATAGATGTGGTGAACGGGGTGCTGCAATTTTGTGTCTTGGTTCCCCCCGTGCCCATACTCCTCACTGATCATGCACCTCACTTCCTCGCGAGTGAGTTCTCTGTCATCTAGAGAGGTGACCTCTTTTATTATGTGAATGTTGCCTTGTGTGTGCCCCTGAATCCCATCGGGTAATGCGAGGTGCGTGGAGCCATCCGCGCCAGACAACTTGTCTGCAATGGAGTCCTCAGAGCGGATAGTGTCTTCCGACATTGTTTGACTTGGGGTCTGCAACAGTTGACCTCCTAGAGCGATATCTACGCTAGGGATGCGATGAGTCCTCAAGTCCCCTAGCAAGGTGTGCACTTTTGCGTAGTGCTCCTTTATCAGGTACCTGCATTCCTCCTTCGATGCAGGAGTGGCGACGGTGGCTCTTGCCTGGAGCGGGACGTTGCGTACGGGTGAGTTGGGAGTGGCTTGACTGGCGTGTAGAGTTTTCATGTGAGAAGTATTGAGCGAAGCAAAATGTGGATCGTGTGGCGGTCTCCCGAATTGAGAGGTTCCACTGAGGTGTCTGACTCCTTCGGACATAAGACTCAAGCTTTCTTCATTCTTCCTCCCTTATCCGTGCTGGAGAAGTGCTATACTAGGAGTGATGCCTCCTGTGGCCAGTGCTCCCCCCTCCCGAGTCCATGCATGGCACACGGTGCGGGTCACTCTGTTGAGCGAGCGATGTCTTGAAGGAAATGATGACGGGTCTGTTGTCGTAAGATATGTCGTCGGAGACTTAGAAGTCAGTGAGTCCCTTAGTGGGGCGGGCATCTGAGCCTGATGTTGCATTCATTCCTCCCCTGAAGATGTTAGTGTGGTGACTATCTTCTTGGGCTGCGACGCATTGCTGGTGGGTGAGTCGCTGGAAGTTTGATTTTCAGATTTCCAGGAAGTTGTCTGGTTCGCAGTGTGTGCCCCTCCTTTCATCATCGCTGTTTGGGGGTACTTGCGCAGAGCAAGCGTTGTGTTCTTGAGATTCCTTATAGCTTTTGGGAACATTTTCTCACAGACAGCGCCAAACTGTTGCAGGTCACACAGTTTTTCCCCGATCCGGAGAATTTAATCGTCTTAGCTCGGAGTTGAAACAGTTAATGAAAAATAACATCAAATGACAAAAGGTTTTATGACGTGAAAAATCCAGAAAGGGTGAAAATCCACGTGGTCGGATCTGTGTCGGGTCAAAATCCACCATTTCATTTGATATTACAAGAGCTGAGACAATTCCTCGAGGGTGACATACCACCTCTCCGTTACAAGTGAAAAACATGAAAATAATGGAGAAAAAACTAAGTCCTCGGAGGCTCGATGGAAGCATTCTAGTGGTGAAATCTCTAACTCCTCGGAGTCTCGATGGAAGCGGTCCTGGCGAGTCGGAGCCTTGATGGTAGCGCACTTTTGGTGAAGGAAAGGATCGCGTTCTTGGGGTCTCGAAATGTCTTCCTACTAGAGAGGGTGCAGAGCGAATTCCGAGCGGAAGAACGATTTAAGTCTCATATTCTCGTCGGAATGAAGGCTTGGGTGTCTGTTTATAGTTTTTTGAAGTGATATGCTGGTAATTGCGCTGGAGCGAAATTTGTGTTGGTAAATGACGTCGCTCCGTTTCGGTCACCTGGATCACCAATTTTACCGAAGTCACGAGAGTACCCCCCGGGCAGCCCGGGCAAGGTGCTCAACGGCGGCGGCAGCCGGAGACGGCGATAGCGGCGGCCGTCGGTGCACTGGCGCGTGTGGGGAGCGTGTGGTGCGCGAGCCGGACCGATGTGTGCACGCGAGGAGCGCGCGCCTACGGGTTGGGGCAAGCGCACAGGGATTTTTAGGGGTGATTTTTAGGGCTCTGGATGAGTGTGGCTCGTTGCGCGCGGATTAGCCTCCCTTGGTGTCTTTGATCGAAATCCTCCCAATTTGACATAAAAAATTCAGAGAAACCCATCAATTGGGGTCATGAGAATTTGAACGGAAGACTTTTCACTCCATGACCTTAACATGAATCACTATGTCAATCCTAATTTATTGAGGATTATTTAAGTAGATATTATATATAATATATACGAGACTCAGAGACTGAAACTAATTCTAATGTAATTGTCTAGTGAATATTTTTTAAAAAAATCATTTTGAGCGGCCTCCCACACTACATATATTTTGGGCATTGTGTTCCTTCTGCACTACATATATTTTGTTAAATGTGGTTACGCCTACTGTATGACATTACGTATTTATAAACATTATTTTATAATTAATTACTATAACTGGGTTATTAAAGCTATAATGTAGATCTTTATTGTTAAATTAATGCTTTATTACATTATTTTTAACGTTGTGATACTATAATAGTGTTAATAGCAATGTTAGTATGTTACAAAATATATTGTAATTGATGGGGTCTCCCTGAAATTTCAAAGGCAAACGGGCAAGACACGGATCAAGTATGTATGGGCTGGCGAATGGCATTGCTCCCGGCATAATCAATGACATGACCCTCCAGAAAACTATAAATAGGTCTGCATGCCTTTATTTGAATTCAATCAACTCTAGAAGTAAAAAAGAGCTCTGAGATTTTCAGACGAGATCGTGAACTTAGGTTGATTCTCTGCTCAGGAATTCTCTCTGCTCACCTTCTTGCGCCCAGGCTCCAGCATGCCCCAAGTCACGTCAACCGCCTCCGCGGGAGCCCTCTCATCAAGGCTCCACATCAACGAGAGCACTCCCTCCAGAAGTCTCGTGGACTTAGAGAATTTCTCAGCTGGAATGCTCCTACCCAGGTTCCGCAAGCTCAGCAACACTCCAAGGCCGGAGCGTTTCCATTGAGGCTCTGAGAACTTAGCCGTATTTCCTCATCTTCTGCGCGCACTTGTAACGGAGTAACGGTCTGTCGCCCTCCGAGATCAAATCAAACTCTGTAAAACTCCAAGAGGATAGTGATTTTTGGCTTGACACAGTTCCAACCACGTGATTTTTCACCCTTTCCGGATTTTTCACGTAAAAAATTTCTCTTGTCATTTGCTACGGTTCATTTTGACTGTTTGCGCGCCCGATCTGATTTCGAGCTAAAGTGATACGATTTCTCTGGACCAGGGAAAGACCGGGCAACCCGCAACAGTAATGATATATGAAGTTAATGTTAAAATTGTAATGTTTTTGCATCTTGATAAATCATGATCTATCCACCCACAGGAACTAAATTATGGGCATCAATTATTTGCTCTCTTATTTCCGGCTCAATTTCTCTTCTATTAATTTTAATTTAGAGCGGTGTTACGTACAAATCTATTATGAATAGGTGCAAATCTCTCAAAAAAATCCAACAATAAATTTGATTAAAATAATCAAATACTTTTGACTAGGTGCAAATCATATAGAGTTTTAGATTTTTCACGAGCATTAATATTTGTAGGCCCACAATAGCTATTTGCAGCCCCAAAATTTGAAGTCGGATCACTTCACCCCTCCCATCTTGCTCCATCCTAACTCACGGCTCTGCCTGGAACAGCAATCCACACCGCCGCCGCCTGAAATAGCAGTACACGCCGCCGCTTGGAATAGCAGTTCACGCCGCCGCCGCCTGGAACAGCCCGAGGCATTGTTGTCGCCGCCTGGAACAACCCGATTACTCCGCCCCTCCCGCTCTATCCTAACTTGCGAGTCGCGACTCCCAGCAAACATATTCCCGCAATTCAAGCCGTCGTCATCCGGAATAGCCCGAATCGCCGTCGGCGCTCCACCTTAAGCCTTCTTGCATGCCGTCGGCCCAATCATTTTCTCTGATTTCGAAGCCTAGAGCAGCAGATTCAAGCCATTTCTGTTTCTTTCCCGACGCCAGCTCTTCAAGAGTGCCACATTAGCTGGAATAAGGAAATAAATGAAAATGAAGACTTCTTCCCGAATAGGGGAGAGTAAGGCTCCGTTTGGGGGGACTTATTTTCACCGGTCAAACTGTTGCGACCGCATGAATCGAGACTTAGGCTCCGTTTGGGAGGACTTATTTTCACCGGTCAAGCGGTCACGACCGCATGAACCGGACCTTAAATTAAGGTCCGGTTCATGCGGTCGTGACCGCTTGACCGGAGAGAATAAGTCCCCCCAAACGGAGCCTTAATTAAGGTCCGGTTCATGCGGTCTCAACCGCTTGACCGGTGAAAATAAGTCCCCCCAAACAGTGCCTAATTTTCAGCCTAAGCCGGCCAAAACAGTACTAAGCATTTGGAGATTTCTTGCTTAATGCACCACAACTCATTCATTAGATTTCTTCCACAAAATAATCTAAGTTGGCAGTACATCTAAGAATCTTTCCCTCAAGTCTTATTTCTAATACAAAAATCAACATGTGTAATTAATTGAAAAATGAATCTTTTACAAATTACTAGTCATCTAATTAAGTAAAAATAAGTATTTTTATTTTTATTTTTCCTTTGATTTACACTTAACAAGTTGATTTCTACGTAAAATTGTATGATTTGCATAAAACAATAATTTGCACATAGCCAAAATTAATTTACACTTAAAATTACACTTTATTTATTCTTTCTTTGAGTTCTCCATCTAGATAGCACTTCCGGTGCCTATAAATCTCAAGTGCCAAACAATAAAGCATCAAACTTGTAAATGTGAATGCATGCTTACGCTCTCGCTAGAAGTATCACAAAACTGTTTGGGTGGAATAAACTTTGTTGTGCATACTTCGTCTTTACTCTTAATATTACTTCTTTGCATCCGAATATTGATGAAATTTCAATCCTCGCCAGTTTCAAAAGAATTTATCATCGGCTCCATCGCCATGTGTAAAACAGAATCAACAGATTCGCCATCCACACCGCTAATTAAAGGGTCCTAAAAGTTCAAGGCATCTGCCGCATAATACTCGATTCAAGTATGACGGGCCTCTCGCGAGAACTTTAATTAGGCAACAACGACAACAAACAACACCGACGCGAATAATGGCATGGAATGTGCAAGTGGGACAAGAGTAACATGGGATGACAAGCTTAAAAGAGTTTGGAGGGAAGAGCAAACGTTTCAATCAAGTGGGGGATTCTTCTTTGGCAGCTCACATGGCCTTTTGGTCTTTCTCTTAACCACCCCCATCAAAGAATCCTTCTAACTGATTCTCATCACGTCTTTATGCGCTTCACCAACCGTTCCATGTTCGTGTTTTTTTTTCTTCGCGCCCAAATAATTAAAAAAAACATCAAAAAAACCCGGAAAATTTAATCATGAAGAAATCTTCATGCATCCACATCCACACTGTCGCGATGCTCGGGATGCCATGTGCACCCTAACATGGCCGGGCCTACACCTTATGTTGCTTTTTTGAGTAGGAAATGCAAGGTGCATGCATAGGTTTTGCTGGTATTTTTTTCGTGCGTTACTCTCATTTATGATCGAAAAGTGGAGAGGTGCGTGAGGGATCTTGTGTGATCGTAAAGTACCATTAAAATTTAAGGGCAAGTTCTACTGTACTGTGATTAGACTAGCGATGCTCTATGGTTCTGAGTGTTGGGCAGTGAATTGTGTAGATGAGCTAAAAATGAGAGTTGCGGGGATGAGAATGTTTAGCTGGATGTGTGGTGGACACACGAGACTTGATAGAATTTGGAATGAAAGTATCAGGGATAAGACAAGAGTAGCACCAATGGCAGAGAAGATGCGAGAAACTCGATTAAGATGGTTTGGACACATGCAAAGGAGACAATTAGAGGCATCTCTTAGGTGTTGTGAGAGTCTAGTCATTAGGCATGTTAAACGAGGGAGGGGAAGAGCGATAAAGACTTGGAATGAAACTATAAGGAAAGACATGATGTACTTAGACATTAGTGAGATTATGACACAAGATAGGGCACAATGGCGACAAAAGATTTATAAAGCCGACCCCACTATAGTGGGATAAAGACTTGAGTGTTGTTGTTGTTTGTACTCTCATCTATGATAATCGTGTGTTAAGCGTTATCAGACCGCCGATTCCTGCAAAATATCGTGATTGATTGAAATATGACTGTATTTAATTCAATATGGCCTTATTTAATTATTTTCATTCAAAAATGCTTTGTCGTAGGATCATAGATTGGACGACTGTACGAGTGACACACCGTATTTAAGGTGCAAGTGCGTATCTAAATATTTCTCCTGTTGAGGGGGGATTTTTCGTACGTTGATCGTACTATTGAGTATTGTGTGCGGATAGAATTTTCCTACGAAATTATAGTTGTAAAGTAATTTACAATTTAAATGAAGTGTATTTTTACACCCAATTTTGCCGCAAAACTACAATTGTAAAATTGTTTAAAAATATTTTTTATTACATTTGCTTTTACAATTATTTTTTACATTTTTTAATTAAAAATATTTACATATGAATACTTAAAATGATTGTAAAAATATATGAATTTATATTCTGTTAATTATTTTGTAACAAAATTATAAATTTTAGCAAATAAATTTATTTTTGGGAAAAAATATGTCCAACGCACAATACTCATGGTGTGTTGGACGTATATAAAATTTTCTCCCAACTAGGTTAAGGAATAAGAACATTGTGGGGGCTGTACCCAAGGTTTTTAAGAAAATACAGGTGGGGTTCAAATATATGTAATTAAGAATGCTAAATAACGTTTATGGCAAAATCTCGCGCAATTGTGGTCAAGTTTTAGGGCAACTTTGGGCGCGGCCGCTACCGGTTTGGCGGGGTCGTGGCCGCACTGTAGGAATCAGCACGCCGAAGGGTTTTCGTGAAAATCTCACAGATCTCAACAGGAATCAGCACGCCGAAGGGTTTTCGTGAAAATCTCGCAGATCTCAACAGCGGAAGCCGTTGTGTTGCTGCGATAGCCTCTGCGCGAATTCGCTCCACGAGATTTGCTTCACAGGATTTCCGCTCCGGCAAACCAAGCCTTGATCATTGTGAATAACCCCAAAAAAATGAGCATAAATGTGGTCACAAAAGTTCAAGCGCCACACATAAAACGTCATTACTATGTTTATTACTACAACTTCATTTTTTTGCCACCGCTCAAACGCGGCAACTATCCTAATTGTAGCCGCTATTCAAGGAACCTATTTACTAAAAAAAATTAGGTGTTTATATTGGTAGTCTGACTTTGGATATTGACAGCCCAATTATAATAGAAGCCCAAAAAATCAATAATGACAACTCATTGGCTATTGACAGCCCAATTTTTTTTCAAAAGTCATATACAACATGTAGCAACACTCAAGCCTTTATCCAGCTATAGTGGGGTCGGCTATATGGATCTTTTGTCGCCATTATGCCCTATTTTTTGTCATAATCTCATTAATGCTTAAATACATCATGTCTTTCCTTATCGTTTCATTTCAAGTCTTTATTGGTTTACCCCTCAAAAGCTATATAACCACATTAAATTAAACAAAAAAAATATAAAATAAAGTTCATTGTTTTTTCAACTACTTAATCGACCAAAATATAATGCAAAAGTCTAATATTTTTTCAAACACAAGATAGTTTAAATTCACGTCTTTTTGGTGACCAAATTGACACATTCCAAAGACAATCAAATTTAAAAAATATTGTAAAAATTATTTTATTAAAATGGAGCTTTCAGATTCATTAAATGCTAAAGAAATTACTATGTCACGTGAGTCAATTTTATCGGTTTTCATGATGATTACAACAAAACTCAACTCTTTATCAATTTTTCTCGTTCATTCAATCAATTTCTCCTTATTACAAAATGCCCCATTTGTAATGAAATGTGATCCGACATTGATTGAACTTTGTTCAGGGCAATCTCCATACGTCAAGAATTTCATTTATTCATCGAAATTTATTTTTAATATATTAATGTTCAATAAAATTTATTTTTAAATTAGTCTGTATATTTATATAATATATTTTTAAAAATTTCATCAAAGACCAAGTTGTTTAGTGGTCCTCATACATTGTTGGAGTTGGAAGTGATCCGGTTCAAGTCCCGGCCAAATCTTTTTTTCATGCATTAAATAACACGACTCGTGGTCCGCGCGGTTTCGCAAACCCGCGCCTGATTTGCGGTAAGCCGGTCCGCCAGCCCAGTTTACCGGTTCTTGGTCAGTCCGCTGTCATAGCGGGTTTTTCATGCTTGACCGGACCGGCCGCGCTATGTTTCTTGGTCAGTCCGGTCTGAGTTTTTAAAGCTAAGGCGAAGTTTATTTTGGGGTTTCTATTAGCGGTCATATTATATGTGTTTTTTATTATTTTGTTGGGCATCCAAAATCAAAAATCGATCTGCCAATATAAACGCCCAAAAATATGTATATTTATCTTAATTATATGCAACATTAATGTGTTAGAATTCACTAGTGCATTATTCTCATTGATTATAGGAACTAAAATAATTCACAGTTTCTTTTAATTTATGAAATACTACTAATTTTTTGTATTAGGAATAATTTAATGATGGAACGTTTAAATGAATTGAGATTATAAAATCTCTAATTATCTACATGTGGGATATCATTTGTGATGTTATTGTCATATTAAAATTAAATTATTGTTCGAGGACTATTTTCCTCATATTTTCTATTAAGAACTTTGAGGCTTATTTTTTCAAAAAACATTGCAACAAAGTACTTGCACTTACAAATGATAACACAATTTCTCTTATTAAGGCTCTGTTTGGTTTGGTTGTTGCTGTTGGTAAGTTGCTGATAGAAAAAGTGCAGATTCTAAAAAAAGAAGTTTTGTTAAAAAACTATTTGAGTGAGGAGAAATTATTTCCCCGCGAGCTAGGGTATCGGGGGAAGGAAGGAACCTGAAAATTTGCGGCTGGACGGGGATTATTTGCGCAGCTGGAGTGTAATAGGAAACGACGGAACTAAATAACCGGCTTACTTGAAATAAGCCGAACCAAACCCACTTCTCTTCAAAACTCAATTTCTTTTCAACCGCACCGCAGGCTATCAGCCCAACCAAACGCCACCTAAGGGTCTGTTTGGCACAGTGATGATGGTCGTGAACCCTACAGTTATGAATTGTCGTTCGCTAACGACTGGTCTTACATAAGAACTTTCATTCACTTTTATATTCAAAATTGATTTTTCTCATGATTGCGATCAAACTATTGTCATATAAACACATATTTTATGATAGTTTCATTAAATTTTATACAAACTCGCCCAAAGCAAAAAATGCCACACCAAAGGCACCCTAACACTTCTTTCTAGGGCCTGGCAGACAACTGAGAAACATAATGACCCTCTATTATTATATTTATAAATGAAGCTTATAGATTTTTCTAGACGTTGATAGAGAAATGTATGGGTTTGTTTAGCAATATTATTAGCACATCTAATTTCTCTATTATCACATCAAAAATTCCTCGTTCATCTAAAGAAAAAATTTTAAGTGGGTTACTCTCACTTAGAAATAGGTGCAGTATTAAATACTGACCGTTGATTTTCTGCAGAAATAACATGATTGATCGATACTGATCAACGGTCAGTATTTAATACCGTATGGGCCGTAAGATATCAGATCAACGGTCAGTATTTAATACTGCACCTATTTTTAGGTGAGAGTAACCCCACCTAAAAATTTTTTCCACCTAAAGACATTTTATTTTGCAACATAATATATTTACTCACAAGCCACATAATCCATAAACAAATAGCAATCTTCTTCTTATTTTGAGTTCATGGTCTCCTTCAACCATGTCGGCTTTTGATACGGCTAAAAGTATGTATCCAAAATATAATTCTATAAAGCAAGCAGTAGCGGTCATAGACGTTGTATCCTATGAGAGCGAAACATAGAATTGTTAACAAAATAAATTGACAAATATAGCAAAAGTATGTTTATTATATTAATATCATATTTTTTTACAATAGTTGATCCTTTCACTTGACAAAAAAAATAATCATGTGATGCATATACGCCCTAGTAATCGTTTCATTTTTGTTGTAATTTTTATAAATGATGTAAATCAAAATTAGGGTTGTACAACCCGTATTAGGCAAGAAGGTCGAGTAGACGGAGACGGAGCGAAGTGACTCGATGTATCTTGACATACTAGCATACTGACTAAGTAAAAAAGAAAAGTGAGGCTAGATAGACACGCGGTACTTGCACCCCCCCCCCAAAAAAAAAACAACACACGGCGAGTTCATACTGCCCCGGCAGCACTCGCCCCGACTCGCGAGTCCTTCGTTATTCCTGGCTACTCGCATGTTGGAGAGGTCACTCGCAAGGGGGAGGTCAGAAGGTACGATAGGCTACCCATAAGCCATTTAGGTCTACGGATAGTTGTTTCTTTAAGGAGGACGTAGCTACCGGCATACCAGAAAAATATCATTTTGCCCTCGGGCCAGTTTACCTATAAATATGACCCTTAATCTCTCAGATCAGGAGAGTTTTTCTTTCCCTTGGAGAGCCTAAGTTCCCCCTTATCTATTCTTGTTGTCAGAGAGATTGTCTCAACTCCTGATTTTGAAGGGAAAGTGACAAACAACTTCTTGATTTTGGAGGAGAAGTGACAAACAGCTTCCTAGTTTTGGAGGTGAAGTGACAAACAACTTTATTTTGGAGGTGAAGTGACAAACAACTTCCTAATTTTGGAGGGAAGAGACAAACAACTTCCGGGTTGGTGGCTGGACCTCCTCGCTATAGCCTGAGGGTTTTCTCTGTAGACATCCACTCACTGTTAGTGAGAACCAATTCTAGGCTCGCAATATTCATTCCTTGAGATTTGACGGTGAAAAAAGTAACCCGAGCTACCACCTCGGTCCGAACTCAGTTAAATTAATATCCTGGTTTCAACATTTTTGGTGCGGTGAAGGTAAACCGGTTGCTTGGGAAGAAAATCTCACCCGACGATCTCATGTATGAACACAGCGAGCATAGAAATGGCGAGGTGAGCTCACCTCCAATAGGCGAGTTAGTGACAAGGGGCAACTTCGCAGAATTCCGGAAGTCAATGTAGGACACTCTAACAACTCTACTCGTACCCCGCGCCGGGGTGGGGAGTCCACCCTTGTTGGATGCCACCTCGCCTAGAGAAGCGGCACCTAACATTCGGCTTGGCAAAGAAATTGCCTCGGAGGAGGATCATACCCTCCACACACGAGTTCTCTTAACCAGCTCGCATGATACTCGGTACTCGGAGGGAGAGTACGAGCGAGTTTGCCCAACTCATCGAGCAGCCCCGACGAGTCCCTTTTACTAGTTGGTGCTGACCGCCCGTGTCCCCAAAGGATTTTTGGAGCCCACGTTGAATTACTACTCCGGGAGGGATAACCCCGTCCAACACCTACAATGGTTCAAGGGTGTGGTCTCGATTAGGTAAATGATAGATGCATTCAAGTATCAGTTGTTCGCTATCTCGTTTGGGGGGAATGCCAAGGATTGGTTCCACCAACTACCAGCCAACTCAATCTATTGTTTTGAAGATCAGTGTCGGGGTCTTCTGCTTTGTTTTCCCCCTCGAAGAAGAGAAAGAATGGGGCAGAGGCCCTCTTACTCAACAAGCAGGGCTCTCAGGAGTTGTTGGGAGCCTATGTCGACCGTTTCTAGGAGGAAATTCTGGTGACTCAGGGGGTTTCGGGACATACCCTCCTGCTCGTCTTCAATTTGGGCTTGAAAGAGGCACTCTTCAAGATATAGTTGGCCCAGATCCCCCCAAGTATTTTGAGGAACTGATTGACCGAATAAGGTGACACATAGAGAGTGAGGTGGCAAACCAAAGATTTGTGGCCAAGTTATCCAAACTGGCATGAGAAGGAGAAAATGAGACAGTAGGAGGAAGCAGAGATGAAGTCAGGGGAAGCAAAGAGTAAAGGACACGAGAGGGAGGAAGTACTCGTAGGAATCATAATTAGCAGGATTAGTAGAAGAGGTTCCCGCCTCCACTCAGTAGGCAAGCATGGAGGCCAGAATGAGGAGGCTATCAGGGCTGGCCTGGGATAAGGTTCTCCCCCGAACATCGAGCCCACCATAATTCTCCGGAGAGGAGGTCGGGACCATGGAGGGAAAACTAGGCACCTTCTCGGGAGGCAAACAAGATCGGCTAAGGCTAGGGACGAGGTCAAGGGGAAAGACCCCAACGGCTTAGGAGGAAGGAGGAGCGACGAGTAATACCCTACTGCGACTTCCATCAGGTGGAGGGACATGACACAACAACGTGCTCGAGATTATTGGGGATGAGGAGGGGAGCCCGAGGGAGGTAAGATGGGAAAGGAGGAGGAGAAGTGGAGGGAAACGTAGTTGGGAGGAACTTTTGACCCTAGAATGTGCGAAAATCAAACAAATTTGGGTGGCTACAGAGGACACAGAGTTATCCACTAGGAGTGGAGTTTGATATAACCCCAAAGGGGAGCCTCCGTGTGGTATATCGTCGGAGTATAGTTTCAACTTCCCAGAACTCAACCCCAATGATTGAGATCTCCTTTTCAGAGGAGGATGAAAGTCTTTTCTAAGAGTAGTTAAACACCTAGAGGGGGTGAATAGGTTTGTTTTAAATCTTTTTAATCTTTTCAAGTTAGAGTTTGATGTGTGTATAAGTTAGATGTTAACTTTCAAGATCACAGATTTATAGTAGTTCCCCTATCTATGGTACATCCACTTTCCCCCTTCACCTATCTAGCAGTGTGCTAGATTCGGTTAACACCTCCTCTATACTCAGGTTCATAAGCTTACACCTCAGATCTTGCAGGATCTTACAACTCAGAGTGTACACCACTCCTACAGCTCAGACTGTTTCCAGTCTTACCTCAGATTAACTCCAGGATCCTACCTCAGATCCACTCCAGGACCCTACAGCTTAGAGTTAACTAACTCCTACCTCTCAGAGATCCAGCTGATCTCCTACATCATCTCTCCTCCAAGATCCTACCTCAAATCTACACCAGGACCCTACAGCTCAGAGTTAACTCACTCATACAACTCAATTTTTATAAATTAAGCTTATGACTCAGATCTCCAGAGAGATCATACAGATTTCAATAAAGGTTTGAGTGAAATAGCTCCAGATAAAAATCTCTAAGTCATCTTCCTTGATTATGTTGTAAACAACCCTTCTTCTTCTTCACAACAACAAAAAAGTATATCTTCATAGTTGAATCAGCTTGTGTTGTGTAGAACTTCTATAGAGCTCTGCTTCTTCTTCAAGCTTGAGAAAATTTATTGTTCCGTGTTGCAGGCTTAAAGATGAATAGAAAATGACTTGAGTTCTGCTAGCCAAATTTTGCAAAACTTAGGGTTTGGATAAAGTGACAAAAGTTTTTGAAAAAGTTCTTGTAAAAGATGATCTCCTTTCGTATATAAACCCCCGCAGCTACAACAACTCGATCTTCCTTTTTGGGAAGCGGCATGGTCGGCTTTAATGGCCTTAGTTGATACACCCACTTATCCTCAAAATTTGAGGGCCCAAATTAGATATTTCTTACAATATATCAACACTTAGGCTCTTTTTTGATGAGTGGGGGGCGTCGGGGCAGGAGCAGCCGCCGCAAGATGGGGAAACAAACGGTTCTCCCCTGCGCGAGCGCATCATTTGCTCCCTCCCTCCCTCTACTGAACGGAGAAATTGCTCTCTTCCCAGTCGCCTCCCTTTCCCTCCGGTTCCAAACTACGTCAACGTTTGCTGGGTTCCTAGCAACTGCCTCCCTACCAAACAAAGCCTTAGAAATGTGTTTCATATTTACTCAGTCCCTGCTTACATAATCATGTTGAATGCCATGGTTTCGGGCGCCTAACTCTACATTTACTCTGACTCATCCAAAGAGTACTTTCGAACCTTCTTTTTCATCTCCCTCTTCCTTCCATCCAACTAACAATCCACAGCCTTCCTCTTCCCATGCTCAAAATCTAACTCGGATTCATCTCCTACCGCTACTACTACGAGCCCTTTTACTACTCATTCTTCTAGTCAATCCATCCATTATGGTTTTGTCTCTCCCACTAGTGATCCTTTGTGCTCTTCCCTCACTATTTTTTTGTCATCCACCCTCCCCCTTCCTCGTGTCGCCTTCTCGGATGAATCCCCACTATCCCTTGGGCACGATCTTCAGTCTCTCATCTCCATTCTTGTTGCTCCATTTCTCGGCACCGCTACCGCGCCGCCTCCCGCTTGGTCCCTTGGTGTGTCTGAGTTCCACTCAGGCTCCCTATATGCCTTTCATGAGGCCATGTTTCACACTGTGGCGCGACCACCTCTCTCCATGGTGATGGCTCTCAATGATGTTACTATGGGGACGGCCAGGAGACATCACCCGCCTAGGGCCCTTGGGTTTTCTTCTCGGGTGGCCCTCCTTTGTCGGAAGCGAGCGGCTCCTGTTGTTCCTAATTTTGAGGTTCCTCGTGTGGATAAGAAGGGTAAGCGAGTGGCTGGTGTTCATGATCTTTGTTTATCAGTGGAGGCTGTGGTCCAGCCCCGTCGCACGCCATGAAAATCTTATGCTGGAACTGTCAGGGCTTGTGGTGTACCTATACAGTTCGTCACTTTGGGGAGCTTCTTAGATCCCACAATCCCTCCCTATTATTCATTTATGAGACTAGACTTTCTTGTGCTATGGTGGATCTTTTGAAAAGATGCTGGCAATTGGATGGAGTGCCTGTTGCAGCTCGGGGTTGTGGAGGCCTATTATTGTTTTGGGAAAAGGGGCTGGATGTGCGCCTCTTATCTTATTCGCCTAATCTTATTGGTGTTTTGGTGGTGGATGATGGCTTTAGGGCTTCATGGCAGTTTACGGGTCTCTATGGGCACCCGGTTGTTTCCCAATAGAAGTATACATGGGATCTTCTTTGTCAACTGGCTTCGGATTCGTCGATGCCTTGGGTGTGCGGTGGGGATTTTAATGAAATTCTTGTTCAATCTTATTTGGATGGCTGGTTGAGGCGCCCTCGTTGGTATTTTGAGGCATTCCGGTCTTCTTTGGCGCATTGCCAACTTTCTGACTTGGGATTTTCAGGCAATCGATATACTTGGACGAACCGCCGATTGACCCCCTTCACTGGTCACGCTCGGCTTGATCGTTATTGCGCTTCTGCATCTTGGATGGAGTTATTTCTCAGGGCCTTGGTGGAAAATTTGCAGATTGTGTACTCGGATCACCTGCCTAATCTGCTTGCTTTGTTGCCCCCCCAACATGCGCCTTCTCTTGGGCGTCCACTGTTCCATTATGAGGCATGGTGGGGTCGGTTTGCGGAGAAGGGGAGGGTGGTATCGGTTTTGGAATGGCATTTTGGGGGCTGATCCACACCTTCATTGGGGTCGGGCTATTTGGGACTGCCTCTCTTCGCTTGCGGGATGGAGTCGTGGAAGATTTGGGCATATCCCGAAAAGGATCAAGTAGTTGGAAAGAGATATTTAGGCAATTTGGAGGATGTGTCGTACTCTTGCATCGTGCTCTCGGGAGGCCTCCCTATGGACTACACTTGAGGAACTGATTCTTTAAGAGGACATGTTGTGGAGGCAACGTGGCAAGGCGGCTTGGTTACGGGCTGGGGACCGGAACACTACCTTTTTCATGCACGGTCCTTTTCTTAGCGTAAGAAGAATCACATTGCTTGGCTTTTTGATGAGGCTGGGAACCGGGTCGAATCTCGGGGGGGGGGGGGGGGGGGGGGGGGGGGGGGAATGGGGGGCTTCAGCGGCTGATTTTGTTACATTTTGTGAGGCTCTTTGCTTCTTCCTCCCCTTCAGGTGTTGATATTGCTAGTGTGATCCTTGGTGGGGATAGAGTGGTTTCAGCCGAGATGAATGTGGATTTGTGTTGACCATTTACTTCACTTGAAGTACATTCCACTCTCTTTTCTATGTCCCCTCTCAAATCCCCCGGCCTGGATGGCCTTCCACCTATCTTTTTTCAAAAAATTTGGCCAATTGTTGGGACCACGGTTACTGCTATGATTTTAAATTTCTTGAACAATGGTGTCTCCACTCTCGATTTTCATGCTACTAATATTGTTTTGATTCCAAAGTATGATATGCCGGCGTCATTAATTTTTTTCGGCCTATTAGTTTATACAATGTTGTTTATCGGATTGATTCCAAGTGTATTGCTAATAGGTTGAGGCCGTATATGGATTCCCTCATCTCTCCACTCCAATTGGCTTTTATTCCTGCAGGGTGCCAATAATAGACAACATTTTGGTAGCTTTAAAAGTTAATCATTTTCTTTCTACATCCCAAAGTGCTAGTGACTCTTGTTTCACGCTCAAGCTTGATCTCTCTAAGGGTCCGTTCGTTTCACAGACATTGATATTGAAGTATTGGCTTTGAGAATATGAATGTCATTTCTCTTGTTCGTATCAACAATTTTAAATTGGAATTGGCTTTCTGATGGAAAGTCGTCGATATTCACAGTAATCTAAAAACTCATATATTCAATATCTATCTCTAGTGGCGGATATTCAGTCCTGTTTTCCAAAATGAGACCATTTTTAGCCTGAACGTGATTTTTTTCGGCCAAACGTAATTTATCATCGGGACGCAATTTTTTTGCGCGGACGTGTTTTTTTCGTCTATGTACGATTTTTTCGCTCAGACGTAATTTTTTGTCTTGAAGTATTTTTTTTTACCCAAGCAGGTTTTTTTCTCCCGAATGCGATATTTCTGCACGAACGCGGTTTTTTTTCTCTATAACGCAATTTTTTGCCCGAATGTGTTTTTTTCGCCCGTACGGAAATTTTTCGCTACGATTCAATTTTTGGTCGTCTGGGCCAAATTATTCATCTAGACGTAATTTTTTCGCTCATACACAATTTTTTTCGCCTGAACATGAATTATTCGGCCAAACAAGGTTTTTTCGCCCAAACGCGTTTTTTTCCGCCCGGACGCATTTTTTTCGCCCGGACACAATTTTTTCGCCCGGGCGCGATTTTTTCGCCCGGGCGCGATTTTTTCGCCCAAACACGATTTTTTCGCCCGCACGCGATTTTTTCGTCGGGACGCGATATTTTTGCCCAGACGCGAATTTTTCGCCCAGACGCGATATTTTGGACTTGACGCGATATTTTTGCCCGGCCGCGATATTTTTCACCCGGACTCAATTTTTTCGCCCGGACGAAAATTTTTCGCCCCGACGCAAATTTTTCGCACGGAAGCGAATTTTTCGCCCGGACGCGCATATTTCGCCCGGACGCGAATTTTTCGCCCGGACGCGAATTTTTCTCCCGGACGCGATTTTCTCGCCCGGACGCGATTTTCTCGCCCGGACGGGATTTTCTCGCCCGGACGCGATTTTCTCGCCCGGACGCGATTTTCTCGCCCGGACGCGAATTTCTCGCCCCGACGAGAATTTTTCGCCCCGACGCGCATTTTTCGCCCGGGCGCGAATTTTTCGCCCAATTTTTCGATCGGACGCAAATATTTCGATCGGGCGCGAATTTTTCGACCGGACGCGAATTATTTGCCCGGACGCGAATTTTTCGCCCGGACGCGATTTTTTCGCCCGGACGCGATTTTCTCGCCCGGACGCGATTTTCTCGCCCGGACGCGATTTTCTCGCCCGGACGCGATTTTCTCGCCCGGACGCGAATATTTCGCACGGATGCGAAAATATCGTGTCGGGGCGAAAAATTCGATTTGAGAAGTAAAAATCGCGTCCGAGCGAAAAATGGCATACGGGAGATGTGCTTGGGCGAGAAGTTCGCGCCCGGGCGAGAAGTTCGCGCCCGGGCGAGAAGTTCGCGCCCGGGCGAGAAGTTCGCGCCCGGGCGAGAAGTTCGCGCCCGTGCGAGAAGTTCGCGCCCGGGCGAGAAGTTCGCGCCCGGGCGAGAAAATCGCGCCCGGGCGAGAAAATCGCGCCCGGGCGAGAAAATCGCGCCCCGACGAGAAATTCGCGCCCGGGCGAGAAATTCGCGCCCGGGCGAGAAATTCGCGCCCGGGCGAAAAAATCGCGCCCGGGCGAAAATATCGCGTCCGGACGATAAAATTCGCGTGCGGACGAAAAAATCGCGTTCGGGCGAAAAATTCGTGTTCATATGAAAATTTCGCATTCAGACTGAAAAAATCAAATCGGATTGAAAAAAATCACGTCATGGCGAAAAAAACACGTCTGGGCGAAAATAACACTTTTGGGCGAAAATTTCACGTCCGGTCAAAAAATTCGCGTTGTGGTCGAAAAATTTGAGTTTGGGCGAAAAAATCACGCCTCAAGAAAAAATCACGGTCGGGCTAAAAAATCGCATTTGTGATTTTTAATTGTGATCATTAATAGCATTGATTAATGTCAATTCCTATGACAGAAAGTCTTTCTACAAACGAACAATAAAAAAATATCAATGTCAATTCCTATGATATAAAGTCTTCATGCGGACGAACAAAAGAATTGGATTTAAATCCAATATCTTTTCCCATGTGTATTGATATTGAATTGAAAGCCAATACTTAAATGCCAATGTCGTTGAAACGAACGGAGCCTAAGGCTTATGATCGGGTTGAATGAGATTTTCTTGCCAAGGCCTTGGCTTGTTTGGGTTTGCATGAATCCTTTATTTCTCTTATCATGTCACGTGTCTCTTCTACTCGATATCCTTTTATTCTCAGTGGGGAGATCTTTGGGAATCTCACTCCTAGTTGTGGTTTTCGGCAACGTGACTCTCTTTCCCCATATTTGTTCTTGATGTTCTCAAAATTTCTTAGTAGGCTTTTGGAGCGTGCCGAGCGGGAGGGGGCTCTTCGTGGGGTAGCGGTGTGCCCCTTAGCGCCGCAGATCACCCACTTGTTGTTTACGGATGATACACTTATTTTTTTCCATGCTGAGAGGGGCGGCAGAGGCCATCATGTCTTGACATTGTTCTCAGGCGTCGGGCTTTGTGATTAATCATTTGAAGTCAAAGATCGTTTTTGGGCGGGACACGCTCTAGCCAGTTGCTATAGAAGTGTCTCGGATCATGGGTGTTGGTAGGTGTGCGCAACATGACATGTATTTGGGTATGTCAGCTTCGGTTGGGCGTTCCAGGCGACTGTGTTTTAAATGTCTCAAGGATAGGATTTGGGAGCGGATTCAATATTGGAAGGTTAAATTGCTTTCGTAGACAGTGCGCGAGGTTCTTATCAAGCGGTTTTGACAACTATTCCTATTTATGTGATGAGTTGCTTTCAGTTGCGCGTAACTTGATCAAGGAAATGGATTCATTATTATCTTCTTTTGGTGGGATGGTGCTGGTCATCGCTGTCATCGTTGGGTTGCTTGACGCTCTTTGTGTGATGAAAATCAGTGGGGGCATGTGCTTTCGTTTTCTTGAGGCTTTTAACACTGCTCTTTTGGCTAAAAAAGTTTGGCGCCTCCTAACGATACCGGAATCTTTGGTGGCACGTGTATTTCGGGCCCGTTATTATCCTGACGGTGATCTCTTTGCAATCTCTTTGGAGGCTTGGCCATCTTTTTGTTGGCGGAGTTTTATCTCATCCCGGGAGTTGATTGTGAGGCGATCCCGCCTATCTGTTGGCTCTGGGCTGAATATTGATATTTGGACTGACCGGTGGGATCCTCGGCCAACAACTTTTTAGATTCAGTGTCCACATCCTGGGGGTATTGGTCCACGACGAGTTTTTGATTTGTTTTTGCCTGGATGTCGGGAGTGGGATTTGGAGTTGATTCACACTCTCTTTCATGTTGATGATGTTACGATTGTTCTTTTTATTCCCCTAGAGCGGTGTTATGGTGTATAGTGTCTGATGTTTGGGTTTGGCATTATGCACCGAATGGCCATTTTCCCGTCAAATATGTTTATCACTTGGCCATTTGTTCGCTTATTTTGGGGGTGGCATCTTCTTCGTCTAAGTCGCCATCTTGGAGCTTCATTTGAAGTGCGCGTGTTCAGCTCAGGGTTCGTATTTTTCTTTGGCGCCTTGCTCGGGATATTTTGCCGGCGTCTTCTACACTTCGCCGCCGACATTGTTTGGTCGCATTTGGCTGCCCGCTTTGTGGTCATATTGAGGACTTTCGAAATGCGTTTGGGCGATGCCGATTTGTGTCCCCACTTTGGATCTCGCTGGGGCTCCCAAACTTTGCTCGTCATGGGGGTAGTGGCTCTGGCTTTGATTGGCTCAGGGAGCTCCATGGCACCTTGTCTTATGAGGAGTTTTCTATTTTTTTCTACTGTGTGTTGGGCGCTTTAATTTAATTGGTGATGTCGCAATCACATGGTTTGAGAGGGATCTCTTCAAGATTTGGGGACAACAATCGCCTTTATCAATTCGTCCCTTGTGGGACCTCTAGTGGGCGCTCGGTTTCCTGCATCTCCTCCGCTTGGGGTTGTTAAAATTAATGTTGATGGCGCTGTCCGGACTGACCCACCTATGGTTGGGTATGGTGTTATCGCTCTGGATTCTTATGGTCGATGACTGGCTTGGCGCTCTGGCACGTTGGATCACGCGTCTTCTCCGGCGGTGGCTGAGGCACTTGGAGGCTCGCTTGGCGGCTGATGTGGCGACGAAGTTCTGTTGGCCTTCGGTGATTGTGGAAGGGGATTGCGCGACTCTAATTGGGCATCTGGCGGTGGGTTTGGCGCCATTTTCTTTGGATGGCCCCATTATTCGGGATATCTTAGTCATGGTTGCCAGCTTCCGCATGTTACTTTTGTTTTTTCGGGGCATTTATCTAGCCGAGTTGCCCATGCAATTGCGTCACTCTCTTTTTTTCTTTGCTTGTGCATGTTCTGAATTTGATTTGAGTGGACTTTGCTGTTGAATAAAAAAAACTTGCTCCTGTTTTTTTAGCAAATCAACCGCTTCATGTTTTCCTTTTTTTTTGGAAGTCCCTTTATTTCTAAAATTTCAAGCATGTCTGCCGTAAGCAGGGGCGGATTCAGAGGGGGGCCCGAGGGACACTGACACCCCCATTATTTTTCAAAATGGTTAGTGTATTTGAATTCCTCTCCTCGAGGCAATGGATTTTGACTACTTATACGTCAAAAACGGTGGCCAGATGAGGAAGATACAGCTCCGATAAGATTGAAACGTTCAAATATATTTTTTTGAAGTAAATTGATGTCTAGCCCCCAATATTAAAATTTTTAGAACACAATGAGACATTCAAAAAAAATTTTATGCACCCCGATTATCAATTTGTGCACCCCATTATTAATTTTCTGGATCCGCCACTGGCCGTAAGGCGGCCTGCTAGCGTTCCGGCGGGCTTTCAATGGGAGAGATCGCCGTATGTGAAAAAGATAGTCGCCGGATAATGAAGGAGAACGCGTCGGGATAAAGAACGCCGCTCGGAAAATGAAGGAGCACTTGTTGGATCTGGAGCCCTTTCAGGCTGGGCGGAAAGAGAGGAGGAATGATCACCGGCGGAATCACCACGGTTTGGAGGGGAGGCGGAAGCACGAGAGGGGTAAGTGTGAATAAGGAATAATTTTTGTGTAGTTTTTGCTAATAGGTTTTCTAAAAGTCCAAAAAAATTCAAATTTTAAGTGCAAATAATCAAAAGTGCGGTACTAATATTAGCCCCAATAACTAATCACTCTTAGACAATCCAGAATTATTCGCCGTACTTTTATTATTTTCTAATCCTGCATAATGATTGGCACAAAATAATTAGATTAAGCTAAAGTGACGAAACGAGCTTAATTAATTTACGGCTCGCCAGATTGGCATAATTATGCGTAATGGAGAGACTGACACGTGTAGGGTTGATTGAGACTGGGAACAGTACATAGCATAACCGTCCATCGTACAGCCAGGCGCCAGCTAATCTTAGGTGGCGTTTGGCTGAGCTTATTTGCTGCGGTGCGGTGGAAACGCAACGCAATTTTGTGAAAAAGCAGCGTTTGGCTCGGCTGATTTTGGAAATCCCGTTTATTACCCTCCGCGGTTTTATATTATGGCGCAGACGCGATTTCTTTCCCCGTTCCGCCGCAACATTCGTTTCCCTGCGGCTCTTGACCTAGCGCGATAGCAGCGGCCTTCCCCGATCGACGACGATCCTCGCCGTCGCGGTGTTTGTTGGATCCAGACGCGATTCGCTTCCCCGTGCGCCTCCTCTTCCCGGTGTTTCCTCGACCGTTATCTGCGCCTCTTCTTCCCGGAGCGGTAGCAGCGGCGTCCCCGATCGATGACGATCCTCGACGACGGCTAGAGTTCCAATTTCTGGAGGTTATTGCTGGATGCGAGTGTTTTCTGGAGGTTATTGCTGGAGCCGCTGCGCCTCTTCTTCCCGGAGCCGCGCCCCTTCTTCTTCCTCACGCAGCCGTCATTGTACAAGGTATCCATCATGTCCTTTTTCTCCTTGTTTTTGTTTAGCTTCAGTACTTGTAATTGCATTTTCCTGTTGTGTTTTTCTGTGCTTTTGTGTGAGTGTGATGTTGTGTGTAGGTGTGTGTGTGGGCTGTTGTGTGTGTTGTTCTGTGTATATGTGTATGTGTATATATGTGTATATATGTGTGTGTGTGAGTATATGTGTGTATATATCTGTATGTGTGTGTTTATGTGTGTGTGTGAGTATATGTGTGTATATATGTGTGTGTTGTTCTGAGTATATGTGTGTATATATGTGTATGTGTGTGTTTATGAGTGTATGTGTGTGTGAGGAAATGAAATGTATGTGTATGTGTGTTTGTGTATGAGTGTGTGTGTGTGATTTGAAATGTGTGTGTGAGAGAGTTTGTATATTAGTGTGTGTGTGAGATTGTTTATGAGTGTGTATATATGTGTGTGTGTGTATATGAGTATGTGTGTGTATTTGTGAGTGTGTGTATATTTGTGAGTGTGTGTATTTTGGTGTGGCTGTGTGTGTATGTATGTGTGAGTGTGTGTATATTTGTGTGTGTATATATGTGTGTGTGTGTGTGTATATGAGTATGTGTGTGTATTTGTGAGTGTGTGTATATTTGTGAGTGTGTGTATTTTTGTGTGGCTGTGTGTGTATGTATGTGTGAGTGTGTGTATATTTGTGTGTGTATATATGTGTGTGTGTGTGTATATGAGTATGTGTGTGTATTTGTGAGTGTGTGTATATATGTGAGTGTGTGTATTTTTGTGTGGCTGTGTGTGTATGTATGTGTGAGTGTGTGTATATTTGTGTGTGTATATATGTGTGTGTGTGTGTGTATATGAGTATGTGTGTGTATTTGTGAGTGTGTGTATATATGTGAGTGTGTGTTTATAAAACTTCAGTGTATGTTGAAAATCAAAAAGCTCTGTTTAGTTGTGTGTGTGTTATGTGTGTTATGTGTGTTATGTGTGTTTATAAAACTTGAGTGTGTGTATGTGGTTTGTGAAGTTTGTGAGTTATGTGAGTGTGTGGTTTGTGAAGTGTGAGATTGTTATGTGTGTGTGTGTGTATGTATATATATATGTATGTGTGTGTATATATGTGTGTGTTTGTGTGTGTGTGTGTGTGTATATGTATATGTGTATTTATTGATTTTGAATATTGAATTCATATTTATATATTGCCTTGAAAAGATGGGCAAACCAAAAGACGGTGGGGTGGCAGCAATGTGGGACAATTCCGACGTTCTACTCTTTTGTGATATATGCATAAGAGAGATAGAACGTGGGAATCGTCCGACAACACATTTCAGTAAAGAGGGATGGTCCAATATAATGAGAAAGTTTGAAGAGTCGACTGGAAAGAAGTACGATAAAGTGCAATTCAAAAATAAGTGGGATCATCTGAAGAAGGAGTGGAAACTGTGGACGGAGTTAAAACGAGGTGAGACTGGCTTGGGTTGGAACACTTCAAGGAAAACGATAGATGCCTCGGATGAGTGGTGGGACGAGCGCTTGAAGGTATTTGTGTGTGTTTAAATTCAATTATTTCCCTTAAATATCTTTTATATACCCGTTTTAAATAATTGATTTTGATATTTCAGGTTGTTCCTGCGGCAAAGAAGTTCCGTTATTCCGGAATACAGCCGGAATTGGAGGAGAAAATGAACATGATGTTCAGCTCTGTTGTAGCGACTGGGCATCATGCTTGCACCCCTCATTCGAGGAATGTTGGCCCCGAGTCTACGGAGGATAGAGCATTGTCAAACGGTGGACAAGAAGACGATGATGTCACTGGAGTACCTCCTGCACCTGAGAACACAGCAACATCCGAGGTTGGCCACAGAAGGAGGAAAGGACAGAAGAAAGACATTACAGCGGTGTTAGAGGATATGGCAGAGTCTTCTAGGACCATGTGCCGATTCATGCAGGAGCCACCGAAGAGCAATTCCTCGTTCCCCATTGCACAGGCGCTTGAGAAGTTAGGAACTTACCATGAAGTGCAGTCAGATAAGGCCTTCCACTTTTTTGCCATCACTTATCTGATGGACAAAAATCACAGGGAGACCTTCATGTGCCTGCCAGAAGGTCTGAATGTTGAGTGGCTTCGGAGTCGCTATACCAGTGGCGTGTAGTTGAGACATTTATCTTCTTTTTTTGAGACTGTTATGTTATTTTTTTGGATGTTATTATGTTTCTTACTGCACTTGACATTATGATGTTTTATTTGATTATTGATATCTGCATGGTTGATTATTGATATGATGTTTTATTTGATTATTGATATCTGCATGGTTGAATGCTTATTGATATCTGGATGTTATCCCAGAATATGTCGAGCGAGGACTCTGACGATTCCACGGAGCAGTATGAAATAGCTAGAAGAAAATGTGTTATTGCTCAACAGACTATAGTAGCAGCAGCATGTTTGGCCGCTGCACACACCACTTCATTAAAGAGTCGAGTCCCACGCATGACTTCGAAGCAGACAGGCGATAAGTGGGTTGGAGAGATACTTCGAGGATCTACTGTGAGATTCCATGACTCCTTCATGATGAGTCAAGACGTATTTCTCGATCTACTACATTACCTGGAGGCAAGGTGTGGACTCAAGGGGACAAGAAGGACAGCTTCCAGAGAAGTCCTAGCATTGACCTTATACATATTGTCGCACAATGAATCGATGAGGAAAACAATAGAGCGCTTTCAACATTCAACGGAGACTGCTAGCCGATTTTTCTCTCAGGGTATTTGTTCTTTGCTGCGGCTAGGGGAGGAAGTTATCCAGCCATTAGACAGGTCTTTCGGAAGCACACCACCAGAAATTATGTACGACAGACGCTATATGCCTTTCTTCAAAGATTGTGTTGGAGCTATAGACGGGACACATGTTGACGCGTGCATAGCAGTTGGACAGCAGGTACCCTATATTGGGAGACGGGGGAATCCAACACAAAATGTCATGGCTGCTTGCGATTTCAACATGTGTTTCACTTTCGTCATGGCGGGTTGGGAGGGATCTGCACACGATAGCCGCATATTCAATTATGCGTTAAATGATCCTCAATATAAATTTCCTCATCCACCTCGAGGTAATGTTAACTGATCCTTTACTGTATGTCTCGCTTTAATTAATTTGGGTGGTTAATTAATTTTTAACAAATTAACAGGAAAGTATTACTTGGTCGATTCTGGATATCCGTTGCAGAGAGGATATTTGAAACCTTATCAAGATACCAGATATCATCTGCCAGACTTTGCACGTGGTGGCCGTCGAGCAGAGGGACGTCGAGAGATGTTCAATCATGCACACTCATCGCTAAGGAGCGTGATAGAACGATCGTTCGGCGTTTGGAAGAAGAAATGGGCCATACTGCGGGACATGCCGAGCTATAGCTTCGCGAAGCAGGGGGATATTGTGATGGCCACGATGGCATTACATAATTTCATTCGCCGACACCCTTCCCGCAACGATATAGATTTCAATGAGTGCGAGCAGGAAGGGCAAGAAGTTAGGGTGGCCTCGCAAGGGCGACAAGAAACCTGCTCTGACACTGCAGGTGGAGTAGAGGAGATGATCGCGCTACGTGATAGTATAGCGGATCAGTTGTATGAATCGAGAGCATAGCTCGAGATTGCGGGTGTACTCGGATTTGTTGTGTTATGTTTTTATTTAGACTAAAGTTTTTTTTTTTTTGAAAAAAAAATTTCAACTCAAAACTCCGTTTTGAATCCAAACAACTTATTCAAAACTCTGTTTTCAAAACTCCATTTCATCCAAACAGTTTTTTAACAAAACTCCGTTTTTCAGAATCAGCACTTTTTCCATCAGCAGCTTCTCATCAGCAGCTTTCCATCAGCAACAGCCCAACCAAACGGAGCTTTAATCACCGAGCCATGTGAATATACAAATAATCACAATTTACTAGTATAATTAAATATTACAAGTGTTATTATTTAGATATATAAGACGACCCAACAGTAGAACAGCGAAAACCACAGGCCCGATGGGTTGACCCGAGTTTCGGCCAAATAGTTTGGAAGTATGTTTTGTAACACCTCTCCACTCAATCATAGTGGCCTTTTAGCGAGCATGTTGCAGGACTGCAGCCCGAGCACCCCAAAGCCTCTCTGCGCCTGTTTCTCGGCCGCTGCGCGTTGTTAAGGCCGGGTCTCGAACCCGCAACCTCCTTGATAAGGAGCTTTCAAACCACTCCTCATCATCAATTGAGCTGCCACTAAAATTGAGTGGAGTGTTACATGTTGAATTCAAATCCAATGCAGATCTTTAGCTAACTAAGAAAGAATGCAATTCAAATTGAGTTCTTCTGCTTTTTCCCCGCAATCTTCAATTTCTACGACCATGGCCGCATATCGATTGCGCGCAAAAAAGATGTTCTTAAAGGCAACATCCATTTAATATAATCGAAGAAGAAGACTACATGCCAGTTACCAAGCTTTTTCTATGGATGAGGATAAACCTTCCTCTGGTTCCTCATTCATTCTTAACTCTAAGTGGTTAGCGCATTCCATCAATGCATGTTCCCTATCTTTCATGTGGAGAAGGAATATTCGTAACTTGAATTAGATTGTGTTTGGATTGCAGGATTTGGAGTTACATAACTGGAATTCATCCAGTTTCAATTCTTGTACGAAGCTGTTGTTCGACATCATGATGTTTTGTGTAACAAGATTTGGAATTGGTGAATTATGATGTTTGACTGTAGGTTGGAATTGATACCTTGTTGAAATTCGCACAGTAGAAAAACTAACTTCAACAGAAACGTATAAATTCAGTCATATTATTTCTACTAGCATGACATATTTAGAGAGTCTTCAAGCGATAAAAAATGACCACATAGTGGGGACCACAACTCATCTTTCATAGGGGACCACAGAAGTTTTGAGACACGCCTAAATGACCTAGTGGGCCCTAGGAGGATTCATTGCACCCATAGGGTCATTGGTGAACCCTAGGGGTGTAAGACCTCCCTCCCGGAACACAAGACACGGCACGAGAGGGGTCTTATGCCCAGAACAGCCGCCTTGCGGTAACACTAGCACTCAGGCTAGCCTGTACCACAAGACGCCTATTCTGCCGGCTACCAACAATATCAACAGATAAATGCCAACCCAACAATAATAATATGAAAGTCAAATCCACACCAAGCATATGTCCATACTATCATAAATAAAGAAGCTACAACAAGCTTCTAATATCAGAGTACGAGAACAGAATTGCCCCGAAGGGTTACAACAAAATCTCTCTCTCACTCACATCTGTAACCGATGGTAGCTACGGTACCGTCCCTTCAGGCCCTGTCACCCTGGCCTGGCTGTCCGTCTGCATAGCCTGCTGCTCCACCTGCGGGGTTTCCTCCTAAAAAGGAAGACGTAGCAACCGTTAGTCAAAAAGACTAAGTGGTTTCTCATCCGCTCCCCCGGCGACTCCTCGGTACCGGGCGGAGAAAGGAACAGGTACAATATATAAATAACAGTAGTACAACAGGTGAAGTGAGTATACATATTATAAGAAGCAACATCAGTAGTGTATAATAATCAAGCTCTTATTTTCAAATCTATAAACTACAGCAGCAAGAGAGTATATAACTAGAACAGTAAGTAACTCAACTTATATGGATGCCCATACAAGCATATAAGTTGAGGGTCGTTCAGCAGAAAGTAACTCATCGTATAAGAGTGTCCATACAAACTTATACGATGAGGGTCTTGCGTATGTAATGAAGTGTAATGCTATGTATGCAATGCAATGACACACTCATGCTCAAGCACATGCAATCGCTATGTCGACAAAGACTTATAGTTCCCATTATTCGAGCAGGTAGCTAACCTCTCAGGCATCAACCGTCGTGGCCAAACGGTGACAGTAGAGCGGGCATCTCCACTACTAGGCTGGTCTCCACACTACCTGGCCTAGGCCTCCGTACGCCTCAACGCTAAGAACACAACAGCGGAGCTCAAATGCGTACTACGGCTCAGCGGGTTCTCTCAGGTACATATGCACCAAGATCCTTGCCCCTGACTGGTCTATGGTATGACACGGAAGGAGCCTCGGAAATGAGCACGAGGACCAAGCCCAACCGTTCACTTGGCACGGAAGGAGCCTCGGGACGTGAACACCGAGGACCAAGCCCAATCGCCCAAGGTCTAACTGTCAACTCCCATCGGTGTGACGATTGGCGAGCCCGTAGACCTGCCAAACTATCCTTAACCCGGGATTACGACACCGCGTGTCGACTCACACCACATGCAATTCCACAATTCCGTGGCATGGAAGGAGCCTCGGAGAAAGCACGAGGACCAAGCCCAACCATCCATCAAATACGGAAGGAGCCTCGGGACGTGAACACCAAGGACCAAGCCCAACCGTTCAATTTTATCCAACTCAACCTCATTCCCATTCGTGACGATCAATACCGCACTTGTTAACTTCCACAATGCAACCTGTGGGGAGACGACACTCTAAGCATTGGACTATCCATTCCCTTCCATCAATCCATTATACATCCTGGCCGTAGTTCTAATCATTTACAAATCCTTCTAAATGAATTCAACATATTATAGACAATGCGGATAATGGAGATCTACCAAATATAACAAGCCTTTCATTAACTTAGGCTTGATTCACATCTCGGCATAGGGATTCAAGTCCTCAAACATCAATCTTCACATTACCTCGGTGATTAACACAAAAGAATTCACCCAACCTCGAGATGAATTGCAACATCTATTCCATCGAATCCAAGTTTATATTATAATCACCTAGAATTGTATGTAATCTGGTCAGCAACTTTGACTGAGGATTCCTGTGGCTACAGGTATCGCCCAAAAACGTGCCACCACTCGTTGGAAAGTTAATTTCAAGGGCTACAACTTTCGTGTTTAGTCGAAAGCCCAGATCTGATCACATCATACCAGAAATGCAACTCGAAGTCTGCTGCGTACAGGATACAGAATTCCTGGGCATTAACTTCCAACCGCAGCAGATTCAAACGGACTTTCCTGTGGCTACAGGTATTGCATGGAAACGTGCAACCACTCGTTGGAAAGGTAATTTCAAGGGCTACAACTTTTGTGTTTAGTCGAAAGCCCAGATCCGCCGCCTTCTTGCTTAAAAATAGCCAAGAAGGTCGCTGCGCGCATAATACAGATTCTGCACGCATCTTGAAGCGAAGTGAACGGCATCCGTTCATCTTCCTCCTTAAGCGATTTTCCCCAAATCGCAACCAGAAGTTCCTCCACCCTTATTCTCTCTCTTGAGGCCATTTCCTCTTCACGAGACCACCCCTATCATCACTTTGAAGCGAGGGGAGGTTGAAGACGACTAAACTTTAGAGCACAAGCTCTAGCATGACCTTCCTAGAAAGCTTCATCTCACACATCAAGACTCGTTTGAGTCGATGTCTCGCCTAAGAATAACTATAGATCTAGCACCAAGGGAGAGGGGAGGAAACTCACATCATTTCCGGCGTTTCCTCCGTTGCCGGCCATGGATCGCGTTATTCTTCGTGGCGGCATCCTTGGTGCGGTTGTTCTTCACGGCAAAGGAAGGAGAAGTCCGCCTCCAAAGCTCGCACCAGGGACCTGCGGAGAGAGAGAAGTCCTCCGGCGATCTGCGGAGAGAGAGAAGTCCTCTGGCGATCTGCGGTATTCTCCTCTAACCCTTGCTCCCGACGGCTTGCACGGTGACGGCTTGGCAAGAAGGATCGGATGCGGTGGTTAGGGTTTGGTTTACTCCCTTTTTATATTACATATTAGGCTAAATCCCTTCCGCCACGTGCCACTCTCTAATTGGACCGCCTAAATTAGGTTTCATTTGAAGTGACCGGTCCAAGGATCACTCAGCACGAATCCCGAGGTCCAGTTCGGTTCGCCTGTATAAGCCGGTGAATCGGCCTGAGCGCAGAAAACGCCCAAGTCAAATTCGGCGGGAATCAGCCAGTGATTCCCGTCGATCGGCGAGTATTGGCGGGTCATTCTCGACAAATCCGTCGAGTATCAACAATGATACTCGACGATTTTCCCTTGTTGATACTCGACGGTCGGTGGGTATCACCGGGTATTTTCGGCGATCGGTGAGAATCGTCAGGCACTCTCGACGATTTTCCCTTAGCCTACGACAGTTCTGAGTCCGGCGGGTATCGACCACCGATACCCGTCGAATCGGCGAGAATCAGTCCTCCATTCTCGACGATCGACGAGCATCAACCTCCATTCTCGACGACTTTTACTTAGCCGAGTTCCCTCATCTCGGCTACTGGTTGGGGTATCCTTGAACCCAACCCTACACTTATTCTATGCACCTGACACCTCGCGTCGGTGCACCCCGAGCCCGAGTTGAGTCTCTTGACTCAGAACACGTGCGAGGGGCCTAGCGCGAATTAGGACGTTACAAGGGGACCCCTGCGTGCCTTTGATCGAGTGATGAGATTGGTGTGGCATCAAGCAAACCCAAGGGTTGCAAGTGACCCAATTGCACCTATTAAGCCCAAATTAAGCTAACCTAGGATATGTGAGGTCCATGGCCAGCACACCTCTTAGAAAAATTACTAGCTCAAACCCAGCACATTTAGGCTCCCCTTGCCCTAAAAACCCAGGCTAGCCCGAGAGGGATTGAGCTAAACCCACGGTGACCCTAAGGGGTCCTCCTCAACCTGGTGGCTGGGCAAGTCAAGGTGTTCACTTGGTCAATCATAGCTCATATTACATTTTAGGTGCACACAGACCTCGCTGGACTAAACCTAGGGCAACTAACTTGACCAGATAGAGAGCTCACGAACCCTTCATGACATCCACGCCACCCTCATGACTAGGAAATTTATACTCTAGTCGGTTGACTAAGTCAAACCCAAGTCAAAAGGTGTGTAGGAGCCTCCTTTATCCCACATTGAACTAATATGGACTTCCTTAACTTGGAGATGAGATGAGCCACTCTCTCGTGTCCACCAAGGATACCACCTCTTCAAGGTGGTTGATCTTTGCCCAAAAAGTTATGTTGAGCCTGTAACATCCCGATTTTTATTGGGCCACCAGAACCCTAGTGGGTCCAATAAAAGTGACCTGAACCCCTACCCACGACCCATACCCGGGTGAGAGGTAACCATATGCAGGGTATATAGAGCCAGAGAACTCTGATTTGAGTTCTTTCAGTTCATGTGGCCCAGTATAGTCAATACGAGTGTGTTGGAACGTTACGTCACAATCCGAAGTCTAATGACAAATATAAGCATTTTGACCATTTTGGCACGCTACGACGCGCAGATTTTGGATATTTAGCAAACAAACTTTGATTCGACTCCGTTCAGTGGCATTGGACTCGTATGGTCAATACAAAGTCGTCCGAGTGTGTCCCGGTCAATTTCAGTGACGGGTAGTCAACCCGTAGTCAAATCAAGCATAGTTGTGCACCAAAAAGTGTGCACCCACAAATTATGACAAACACCCCAACTTTGACCCGAATCCCGATGTCATGGACCCACTTTGACCTTGACCAACATGGGGGACCCATCCTAGGGTTGAATTTGGTCAAAACCCCCTAAAATTCCATTTTTTGGAAAATTTTCTCAAAGAGGTGGGCACCTCCTCTCCATAGCTTGGGAAGGGTCTTGCCTCCCTTCACCCTTGGGCCATCAAGACAACTAGGTAGAAAGGGATATGGGCCATGTGCCAAGGTAAGGCCCAACCCCCTTCCCCTTCCCCTCTTCCTCACTACCAAGCCCAAGCCTAAGGCCATTTAGGCCTTTGCTCCAACCCCCCTTCCCCATAGAGCAAAAGGATCAACCTCCTGCTGTCCATAGACAGCTAGAGGGTGGTGATTAATCCCTCCCTAAGAGGGATTAATCCCACACCGATAAGGGAGTGGAGGAGACCCAATACCTTGTCTATTTATAGCCTTCTCCCCCCTCCCCAACTCGACACAACCCTAGTGAGCCCCCCCCTCACCGGAGCTACCCTGCCGGAAAACTTTCACCACCCGAGCTCCACCACCACCTCCAATGGCAGCTCAGTCAAGACCCTCCCAATCCCCCTCCGCATAGGTGGAACTTCTTCCCCTCCCCCTTCCTAATTTTCTGAACGTCGTACATGTGCCTCCCGACGGCCGGAGCGCTGCCGGTACCACCCGAGCCAAACTCCAGCTCGGGTGGTGGCCGCAAGTGTTTATCCTTGCCTAGTGTCGGTGGTGGCGCTGGGGAAAGGGTAAAACACCGGGGATGACCATCCCCGGTGGTGGAATGTCGAGGTGCCGCTGTAAACCGCCGCTCCGGCGGCACCCGAAAATCAGGTAAATCCCTGTATTTTCTCTACGACGGCAGCCGGCGGCGCAAGGCCATCGGAGCACCAAGAGAGGACTGCGCAACCCCCGGCTCGTCGTCTGGGGGTGGTTTGTGGCTGTTGTAGTTACCGAAGAGGCAGGGTGGCGCTGGGAGCAGAACCGCCATCGCCCTGCTCTTGGTTTCATAAATTCCGACGGTGGCCGGCGACGGCAGGCCGCCGGACCACCGCCCATAAGGTCGCCGACCCCGACAAGTTGATCCGGGGCGGCGTCATCATCCGGCAGCGGCTTGCCGGCAGTGGTAGAAGGCCACCACCTTCTTCATTGACGGGAAAAAATCACCATCGTCCGATCACGATGATGAGATGGACGGAGGAGATTACTTAGATTCCGCCCCCCCCCCCCCGCCTCAACTCCTGCGCCCCCACAACGGATCTGTGGTCGATCCATTGTGGGGAAATGTTTGTTAACTAGACCGTCTGACGCATTCCTGGCCGCAAGATTGAGCCTGATCTGTCTATATGCCGACCAGTTTTTAAAACAGATTTTTGTATAAATTTTTTAAAAAATTTAGGTTCTTAGGGAAAAGTGTTGAACATGAAAATTGTTTCCCTTGAAGAGGGCTTTCTCCACAAAAATTTTGAGAATTTTTGGAGTTAATTTGGTATTTTTAAAAGTTCAAATAATTTTTATTGACCAGTTTTAAGGCCCAAAATTACTCAGAAAATTTTGGAAAAATTACTATGTTTATTTTAGGCCTCCCTAAAGGTTGTATTAAAATTTGGGAACTTAGGGATAAATATTGAAGTTTTCCCAATTTCTTGGAGCCTAGGACCGCGCTCGGAAATTGATACGTTTAATTTTCTCAAAAATGAAAATTGGAGCACGCGACCACCTTTTTAAATTTAAATGATAACTTCAATTGTTTTATCGACGAGAATGATCGAGGCAAGTACCCAAGCTCTGAAGGTTTTGAGGTTTCGTGAAACTGCCGAGCGCCTCGCTTTTCTCTTAAAAAGACTCTTGGGTAATTTGGGTGGACTCGAAAGATGAAAGTACGAGATTCGAGTAAAATAATCCCCAACCTCGATTCGGGTAAAGAATTTCTCTCACGTGTTGGAAACAATTTTTGAGGTTGAAATTCGAGGAAGAATGTGTCCTCTGACGAGATTCCCGAATTCGATCCGATGCAAGTAATCGAGTTGATATTTATTCTCCGATGAATAATAAAGGTGTAATTCATAATAAGCCTCCTGATCCAAGTAAGCCGCGATCGAAAGGCGCAACTGAATTACTATCGGACCTTAATAATGGGTAAACCCAAAGAAGCCTCCTAAAATCTGAAATGAAACTGAATATACCTCCTGAGAACGGAGATGGAACTGAACATGACTCCTGAGAACGAAGATAGAAATAAACATGCCTCCTGAGAATGGATATAGAACTGAACCTCCCTCCAATGAATGGAGATAGAACTGAAGTCTCCTGAATGAAGTAATTGGACTACTAACCATTTTCTTTATGTTTTATTCCAGTCTCATACTGTTCCAGTTCATTTAAGTTCAGTACTTCTTTTTCAGTGCTCCAGTCTCGTACTGATCTTATTTATTTACTTTCAGTCCAGTTTTTTAAGTACTTTCAAATCTCGTACTAGTCAAATTCTTTTCAGTACTTACTTTCAGTTCAGTTCTTTCAATTCAACACTACTCCAGTTTCATACGGGTCCTATTTCATTACAACATTTCAATTCTGCAGCTTATATTAACAACAGCTTCTATTACCGTACTTTTGTTTCTGCAATTTACTATTTTAAGCACGGGTTTTGCCCTGACGGACAGTTATTTGATAGGTTGAACCTTAGTTGGGGATAACAGGAGTTGAGATGTTCCTCCTAAGTTAGCCCCAAATAAAGTGCTCTCACGCTCATTGTCGAAAGTTGAGTCAAATATCGTTTGCCCGAATTATTTAAAGCATAGTAGGGCAAACCACTATAGACCTGGTGCATGCTAGCAAAATTTATAAATTTGATTGCATGTAAATTGCTTGCGGTAAATTGTTGCGGGTCAGTCACTTCCGTAGACCGATCGTACCGGTGCGGATGTTTGACGACTCAAGGCGACAAGGAGATAAGTACCATGGGTGACTAACCGTTATGTTTTTCCTCGTTAGGTTTCCTCCGCTGGTCGGCCAAAATATTGAATAACCGGATGTCGCTCACATCCAAGAGTACACGATGTTGTACGTCAGGGCCTGGGTTGTGCGGTACGACCACCCCCAGAAGTGGCAGGATTGGTCACTGTCACCAACGACCACATCAGTGAGGCTCGTAGGACTCTCTACCCTGCTTGAAAAAAGTGGTACATACTATGTCGACATATGGAAGTGTGCGCGACTATGAATGTAACACCCCAAAATGTTGTAGGAGCGTCGGGGATCGATTTTGGCCAAGACAGGTTTTTGGTGCAGGTGACACGGGCCCCGACACGGGCGTGTCGGAGGCCGTGTCGGGCGTGTCGAGCTCGGGCCGTGTCGTCGACCAGTTCAGGTCGACGATGGTCGTGTGGTGGAACACGACCTAGGACACGGGCGTGTCCCAGGCCGTGTCACACCTGTGCTGTGCGGTTGGGTACACGGGTAGTGACACGGGCACGAACACGGGCATGTCTAGTTTGACACGGGCGTGTCCGATGCCGTGTCACCAAGCCGTGTACCCCTCTGACTGCAAAGTGTTGATAAATTGCACACGGGGGGCGTGACACGGGTCCCGACACAGGCGTGTCGCAGGCGACACGGGCGTGTCGGAGGCTGTGTCACATGCCGTGTGCTGGTTTTCAATTTGGGTCGAGACGGCGAATGAGCTACACGGCCAGGCACACGGCCGTGTGCCAACCCGTGTTCGGCCCAGATTTTATGATTTTGGATTTAATCCGGCCCGTTCGTTTCCTTGGCTTTGGATCTGACGGTGGGGGGCTGCTCCTGGGTGGTTATGGCCGGGAAATAGGGTTTAGAAACCCATTTTTCATTGGCCCATCTCTCTCTAAAAGTTAGAGAGAAGAGAGAGCAAGGAGGAAGGAGGAGTCCAAGATCCGGCCGCCGGAAGAGCTTCGGAGCTCCGAATCGCGATCCGAGTCCAGATCCGCGGAGGCGACGCCATTGCGGTGCTTTCCAACTGTATAGTTTTCGATGGCGCCGCGGAAGAATGCAAGGGTAACGATTTCTCATCCTTGGGCATGTGAAGCCCTCTTTTCCTTTGCATAGGAAGCCCGCTCTCGCGAGTGAGCGAAGAGTTGGAGCGTTCCTTGGGGTAGATATGTGAAGTCCCCCTTGTGTAGAGTCCGTATACGTAAATGGACATAGGCATTGTGTGTGAAGCCTATTCGGACATGTTGGTCCGGATCGGTGATGTTGCATTGCATTTGAACCGGGCAAGAATCCGGATGTTTGGGTGTTTTCGGGTTTTCTACGTGGTAGATTGCATCAGGGAGCCTTGGAGATTAACTCCAAGGTGCACCCGGAAAACTGGGCAAAAGCGGGTTTTGCCAAAACGGTGGCCGGGGAGCCAACGTGAACATAACCGGGTTATGTGATTGTTTTGGCGGAAACGGGACTCGGTGAGTCTTGACCTGCGCATATGGCTTAAATTGCCGTTGCGATATGAGCACGGGTCAGGCGGAACCGTACCTGGTCTATGTCGTTCGGTAGGACCGTTGGCATGGATGAGGGTCTTCGGCGGTCTATGGCTTAAATTGTCGTGACCAAGGCCAGGAAGGCAAAATGCTCATATGGATGACCGTCCAAGAGGCGGTGGTGGATTGGGAACGTCTATGGCTTGAATTGACGTGACGTTGGCCGGTTCGCCGAGAATGTGCCCTGAGTGCACGGGGTGTGTGGCCGTGCGAGCCTACGCCTGTATTGATGTGTGTTCACATTAATATATATTGCCTATACTAATAAAGTGCAGGGAAAGAGTATTGCCGCCCCGATTTTGGGGGCGAGATCGTTATAATTTGGTCAGCATAGCTGACCGTTGCTTTTGTTTGCCACCGGGCGGTGGTTTGTGCTTGCAGGTGCTGCGGAGCCGAGCGGAAAATAGCAGGCTAAAACCCATGTTGCGGTGCTGGCCCTCGAAGGCCTAACCCTTTTTATGCTTTCCGTTTATTTCATGTATGGCCGGCCTGCGAGCCGAAGTATGTAAAACATGTTTTGTTAAGCAAACCTTGTAAGGCCTTAAGACCGGTACTTTTGTAGTTTCATTCCTATTGTTACTTCTGTAGTGGACATTCCTGCTTGGCAGGGTTCTTGAATTTGTGTAACTTAATAATTTGCTTCCGCTAGAATGACTCTGTGTAGGTCGTTGGTGATTGGTTGTATGGTTTCAACGCGTAACCAACCGGTCTGTCCGTAGTATATGGCGTCGGGCCCCGGCCGGACCTACTGTTATATGCTATGCGACGGATAGGGGTGTTACAAATTGGTATCAGACTTCTGGTTTCGGTCAAGCTTATATGAATTCGTGGACGAATTCACTTTAAGGGGTGGTGAGCACATGTGTGCGTCATCGTTATAACATGAAAAGAACTCATGAATGTCCACTTAGGAATGAAAATATACATGTTTGAGGAACCTGCGTATTCCTATAATTGCTGTTGGCAGTAATTTTTGAGTCGCTTATCGGTGTTTTGCACGATTATAGGTGACCAGAAGTGGCGCTGGGCCATCTGAACGGCCAGGTTCTGAGGCGAGCAGTGCGCCAAGCGATGCGCCTGCAACACCTCCGTCTGCCGAGACCATTAGGTTGGTGGCAGAAGCGGTCATGGCATTGATCAATGCGCAGCCTGCAAGGCAGGTGCAGCAGCCTGCTCCTGCTATGGAGCAAGTACCGCTTCAGATGGCAGAGCAAAGGAGGGTTGAGCAAGTAGTTTTGGAGCCAGAGTTGCCTCGGAGAGCAACGGAAAGACAACTGAAGCACGTGATGGGCTTTCACCCACCGGTATTCACGGGGGCAGAAACCTCGACCCAAGCAGAGGATTGGCTCTCAAGGGTCAACAGGGTGATGACTGCGACGGAAACGGAAGAGTGGCAGAAGACCACAATAGCGACATTCCTGTTGGATGGGGACGCAAGGTTATGGTGGGAAGGCCTAGAGCTACATCAGTTGCGGGGAAGGCCGTTGGCCGAAGTTTCGATGGAGGAGTTTGCGAGACTATTCATGGCTCGATACCTCCCCTCAGCGCAGAGAATTGCGCTAGAAAGCGAGTTTCAGAAGTTGGTGCAAGGGGATTGCACCGTTGATGAGTACCTCCACGAGTTTACTCGGTTGGGGAGATATGCCGGCGCTACCTTCGCAGACGAGGAGCGTAAGACGAGCCGCTTCTATGAAGGGCTAAGAGATGATTTAAGGTTGCTGCTGTCGGGGCCCAAGGCGCAGGGTTTCATGACCCTGGTCAGTTCGGCCCGGTCCTTGGAGAAGGACATGAAGAATGTCCAAGCGAAGAAGGAATCCGGTAGTAAGAAAGCGGAGTTCAAGGCACCGACTACGTCGAAGTCGGGCTACCGCAGGTTCTATAGGAAAGCTAAGACGTCGGGTCCAGCTACTTCAGGTGCCTCGGGGGCAACTACCCATCGAACCCCGGGCGCTTGCTTCACGTGCGGAAAGACGGGGCACTTTGCCCGCGATTGCTGGAGCGGACGCCCAAAGTCCGAGAGAAAGCAAGGAGCTACCTACGAGGAGAAGGGCAAAGCGGTGGAGTCGATCGCGTCCCACTATGCTCCGACTCAGCCTAGTGTCTATAACTTGGGCCAGCAGGAGGCCATCAAGCAAGCGGATGTGGTGACAGGTATGAGTTAATTTATAGCAAGTTAGCTTTAATACCGTTATCTATTGCTTGTTAGCCTAATATTGTTTGTATAGGCTTTGTTGTGATTAGTGATAGTCCGGCACGGGCACTGTTCGATACGGGAGCTTCACACTCCTTCTTGTCCGAAAGCTTTATATCGCGCATCGGAGTCCCTTCTTCGATGGCGAAGGACAAGTTGGATGTGCTGCTACCGAATGGGTGCTCGATGCGTGCGGACAGGGTGTGCGCCGTAAAGGTTCACATTGGGAGCCAAGAGTTTGACTTGCTAGCGTCATTGTTGCCGCTGGTAGAGTTCGACGTGATCTTTGGAATGGATTGGCTGTCAGAGCAGAAAGCTTGGATTGACTGTGACCGGAAGGAGGTCAAGCTGGGTATAGGGCGGGAGACTACATTCGAGGGGCTAAAGGGGTCGAGCAAGACACTGATGTCTGCTCTTCAGGTGGTGAAGGCGGTTCGTGCTGGTGCAGAGCTGTTCTTCGCAATAGTGGGGGCTATGGAGCCAAAGTCTCCGTTGGATAGCATCCCCGTGGTTTGCGAATACCCCGATGTGTTCCCGGATAGTCTTCCCGGAGCCCCACCGCAGCGGGAGATTGATTTCACCATCGAGCTCGTACCGGGGGCCAAACCGGTGTCACGTGCTCCGTATAAGTTGGCGCCTAAGGAGATGGCAGAGTTGAAAGTTCAGCTAGAGGAGCTGATGGAGCAAGGGTATGTGCGTCCAAGATCGTCGCCTTGGAGCGCACCGGTCCTCTTCGTTAAGAAGAAGGATGGTAGTATGCGGCTGTGTATCGACTACAGAGAGTTGAACTAGCTAACGGAGAAGAATAAGTACCCGATCCCGAGGATTGATGATCTCTTTGATCAGTTGGTCGGATCGTCGGTATACTCCAAGTTAGACTTGAAGTCGGGGTACTATCAGCTGAGGATCAGGGAGTGTGATATCCCGAAGACGGCGTTCAGTACGAGGTATGGGCATTTCGAGTTCACGGTCATGCCATTTGGACTGACGAATGCGCCATCGGTATTTATGGATCTGATGAACAGGACGTTCAGAGATTTCCTGGATCGCTTTGTGATCGTCTTTATTGATGATATTTTGGTGTACTCGCAGTGCGAAGAAGACCACTTCAAGCATTTGCATTTGGTGTTGGAGACTTTGAGGAGGAATGAGTTTTACGCAAAGTTCTCCAAGTGCGAGTTCTGGCTACCCTCGGTAGGGTTCCTTGGTCATATAGTGAGTGGGGAAGGTATAGCGGTGGATCCGGCGAAGATTATTGCGATACGGGAGTGGCCTGCGTTATCTTCTGTCGCGGAAGTCCGTAGTTTTCTCGGGCTTGCCGGATATTACAGGCGCTTCGTAGAGAACTTCTCGCGGTTAGCATTACCTCTCACGAAGTTGACAAGAAAGGATCAGAAATTCTTGTGGACGCAAGAGTGCGTGCAAGCTTTTGAGGAGCTGAAGAGACGGTTGACCACGACGCCAGTGCGTAGTTCGCCGAGTGGGACCGAGGGCTTCGAGGTGTATAGCGACGCTTCAGGTAGTGGCTTGGGCTGCATGTTGTTGCAGCATGAGAGCGTGATAGCGTATGGATCGCGTCAGTTGAAGGTGCATGAAAGAAATTATCCGGTGCACGACTTGGAGTTGGCGGCCGTGATTTTTGCACTCAAGTTGTGGAGGCACTACCTATACGGCGTAAGGGTCGATATATACACCGATCACAAGAGCCTAAAATACTTATTGGATCAAAAGGACCTTAATATGAGGCAGAGGAGGTGGATGGAGTTCCTAGGGGACTACACCTTCAAAATACATTATGTACCCGGGAAGGGCAACGCAGTTGCGGATGCGCTGAGCCGCAGGGCTCCCGCCCAAGCCAACTGGTTGTCGGTGCATGATGAGCGGCTAGTACGGGAGTTAGAGGAGCTTGAGATCTGTTGCGTTGACAGGCAGACGAGCGCCAAAGCAATGTTAAACTGGACAGAAGTGCAGTATGACCTGGCTGACTGGGTTCGGCAGGCATTGGAGTTAGATGACTCCATGAAGGAGCTTTTGGAGGCCGCTCTGGATGGTTCAAATTCCCAGTTCTCGGTGGAAGATGGTTTGTTAAGGAAGGGTCATCGGTTGTGCGTCCCGAGTGGGGGTAACCTCCGGGCGGAGTTGATGTACGAGGCTCATCATACCAAGTACTCAATCCACCCAGGGAGCACGAAGATGTATCGTGATCTCAAAAAGTTGTTTTGGTGGCCGGGGCTCAAGAAAGATGTGGCGTTGTACGTGGCTAAGTGCCAAACGTGCGCCTTGGTGAAGGCGGAGTGCCAAAAGCCGGGAGGATTTCTGAAATCTTTGCCTATACCGGAGTGGAAATTCGACGATATATCTATGGACTTTGTGCACGGGTTGCCAAGGTCGTAGAAGGGGAACGACGCCATCTGGGTGATCGTAGATCGACTAACCAAGGTGTCGCATTTTATTCCGCATAGGAAGGACGATGCGGTGGAGAAGTTGGCAAAGCTATACGTGGACAATATTGCTAGGCTGCATGGTGTGCCCCGTAGTATTGTGAGTGATCGCGATGGGCGGTTCACGTCAAATGATTGGAGGTTGGTGCAGCAGATGCTGGGAACAAAGTTAAAGTTCAGCACAGCTTTCCATCCACAGACGGATGGGCAGACCGAGAGGGTCAATAGAACGATGGAGGACATGCTACGCATGTGCGTTTTGGATTTCGGTAAGCATTGGGAAGACCACCTTTATTTGGTGGAGTTCGCGTACAACAACAGCTACCAAGCGAGTATATAAATGGCGCCCTTCGAGGCCCTGTTTGGTAGGAAGTGTCGCACGCCGTTATCGTGGCTTGAAACGGGTGAGTCAAGGTTGTACAAGAAGCAGGAGGTGGAGAGTGCTACCTCGTTAGTGCGGGTCATTCGGGAGCGCTTGTTGATCGCTCAGGACCGGCAGGCGAAGTATTACAATGCCAAGCACCGGAACGTGGAGTTCGCGGTAGGCGATTGGGTATATCTGAAAGTGAAGCCGTTCAAGGGGTTTTCGCGGGTGAGACGCTTGAAGAAGCTGAGCCCAAGATACCTTGGACCTTTTGAGGTTCTGGAGCGAGTCGGCGAAGCTGCTTACCGTTTGAAGCTATCGGTGGAGTTGAGTGGGTTACATGATGTGTTCCACATTTCTGTGTTGCGGAAGGCGGTGCAAGAGCCTTCGCAGGTGATCGCAGTTGACCAAGTGCCGGTGGACGAAGGGTTGACGACTAGGGTCAAGCCCATTCGTATCGAAGATGTTGAGGTCAAGAGACACCGTAACAAGGAGATCCGGATGGTTAAGGTCCGGTGGGATAATTGCGGGCGTGAGGAGCTCTCTTGGGAACGGGAGCAGACTATGCTCGAGGAGTACCCGGAATTACTCCGCTCAGGTACTGTTTTTCGTTAAGTCCTGTTTGTCCTTTATTAATTTCGTGGACGAAATTCTTTAAGGGGGGTAGAATTGTAACACCCCAAAATGTTGTAGGAGCGTCGGGGATCGATTTTGGCCAAGACAGGTTTTTGGTGCAGGTGACACGGGCCCGGACACGGGCGTGTCGGAGGCCGTGTCGGGCGTGTCGAGCTCGGGCCGTGTCGTCGACCAGTTCAGGTCGACGATGGTCGTGTGGTGGAACACGGCCTAGGACATGGGCGTGTCCCAGGCCGTGTCACACCTGTGTTGTGCGGTTGGGTACACGGGTAGTGACACGGGCACGAACACGGGCGTGTCTAGTTTGACACGGGCGTGTCCGATGCCGTGTCACCAAGCCGTGTACCCCTCTGACTGCAAAGTGTTGATAAATTGCACACGGGGGGCGTGACAGGGGTCCCGACACGGGCGTGTCGCAGGCGACACGGGCGTGTCGGAGGCCGTGTCACATGCCGTGTGCTGCTTTTCAATTTGGGTCGAGACGGCGAATGAGCTACACGGCCAGGCACACGGCCGTGTGCCAACCCGTGTTCGGCCCAGATTTTATGATTTTGGATTTAATCCGGGCCGTTCGTTTCCTTGGCTTTGGATCCGACGGTGGGGGGCTGCTCCTGGGTGGTTATGGCCGGGAAATAGGGTTTAGAAACCCATTTTTCATTAGCCCATCTCTCTCTAAAAGTTAGAGAGAAGGGAGAGCAAGGAGGAAGGAGGAGTCCAAGATCCGGCCGTCGGAAGAGCTTCGGAGCTCCGAATCGCGATCCGAGTCCAGATCCGCGGAGGCGACGCCGTTGCGGTGCTTTCCAACTGTATAGTTTTCGATGGCGCCGCGGAAGAATGCAAGGGTAACGATTTCTCATCCTTGGGCATGTGAAGCCCTCTTTTCCTTTGCATAGGAAGCCCGCTCTCGCGAGTGAGCGAAGAGTTGGAGCGTTCCTTGGGGTAGATATGTGAAGTCCCCCTTGTGTAGAGTCCGTATGCGTAAACGGACATAGGCATTGTGTGTGAAGCCTATTCAGACATGTTGGTCCGGATCGGTGATGTTGCATTGCATTTGAACCGGGCAAGAATCCGGATGTTTGGGTGTTTTCGGGTTTTCTACGTGGTAGATTGCATCAGGGAGCCTTGGAGATTAACTCCAAGGTGCACCCGGAAAACTGGGCAAAAGCGGGTTTTGCCAACACGGTGGCCGGGGAGCCAACGTGAACATAACCGGGTTATGTGATTGTTTTGGCGGAAACGGGACTCGGTGAGTCTTGACCTGCGCATATGGCTTAAATTGCCGTTGCGACATGAGTACGGGTCAGGCGGAACCGTACCCGGTCTATGTCGTTCGGTAGGACCGTTGGCATGGATGAGGGTCTTCGGCGGTCTATGGCTTAAATTGTCGTGACCAAGGCCAGGAAGGCAAAATGCTCATATGGATGACCGTCCAAGAGGCGGTGGTGGATTGGGAACGTCTATGGCTTGAATTGACGTGACGTTGGCCGGTTTGCCGAGAATGTGCCCTGAGTGCACGGGGTGTGTGGCCGTGCGAGCCTACGCCTGTGTTGATGTGTGTTCACATTAATATATATTGCCTATACTAATAAAGTGCAGGGAAAGAGCATCGCCGCCCCGATTTTGGGGGCGAGATCGTTATAATTTGGTCAGCATAGCTGACCGTTGCTTTTGTTTTCCACCGGGCGGTGGTTTGTGCTTGCAGGTGCTGCGGAGCCAAGCGGAAAATAGCGGGCTAAAGCCCATGTTGCGGTGCTGGCCCTCGAAGGCCTAACCCTTTTTATGCTTTCCGTTTATTTCATGTATGGCCGGCCTGCGAGCCGAAGTATGTAAGACATGTTTTGTTAAGCAAACCTTGTAAGGCCTTAAGGCCGGTACTTTTGTAATTTCATTCCTATTGTTACTTCTGTAGTGGACATTCATGCTTGGCAGGGTTCTTGAATTTGTGTAACTTAATAATTTGCTTCCGCTAGAATGACTCTGTGTAGGTCGTTGGTGATTGGTTGTATGGTTTCAACGCGTAACCAACCGGTCTGTCCGTAGTATATGGCGTCGGGCCCCGGCCGGACCTACTGCTATATGCTATGCGACGGATAGGGGTGTTACAATGAATGCCTGCGATGTGTGCGTGACTGTGAATGTCTGCGATATGTGCGCGGCTTGAAGGTATGCAAAGTTCGTTCAGGTTTGAATACTTATTGTGTCGCTGTGCTAATGAAGCCTATAATATAACTGATGTATATTACTATTGTTAGTCCAGTTATATCATGTTATACTTTTTGGTTGCTCCTAGCTCATTTATGAAATGTTGTGCTACCCCTCTCTTGCTTCGGTTATCTTATTTTGTTGCATGCGTGCGCTCGTCACCAGGATATGGATTTAGGGAGGAGATTTGATTCCACTTAGCTCTATGACAAACGTTTATCTTAATAACCATTCACAGAAAATGGAGTACTGTAGAGACCAGTTGTTGTTGGACGATACGCTAGCTAATAGATCCACCTGAGGAGAAGCACCCCCATCGTCTCCCAAGTTTCGAGACGTGAGTGCTAGTTAGCAGAGTTGGAGGCAGAGAGGAGTGATTAGCTATAAAACTAAATAGCCTATGGGCTTCGTGTATAAAAAATGGCTACGACCTTCTTCTATTCCTTTTATATATATTGTTATATATATGTTGTGGCTTTTTGTTAATGCTTCCACTAAATTCTGTGATGTGTTGTAAATGTTATAATTCAAGCCGAGTAAAGCGGCCACCTAGTGCTTAGTAGTGTAGGTTGTTACCTCTCATGAAGCACTGGGTGGATGTTTTGGGCAAGTAAGATCCCCTTCGACCCGACCCGGGCAAAGGTTGGGGGGTCTTACAGAGCTACCTCATCATTTGACCAGAAAGATGTATGCATGAGTTACTATCTAGAGTCCAATTTAAGCTTAGGAAGGGCATAAATGTTACTCTCCTTTGTTTTTAGGTGGTAGGAGGCCAACTTGCGCCTTGAGAAGGTAAGCCAATGGTGTGGTGGCTAGCTGAAGAGTTTCAAGTGTGGAAACAACCCCGACTTAAATAGTCCCATGTTACTGGCTTGGAAGTCGTCCTATCACTTTTGTGAATCCAAACAAAATGACTGGAGCCGGTGGAGACCTGCTGACAACAACTAAACTTGAAATCGAGCCTCTCTATCACTAAATTCTGCTATAATGCCTCCACGTGCGATATCAGAAAGTATTAATACTTCCTTGGTGAGTTATCTAATTCTCTTTCTCTATTAAATTTTGTAGGATCTTTTGAACCCTGCTTCGGTCACCGAAAAAGCACTCTCGACCATCTTACGAGTGTACCAGACCACCAATCATTATCAAATCCATCTCAGGACCTTTTGGACTTACTATACAGTGCCTCTAGGTCAGTAAGATCGTCACAATACTTCCCAGAGGACCTTGAGGCAGTTTTCACCGATAAGGTATCAATATCAAATAGTGTAGGCCATTATTTTTGTTGTTGCAACATTTTTGACAATCACTGGTGGTAGCTGGGCATCAGACCACCACTTAAAGGAGTGACTTCCTCCGATAAATCATTAGGAGGTGTCGGTGTGATGAGTTAATCTCCGTAGTAGCATAAAAATGGTGCAAGTGGTCTCTAGGTGAGATCAACTGTAATGCCCCAAAAAGTTGTAGGAGCGATGGGTGACGTTTTTGGCCAAAACAGGTTTTGGTAGGGGGGCACACGGCCTGGGACACGGGCGTGTCCCACGGCGTGTCGAGCCCAGGTCGACGAGCTGGCCAAGTAGTCGACGAGAGTGGAGTCGACGATCGCCGAGCATTGAACACGGCCAGGGACACGGGCGTGTCCCAGGCCGTGTCCCGCTCGGGTTGGTTCTGTGTTCCTTCTGCACGGGCCGTGACACGAGCACTGACACGGGGCGTGTCGATTGGACACAGCCGTGTTCGAGGCCGTATCGAAGGCCGTGTAGTTCTCGGGTTGGGAAAGTTGGCCGATTGCGCACGGGGGGAGTGACACGGGTCGTGACACGGCCGTGTCGCATTCGACACGAGCGTGTCGGAGGCCGTGTCAAAAGCCGTGTGCTGGTTTTCGAGTCGGTCGAGACGGCGAATGAGTGACACGGCCAAGCACACGGCCGTGTTGCAACCCATGTTCGGCCCAGATTTTCTAATTTGAGGCCTAATCGTGGCCGTTCTTTTCCTTGGCTTTGGATCCGACGGTGGGGGGCTGCTCCTGGGTGGTTTTAGCTGGGATAAGGGTTTCAAAACCCTCATTCTCCTGTTGCATTCTCTTTCTAAATCCTAGAGAGAAGGGAGAGCAAGGTGAGAGGTTGGAGACCAAGATCCGGCCGCTGGTGGAGCATCGGAGCTCCGAATCGCGATCCGAGTCCAGATCTGCGGAGTTGACGCCGTTGCGGTGCTTTCCAACCGCATAGTTTTTCATGGCGCCGCGGAAGAACGCAAGGGTAACGATTTCTCATCCTTGGGCATGTGAAGCCCTCTTTTCCTTGCATAGGAAGCCCTCTCTCGCGAGTGAGCGAAGAGTTGGAGCGTTCCTTGGGGTAGATATGTGAAGTCCCCCTTGAATAGAGTCCGTATGCGAAAACGGGCATAGACATTGTGTGTGAAGCCTATCCGGACAAGTAGGGCCGGATCGGTGATGTTGCATTGCATATGAACCGGGGAATACTCCGGGTGTTTGGGCGTTTTTCGGGTTTTCTACGTGGTAGATTGCAGCAGGGAGCCTTTGAGATTAACTCCAAGGTGCACCCGGAAAACTGGGCAAAAGCGTGTTTTGCCAACATGGTGGCCGGGGAGCCAACGTGAACATAACCGGGTTATGTGATTATTGTGGTGGAAACGGGACTCGGCGAGTCTTGACCTGCGCATATGGCTTAAATTGTCGTTGCGGTATGAGCACGGGTCAGGCGGAACCGTACCCGATCTATGTCGTTCGGTGGGACCGTTGGCATGGATGAGGGTCTTCGGCGGTCTATGGCTTAAATTGTCATGACCAAGGACAAGAAGACAAAATGCTCATATGGTTGGCCGTCCAAGGGGCGGTGGTGGAACGGGAACGTCTATGACTTGAAATGACGTGACGTTGGCCGGTTTGCCGTGAATGTGCCCTGTGTGCACGAGGTGTGTGGCTGTACGAGCCTACGCCTATGTTGAAGTGTGTTTACACTAATTAATTGCCTATACTAATAAAGTGCAGGGAAAGGGCATCGCCGCCCCGATTTTGGGGGCGGGATCGTTATAATTTGGTCAGCATAGCTGACCGTTGCTTTTGTTTGCAATCGGGCGGTTGTTTGTTGCTTGCAGGTGCTGCGGAGCCGAGCGGAAAATAGCGGGCTAAAGCCCATGTTGCGGTGCTGGCCCTCGAAGGCCTAACCCTTTTATGCTTTCCGTTTATTTCATATATGGCCGGCCTGCGAGCCGAAGTATGTAAGACATGTTTTGTTAAGCAAACATTGTAAGGCCATAAGGCCGGTACTTTGGTATTATTCATTCCTATTTTTATTTGAGTAGTGGACATTCTTGCTTGGCAAGGTTCTTGTATTTGTGCAACTTAATAAATTGCTTCCGCTAGAATGACTCTGTGTAGGACGTTGGTGATTGGTTGTATGGTTTCAATGCGTAACCAGCCAGTCTGTCCGTAGTATATGGCTTCGGGCCCCGGCCGGACCTACTGCTATATGCTATGCGACGGATAGGGGTGTTACAAATTGGTATCAGACTACTGGTTTCGGTCAAACTTAAATGAATTCGTGGACGAATTCACTTTAAGGGGTGGTGAGCACATGTGTGTGCGTCATCGTTATAACATGAAAAGAACCCATGAATGTCCACTTAGGAATGAAAATACACGTGTTTGAGGAACCTGCGTGTTCCTATAATTGCTGTTTGCAATGTTGTTTGGTCGCTTATCGGTGTTTTGCACGTTTATAGATGACCAGAAGTGGTGCTGAGCCGTCAGAACGGCCAGGTTCTGAGGCAAGCAGTGCGCCAAGCGATGCGCCTGCAACATCTCTGTCTGCCGAGACCATTAGATTGGTGGCAGAAACGGTCATGACAATGATCAACGCGCAGCCTGCAAGGCAGGTGCAGCAGCCTGCTCCTGCTGTGGAGCAGGTGCCGCTCCAAGCGGCGGAGCCAAGAAGGGTTGAACAAGTGGCGGTGGAGCCAGAGTTGCCTAGGAAAGCAACTGAAAGACAGTTGAAGCATGTGATGGGCTTCCATCCACCGGTGTTCACGGGAGCGGAAACCCTGACCCAGCCTGAGGATTGGCTCTCAAGAGTCAATAGGGTGATGACAACAACTGAAACTGAAGAGTGGCAGAAGACCATAATAGCGACGTTCCTTTTGGATGAGGACGCAAGGTTATGGTGGGAAGTCCTAGAGCTACACCAGTTGAGGGGAAGGCTGTTGGCCGAAGTTCCTATGGCAGAGTTTGCAAGATTGTTCATGGCTCGATACCTCCCCTCAGTGCAGAGGATCGCATTGGAGAACGAGTTCCAAAAGTTGGTGCAAGGAGATAGCACTATAGACGAGTACCTCCACGAGTTTACTTGGTTGGGGAGATATGCTAGCGCTACCTTTGCCGACAAGGAGCGAAAGACTAACCGCTTCTATGAAGGGTTAAGAGATGAGCTGAGGTTGCTACTGTCAGGGCCCATGGCGCAGGGTTTCCTAACCTTGGTCAACTCGGCCCTGTCCTTGGAGAAGGACATGAGAAATGTGCAAGCTAAGAAGGAATCTGGTGGGAAGAAATCAGAGTTCAAGGCGCCGACTACGTCGAAGTCGGGCTATCGAAGATTCTACAAGAAGGCTAGGACGTCAGGTCCAGCTTCATCTACAGGTTCCTCGGGGGCGACTACCAATCGAACCCCGAGCGCTTGTTTCACATGTGGAAAGACGGGGCACTTTGCCCGCGATTGCTGGAGCGGACGCCCAAAGTCCGAGAGAAAATAAGAAGCTACTTACGAAGAGAAGGGCAAGGCGGTGGAGTCAACCGCGTCCCACTATACTCCGACTTAGCCTAGAGTCTGCAACTTGGGGCAACAGGAGGCCATTAAACAAGCGGATGTGGTGACAGGTACGAGTTAATTTATAGCAAGTTAACTTAGATACTGTTGTTTATTGCTTGTTAGCCTAATATGGTTTGCATAGGCTTTATTTTGATTAGCGATAGTCCGACACGGGCACTGTTCGATACGGGAGCTTCACACTCCTTCTTGTCCGAAAATTTTATATCGCGCATCAGAGTCCCTTATTCGATGGCGAAGGACAAGTTGGATGTGCTGCTACCAAATGGGTGCTCGATGCGTGCGGACAGGGTGTGCGCCGTAAAGGTTCACATTGGGAGCCAAGCGTTCGACTTGCTAGCGTCATTGCTGCCGCTAGTAGAGTTTGACATGATCTTTGGGATGGATTGGCTTTCGGAGCAGAAGGCTTGGATTGATTGCGACCAGAAGGAGTTCAAGCTGGGTGTTGGGCGGGAGACAACATTCGAGGGACTCAAGGGGTCGAGCAAGATGCTGATGTCTGCTCTTCAGGTGGTAAAGGCAGTTCGTGCTGGTGCAGAGCTGTTCTTCGTAATAGTGGGGGCTGTAGAGCCAAAGTCCATGTTGGATAGCATCCCTGTGGTTTGTGAATACCCCGATGTGTTCCCGGATAGTCTTCCCGGGGCCCCACCGCAGCGAGAGATTGATTTCACCATCGAGCTCGTGCCGGGTGCCAAACCCGTGTCACGTGCCCCGTATAGGTTGGCGCCTAAGGAGATGGCAGAGTTGAAAGTTCAGCTAGAGGAGCTGATGGAGCAAGGTTATGTGCGTCCAAGCTCGTCGCCTTGGAGCGCACCGGTCCTCTTCGTTAAGAAGAAGGATGGTAGTATGCGGCTATGTATCGACTACAGAGAGTTGAACAAACCGACGGAGAAAAACAAGTACCCAATCCCGAGGATTGATGATCTCTTTGATCAGTTAGTCGGATCGTCGGTATATTCTAAGTTTGACTTGAAGTCGGGGTACTATTAGTTAAGGATAAGGGAATGTGATATCCCGAAGACGGCGTTCAGCACAAGGTATGGGCATTTCGAGTTCACAGTCATGCCGTTTGGACTGACGAATACGCCATCAGTGTTTATGGACTTGATGAACAGGACATTCCGAGATTTCCTGGATCGCTTTGTGATCGTCTTTATCGACGATATATTGGTGTACTCGCAGTGCGAAGAAGATCACTTCAAGCACTTGCATCTGGTGTTGGAGACTTTGAGGAGGAATGAGCTGTATGCGAAATTCTCCAAGTGCGAGTTCTGGCTACCCTCAGTAGCGTTCCTTGGTCACATTTTTAGTGGGGAAGGTATAGCGGTGGATCCGGCGAAGATCGTTGCGATACGGGAGTGTCCTGCGTTGTCTTTTGTCGCGGAAGTCCGTAGTTTTCTCGGGCTTGCCGGATATTACAGGCGCTTCGTAGAGAACTTCTCGCGGATAGCGCTACCTCTCACGAAATTGACAAGGAAAGATCAAAGATTCTTGTGGACACAGGAGTGCGTGCAAGCTTTTGAGGAGCTGAAGAGACGGTTGACCACGACGTCAGTACTTAGTTCGCCGAGTGGGACCGAGGGCTTCGAGGTTTATAGTGATGCCTCGGGTAGTGGTTTGGGCTGCGTGTTGTTACAGCATGGGAGCGTGATAGCTTATGGATCGCGTCAGCTTAAGGTGCATGAAAGGAACTATCCGGTCCACGACTTTGAGTTGGCGGTCGTGATATTTACACTTAAGTTGTGGAGGCACTACCTATACGGCGTGAGAGTCGATATATACACCGACCACAAGAGCCTGAAATACTTGTTGGATCAAAAGGATCTTAACATGAGGCAGAGGAGGTGGATAGAGTTCCTGGGGGACTACACCTTCCAGATTCATTATGTACCCGGGAAGGGCAATGCAGTCGCGGATGCGTTGAGTCGCAGGGCTCCCGCCCAACCCAACTGGTTGTCGGTGCATGATGAGCGGCTAGTATGGGAGTTGGAGGAGCTTGAGATCTGTTGCGTTGACAAGCAGACGTGCGCCAAAGCAATGTTGAACTGGACAGAAGTTCAGTATGACCTGGCTGACCGGGTTCGGCAGGCATTGGAGTTAGATGACTCCATGAAGGAGCTTATGGAGGCAGCTTTGGATGGGTCAAATTCCCAGTTCTCGGTGGAAGATGGGTTGTTAAGGAAGGATCATCGGTTGTGCGTCCCAAGCGGGGGTAACCTCCGGGCAGAGTTGATGTACGAGGCTCATCATACCAAGTACTCGATCCACCCAGGGAGCACAAAGATGTACCGTGACCTAAAGAAGCTGTTTTGGTGGTCTGGGCTTAAGAAAGACGTAGCGTTGTTTGTGGCTAAATGCCAAACGTGCGCCTTGGTGAAGGCGGAGTGCCAAAAGCCGGGAGGATTTCTGAAGCTTGCCTATACCGGAGTGGAAGTTCGACGACATATCGATGGACTTTGTGCATGGTTTTGCCAAGGTCGCAGAAGGGAAACGACGCCATCTGGGTGATCGTAGACCGGTTAACTAAAGTGTCGCACTTTATTCCGCATAGGAAGGATGACTCAGTGGAGAAGTTGGCGAAGCTATATGTGGATAATATAGTTAGACTGCACGGTGTGCCCCGTAGCATTGTGAGTGATCGCGATGGGCGTTTCACGTCAAATGATTGGAGGTTAGTGCAGTAGATGCTGGGGACAAAGTTAAAGTTCAGCACAGCCTTCCATCCGCAGACGGATGGACAGACCGAGAGAGTCAATAGAACGATGGAGGACATGCTTCGCATGTGTGTTCTAGACTTCGGGAAGTATTGGGAGGACCACCTGTATTTGGTGGAGTTCGCGTACAACAACAGCTACCAGACGAGTATCCAAATGGCGCCCTTTGAGTCCCTATATGGTAGAAAATATCGCACGCCGTTGTCTTGGTTAGAAGCGGGTGAGGCAAGGTTGTACAAGAAGCAGGAGGTGGAGAGTGCTACCTCGTTGGTGCAGATCATTCGAGAGCGCTTGTTGATCGCTCAGGACAGACAGGCTAAGTATTACAATGCCAAGCACCGGAACGTGGAGTTCGCGGTAGGCGATTGGGTATACTTGAAAGTGAAGCCGTTCAAGGGGGTTTCGCGGGTGAGACGCTTGAAAAAGCTGAGCCCAAGATACCTTGGACCTTTTGAGGTTCTGGAGCGAGTCGGCGAAGCGGCATACCGTTTGAAGCTATCGGTGGAGTTGAGTGGGCTACACGATGTGTTCCACATCTTTGTGTTGCGAAAGGCGGTGCAAGAGCCTTCGCAGGTGATCGCAGTTGATCAAGTGCCGGTGGACGAAGGGTTGACGACTATGGTCAAGCCCGTTCGTATCGAAGACTCTAAGGTCAAGAGGCTCCGTAATAATGAGATCCGGATGGTCAAGGTCCGGTGGGATAATTGCGGTCGAGAGGAGCTCTCTTGGGAGCGGGAGCAATCTATACTAGAGGAGTACCCGGAGTTATTCCGCTCAGGTACCGTTAAAAGCTTTCGGTTCTTATTGATCCTTTATTAAATTCGTGGGCGAAATTCTTTAAGGGGGAGAGAGTTGTAACGCCCCAAAAAGTGGTAAGAGCGATGGGTGACGTTTTTGGCCAAAACAGGTTTTGGTAGGGGGGCACACGGCCTGGGACACAGGCGTATACCAGGGAGTGTCGAGCCCAGGTTGACGAGCTGGCCAAGTAGTCGACGAGAGTGGAGTCGACGATCGTCGAGCATTGAACACGGCCAGGGACACGGGCGTGTCCCAGGCCGTGTCCCGCTCGGGTTGGTTCTGTGTTCCTTCTGCACGGGCCGTGACACGAGCACCGACACGGGGCGTGTCGATTGGACACGGCCGTGTTCGAGGCCGTGTCGAAGGCCGTGTAGTTCTCGGGTTGGGAAAGTTGGCCGATTGCACACGGGGGGAGTGACACGGGTCGTGACACGACCGTGTCGCATTCGACACGGGCGTGTCAGAGGCCGTGTCAAAAGCCGTGTGCTGGTTTTCGAGTCGGTCGAGACGGAGAATGGGTGACACGGCCAGGCACACGGTCGTGTTGCAACCCGTGTTCGGCCCAGATTTTCTAATTTGAGGCCTAATCGTGGCCGTTCTTTTCCTTGGCTTTGGATCTGACGGCGGGGGGCTGCTCCTGGGTGGTTTTAGCCGGGATAAGGGTTTCAAAACCCTCATTCTCCTTTTGCATTCTCTTTCTAAATCCTAGAGAGAAGGGAGAGCAAGGTGAGAGGTTGGAGACTAAGATCCGGCCGCCGGTGGAGCGTCGGAGCTCCGAATCACGATTCGAGTCCAGATCCGCGGAGTTGACGCCGTTGCGGTGCTTTCCAACCGCATAGTTTTTCATGGCGCCGCGGAAGAACGCAAGGGTAACGATTTCTCATCCTTGGGCATGTGAAGCCCTCTTTTCCTTGCATAGGAAGCCCTCTCTCGCGAGTGAGCGAAGAGTTGGAGTGTTCCTTGGGGTAGATATGTGAAGTCCCCCTTGTATAGAGTCCGTATGCGAAAGCGGGCATAGACATTGTGTGTGAAGCCTATCCGGACAAGTAGGGCCGGATCGGTGATGTTGCATTGCATATGAACCGGGGAAGACTCCGGGTGTTTGAGCGTTTTTCGGGTTTTCTACGTGGTAGATTGCAGCAGGGAGCCTTGGAGATTAACTCCAAGGTGCACCCGAAAAACTGGGCAAAAGCGGGTTTTGCCAACATGGTGGCCGGGGAGCCAACGTGAACATAACCGGGTTATGTGATTATTGTGGTGGAAACGGGACTCGGCGAGTCTTGACCTGCGCATATGGCTTAAATTGTCGTTGCGGTATGAGCACGGGTCAGGCGGAACCGTACCCGATCTATGTCGTTCGGTGGGACCGTTGGCATGGATGAGGATCTTCGACGTTCTATGGCTTAAATTGTCGTGATCAAGGCCAAAAAGACAAAATGCTCATATGGTTGGCCGTCCAAGAAGCGGTGGTGGAACGGGAACGTCTATGGCTTGAAATGACGTGACGTTGGCCGATTTGCCGTGAATGTGCTCTGTGTGCACGAGGTGTGTGGCCGTGCGAGCCTATGCCTGTGTTGAATTGTGTTTACACTAATTAATTGCCTATACTAATAAAGTGCAGGGAAAGGGCATCGCCGCCCCGATTTTGGGGGCGGGATCGTTATAATTTGGTCAGCATAGCTGACCGTTGCTTTTGTTTGCCACCGGGCGGTGGTTTGTTGCTTGCAGGTGCTGCGGAGCCGAGCGGAAAATAGCGGGCTAAAGCCCATGTTGCGGTGCTGGCCCTCGAAGGTCTAACCATTTTATGCTTTCCGTTTATTTCATGTATGACCGGCCTGCGAGCCGAAGTATGTAAGACATGTTTTGTTAAGCAAACATTGTAAGGCCATAAGGCCGGTACTTTGGTATTATTTATTCCTATTTTTATTTGAGTAGTGGATATTCTTGCTTGGCAGGATTCTTGTATTTGTGCAACTTAATAAATTGCTTCCGCTAGAATGACTCTGTGTAGGACGTTGGTGATTGGTTATATGGTTTCAACGCGTAACCAACCGGTCTGTCCGTAGTATATGGCGTCGGGCCCCGGCCGGACCTACTGCTATATGCTATGCGACGGATATGAGTGTTACATCAACAACAAGATATAATAGTTGTTCGATCCATGGAGAAATTTGATTTCTCAGTTGTTGGATTACCTTAATATTTTTGAGTTAATCATTGGCCAGTCCCGTGGCAGATCGATAATAGATTTGTTGATGGGCTGGATAATTTTTGTGCGGCTCAATCTAAACCACCAAGTATTCTTAAGATCTGTGAAGACAGAGTTATTCTGCGATTTATTTAAATATCCTAGAGTTCCAATAACAAATATGAACAATTACATTCATCCAAAGTTTTGAGGGTCTTCCTATCATTTCCAGAGAAAGTGTCGAACATAAAACTTATAGAGCATAACCTCCTCTTTCCAAATTGGTGCTAGTATTTAATCTTGGTCTTCTTTGAAAATTCATATTTGTATGACCCTCTCTAGGAAATTAGGCACGATGGAGGGAATACGTATGTCTAAGGTACTCGTCCTGCGATTGCCCTAGTACGTGCGATAACTCCCACCACACGATACCTATCTGATCTAGAAATCACATTATCACATCATAACACAAAGTATTAATAATAATAACGGAAGTAATACGAAAATCATAACGAGCATCACATACCATAACATAAATATGCCCATAGAAATGAAGCCCATAATATAATGGGTTAACAAAATGTCCTACAAAGTTCATAAAAACTAAAGAAAATATATAGTTCCTCACATCTCTCATAACCTCCTCTAGTGTAATGGTCAGAGTAGATCCTAAGGGAGGTGGTGTTATGGGCTTTGACTTACTATGGTCCTCAATGTGATGCCCCTGCTATTATTACAACAGGTGTTGGGGCTCCTGGGCTGGCATCACCTAAATAATTAGCCATTAAATAAATAAGCCCCCCCCCCACCCACCCCATGCCCCCTAATGCATCATAAATCGCTGGGCAAAAGGAAGGATAATGGAGTTGCAATAATTAGCTTAAAGAAATTACTATGAACTTCTACAAGTAGCAAGGATCTACACATGTAATTACTGAGTTGTATGTAAGGGAAGTAAGGTAATACATAGTAAAGTAACCTAAAATATAAGAGTGCTCATATAAACTTAAATGCTAGAGATCAGTATCATAAACTAATTGTACTTAAAATAGTGCTCATACAAATTTATAAGTTAAGAATTTGTTTGTTTTATGTAATGTAATGCAATGTTATGAATTATTATGCAAACTCACTCTTTCATATTGAAGTAAAGCCGACCAACTTGTTAAGTGGGTAACTAACACGACAAGCCTCATTGATGTGGCAAGCCGATGATATCAGATTGGTCACCTTCATTTCTAAGAATTCTATGACTTGCACAAACCTAAACATTTAGGTACCGCTATAACATGTACTCTTTTGGAGGGGCGAATGTGTAAGTAGCGATGTACTTTGATTTAGCTAATCGGTGTGGTCTACTGAGGTATAACATTAGGGATCTACCTTGGCTCACCTACTATTCAACCTCATCCTTAGCCTAGAGTATAACACACAAGTCTTCGCCGGTGACCTCTGCATGAAAGAGTCGAGAGACCTGCCACTAATGTGGAACAAACACAACTGTATGAAAGTGTACAGCATGCAACTATTCTACAGATGGGTGAGACTTGTTTAGCTAGAATCATGTGATATTGTGTTGATGGTTGTGGTGAATCCCCAGATAACCCTAAATGTTACTCATAATGCATAGCAAGCCCAACTTTACTTTTCATGCTCAACATACACAGTGTTTGATGTCTAGTCTTTCCATGTGTATAGTAACTTATTTACTCAATCTGTTTATATTATATTGCATGTTTGTCATTGTGCATACTTGCACGGCTAGGGTAGCTCACCTCAGAGTCTGCTAGGACGGCCATGAGAGGGAGAGTTGTTTTGTAGCAGTTGGTCAGTTTTTGTTGACCCACGTTATCTCTTGTGCATATTGTTGCAGATCTTGTAACGAATGCATGTGCTCTTAGTGCTTAAAATCATAAAACAAATAATGGACGCATGAAGTGCTTAATTTTATTTTGCATCTTGGACCAAACATGCGTGCCCAGAACTCGGGTGTAACATTGTTTTGAATGAATGAATGTAATGGTCATAAGGATGAGCACTTCGATTTATAAGTGTTGTGATTTTGCATCTTTAGTATCAAATATGAAATGATTTATATTTTTATTTATTCTTATCAATTTATAATATTATATTTGTAATGGTTGTATGTTACGGGTGTTTGGTCGGATCCATAAAATATGCCAATTATAGGTGGAGTGTTATAATTTGATATCAAAACTAGGTTTTCAAATTCCTCATGTTTATGTTCGTGCACGATCCCTTTTGACAAGTGGTGTGCACATGTAGTGCGAAATTCCCAAAAAATTTATTAGACTACCTAAGATAAATGTCCACCTAAGGATCAATGCAATGTTTTGGATGCTTGTTAAGGAAGTGATTGTCGCACTTGATTCCCGACCGGCATCTATTGTACAACCCTTATTCGTCGAGGGTGGATCCCATCAGAGCCAGGTCATCAGGAGTCAAAGTCAACAAGTCAAGATAGAGGTCAGAGTCAATGCGCCAGGTAGCAGAAGGACTGAGCGAGTATGTCGAACTCCCCTCGCATACTCGTCAGGTAGGCGACTAAGCCATCTACTCGCCCAGCTGTGCGGGCTTCTCTAGGAGGTCGCCTAGTCACCGAGTAGTGGGGCTATAAATAAGACCCCCATCTCCTTGAATTTCCCTATAAATAGGACCTCGGGAGTACGAAGAGAGACAAGGAAAATCTCTCCAAGATCTCGCAAGTTCTCCTTCTTTGACGTCAGCTGAGCCTTTGAATTCCTTTTCAGAGAGACCAGGCCACGACTTAGTGACTATCCCCTTTAGTCGTCGCGACTTAGTTACCAGCTAGTCTTCCTCGTACCCTGCTCGGCCATTTTTGGTTGTGGAGGGGTTGCTTCTTTTAAGCTTCCGAGTACGTGGTGGGACCTTCCTGCAGCAGCATCTGGGGTCCTGTTTGTTGTTCGGTTGCTTCCGTGCTTTAGCCTGCTATCTATCGAGCCCCAACTTTGAGCCGGTAACCTTGGGCTGTCTTGATCCAATTTTTGGAGTTGGGAATTTTCCCGGCTTCAACACTTGGTACGGTGAGCGTGGAATGCAGCCAAGGAAGTAAAGCTTCACTGGTAAGCGAGATGGTAGGTGCAGGCGAGCAAGGCGAGTTAGTCGGCAACTCGGCGGAAGTTGGTAACTCGGCGCGAGGAGGCGAGTTTGTCACCATAGTTGCTTTAGAGGAGTTTGCGAAGAGGATCGAGAGGACCATTCTCTCAAGTTTTCCTCATCGTCCCGATGTCACGGCGACCTCGCCCCGTCACATGAAACCGTCGTATAAGGAAGCGCTTCTGAGGTGAATTGAGAAGGAGCATGCTTGGGATAGGGAGGAGCGGTCGATGCAGTCGTGACACTACCCGGAGAGGAGCCAAGGGATCAGGTTCCGAGATCCAGAGCCGTCGGCGAGGTATCATGATACTCGCTAGTGGAGCGAGTATGAAGATGATACCAGCGAGGATGAAACTCGTCACCGCCAGGGAGGGATGAGCCCCTTCTATGAAGAGATCCTCGCGGTACCAGTTCCCGAGGGGTTCCGAGAGCCAGTACTTACCTACTATGCCGACAGAAATAATCCGGTCATGCATCTCCAGTGGTTTGAGGATATGGTGTCCATCTGTAACATGTCAGACGCCTTCAAGTGCGGGTCTTCTCGATCACCTTCAAGGGTAATGCGAGAGATTGGTTCCATCAATTGCTAGCTGGTTCCATCTATTGCTTCGCGGATTTGCGTCGGGGCCTTATGGAAATGTTCGTGACATCCAAGAAGAGGAAGAATGAGAAAACGACTCTCTTTAAGATTGCACAGGGGCCATGCGAGAGTCTTGGCCACTACATCGATCGTTTCTAGGAGGAGGTCTTGGAGTTCGAGGAGGTAGACAGCTTCACTCTGATGCTGGATTTGAAGTTCGGCTTGAAGCAATGTCTCTTCAGCATGGAGATCGGATCCAAACCCCTGAAGTCCTTTCAGGATATGATCTAGAGGGCGAATACGTTCGTCCAAGGGGAAGAAAAGAATCGGGCCTTCTTGGCGAGGTTGGATGGAGAGGGGCTAGAGAAGAAGGAGAAGGGAGGACCTTCAAAGTTGAGGACCGGAAGGTTGCTAGAGAGACAGTGAGAGTGAGGATAGATACAACTCTAGAGGGGGTGAATAGAGTATTCAAAAATTATGACACCCTACTCAACTCCCTTAGAGTTAATTTGCAGAATGAGTTTATAGATATTTGAAACCCTAGAGCCTAACACAAAGTGAAGTGCACTTAGAGAAAGCTAACTATAATTACAGTTGAGCTTTGGTCCTATCACAGCAACTAGCAATACTAGTTATTTCAACTCACAGTCACAGTGCAATAATTAAAATAAACAACACAGACGACACAAGAAGATTTATAGTGGTTCCCTCTAAATAGGTACGTCCACTCTTCTACCACCCTGGTAGGAATCCACTACAGGTTTTTATTCAGATGCCCTGCCACCAACTGATCTGCTTCAGGTAGATCAAGTAGACCCTTTGAGCTTTTGATCAGGAGCTCAAAATCCAACACAGGTTTTTGATCAGGTGCCCTGCCACCAAGGTTCACTTTTGAAGGGAGTAATAACCCTTTATATAGGAGGCTAAGAGAGTTAAAGTTTCTTCTCTATTGTTAAAACAGATTAGAGATGCTAGTGGATTGCACAGAGCTAGAAAGCTCTAAAGAATCAAGGCTCCCCCTGGCTTAGAGAATATCCAGGAAGAAATCTTGCTTTAGGGTGCAGGAACTCTTCTGAACTTGTGACAGAGAACTGTCTTGAAGTTCTTGAAGGAGCAGCTTGAAGAAGACTCTTGATTGTAGAATGATTGTTCTTCTTCAATAGCTTTTCTTTCTTCTTCTTCTTCTTGAGGCTCTGAGTGAATGTTCCTGGCACCAGGATGAACTTAGGATTGAAGAAGAGAGAGTGTTGAAGAAGGTTGATCTTCTCAGTTGAATGTAACAATGTCTGAGAGCTGTATATCTCTTCTTGCTTTGAATCTGTGTATCTCTCTATTATCTTTGTATATCTGTGTTGTTTTTTTTGTGTCTTTTAAAAGCACTTTATATATTGGCCTTTGTAACGGCTCTAAACTTTGTTTGAACTTTGTCTTCTTCTGAAATCTACAATTTGGGCTGCAAATAGCACAATACAAAAACATATCTTGCAGATAGACATCCTATAAAGGGATAAAGCTTTCTAAGAAGCTGCATATCCAATCTGATAAAAGGAGTACTAAAGAAAGTCACATCAGAACAAACTCTTTATGACCAGAGAAGACTTTTGAGTCTAACGGCTATAAAAGACAGCATGGCAGATAAAACAAAAAGATATTTCAACTAATAAGACAAAAAAACTTTGTCAGATAAAGCTTGACTTATGCACAAAGGATGGGGAAAAAATTGCCTTTAGATGTATGCATAAAATCAATGAAATAATCTTTAATAAAATATGCCAAATAAATAGGAAATAAATCATAGAACAGAAGGAGTACAAAATTACTAAAGGCAAACAAAAGATCGTCGAACGATCCACAGAGATCGTCGAACGAACCACAGAGATCGTCGAACTTTCAGAACAGATAGTCAAACGACACAGATAGTCGAACTATCAAAGCAGATAGTCGAACTACCACAGCAGATAGTCGAACTATCAGAATAGATAGTCGAACTATCAAAACAGACAGATAGTCGAACTAACAAACAGATAGTCGAGCTATCAGATAGTTGAACTATCAAGGCAGATAGTCGAACTATCAAACAAAACAGATAGTCAAACTATCAAATAGATAGTTGAGCTATCAGATAGTTGAACTATCAAAGCAGATAGTCGAACTATCAAGCAAAACAGATAGTCGACCTATCATACAGATAGTCGAGCTATCAGATAGTTGAACTATCCAAGCAGATAGTTGAACTATCAAGAAATCTGTCTGGTCAAAAGAAGTCGAGCGGGGTTCGACGATTGACGAGGCAGATACCACAGATTGTCGAGCTAACAAGAGTTGAAATAACTCAGAGATAGACGATCTGCTGACTGACGATAGTCGACCAACTGATAGACGATCGTCTAACGGTTGATAGACGATAGTGGAGCGGCGTTCAACCATAGTCAAACCAAAAATAACTTAACAAAATTTTTATCTGGATAAGTGACAACTCTACAATTAGAGCAATCTAACTAAACAACTATCCTTTGACCATAGATAAATCTTGGGTCAAGAGACTAAATGAGAAGAATAAACTCAAATCCAAACTAGGATACCAACAATCTCCCCCTATTTGGGTTAAGTCTCTCAAAACAAAAACTACAGGAAATAAATATAACATAGGAAAAGAAATATCTAAGCAGCAAATAGCATCAATCAAACAAACAAATAAACAACTGTCAATCAATGAAACTTAAGAAACATTAGAATCTGATTAAGATACAGAGGAACCAGGAAGAAAAGAAATTTTTCTTAAAGGATCTAGAGCTTCTTTCTTTGATATCTTTAAATCTTGTTCTCCAATAATTCTAGATTCTCCTGCTCTTGGTACTACTGCTTCTGGGTACTTTTCCATATATTTTGAAGGATCAAAAACCTCAGGTCTGACCTAGAATTTATCTAGTTCCTTATTTCTGAATTTAGACATAGTAGTTAAGCCTGTAATATCTTTCCCTTCAGCTTTGGCTTTCCTGATCTGGGCTGATCCAACTAGTTCTAGAAATCTAGCCATCCTGAAATCAGGATTAAGCTCTTGACTTTCATATTCATTTTCACCAGTTGGATCTAGAGGTTTTACAACTTTAAATTTTGTAGATAGTTCTAGCATGCTTGCCGCTGGCTCTCTATTTTCTTGAATAACTAAAGAAGATGGAGGAGCAAACTCAGCATATTTCTTACTTGATTTTTTAGAGAAAATAATCCTTTTACCTTTTGAATCAGTTTTCTTTGCTTGAGCTGGCTTTGTGGAAGATATGCTTTTGGTTTCTTTGGAAGGAGATGCTTTTCTCTTGGGAGAAGGAGGAGGAGAAAAAGTTGGCTTCTGATATACTTCCTCCTTTACTTGCTCTCTTGTATCAGCATCTTGTCTTTGATATCCAGATTGGGATCTGCTTTGATATCCTGGATTGCTTCTTCTTTGATGAGCTTGAGATGGAGTGAATCTAGCAGAAGGGGCTGAAGGATTTGCAGATATATTTCTAGAAGCTCCTGCACTAGGAGGTGGAGGAGGTGGACCTCTAGGGGTCCACTTTGGAGCTGGACTATCATACCTTTTACTTTTCTTTCGCTGTTTTTGCTGATTTTTGGATAATCCCATCCAATACTGATATTCTTTGGATTTGGGATCTATCCCTTTCAGTATATAATAAGGAATATCATGATCAGGATTAGGAGGAGCAGCAGCTTTCCTTTTCCTTTTAGCTGCTCTCTTTTTCTTAGACTCTTCTGAATCATCAGAGTCATCCTCATTCTCAGAATGAGATGATGGAGGTTGTTCATAAGGATCAAAAGCCTCTTGCACAACTTTTTCTTTGTCTTTTAATGCAGCTTTTTCTTTCTCTTCTTCTAAGGCATCCTGTGTCAGAAGAGTATCCAGATCTAGTCCTGGGGTGTCATCCCAGACTGTAGACTTTTCTTCTTGAACATCTGAAACTTTTTCTTTCTCAACTGCAACTATCATGAGGACCAGTTCATCATGCATAGCTGTCTGAGCTGGAGGAGAAGATACAGAATCTTGAATAGCAGGTTCTTGCACTAGTTCTAGAGCTGGTTCTAGAGCAGGTTATTGAGCAGGTTCTTGAGTAGCTTGAACTTCTTCCACTAGATCTGTAGTATTAGGAACACAGATTTGCTAAATGGAATTGAAACATCCCTTCTAGGTATTCACAGACTAACATGTCAGTTATCATGTCAAGGAATTGAGAAAATGAGTTATCTTCAGGATTCTCTTCAGAACTTTCTAATTTCCACAAGTCATCTAGATAGGAGGTGATGACTCCTTCTAGGAATAGAGCAACTATGGGAGTAGAAGCTTCTTCAAGGCATACTTTGAATGCAAATTCTGCTTCCATTATAATATCAGATGGCTTCTGAACTGGTGCTGGTACTGCAGATGGTAAGGTAGTGTCAACTAGAACTGCTGTTTCTTCTTGGATTTCAGCTTGGGGATCTGCTGAAAGAGTAACAAGGGGCAGTCCTGAGGAATCTTCCTCGAACATCTCCCCCTGCCTGATTTCAGTAGACACTGAAGTCAGGCCCCTAAATGAAGAGGGCTCAGCATACTTGGAGAGAGCTGTGATGGAGGATGACAAAGAAGAGATGGAAGAAACGAGAGGGGCAATTGCTTCTTCAATCATGATTTTGATTGAATGAGTAATTAGCTCCAAGATGTTTGCAATGAAAGCTGGAGTTATTTCAAAAGATGAAGTGGATGGGGGAAGCTCAGTAGATGGAAGATCATCAAGGATGATGGTCTCCTGATGAGATATGTTATGAACTGGTGATTGATGGGTGGATGCAGGAAGATCAATATGATCTAGATGAGAAATTGGTGACTGAGGAGGAGTGGGGAGATTCTCAGAAACCAATAAATAAAAACTAGGATGAGAAATCCTAGCAAGATGTGAAGGGAGTGGAGATGCTGGTGGTGATGCATGGAGAATAGTGGAGGAATCAAGAAGAAGAGAGACAGTGGATGTAGATGGTAATGCATAAGCAGATGGCACTTCAGTAGAAGTGGATGGTAATGCAGATGTAGAAGTAATAGGGGGAATGGAGGAGCCTTCTTCATGTAGGTGGGGAGTGACTGAAACAGTCCTGATGCGCTTAGATACAACATGAGCTACCCCAGTTGGTGAAGGCTTCTGAATGCTCCTTTTCCACTTAACAAATAAAGTAGGGTCCATTTTCTTACTGGCATTGATGGAAGTAGCAACTGTGCCCAACAGTTGAGGATATTTCTCTTTTAAGAAAATTCCTATCACCCTTCCAAGGGTTACTTCCTTTTTACTATTCTTCTTTCTTATCAAATCAAACAATATCCCTGCCCAATCTATCTCTTTCTTATTGATAATCGCACTCATCAAGGCAAACTGCTGTCTGGTTATATTATCATGAGCTGAGTGCTTGCCCAAAAGCACTTTTCCAACCAGTTCAGCCAAGAACTTAATCCTCAACTGGAAGTTCACTTTCAGCAGCTTTGTAGGGATGCCCTCAGCATGACCTAGCTCGACGAGCATCCTTCCATATTCTTGAATATCTTGGTCGTATTCTTCTTGACCATTCAACGGTCCAAAAATTTCAGTCAGAATGGTGGGAGTCAGAATTACCTCTTCGCCGCCTATTGTCCCGGTCATTGAGTCGTCGCTGGAAGACGAAGAATAAACCCATTCTTTGATCTCTGGGATGTTGATCTTGATCCTGGTAGACATCAGCTTTTCCAAACCTTGATCCTTGCAGAGCTGGAGCATCTCTAAAATCTTTGTATCGCATGCGCTGAACGAATCGAAGTCCACGCTGAACCCGACGTCAAACTTCATCGCAGTCAGGAGAGCTGGAGCAACCGCCATTGATTTGGTTGGAGAGGACGATGAAGACGAAACGACAGAAGGCGCGGGGCAGAGCTCAAGTCAAAACTCACAAACAGGAGTGAGGAATATGAAACGACGAGCTCTGTCGACTACAAATAGAACGATCTATTAACCTAGGTCGACCATCGGTTTTATATTAAAACAACAATCATCGATCTATTTTAACAGATACTGGAGACGATGGTGGAACTATCGTTCGATGATTGTTTCCTGAAGCAGAGTAGTCGATCAATCGTTCGACTATTTCTGTCTTTACAAACAAATAAACCGTCGTCACCCATAGGTCGACGATAGGCTCGACCTGTTCGGCTATCATCGAACATCGTTCGACGATCTTCAAACAGATTTCAAAAAGGCAGAAGTCACACTTAGTCTTTTCCATTAATCATGCCTAGTTGAACCAAAAAGAACAGATGCTTCTGTTCATCTAAGGGCTTGGTGAAAATATCACCTCTCTGAAGGTCAGTGGATATGAACTCAAGGCTGATCTTGTTCTTTTCCACACAATCTCTCAGGAAATGGTGTCTGATCTCAATGTGCTTGGTTCTAGAGTGGTGCACAGGATTTTGTGCAATGGAGATAACACTGGTACTATCACACATGATTTTTGTGTTCTTGTGTGTGTACCCATAATCCAAAAGCTGGTTTTGAATCCACAGGATCTGTGAATAACAACTAGCAGCTGCTATATATTCAGCCTCTGTAGTTGAAGTTGAGATAGAAGCCTGTTTCTTACAGAACCAAGAGACCAAACTCTCTCCCAGGAACTGACAAGTTCCTGAGGTACTTTTCCTGTCAACTCTACAACCAGCATAGTCAGAATCAGAGTATCCAATTAACTCAAATTCTGATTCAGCTGGGTACCATAGTCCTAAATTTGGACATCCCTTCAGGTATCTCAAGATTCTCTTGAGAAGAATCAAATGAGATTCCTTGGGGTTGACCTGGAATCTAGCACATAGGCATGTGGCAAATATTATATCTGGTCTACTTACAGTTAAATACAACAGAGAACCAACAATGACCCTATAGTTTTTCTGATCAACTGGCTTACCCTGATCATCAGAATCTACAACTGCATTGGTAGCCATGGGTGTATGCATTGCTGAAGCATCAGTCATCCCAAACTTTATTACCAATTCCTTGGCATATTTGGATTGGGAGATGAAGATGCCATCATCATCTTGCTTTACTTGGAGACCAAGAAAGTAAGACAGCTCACCCATACTACTCATCTCAAACTTAGAGTGCATCAGGTCAGAGAACCTTTTGCAAAGTTTGGGATCAGGGGAGCCAAAAATAATATCATCCACATACACTTGAACTAACAGGATTGTGTCCTTGTGATGCTTAATGAAAAGGGTTCTATCAACTACTCCCCTAACAAAGTTGTGCTCTAACAGGAAACTAGCTAGAGTCTCATACCAGGCTCTGGGTGCTTGTTTAAGTCCATAAAGAGATTTTTGCAACTTGTAAACAAATGAGGGTTGAGTTGAAGAAACAAACCCAGGAGGTTGTTCAACAAACACCTCTTCCTTTAGCTCACCATTTAGGAATGCACTCTTGACATCCATTTGAAATACCTTAAACTTCATATAGGCTGCATAGGCTAGAAAGATCCTTATTGCCTCTAGCCTTGCAATAGGGGCAAAGGTTTGGTCATAGTCTATACCTTCCTCCTGTCTGTAGCCCTGAGCTACAAGCCTAGCTTTGTTCCTTACAATAATTCTATTTGCATCCAACTTGTTTCTAAACACCCACTTGGTGCCTATGATCAGTTGGCCTTTTGGTCTTGGAACCAAAGTCCATACCTTACATCTTTCAAATTGATTGAGTTCCTCTTGCATAGCAATGATCCAGTGGGGATTTAGCTCAGCATCTTTTATGGTGAGGGGCTCAATTTGTGAAAGAAAACAAGCATGCATCACATCCTGTCTTAATTGATGTCTTGTTTGCACACCAACTGATATGTCACCAATCACTTGAGATGTAGGATGATCTCTAAGTGTGACAAGATCAGCAGGTGGGATGTGATCTTCAGCAATAGTTTGGATTAATTCCTCAGGTGGAATTGGATCAACTGTTGGTGGTACACTAACTGCTTCCACAGTGTCTCCATCACTGTCTGAATCAGTGATGTGGAGAGTTGAAAGAGGGAGAATCTCTTGAATAACATCTTTGCATGAATCTGGTACCTGCAATGAGTTTGAGGAAAGAGAAGTTTCCTTCTCCTTGTAAAACATCTTTGACTCATCAAACGAAACATACACAGACTTCTCTATTTTAGAAGATGATTTATTAAATACTCTATAAGCTTTGCTTACTTGGAAATATCCAAGAAAAATTCCCATTGAAGCTTTTGCTTCAAACTTTCTAAGATATTCTTTGTTGTTATTGTGAATATACACTATACAACCAAATACTCTAAAATAATTAATTTTAGGTTTCTTTCCCTTAAGCAACTCATAAGGAGTTTTACTCTTAAGCTTGTGTATAAGACATCTGTTCAATACATAATTAGCTGTGCTAACAGCTTCTGCCCAATAAGAAAGAGGCATGTTAGCATCTGTCAATAATGTTCCAGCAGCTTCAATCAGGGTTCTATTCTTCCTTTCCACTACCCCATTTTGTTGGGGAGTTCTAGGAGCAGAGAAGCTATGTTTGATACCTTCTTTCTCACAGAATTCTTGCATGAGAAGAGAATCAAACTCAGTACCATAATCACTTCTGATCAAGGCAACATGAGTAGAATACTCAGTCTGCACACATAGTAGAAAGTCTGTAAGAACTTTGAAGTTATCAGCCTTAGTTCTCAGAAAGAACACCCAAGTGAACCTAGAGAAGTCATCTACAATTACTAAAGTGTAAAACTTCCCTCCTAGACTCTGTACATTTATTGGGCCAAAAAGGTCAAAATGTAATAAATACAGGATTCTAGGTGAATCACTTTTATTTACAGATTTAAAGAAATTTTTGGTTTGCTTGCCTAATTGACAAGCCATGCATAGGCTTTCCTTCTTGTAGGGGCAAGAAGGTAAATCTCTAACAAGGTTGTATTTAGATAACCTAGATATATTCTTGAGGTTAATATGGCTAAGCCTCCTATGCCATAAGGTGTTGTTATTTTTACTTCATTAAACAAGCAGATTTCAGATTGAGTTGAATTAAAATCTACTAAATAAATATTACCCTGTTTAATGCCTACTAACACAACATTACTATTTAAAGTAATATTACAGAGAGAGTTAGTGAAAGATACCTGATATCCTGCATCACATAACTGGCTTACTGAGATAAGGTTGTGCTTCAGTCCAGTTACATATGCAATCCTTTTGAATGTTACTGCTCTAATGGTAGTCCTACCATATCCTTTAGTTTGACCACAGCTAGAATCCCCAAAGATCACCTTTGGTCCAAGCTTGGCCTTGAATCTTGACAGATTGTCTTTATTTCCTGTCATGTGTTTGGAATAGCCACTATCCAAGTACCATTTGTCTTTAGTATATGGATAGGTCTTCACCTGCAGATTAGACAATTAGACATTGTGGACCCAGACAACCTTGGGTCCATTATTTTTCACATAATGAAAACTTGAAATAAAAGAATAAGCAGGTTGAGGTTTATATCCTAAAGGGTAAGATCTCCTAGGTGGGATACTCCAAGTAGTTAATGGGTCCACAAACCTAGTGTTTCTATTTATCTTAGGATTTCTATGGTTCAGGTGACTATTTTGAAAATCAAATTGAAATCGTCGATCACCGTTCGACGATCGATGCTCAGATCGTCGAGCTTCATTCGACCATTGAGCCTTCGATCGTCGAGCAGCGTTCGACGCTTTTTGTAGCTCTTTAAACTTTTGTTTTCTCTTTTCTCTCTTAGCTTTATTTAAGGCTTTGTTAACTTGGTTTACTTGCTCAGTATTCTTTATTCCATCAGCTGAAATAAAGTTTACTGGAGTTGAAAGATGATTTTTAAGAACCAATGGGGGTTCACTTGATGAGGCTCCTAAGCCTAGCTTATTATTGCCTGACCTAGTGTTTGTCATGCTAGTGATCTCTAGCAGCTTAAGGCTTCTACCATTTAGAGATTCTTCTAATCTTTTTGATTTAGCTAGTTCATTTTAAAGAAATTTTATTTCTTCACTAGACTTAGTGAGTTCTGCTTCTAACCTAGCATTTTCAATGGAGAGGATTTCTGATTCTGCTATCCTATTTCTAAGCTCCTTAATTTCTTTTTCTGAACTAACTAAATCTAAATAAAGAGATTTAAATTCATATTTAAATTCAGCAGAAGAAAAATCATAAGAAGATAATACCTGATCTTCTGTATGCATTTCTTCATCATCATCAGAACTCTCTGCAACTGAGTGGTTGCTGCAGGCATCAATTGCCATTAGGCAAATTTCCTTTGCCTTCTTCTCTTCCTCATCTTCACTGGAGCTTGAGGAGGAAGATTCCTCATCTGTGTCACTCCAGGTCTCAGCAACAAATCCTTTATCCTTCTTCTTATTTTTGTAGGAGGAGGACTTGGAGTGTTTCTTGTGATGTTCTTTTTCCTTTCTCTTTTCTTTGTTCTTTTCCTCTGGACACTCAGGTAGAATGTGTACAGGTTTCTTGCAGCCATAACAAATAATTTATTTAGCAGGAGATCTGTCATACCTTGGTTTATCTTCATATCTTGACGATTTCTTTCTGAAGTCTTTTATGCCCATCTTGAGAAACCTTTTGGCAAAGAGTGCCATCAACTCCTCATTTGATTGGCTTCCTTCAGAAGCATCAACAGCTTTTAGAGCAAGGGTTTGCTCTTTCCTTGTTGGAGTTGGAGTCTTGGCTTCAGCCTTAGCTTCCCTGGACTTCAGCACTTGCTCAAAAGATTTGAGCTTGCCAAGGAGGGCTTCTGTTGAGATTTCAGTAGTGCTTTTAGCCTCTTTGATGGGCCAGATCCTGAGATCCCATGTACTGGGGAAGCACATCAGTATCTTATCATTGACCTCTGTCAATGTTATCTCCTTATCAAGAGTTCTCAGCTCATTGATGATTGAGCTGAGCTTGGTATACATTCCTTCAACTGATTCAGCTTCAGTCTTCTTGAAGTTTTCATATTGGGATATAAGGTTGAACCTTCTGTCCTTCCTTTCATCAGCTGAACCAGCTACAATCTGGTTCAGTGAGTCCCACATGGCTTTTGTAGAGGTGCAATCAGCCACTTTTTGGAAAGTTTCATCAGACATGGTCTGAGCCAGAATATTCATAGCTTTTGCATCAGCTATTTTTGCTTTCTTGTAAGTGTCATTGTAATCTGGTGGCACTGCACTGGGATTTGTAGATGTTGTTGCAGTGGCAGCAGTAGGTGGTGTGGGTGGCCCTATCAAAATAGAAGAAAAAATATCTTCATCAATAGAATTCATATATAACTTGATTCTTACCTTCCAGATGTTGAACTTAGCTAAGTTGCAAACTGGAGGTCTGGTGCTAGAATAATCCTTGTACTGGGTCATGAAGTGAATATCTATAAGCTTGGTATCTATCTAGATCTTGTGACTCAGGTGTTAGACTGTGCAGTCAGTCAACCTTCCTCTGATACCAATTGAAAGTGAGGATAGATATAACTCTAGAGGGGGGGGGGGGTGAATAGAGTATTCAAAAATTATGACACCCTACTCAATTCCCTTAGAGTTAATTTGCGGAATGAGTTTATAGATATTTGAAACCCTAGAGCCTAACACAAAGTGAAGTGCACTTAGAGAAAGCTAACTGTAATTACAGTTGAGCTTTGGTCCTATCACAACAACTAGCAATCCTAGTTATTTCTACTCACAGCCACAGTGCAATAATTAAAATAAACAACACAGACGACACAAGAAGATTTATAGTGGTTCCCTCTAAATAGGTATGTCCAGTCTTCTACCACCCTGGTAGGAATCCACTACAGGTTTTTATTCAGGTTCCCTGCCACCAACTGATCTGCTTCAGGTAGATCAAGTAGACCCTTTGAGCTTTTGATCAGGAGCTCAAAATCCAACACAGGTTTTTGATCAGGTGTCTTGCCACTAAGGTTCACTTTTGAAGGGAGTAATAACCCTTTATACAGGAGGTTGAGAGAGTTAAAGTTTCTTCTCTATTGTTAAAACAGATTAGAGAAGCTAGTGGATTGCACAGAGCTAGAAAGCTCTAAAGATTCAAGGCCCCCTGGCTTAGAGAATATCCAGGAAGAAATCTTGCTTCAGGGTGCAGGAACTCTTCTGAACTTGTGACAGAGAACTGTCTTGAAGTTCTTGAAGGAGCAGCTTGAAGAAGACTCTTGATTGTAGAATGATTGTTCTTCTTCAATAGCTTTTCTTTCTTCTTCTTCTTCTTGAGGCTCTGAGTGAATGTTCCTGGCAGCAGGATGAACTCAGGATTGAAGAAGAGAGAGAGTTGAAGAAGGTTGATCTTCTCAGTTGAATGTAACAATTTCTGAGAGCTGTATATCTCTTCTTGCTTTGAATCTGTGTATCTCTCTATTATCTTTGTATATCTGTGTGTTGTTGTTTTTGTGTCTTTTAAAAGCACTTTATATATTGGCCTTTGTAACGGCTCTAAACTTTGTTTAAACTTTGTCTTCTTCTGAAATCTGCAATTTTGGCTGCAAATAGCACAATACAAAAACATATCTTGCAGACAGACATCCTATAAAGGGATAAAGCTTTCTAAGAAGCTGCATATCCAATCTAATAAAAGGAGAACTAAAGAAAGTCACATCAGAACAAACTCTTTACGGCCAGAGAAGACTTTTGAGTCTAACGGCTATAAAGGACAGCATGACAGATAAAGCAAAAAGATATTTCAACTAATAAGACAAAAAAACTTTGTCAGATAAAGCTTGACTTATGCACAAAGGATGGGGAAAAAATTGCCTTGAGATGTATGCAAAAAATCAATGAAATAATCTTTAATAAAATATGCCAAATAAATAGGAAATAAATCATAGAACAGAAAGAGTACAAAATTACTAAAGGCAGACAAAAGATCGTCGAACGATCCACATAGATCGTCGAACGAACAACAGAGATCGTTGAACTATCAGAACAGATAGTCGAACGACACAGATAGTCGAACTATCAAAGCAGATAGTCGAACTACCACAACAGATAGTCGAACTATCAGAACAGATAGTCGAACTATCAAAATAGACAGATAGTCGAACTAACAAACAGATAGTCGACCTAACAAACAGATAGTCGAGCTATCAGATAGTTGAACTATCAAGGCAGATAGTCGAACTATCAAACAAAACAGATAGTCGAACTATCAAACAGATAGTCGAGCTATCAGATAGTTGAACTATCAAAGCAGATAGTCGAACTATCAAGCAAAACAGATAGTCGACCTATCAAACAGATAGTCGAGCTATCAGATAGTTGAACTATCCAAGCAGATAGTTGAACTATCAAGAAATCTGTCTGGTCAAAATAAGTCGAGCGGGGTTCGACGATCGACGAGGCAGATACCACAGATCATCGAGCTAACAAGAGTTGAACTAACTCAGAGATAGACGATCTGCTGACTGACGATAGTCGACCAACTGATAGACGATCGTCGAACGGTTGATAGACGATAGTCGAGCGGCATTCGACCATAGTCGAACCAAAAACAACTTAACCAAATTTTTATCTAGATAAGTGATAACTCTACAACTAGAGCAATCTAACTAAACAACTATCCTTTGACCATAGATAAATCTTGGGTCAAAAGACTAAATGAGAAGACTAAACTCAAATCCAAACTAGGGTACCAACAGACAGGTTGAGAGGAGGAGGGAGGAGCAGAGGAAGAGAGAAGAGCCCAGGAGGGCAGAAGAGCAGAGGAGGCAGGAGAGGCCTCGAAGGCGAGAAGAAAGGAGGCTCGTAGAGGATCCGGAGAGGAAGGGAGAAGAAAGGTGATTTCAGTGCCCCATGAATCGTCCCCCGTGAAGCAGCCCACTAGGCAGCAGTCCCAACAGTAGGAGAGGAGGAACGGTCACCAGCAGGGTGGAGGTTGGAGAAGAGCTAGAGGAGAGGCGATGGTCATTTTCTAATAGGGCAATAAGTGTTGCCGGAGGGAGCAACATGCCAGGCGCTAGGAGGCATAGATTCCCCTCTACTGCGATTTGCATCGGGTAGAGGGGCATGGGATGATGGGCTGCCCGGAGTTTTGGGAGGCAAGGAAGAGGTTGGAAGCAGGAGTAGCGGAGAGGAAGCAGCCAAGGCAGGAAGCGCCAGCAGGACCGGTAGCATTCCAGGCTCCCTTGAGGAGGAGGAACGAAGACTGGGTCGAACTGGGAGGTCGCGGAGAGGTGATCTACTGCCCAGGAGGTGGGCAAGTTTGAGTGATCAATGGCGGGGCTGGACTCGGAGCTTCGCGCAAGGGGAGCCTCAAGCAGATCAATTGGAAGTGCGTCGTCTCTACCTCTCAGAGCGTCGCCTCGACCTCACAGGTTCTGCCTCCATTTGATTAGATCACCTTATCCGAGGAGGACATGTTGGGGAATGAAAACCCCTTTCATGATGCCTTGGTCATCCATGCCGCCATCGAAGACTTCACCGTCGACCGAATCTTTGAGGAAAATGGGAGTTCAGTGAACGTCATTTTCAAGAGGACCTTCGTTAGGCTGCAGGTGTAAGCGTCTAGAGTCCAAGCTGCGTATGGACCACCTCTTTGGCTTCTTAGTCGAGAAGAAAGAGGTGGAGCGAGGAGTGGACCTTCTAGTCACCCTTGATGGTACTTCTATCTGATGTAGCTTTGTCATCGTCGACGCACCGAGCTGCTACAACGTGATCTTTGGGCGTCCCCTCATAAACTACTTCAAGGCGGTTCCATCGTCATATCATTAATGCCTGAAGTACTGTCGGGGAGACATCCAAGTAAGGATCAGGGGGCAATCTGAAAGCTGCTAGGGAGTGTTATTTAAATGTCGTCAGTACCATCAATTGGATGGAGGACGTGGAGAGGATGGAGAAGCTGCTGGAGAAGGAGGAAGGTCTGAGGACTGCTGAAGAGTTGGAGAAGCTGGAAGTGATCTCTTGAAGAGGAGAGTTAGGGCTACGGAAGGTCATAGGATCTTTGATGACGAAAGGGAAGCTAGAGATGGTTGCATGTCTGCAGGAGAACGTGGACATTTTTTCCTGGAGTGCTGCAGAGATGCCAAGGATTGATGTTGATGTTGTCTGACATCGCCTCAACCTGGATCCCAAAGTCACCCCCATCCGTCAGAAGCAGAGGAAGAGCGCCACCGTGTTGGCCGAGCCGATCTGGGAGGAGGTGGAGAAGCTATTGGAGGCAGGTTTTATTTTGGATATCCAGTATCCTGGCTGGGTCTCCAATATTATAATGGTGAAGAAGCCTGAAGGTGGCTGATGTTTATGTATCAACTTTTCTATATTAAATAAATCCTGCCCGAAGTATTGATATCCCTAGCCTCAAATCGACGCGATGGTTGATTCAGCCGTCAGATTTTCTGTGATGAGTTTCCTTGATGCTTTTTCAGGATATCACCAGATCCGGATGCATACCCCCGACTACCGCGATGTCTCTTTCATTAGCAGCAATGGCTGCTACAGCTACAAGATGATGTATTTCGGGCTCAAGAACGCAGGCGCGACCTACCAGAGGATGATAGACCAAGTCTTCAAGAAGTAGAAGGGGCGGAACCTCGAAGTATATGCGGATGACCACCTTGTCAAGAGCAGGAGCATGGGGGAGCATATAAAGGATCTGGTGGAAACCTTCGCCACCCTGAGGAAGTACAAGATGCGGCTCAATACGAACAAGTACGTTTTTGGAGCAGGAAGGGGAAAATTCTTAGGTCACATCCTCACCCCGATAAAGTTAGAGACATTTTGGAAATGGCATTCCCGAAGGATCCCAAGGAAGTTCAGAGGTTGATCGGAAGGTTGGCAAGACTTAGTCGTTTCCTCTCCAAGGTATGAGAGAAGTGTTCTCCCTTTTTCAAAGCTCTTTGAGGCAACAAAAAGTTTGAGTGAACCGCGGAGTGTGAGGAGGCTTTTGGAAAGCTCAAGCAACAGCTAACTCAAACTCCTCTTCTCTAGGGCCTGCATGGAAGCAAAGACCTCCTCCTCTATCATGGAGTGGGAGCGGAAGCGGTCAGTTCAGTGTTGTTCAGAGAGGAAGCCAAGAATAAACTCCTCATCTACTATGTGAGTAGAGTGTTGCGGCAGGCAGAGACGAGGTATCCTATCCTAGAGAAAATGGTTTTTGCCTTGGTGGTTTCAGCTCGTAGGCTCCTCCCATATTTTCAAGCTCACTCCATCAGGGTCGTCTCAGATCACCTGTTGCGTAGTATCTTGGATGGAGTGGAGCCTTCTGACAGGTTGGCAAAGTGGGAAGTGGAGCTCAATGAGTTTGATATTTCCTACTCTCTAAGGGTAGCGATCAAGGCTCAGGCAGTAGTAGAATTCCTGGCCTACTTCTCGGTCGAGGTAGCAGTAGATGAAGGCTCTTCGAGCCAGTCTCTTGGAGGATGTTCGTGGACGTAGCCTCGGGCAAGTATTCTGTGAGAGATAGAGTAGTGATTGTGAGCCCGCAAGGAACTAGTATCGAGCAAGCTGTCGAGATCTTCTTTCTCGTCACGAACAATCAGGCAGAGTATGAAGCCATGGTGGCAGGCTTGCGTCTCTCCAAGGAGTTAGGGATCTAGGACCTCAGAGCCTTCACCGACTTAATGGTTGTTGCGTCACAGCTCAGGGAAGAGTTTGAGGTGCACGACCCCATCTTATAGAGGTACTTGGTCAAAGTCAAAGGGTTGATCGGAGGATTCCAGTCCTTCTTCATCGAGCACGTGCCTCGAGAGAATAATTCAGAGGCGAATTATCTTGACAAGTACGGTCCCCGGGCTGGGGGGGACAGTAACCGAGATGTTTCGACCATCAATTGAGGAAGGGGAGATGATGAAGATCGAGCAGAGGAATTCTTGGAGATATTGGTTCATTGTGTTCTTAGCAACAGGTCAGCTTCATGCCAGTGCGGGAGATCAGAGAAAGTTTTGATACAAGGATGCTTACTACCAAATATAGGAAGGAGAACTTTATCCCAAGACCTTGCCCTCTTGCCAGATGCCTGTCAATGGTTGAAGTCCCTCGAGTCCTTGAGGAGATCCATTAAGGAGAGCGTGGTAGCCACTCAGGGACTCGTACTCTGGAGTAGAGGATTCTAAGGCATGACTACTTCTGGCCGACCATTCGGAAAGATTCCAAGGACTTCTCGAGGAAATGTGTGAAGTGTCAGCTCTTCGTGCCCCTTCAGCTACAACCAGCTTAGCACCTTCGCTCAATCACCGCTCCCTAGACTTTTGCCATCTGTGGAATGGATTTGATTGGCGCTTCCCCCATGCCAGCGGATAGAGGAAGTTCATTCTCGTCATGAATGACTATTTCTATAAGTGGATCGAGGCAAAGTCCCTTGCCAAGACAACTTCTCAAATCGTGAAGAGCTTCATCTGGGGAGAAATCGCTTGCAGGTTCAGGATCCCTCTCGCCATCGTCACCGACAAAGGTCCGTAATTTGCCACTTGGAGTTGGAGGACTTATACATGCAGCTAGGGATGGATCTTCGATTCGCCTTTGTGCATCATCCTTGGAGCAATGGACCGGTGGAAGCTGCCAATAAGTTGATCATCAACCTCCTGAAGAAAAAGGTCACCAATCTGAAGGGTAATTAGGCAGAGCAACTCCCCCCAGTCCTATAGGCTCTAAGAACAACTCCAAACTCAACCACGGTGTAAACACCTTTTAAGTTGTTCCACGGGTCCGAGGCACTTATCCCGGTGGAATTTTAGGTTCGAACCCCAAGGGTCGTGGCAGCAGGAGAAGGCAGCGAGGAGTGGCACCTGGAAAATGAAGATGCTCAAAGGCTATCACTAGACTACATCGAGGAACTTCACGACTTGGCCTCCATCCGCCAGGAGGAAATCAAGAGGCACTGGGCAAAGCACTTCGACAAGAACGTTCTCTTCAAGCATTTCCTTGCAGGAGACCTGATCATGAAGAAGGTGGATGCTGCGAGAATGGGTGTTATCGTTGGTAAGCTACATCCCAACTGGGAAGGACCCTTCATTGTCCATGAGGCCCTAGCCACTGGTGGCTATCGTCTACAAGACCAGGATAAAGAGCAACTAGGGAGCACTTGGAGTGGGGATGACTTAAAAAGGTTCTACCCTTAGCGGTAACCTGTAATTACTCACTTTTAATCACATTTCAATATATGCATTTCATCACCCCCGGAGCTACGGGTGATTGTGAGTTGTCTTCTTTGTGTTGATTCACCTCCAGAGAACTAGATGTAGTAAAGTCCAACTCCACGATCAATTCAGGAAACCAGTGTTCGACCTGTTTATCCTAAATAGCCAAGGATGGATGATGGGATGATGCTTCGGGACTTAAGCGTCCTTATAATATTGAGCCCTTACATTTACAGCCGAGATCAGCTCCCCCATTACATGTCGTCCTAGCTACCCCTGATTGCATCTCTCCTCCGACTGAAGGAACTATCAGAAATGGGCCTAGACGCTAACCTCCTAAACTTGATGAAGTATCGACCTCACCAAGTGACCCCTTGTTCAAAGGCATCATCGGTTTTTGAGAAGACTAAAAGGCCTGCTCTTAGCGATGGTTTGTCATGTAGGACAGGGCGCGTCTTTGTCACCGCCAAGGCAGGATAACCTGTCAAGCTCTAAAAAGGGCAAGCTCGCAGGAGTATGGTGGACTCGATAGTGTCCAGTAGGAACCCCCGAGGAACATTTTCCTTCGCTTGTTTTCTGGTTTTTGTAACAAGCGGCAGTGCTGGAACGATCTCCACGGTCAGATTGAGAAACGTGCCTTCAACCTGTTCCTCTTAAATAGACCAAGGAGGACGATGAGACGATGCACCGGGATTTAAGCGTCCTTGTAAGATTGAGCCCCTGCATTGAAGGTCGAGTCAGCTCCTCCATTGCATGTCGGCCTAGCTACCCTTGATTGCATCTCTCCTCTGACTTGAGGAACTATTAGGAAAAGGTCTGGACGCCAACCTCCCAATTTTACAGAGGAAAGATTGTCATCTCTTTAAAATTTTCCTTAGTCCTAAAAAAATACGGGTGTGTTTAACTCTTTGGTCTACCTCATGAGCAGCAGGTCAAATTACCTCAGCGCCGATAAAGTCCTCGATCCGTGGAGTTGTCGTAATCCGAGACCCTGCACGAGATCCTCTCCTGTATATCAGCTACCAACTCACTCGGGTCGAACACATGCACTCAACCTCTACCTCCAAGTGCGAGTATCATTAGGCCAGTGCGCGACTACGATCATGCACATACGAGCAATAAAGTGCGAGTATGTGGAGTAATGACTATACAGGTGCGAGCGGCGACTACACGAGTACGAGCGGCATCAATGTGCGAGTAAGCGCATAACGAGCTCTCACCCTCTTCACGCATATGAGCCTAGCGAGATCTCACCCTCTTCGCTCCTATGAGCCTAAGGAGCATCGCAAAACAGGCGAGTATGAAAGAATAGAAACAAGACTACAGGAAAAAGTGATAATTTTATACAGCGAGTATTACATTATAAATTTTTCTGTTTACAAAAAAAATACATTTACAAGTGTGGATGCAGGAGATCGCCAACCGACTTTGGCTCGTCATCTCCAGTATTGGGAATGTACTCCTCGTCCTCGATGATGACATCCTCCTCGTCCTCAGTGTCATCCTCGTCATCGATGTCATCGCTACTTCCTCCGCTGTTGTTGTCGCTGCCACTGGAGCTAAAAGCCGAGGAGAGGACGTGATCAGGCAAGTTGGAATCCTCGGCAAGTAGGAATGGGATAAGATCCAAAACTGTCAGGTGCTCGGCCTCTATGCCGAGGAAGCCGTCCATCCTCAGTTTGGCGAGAATGGCTTCCCCCGCTGCCCGCGCTATCTCGTGGTGGATAGCGGGCATCTCGTCCCCGTGCATGCGGATCTTCTTGTCCATCCCATACGGACTCTCCTCCTATCGCTGTTCGATCGGGCGAGTATCAGAGGGACCGGGGCAATCTTTAGCAGCGACCTACAGAGTTTCTAACTCGGCGACCCGAACTTGAGAAGCCTCCAGCTCGGCCTTTGTAACACCCCGAAACTCGAAAGAGGGACGGGTGGCATTTTAAGCCAAGTCTGGGACTTGGAGCGGGTGACAACACGGGTCATGACACGGGCATGTCGTGTTTTGATACGGGCGTGTCACGGGAGTGTTCGGCCACGGGTCATGTGGTCGACGTTTTGACGATCGGAGATCGTCGAGTTGAGGCATACGGCCTGGGACACGGGCGTGTCCCAGGGCGTGTCACATTGGGCAGTTTTCTGAGTCATGCACACGGGCCATGACACGGGCCCAGACACGGGCGTGTCACATGCGACACGGGCGTATCGGGTGTCGTGTCGCAGGCCGTGTCCTTCTCGGGTTGGGAAAGTTGGCTGATTGCACACGGGGGGCGTGACACGGGTCTTGACACAGGCGTGTCACATGTGACACGGGCGTTTCAGAGGCCGTGTCAAATGTCGTGTGCTGGTTTTCGAGTCGGTCGAGACGGTGAATGGGTGACACGGCCAGGCACACGGCCGTATTGCAACCCGTGTTCTGCCCCAGATTTTGTATTTTAGGCCTAATCGTGGCCGTTTGTTTCCTTGGATTTGGATCCAATGGTGGGGGGCTGTTGCTGGGATGTTATAGCCGGGAATAGGGTTTAGAAACCCTCATTTCCTTTGGTTAGTTCTCTCTCTAAGAGTTAGAGAGAGGAGAGAGCTTGGAGGAGGAAGAAGAAGCTAGATCCGGTCACCGGCGGAGCTTCGGAGCTCCAAATCACGATCCGAGTCCCGATCCGCGAAGGCGAGGCTGATACGGTGCTTTCCATCCGGCTAGATCGTCATGGTGCCGAGGAAAAGCGCAAGGGTAACGATTCTCTTCTTGAGCATGTGAAGCTCTTCTTCCTTTGCATGGGAAAACCCCTCTCCCGCGAGTTTCGGCGAGATCGTGGTATTCCTTGGGGTAGATATGTGAAGTCCCCCTTGTTAGAGTCCAGAATCGTAGTACGGACATATGCATGGTGTGTGAAGCCTACCCGTACGTGTTTTCCGTTCGGTGATGTTTTGCTATGGATATTTTAGCCGGAGAAGACTCCGAGCGTTGTGATTGTTTTCGGGTTGCTATGCGGTAGAATGTATCACGGAATCTTGGGGATTTACCCCGAGGTGCACCTAGAAATCTGGGCGGGAACGAAGTTCTGCCTTTGTGGTAGCCTGGGAGCCAGCCGGGAACATAGCGAGGCTATGTACCATTTTTGTTTGCAGCAGGGATCCTTGGGGATGAAACCCGAGGTGCACCCAGAAATTTGGACGGAAGCGCAGTTCTGTCATATCGGTGGCCTGGGAGCCAACCGGGTACATAGCGGGGCTATGTACCTTGTTTGATCGATATTTGGGACTGGGGAAGCTTAGCCCGCGTAAAAGGCCAAATGGCAACGGCGGGGTAAGCAACGGGCTGGTGGACCCCTACCCGCTCCATCTGCTCAGTTAAAGCAACCTAAAGTTTTACGTGGGACTTACCGAGGTTTGGAGATCGAGTCTACGCTACGGCTGAAAGGACTAAATGCTCACGAGGTTGCCATCCTGGGGGTGGTGGAGGAGTCGAGGACCGGACGGGGTTCGGACTGGCCCGCCGAGTAAGTGCCCTGAGAGCACGGGGTGTACGGTCATGTGTGCGTGCACCTATGATGTGATGCTTATTTTACTGTGTTGCTTGTTTTGCTAACAAGTGCAGGGAAGAAGATTTGCCGCCCCGGTTTGGGGGCGGAATCGTTTTAATTTGGTCAGCATAGCTGACTGTTGCCTTTGTTTACCACCGTGCGGTGGATTGTTGCTTGCAGGTGCTGTGGAGCCGAGAGGTAATTAGCGGGCTAAAGCCCAAGTTGCTGTGCCGGCCCTCGAAGGCCAAATGTTGAGTGTTTTCCTTTTTGTACTCATGTGTGACTGGCCTGCGTGCCGAGGTATGGAAGATATTTTTTATTAAGCAAACTCTTGTAAAGCCATAAGGCTATTTCAGTTTTGTGTATTATACATTCCTATGGGTTTGAGTAGTGGACATTCATGCTTGGCAGGGTTCTTTATTCTTTGCAACTTTAATAAATTGCTTCCGCTAGATGCTCTGTGTAGGACGTTATGATTGGTTGAATGGTTTCAATGCGTAACCAACCGGTCTGTCCGTAGTATATGGCGTCGGGCCCCGGCCGAACCTAATGTTATATACTATGTGACGGATAGGGGTGTTACAAATTGGTATCAGACTACTGGTTTCGGTCAAGCTTAAATGAATTCGTGGGCGAATTCACTTTAAGGGGTGGTGAGCACATGTATGTGCGTCATCGTTATAACATGAAAAGAACCCTTGAATGTCCACTTAGGAATGAAAATACACATGTTTGGGGAACCTGCGTGTTCCTATAATTGCTTTTTACAATTTTGTTCGGTCCCTTATTGGTGTTCTGTACGATTGTAGGTGTCCGAGAGTGGCGCGTGACAGTCTGAATGCACACTTTCTGAGAAAAGTACTGCACCCAGCGACGTGCCTAAGACCCCTACATCTTTGGAAATCATAAGAAGGGTAGTTGAAGCGGTGTTCGCTGTGACCAACGCACATCATGGGAGTAATGTGCAACCATTTGTCCCTGAGATGGCCCCAACATCGGGCAGTATGTTGGACCAAAGGGCATTTGGGGGTCATTTAGAGCAGCAGTTGAGCATGACTGTGGCGCATGGAGCGCATTCAGTTGACGCATATTTGCAGACGTTCCTTTTGTTAAGGCGCTACCCAGGCTTTGAATGGGAAAGCGAGCAATCTAGAGTGGATAGATTTTATAACGGTCTGCGCAGCGAGTTGCGTATCCTACTGCTAGGACCAAAGTTATTGGGATTCCGAGCTTTGGTGGAATCGGCCAGAGCTTTGGAAGTGGAGTTTGGGAAAACTCACCAAGTATCAGTGTATACCAAACCCTACAGATCCTATAAGGACTGCCTATCAAAAGACGCCGAGAAAAGAGGCTGGGTCATCTAGTACCCAAACTACCCTCAAATGTTATTCTTGTGGAAAGAAAGGGCACCTCTCCAGAGAGTGTTGGAAGAGTGCTCGGAAGACAAGGAAAGTTTTGGCAGGAGCAGTCGAAGATGCTATGGCAAAGGATTCGGTGGTCAAGTTGACAACCTCAAAATCTGGGTACCGTAGGTGGTACAAGAAGGCTAGGAGGTCGGGTCTAGTCCCTTCCTCTAGCACATCCAGAGCGAATACAATCCAAACCCCGGATGCATGCTTTGTTTGTGGAAAGCCGGGGCACTATGCCCGGGATTGTTGGAGTGGACACCCAATGCCCAAAAAGAAGTCTGGGGCAATATCTGAGGAGAAGGGAAAGGCGGTGGCGTCCACTGCACCGCTGTTTACTCCGGCCCAACTTGGAATGGACATCCTTGGCTAGCAGGAAGCCCTGTGGCCGATCGTCGGGGAGACAGTATGGTTTAATTGATAGCAATTTAGCTTCCTATACCTGTTACCTTCTGCGTGTTAGCTTAGGACTGGAGGTTCTAGGCTTTGTTTGGATTCTTGGCAATCCGGCAAGAGCATTGTTCGATACGGAAGCTTCGCGCTCCTTTTGTCCAAAGGATTTATATCGTACATTGAAGTACCTTCTTCGATGGCAAAGGACAAATTGGACGTGTTGTGACCTAATGGATGTTCAATGCGCCTGAAGAGAGATTCTGTGTAGCAAGGTTACGGTTTAGGGGTCAGGGATTCGACGTGCAAGCGTCGTTACTGCCACCATGGGAGGCTTTGAAGCCTAAGCCTACATTGGGTAGTATCTCGTGTGTATCCGAATATCCTGATGTGTTTCCCTGATGGGCTCCCTGGAGTCCCTACGTAGCGAGCGATCGATTTCACAAGTAAGCTGGCGCTAGGTGCCAAACCTGGGTCACGCTCTCCATATCGGTTAACGCCTAATGAGTTGGCAGAACTAAAAGTTCAACTGGAAGAGTTTTTGGAGCAAGGTACTGTGCGTCCAAGTTTGTCGTCTTGGAGCACACCGGTCCCCTTCGTGTAGAAGAAGGACGGGAGTTTGCGGCTCCGAATCGTTTATGGAGAACTGAACAAGTTGATAAAAGATAACAAGTACCCGATCCCAAGGATTGACGATCTGTTTGATCAGTTGGTTGGGTCATCGGTGTACATAAAGTGAGATCGTAAGTCTGGTTACTATCAGATGAGAATCAGGGAAAGTGATATCCCAACGACAGCGTTCAACACAAGTTATGGGCGTTTCGAGTTTACGGTCATGATGTTCGGGCTGACTAATGCGCCATCGGTGTTCATAGAGCTGATGAACAGAATGTTCAGGGAGTACTTAGACCATGTTGTGATCGTCTTTATTGACGACCTATTGGTGTGCTCGCAGTGCGAAGAAGATCGCTTAAAGCACCTGTGTTTGGTTTTGGAGACACTAAGGAGGAACGAGCTATACGCAAAGTTCTCCAAAGGCGAGTTTTGGTTATCTTCAGTGGCGTTCCTTGGTCACGTAGTCAGTGGGGAAGGAGTTGCGGTGGATCCGGCGTAGATTGTTGCAATACGAGAGTGGCATGTGTTGTCTTCGGTAGCGGAAGTCCGGAGTTTGCGGGGGCTTGCCGGCTATTATGGGCACTTCGTGGATAACTTCTCGCGGATAGCGCTACCTCTCACGACTTTGACAAGGTAAGATCAGAGTTTTGTGTGGGCGCATGAGTGTGCGCAAGCTTTTGAAGAGCTGAAGAGTCGGTTGACCACGGCGCCAGTGCTTAGTTCGCCGAGTGGGACCGAGGGCTTCGAGGTCTATAGTGACGCCTCGGGTAGTGGTTTGGGCTGCGCGCTGGTGTAGCATGGGAGCGTGATAGCTTATGGATCGCGTCAGCTAAAAGTGCATGAAAGGAGAGAGCTTGGAGGAGGAAGAAGAAGCTAGATCCGGTCACCGGCGGAGCTTCGGAGCTCCAAATCACGATCCGAGTCCGGATCCGCGAAGGCGAGGCCGATATGGTGCTTTCCATCCGGCTAGATCATCATGGCGCCGAGGAAAAGCGCAAGGGTAACGATTCTCTTCTTGAGCATGTGAATTTCTTCTTCCTTTGCATGGGAAAACCCCTCTCCCGCGAGTGTGCGGCGAGATCGTGGTATTCCTTGGGGTAGATGTTGGGTACATTGGAAAATGTATACCTGATTTGAAGAAGCCTAACTTAGCATTAATGATATACATCAAGGTGTATTTGATGTTATTTTGAGTTGACTTGTGCAGGTTAAGTAAGTTCTAAAAGTACAAGAAATTATTCTAAGTCCATGTGTCGACACCAGAAAAAACTATGTCGACACTTCAAAATAATTGTGTCGACACTTGAAGAAGGCTGTGTCGACACAGAGAAAGAAAGTCGACCACATTTATGTCGACACTGGGAAGCCGTGTCGACTTACAGAAGTAGAGTCGACAACAGTTGTATCAACACTGGGAAGCTGTGTCGACACATTGAAGCAGAGTCGACACCAGAAGGCAGTGTCAACACATTGAGGCAGAGTCGACACATATTGGCAGGGTCGACAATAGTTGTGTCGACACCAGAAGACAGAGTCGACACATATTGGTAGAGTCGACAAAAGCTGTGTCGACACCTGAAGGCTGTGTCGACACATACTATGTTCTGAATCTATAACAACTGTGTCGACACACAGGACTTGTGTCGACACACTGCAATGTCTAGACCAAGTCATCTTCTGAAGAATGATGGAGTGCTTGAGTCGACACAAATATTCAGTGTCGACTCGCTCTCAAGATGAGGTTCTGAAGAAGCTGAGTCAACTTAAAGGCAAACCAGTTGACATCATCAAAGGCTGTGTCGTCACCTAAGTTACTTGTGTCGACACATATAGACAGATGGTCTCGACACTTTCTGACAGTCTGTCTCGACACTTTGCTATCCAAGACAAAGGCACAGGATCTGTTTGAAGATTTGACAGCTGCGGGTTACAACAGGTTAACTGAAGCTGTCAGACTTGTCAGAAGACAGTTAGAAACCGGATTAGCCGATTACCATGAAGAAGGTCTATAAATAGACAGATTTAGAAGGCAATATTAAGGATTTTGATTTTGAGAGCAATATACATACAAGCTGATTGAAGAATCAAATCAAGAAAGTGCAAGGCACTAAAGAAGATCTTCATCGGAAGATCTAGGAAGACATTCTGAAGGGTTCAACCTATCAGGATCTATCTAAGGAGAATTCGTTCAAGAATTCTGAAGTAGATTCAAAGGGATTGGATAAAGAGGGATCCATCCATTTAAGATCAAGAAGGAAGCTGTTACAAGTTTCTCAAGAAGCTGTTTGGAAATCAACTCAGCTAGTTCAGATTCAAGAAGCTTTGAAGAAAGCTAAGTTTCAGTTGGTTTCATCCATCAGCTGATAAGGTGCTGTCTTGTCCATTCTCTCTCAACAAGGGCAAGATTCTATAAAAACTCTTTTCTAATTTCTGTAGGGTCTATTAATATTGATCTGAGTTGTAAGCCTATGTTATAAAGGCTGAGTGTAGGAGAGTTGATCTCTGAGTGGTAGGGCTGTTGCCTGAGTGTAGGAGAAAGTTTTTCTCTAAGTTGTAGGCCTTGTGTCAAGGCTGAGGTAGGGCTGTTGAGCCTGAGTTGTAGGAACCATTCTGGGTTCTGAGTTGTAAGAACCTTTCCAGGTTCTGAGCTGTAGGATCTGCTGATCTGAGTTAAAGAGGAAGTTTGGCCGAATCTAGCACACTGCTAGATAGGTGAAGGGGGAAAGTGGATGTACCCGGACCTTGGGGAACCACTATAAAACTGTGTGCAATCTGTGTTGTATGAATTTCTGTGATTGCTGTGCTGTGTGATTTAATTCAGTTATTATATTTTGTCTAAAAGTGAGAACAAGCATTAGAACCTATTCACCCCCCCCCCTCTAGGTGTTTAGGTAGTCTTGAAAGTAAAAACTATTAAGTGGTATCAGAGGGAGGTTACTCAAATAAGGATTTAACAGTCTGAGTAAGATCCCTTAGGCAGAATCAAGATTCAAGAAAATGGGTTCTGGAGAGAATCACAAGGAGTTAGGGTCAATGAAATTACCAATCTGTAGAAAAGAAATCTTTGGAATTTGGAAAGAAAGGGTGAGGTTGTTCATGGAGGCATCTGACCCAAGGATATACATCACAGTACAGGAAGGCCCCTTCATTCCAATGAAGGTATCAGTTCTTGATGCAAATATCCAAACTCCAAAGAGTTATTCAGAAATGACCAAGGATGAAATCATTTTGGGAACCATGGATAAAAGAGCACAGAACATTATTGTAAGTGCCATAGATGATTCTACATTCCAAAATCTGATTCACTGTAAGACCTCCAAAGAAATGTGGGACACCTTGATTGTCTACATGGAGGGATCTGAAGAAGTAAGACAGGATAGAAAGTCTATGCTCAATCAGGAATATGAAAGTTTTAGACAAGGAAAATCTGATAGCATAACTGAATGCTATAAGAAATTCTATAGAATTGTGAATGAGTTGATGTTCTATAGAAGAGTCTTCAGTACTTATGAACTGAATGACAAATTCTTAAGATTCTTAACAAAGGATTGGGACACCAAGATCTGTGCCATAAGAGAAGTGGCTAAATTGGCAGAAATTTCTCCTCCAACATTGTTTGGAAAGTTGCTATCTTATGAAATGCAACTAATGGTGAGGAAGGAGGAAGAAAAGATTTCAAAAGGAGAGCATAGAGAAAAGTCTGTGGCATTCAATGCGGAAGCAACTAGAAAGAATAGGAGGATACCTCCATCTCCTCCTAAGGAAGTTGCAGAAGTTAGTTCTGAAAATTCAGATGATCAGGGTTCAGAAAGCTGTGATTCAGATGCAGATTTTACTGCATTCACAAGGCAATTCCAGAGGTTCTTGAAGAAGAAGCAGTGGAAGTCTAGGCCCTCCACATCACAGCAAGTTGATGACTATTATCAGAAGAAAAAGTCATCAAGGAAAGAGAAGAGCAGAACAAAGTCCAGCAAAGCCACTACATCAAAGATAGTCTGCTATTGCTGTGACAGGCCAGGACATGTAGTAGCTGATTGTCCTGATAAGAGGAAGGAGTCATATGACAAGAAGAAGACTCATCAAAAGGGCAAGAAGGAGAAATCCTTTGTTGCAAAGAAGGAAAAGAGCCTAACAGATCAATCAACTTCAGAGTCAGAATCAGAAGCTAAAGCATATATTGGACTGTATGCTGCTACTGAAGAAGAGGAGTTCATGCAATTGCTAGACTCCATCTATAAACAAGAAGATCATCAGTGCATGGGATTGATGGCAGGATCAGAAGAGGACATGTGCCAGAATCAGTCTGGTCCTAATAAGATACAATGTCCTTCTATAAAATCTGTTTGTAGTACAAGTGCAGATTCAGCTACATCTGCATCAAGTGATGTAGATGCATCTGAATCTGAAGGAGATGTCTATCAATTGATAGATAAGTTTGGGGACTTGTTGCAGGACCTTAAGAAAAGCAAGAACCTGGTTAAATCTCAGGCTCAGGAAATTGCTGATCTAAAGGTAGCTGCAACTGAGTTAGAAAAAGTAATAGATCAAAAGATTAATGAGATTGCCAAACTGAAAAATATAACTGTTATTCAGATGAGCACAATCAGATATACTAATAATCAAGTTAAGAGTCTGGAGGCCAGACTAAGAATAGAAAAAGATTTAGTGACTAAGTACTCAAAGCCAAAATCTGTCTTACCCTTGATAGATGAGTTTGTGGCTCAAAAGGGTAAGGCAGGATTAGGGTTCAAAAGTAACCTCAGGGCTGCCCTATTCAAGAGAAAAGGCAAAGCTCCTGCCCAGCCACTAAACCTTTCAGTCCCTATTAAGTTTAGAAAGGTGCAAGTGTCTTCTAACCAATATGATCTTGAGAATATTCATGGTCATATTAAGGCTAATGTTCAGATAAACAAGAGTGTAAATGCCAACAGGTCTACCCATGCTCATAAATCTCATGGTTATAAGAAATATGTGGGTGAAGCTGCAGCAGCACCAGCAATGGACAGAAATTCTTCTGTCAAGGGTGTATCTAGATCTAGATACAACAAGTTTGAATGTTGGTGTTGTGGCAAGAAAGGCCATTTTGCCTTAGACTGCTGGCACAACACAAGTGATAGGAAGAACAATAGTCTACCATTTAGAAGAGTAGCTGGTAGTTTTATTGGTGCTAACCTGAACCAAGGACCCAAGACTTACTTGGGTTCTAAGGGAAAGTAAATCTGTATTGCAGGTGAGTCCAAGTTGCCATTCCCCTATATGGTACTTGGACAGTGGATGTTCCAGGTACATGACTGGAACAAAGGGACTACTGAAGGAGTACACATCTGTCAAAGATGGACCTAAAGTAATCTTTAGTGGATCTGAAAGAGGAGTCATCAAAGGGTTTGGTAACATTTCTTCTAACCTAATTACTATTACCCAAGTGACTTATGTACAAGGTTTGAAACATAATCTGATAAGCATAAGCCAGCTGAGTGATTTAGGATATGACATTTCATTTGTTAAGGATGGATGTCATATCAAAAGATCAAGTGATCAAGAGATCATTTTGACTGGGTATAGGAAGAGAAATGTATATTGTCTTAATTTTTTATGTGAGAATAAGGCTTCTCCCATATGTCTTGTAGCTGATGATAATGCATCTCTTTGTGTCAAGTGGCACAAGAGGTTGGCTCATCTTAATTACAAGACAATTGGCCTACTCTTTAGCAAAGAGTTAGTGAGGAATGGTCCTCAAGTTAAGTGCATAAAGGAAGGGATATGTTCAGCCTGTCAAAAGGGCAAGCAGACTAAATCCTCCTTTCATAGCCTTGAAAACAAGGATTCTGTGAGGTGCTTATACCTCTTGCATATGGATCTTTTTGGTCCTATGCCAATTCATAGTCTAGGTAGGAAGGTCTACACTTTTGTGGTTGTAGATGACTATTCTAGATTTTCATGGGTGTTCTTTCTGAGACAGAAATCAGAAACCCCAAGTGTCTTACTTAGTTTTGTAAAGCAAATTCAGAATGAACTGAACAGTACAGTGGTCAAAATCAGAAGTGACCATGACATTGAATTTCAATCTGAAAGTATGACAAAATTATGTGAAGACTTTGGGATTCTCCAAGAGTTCTCCTCACCTAGAACATCTCAGCAAAATGGAATTGCTGAAAGAAAGAATAGAACATTAATTGAAGCTGGTAGAACACTATTGAGTGACACCTCTCTTCCAGAATATTTCTGGGCTGAGGCAGTAAACACTGTATGTCATGTAATCAATAGGGCTTCTATCACCAAGGGCCACAAAATGACTCCCTATGAGATTATGAAAGGTAGAAAACCAAATCTATCCTACTTCAGGATCTTTGGTTGCAAGTGTTATATACTTAACAATGGCAAGTCATATTTGACTAAGTTTGCTGCCAAATCCTAGGAAGGGATATTTGTTGGGTACATCATAAATAGTAAGGCCTATAGAGTCTTCAACTTGACTACACAAGTTGTAGAGGAGTCTGTTCATGTTGTATTTGATGAAACAAGATTAATCAACTGTGAGTTGTCTTGTAGAACAAATGATTCAACAGGTATAAGCCAAAGGATGTACAGGCTTTCCATTACAGAAACATCAAAGGAAGATGGAGCATTGGAAAATGAAGGCTTCTATCCAGGGGGAGTACAAGACTTTTTTGAAGCTGATGAAAACCAGGAGATACAGCATAATGAAGGAGCTGGAGATGTTCAACCTGAAGGAAACCTTCTTCCAGCTACAAGACATCTTAAAGATCATCCAGCTAATCAGATTATAGGTGATCCAAGACAGGGAGTGCAGACTAGAAGCAGAAATCTGAGCACAGTCCTGCATTCAAGTTTCCTATCTCAAATGGAGCCTAAGAAGTTTGAATAAGTCATCCAAGACCAACACTGGATTGATGCTATGCAAGAGGAGCTGAATCAATTCAGAAGGTGCAATGTCTGGGAGCTTGTTCCTAAACCAAAAGGCCACAATATAATTGGCACAAAATGGATCTAAAGGAACAAGTTGAATGAGAGTGGAATAATTGTGAAGAACAAAGCTAGGTTGGTTGCTAAAGGATACAGGCAGGAAGAAGGGATTGACTTTGATCAAACATTTGCCCCAGTAGCAAGGCTGGAGGCAATCAGAATATTCCTTGCCTATGCAGCATATCAAGACTTTAAAGTGTACCAGATGGATGTGAAATCAGCATTCCTGAATGGTGATTTAAAAGAGGAAGTCTATGTAGAGCAGCCATCAGGTTTTGTAGATCCTCTTAAACCTGATTATATTTATAGGCTTAGGAAAGCTTTGTATGGGTTAAAGCAAACCTCAAGTGTACAATCCCGTATTCACAGAGTATGGCCCTTTTGGCAGGCGCAGAGCCAGTTTTAAGTTTTTAAGCTTTTTAGAGATTTTGGACTCTTGGTGGCCATTTTTGGCCCTAGCTTGCAAATATACTAGTAGGGGGAATGAAAATTGTCTCGCCCCGGCCCCTTTGAGCACTCGCTCTCGCCTATTCGCACAGGCTCCGCAGCTCGTCGCCTTGCCGCTCTCGCCAAGCGCTAGGCCGCAGCTCGTCGCCTTGCCGCTCTCGCCAAGCGCTAGGCCGCAGTTTGTCGCCTTGCCGCTCTCGCCAAGCGCCAGGCTGCAGCTCGCCTTGCCGCTCTCGCCAAGCGCTAGGCCGCAGCTCGTCGCCTTGCCGCTCTCGCCAAGCGCTAGGCCGCAGCTCGCCGCCTTGCCGCTCTCGCCAAGCGCCAGGCCGCAGCTCGTCGCCTTGCCGCTCTCGCTAGTCACCAGGCCGCAGCTCGCCTCAGGCCGCCGTCTCGCCAGAGGCCGCCAGCTCGCCCAAGCTTCTTTTGGCCATGCTCTTACCATTGTGCCCTTGGCGTGGAGTTACTTTGTTACCCCTTGGTGTGGAGGTTTGCTATTGGCTCAAGGCCAATTGGCCTTGGGGGCATTTCGGTCATTTTATCCTCAGGACTTGGAAAAACTATAAATAGACCCCCTTGGGTACCTTTGGAGAGACATTGGCTTTTGGCTTCCTCCTCCCTAGCTTTCCTCTAGGTAGAGTTGAGAGAACTCTCCAAGGTACCCAGCTCTCATTGGTAAGGGAGGGGAAGTGTTCTTGTGACCTTCCTGGTGTGTGGTGGGACCTCCGCGCTAGAGCCGAGGGTCTGTTCCTAGTTTCCCAAGTCTTCGGCCCGTGACATTCTTCCAAGTGTAGTAGGTGTGAGGTCACCCCTTCCCCAAGGGTCGGACTCCATAGAGACCAAGTTTTTGGTTTCAACATTTTGGTGCGGTGGGCGTGGAGAGTGACAAGCACAGAAAATCTCGGGAGAATGTCATGGCTGGAGATCAGGGAGGTGGTGACGATCTCGGCGAGTTCCCCAACCCCGGACCCTTCGTAGGAAGGGAGGAATTCATGAAGTCCAGCAAAGGAACCATGGAGATGTCGCGAAGTATTTCTCCTCGGGGTGACAACCCAGCTTGCCTAGGCCGCCAGCTCGCCAGGCCGCCGTCTCTCCAGGCCGCCGTTCACGCCAGCTCGCCTAGGCCGCCAGCTCGCCAGGCCGCCGCTCTCGCCAGTTCGCCGAGCTCGTGCACCTTTGTCTCGCCTAGCCGTCGCTCTCATGGGAAGCTTGAGCAGGATGGAGGTGTCCAGTGGGATGGAGTCGGAGGATGACCACTATGCCCGGGCCCCCTGAAGAAGCCTCGCATCGACGGAGTCATGTATCTTGTTTTTCTTTATGTTGTAATGAGTCCAACCTCCGACCGGTAGGGTTGGGGGGGTCATGTAATCCAACTATTTTCCCCTTTTGAGGATGTTGAATTTTGGCAGAGTTCAGGTGACATGCCCCGTCCCCAAGCCCCTTAGCTCCGAGATGATTCCGCTTCCAGGCTCTCACTAGCTGGTGGGTTCAGGTTGATCTCTCGTGGGAGCCAAGCCCCTTAGCTCCGAGATGATTCCGCTGCCAGGCTCTCACTAGCTGGTGGGTTCAGGTTGATCTCTCGTGGGAGCTAAGTCCTTTTGCTCCGAGATGATTCCGCTGCCAGGCTCTCACTAGCTGGTGGGTTCAGGTTGATCTCTCGTGGGAGCCAAGCCCCTTAGCTCCGAGATGATTCCGCTGCCAGGCTCTCACTAGCTGGTGGGTTCAGGTTAATCTCTCATGGGAGCTAAGTCCTTTTGCTCTGAGATGATTCCGCTGCCAGGCTCTCACTAGCTGGTGGGTTCAGGTTGATCTCTCGTGGGAGCCAAGCCCCTTAGCTCCGAGATGATTCCGCTGCCAGACTCTCACTAGCTGGTGGGTTCAGGTTGATCTCTCGTGGGAGCTAAGTCCTTTTGCTCCGAGATGATTCCGCTGCCAGGCTCTCACTAGCTGGTGGGTTCAGGTTGATCTCTCGTGGGAGCCAAGCCCCTTAGCTCCGAGATGATTCCGCTGCCAGGCTCTCACTAGCTGGTGGGTTCAGGTTGATCTCTCGTGGGAGCTAAGTCCTTTTGCTCCGAGATGATTCCGCTGCCAGGCTCTCACTAGCTGGTGGGTTCAGGTTGATCTCTCGTGGGAGCCAAGCCCCTTAGCTCCGAGATGATTCCGCTGTCAGGCTCTCACTAGCTGGTGGGTTCAGGTTGATCTCTCGTGGGAGCTAAGTTCTTTTGCTCCGAGATGATTCCGCTGCCAGGCTCTCACTAGCTGGTGGGTTCAGGTTGATCTCTCGTGGGAGCCAAGCCCCTTAGCTCCGAGATGATTCCGCTGCCAGGCTCTCACTAGCTGGTGGGTTCAGGTTGATCTCTCGTGGGAGCTAAGTCCTTTTGCTCCGAGATGATTCCGCTGCCAGGCTCTCACTAGCTGGTGGGTTCAGGTTGATCTCTCGTGGGAGCCAAGCCCCTTAGCTCCGAGATGATTCCGCTGCCAGGCTCTCACTAGCTGGTGGGTTCAGGTTGATCTCTCGTGGGAGCTAAGTCCTTTTGCTCCGAGATGATTCCGCTGCCAGGCTCTCACTAGCTGGTGGGTTCAGGTTGATCTCTCGTAGGAGATAAGTCCTTTTGCTCTGAGATGATTCCGCTGCCAGGCTCTCACTAGCTGGTGGGTTCAGGTTGATCTCTCATGGGGGCTAAGTACTTTTAGCTCCGGGATGATTCCGCTGTCAGGCTCTCACTAGCGGGCAGGGCAGGTTGATCTCTCGTGGAGGCTAAGTATTTTCACCCCGATGCTGTCTCGTCACCCAAGCTCCCATTAGCTGGCATGACAGGTTGACCCCTCGGGAGGCGAAGTGTTTTCACCCCGAGGCTATCTCGTCACCCAGGCTCCCATTATCTGGCATGACAGGTTGACCCCTCGGGAGGCTAAGTGTTTTCACCCCGAGGCTGTCTCGTCACCCAAGCTCCCATTAGCTGGCATGACAGGTTGACCCCTCGAGAGGCTAAGTGTTTTCACCACAAGGTTGTCTCGTCACCCAGGCTTCCATTAGCTGGCATGACAGGCTGACTCAGCGAATACGTTGGGTTGGATGTTTCTTTCCGAGCTTGTGCCAACCTCGAAAAGAGCGGGGATTGTGTACAACCCCGTATTCGCAGAGTATGGCCCTTTTGGCAGGCGCAGAGCCAGTTTTAAGTTTTTAAGCTTTTTAGAGATTTTGGACTCTTGGTGGCCATTTTTGGCCCTAGCTTGGAAATATACTAGTAGGGGAATGAAAATTGTCTCCCCCGGCCCCTTTGAGCACTCGCTCTCGCCTATTTGCACAGGCTCCGCAGCTCGTCGCCTTGCCGCTCTCGCCAAGCGCTAGGCCGTAGCTCGTCGCCTTGCCGCTCTCGCCAAGCGCTAGGCCGCAGCTTGTCGCCTTGCCGCTCTCGCCAAGCGCCAGGCCGCAGCTCGCCTTGCCGCTCTCGCCAAGCGCTAGGCCGCAGCTCGTCGCCTTGCCGCTCTCGCCAAGCGCTAGGCCGCAGATCGCCGCCTTGCCGCTCTCGCCAAGCGCCAGGCCGCAGCTCGTCCCCTTGCCGCTCTCGCTAGTCACCAGGCCGCAGCTCGCCTTAGGCCGCCGTCTCGCCAGAGGCCGCCAGCTCGCCCAAGCTTCTTTTGGCCATGCTCTTACCATTATGCCCTTGGCGTGGAGTTACTTTGTTACCCCTTGGTGTGGAGGTTTGCTATTGGCTCAAGGCCAATTGGCCTTGGGGGCATTTCGGTCATTTTATCCTCAGTACTTGGAAAAACTATAAATAGACCCCCTTGGGTACCTTTGGAGAGGCATTGGCTTTTGGCTTCCTCCTCCCTAGCTTTCCTCTTGGTAGAGTTGAGAGAACTCTCCAAGGTACCCAGCTCTCATTGGTAAGGGAGGGGAAGTGTTCTTGTGACCTTTCGGGTGTGTGGTGGGACCTCCGCGCTAGAGCCGAGGGTCTGTTCCTAGTTTCCCAAGTCTTCGGCCCGTGACATTCTTCCAAGTGTAGTAGGTGTGAGGTCACCCCTTCCCCAAGGGTCGGACTCCACAGAGACCAAGTTTTTGGTTTCAACACCAAGGGCTTGGTATGAAATCCTGTCTACTTTCCTTATTGAGAACAAATTCTCAAGAGGGAAAATAGATAAAACTTTATTCCTTACGGAATCTAAAGGTAAGATCATCTTAGTTTAGATCTATGTAGATGACATAATTTTTGGATCTACTGAGAACAACCTTTGCAAAAAGTTTGCCAAACTTATGCAAGGGAAGTTTGAGATGAGCAGTATGGGGAACTTAAGTTCTTCTTGGGACTTCAAGTAAGACAAACTGATGATGACTTGTCCATATCCCAGTCTAAGTTCACCAAAGAGTTGATAAAGAAATATGGTATGGAATCTTCCTCTACTATGAAAACTCCTATGGGAACAAATATGCCTATATGTAAAGATGATACAGGTAAGCCTGTATATGAGTCTTTGTATAGAGGAATAGTTGGTTCTCTATTATACCTCACAGCTAGTAGACCAGATATTATGTATGCTACATATGTGCGTGCTAGGTACCAAGCCTGCCCTAAAGAGTCTCATTATACTGCTGTCAAAAGGATTCTGAGATATCTTAAGGGCACACCTAATCTAGGCCTTTGGTACCCTAGGAATAGAGATTTTCTACTGACAGGTTATTCAGATGCAGATTTTGCAGGCTGTAGAGAGGATAGAAAGAGTACTACAGGTACTTGTCAATTCTTGGGAGGAAGACTGATATCATGGAGCAGTAAGAAGCAGACCAGTGTGGCAATATCCACAGCTGAGTCAGAATATGTTGCTGCTGGAAGCTGCTGTGCACAGCTATTGTGGATACAGCATCAATTGAAGGATTATGGTATTCAAGTAAGTAGAACACCTTTATTGTGTGATTCTAAGAGTGTTATTTCTATTGCTAATAATCCTGTTTCTCATAGTAGAACTAAGCATATAGAAATCAAATATCATTTTCTTAGAGAACATGTAGAAAGAGAAGACATCTCATTGGAATTTGTTAAAACAGATTATCAAATTACAGATGATTTACTAAGCCACTGGATGAAACAAAATTCAATAAATTTAAAATTGAATTGGGAATGCTGACCATTGACTAGTATATCAATAAACTTTCAAGTGGTATCAACAAACAAATATTGGCTAAGTAAAATGGTGTCGACACTTATAGTAATAAAGTGTCGACTCAGTGTAGTCTGGTCTACTAGTCAGAGAAATTGTGTCGACACAGAGAATATGTGTCGACACTTAAGGGTCATATAGTCGACTCATCCAGAAATGTGGTGTCGACTTCACCAGAACATTGGTGTCGACACTTACAGATTTTGTGTCAACACTTGAACAAAGAGTCGACACAGAATTTCTGATGCTCAACTATGTATCCCCAATTGGTGTCGACACATAGTAGTCAGATTTGTTTGTCAAGACAATAGAAGTTTGTGTCGACACATTCCATCTGTGTCGACACATTTAGTCTGTTTTTTTTTGTCCGCCTTTTGACCTTCTTTCAATAGAGGGTATAAATAGGTCAAGAACTTATTCTGTCGACACGCTTACAAGATTTTCGAGACTGAAACCCTATGTCGACAATCTCTCTCTTCTTTCTCAAGCTTTCTCGTCTGATCAATGGCACCAAAGGTTGAAGATAACGTGAATGAAGGATATGAGCTGGTCAGGGCTGCGTTCGACTCCGCCGCACCAGAATTCAAACAAGTGATTTCCCTTATTGCTGCAAATGGATTGGAATTTCTGGTTTCTGAACCAACGAAGATCTGGAAGAAGGAGGTACTTGAATTTTACACTTCTGGATCAGTGGATTCTTCTGGACTCAAGATCAAATCCACAGTTCATGGCACCAAGGTCAAGCTTACTCTACGGAGTTTAAGAAAAATTCTTCAATTGCCAAGCATAGAGAATGAAGAAGAGGTTCCATCCTCTAAGACAAGGGAGGCTCTCCAATGGTGTGGAATGGATCCAACCATAAAGATTGGAGCAGCCATCAATAGAAAAGGAATGAATCACTAGGGCAAGTTTTTGTCTGAGATAGTTGGAAGTTGAGGAAGGGCAAGTAGTTGAGGGGGAGCCTGTGAATGTTGAGGCTGAGCAACATGTCACTGAAACTAATTGTTGGTACCCTAGTTTTGATTTGAGTTCAGTCCTCTCTTTCTGTCTCTTGACCCAAGATTTATCTATGGTCAAAGATTAGTTGATAGGTTAGATTCTCTAGTTGTGTAGAATTGCTTTTCTAGATGAATATTTGGTTAAGTAGTTTTTCATTCGACTATGGTCGAACGTCGCTCAACTATCGTCGACCAGCCATTCGACGATCGTCTTCTTGATAGCTCGACTATCTGTTTGATAGGTCAACTATTTGTCTGCGTTGATAGTTCGACTATCTGTTTGATAGGTCGACTATCTGTTGCTTGATAGTTCGACTATCTGCTTGGATAGTTCAACTATCTGATAGTTCGACTATCTGTTTGATAGGTCGACTATCTGTCTTCGTTTGATAGTTTGACTATCTGTTGATAGGTCGATTATCTGTGTTGCTTTGATAGTTCGACTATCTGTTGATAGGTCGACTATCTGTTTTGGTTGATAGTTCGACTATCTGCTTGGATAGTTCAACTATCTGGTAGTTCGACTATCTGTTGATAGGTCGACTATCTATTTTGTTTTGATAGCTCGACTATCTGTTGATAGCTCGACTATCTATTTTCTGTGATAGTTCGACTATCTGTTGATAGGTCGACTATCTGTTTTCTGTGATAGTTCGACTATCTGTTGATAGGTCGACTATCTGTTTTTGTTTGGTAGTTCGACTATCTGTCTTGATAGATCGACTATCTGATAGCTCGACTATCTGTCCTGATAGTTCGACTATCTGCTGAGGTAGTTCGACTATCTTCTTTTATAGTTCGACTATCTGGATCGTTCGACTATCTGTCTGATAGGTCGACGATCTCTGTGCCTCGTTCGACGATCTCCGAGGGTTGTTCGACGTTTTGCTGTATGTTTTGAATAATTTTGTCGTCTTCTATGATGTGATTTATTTCATATTTATTTTAGCATATTTTATAAAAGATTATTTGAATAAATTGTGATATTATTTCCATGCAATATCTGCTCCATTTCTTATGCATGAGCTAATCTTTTTCTGACAAAGTTGTTTGTCTTATTAGCTGAGATGTGATTTCTGCTTGATCTGCCAGGCTGTCCTTTATAGGCGTTAGACTCAAAAAGTCTTCCTTGGCTGTAAAGAGTCTCTTCTGATATGACTTTATCTTGTATTATTTCATCAGAGTTATTTGCAGCTTCTTAGAAAGCTTTATCCTTTTATAGGATATCTGCCTGCAGTATTTGTTTTGCTTTATGCTTTTTGCAGCCCAGCTTGCAGATTTCAGTAGAAGACAAGATTCAAACTCTTTTGAGAGCCGTTGCTGCTGCTGCTATATAAAGACTTCTTTGAAGAAAGAAATCAACTAGTTCTCACATATTCAAAAGCTAACTGCAGCATTCAAACTAAAAGCTTACAGTTCTCAACTGCTCTCAGCTCATTCACATTCTAACTGAGAAGAAGTTTTAGTTCCTCACTCTTCTTCAACCTGAGTTCTCCTGTCTCCAGAAAGATTTGCACTCAGAGCTTTTTGAAGAAGAAGAAAAGAAGATAGCTGCCTAAAGAAGAAATTTCAATTCATATTATTTATCTTCTTGTAGCTTTTTCCTTCAGATTTTCTGAAGTGTTTCTGCACTGAAGCAAGACTTCACCTGGACATTCTTTTAGCCAGGGGGAGCCTTGATTCTTTAGAGCTTTCTAGCTCAGTGCAAGTTCTTGTGCTTCTCTAATCTATTGTAAAATAGAGAAGACATTCTAACCTCCTTTCCCCCTCCTGTAAAGGGTTATTACTCCCTTCAAAAGTATCCCTTGGTGGCAGGTCACCTGATCAAAAACCTGTGTTGGTTTTTAGACACCTGATCAAAAGTCTAAAGGGTCTCTAGATCTACCTGCAGCAGATCTTGTTGGTGGCAGGGCACCTGATCAAAAACCTGAGTGGATTCCTACCTTGTTGGTAGAAGAGTGGATGTACCCAAGTTGTTTGGGGAACCACTATAAATTCCTTGTGTCGTCTGGATTGTTTATTTAATTCTCTGTGCTGATTGGCTGTAATTAGATTTTAACTAGGATTGCTAGTTGATGTTTAGGATTCCAAGCCTTAACTGTAATTACATTTGGCTGCCTTTGTGCACAACACTTTTGTTAGGCTTTAGGGTTTAATCTCAAATATCTATAACCTTCATTCCGTAATTAACTCCAAGGGAGTTGAGTAGACAGTCAACTTTGTTAGTGCAATTTTTGACTACTCTATTCACCCCCCCCCCCTCTAGAGTAGTATCTATCCATTTTCTTTCACTAATATTCCTCCTACTCCTTTTGAAAGAGTTCAAATAGAAAGTTCATCAGACTCTGAGACTAAAGAAGCCAGAATGGCTAAGAGGAGAAAGCTCATAGTCTTCAAGAGAAGGAGCCAAAGTTATAAACAGGCTCTCCAAACTTCAACTCACCAATCTCCATCTGAATTTAACTACAACAAGTTCATGGTAGATTTGCAAGTTAAGTTGGATGAACAGAGATTAGCTTTGGAGAAGTATGTTGATGAGAGCAATAAATCCCTTCAATTTGACCTGGCTCAAGATATTAAATCTATCAGATTTGAGGTGAATATGAATAAAAAGGAAATGACAGATTGCTTCCATAAGAGAGGTAATGCTGTAGTATTTTTAGCTAAACAACATCAGTCCATTATTACTAAAATAGATGATATTGCTTTGAAGCAAGGTTATGTTTTGGAAAATCAGCTGAGAATGAATGAAAATCAGACTCAATCTCACCATGAGATTATCAAAAAGGTAGTAGATACTGCTACAGGACTGTCTGCTGCAAGAGCTAAAGAAATGGAAGTGTATGATCAGAAACTCAAGGAGGCTATCACTTCAGTTCACACTGCTATCACAACCTCTCAGACAGAGATATCTACTAAGCTTCAACAGTTGAAACCATTTTTTAAAGAGGGTGTGAATTATCTTGATGGCCAGATAAGATTTCAGAAGGATGATCTCCGAGACCATATTGCAAGAGAAGTCCTAAAGGGGGAGAGATTATTAGTTCATGCTGGCTCAGAACACACCAAATGGGTGACTAATAGTATTCGAGCCACATTGGGATATCCACCTTTATGTGATGATGCTATGGTGGCTGAGTCAGGAATTCAACAAGATTTACTTGATGGCAATCCACTTGAGGTTGCCCAAGTCATTTACCCCCCTACAGATTTTGATATGATTGATCAGCAAGTACAGGCTATGTATAGTCCTCCACAGGAGGTTACAAATGTGGTTATTGAGAAAGTTGATAAGCCTGATGCAGGTTTGAAAGAACAACAAGATGCTCTACTGTCCAAGAAAAGATTTAGAGAGCAAGCTGAACTTAAGCCTGACTTTGAGCAATGGAGTCCCACTTCAAGAAACATTATACTGACAGCATGGAAGGCTGTAAAGGATCAAGTCCATGAAATAGGAAAGTGGTATAATGAGATTGAATGGAAAAAGTATGAAGCTAGGCAGGAGGCTATAGTTCAATATAGAAGAAAAGCCAAGATGGGGAGGCTACCACCAGGTGCTCAGGAGCCAAGCAAATATTTTTCAAAGCCCTTTCACTACTTTGAAAGGCAAAGGCTCAAGGAAGAAGCTCAGAAGAAAGCTGATCTGAAAGGCAAGAAGCCTGCTGAGGTTGCTGAACCTGCTGTGAAGGCTCAAATTCAATCTGGCAAAGGAATTGTCATAAGAGAGCCTGATCAGTCTTAGCTTAAGTTTACCAATCCTTTAAATTGTTTTGTAATATTTTGTTAAGTCATTCAATGTAAACATCTGTAACAAACATTTCCAAGTTATAAACAAAACAATTTTCTGTAATCATTTATTAATGTTCATCTTTATTGTGTGATGAATTTGCTGAATGTTTTGTTTATTAATGTATTCCTGTAATGTCATGCTTATATACATCATCATATTATATTTTTTTAATGGTGTATATCATTAGCTAAAAGGGTTATGACTTCTCCAAATAGGGGGAGATTGTTGGGTACATTGGAAAATGTGTACCTGATTTGAAGAAGCCTAACTTAGCATTAATGATATACATCAAGGTGTATTTGATGTTATTTTGAGTTGACTTGTGCAGGTTAAGTAAGTTCTAAAAGTACAGGAAATTATTCTAAGTCCATGTGTCGACACCAGAAAAAACTATGTCGACACTTCAAAATAATTGTGTCGACACTTGAAGAAGGCTGTGTCGACACAGAGAAAGAAAGTCGACCACATTTATGTCGACACTGGGAAGTCGTGTCGACTTACAGAAGTAGAGTCGACAACAGCTGTATCAACACTGGGAAGCTGTGTCGACACATTGAAGCAGAGTCGACACCAGAAGGCAGTGTCAACACATTGAGGCAGAGTCGACACATATTGGCAGGGTCGACAATAGTTGTGTCGACACCAGAAGACAGAGTCGACACATATTGGCAGAGTCGACAAAAGCTGTGTCGACACCTGAAGGCTGTATCGACACATACTATGTTCTGAATCTATAACAACTGTGTCGACACACAGGACTTGTGTCGACACACTGCAATGTCTAGACCAAGTCATCTTCTGAAGAATGATGGAGTGCTTGAGTCGACACAAATATTCAGTGTCGACTCGCTCTTAAGATGAGGTTCTGAAGAAGCTGAGTCGACTTAAAGGCAAACCAGTCGACATCATCAAAGGCTGTGTCGTCACCTAAGTTACTTGTGTCGACACATATAGACAGATGGTCTCGACACTTTCTGATAGTCAGTCTCGACACTTTGCTGTCCAAGACAAAGGCATAGGATCTGTTTGAAGATTTGACAGCTGCGGGTTGCAACAGGTTAACTGAAGCTGTCAGACTTATCAGAAGACAGTTAGAAACCGGATCAGCCGGTTACCATGAAGAAGGTCTATAAATAGACAGATTCAGAAGGCAATATTAAGGATTTTGATTTTGAGAGCAATATACATACAAATTGATTGAAGAATCAAATCAAGAAAGTGCAAGGCACTAAAGAAGATCTTCATCGGAAGATCTAGGAAGACATTCTGAAGGGTTCAACCTATCAGGATCTGTCTAAGGAGAATTCATTCAAGAATTCTGAAGTAGATTCAAAGGGATTGGATAGAGAGGGATCCAGCCATTTAAGATCAAGAAGGAAGCTGTTATAAGTTTCTCAAGAAGCTGTTTGGAAATCAACTCAGCTAGTTCAGATTCAAGAAGCTTTGAAGAAAGCTAAGTTTCAGTTGGTTTCATCCATCAGCTGATAAGGTGCTGTCTTGTCCATTCTCTCTCAACAAGGGCAAGATTCTATAAAAAATCTTTTCTAATTTCTGTAGGGTCTATTAATATAGATCTGAGTTGTAAGCCTATGTTATAAAGGCTGAGTGTAGGAGAGTTGATCTCTGAGTGGTAGGGCTGTTGCCTGAGTGTAGGAGAAAGTTTTTCTCTGAGTTGTAGGCCTTGTGTCAAGGTTGAGGTAGGGCTGTTGAGCCTGAGTTGTAGGAACCATTCTGGGTTCTGAGTTGTAAGAACCTTTCCAGGTTCTGAGCTGTAGGATCTGCTGATCTGAGTTAAAGAGGAAGTTTGGCCGAATCTAGCACACTGCTAGATAGGTGAAGGGGGAAAGTGGATGTACCCAGACCTTGGGGAACCACTATAAAACTGTGTGCAATCTGTGTTGTATGAATTTCTGTGATTGCTGTGCTGTGTGATTTAATTCAGTTATTATATTCTGTCTAAAAGTGAGAACAAGCATTAGAACCTATTCACCCCCCCCTCTAGGTGTTTAGGTAGTCTTGAAAGTAAAAACTATCAGTAGATATGTGAAGTCCCCCTTGTTAGAGTCCGGAATCATAGTACGGACATAGGCATGGTGTGTGAAGCCTACCCGGACGTGTTTTCCGGATCGGTGATGTTTTTCTATGCATATTTTAGCCGGAGAAGACTCTGAGCGTTGTGATTGTTTTCGGGTTGCTATGCGGTAGAATGCATCAGGGAATCTTGGGGATTAACCCCGAGGTGCACCCGGAAATCTGGGCGGGAACGAAGTTCTGCCTTTGTGGTGGCCTGGGAGCCAGCCGGGAACATAGCGATGCTATTTACCATGTTTGTTTGCAGCAGAGATCCTTGGGGATGAAACCCGAGGTGCACCCGGAAATTTGGACGGAAGCACAGTTCTGTCATATCGGTGGCCTGGGAGCCAACCGGGTACATAGCGGGGCTATGTACCATGTTTGATCGATATTTGGGACTGGGGAAGCTTAGCCCGCGTAAAAGGCCAAATGGAAACGGCGGGGTGAGCAACGGGCTGGTGGACCCCTACCCGCTCTATCCGCTCGGTTAAAGCGACCTAAAGTTTTATGTGGGACTTACCGAGGTTTTGAGATCGAGTCTAGGCTACGGCTGAAAGGAATAAATGCTCACGAGGTTGCCATCCTGGGGGTGGTGGCGGAGTCGAGGACCGGACGGGGTTCGGACTAGCCCGCCGAGTAAGTGCCCTGAGAGCACGGGGTGTACGCCGTGTGTGCGTGCACCTATGATGTGATGCTTATTTTGCTGTGTTGCTTGTTTTGCTAACAAGTGCAGGGAAGAAGCTTTGCCACCCCGGTTTGGGGGCGGAATCGTTATAATTTGGTCAGCATAGCTGACCGTTGCCTTTGTTTACCACCGTGCGGTGGATTGTTGCTTGCAGGTGTTGCGGAGCCGAGAGGTAATTAGCGGGCTAAAGCCCAAGTTGCTGTGCCGGCCCTCGAAGGCCAAATGTTGAGTGTTTTCCTTTTTGTACTCATGTGTGACCGGCCTGCGTGCCGAGGTATGGAAGACATTTTTTATTAAGCAAACTCTTGTAAAGCCATAAGGCTATTTCTGTTTTGTGTATTATACATTCCTATGGGTTTGAGTAGTGGACATTCATGCTTGGCAGGGTTCTTTATTCTTTGCAACTTTAATAAATTGCTTCCGCTAGATGCTCTGTGTAGGACGTTGTGATTGGTTGAATGGTTTCAATGCGTAACCAACCGGTCTGTCCGTAGTATATGACGTCGGGCCCCGGCCGGACCTACTGTTATATACTATGTGACGGATAGGGGTGTTAAAGCCTTGGTGTTGGCGAGCTCTTTATCAAGCTTGGAAAACTTCTTCGTCGTCTCGATCTCGGTGCCCTGCAAAGATCAACCAACCAGAGTCAGAAAAAGTTCAAGTGCAGAAGCGACTAAGTCGTGTCGGGGAAGCGACCTACCTCATACTCTTTCATCCGGGCATTTTGCAAACCCATATCGATCGCCTTCTGTGAAATGATCTTCAACGCCTTCTACGTCTCCAGGAGCTTCCTTGTCGTGTAATGTCCCAGCTCAGCAGTCCGCAGGAGCGATCGAGATGTCTGGTGGGAGAGCACCTCCGAGATGAGGTCATACAATTACTCAGCGTCAGCTCATGCATAGAGAGCGATGACGACATCAAAGGCCTCCCCCTTATCCTCTCAGTCTTCCAACAAGGCGGGTAGGTCTGTGCTCAATGTCACCTTGTGCTCGCTCGCGGACCGGGAAAGCATCGGTCGACCGAAGGCATCCCTACCTTCCCTCCTGAGGTTGTAGTTTGGGTGGTAGCAGGGCGCCCCGACGTCGACTGGAGACTCCCTCTCATCGAAGAGCTCGCGAGAAAGCTTTTCTCGCTTTCTCGCATGGTCTGAGGACTTTTCCTTCTCCTTCCCCTTGGCTAGCTTCTTTTGGAAACCGTCCTTGTCATCGGCATGCGAATGGCCCTTGTTGCTCGCCGGAGGGGGGATCTCTTCAACCTCGGCAGGTGGGATCGAGGTCTCTTGGCGCGAGGATGCGACTTCCTTCACCAAAGGAAGGTGTTCTCGCGGGAGCTCGCAAGCCTCTGCAGGTACCGAAGATCAGTTAGCACAATTATAGAAGAGACATCGCGAGTATAGCGGAAGCTCGCGTATTTATACCTTCGCAGGGAAGGATTTCATCAAACACGTTGACGTTGATGCGCCAGAAGACGACATCAAACCGCCGCTCGTGGTATGCATCGAAGAGCCTCTCATGCGCGCCTTCCAGGATCGGCGGCAGGAAGGTGACTTTAGCGGGTTGGTGTGGCCTCCGCGACACGCCTTCAAAGTCGTCGGCGATGACGATCAGATACTCGCTCCACAGGTGGACTTTGCTCATCATGCCGACCAGTGTGCAGACATGGTTGTTGATGACCCCCTCAGCAGTCGCGGCGAAGGCGAAGACCTTCCAGAAGATGGAAAGGTCGAACGCGATCCTCTCTTCCCGAAGGAAGCAGAGGAAGCCCATAATCATCACCACGCCGTTGGGGTTTATCTGGGCAGGAATGATGCCGAAATATCGTAGGATCTGGCGATATTCGGCTGACAACGGAAGTCGCAGCCCGACTTTAAAGTGGCGGAGGGGCAGGACGAACTCGCCTTCAAGGAAGGTGTTTAGTCTCTCGTTCTGGGAGGGGAGCCTGGCCGAGTATCCCTCTGGGAGGTGTCTTTGGTGGAAATCCTCAAAATCTCGCTCTATTATGCCATACTTCTTGAAGACGGCGTCCTTGAAGTTGATCGCATGAGCCTGTAGGCGAACGCTGGCATCATCGGCGACCATCTTGCGCGAGAAGTTAGTGCGAGAGGAAAGAGTGAGTTAGCGAGAAAGAAAAGGAAGGTGTGAGCAAGGGTAGTTACTCGTGAGCAGTAAGTCTGAAATCGCAATAGCGTACTAAAGTCTCACATACCCCTTCTATTCAGAGGCAGAGGCCAGGGCGGTGTATATCAAGCTCGCACGAGTATCCACCTAAGTCGCGCCCTAACCAAAAGATAGATCCTAGCTACGAATGGTTTCTCTTATAAAGCAATACATAATCTCTCCTGCTCGTCGGAACCTGCACAGAAATCGAGATGTTGCAGAGAAAACATACTAGTCAAGAAAGTATGTATCAAATACAAACTCGGCAATAAAAAACAAGAATCAAACTCGCTTATTTCAAATTGAACGGTTCTTTACATAGTCTCCAAGTGGCAAGTACAAATGAAATGATGAAAGAAAAAACTAAGTACTGGGAGTCCCTCGATCAGGAAGATGTGGATGTCTCCCAGCCCAGCCCATCTCGCGTGCTCAGTGGAAGTGCTCGCTAGCCACCGCCATCATGTCGTCGCCTCTCCACAGCTACTCTTCCATTCGCTTCAGTCGCCCAGCGGATCACATGCTCGCACGCATGCCAGCCAACTTCTCACCAAAGTGTTGGGCGCGATGGTTAGTTATCGCTAGCCGCCTGTCCATCTCCTGAATCATGTGGAAGCGGGCCTCCTAGGCTGCCAGGCTTTCCCGCAGCTCTTCCATCTTCGTCATCCTCACCTCCAGTGCTGATATTCGGCGATGAGGTTCGCAAATGGTGAGCTGGTCGAACTTGACCTACAGATCGATGTAGGCGCGAGCGGAGGCATGACGGTATTCGTTCCCGGAGAGCCTGAGGGCGTCGATGAAAGCTGCTCCAGGAGTAGCAGTGCGACCTGTCAAAACAGAGGAAAGTTGTCAAATCTGTTAGCAGTCAGTAGCAAGTCATACCAGTTCAGCATTAGTGCGAGATAGTTTGCCAAGGAGACCGAGATCGCTAAGGAGAAGGACTACGGTGAGTTGGTTCTCGCGGGCCTGATGACGAGCCGCTAGGGCGCTCGGCGGGCTGACCCTGTCCGTGACCTCCAAGGTCGTGACTTCTGTTTCTCGATGGGAAGTAGCTGGGGTGCCTTCTTTCCAGATCTCGCGCCGAGCCCTCTGGCGGGATCCGAGGTCCCGAGGTGTCCGGGCAGAGTTCGGGGCGAAGTTCTCCACTCGAAGGAAGAGGAAGCGGCGACAATATCGTGCTCGTCGTCGGTCGTTGCGAGCTCTCCGGAGGAGGCGGTGGTAACGTGGATGCGCTCTTCAGTTTTTGCAGATTGGCCGGGGGAGGTGGAGGTGGCAAAGGAGTGCTCGTCTCCGGCGGCGTGGTTTTGGTCGGATGAGGCGGCGATGACGGTGGGATACTCGTCGCTGGCAGCATCGGAGCAACCGAAGGAGGAGGGACTTTGCCTGTCCCGGGCCGAGAGGTCTTAATCGCCGGAGGATCCTCCTTACTAGCTGGAGAGACTTGTTTTTCAGACCAGTTCTTGGAGCCGACGTTGATCCGGACGGTGTGCGCTATTCAAAGCGGATGTCGAGCTCCGAGTGCGACCACTTTAGTCGCCCGCATAGGGGCGACATCGAGAACCTCGCCTATAGTGGCCGACAGGGAAGCTGCAGATACAAGGATGAGTTAGTATGGGGACAAGTCAATCAACGATTTTGGTAAAGTTCGACAAAATGACGACCTAGCAAGGCAGTGAGATCTGCCTGCAGCTGTGTTTGGGCGCCGACGACTTTTGGGGCTGGAGAAACCGGCGAGGAGAGCAGAGAGAAGTCGGGGGTAGATGACTCAGGAATATCGCTTAGCCCGAGATCATACAGGAGATGTTGGGTGCTAGTGGAATGCTCAGGTTGGTCGGTCGAGGAGGCAACATTCTCAACCGTTGGAGGCAAGTTGTCAGCTTTGGAGGCGAGCGTCTTCTTTAGCTTCTTCGATTTCTTCCTCTTGGCTGGAGGCAGATTGGCAGCGACTTCGCCTTCTCGCATACTTTTAGTCCTTGAAGGCTCGAAAAATCCCGATAGTGCGGCAATACTCGCTTGGTTGGCTTACTCAATAGATTTTGACATCGCGTGCGAGTTCAAAATACGTGCCTCAAAGACCAGCCCCCCTATTTATAGAGTTCATCAGACATCCATCAAGGGCGAGTAACTCAGATACTCGGCCAAGTAGCTCGGCGAATAAGTGTTGGATGATTCTTTCTGAGTTCCTACATCACTCGAAAAGAGTGGGGATTGTGTACAACCCGTATTTGTCAAGTGTGGATCCCATCAGAGCCAGGTCATCAGGATTCAAAGTATACAAGTCAAGATAAAGGTCAGAGTCAACGCGCCAAGCAGTAGAAGGCCTGGACGAGTATGGCGAGCTCCCCTCACATACTCTCCAGGTAGGCGACTAGGTCAGCTACTCGCCCAGCTATGCAGGCTTCTTTAGGAGGTCGCTTAGTCGTCAAAGGGTGGAGCTATAAATAAGACACCCCCCCCTCCTTGGATTTCCCTATAAATAGGACACCATTGGTACGAGGAGAGACACGAAAAATCTCGCCAAGATCTCGCAAGTTCTCCTTCTTGGACGTCAGCTGAGCCTTTGAATTCCTTTTTCAGAGAGACCAAGCCGTGACCTAGCAACTATCCCCTTTAGTTGTCGCGACTTAGTTACCAGCTAATTTTCCCCGTACCCTGCTCAACCATTTTTGGTTGTCGAGGGGTTGCTTCTTCTAAGTTTTCGGGTACATGGTGGGACCTTCCTGCCACGACATCTGGGGTTCTGTTTGTTGTTCGGCTACTTCCGTGCTATAACCTGCTAGCTGTCGAGCTCCACCTTTGAGCCGGTAACCTTAGACTGCTTTGATTTGATTTTTGGAGTAGGGAATTTTCCCGGCTTCAACACCTATGGTTTCCCCTACCACTCTTGATGGCTGAGTTCCATTGTCAACCATTGACACCCAGTCCCTCGGTCGTCGTGCAACCAACCAGGTTGGGTAATGTTGGAGCCGGGAAAATCCCTACTGTGAAAGTTCGGACCTAGTTGTAGACTAAGGTTACTGATTCTACAGTCGAACGTCATAATTCTGATAGCTAGAGCAGGGGAGATAAAAGTTTACAAGCACGCCCTAGGCGCCTCAGTAGGGAGGTGTCACCACGTACCCGGAAGTTTATGAGAGATTTCCCCTCCGCAACCAAAAGGTTGGGGGAGGTACGAGGAAGGAACAGACTTGGAGAGTATCAAACTTGGGGGGGGGGGGTCTCAGCCTTTTCCAACATGTCATTCTTGATACCCCTGGGGGTCTATTTATAGACAAATCATAAGGTGGGAGGTGTGAGAGAAACCTCTGAGGAATTTGGATACTTGCTCATATTGGCAAGTTACGAGGTCTACTCGCTCATGCTCGCAAGTTACCCGCCCTTGCTGGTCCTTGCTCTCCAATATTGGCGAGTTACGAGGGCTGCTCGTTCATGCTCGTGAGTTACTCACCCTTGCTGGCCCTTGCTTACCCATACTCGTCTCTGCTCGCCCAAGCTCGCCTCTACTCGCTCATGCTCAACTCTGCTCGCCCAAGCTCGCTTCTGCTCACCTAAGGCCGTATCTGCTCGCCCATGCTCATTTGTGTTGGTCATGCTAGCCCATATTGGCCTAGCGAGGTCTGTGAATAATCAGCTTCATAGACATTTTTGATCTCGACAAAGTACGGATTATACATGCAACTTCTACGCCGCTACCATCACACCCCATTATCTTTATAATCCCACACCATGTGACGTGAATAGTAAAATTCTCCAACATGTGAGTGCAAATAGTAAAATTCTCCATCATGGAGTGCGGATAGTAAAATCCTCCATCTTGAGGGTGCAAATTGTAAAATTCTCCATCATTGGGTTCGGATAGCAGTGTGTAAAAAAAAATCGACTGAACCATGCTGAACCGATCCAACCGAACCAATTTTGAAACCAGACCGATGGATTCTGTTTTAAGTGGCCGAAAATCGATCTCATTTCGATTCGATTCAGTTTGATCATGGTGCGAACAAAAATATATGATGCTACTTCTAGCGTAGAAAGTTTCATTTTCAACTATAAATGAATGCTTTGGGGAGCCTCATATTACTAGTTTAATAGTTTTTTTAGTTCTGTCAAATTTCATTTTGAATAGTTTTAATTTTTTTTCTACACTAGTTAATTTAAATATTGTTCATATAGTTCAAAAATCTCATAAAATTTAATGATAGAACTTTTGCACATAAAAAACATAAAACAACTTCAAAGCAAATGTAAAAAATCGAATCGACAGATAAAAAACTGAACCGAAATGATTGGTTTTGGTTTTGGTTTCATTTCGGGTGTGTAAAAATCGAGGCTATTCGGTTCGGTTTCAGTTTTACATAAAACCGAACCAATCCGCTTGCAGACCTAGGTGTAGATAGTAAAATCTTGCAAAATGGGGGTGAAAATAGTAAAATCTTCCATCATCAGATACGAATAGTAAAATCCTCTAACTTGAGATTGGAAAAAGTAAAATCCTCCATCCTGTGGTGTGAATAGTAAAATCCTACAACATAAGAGTGCAAATAGTAAAATTCGTCAGCATGGGGTGCAGATAATAAACTCCTTCAACATGAGGGTGCAAATAGAAATTCTTCATCATGGGAAGCTGATAGTAAACCTCCCCATATTGAGGGTACAGAGAGTAAAATTCTCCAATATGTGGGTGCAAATAGTAAAATTCTTCATCATTGGGTGTAGATAGTAAAATCTTCCATCATGAGTGCGCAAATACTAAAGTCCCATAATGGGGTGTGTTGAAACCAAAAACTTGGTCTCTCGTGGAGTTCAGGGTCCCAAGAAAGGGGTGACCACACACCTACTACACTCAGGAGAACGTCACAGGCCAAAGGCTTAAGAAGCTAGGAACAGACCATCGGCTCCAGCATGGAGGTCCCACCTCACACCCGGAAGACCTTTAAGGAATCCATCCCTAGCCAATCCTTGAGCTAGGTGCTTTGGAGGAAGAAAACAGAGGGATTTTAGTGGCTAAGAAGCAATGCCCTCCAAGGCACCCTCAAGGGTCTATTTATAGATTTTCCAAAGCTGGGGACCAAAATGTCAGAAATATCCCTAAGACAAAGAGGTCCTGTACCAATAAAAAACATCCACACCAGGGGGTAAAGAGGTAATTCCACCCCGGGGGCACAATGGTAAAAGCATGGTCGGGGGAGTACAGGCCGACCGAGCTGGATGTTGAGCGAGCACAGGTCGGGCGAGTACAGGTCGGACGAGTACATGTCGGGCGAGTAAAGGTCGGACGAGCTGGCTGTTGAGCGAGCACAGGCCGGGAGAGCTTGCTGCTGAGCGAGCACAGGCCGAGCGAGCTGGTTGCTGAGCGAGCATAGGTCGGGCGAGCTGGTTGTTGAGCGAGCATAGGCCGAGCGAGTACAGGCCGGGTGAGCTAGCTGCTGAGCGAGCACGGGCCGGGAGAGTAGAGGCTAGGCGAGACCGAGGCTGGCGAGCTGCGGATAGGCAAGAAGCGGCTAGGCGAGACGCGGCCTGGGTGAGAAGCGGCTAGGCGAGAAGCGGCTATGCGAGACGCAGTTAGGGGAGACCGAGACTTGCGAACTACGGCTTGGCGAGAAGCGGTTTGGCGAGACGTGGCCTGGGCGAGAAGCGGCTAGGCGAGGCCAAGGCTGGCGAGCTGTGGCTAGGCGAGACGCGGCCTGGGCGAGAAGCGGCTAGGCGAGAAGCGGCTAGGCAAGAAGCGGCTAGGCGAGACCGAGGCTGGCGAGCTGCGGCTAGGCGAGACGCGGCCTGGGCGAGACCGAGGCTGGCGAGCTGCGGCTAGGCGAGACGCGGCCTGGGCTATTAGGCAGCCTGGCGGGCTCGGCGACTAGGCGAGTACTGGTCGGGGCTGAAAGTGAGGCTAAGATCTATCTCAACTCTAGAGGGGGGGTGAATAGAGTATTTTAAAATAATTTTTCACAGTTGAAATAAACAGCACATATAAAATTCAATTTATGATATAGTGTAGAGTGCTAGTAAGAAGTTAAAAACTAAGAAATAAAAAGCACAGCACACAGCAAACAAATCACACAAACAAACCAGAAGACACAAAGAATTATAGTGGTTCCCCAAAAATCTGGGTACATCCACTCTTCTACCACTCTTGGTAGGAATCCACTCAGGATGAGTTGATCAGGTGTCCTGACACCAATGAGCTTTTGATAAGGTGCCCAAAAACCAAAACTAGATTTTTTGATAAGGTGTCTTGCCACCACTGAGTTTTGACAAGGCTCTCAGAACCAGACAGATCTTTTGAAGGGAGTTCAAGAACCCTTTTACAGCAGGAAAAAAATAAGAGTGAAGGGTGTCTTCTCTGTTCTCAATCAAATGAGAGAAGCACAAGTGGATTGATGATGTCAAAGCTCCCCCTGAGATGTAGAAAGGTTCAGGAAAAGAAGCTTTGCTCTAGGGTGATAGGTCTTCAGAACTTTGATCTCCAGCACAGGATGGTTTCAGCAAGAAGGCTGAAGGTAAGGTGTCTGGAGTTCTGAGATGAGATTGTGAACACTTTTCAGTCAGCAAGAAGATTTTTGGAGTCACAGTTCTTCTGTTGTTCTTCTGCTATCAGTATTCTCTATTCTGTGTGTTTACTTTCTTTTTTCTTGTCAATCTCTGTGTCTCTTCTTCTTGTGTATTATGTAAAACTTAATAACACAGAAGAAAGGAATAAAAGTTTTCTGACGTTTCCTTGTCCAAAATTAGCCATTGGGAGTCATAAATGTCTTCCAAAAATAGTCTTGTCTTCTAGAGGAAAGTCCAGCAAACATTCTCTGAAAAATTCCTTGAAACTTGCTCCAGAAATAAAGACAAACGGCTGGGAGATCTTCTGACATAAATGCTGATAATATTCAAAAACATTCCAAAGAATAGCATCAATTGAATTCCTGAAAGCGTCGATCTCTCCAAAGAAAACGTCGATCTGAGCTCTACGATCGTCGAACTGAGCTCAGAGATTAAATGGACAAGCAGACAGAAAACGTCGATCTGAGCTCGAAGATCGTCGAACCGAGCTCAGAGACCTGAGAAATAACTTCAAGGAGGGATCGTCGAACTGAGCTAGAAGATAGTCGAGGGGAGTTCGACGACTCAGCAGAAGCTAGCCAAAAGCAGATAGTCGATCTGAGCTCGAAGATCGTCGACCGGAGTTCGACGTTTTATTGAAGATGAGCTCAGAGAGCGTCGAACGAAGTTCGACGATTCGTCGACCTTAGCTCGACGTAAATTGCCTTAGACTAAGCTCTTCAACCTTGATCTTGGAATGGTCCTGGGGGCAGCTCCAAACCTAAGTTCTAAGCCCTAGACTCATTCTAATGTTGACCTTTTCAACTATACAACTAGGTCAACTGGGATTCCTAAGACAAGCATAGTGATCCTTACCCAAATTAGTAATAGGATGTTCCAACAATCTCCCCCTATTTGGGTTAGGATTACTATTTACAGACAATCAGGAAATAAAAAGCATACAACAAAACATAAGCTAATACAAAATGCAGAACAAAGCAGATCACAGATAAATAGCAGCAGATATCCAAAGGTGGATGAAATGTTTAGCTTACACAGTTCACTTCCTTTCAGATCCCTTTTTAAATAAAATTTCTCTATTTGGATTCTGACTTTCCTTCTTTGACCTTCTGTCATCCTCTGCACCTAGAGAAGTTTGAGATTTGGGCCTTGGAACAACATCCTCAGGGTGCAGCTTCATGTAGTCTTCTGGATTGAAAAATTTCCTTGATGCATATCTTTCCAGTTCTTTCTTTCTCTGCTCTGATAAGGTAGTTATGTTTGAAGTATCCTTGCCTTGTTCTCTGGCCTTTTTTATTTGATCAAGGGCAGCCAATTCTTTCATTCTGGCTGTCCAGGATACAGGGTTGTTCTCAGGATCTTCAAAAGGAATAGGAGGTTCATATCTGTTGATGATTTCAGAGACAGTAGAAGGAGTCCTGGAGACAATTGTGTCTTTCAGCTTGTAAGGAAAAGGACCTGAAGAAGGGTCAGGGTGACCTTGTCCTTCCCTTTGATAGGAACTTTGTCCTCTTTGATTTCCTCTGTAATTACCCCTTCTGGGTTGATATCCTCTTTGATGCTGTCCCCTTTGATATGATCTTTGATAATACTGGGAAGAACTGTGTCTGGAGACTGGAGCTTGAGGGGCTGAACCTGAGCCAGAATCTGGAGGAGGAGGAGGAGGAGGCTGATATTGAGAAGATCCTTTTTCATATTTGTCAAGCTTCCTCTTCTTCTTCATAGCTTTTAGTTGATTTTTGGAATATTGCATCCAAGGCTCAGAGATGGGGCAGTCATGCAGGATGTAGTATGGAATATCATTGGAGTCTTTGGCTTTGGCAGGAGGGACTGACATCATTGCTTTACTTCTGGCTTTTCTCTTCTTGGCAATAGTTCTAGCAGAATCATCAGAATCAGTCCTGTATTGGTCACTCTCAGAACTTTGATGTTGATCATACAGATCATCAATTCTTCTGATAAGCTCTTCTTGAGCTTTAAGTTTTGCAGAAACAGCAGGAGCAGGAGGAGAGAGAGCAACAGCAGAGCAGGCAGAAACAGGAGCAGACACTGGAGCAGGAGCAGCAATTTCATCAGCATCAGTTGCTGGAATCATTTCTATGTCAGCAGTAGCAGCAGTTTCAACAGAAGGAGGCACAGTGGCCTTAGTAGCAGCATCAGAGATATCCACAGCCTTCCAGGACTTGATGTAGGAATCAATATGGCTGGGATCACAGGTAGATACAGGCACAATGGCCTTAGACAAATCTTCAGCAGGAGTTGCAGGCAGATAGCTGAAATGGACTGTATCAAATATAGATAGCAGCCTCTGCAGATTCAGTGCAAAAGCACATCCAAGAGCTGGAGCTGGAGCAGACATAATATCAGCAGCTGGCACATCCACTTCTTCATAAGGCATCTCCCCCTGCCTTGGTTCAGAGAGAGGTGAATCAAGGCACACAGAAGATGTGATAGCCAGGGAGGAGGAAAAGGAGGCAAGCTTGGTAGACAGCTCCTGTACTTGCTTCAGGAGTGGAGCCAGGGAAGACTCCAGTAGAGATGTCAGCTTGGGAGCTATCAACTCATACAGCCTGTCTGCCAAACTAGGAAGATCTACATGCTCAAGTGGGGCTTGAGCAGAGGTAGAGGCAAAGGTGGATGGAGGGATGGTGGCTGAAACTGAAAATGTGGAGAAAGGTGGAGAAGGAATGGTTGGTTCAGAAGATGGAATAATGGAGATAGAGGAGGTTGAGGTGGAGATAGGGGAAGTAAGAGATGGTGTGAAGGAGGGTTGAGAGAGAATGTCATGGAGCATTTGTTGAAAGGAGGAAGTTGAGGGTGGCTCAGGAGGAGTAGAGGGTGAATCATCCATGAAGGAATCATCTGTAAGTGAGAAGGATGGTAGGGTGAAGGTTGAATAGGAAAAGAGAGGATGAAATTCCTCTGAGGTGGATAAAGGAGGGGATGACATAGGTGAGGAAATGGTAATTGGGGATGAGATGATTATGGTGGTGACTGGTGGTGAGGAGGTGACGACTTGGGTGGATATGGCTGGAGGAGGAGAAGAAGCAGGCATCTCTTCTGCTGAAGGAGTGACTGAAATAGTCCTTGTGCCTGAATGAAGTGTTGCAGCAGCCCTGGAGGGGTTTATGATCTGCCTGTCCCATTTACTGAAGAGGGCACAGGAAAGCCTCTTGGATGCATTGATGAACATGCCAGAGGAGGTTAATAGGTCAAGGCACCTGTTGTGCAGAAAGACCCCTAAGATTCTCCCATAACTAACTACATTCTTGTTGATCTTCTTCTTAATCAGAGTGAAGAAGATGGAGCCCCAGTCCAGGTGTTTCTTATCTAATAAGGCTCCCATCAGGCAGAACTGATATCTGGAAATGGTGTCATGGGCTGAATGCTTGGCCAACAGCACCTTCCCAACTACATCAGCCAGGAATTGAAATTCGATAGCCAGATTTTTCTTCAGTAGCTTATTAGGGTTTACTGCATTGTGACCCATCCTATCCAGCATGGTGTCAAACTCCTCTCCAGACAGTTCAATGGAGTCTTCTCCAGTACTGAGTTGAAAGACTTCTGTTAAAAGAGCCGGGATAGAAATACCTGAGTCCCCTTAATGGTGCCGACAACAGAATTCTCAGTCTCGTCTGTTGCGGTAAAACACCACTCTTTAATTTCTTCTGAGGCGATCTTCATCCTTGTAGTCATTATTGGAGTCAGCTGTTGTTCTCGGAATAAGTTTAGGATGTCCTTGAAGCGCTGGTCGCTTCCGTCGAAGGAGTTTATGTCGATGTCAAAGCCTGTGTCGAACTTCATCTTAGCAATAGCAGCACTTGATTCAGCCATATTCACCTGCAACAGAAAACCAAAAACGACCAAGCGTAGAGAATTTGGAGGGAAAAGAAAGAGAGTTGTAGAGTATGAAAGCGCAAAGGGAGAACGACGGCTGAAAGAAAGATTTTATATTAGGGTTCGACGCGAAAAAGGAAAATCGTGGAGCTCAGTTCGAAGAAGCGTCGAACTCAGCTCGACGATTTGGGCTACAGAGGAAAATGAAGAGACGCCAATAGCGTCGAACTCCGTTCGACGATATTGAGAGCGTCGAGCTCCGCTCGACGACCAAGGATCAGACAGAAGGAAGGCCTAGATCCAATCGGCGGCGCTGAACTCAGATCGATGCCTCAAGAAGCGTCGATCTCCGTTCGACGTTTTCTGGGAAAACGTCGAGCTCAGTTCAGAGCCAGAACTTATTCTACAGACACAAAAAGAGAGGAAATTTTTGGCCTAGTCTTGGTCTGTTTTAGCTTTTCAAAATCTTGTAATTTAATTAAGGCTTCCTCCATCTAACATGCCTAACTGATTTAGGAAGAAACTGTGTTTCTTTTCATCCAAAGGTTTGGTGAAAATATCTCCCCTTTGCAAATCAGTAGGAATATATTGAAGTTCAATTTTATTTTTCTCTACATTATCTCTTAGAAAATGATGCCTAATTTCTATGTGTTTTGTCCTACTATGGAGGACTGAATTTTGTGCTATAGAGATAGCACTAGTATTGTCACAGAAAATTTTTGACTTCTCTAAGTTGTAGCCATAGTCTAGAAGCTGATTATGTATCCACAATATTTGGGAACAACAACTGCCTGCAGCCATATACTCAGCTTCAGCAGTTGAAGTTGACACAGATGTTTGTTTCTTACAGAACCAAGAGACAAGTCTATCACCAAGGAACTGACAAGTTCCACTGGTGCTTTTCCTGTCTATTCTGCATCCAGCATAATCAGCATCTGAGAATCCAGTTAAATCAAATGCTGAATCTTTTGGATACCAGAGACCTAGATTTGGACAACTTTTTACATACCTAAGAATTCTCTTAACTAAGATTAAATGTGACTCTCTAGGGCTAACTTGGAATCTAGCAAAAATACATGTGGCAAACATTATATCAGGCCTACTAGCTGTAAGGTACAATAAAGAGCCAATTATTGCTCTATATGTTGTCTGATCAACAGGTTTCCCATGTTCATCAGCATCTACTACAGCATTTGAGGGCATGGGTGTTTTCATACATGATGCATCAGACATACCAAATTTCTTAACCAGCTCTTTTGCATACTTGGTTTGAGAAATAAATATGCCTTCAGCATGTTGCTTGACTTGCAGTCCTAAGAAGAAGGACAGCTCACCCATGCTACTCATTTCAAATTTAGAGTGCATAAGCTTGGAAAACTTTTTGCACAATTTTGAATCAGTAGAACCAAAAATAATGTCATCTACATAAATTTGCACTAGCAGGGTATGGGACTTATGGGTTCTAATAAAAAGAGTTTGGTCTACTCTCCCCCTAACAAAATCATTTTCCAGAAGAAAGCATGCTAGGGTCTCATACCATGCTCTAGGGGCTTGCTTGAGACCATATAATGCTTTATGCAATTTGTAAACATAATCAGGGTGAGTTAGAGAGATAAAACCTGGAGGTTGTCTAACATAGACTTCCTCTTTGATGTCTCCATTGAGAAATGCACTTTTTACATCCATTTGATATACTTTGAAACCTTTGTGAGCAGCATAGGCTAGGAATATCCTGATGGCTTCCAGCCTTGCAACTGGTGCAAATGTCTGATCATAGTATATTCCTTCTTGTTGAGAGTACCCTTGAGCAACTAGCCTTGCCTTGTTTCTGACTATAACTCCTTGATCATCCAGCTTGTTCCTGAATACCCACTTTGTTACAACAATGGGATGATCCTTTGGCTTAGGCACTAGTTCCCAAACCTTGTTCCTTTCAAATTGATGCAACTCCTCTTGCATTGCAATGATCCAGTGTGGATCTTGCTCTGTATCTTGAATGGATTGAGGCTCAATTTGAGATAGGAAGCAAGTGTGCATCAGGTTTTGGTTGACCTGACTTCTAGTTTGCACACCAGCTGAGATCTCTCCAATTACCTGGGTGATTGGATGATCTCTTGTTGTTACTAAGTCAACAAGGAGTGTTGACTATTCACCAGCCTGTGTTGTTGTCTCCTCTAGTGGAGCAGCAACTGGCTCTTCAAGATGATTTTCTTCAAGATGTTGAACTTCTTCTTCATCATCACTGCTCTCATTCTTTTCAGTAACTTGCAGTTTGTTCAAGTCTTCAGCTAGAGAATGTACCTGCAGAGGTTCTATGGTAGAAGCATTCTTCTCCTTGAAAGACATGTTAGCTTCATCAAAAATAATATGAACAGATTCTTCAATTTTACAGGAAGATTTATTATAAACCCTATAGGCCTTGCTGATCATGGAGTATCCCAGAAACACTCCTTCATCAGCTTTAGCTTGGAATTTTGCTAGATATTTCTTGTCATTATTGTGAATAAAACAAGTGCAACCAAAAACTTTGAAATAGCCTATTTTAGGTTTCTTCCCTTTGAGCAATTCATAAGGAGTCTTGCCCTTCAGCTTGTGTATCAGGCTTCTGTTCAACACATAGTTAGAGGTGTTCACTGCCTCAGCCCAAAAGGACAGAGGTAAGTGAGCATCTGCCAATAATGTAGTTGCAGATTCAATGAGTGTTCTATTTTTCCTTTCAGCTACCCCATTTTGTTGAGGAGTTCTAGGAGCTGAGAAAGTGTGCCTGATCCCTTCACTCTGACAGAACTCTTGCATGAGAAGAGAATCAAACTCTGTCCCATGATCACTTCTGATCAGGGCAATGTGAGTGTTGAACTCAATCTGAATGCATTTGAGAAAATCTGTCAAACACTTGAAGTTATCAGACTTCTTCCTCAGAAAGAATACCCAAGTGAATCTTGAGAAGTCATCTACAACCACTAAAGTATAGGACTTCCCTCCTAGGCTTTGCACAGATATGGGTCCAAAAAGATCCATGTGCAACAGGTACAAAATCTAGGTGAATCACTCTTATTAATTGATTTAAAACTACTTTTAGTTTGCTTGCCTAATTGACAAGCCTTGCAAAGTCCTTCCTTTTGTAGGGACCAGAAGGTAGTTCTTTAACAAGGTTGTCTTTAGATAGCTTAGCAATGGTTCTAAGGTTAATATGCCCTAGTCTCTTATGCCATAAAACATTAGATTTTGAAATGGAATTAAACAGGCAAATATCTACCACTGGTGAATGAAAATCCACTAAGTAAATGTTACCTCTTCTGTTACCTGTCAACACAGTTGTGTTGTCCACTGACTTGACTTTGCATATGGCTTTGTTGAAGGTCACTTGATATCCTTCATCACACAGTTGACTGATACTTATCAAGTTGTGCTTGAGTCCTTCAACATATGCCACCTTCTTGAATGTGACTGGGCCAATTTTGACTGCACCATATCCTTTTGTAGTTCCAAAGCTTGAGTCTCCAAAAATTACTTTGGGTCCAAGCTTGGCTTTGAAGGAAGTGAAGTTGTCCTTGTCCCCTGTCATGTGCTTTGAGCACCCACTATCCAGATACCATTGATGGTTTGATGCTGGATAGGTCTTCACCTACACAAAAACAGCTTATTTGTTTTTGACCCAGTTAACCTTGGGCCTAGGTTGATATCCCTTGAATTCTGAAATAAAGGACATCCCAGGTTGATCCTTATAACCTTCAGGATGTTATCTCCTAGGAGGTACTATCCATTCAGTATAGGGATTAAAGCCTTGGGATGTGGAGCTTCTAGGATTGAATCTGAATGTGCCATTGAAGGAGTGTTCACAAGCCTGAACTCTATTCGACGATCGTCGAACTGAGGTCGACGATCTTGGGTCAGATCGTCGATCTCCGTTCGAAGATCGATTATGCTGAGGTTCAGAGTTTGGATATCGTCGAGCTGAGGTTGACGATCTGTAGTTAGATCGTCGAGCTCTGTTCGACGATCGTCGAGCTCTGCTCGACGCCATCTGTTGAACTAAGTTCTTCTCTGACAGATCTGCATTCTTCCTGGGTACCTCTATTACTCCCTTTCCTTTGTCAGAGACAAACTTGATTGGAGTTGTCAAAATTATAGGTTGGCTGGATGAAGCACCCAAGCCCAGTGTGCTATTGAATCTAGAGTTCACTGTACTTGTGATGTCCATCAGTCTGATACTTCTCCCATTTAGGGATTCTTCAAACCTTTTGGCCTTTGATAGTTCATTCTTCAGTGAAGCTATCTCCTCCCTACAGCATTCTAACTCCTCAGAGAGTTTGAGGTTCTTTGAGTTTAGGACACTATGCTCAGATAATTGATTCCTGAGAGAGATTATCTCCTTCTCAGATTTTAATAGATCTAGACACAGTGTCTTAAATTCATCTTTGAAGTCCTCAGAATTAAAATCAAAAGAGTTGATTACCTGATCCTCATCTGGTTGACTTTCTGAATCTGAATCTGATTCTTCATCAGAGTTTTGCTATGATGCATTGATAGCCATCATGCAAAATTCTTTTTCATCTGCATCATCCTCATCATCACTGGAGCTGGATGAGGCTTCAGATTCCTCTTCAGTCTCACTCCATGTCTCAGCAACAAAGCCCTTCCTTGTATGTTTGTTCTTGCTGGAGGAGGCTTTGTCTGAGCTATTCTTCTTGTAATCCTTTTCTTTTCTTCTTTCTCTTCTTTCCCTTTTGTCCTTATTCTTGTTTTCTGGACAGTCAGGCACAATGTGGCCTGGTTTCCTGCAACCAAAGCATATGATTTCTTTATTGTTATTTGATTTATCATACCTTGGTTTATCATGACCCTTGTATGGTCTCTTTCTGAAGTCTTTTCTGGCCATCTTGTAGAATCTTTTGGCCAGTAGACTTATGAGCTCATCATTTCCTGTAGCTTTATCTTCAGGCTCCTCTTCTACAGCTTTGAAGGCTATGGACTTTTCTTTCCTTGTAGCTGGAGAGATAGCCTTTTGTTCTTCTTCTCTATTTTTAATGAGCAGCTCATAGGATTTGAGCTTGCCCAGGAGAGCTTCAGTAGTAATCTCATTTAAACTTCTGGTATCCTTAATTGGCCAGATTCTTGAATCCCAAGTGCTGGGGAAGCACATCAGGATTTTGTCATTCAGCTCAGTCAGTGAGATTTCTTTGTCTAGGGTTTTTAGCTCATTGACAATTAGACTTAGTCTATTGTACATGTCAGCCACTGATTCAGCTTCTCCCTTTTTGAAGTTCTCATATTGGCGTATCAGATGAGATCTTCTATCTTTCCTTTCATCAGCAGATCCTGAGACAATTTCAGAGAGTTTGTCCCAGATTTCTTTGGCTGAGTGGCATTCAGCTACCTTCTGAAAGATTTCATCAGACATTGTTTGGGCTAAGATGTTCATAGCCTTAGCATCTGTAGTCTTCCACTTCTTTATATCTGCATCTGTTCCAGAAGGAGGTGGGACAGCATTTGTACTTGAGCTTGCTGGTGGAGTTGGACAAACTGTCAAGACAGAATTGAAAATGTCTTCATCAATAGAATTCATGTATAATCTAATCCTTGCCTTCCAGAGTGCAAACTTAGAAAGGTTGCACACTGGTGGTCTGGTGCTTGCATAATCTTTGTTCTGTGCCATGTCTTTAAATAAAAAGGAAGATGTAGAGAAAATAATCCCCTTAAGAGATTGATCTTATCAAGGATCTTTTGGTTCAGGTGTTAGCCTGTATGAGCAACCAACCTCCCTCTGATACCAATTGAAAGTGAGGCTAAGATCTATCTCAACTCTAGAGGGGGGGTGAATAGAGTATTTTAAAATAATTTTTCACAGTTGAAATAAACAGCACATATAAAATTCAATTTATGATATAGTGTAGAGTGCTAGTAAGAAGTTAAAAACTAAGAAATAAAAAGCACAGCACACAGCAAACAAATCACACAAACAAACCAGAAGACACAAAGAATTATAGTGGTTCCCCAAAAATCTGGGTACATCCACTCTTCTACCACCCTTGGTAGGAATCCACTCAGGATGAGTTGATCAGGTGTCCTGACACCAATGAGCTTTTGATAAGGTGCCCAAAAACCAAAACTAGATTTTTTGATAAGGTGTCTTGCCACCACTGAGTTTTGACAAGGCTCTCAGAACCAGACAGAACTTTTGAAGGGAGTTCAAGAACCCTTTTACAGCAGGAAAAAAATAAGAGTGAAGGGTGTCTTCTCTGTTCTCAATCAAATGAGAGAAGCACAAGTGGATTGATGATGTCAAAGCTCCCCCTGAGATGTAGAAAGGTTCAGGAAAAGAAGCTTTGCTCTAGGGTGATAGGTCTTCAGAACTTTGATCTCCAGCACATGATGGTTTCAGCAAGAAGGCTGAAGGTAAGGTGTCTGGAGTTCTGAGATGAGATTGTGAACACTTTTCAGTCAGCAAGAAGATTTTTGGAGTCACAGTTCTTCTGTTGTTCTTCTGCTATCAGTATTCTCTATTCTGTGTGTTCACTTTCTTTTTTCTTGTCAATCTCTGTGTCTCTTCTTCTTGTGTATTCTGTAAAACTTAATAACACAGAAGAAAGGAATAAAAGTTTTCTGACGTTTCCTTGTCCAAAATTAGCCGTTGGGAGTCATAAATGTCTTCCAAAAATAGTCTTGTCTTCTAGAGGAAAGTCCAGCAAACATTCTCTGAAAAATTCCTTGAAACTTGCTCCAGAAATAAAGACAAACGGCTGGGAGATCTTCTGACATAAATGCTGATAATATTCAAAAATATTCCAAAGAATAGCATCATTTGAATTCCTGAAAGCGTCGATCTCTCCAAAGAAAACGTCGATCTGAGCTCTACGATCGTCGAACTGAGCTCAGAGATTAAATGGACAAGCAGACAGAAAACGTCGATCTGAGCTCGAAGATCGTCGAACCGAGCTCAGAGACTTGAGAAATAACTTCAAGGAGGGATCGTCGAACTGAGCTAGAAGATAGTCGAGGGGAGTTCGACGACTCAGCAGAAGCTAGCCAAAAGCAGATAGTCGATCTGAGCTCGAAGATCGTCGACCGGAGTTCGACGTTTTATTGAAGATGAGCTCAGAGAGCATCGAACGGAGTTCGACGAATCGTCGACCTTAGCTCGACGTAAATTGCCTTAGACTAAGCTCTTCAACCTTGATCTTGGAATGGTCCTGGGGGCAGCTCCAAACCTAAGTTCTAAGCCCTAGACTCATTCTAATGTTGACCTTTTCAACTATACAACTAGGTCAACTGGGATTCCTAAGACAAGCATAGTGATCCTTACCCAAATTAGTAATAGGATGTTCCAACAGGGGCGACCCCTCAAAGGGGGCGGGAGGAGGCAAATTTTTCATCCCCCCTACTAGTATATTATGCAAGTTGAGCCTAAATTGGCCACCAAGAGTGTCAAACATCTCAAAAAGCTTAAAAACGTGCAACAAGTCTCACGCCTTGTTTGGGGCCCTCTCTTCGTGAATACGGGGTTGTACACAATCCCCGCTCTTTTTGAGCGAGTTCCGTGCTCGGAAAGAAACATCCAACCCAATATATTCGCTGAGTGTAGTTCTTTTGCGCAGGTGAAAAGATACTTAGCCTCTCCGAGAAGAATTCACTTAACCTCACTGAGGGGTCAACCCGTCATGCCAGCTAATGGGAGCCTTGGTGGCGAGATCCCCTCCGGGTGAAAAATACTTGGCCTCCCCGAGATTTCAACCAGCTCTGCCAGCTAGTGAGAGCCTGGACAGTGGTACCGTCTTGGAGCAAAAAGGACTTAGCCTCCACGAGAGGTCAACCGGACCTGCCAGCTAGTGAGAGCCTGGACAGCGGGACCGTCTTGGAGCAAAGAGGACTTGGCCTCCACGAGATGTCAGCCGGCCTTGCCAGCTAGTGAGAGCCTGGATAGCGGGACCGTCTCGGAGCAAAGAGGACTTGGCAACCACGAGAGGTCAGCCAGCCCTGCCAGCTAGTGAGAGCCTAGACAGCTGGACCGTCTCGGAGCAAAAAGGACTTGGCATCCACGAGAGGTCAGCCAGCCCTGCCAGCTAGTAAGAGCCTGGACAGTTGGACCGTCTCGGAGAAAAAAGGACATGACATCCATGAGAGGTCAGCCGACCCTGCCAGCTAGTGAGAGTTTGGACAGCGGGACCGTCTCGAAGCAAGAAGGACTTGGCATCCACGAGAGGTCAGCCGGCCCTGACAGCTAGTGAGAGTCTGGACAGCGGGACCGTCTCGGAGAAAGAAGGACTTGGCATCCACAAGAGGTCAGCCGGCCCAGCCAGCTAGTGAGAGCATGGATAGTGGGACCGTCTCGGAGCAAGAAGGACTTGACATCCACGAGAGGTCAGCCGGCCCTGCCATCTAGTGAGAGCCTGGACAACGGGACCGTCTCGGAGCAAGGACTTGGCATCCTCGAGAGGTCAGCCGGCCCTACCAGCTAGTGAGAGCCTGGACAGCAGGACTGTCTCGGAGCAAGAAGGACTTGGCATCCACGAGAGGTCAGCCGGCTCTACCAGCTAGTGAGAGCCTGGACAGTGGGACCGTCTCAAAGCAAGAATGACTTGGCATCCACGAGAGGTCAGTCAACCCTGCCAGCTAGTGAGAGCCTGGACAGTGGGACCGTCTCGGAGCAAAAAGGACTTGGCATCCACGAAAGGTCAGCCGGACCTGCCAGCTAGTGAGAGCCTGGACAGCGGGACCATCTCGGAGCAAAAAGGACTTGGCATCCACGAGAGGTCAGCCAACCCTGCCAGTTAGTGAGATCCTGGACAACGGGACCGTCTCAGAGCAAAAAGTACTTGCTCTCCCCGAGGCACATTCGACTCATCCAGCTAGTGAGAGCCTGGAATGAGGAGATCCTCTCGGGGGTTGGGAACTAGGTATGTCACTTGAACTTCACCAAATCCAACATCCTCAGACGGGTGAAAAACTTGGGTTACATGATCCCCTAACTCAACCGGTCAGGGGTAGAGCTTGTTACAAGATAAGAAAAAGGAAAAGACTCCACTAAGGCGAGGCTTCTTCAGGGGGGCTGGGCATGATGGTCGTCATCTGCTTCCTTCTCCTCAGACACTTCTATCCTGCTCAAGCTCTCCATGATCTTCTCCATCTCCTCTGCCTTGGCCAACCAAGAGATAGTGTTGATGGCCGTGACGTAGCACTGCCTTGCCATCCTGGGGTCTCCCTTGATTCTGACCTGGATCCCTCTTGATCTGAACTTGAGGCACTTGTGGAACGATGACGACGCACAACGGAAGGTGTTGATGAGGGGCCTTCCGAAGATGACGTTGTAGCTGCTTGGAGCGTAGACAATGACGAACCAGCAGTTCCTTGAAGTTCCCCCCCCCCCCCAATTTTACTTGGAGTCCTACTCCACCTTCTACCTCCTTCCTCTCCCCTGAAAATCCGAACAGGGGTCCGTCCGAGGCCAACACCCACCTTGGTTCTACCTTCATCCCGTCAAACGCCTTTTTGAAAACGATGTTGACGGAGCTCCCGTTGTCAATTAAGATCCGGGAGACGGTGTAGCCCTCGATGGCCGTCTGGATTACCAGTGCATCGAAGAACGGATCTTCATGATCCGGCATGTCCTTCACTGAGAAGGTGATCTTCTCCTCTTGGGGAGGGGTCTGGGATGTCGAAGCGACACTCCGTCGGTACATCAAATGAAGGCTTGCCTTTCGAGTGGCTTCGATCACTACTCCACCGTGGATCACTGCTATACCACCTCAGGGTCTGACATCGACCCGGTCCTCACATATGCAATCCCCTCCCATTCTGGGTGGAACCACTTCAACCTGCACCGGCGGCTGCTGCTGGGCAGGGCCTCTCGCCCCCCCTCACTACCAGGAACTCGGGGCAGGTAGCCGTGACGTGACCCTCCAACTGGTGGAAGTCACAGTATGGAAATGGTCTTCCTCCCCTCCTTTGGTGGGCTCAGCGGTCTCTCCCGTTGCCTCCTCCTCCGCCTATCTCCAAGGCTTGCTGTGGTGGGGGTAGGAGCTGTCTTGGAGCTTGCCTCTGAAAGTTGAACTTCCCTTGGACCCCGTGAAAGTTTCCCCCGGCCTGGATGAGAGCTCTTCATGGATCCTGGACAGGTCCTCCCTGCTGCCTCAAACCTGGCTCCGGACCCTCCTGTCCATGAAACCCCTGAGCTCTCTGCTCCTCTCTCCGTCTTCCCTCTTGATGTCTTGAGCCAACTTGCTACTTCGACGTAGCCTCTATTAGCCTTGCCAACTTCTTGAAAAATGCCGGGTTGGCCGCCTCTGTACAACCCCGTACCCAGTCGAGTGGGATCCTCCCAAAGTGGCTGGCTCGGGGCATGCTAGGAGCGGTGTTTTGGGGCAGCCCCGTTCGAGCACATGCGAGCGCTCGTGCATGCGCGTGGAGGTTCTATTCGTAAAGGTTTTTTTATAGATATTTGATTAATGTTGTAATAAACTAATATTATATATACTAATATCAGGTGGAAGGGGATATATGATGTTAATGATATAATGATATTAATATATTTGTAAAGGAGATAACAGGTTCTATTCGTAAAGGTTCTATGCGCGGGCAGCCCCATTTGATATTAATATATATATATATATATATATATATATATATATATATATATATATATATATATATATATATATATATATATATATATATATATGGTTTGGAATATATAAGCTCAAGCTTTTTTAAGCTTAAAAAAGCTTGAGTTGGTTCTTCCACAATATATGTCGGAATTAGGCAAATAATATATGCATTTTGTAGCTAAGAATGAGATCTACAACTTTCATGTTAAACATTTTTCCAAAATTTGTATGATTTAGCTGGAATTTGGACCGAAAGGTTGCTGGCTCGAATTTTGAAATTTATTATTATTATATTCATTTCGAGCCAGCAAGCTATCGGGCAAGATTCCGTCCTAACCGTGCAAATTTTGGAAGAATGTTCAACATAAAAGTTGTAGATTTTGTTCTTGGCTATAAAATGCATATATTATATGTTTAATTCCGACATGTATTATGGGAGAACCAACTCAAGCTTTTTTAGGCTTAAAAAAACTTGAGCTTATATATGTTATTCCCATATATATATATATATATTATATATATGGAAAGGGAAAAAGAAAAAGAGGAGGGAATGATTTTTCTCCCCCCCGACCTAGGGCTCGACCAGGAGGAAGACAGCCCCCCCACCCCCTTCCTCCCGATATCACTCTCCCCTCTCTCCCTCGGTGCCGCAACAAGCAAAGGCCAAGCCCGACCCCGCCTCTTCCCCTCTCCCTCCGCCGCCTAGGCAAGGCAAGGCTGAGCGCCACCCCTTCCTCTCTCCCGTCGGCCAGCAAGGAGAGCCCGAGCCCGGCTCTCTTCCCCCCTCTCGGCGCCGCCTGGATCTAGTAAGGCCAGCCCGAGCTCGGCCTCCTTCCCCGTCGCCGGCCGCACCAAGCTCAGGCCAAGCCTAGCCCTCTCCATCCTCGCCGTCGTCGCCTAGGGCAAACAAGGCCCGAGCTCCCCGTCTCTCTCTCTCTCTCCGACCACCGGGTACAGCAAGGATGAGCCTTGCCACTCTCTCCCGTCGTCGCCGCCTAAGCAAAGCAAGGATAAGCCTTGCTTTCTCTCTCTCTCGTCGTCGCCGCATAAGAAAAGCAAGGATGTGCCTTGCTTCTCTCTCTTCCTCGCCGCCGCCTGCAGCTAGGTCGGCCGGGAGCTCCTCTCTCGTTGCCGCTTGGAGCTAGGCCGGTCGGGATCAGCTTCCCCGACGCCGCTTGAAGTTGTGGAGGTCGGGACAACCTTCGCCGACGCCACTTGGAGCGCGATTGGCCATGGAGAGGCTCGACGATGGACGAAAAAATGACTTGGAGCTTCTGGCTCTCCAACGGAGGTCGGATCCGTGCATGGACAAACACTACGGACGCTAGACGCCGAGCCTTGGGCAATGTGCGCGGTTGCGGCTCCGTCAAAACACGCGTCAAGGGTAACGAAGTTTCTTCTCGGGCAGGTGAAGCCCTCATTTTCCATATTTGCATGGAAGCCCCTCTCCACCAACGGGTGGGGGAAGGGAGCTCTCCGATGGGTTGACATATGCGTCCCCGCTGTTAATTGCATTAGTACCCGGAAGCGTGAGTTCGGGTTTAGGCATGCTGTGTGAAGCCCATCCGGACATGTGAGCCGGATTATTGATGTTCTGGGGTTCTCGGAGAAGACTCCGAGGAAGTTGTTTATTAGCCGCTTGCGGTGAACACATACCATAGCCCCAATAAAGGGGGTGCGCGCATTATGTTTGGCCCGCTTATGTTAGCCGACCGATGCCTAGTTGGTCGTCGCTCGTCGAGAAGTTGGCGTACAGGTGTTGTAGTACCAAGCGGGAATAGCGGGCTTAAGCTCAAGCTCGTGCCGACCCTCGAAGGCCTAGTTTGTTTATATTGCCGGTCTGCGTTCCGATGTATGAAATTCATATTCCTGTAAGTTTAATATGTCTGTGATGCTCTGTGAAGGCCCTAAAAGGCCTATGTTATGTTGTTAGCGGCCCAATTGGGGCTGCGTAAAGTAGAACTGTTCGACGAGGTTACGCGGCTGGTAGGGCAGATGGGGAACATTTTACATAGACCCGAGGTGGCACCTCTAGTTAAGGAGTGGATCTTGAGATCCTCCTTGGATGTTCCGGTCGGCCAAGAGAGCCCTCCGAAGGTGCCTTAGCTCAGCCCTTGGCTTGGGAGGGGAAGAGTTCGTTAGTCTTCCGGGTATGCGGCGGGACCTCCACGCTGAGACCTTGGGTCTGTCCCTTGTGTTACTAGTCTTGTTCCTAGATCGTTCGCTTGAGGGCAGTAGGTGCGCGGTCACCCCTTCCCCAAGGGTCGAACTCCACAGAGACCGATTTTTCGGTTTCAACAACCTCCATGGCTATCTCCTCTGCTGCCCTTTCCATCAGCTCCTCGAAGGAAAGGGGGGCCTTTCGGGTCAGGCTCATCTTGAAGAACCTCTCGCGCAACCCCACCGTGAACGCTATCTGGAGGGCATACCCCGGCATCTCATGGATATCCAAGATCTCCTCTTGGAACCTGTCAACGTAATCCGACAGCGACTCCTCGGCCCCCTGCCTTATCAGGAAGATGGACTCAGGACTTTTCTTCCTCTTCTTGGAGGTGGAGAAGCGAAGCTGAAAGCTCCAGCTCAAGTGCTCGAACCCATAGATCGATCTAGGTGGAAGTTGGTGGAACCAGTCACTTGCCTTGTCCTTCAACGTGATCGCGAAGAGGCGACACTTGAAGGCATCCGTCATTGGCCTGATGGAGATGACATCCTCAAACCACTGCAGGTGTTAGACGGGGTCATCCTTCCCAGTATAGTAAGTCATATCAGTCTCTCTGAACCCCTCGAGAATGGGAGATGGGATGATCAGCTCGTTGAAGGGTGACCCCCTGAGTGGTCTCGCAACCTCTACTCGTGCGACCTGCTCGCCTGGAAGGCTAGCACTCGCCGGGCTGGGGAATAACTCCCGGCCGGTGAGGTCTCGCTCGACCCCCTCTCCCATCCTTTCCTTCACAGGCCATCTTCCTGGTGCACTTACTTCTCCCTCTGCTGGGGTCATCTCGCATATGCCCCTGGGTGGCAGCTTGTCGAGACCACTCTGGGTCAGCTCGTAGAGACCCCTGGGAGCCAGTCCCTAGGGGGTGGGGGTTGAGTTGTCAGCCCGAGGAGCAATACTTCACAGTATCTCCATGATGCCTTGGATGGATGTCATGAACTCTTACCTCCCTACGATGGGTGATAGGTTGGGGAGCTCGTCGAGATCATCACTACCTCCCTGATCTCCGGCCATGACACTCTCTCGAGATCTTCTGTGTTGGTCACTCTCCACGTTCACCGCACCAAAATGTTGAAACCAAAAACTTGGTCTCTCATGGAGTTCGGGGTCCCAAGAAAGGGGTGACCTCACACCTACTACACTCAGGATAATGTCATAGGCCAAAGGCTCAAGAAGCTAGGAACAGACCCTCGGTTCTAGCGTGGAGGTCCCACATCACACCCGGAAGACCTTTGAGGTCTCCCCCTCCCTAGCCAATGCTTGAGCTAGGTGCCTTGGAGGAATAAAGCAGAGGGATTTAAGTGGCTAAGAAGCAATGCCCTCCAAGGCACCCTCAAGGGTTTATTTATACATTTCCCAAAGTTGGGGACCAAAATGTCAGAAATACCCCTAAGACAAATAGGTCCTGGGCCAATAAAACATTTACACAGGGGGTAAAGAGGTAATTCCACCCCGGGGACACAATGGTAAAAGCATGGCCGGGGAGTGCAGGCCGGGCAAGTTGGATGCTGAGCGAGCACAGGCCGGGCGAGTACAGGCCGGGCGAGACCGAGGCTGGCGAGCTGCGGCTAGGCGAGAAGCGGCCTGGGCGAGAAGCGGCTAGGCGAGAAGCGGCTAGGCGAGACGCGGTTAGGCGAGACGCGGTTAGGCGAGTCCGAGGCTGGAGAGCTGCGGCTAGGGGAGACGCGGCTAGGGGAGACGCGGCCTGGGCGAGAAGCGGCTAGGCGAGACCGAGGCTTGCGAGCTGCAACTAGGCGAGACGCGACCTGGGAGAGACTAAGGCTGGCGAGCTGCGTCTAGGCGAGAAGAGGCTAGGCGAGACGCGGCCTGGGCGAGAAGCGGTTAGGCGAGAAGCGGCTAGGCGAGACCGAGGCTGGCGAGCTGCGGCTAGGCGAGATGCGGCTTGGGCGAGACCGAGGCTGGCGAGCTGCGACTAGGCGAGAAGCGGCTAGGCGAGAAGCGGCCTGGGCGAGACCGAGGCTGGCGAGCTGCGGCTAGGCGAGAAGCGGCTAGGAGAGACGCGGCCTGGGCGACTAGGCGGCCTGGCGGGCTCGGCGACCAGGCGAGTACTGGCTGGGGCGACCCCTCAAAGGGGCCAGGGGGAGGCAAATTTTTCATCCCCCCTACTAGTATATTATGCAGGTTGAGCCTAAATTGGCCACCAAGAGTGTCAAACCTCTCAAAAAGCTTAAAAAGTGTGCAGCAAGTCTCACGCCTTGTTTGGGGCCCTCTTTTCGCGAATACGGGTTGTACAAATTGCAAATATTAAAATCCACCCATTATGGAGGTGCACATAGCTGAATCTAATGATGGTGTGCGGATAGTAAATTTCTTACAAAATAGGACAGGGCCCTCATTCCAGGCATCTTTCTCTCATCTTGCCTTTCTTCCTGCGCGCAAGAGAGATCCTCGAAGACTCCTTCAAATACCTTTGAAGTTCTCCTTCGAACATCTTCGAGTGCCTTCGAAGATCTTTGAGTCCTCTTTATGCGCACACTGGGATTCTGCGGTGCACACCTCCCTTTGCACACATTGAGCCTTGCCCACACCTCGCGCACACTGCGCCATACGCTCACCTTGCGCACATTGCTCCCTGCGCTCACCTCACACACATTGCGCCTGGTACACACCTTGTGCACAATGCACCTTGCGCACATTGTGCCTTGCCTACACCTTGCGTATATTGCGCACATTGTGCCTTGCACACACCTTGCACACATTGTGTCGTGCGCACACTTTGCGCACATTGCGCCCTGCGCACACCTCGTGTGCATTGTTCTTTGCACACACCTTGCCCACATTGTGCCTTGCGCACATTGGGCATTGCACACCCGCGCACACTGTGTCTTGCGCACATTGTATCTTGTGCGCATTGTGCCTAGTGCACACTATGCGCACACCGCGCCTTGCGCACACCGCGCATTGTGCACACTACGCCATGCGCACATTCCACACGACGCACGTTCCACCCTACGAACATTCCACACGGCTCCCGTTCCACTCTGCGCATGTTTCACCTTACGTGCATTTTGCTACGTATTCCACACGGCCCTTCGATTAGCGCTGATTGTGCCCTCGACTCAGCAACAACCCCATCGCTCAACGCCTATTGCGCCCTCGACTCAACAGCAAACCCTCCGTCCCAGGCTCCTCCGCAAGAACCAAGAGGCAAGCCGCAGACGCCAAGACGTGTAGAGCACACCCCTTCAGCTTCCGAGCACGTACCAACAGAGGATATCGAAGCATCCAGAACACAGTTCTTCCCACCGCAACAAATAAAAGATTTAGCTCAGCGAGTGGTGATTTGTCACCCTCCAAGCCCATGTCTCTCTCTCCCCAACAATTGTAACGAGGAGCGGCCAGCCGCCCTCACATTCTCTACAAAACTCTTTGCAACAACAACAACAAGCAGTGGAAGTTTGGTCGGCACAACTCCAACCACGTGATTTTTCATCACATTCTGATGTTTTCCACGTCAAAAAAACCCCCTCTCGCCAGCCGTCTTATTCTCATCAACAGTTTGCACGCTCGACCGCTCCCGAGCTATAACGGTGCAATCCAAACCAGTCTTGCCTGAGCCTCAGGTTGGCCGCAACAATACCGAAACAACAGTCCCAAAATATTTCGTATACCATGAGATCAAAATGGATTCCATGTGCGAAAATCCATAATTATTGAATGGCAAAGCCATTTGTGATCCAGCAAGATTATATCCACTGCATCCCTATCCAAAACACTCTGTAAGCCGAAAAGCCGGAGCGAGACACGGAGAGCCGGCGGGCCCGCTGAAATCAGAAAGAGAGGTATCCGGTCGAGCCGGGGCCTACCCATTCCTTCAATTTGGTGCGCCCTCCCCCAACATTTGCATGTGCCCTCGATGGCTGTCATTTACTCCTATCCGTTTCAGTTGTGAGCCTAATTCAAAACCCCCAAAAAAATGAAGCTCCCTATGTTTTAATATATATATATATATATATATATATATATATATATTTCATTTATTTAGTCACTTAATTAAATAAGAGACATAGCTAACCAAGACCCCACCAGATTTGTATAAATAGCAACCCCTTCCTCCTTCTCTTCCTCAAATCAAGCAAAAACAAGTAGAACCATTTTCCGAATATAATGGCAGCTCATGTGTTTATTCTTCGTGCGAGGAGGAGCGTAATTCTTTTTCTTTCTTCGCTTGGCCTCTTTTTGTTGAAAAGTGGTGCCGATTCTTACGATTGGCAGTCTGGTCATGCTACATTCTATGGCGGCGGCGATGCTTCGGGTACCATGGGTATGTTAATTTTTCATTCCCTCGCCTCCTCCATTAGTCTTCCTCGTAAATAAAAGAAATAATATCGGCTTCATTTGGCACGGTGGGGGTGGCGGTCATGAATATGGGGATTAAATTGTCATTCGTTAACGCTCACCTAAGAAATTTCGTCCACTTTTATGTTCAAACGGATGATATTTGCTAGGTGATTCTTAATGAATTATGGTTTAACCCATGCGTTTACAACCGCCACCACCGTGCGAAACGGAGCCTATAATTATAAAATGTGAGGATGTGGAGTATTATTGTTATTTTATCTAGAAGGGACTTGTTCTTTAAACAGCATCATATAAAAAGTTTAGTTTTATATAAAACTAATAAAGAAAGATAACAGGGGTGTTAAGGTAACATATATATGCGTTTTTTTTTGTGCGTGTTCGCATCTATTAATAGGTGTGGTACATGCAGATCCGGCCGTAAAATATGCTTCTTGGCTGGATTTTAACAACTGAGATATGGTCGTATCTGATTCGCCGATACATCCGGTTGTATATCCAGCAGAAACGGTTGAAATCCGATCGTTAAAATCAAGATCCTATAGCCGGATCTGTTCCCGCACCTCCCATAAGTGCGCTGTGCGCATACGTACCAAACAATTTTTCCATTTATATACAGTGGAGGAAAATTCTGTGGGTAGCACATATTATTAAACAAATTAATATATTCATCAAATATCAACTGCCAAAGTCTCACTTGGTGGCTCTGCTCATGAACTTATAAAAATACAGAGTGATGTTATATGCAAATTATTTTTGATTATGTGCAGTCGAAAATAAATGGAGGTCAAATAAAAAAAATCATAGGAAGCCGTATAAGTCTTGGCCTACAAATAACCGCTATAAAATTATGCGGTCTGCACATAGCCGAAGTCCATTTCCATATAATTATTGCCAATATTATGATGATTTCGGCTTCGTTTAGGGGGACTTATTATCACCGGTCAAGCGGTTACGATCACATGAATCGGACCTTAAGTAAGGTCCGATTCATGCGGTCGATTTAAGGTCTGATTCATGCGGTCGTAACCGCTTGACCGGTGAAAATAAGTCCTCCAAACGGAACCTAAATGAATATCATTAACTTTATAAAAAAACAGATCATAGAAGATGATGTTGTTGTTCTAACATAGTGAGATAATTTTGGGTGGCAGGAGGAGCATGTGGATATGGTAACCTATACAGCCAAGGGTATGGCACAAACACCGCGGCCCTGAGCACGGCGCTGTTCAACAATGGCCTCAGCTGCGGCTCCTGCTATGAGATGCGGTGCGACAGCGATCCTCGCTGGTGCATTCCGAGCACCATCATCGTCACCGCCACCAATTTCTGCCCTCCCAATTTCGCCCTTCCCAATGACAATGGCGGATGGTGCAACCCTCCCCTCCAGCACTTCGACCTCGCCGAGCCCGCATTCCTCCAAATCGCTCAGTACCGCGCCGGCATAGTTCCCGTCGCCTTCCGAAGGTAATTAGATCCCGCATTCGTTCGTCCTCGATTAATTCTCGCCCTTCCTCTCTGTCAATATTAATTAGAAATGGAGATTATTTTCAATTGAATTTAATCTCCAATTTCAATACTGAAAGCCCTCCTAAGACTATGTCGTTTAAATGCAGAGTGCCATGTGTGAAGAAAGGAGGGATGAGATTCACAATCAACGGGCACTCGTATTTCAACCTGGTGCTAATCACAAACGTCGGCGGTGCCGGCGACATTCACGCCGTGTCGATCAAAGGGTCGAGGAGTGGGTGGCAGGCGATGTCGCGCAATTGGGGCCAGAATTGGCAGAGCAACGCCTATCTCGATGGGCAGAGTCTTTCATTCCAGGTCACGACCAGCGATGGCCGGACAATCACCTCCTACGACGTCGCGCCGGCGGGATGGCAGTTCGGTCAGACCTTTCAAGGCGGCCAGTTCTGATTAACTGTTCAATTTTCTTCGTCTTGATTGCTGAGGTTGCTACCTTATTAGGGCACCCGCTAAGGCTTATATATATATGTAAATGGAAGCAATGTACAAATACAAATGGAGGGGAAAGCGTGCGCTGTGTGATTTCAAATTGGCTGAATCTTCAGCTCTTTCAAGTTTCTTGCGAACTCTTTCAAGTTTTTTTGGACGAATCTTCTGCACATTGTCAAGAAAAATTATTTTGGGGGTGCATTTTGTAAATTTTAAATTTTCAGAGTGCATTTTGTCAAAAACCAATATTTGTAGGATGCACTTTGCCAATTACCCATTTGTAAAACCTGTTCGGCAGATTATAAATGAAATGATTATTATTTGTAAAACCTGTTGTTCAGTTGATATTTTGTTTGGAGATGGAAAATTACTTCAAAATTAGACTTTGTAGAGTTGTGAATAGTCAATTAGGCTCTTATATGAAGGTTATTTTTGGCTATATGTTGTTTGAGGATAAATGCAGATCAAATTTAAAAAAGGTATTGAAAGTTGTGAACTCGTATATACTTTGAGCGGCACATAATCGTTATGAAATTGTACGAATTGCACATAGACGAAGTCGGCTTACATAGCATTATCACCGTGTTGAAACAGAGCTTATTTAACACGAATAAAAAGGGCTCGGACCAGTTTAGGATTCTTTTCTAAAAATTGAACCATAAGAATGTAGGGATGCCAAATAGAAGTAACATTATATAGTTGAGATGATGAGTGTGTTGGAAAATGTTGGTTTGGTTCGGATCCGGTTTGAACCGAATTCGGATTAATGACATCTTTTAGAGAAAAAGAGAGCTCTCTCTCTCTTGCTTGAATGATAAATCGAGGAAATTACTCCAACCTACCCTGCAAGTTTGCATAATTACAAGTACCTTCCGTCCATCTTTGGATATTCAGATCCCGCGCGTTGGATTTCAATCCAACGCGCGAGAACATTCGTATTTTTTAGATATAACGTTATTTTTACTTTACGTTTTTTTGTCTTTTAGTGACTAAATTTTTTTAGCCATAGGATTTGTGGAGTTCGGGAGATCTCGCGCGTTGGATCCGCGGAGTTCCTCCTGAACTCCAGAGGATCCGAATCCACACTGACCTTCCCTTCGAGTTTGCGAAGTTAACAATCCCCTTTCCGTGAAGAAATCGGATGGAAAGTATGTTTTCCCGCAAATAAATATTTTATATTCATATTTTACCCTTTGTAATGAGATGATAGTGCAAAGGGTGTAGTTGTAATGTTTTAAAAATCAGAGGGATGATTTTGTAATGTTTTTTTTTGTACATTCTTAATGCAATTTGTAACAAAAATACCATGGGATAAATAAATTATTTAGACATTTGCAAATATATGCGGATTGCTTTAAAACAATACTAAAGTGGATGTCCCGGTTAATTACCACACTTTTATATGGCAAAAGTGGATGTCCAGGTAATCAGGACCGTTCATATAGAATGTAAAAGTGGATGTTCATGTAGTATGTAAAAGTGATAATCAGGAGGGCGTTTACACATTTGCAAATGCTTGGTTGTTGATGTATCGTTGTCTCATGGTTACCTCCATTTGCAAAATTGCTTTAAAATAGAAACTGTGATTCGAACAAAAACGGATTGATGCAAATTCATACAATTCGCTTACAAACAGAAGTTCAGGAGTAGAGAGTGAAACATCTCTCAAGCAACTAGATCTTTAAGATGGTTTTGTCTTGACTAGGTCATGACAAAACCCTATGAAGTTCAAAGAGGCCATGTGAACTTAGGCATGAAGGTGAAGATCATCATGCTCTACAAATAACACATTCCAATTACCTAACCTAAGGTTTGTTGACCCCACCATAACAACCCTAACCCATTAGGGGGTCCCTTGGAGCACCTAGAACCCATTGAGGTCAATCAAAGTGGTCAAGTTGACTAAAGTCAATCCTAATCCTAAAATGGTCAAAGTGGTCTATCTAGGGACAGTGGACCTTCACCTTTACTCATTGACCCCATCTGAACCTTCCTAACCCTTTAGGAGGTTCATTGGGCCACTAAAGGCTCATTGAGGTCAACCCAAAAAGTAAAGTTGACTAAAGTCAACCTAAACTCTAAAATGGTCAAAGTACCCTAATAAGGGTCAAGTGACTACCAAGGTGTCAAACCAACCCTACCCAAGTCTCCCTAGACCTTAGGGGAGGCCAATGAGTCACTAAGGACCCATTGGGGACAACCCAAAAGGTCAAATTGACAAAAGTCAACTCAACCCTAAATTGGGTCAAATTAGCTCAAGTTGACCCAACCTAGCCCAACTTGTACAACCCCATATACGGCGAGTGGGGTCGGTAGGAGCCAGACTGGCCAAGTCCATCCCAAGACCCAGGCGAGCCAGGCCCCAGGCGTCGAGTCTACTCGACTCCCCCAGCCTCGGCGTCGAGTGAGGCGAGCTCACTCAATGTCCTTAGCCCAGACGTCGAGTGAGGACGCCCTCAGCCTAGGCGTCGAGTGGGGTCTCAACGCCTTCAGCCTAGGCGTCGAGTGAGGCGAGCTCACTCAACGCCTTCCGTCTCAGCGTTGAGTGAGGTGAGTTCTGTCAACGCTTTTTACTCTTGGCGTCGAGGGACATCTTGGCGTCGAGGGACATCTTGGCATCCGCCGGCCCACACTCGCCCTAGAGAGCCCGACAAGCAATAGGCGAGTGAGGCTATTCTTGGTCGTTCGTCGAACGGAGCTCGGCGTTAATCAAGGCTGGAAACCTGAGGTCGTCGTACCAAGCTCGTCATTCGTCGAACGGAGCTGGAGGGGACGAGTGGAGCAGGCCAGCTCACACTCGTCCCAGGGGAGCTCGGCAAGCGGTAGGAGAGCCGGGCCAGCCGGTCCCGTGCCCTCCAAGGTTCGGGGAAGCGGCGAGTGCCAGCTCCATCGAGCACTCGCCACCCCAGGCGAGTAGAGGTCTCAAGGGCTACTCGTATAGCCTCCTGTGATGAGCTTTTTTACCATTTTGCCCCCGCTGCCCTGCCCATATCCAGTTAGAATAGCGGAGTTGCGCTATTGGCAAATCCATTTGGGCTGCACATAGTTGTTTGGAACAGCGGAGGTTGGCTATTTGCAAGTCATTTTCATAAATCTATAAATAGGACTCAAGGGGCACCTCAGAAGGCATGCTTTCTTGTTCACAAACCTTCTTGCGCTTTCTGAGGTAGATTTTAGCTCGACATTTGGCTAAGGGAGGGAAAGAGCTCTAAGATCTTCCGGGTGTGTGGAGGGACCTCAGTGCTGATCCCTTGGGTCAGTTCCCTTTTCTTTCATTTTGCTCGCAGGAGAGAAGTAGGTGCGCGATCACCCCTTCCCCAAGGGCGAACTCCACAGAGACCGAATTTTTGTTTTCAACATTCTGGTGCGGTGAGCGTGGAGCGTGGTCAGCACAGAAAATCTTCAGCAGGCTCGATGACGGGAGGATCAGGGCAAGACTCGGATAGGTCCGACTCGCCACCCCTCCCCCTCTCGCCATGGTGGGGATGTTCGAAGAATTCAGGCAGGAGGTGCTCGGCCTCGTCAAGTTTGCACTTGGCGCACGTGTAACACCCCTATCCGTCACATAGTATATAACAGTAGGTCCGGCCGGGGCCCGATGCCATATACTACGGACAGACCGGTTGGTTACGCGTTGAAACTATTCAACCAATTGCACGCCCTACACAACACCTAGCGGAAGCATTAAAATTAAGTTGCAAGAGGAAAGAACCCAGCCAAAAGCATGAATGTCCACTACAATAACACCTGTAGGAATGTTTTAATACACAGAAATAGAAATGGCCTTAAGGCCTTACACAGTTTGCTTGACATAAAAGTGTTTTCATACTTCGGCTCGCAGGCCGGCCACACATGATTACAATGAAACACTCAAAATTAGGCCTTTGAGGTCCGGCTCAGCAACTTGGGTTTTAGCCCGCTATTTCCCGCTCGGCTCCGCAACACCTGCAAGCAACAATCCACCGCCCGGTGGCAAACAAAAGCAACGGTCAGCTATGCTGACCAAATTATAATGACCCCGCCCCCAGAATTGAGGCGGCAATGCTCTTTCCCTTCACTTTATTAGTATAAGCAACAGTTAATAGTGTAATCACACTACATCACAGGCGTAGGCTCGCACGGCCACACGCCCCGTGCACTCAGGGCACATACTCGGTGAATCCGGTCAAATCCGTGGCTTCACCACCACCCCTTGGATGGCAAAACTCGTGAGCAATCTAGTCTTTCCGGTTCATGCCTAAGACTCGCACAACCATGCCAATGGCCAGTCTCTTTTTCAGATGTCTATCACCAAACCGCATAGCCTCGGGTCCGCGTCCACTTGCCCGTTGCTCACACCGCATAGTCACATTAAGACGTACGCACGGGCCAAGCTTCTCTCGGATCCCAAAATTCGATCACACAAGCACATAAACCAGTTATGTTCAAGTTGGCTCCCCGACCACCATGTTGGCAAAACCCGCTTTTGCCCAATTTTCCGGGTGCACCTTGGAGTTAGTCTCCAAGGCTCCCTGTTGCAATCTACCATGTAGAAAACCAGAAAAACGCCCAAACACCCGGAGTCTTCCCCGGTTCATATGCAATGCAACATCACCGATCCGGCTCTACTTGTCCGGATAGGCTTCACACACAATGCCTATGCCCGTTTTCGCATATGGACTCTATATAAGGGGGACTTCACATATCTACCCCAAGGAACGCTACAACTCTTCGCTCACTCGCGAGAGCGGGCTTCCTATGCAAAGGAAAAGAGGGCTTCACATGCCCTAGGATGAGAAATCGTTACCCTTGCGTTCTTCCGCGGCGCCATGAAAATCTACGCGGATGAAAAGCACCGCAATCTCCTTGCCTCCGTGAATCCGAAGATGGCTCGTGATTTGGAGCTCCGAAGCTCCGCCGGTGACCGGATCTAGCTTCTCCTTCTTCCTCCAAGCTCTCTCCTCTCTCTAACTTTAGAAAGAGAGTCAACCAAGGGAAGTGAGGGATTCTAAACCTTATTCCCGGACTTAAGCCCCTCAGGACCAATCCCAGCCATCAGATCCCAAGACAAGAAAACGGACGGCAACGATTAGGCCTAAAATTACAAAATCTGGGCCGAACACGGGTTGCAACACGGCCGTGTGCATGGCCGTGTCACCCATTCGCCGTCTCGACCGATTCGATAACCAACACACGGCCTTAGACACGGCCTCCGACACGGCCGTGTCGCATGCGACACGGCCGTGTCGCGACCCGTGTCACGCCCCGTGTGCAACGACCACCAATCTTAACCCGAGAAGGACACGGCCTGTGACACGGCACCAGACACGCCCGTGTCGCATGTGACACGCCCGTGTCTGTGCCCGTGTCATGGCCCGTATGCACCAAACTCGATGAGTGACTGACACACCCTGGGACACGCCCGTGTCCAAGGCCGTGTTCAGCTTCTCGACGATCGTTGATCGCCAAAACGTCGACCACATGACCCGTGGCCGAACACGCCTGTGTCACGCCCGTGTCACGCCCGTGACACGCTCGTGTCACGCCCGTGACACCTGCTCCAAAATTCAGACTGGGCTTAAAACGTCACCCGTCCCTCTTTTGAGTTTCGGGGTGTTACAACTCTCTCCCCCTTAAAAGAATTTCGCCCATAAAATTTACTAAAGGAAAACAACAGGAACTGAAGGCTTTTAACGGTACCTGAGCGGAATAACTCCGGGTACTCCTCCAGCATAGTTTGCTCCCGTTCCCAAGAGAGCTCCTCCCGACCGCAATTATCCCACCGGACCTTAACCATCCGGATCTCCTTGTTACAGAGCCTCTTGACCTCAGAGTCTTCGATACGAACGGGCTTGACTCTAGTCGTCAACCCTTCGTCCACCGGTACTTGATCAACTGCGATCACCTGCGAAGGCTCTTGCACCGCCTTCCGCAATACAGAGATGTGAAATACATCGTGTAGCCCACTTAACTCCTCCGATAGCCTCAAACGGTATGCCGCTTCGCCGACTCACTCCAGAACCTCAAAAGGTCCAAGGTATCTTGGGCTCAGCTTCTTCAAGCGTCTCACCCACGAAACCCCCTTGAACGGCTTCACTTTCAAGTATACCCAATCGCCTACCGCGAACTCCACGTTCCGGTGCTTGACATTGTAATACTTCGTCTGGCTGTCCTGAGCGATCAACAAGCGCTCCCGAATGATCTGCACCAACGAGGTAGCACTCTCCACCTCCCGCTTCTTGTACAACCTTGCCTCACCCGTTTCTAACCAAGACAATGGCGTGCGACATTTTCTACCATATAGGGCCTCAAAGGGCGCCATTTGGATACTCGCTTGGTAGCTATTGTTGTGCGCGAACTCCACCAAATACAAGTGGTCCTCTCAATGCTTCCCAAAGTCTAGAACACACATGCGGAGCATGTACTCCATCATTCTATTGACTCTCTCGGTCTGCCCATCCGTCTGCGGATGGAAGGCTGTGTTGAACTTCAACTTTGTCCCCACCATCTGTTGCACCAACCTCCAATCATTGGATGTGAAACGCCCATCGCAATCACTCACAATGCTGTGAGGCACACCATGCAGTCTAACTATATTATCCCCATATAGCTTCGCCAACTTCTCCACCGAGTCGTCCTTCCTATACGGAATGAAATGCGACACCTTAGTTAGCCGATCTACGATCACCCAGATGGCATCGTTCCCCTTCTGCGACCTTGGCAACCCATGTACACAATCCATAGATATGTCGTCGAACTTCCACTCCGGTATAGGCAAGGACTTCAGAAATCCTCCCGGCTTTTGGCACTCCGCCTTCACCAAGGCGCACGTTTGGCACTTAGCCACAAACAACGCTACGTCTTTCTTAAGCCCCGGCCACCAAAACAGCTTCTTGAGGTCGCAGTACATCTTTGTGCTCCCTGGGTTGATCGAGTACTTGGTATGATGAGCCTCGTACATCAACTCCGCCCGTAGGTTACTCCCGCTTGGGACGCACAACCGATGATCCTTCCTTAACAACCCATCTTCCACTAAAAATTTGGAATTTGACCCATCCAACACTGCCTCCATAAGCTCCTTCATGGAGTCATCTAACTCCAATGCCTGCCGAACCCGGTCAGCCAGGTAATACTGGACCTCTGTCTAGTTCAACATTGCTTTGGCGCTCGTCTGCTTGTCAACGCAACAGATCTCAAGCTCCTCCAACTCCTGTATCAGCCGCTCATCATGCACCGACAATCAGTTGGCTTGGGCGAGAGCCCTGTGACTCAACGCATCAGCCACCGCATTGCCCTTCCCGGGTACATAATGATTCTTGAAGGTGAAGTCCCCCAGGAACTCCATCCACCTCCTCTGGCTCATGTTAAGATCCTTCTGATCCAACAGGTACTTAGGGCTCTTGTGATCGGTGTAAATATCGACCCTTACGCCGTATAGGTAGTGCCTCCACAGCTTAAGTGCAAATATCACGGCCGCCAACTCCAAGTCGTGGACCGGATAGTTCCTTTCATGCACTTTTAGCTGACGCGATCCATAAGCTATCACGCTCCCATGCTGTAACAGCACACAACCCAAACCACTACCCGTGGCGTCACTATACACCTTGAAGCCCTCGGTCCCACTCGGCGAACTAAGCACTGGCGCCGTGGTCAACCGTCTCTTCAGCTCCTCAAAAGCTTGCACGCACTCCTGCGTCCACAAGAATCTCTGATCTTTCCTTGTCAACTTCGTGAGAGGTAGCGCTATCCGCGAGAAGTTCTCTACGAAGCGCCTGTAATATCCGGCAAGCCCGAGAAAACTACAGACTTCCGCGACAAAAGACAACGCAGGCCACTCCCGTATCGCAACGATCTTCGCCGGATCCACCACTATACCTTCCCCACTAACAATGTGACCAAGGAACGCTACTGAGGGTAGCCAGAACTCGCACTTGGAGAATTTCGCATACAGCTCATTCCTCCTCAAAGTCTCCAACACCAGATGCAAGTGCTTGAAGTGATCATCTTCGTACTGCGAGTACACCAATATATCGTCAATAAAGACGATCACAAAGCGGTCCAGGAAAACTCGGAACGTCCTGTTCATCAAGTCCATAAACACTGAAGGTGCATTCGTCAGTCCAAATGGCATGACCGTGAACTCGAAATGGCCATACCTTATGTTGAACGCCGTCTTCGGGATATCACACTCCCTGATCCTCAACTGATAGTACCCCGACTTCAAGTCCAACTTAGAATATACCGACGATCCGACTAACTGATCGAACAGCTCAGCAATCCTCGGGGTCGGGTACTTATTCTTTTCCGTCAGTTTGTTCAACTCTCTGTAGTCGATACAAAGCCGCATACTCCCGTCCTTCTTCTTCACGAAGAGGACCGGTGGGCTCCAAGGAAACGAGCTTGGACGCACATAACCTTGCTCCATCAGCTCCTCTAGCTGAACTTTCAATTCTGCCATCGCCTTAGGCGCCAACCTATACGGAGCACGTGACACGGATTTGGCACCCGGCACGAGCTCGATGGTGAAATCAATCTCTCGCTGCGGTGGGGCCCCGGGAAGATTATCCGGAAACACATCGGGGTATTCACAAATCACGGGGATGCTATCCAACGTGGACTTTGGCTCCACAGCCCCCACTATTGTGAAGAACAGCTCTGCACCAGCACGAACTGCCTTTACCACCTGAAAAGCAGACATCAGCGTCTTGCTCGACCCCTTGAGTCCCTCGAATGTTATCCCCCGCCCAACACCCAGCTTTACCTCCTTTTGGTCGCAATCAATCCAAGCCTTCTGCTCCGAAAGCCAATCCATCCCAAAGATAACGTCGAACTCTACTAGCGGCAGCAATGACGCTAGCAAGTCGAACTCTTGGCTCCCTATGTGAACCCTCATGGCGCACACTCTGTCCGCATGCATCGAGCACCCATTCGGTAGCAGAACATCCAACTTGTTCTTCGCCATCGAAGAAGGGACTCCGATACGCGATATAAAATTTTCAGACAAGAAGGAGTGTGAAGCTCCCGTATCGATCAGTGCCCGTGTCGGACTATCGCTAATCAAAATAAAGCCTACGCAAACAATATTAGGCTAACAAGCAATAGACAACAGTATATAAAGTTAACTTGCTGTAAATTAACTCGTACCTGTCACCACGTCAGCTTGTTTAATGGCCTCCTGCTGGCCCAAGTTGTACACTCTAGGTTGAGTCAGAGCATAATGGGACGCGGTTGACTCCATCGCCTTGCCCTTCTCTTCGTAATTAGCTCCTTGTTTTCTCTCGGACTTTGGGCGTCCGCTCCAGCAATCGCGAACAAAGTGCCCCGTCTTTCCACACGTGAAACAAGCGCCCGGGGTTCGGTTTGTAGTTTCCCCCGAGGCACCTGCAGAAGAAGCTGGACCTGATGTCCTAGCCTTCTTGTTCCATCTTCGAAAGCCAGACTTTGAAGTCGGCACTTTAAACTCCGGTTTCTTCCCACCGGATTCCTTCTTAGCTTGTACATTTCTCATGTCCTTCTCCAAGGACCGTGTCGAGTTAACCAGGGTCATGAAACCCTGCGCCATGGGCCCCGACAGTAGCAATCTCAGCTCATCTCTTAACCCTTCAAAGAAGCGGTTAGTCTTTCGCTCCTCATCGGCAAAGGTAGCGCTAGCATATCTCCCCAATCGAGTAAACTCGTGGAGGTACTCGTCCACAGTGTTATCTCCTTGCACCAACTTTTGGAACTCGTTCTCTAGTGCGATCCTCTGCGCTGAGGGGAGGTATCGAGCCATGAACAGTCTCGAAAATTCCTCCATAGATACTTCGGCCAACGACCTTCCCCTCAACTGGTGTAACTCTAGACCTTCCCACCATAACCTTGCGTCCCCATCCAATAGGAACGTCGCTATTGTGGTCTTCTGCCACTCTTCCGTTTCAGTTGCTGTCATCACCCTATTGACTCTTGAGAGCCAATCTTCAGCCTGCGTAGGGGTTCCCGTTCCCGAGAACACCGGTGGGTGGAAGCCCATCACATGCTTAAGCTGTCTCTCAGTTGCTCTCCGAGGCAACTCTGGCTCCACCGCCACCTGCTCAACCCTTCTAGGCTCCGCCGCTTGGAGCGGCACTTGCTCCTCCGCAGGAACAGGCTGTTGCACCTGTCTTGCAGGTTGCGCATTAATCATCGCCATGACAGCTTCTGCCACCAACCTAATGGTCTCGGCAGACGGAGGTGTTGCAGGCGCTTCACTTGGCCCACTGCTTGCCTCAGAACCTGGTCGTTCTGACGGCCCAGCACCACTTCTGGTCACCTATAATCGTGCAAAACACCGATAAGCGACCAAAAACTATTGCAAACAGCAATTATAGGAACACGCAGGTTCCTCAAACATGTGTATTTTCATTCCTAAGTGGACATTCATGGATTCTTTTCATGTTATAACGATGACGCACACACATGTGCTCACCACCCCCTTAAAGTGAATTCGACCACGAATTCATTTAAGTTTGACCGAAACCGGTAGTCTGATACCAATTTGTAACACCCATATCCGTCACATAGTATATAACAGTAGGTCCGGCCGGGGCCCGACGCCATATACTACGGACAGACCGGTTGGTTACACGTTAAAACCATTCAACCAATTGCACGCCCTACATAACACCTAGCGGAAGCATTAAAATTAAGTTGCAAGAGGAAAGAACCCAGCCAAAAGCATGAATGTCCACTACAATAACACCCGTAGGAATGTTTCAATACACAGAAATAGAAATGGCCTTAAGGCCTTACACAGTTTGCTTGACATAAAAGTGTTTTCATACTTCGGCTCGCAGGCCGGCCACACATGATTACAATGAAACACTCAAAATTAGGCCTTCGAGGGCCGGCTCAGCAACTTGGGCTTTAGCCCGCTCTTTCCCGCTCGGCTCCGCAGCACCTACAAGCAACAATCCACCGCCCGGTGGCAAACAAAAGCAACGGTCAGCTATGCTGACCAAATTATAACGACCCCGCCCCCAGAATTGAGGCGGCGATGCTCTTTCCCTGCACTTTATTAGTATAAGAAACAGTTAATAGTGTAATCACACTACATCACAGGCGTAGGCTCGCACGACCACACGCCCCGTGCACTCAGGGCACATACTCGGTGAATCCGGTCAAATCCGTGGCTTCACCACCACCCCTTGGATGGCAAAACTCGTGAGCATTCTAGTCTTTCCGGTCCATGCCTAAGACTCGCACAACCATGCCAATGGCCAGTCTCTTTTTCAGATGTTTGTCACCAAACCGCATAGCCTCGGGTCCGCGTCCACGTGCCTGTTGCTCACACCGCATAGTCACATTAAGACGTACGTGCGGGCCAAGCTTCTCCCGGATCCCAAAATTCGATCACACAAGCACATAACCCAGTTATGTTCAAGTTGGCTCCCCGGCCACCATGTTGGCAAAACCCGCTTTTGCCCAATTTTCCGGGTGCACCTTGGAGTTAGTCTCCAAGGCTCCCTGTTGCAATCTACCACGTAGAAAACCCGAAAAACGCCCAAACACCCGGAGTCTTCCCCAGTTCATATGCAATGCAACATCACCGATTCGGCTCTACTTGTCTGGATAGGCTTCACACACAATGCCTATGCCCGTTTTCGCATACAGACTCTATACAAGGGGGACTTCACATATCTACCCCAAGGAACGCTCCAACTCTTCGCTCACTCGCGAGAGCGGGCTTCCTATGCAAAGGAAAAGAGAGCTTCACATGCCCTAGGATGAGAAATCGTTACCCTTGCGTTCTTCCGCGGCGCTATGAAAATCTATACGGATGAAAAGCACTGCAATCTCCTTGCCTCCGCGAATCCGAAGACGGCTCGCGATTTGGAGCTCCGAATCTCCGCCGGTGACCGGATCTAGCTTCTCCTTCTTCCTCCAAGCTCTCTCCTCTCTCTAACTTTAGAAAGAGAGTCAACCAAGGGAAGTGATGGATTCTAAACCCTATTCCCAAACTTAAGCCCCTCAGGACTAATCCCTGCCATCGGATCCCAAGACAAGAAAACGGACGGCAACGATTAGGCCTAAAATTACAAAATCTGGGTCGAACACGGGTTGCAACACGGCCGTGTGCATGACCGTGTCACCCATTCGCCGTCTTGACCGACTCGATAACCAGCACACGGCCTCCCACACGCCCGTGTTGTATACAACACGGCCGTATCGCGACCCGTGTCACGCCCCGTGTGCAACGAACACCAATCTTAACCCAAGAAGGACACGTCCTGTGACACGGCACCAGACACGCCCGTGTCGCATGTGACACACCCGTGTCTGTGCCCGTGTCATGGCCCGTGTGCACCAAACTCGACGAGTGACTGACACGCCCTGGGACACGCCCGTGTCCCAAGCCGTGTTCAGCTTCTCGACGATCGTCGATCGCCAAAACGTCGACCACATGACCCGTGGCTGAACACGCCTGTATCACGCCCGTGACACGCCCGTGACACGCCCGTGTCACGCCCGTGACACCTGCTCCAAAATTCAGACTGGGCTTAAAACGTCACCCGTCCCTCTTTTGAGTTTCGGGGTGTTACAGCACGTGCCGAGTGCTCGACTCCAGCAGTACCTGTGCTCGCGGTCCCGACTCTTGGCGAAGACGCTCCTGGCAGGCGAGCTGGGAAGGAAGTCATAGAGCAGGGGAGAGGATGCAAGCTCCCCAGGCGAGTGCTCTTCCCAGGCTCGGCGAGTGGTGTCAAGTTCGGCGAGATGGGGGTGCGAGACCCACCAGCTTGCCCAGTGGGGGGAGGCAGTCCCTTCAGCGAGTTGGTCTCTTCCGCCCCAGTTCTAGAGGGGTTCAGGGAGCCCGAGATGTCCTAATACACTGGGAAGGGATACCCGGTCCAGCACATCCAATTTTTTGAGGATGTGGTCTCGATCCGACAGATGTCGGATTGGTTCAAGTGTAGGCTCTTCGCCATCACTCTCAAGGAGAAGACGAGGGAGTGGTTCCATCAGCTGCCGGCCTACTCCATCTACTGCTTCGAGGACTTGCGTCGGGGTTTCATGTTGAGGTTCACCACCTCCAAGAGAAGGAAGAAGGAGTTGGATTCCCTGTTTCACATTAAGCAGGGGGTGAACGAGACCTTGGGGAGTTACGTCGACCGGTTCCAAGAGGAGGTGACCCAGGCCCAGGAGATGTTAGGGCACACCCTGATGATGACCTTCACCTTGGGGCTACAGCAAGGTTTACTCAGAATGGAGCTGAAGAGGGTGCCACCCCTCTTCTATGAGGAGTTGATGGAGAGGGAGGCAAGAGAAGTCGACGGGGAGGTGTCGAACCCGAAGTTTTTTCCAGAGGCTGGACAGGTGGGCCACGGAGGAAGAGAGGCCCAGAGGTAGCAGAGGTCAGGAGGAGAGGAGAGATAAATCCCGACAGAGGGAACAACAGCAGCAGCAGCAGCTAAGGTGGGTGCGTCGGCCAGGAGCCGGACCATCGGCTAGGTTGGAGGCCGGAATGGCAAGACCAAAGGCCGTGGAGAGGTTTCCATGGAGGAGACAATCGTCAGGGAGGCCAGGGCCAGTTTTACCCCCCAGGTGGGAGGCAAGGCCAAAGACTGCCTCTCCCCGATCGAAAATTAGGCTATGGCTATAGACATGGGGGAGAGGAGGAGAGCAGCACAGAGAAGGAGAAGGGAGGTTAGGGTGGAGCTGCCCTACTGTGATTTCCACCAAGAGGAGGGGCACACTACGGCCACGTGCCCAGAGTTCCTCAAGATGAGAGGAAACAGGGAACAACAACAGCAAGACCGCCAGGGAGTGCGGATCGAGGAGGTCCTGCCTCGGGCAGAGGAGGACAAATGTAAGGAACGGGTCGATGTCGGGGCCCGGGGAGGGATCATAGTGATCCATGGGGGGGTGGGGTCGAGGCGTCCCGCAAGGCAAGTCTCTACACCATGTACCGCAGGAGCGTTGGCTCCACATCCTAAACCCCACCCCTGGAGGAGAAGATCGCCTTCTCAAGGAAGGACATGCCAGATCATGAGAACCCCTTCTGCGACGCGCTGTTCATCCAGACGGCGGTCGAGAATTTCACTATCTCCCGGATCCTCATCGACAACGCGAGTTCAGTCAACATCATCTTCAAGAAGGCATTCGACGCAATGAAGGTGGAGGCCAAGAGGGTGCTGGTCTCGGACATACCTTTGTTCGGGTTCTCGGGGGAGAGGAAGGAGGTAGGAGGAGTGGGGATCCATGTCACTCTGGGGGGGGTAGTCCCGCACTTGCAGGTTCGTTATCGTGGACGCCCCCAGCAGCTACAACGCCATCTTCGGGCGATCCCTCATTAGCGCCTTCCGCTGCATCCCCTCGTCCTTCCACCAATGCCTAAAGTTCAACGCCGAGGGGATCCAGGTCTGGGTCAGGGGAGACCCCAAGGAGGAGAGGGAATGCTACATCACCGCCGTGAACTCCATATCTTGGCAAGAGGGGGCCGAGGAGATGGAGCGAAGGATGGAGGAGGCGGAGCAGGAGGCGTGAGAGGAGATGGAGGTGGAGAACCGCACCCGGGTGGACGTGGCGGAGGAAGTTCGGGAGACGGCCGAGGCGATGGCCGTGGAGGAAGCTGAGGAAGGAGTCCTTGCCCCAGGAGGGGAGTGTAACATCCCATTTTCAAATTAGACCCCCCCCCCTTAGGAGTGACTTGAACATTCCTAGGTCATAACAAGTCCTAGGTTTAACCGAGGAGGTCAAGTGACCCAACTAGCTAGTTGAGACTCACTTGGGCTGCAAATAGTAAAATCTTAAAACCCTGATTTTTTGTGGCCTAGTGGGTTCAATCTGACTCCAAGGCATTCCTAGACCTAATATGAGATCAATGGGTCACCAAGGACCCATTGGGTGCAAACATAGTGGCTAAGTTGACCCAAGTCAACTTAAGCCCTAGTTAGGCCAAAGTAACCGTGCCTTGGGTCAACTCACCCTCGTTATGCCAAGTCTACCATACCTAACCATACCTAGGCCTTAGGGGAGGTCAATGGGTCCCTAGGGGTCTATTGATGTTGACTTCGAAGGTCAAATTGACCAAGTCAACCCTAAACCCTAGGCAAGCCAACATGTTGACTAGGAGAGAGAAAGTGAGAATAAGGGGTATTTTCATGGTAGAATAATGAGCCCCCCTCTCATATGGCATTTAAGGATTTAATATTCATTTTATGGGCTGCCTTTAGACTTCTAGGGGAAGAGAAATCGTGAGGGTGACTAGGAGAGAGAAAGAAGTGAGAAATAGGCTAAATATATGAGAGAGAAAAGGTGGTGGAAGTGAAAGGGTGGTTTTAGAGAGTGAGGAGGCATGGGGCTCGGCCAAAGAGGGGCCCACATCCACCTAAAGGTTGAAACCTCTTCCCCCCACCCTTTTCCCGGCCATTAAGAGGAGTTTTCACTCTCTCTCTCCTCTTACCACCCCCCACCATGAAGAGGTGACTTGGCTCTTGAAGAAAACCGCTCCCTCTCCCCCTCTCCTCTTTATATACTCATTTAGGAGAGAGGGGCGACCAATTTCGAAACCATAGCAGGAGGGAGAGAGGCTTGCCGGAGCCACCAAGGAGAGAAACGCCGCCACCGCCGCCACCATGGCATCCCGCTGTTCAACCCGCATTCGTGCCCGAACTCAGGTCCTCCCTCACTCCCTTTTTCTCATGCTTAGATCTTAGACATGTTAGGAGTAATCCCTGGCTCAAACAAGCCGGTCGGGTGGAGTGGAACCTAGAAAAAACACCATTTTAATGGAGTTTTTGGTGGACTCGGGTAGGGCGGCATTGCCACCTCCGGCCGCCCTAACCGCCGGAAAGGCCAGCCCCCACCACCGGGGACATATAGGAGTGAATCCCCGGTGGTGGCGCCGCCCCTAGTGGTCGGGAATAGCCCCGTGAACACCACCCTCCACGGTTCTGGTTTTGGCGTTTTGGAGAAAATGAAGTACAGCTCCCGTCGGATCTGCTTTAAGATCCGTGCAACCCTAAAATATGATTTAATGATTTATTATATTCAATTTCTGTATTTAATTTAAACAGATTCACTGTAAATGAAATTAAGGCCACTTATGGATACCTCCTGAAAAAGGTTATAACATGAAAGTTGTAGGTCTTTTAAATACCTACAATTTGATATGCTGTGGTGAAAATTTGATAGAGAACCTAGACCTGTAGGGTCATTTTAATATTGGTATGTCCTAAAACTAGGGCAGATTCATTCTAAAAATTATTTAGGCCCTTTAGGGGCATGTTCATCAAAAATGATCAATATAAATTTTGTAGGCCTTTTTATTATCTACAGTTTGATATGTTATGAAAAATTATAGGACAAGGTTACTGACCTGTAGGGCCATTGTTCTAGGGTAGGCCCTATATGTAGGACAGATTTTTAAATAATTTTCCACACCTAACCCTTAGTCCAAATGCTTTGAATTTTGGACAGGGACTTAATATCACCTAGACCTAGCTTCTGTAAAAATTGGAGACCATTTAAGAAAGTGTAACCTAGGGTTTTGCCCTAAACCCTAGTTTTGACATAGTGAAGGCAAATTTAGGAAAAAGGTACTTTTGACACTTGAGTGATCATCTCACCTCAACAGAGGTTGAGATTCTGACCACTAGTTTAAAATGGTCCTAAGAACTCCCTTGGGGAAGATGGGATGGATTAGGGTGAGTTTACCCTAGGGCCCAGGTTCAAACCCTAAATGAGGACTTTGGGGGATTGTGAAGGACATAAGAGCAAATGCCCTTGTATGGCCTTGAGATTTTGTGGAGAGGTTATTAATGGGTATTTAACCCTCTGGTTGAAATATTAGAGAATTTAAAGGTAGGTAGGTACCTCAAAACCTAAACCCTAGTTTTAGGGTAGAAGGGCTTTTAGGTCAAAATAGTAACTTTAATTCATTTAAAAGTTATGAAACTTGTGTAGAGTGTTTCTAGGGTAGTTAGGACCCTTGGATGATTTTACTAGAATGTTTGGATAATTATTTCTAGTACTTCACTTATGAATGTGGGTATAGCCCTATTTGATATTTTATTTATTAAAGATTTTTAAGTCAAATAAGACCCCATGAAACTCTGGAATTAGATGTTGTTGGCCAGTAGGAATGCTCCAGAATTTTTAGTTTAATTTTATGTTGAAGGAATCTAGTAGTTCTTTCTCAAGTGTTATAAAAGGGCTTTATGGTTTTAAAATATACTATGACTTAAATATTTTCTGGAAAATTATGAAATTTGGTAAATAGGGTTCTTAAACCAATATGTACCAGTGGGGATTTATTCAAGATTTTTGGAGTTATGAATATAGTACTTGATTCACAAGCATGCTAGATTAATAATTTAGTAAATGATTTATTGTAAATTAATTTCCATTAGGAAAATTATGAAACTTATCTACTACTGTTTTCATGGTGTTATTAGTACCCTGTAATTAATACAAATTATTTGGAAGAATATTTGATGTAGTTTATTCATTAGACATGAAAGAAATGAATTATTGCTAAAATATATTTAGGCCCCTTAGACCTTAGTAAAAAAATTGCCAAACCTTGGATATATCATTTTTAGATATAGTAGTATTTATCTTAAATTTATTATGATTTACCCATGACTGAAAAGTATACTCCATGTTCAAATTTGGTAGACCTTGGATCTTAGGAAAATTAATTAATTAATGGATTAATTGAGAAAATTGTTATAACCGGGAATTGATTCAATTATGTCGTGATAGGCCCCCAGTAAATAACTTAGGTCATTCGGATGAAAACACAAAGGACATCCTATCATAGACATCATATAGTATAGGGTGGTCTGTAATTAGTGATTTTGGTAAATGTGTAACAGGATAAGGTTTGGGTTAGCGTAAGGACAGGTTGTGTTGGGTGGATTTAAAGGAAGTGGATGGATCACCATAGGAGGTTTCAAGTGTGGAGAGGAATGAGTTGATGCGCTCTAGAAGGTGCGCGGGACCGACGAAAGATCGTCGTCCCCGTAAGAGTGAAGAGTCAAATTCACCCTAGGTTTAGTTTGATGCAATTTATAAAGGGAACGGGTAAGGGAAAAACAACCAATAACAATAAGTGCCTTGCGAAAGGGAAGTTCGGGCCGTAATTCCGCCGTCTTGGTTCCTAGTGCCTATTGAGAACCCTTCACGGGGCATAATCCGGAGGCAGTCCTGGGCTAACGTAAATCTTAATTAAATCAAAAAAGTAATTAGTTGAAATAGGTTTACACTTCACACACTAGTTAGATAGACATTTGGAAAAGGTTAAGTCGTCCCGAGGTGTTCAAAGGGGCGCCATCCCGCGGTGCTCAAAGGGATGAGGTTTGGAATTGAGCCGGACGGTTTAGTCCGGGGAGCTTAGTCTCGGTTTGTGGTTGAGTCGGACGGTTTGGTCCGGGAGCTTTACTCTTGACCTCTTATATTAAATGTTGCATGTGCATAAATAGGAAACTTTAAGGTGGTGGGTTTTCGATATTGGGGAGTTCGTTGCACCGACACCAATATCGTTGACTCGACAAGTGTGGTTTTACACTTCGCCAAACTTAAGTCTGGCGGTCCAGTCGGCAATAGTACGCAGGAGTCCGCTTAGTGCACCAAGCGTTCAGGCATACGATAGGTCAGACCGGTAGTGCTATACTGGTTTTGAGGTGGGCGAGGCCCAACCCACCGCTTCCGTCTGCCACTACGGAGGTATCCTGGGAGGTAATGGCTCTGAAAGGTGGAACTAAAGGTTTGTGTACACAAAGTCGTGTGGGTGAGTTGCACTGCATGAACATCATTAACCCACCATATAGTTGCATACATAATCATTCATGAGAACCTTGACACCTAATGTATAAGTGGAATGGGACGCTTATACATTAGGATCTGCAAAACGACCCCTTGGTCTATAAGCTTGTGTGGGCAAGTTTTATAGATTAAGGTCATTTTAAATATTTAAATAATGCATGTGATAACCGACACCCCAACGTATAAGTGGAATGAGACATTTATACGATGGGAGCCCTGTAAAAGATCCCTTGGCTTATGTGTACTCACATAAGTGAAGGTTTAATTTCTTACTTACTTACCTTCCTGTTTTACCTATTACAACACTTATATTGTTCGCCTGTTATAACTTGCTAGTTAGGTCCACCGTCATCTGCTTTTGACTACTCTCCACCTTCATGTCCTTCACTTTCTTCCTCTCCGCTCGGTGCCTTAGGGCATAGGGGAAGGGGTGGGGGATGATAGGGCTTAGTCTTATAGACTAACGGTTTTCGGACCACATCATTTTAGGGAATCGTGGAGCCCAGCCCAGAGAAGCAGCCCAGGAGGCCAGTGCGCTTGGATACAGGGAAGTCTAGCTCAGGAGTTCAGACAGCCGGGACCGTGAGTTCCTTTCCTTAGTAGTAGTTTGTTTTTCAGCTTCCGTTTGAGTGACCATGTAGTGAGGTGTTGTTGTACCGGGCTTAAGTCTTTTTTTCCTTTCAGTACTCTGTTTTTACTCTGATGTTATACTGTGGACGCTTCCTTCGTGGAGTTTATTTTAATGTGATTTATTATTGTGGACTGCATTTCTCTTTCTTTACTACTTGCTACTTAATTGTGATCGAAAAGGCCGGCAGAATCAGCGCATTGTAGTGACGACCTTCCCGGGTGCGAAGGTGTCACCGCAAAGCGGCGGTTCTGGGCATAAGACCCCGAGTTTTGAATCGAAAAAAAGGGGGTCTTACAAAGTGGTATCAGAGGGTAACATCGATCGGAAAAAAGTAGCAGTCCACAAACCCTGGGTCACCCCCGCGCGAGTTTAGTTTGGGGACAAACTAAGTAGCGGAAGCAGTGGTGTGCCCATATGGTGATCACATATAAATTGTCCACTTCTCCAACAAATGGAATTCTTCTTTGTAGTTTGAGGCAAACCCTGCCCCCAGCAGGGAGCACCTCCGGCTGTAAATACCTCATCTTATAATTCTTTAGTCAATAAGTTAGACTCAACCCATTAGGGCACATCACTAACCATGACGACTTGTAACATGCCCTAGTTCGAAATAGACCCTAGGTATGAACTTGTTTAAGGTAAGGAGATACCCAAACAGAATAAAGGGAGGATTTTAACACAAGAATGACAAACTAATAGATAAACTCAGGTGACCATACGGTCCCTATCAGGGATTACTCAAATCAGTAGACTGCCTTAAGGAGAAATGAGACCAATAATCCATTAGCAGAATGGTGGAAGATAAGTAGTTTTAACCCTTGTACAGGTAACAAGATTTCTCGGAGAAAACCACAATGACAAACACCGAGGGTCGGATATGAATTCAAGTTCAGAAGATACACATTTGGGAATGAGAACATTTTGACTCGGACAAGGTTGTCAAAAATGTGACTCAAAGAGTTTAAGTATGGGGTATATCGACGAATTTCAGGGTGGAACCCCAAGTCGAAGATTGATGCCCTGGGAAATTGTGCACCCAACTAGGACGGATATAACATTGTAATATCAAAGATACTTAGCCCAAGGAAGATAGAGGCTTATCTTTTGTTTATTGGGGACTTGTCTTTTGTTTATTGGGCAAAATAGGATTGACTTGGGTTTCCTTAGACCTAATTTAGAGAATGTGGCGTAATAAACATAGTGAGATTGAATTTGATATAATTCGACTTTATTCGGGCGAAGATAAGACTAAATCGTTATGTGGTATCATCGGAAGTATGATGACTCTAGGAAACTGTAAGGAGTTAGCAAACAATATATTGGAAGAACAGAGACCTTAGATATAACCCGTAGGGTTGAATTGATTGATTTCTCGGGCGTACTCGAAGGAATAAGACAAGGATCGTGTGGAGATTTTATAGAGCTGTGTCGACCACACAAATGAGAAATTTAATCACCAGAAGTATGTTGTATCTCAGAACATGTACCCCCTGGAGTGAATAAAAGTGTCATGGATTTTGTGATGCACGGTGAGGTCTGTCAGTTGTGGAAGGCTATGTGAAAGAGTTTTTGGGAAACTATTACAGCCACTTCCGGTGCCGGAGTGGAAGTTTGATGATATCGCGATGGACTTCATCCATGGCCTCCCTCGTCCACGCACGGGAAACAATTCTATCTGGGTAATCGTTGACCGGCTGACGAAGGTGGCTAGGTTCATCCCGATTAGGAAGGATGACTGTAACGCCCCGTTTTTTTTTCAGTGATTATTTTTATTCTCGTTTGGCGTTACGATGATGCGTTTCCGTGGCTTGAGCCATGTGTGGAGTATGGTTTAGCTCCTTAGAACTGAGTGCCCTGCTTGGTAGCCTGTTGGTAAGATCTCCCTAGCAAACCGAGTCGTTTTGGTGACCCGGTGTGGCCTCTCGGGGGGATGTTTGTGTTTGGCTTTGTTTGGGTGTAACTCGAGTTCTGTTCGTCAAAAGTTAATTTCGACTTCGCCGTTGTGTTCGTAGCGTGGGTATTTAGCTACGGTGCGAATTTCGTCGAATTCCGAGGTGAATCGGTTTTAACGTTGTTTTGGTGCTTTATGTAATAAATTATATTATTATATATTAATATATATATATATATAGTATTAGAAAAAGGCACGACGATCATCTTCTCCAAATAGGAAACCGCCGTCCTGTACGAGAGAAACGGAGAAACCGCCTACCCTTCCCTTCAGACGCCGATTCCCGGAGCGTTTGTAGACGGAATTCGATTCCGAGAGTGGATTCGGATTGCTCTCGTCAAGACCTTCATTCCTACGGTAAGAAATTCGATTTTCGTGGAGTTTTGGGAGGTTTGGAATTTTCGGTTTGGAGTTTTCCGCCATTAATGGCCGAGAGTTTGTTTTAGGTGTTGTGGCCGTTTTGATCCGTGCGAAGAGGAGGAAAGCAGTCCAAAGCTTCGCTGTGAATTGAGGCAAGTGGTATTCTTGCCCTTGCCAAGTTTTTTTTCGATTTTACTTGCTGAAATTGAAATCCCGGTTAGCCCAGGTTAGAGGCCTTGTTGTTCTCATTTCTTGCTAACTATAGGGCTTAGTTCTTCCTACTGAAACCCCCCTATTTTGTGATGATTGGAATCCAAATTGTCGGCGTGGAGCCGTTGTTTTCCTTTACTCTGATTGTTGCTCTGGTTCGGGTGTAGCCGAGAGGGAGAGTTAGGAGGGGGTGTGGTTGCCGATTTTCGTTAAGGTATTACTCGAATGATTAGGCATAGTTTGTATAGTAGTGGTGCGCGACGTTGGTAGTTTCCTGCTGCTATTGCAGTTACGTGAGTCGTGTGCGCGTTCCGGTGTCGTTCGGTAAATTCCAAACGGTACAGGTTAGCCGCGCACGGTCGTTAACCGTTAGGGCGCACGACCACTGGTCGTGTGCCTCTGTTCGTGCGCATATAACTTTCAGTTTCCAAAGTTCTGTCTCGGAGATCGCACGAGCGCTGGCAAGCAGTGCGCATGACCACTGATCGTGCATCACTGATCGTGCGCTGACGCTAAGTTTTCTCAGGTTTTCCAGGTTCGCTTCGCACGATCATCAGCCGATGAGTGCGCACGACCACTGATCGTGCGTCACTGATCGTGCGCTCTGTATATTTTCTTTTGCTAGGCGAATTTAGCTGGTTTCGAGTGCGGGAATTTAGATACTCAAGTGACAGGCAACTACTCGAGTTCTGGATCTTCTGCCTTGGTCGTTCGACTATCGTCGAGCTCCGTATTCTTTAGTGGGTTTGTGGGTAGTGGCATTATTTTGGCGGCGAGTGAGGCTAGCTCGCTCAACGCCAAAGTTTAGGTAGACACTGAGTGGGTTTCACTCAACGCCTAGTCGTGTTGGTTATTTCAACACTCTTCCTTTACCTTGTCTTTCGTTTCCGAGTGGATTTCCAGTTGTATTTTTGGGTTTTCCTTGTCGGCTGTTTTCTTTTTTTTCCTAAAGGCCGAATCGTGGGTCGTGGTTAGTAGTGGTGGTTGTAGCTCTTTATGGGGGTGGAGTTGTGTGATATAGCCAAGGCCACCCATGTTTTTTTTCTTGCTCCAGGTACGGGCTGGGCATGTTGGGTGGAAGATCCCTTGTGTTTTCACGTGTTGACCCTCGAGCTTTTGACTTGGACATGGTGGATCGGGGGACTGCGTTTGCCTTCGATCCGGTTCCTCGTTGTTGTTTTTGCTACTATCACTTCCCACAGTTTAGGGTGTTAGAAGTTTCTTCTTTGGTAGTTTGCAGCATTCTGGCTCTTGGCAGCCTAGTAGGCCCTGCAGGATGTGGTTCCTGGGCTGGGTTGTTGCTGTTTCTTTGCACGTTATGCATTTCTTGTGGTCCTGTTTTGGACAGTTGTGACTCTTTCTACTGCATGTTTTTCAGTTACTTTGTCCTTTTGGTTGACTCTTACATGCAGATGTTTTTTTTTACCTTGATTTTGCTTGTTGAGGTATTCTGTTTTCTTTTGGAATGCCTCAAGTTCTGAGCTGTAGCCAGTCTGGTGGCTAGTTGGAGGTGGTGTTGTCGGTGGACTCCCGGACTTTGGAGTTCTGTTTACCTTGTTAGCGAGGTTGTTTTCAGTACTTCCTTACAGACATATATTTGTGCCAGTGGGTTCGTGTCAGGTTGTTGGCGCCCACTGGTAGTTTTTACCTTGTACTAGATATATACTATTGCTGCTACCATTTTTCTGGAGATAGTCTACTTGCTCTGAGAAGGTTTTATGCTAGGTTGCTAGTTACTTTTAAACTATAATTATTATTATAAATAAAGCTCATGATCAGCACGTTTTATAAAGCGTAATCACTATTTTTCCAAATCACGTATAAAGACCGTTTTCTTATATATTATATAAATTAAATGTAGGGTCTTGCATAGCATGAGTGGTTCTCTTGGGACCCTTATATGCTCTTTAGGATGTCAAACCTAAATAAAGTATTTTTCCGCAGCGTATAAATATAGTTTTTCTTTTGTGGACTAGGTGATCCACTAAGCCGAGGGATACGGTCTCTAAAATATAACTGATTTTCTAATCATTAATCACATGATTTTCTTTCATTAAGTGGGTAGTTGGTTTTGCCTGAGCGTCAGCAGTTATCCCCTGCTTGACGTAGCATCATGACGCGTGTTTTCTCTTACTCTGATAATTCTTAATTCGGAGAAAATGCGGGTTGTGACAATGACTCTGTTGGAGTTTTGGTTCGGAAGTTCGTGGAGTAGTTTATTCATTACCATGGAATACCTAGGACGATCGTATCCGATCGAGATGGTCGGTTCACATCCAGAGAGTGGAGATCAGTGCAGTCTTACCTTGGCACACGACTGGCCTATAGTACGACCTTCCATCCCCAGACTGACGGGCAGACGGAGCGTACCAACAGGACGCTGGAGGACTTACTGAGGCTGAGTATTGTGGATCATGGAGAGCCCTGGGAGCGGATGTTGCCCCTAGTGGAGTTTTCATACAATAACAACCATCAGTCCAGTATACGGATGGCTCCGTACGAGGCCTTGTATGGGAGGAGATGCCGGACTCCCTTGTCTTGGATACATGATGCGGATCCGAAGATGCTAGATTCAGAGTTTGTTGAAGACACCGAGGCTCAGGTGCGACTGATTCGAGAGAGGATGTTAGAGGCACAAAGCAGACAGGCAAAGTATTATGACGCTCGGCATCGTCTAGTAGAATTTCAGGTTGGGGACCGGGTGTTCTTGAAGATCCTACCGATGTACGGGGTTTCACGAGTACGTGGTCGGTGGAAGAAGCTCAGTCCGAGATACATGGGGCCTTTCAGGATCCTGGAGCGGATCGGTGGAGCTGTCGCAGGAGCTGTCCGGCCTACACGACTTGTTCCACGTATCTTCACTCAGGAGGGCTCTACTACGCCCGGAGCTACAGATTACCACCACTGATGGGCCGGTAGCTACAGATCGGTCCGTTCAGGTGGAGCCGATATGGATTGATGACCAGGGGATACAGGTCTTTCGCCGCAAGAAGATCCCGCTAGTAAAAGTCTTGTGGAAAAACATGGGCAAGAGGAGCATACTTAGGAACCCGAGGACTTGATGCGAGAGAAGTACCCGGAGTTGTTTAGCCAGGTAATATCTTCTAACTTCTCAAGATGCTTGTAATTATTTTTCCCTACTTGCTTTACACCGGAGTATCACCTAAGATTAGAGGCTAATCCTTTGTTTATTAGGGCTAGCCCTTGTTTATTAACCTTGGTTAAGCAATTCAACCCTCGTGGGATGTTACAAGCTTAAGATAACCCGGTAGAAAAGCTCCCATAGACTTAACCTTAATTTCGGGGACGAAATTGTTGTTTTGTTTATTGGGATTTGTAACATCCCATTTTCAAATTAGACCCCCCACCCCCCCTTAGGAGTGATTTGAACATGCCTAGGTCATAAAAAGTCCTAGGTTGAACTAAGGAGGTCAAGTGACCAAACTAGCTAGTTGAGACTCACTTGGGCTACAAATAGTAAAATCTTAAAACCCTGATTTTTGGTGGCTTAGTGGGTTCAATCTGACTCCAAGGCATTCCTAGACCTAATATGAGATCAATGGGTCACCAATTACCCATTGGGTGCAAACCTAGTGGCTAAGTTGACCCAAGTCAACTTAAGCCCTAGTTAGGCCAAAGTAACCCTGCCTTGGGTCAACTCACCCTCGTTATGCCAAGTCTACCCTACCTAACCATACCTGGGCCTTAGGGGAGGTCAATGGGTCCCTAGGGGTCTATTGATGTTGACTCTGAAGGTCAAATTGACCAAGTCAACCCTAAACCCTAGGCTAGCCAACATATTGACTAGGAGAGAGAAAGTGAGAATAAGGGGTATTTTCATGGTAGAATGGTGAGCCCCCCTCTCATATGGCATTTAAGGATTTAATATTCATTTTATGGGCTGCCTTTAGACTTCTAGGGGAAGAGAAATCGTGAGGATGACTAGGAGAGAGAAAGAAGTGAGAAATAGGCTAAATATAGGAGAGAGAAAAGGTGGTGGAAGTGAAGGGGTGGTTTTAGAGAGTGAGGAGGCATGGGGCTCAGCCAAAGAGGGCCCACAGCCACCTAGAGGTTGACACCTCTTCCCCCCACCCTTTTCCCGGCCATCAAGAGGAGTTTTCACTCTCTCTCTCTCTCTCTAACCACCCCCCACCATGAAGAGGTGCCTTGGCTCTTGAGGAAAACCACCCCCTCTCCCCCTCTCCTCTTTATATACTCATTTAGGAGAGAGGGGCGACCAATTTCGAAATCATAGCAGGAGGGAGAGAGGCTTGCCGGAGCCACCAAGGAGAGAAACGCCACCACCGCCGCCACCATGGCATCCCGTCGTTCAACCCGCATTCGTGCCCGAACTCAGGTCCTCCCTCACTCCCTTTTTCTCATGTTTAGATCTTAGACATGTTAGGAGTATGACCGGGCTCAAACGAGCCGGTCGGGTGGAGTGCAACCTAGAAAAAACACCATTTTAATGGAGTTTTTGGTGGACTCGGGTAGGGAGGCGCCGCCACCTCCGGCCGCCCTAACCGCCGGCAAGGCCAGCCCCCACCACCGGGGACATATAGGAGTGAATCCCAGGTGGTGGCGCCGCCCCTAGTGGACGGGAATAGCCCCGTGAACACCACCCTCCACGGTTCTGGTTTTTGCGTTTTGGATAAGATGAAGTACATCTCTCGTCGGATCTGCTTTAAGATCCGTGCAACCCTAAAATATGATTTAATGATTTATTATATTCAATTTCTGTATTTAATTTAAACAGATTCACTGTAAATGAAATTAAGTCCACTTCTAGACACCTCTTGAAAAAGGTTATAACATGAAAGTTGTAGGTCTTTTAAATACCTACAATTTGATATGCTGTGGTGAAAATTTAGTAGAGAACCTAGACCTGTAGGGTCATTTTAATATGGGTATGTCCTAAAACTAGGGCAGATTCATTCTAAAAATTATTTAGGCCCTTTAGGGGCATGTTCATAAAAAATGATCAATATAAATGTTGTAGGCCTTTTTATTATCTATAGTTTGATATGTTATGTAAAATTATAAGACAAGGCTACTGACTTGTAGGGCCATTGTTCTAGGGTAGGCCCTATATGTAGGACAGATTTTTAAATAATTTCCCACACCTAACTCTTGGTCCAAATGCTTTGAATTTTTTACAGGGACTTAATATCACCTATACCTAGCTCCTGTAAAAATTGGAGACCATTTAAGAAAGTGTAACCTAGGGTTTTGCCCTAAACCCTAGTTTTGACCTAGTGAAGGGAAATTTAGGGAAAATGTACTTTTGACACTTGAGTGATCATCTCACCTCAACAGAGGTTGAGATTCTGACCACTGGTTTAAAATGGTCCTAAGAACTCCCTTGGGGAAGATGGGATGGATTAGGGTGAGTTTACCCTAGGGCCCAGGTTCAAACCCTAAATGAGAACTTTGGGGGCTTGTGAAGGACATAGGGGCAAATGCCCTTGTATGACCTTGAGATTTGGTGGAGAGGTTGTTAATGGGTATTTAACCCTCTGGTTGAAATATTAGAGAATTTAGAGGTAGGTAGATACCTCAAAAACTAAACCCTAGTTTTAGGGTAGAAGGGCTTTTAGGTAAAAACAATAACTTAAATTCATTTAAATGCTATGAAACTTGGGTAGAGTGTTTCTAGGGTAGTTAGGACCCTTGGATGATTTTACTAGAATGTTTGGATAATTATTTCTAGTACTTCACTTATGAATGTGGGTATAGCCCTATTTGATATTTTATTTATTAAAGATTTTTAAGTCAAATAAGACCCCATGAAATTCTGGAATTAGATGTTGTTGGTCAGTAGGAATGCTCCAGAATTTTTAGTTTAATTTTATGTTGAAGAAATCTAGTAGTTCTTTCTCAAGTGTTATAAAAGGGCTTTATGGTTTTAAAATATACTCTGGCTTAAATATTTTCTGGAAAATTATGAAATTTGGTAAATAGGGTTCTTAAACCAATATGTACCAGTGGGGATTTATTCAAGATTTTTGGAGTTATGAATATAGTACTTGATTCACAAGCATGCTAGATTAAGAATTTAGTAAATGATTTATTGTAAATTAATTTCCATTAGGAAAATTATGAAACTTATTTAGTACTGTTTTCATGGTGTTATTAGTACCCTGTAATTAATACAAATTATTTGGATGAAGATTTGATGTAGTTTATTCATTAGATATGAAAGAAATGAATTATTGCTAAAATATGTTTAGTCCCCTTAGACCATAATAAAAAAATTGTCAAACCTTGGATATATCATTTTTAGATATAGTAGTATTTATCTTAAATTTATTATGATTTACCCATGACTGAAAAGTATACTCCCTGTTCAAATTTGGTAGACCTTGGATCTTAGGAAAATTAATTAATTAATGGATTAATTGAGAAAATTGTTATAACCGGAAATTGATTCAATTATGTCGTAATAGGCCCCCAATAAATAACTTAGGTCGTTCGGATGAAAACACAAAAGACATCCTATCATAGACATCATATAGTATAGGGTGGTCTGTAATTAGTGATTTTGGAAAATGTGTAACAGGATAAGGTTTGGGTTAGCGTAAGGACAGGTTGTGTTGGGTGGATTTAAAGGAAGTGGATGGATCACCATAGGAGATTTCAAGTGTGGTGAGGAATTAGTTGATGCGCTCTAGAAGGTGCGCGGGACCGACGAAAGATCGTCGTCCCCGTAAGAATGAAGAGTCAAATTCACCCTAGGTTTAGTTTGATGCAATTTATAAAGGGAACGGGTAAGGGAAAAACAACCAATAACAATAAGTGCCTTGCGAAAGGGAACTTCGGGCCGTAATTCCACCGTCTTGGTTCCTAGTGCCTATTGAGAACCCTTCACGGGGCATAATCCGGAGGCAGTCCTGGGCTAACGTAAATCTTAATTAAATCAAAAAAGTAATTAGTTGAAATAGGTTTACACTTCACACACTAGTTAGATAGACATTTGGAAAAGGTTAAGTCATCCCGAGGTGTTCAAAGGGGCGCCATCCCGCGGTGCTCAAAGGGATGAGGTTTGGAATTGAGCCGGACGGTTTAGTCCGGGGAGCTTAGTCTCGGTTTGTGGTTGAGTCGGACGGTTTGGTCCGGGAGCTTTACTCTTGACCTCTTATATTAAATGTTGCATGTGCATAAATAGGAAACTTTAAGGTGGTGGGTTTTCGATATTGGGGAGTTCGTTGCACCGACACCAATATCGTTGACTCGACAAGTGTGGTTTTACACTTCGCCAAACTTAAGTCTGGCGGTCCAGTCGGCAATAGTACGCAGGAGTCCACTTAGTGCACCAAGCGTTCAGGCATACGATAGGTTAGACCGGTAGTGCTATACTGGTTTTGAGGTGGGCGAGGCCCAACCCACCGCTTCCGTCTGCCACTACGGATGTATCCTGGGAGGTAATGGCTCTGAAAGGTGGAACTAAAGGTTTGTGTACACAAAGTCGTGTGGGTGAGTTGCACTGCATGAACATCATTAACCCACCATATAGTTGCATACATAATCATTCATGAGAACCTTGACACCTAATGTATAAGTGGAATGAGACGCTTATACATTAGGATCTGCAAAACGACCCCTTGGTCTATAAGCTTGTGTGAGCAAGTTTTATAGATTAAGGTCATTTTAAATATTTAAATAATGCTTGTGATAACTGACACCCCAACGTATAAATGGAATGAGACATTTATACGATGGGAGCCTTGTAAAAGATCCCTTGGCTTATGTGTACTCACATAAGTGAAGGTTTAATTTCTTACTTACTTACCTTCCTGTTTTACCTATTACAACACTTATATTGTTCGTCTGTTATAACTTGCTAGTTAGGTTCACCGTCATCTGCTTTTGACTACTCTCCACCTTCATGTCCTTCACTTTCTTCCTCTCTGCTCGGTGCCTTAGGGCATGGGGGAAGGGGTGGGGGATTATAGGGCTTAGTCTTATAGACTAATGATTTTCGGACCACATCATTTTAGGGAATCGTGGAGCCCAACCCGGAGGAGCAGCCCAGGAGGATGGTGTGCTTGGAGACAGGGCAGTCTGGCTCAGGAGTTCAGATAGCCGGGACCGCGAGTTCCGTTCCTTAGTAGCAGTTTGTTTTTCAGCTTCCGTTTGAGTGACCATGTAGTGAGGTGTTGTTGTACCAGGCTTAAGTCTTTTTTCCTTTCAATACTCTGTTTTTACTCTGATGTTATACTGTGGACGCTTCTTTCGTAGTGTTTATTTATATGTGATTTATTATTGTGGACTGCATTTCTCTTTCTTTACTACTTGCTACTTGATTGTGATCGAAAAGGCCGGCAGAATCGGCGCGTTGTAGTGACGACCTTCCCGGGTGCGAAGGTGTCACTGCAAAGCGGCGGTTCTGGGCATAAGACCCCGAGTTTTGAATCGAAAAAAAGGGGGTCTTATAGGGAGGATGTTGGATAATGGGTGGAACAGTCTCATTTGGAGGCTGCAGAAGAAGTGGTGGAGATGGAGGTTCTCACCCTTGGAGGTAGGGTGGAGAAGGTTCGTATCAGTGGGGGTCTGACCCCAGAGGCTCGGGATAGGATGTTGGAGTGCATCCAAAAAAAGTGGACATCTTTGCCTGGAGCGCCACAGAGATGTCAGGGATCGATGCGGACGTGGCCTGCCATCACCTCAACATGGACCCAGAAGCTCTCCCCATCCAGCAGAAGAAGAGGTCCATCACACACAAGCTGGTCAAGCCCATCAGGGAAGAGGTGGCCAAGCTTCTCAAGGCCGGCTTTGTATCCAAAATACAATACCCCGGCTGGGTCTCCAATGTAGTAATGGTTAAAAAACGAAGACGGTTGGTGGCATATGTGTGTCGATTTTTCTTTGCTTAATAAATCGTGCCCTAAAGACTATTATCCCTTGCCTCGGATCGATGCAATGGTTGACTCAGCTGTTGGTTTTCCTGTAATAAGCTTTTTGGATGCATTTTCAGGTTACCACCAGATCAAGATGCACCCTCTAGACATCAAAGATGTCTCCTTCATCCTGGGGGATGGGTGTTAATGCTACAAAATGATGTCTTTTGGGTTGAAGAATGTAGGGGCAACGTACCAGAAGATAATGGATAGGGTCTTCTGTGAACAGAAGGGGAGGAACCTAGAGGTTAATGTGGATGACCTCATGATCAAGAGTCGATACGTGGACTCCCACCTCTGAGACTTAGAAGAGACCTTCACCACCTTACGCAAGTACAAGATGCGGTTGAACCCCTTGAAGTGTGTCTTCGGGGCCAGCAGGGGCAAGTTCATGGGTCACCATCTCACCCCCGCGGGGAGGAGCCAAATCCTGACAAGGTCCAAGTGATCATAGAGCTGGGATCGCCCAGAATGTTAAAGAGGTGCAACAGTTGATAGGAAAGCTGGCAGGGTTGAGCAGGTTCCTTTCCCGGGTCGGGGAGAAGTGTTCTCCCTTATTTAATGCATTGAGAGGGGGCAAGAAGTTCGAATGGACCGAGGGGTGTGAGGAGGCATTACAGGCTTTGAAGAAGCAGTTGACTCAGGCCACCCTGATTCAAGGGCTGAAGGAGGGGGAGGACCTATCTTTGTATCTTGGGGTCGGAGCAGAGGCCTTGAGCTCCGTCCTGGTTCGGGAAGAGGGGAAGAAGCAACTCCCCATATATTATGTGAGTCGGGTCCTGAGGAAGGCAGAACTTTGGTATCCCATCTTGGAGAAGCTGGCCTTTTCTCTGGTCATCTCGGCACGGAGACTGAGGCCTTACTTCCAGGCACACTCAATCCGAGTGGTGACTGACCACCCCCTCCGCAACATCTTCGAGGGAGTGGAGCACTCGGGGCGGTTTGCCAAGTGGTCGGTGGAATTGAGTGAGTTCGTTATCTCCTTTGTACCTGCCTCTCGATCAACGCCCAAGCAATGACCGACTTTAGGCTGACTATATGGTCGAGGTGGTGGAGGCGAAACTCACTCACCCGGTTCCTTGGAAGGTGATGGTAGATGGCGCTTCAAGGAGGCATTTACTGGGAGTGGGGGTGATCCTAGTCAGCCCCCAGGGGACGAGAATCGAACAAACGGTAGTGGTGCACTTCCCACTACTAACAATCAAGCCGAGTACGAGTCGGTGATCACAGGATTGCGCCTGGCCAGGGAGCTGGGGGTGCATGATGTGGAGGTCCTCACTAACTCCATGGTGGTGGCCTCCCAGATCAATGGGGAGTTTGAGGCAAGGGAGCCTACCCTCCAGTTGTACTTAGCAAAAGTAAAGGGAGACATCGGTATGTTCCAGACCTTCTCCATCCAACACGTGTCCAGGGAGGAGAACGAGCTGGTGGACCAACTGGCAAAGCATGGTCCCCGGGCAGGGGGGGGGGGTACCATCACCGACGTGTTCCTCCCTTCCATTGAAGAAGGAGAGCTGATGGAGGCAGATCAACACCCCTCATTGATGGACTCATTCATAACCTTCCTCAACACAGGGGAGTATCCAGAGGGGATGGACAAAAAGAGATTCAAGTATAAGTCATCATACTACCTCATCTGCGATGGGCAGCGGTACCGAAATAACCTATCGGGAATGTTGGCACGTTGCGTGGCCGAGAGGGAGTTCCAGAGGATCTTGGAGGTGGTCCACTCCGGGGAGTGTGGGAGCCACTCCTGGAGTCGGACCCTGGAAGGGAGAATTGTCAGGCAAGGGTATTTCTGGCCTACCCTGTACCGCGACGCGACGGAGTTTACAAAGAAGTATCACAAGTTCCAATTGTTTGCCCCCTCCAACTACAACCGGCCCAGCGCCTCCGAAGTATTACAGCCCCCTGGCCCTTTGCCATCTGGGGAATGAACTTGGTAGGGTCTTTCCCCCAGGCCAGTGGGCAGAGAAGGTTCCTACTTGTCATGATAGATTATTTTTCTAAGTGGTTATAGGTAAAGGTGCTAGCTAAGGTGACCTCCCAAAGTATCAAAAATTTTGTTTTGGGAGAGATTATCTGCCGGCACGGGCTGCCGCAGGCCATTATCACGGACAACAGACATCAGTTTGTCAGCGCTGAGTTCATTAGCTTCTGCGGTCAGCTCGGGATTGACCTCAAATTTGCCTCGGTCCATCACCCTAGGAGCAACGGGCAAGTGGAAGTGGCAAATAAAATCATAGTGAACCTCCTGAAGAAAAAAGTTGAAAACTTGAAGGGTAGTTGGGTGGAGCCGCTTCCCGCGGTTCTTTGGGCCCTGAGAACCACTCTCAACATGGCTACAGGGGAGACCCCCTTCAAACTCTCTCATGGATGCGAGGCAATACTCCTAGTAGAGTTCGAGGTCCGGACACCTCGGGTGGTTGAGGCAGAGGAAGGCAGGGAAGAATGGAGGGCCGAAAATGAAGAAGAACTACAGCTCTCTCTGGACATAGTGGATGAGCTACGTGACCTCTCCGCCATCCGGCAAGAAGAAGTGAAGAGAAGAATGGCTAGGTACTGTGACAAGCACGTCAGGGTTAAACAGTTTGTAGAGGGAGACTTAGTCCTGAGAAAGGTGGATGATGCGGGAAGATCTGTCATTGTGGGGAAGCTCAACCCCAACAGGGAAGGTCTATATATTGTACAAGAAACATTGAAATCAGGAGGGTACCACCTCCGGAATGTGGAAGGTACCGCCTCCGGAATGTGGAAGGTACCGCCTCCGGAATGTGGAGGGCGTGACCCTAAGTCTCACCTAGAGCGGTGATGACTTGAAATGTTTTTACCCTTGAGCCATGTAAGTAATGTTCTTTTTCTAATAAAGCTTCGTGATGTGCCAATGCTCCCGCCGTGATTCATGTGAATAGGTGAAGTGTTCTTTTGACAGACCCCGAGCAGATCCCGCTTCTAGGCTCTCACCTAGATGGCGGGGCAGGATGTCACTCGAGGGAGTCTACCCGGACCCCGAGCAGATCCCGTTGTCAGGCTCTCACCTAGCTGGCAGGGCTGGATGTCACTCGAGGGAGTCTACCCGGACCCCGAGCAGATCCTGTTGTCAGGCTCTCACCTAGCTGACAGGGTTGGATGTCACTCGAGGGAGTCTACCCAGACCCCGAGCGGATCCCGCTATCAGGATCTCACCTAGCTGGCAGGGCTGGATGTCACTCGAGGGAGTCTACCCGGACCCCGAGCAGATCCCATTGTCAAGCTATCACCTAGCTGGCAGGGCTGGATGTCACTCGAGGAAGTTTACCCAGAACCCAATTAGATCCCGCTATCAGGCTCTCACCTAACTGGTAGGGCTGGATGTCACTTAAGGGAGTCTACCCGGACCTCGAGCAGATCCCACTGTCACGCTCTCACCTAGCTGGCAGGGTTGTATGTCACTCGAGGGAGTCTCACCCCCTCCAGAAGTTATTAGAAAAGATCGGTCTTTTTCCTAAGGATAGGGAGGAGAAAGTCCTCACAGGTGAGTCGGCGCTCACAGTCCCAGCTCGGCAGAAAAATGGCGAGCCGATTCCTAGGTTTCCTTTGAAGAAGGCGAGCTCCAACAATGTACTCCACTCCCCCTCAAGTTTTACTTGTGAAATTTTTTAATAGTTTTGGCTCGATCGGCGGGGAAGGAGGTAGCTTGCGGGCGAGTTGGGTCGTGGCGAGCCCAGCTTGGCGGATGGTCCACTCACGCGAAGCCTAGGACTGGCGAACTCTCAAGATCTGCTCGCGGGTACGAATCCTAAACACGCATTCTAACAGCAAGTCCTATCCTAACGACGTCTCCCAAGGAGGCGAGTTCGCGGGCGAGTACATCACAAAAAGGAAGTTCAAGGAAAAAAAAAAGAGAAAAATTCATAGCATAAAAATATCTTTCATTAAGTAAAATGTTGTTACAAAAGGGAGCTTGCCTGGGCGAGGTTACAAAAAAGGTGGAGAACTACAAAAGAAAAAAAAAAAGAAAGTGGGGAGGGGTCAGCTCTCGCCTCCCTCCCCGAACTGGTGATCTTCGCCCGCCCCTCCATAAGGATCATCCTTGAAGCCTTTCCCGAAGAGCATGTCGAAGCTGTCCACTTTCTCGCTAGTGGGCGTGGATGGGAACAAGCTCAGCATGAGATCTCGCATCGTAATCTTCTCGCAGCCTTCCACCAGCACCCGCGTATCCTTCATGATCTGCAAGGTGCATTCAGTAGACTCGATCGAGTTTATCCCCAGCCTCTCAACGATCTCAGCCTCGCCAAAGACCCTTCGCCTCATGTATGGAAGGGAGGGGTCACTGCCACCCGAGGTAAGGAAGACTTCTGCCTGGCGGATGATCTCGCGATCGAGCCCCTCGATCCGGCCCTTCAGCTTCTCATTATTCGCCTCCAGCCCGACGGAGCGAGCTTCCAGCTCGGCGGCGCGGGCATGCAGCTGGGTATTTTCTTCCTCCAGCCCGAAGGCGCGAGCCCGCAGCTCGCTAGTGGCCTCGGCATCCTATGAAACAAAAGGGTAAGCAAATCTATTGCAGGAAATGCGAAGAATCCCAAGTAAAAAGAGAAGGAGGTGACCAGTACTTACCAGCCCACCGACGGCTTTGGCGATTAAATCCTCGGCGATGCCGAGTCTCCTCTCCAGGTCGGCAGCTTTGTTTTGGGTGACGTCATGCTTCTGCTCTGTCTTTTGCAGGAGGTGGCTGAGGTTGAAGCTGCGGCAGACCATCATGTGGTGCAACACCAGTGCCCGCATATGGGCCTGCAGACCCTCATGGCCGAGCTGACGCAAGGTCATGCGCTTGTAGGCCGCGACATCCTCACGCCCGTAGAGGCCAAAGCCGAGCGCGTAGGCGTGACCAGAGTAGAGCTCGCGGTCTGCCCAGGAGGGCTGGAGGGTGGAGACGGAGATCCGGTGCACCGCCTCATCCCATTGGACCACGGGCTCGTCGGCTGAATCTTTCCACCTCCCCCCGAGGCCGAAGAGGGGGTGGCTCTTCGGCGGACCTGGCTCGCGGGCCGCGGTCTTCTTGGCGGTAGGAGGAACGGAGGGCTCGCCTCCCTCCTGCTCTTTGTTTGTCGTCTCTTTCAGCGGGCTCTATGTCGATCCATCCGAGGAGGTCTCAGGCGAGCTCATATACTTGGGTCTTTGTTGTTGTTGTTGCCTCGCCTGGGGTACCGCCACCGCCTTCAGCTTCTTTTGCGACGTGCGACGGTGAGGCGACCTAAACCCTGCGGGGTCAGCCCTCTTCTTGCTAGATGAGGGCTTGGATGAAGCCGACTCATCTCGGCAAGCAGCTGCAGCCACCTTCTCGTGTGCAAGGGGTTTGGTGAATAATCCCGAGTCTGCGAAGGGCGGGTTCTCGGAAACCAGTCGCTCCCCTGCAAGAAAAACTAGGTTAAAATTTTGTTGATTTGGCGATATCGAGAAGAGGAAAAGTTGAAAGGTATACCTTCGTCGGGAAGGACGGGGAGGAGCGAGTCGAGGCCCCTTCGGAGGAAGGCAACCTCGAAGTCTTTGTGGAGGAAGAACTTGTGAAGCTTGACGTCATTGTCAGACACGGTGGGGGGTTGGTACACCTCCTCGCCCTTCTGCTGAGGCGAGTAGGGGACGTTGCCGAGATCTCCCTTGATGAAGACGATCTTAGTCATCCAGGTGTGGTGCTTGTTCGCGATCTCACGAACCTTGATGAAGGATCCCCGAAGTAGGAGAAGGCATCGGGAGTTGCCTTGTAAGTGAAGAGTTTCCTGAATACAGTCAGGTTGAACTCTATTCACTCCCTGCGAAGGAAGCACGTGAATGCCACCATCATGGTGATGGCGTTCGAGTTGAGTTGCGCGGGCACTGCGCCGAAGTATTTCAGGATCTGGTGGATTTCCGGCCAGAGCGGTAGGCGTAACCCCATCTCGAAATGCGAGATGGGGAAGGCGAGTTCGTCGGGGTAGAAGGTGTTGATGACCTCGCCTTCCCTGGGCCGGCATTCCTCAAAACCGGGGGCACAAAGTCGGCAATGAACTCCATGAACTCCCCCTCGGAGATGTTCCCCTCAAAAAAGCAATAGTCGGCGAAATTCTGAGCGTATTTTGAGCGGCCGTCGGAGTCGGGGTTAGTCTTGCCCATGCTCGCAGAAGGGTTAAGGAGCGAGTACAGGAGATAGAGAGGGCGAAAAGAGGGGGTATAAAAGCAGTAAAGATGGTGGGCCAGGGATGGTGAGGGGGCTATTTATAGAAAAAGAAGTCCAAGGTTGAGCCGGCCGATCAGTCCAGCTCGCCGGGCTCAGCTCGCCAACCCTAGCTCGCCCCGACTCTTGTGATCCATCCTATCGCATGCCGAGCTGAACCTAAACGATTTACCTCTGAATAAAAAACATTAAAACCCAAAGAATATTCTAATTTATTACAGATCAGGGGAATAATATTGTTCAGAAACGACAGGTGCAGAAGAAGTGAAAAGCAGCAAGTTTAATACAGGTGCGGGCTGAGGGGGCAAGAGGCGAGTGTCGGTAGGCTCAACAATGGAGTCATTTCGATCTACCCCGGCCTCGCGTCTCCTTCCCCGTAGGTCGCCGCGAGTTATGGAGATCGTGAATTCACCCCAAGTTCCTCTGTGCGATCTGGAGGCTCTCTTCGACCTCGTCCAGGAGCCGAGAAGGGGACGTCGCCTCCCCTGCCGGACTCCCCCGCACCTCATCAGCAAGCCGCACATCGTCCCGCTACAACGCCTCGTTGTCCTCCTGCACCTTGCGCAGTACGCGTACCAGCTTCTTGAAGATCCCAATCCCCCGCTGTGTCAGCTCATTGTTCTCCACCTCGGGGCCAAGGAAGGAGTCTAGCGAGCTTGTAGAAGGGAGGGACGAATAGCTGGCTGACCCCGAGAAATCGTCAGCCTCGGACTAATTGGGAAGAGCTGCAAAGGCAGTCTGACGTTAGTATGAAAGATGAACACCCCAGGAAGACTATGGGGTAGGGGCTACTGAAGGTCAACTTGCATGATGAGCTCAGTGCCTTGAAAGAAAAGAGGGGTGGGGGCAATTTCAGGTTTTTGCCCCGGCCCGGGGGGTGAGTTCTCGGTGGAAGGAGGTTGAAGCTCGGCACGGGGATGACCTTAGCACCTCTCCCAGTAGTCCCGACGAGTTGCAGGGAGAAGGGGCGCGGACCGGAGAACTCGGCCTCTACGAGTCCAGCCCATGCGTCCTAAAGGGGGACAGGTCTCGCGGACGGGTCTCCAGGGTTTTAGGTCGCGAGTTGTCAGGAGGGGTCTTAACTCGCGGCCAGAAGGCCTTGTCGTCATCCTGTTGGCTATCTGGCTCGGTGCAGAGGTCGACAATGTCTTTCTCCTTCTCAGGGGCGTGCCGAGTAGAGGAGTCGGCCCCGTTCTCCAGGGTGGATTTCAAGTCGTGAAGGATGGGCTCGAACGCTTTGGGAAATGGCTTGACCCTCTTAGCAGGATTGGGTTCGGCCAGACCACCCTGTGTGATGGCAGGAGGAATCGCAGTCAAATTGGCAATGCGAGTAGAGGAGACCTCGCGAGCTCTGGCAAGCCTCTCTTGAATCTCATTGGGGATAGGCATCTCGACAAGTTTAGAGTAAAGGGAAGGGCAAAGGTCACCCAGGTACGCTGGCTTATATTTATAGCCGCTGGTGGACCTCACCGAAAGATTCCCCCGAGCTCCTTCCGCACTCGCCAAATTCAGTGGGGTTGGATGTTTCTTTCCGAGCTTGAGCTAATCTCGCAAAGAGCGGGGATTGTGTACAACCCCATATCCGGTGAGTGGGTTCGGCAGGAGCCAGACTGGCCAAGTCCAGCCCAAGACCCAGACGAGCCAGGCCCCAGACATCGAGTCTACTCGATGCCCCCAGCCTCAACGTCGAGTGAGGCAAGCTCACTCACTCAATGCCTTTAGCCAAGGCGTCGAGTTAGGCGAGCTCACTGAACTCCCTCAGCCCAGGCATCGAGTGAGGCGAGCTCACTCGATGCCTTCAGCCTAGGTGTCGAGTGAGGCGAGCTTACTCAACGTCTTTCGTCTCAGCATTGAGTGAGGTGAGTTCTGTCAACGCTTTTTGCTCTTGGTGTTGAGGGACATCTCGGCATCCGTCGGCCCGCTCTCGCCCTAGAGAGCCCGAAAAGCAATAGGCGAGTGAGGCTATTCTTGGTCGTTCGTCGAACGGAGCTCGACGCTCGTCAAGGCTGGAAACCTAAGGTCGCCGAACCAAGCCCACCGTTTGTTGAACGGAGCTGGAGGGGTGGAGTAGAGCGGGCCGGCTCGCACTCGTCCCAGGGGAGTTCGGCAAGCGGCAGGAGAGTCGGGCCAGCCAGGCCCGTGCCCGCCAAGGTTCGAGGAAGCGGCGAGTGCCAGCTCCATCGAGCACTCGCCGCCCATGGGGAGTAGAGGTCTCAAGGACTACTCGTCAAGCCTCCTGTGATGAGCTTTTTTACCATTTTGCCCAAGCTGGTCTGCCCATAGCCAGTTAGAACAACAGAGTTGCATTATTGGCAGACCCAGTTGGGTTGTACATAGCTGTTTGGAACAGCGAAGGTTGGCTATTTGCAGGACGTTTTCAGAAATCTATAAATAGGGCTCAAGGGGTACCTCAGAAGGCATGCTTTCTTGTTCCCAGACCTTCTTGCGCTTTTTGAGGTAGCCTTTAGCTCGGCATTTGGCTAAGCGAGGGGAAGCGCTCTAAGATATTTCGGGTGTGTGGAGGGACCTCCGCGCCAAGCCGTTAGGTCAGTTCTTTTTTCTTTCATTTTGCTTGCAGGAGAGAAGTAGGTGCGCGATCATCCCTTCCCCAAGGGCAAACTCCATTGAGACCGAATTTTCGGTTTCAACACAACTCACTTAGGCGAAGCCCAAGTTGAGTGGCCCACTAGCTTTAGGAGGCTGATATTTACATGGAATGTCACTAAAAATCTGGAGGTGGTGACTAGGAGAGAGAAAATGGGAGTTTTCCCCCTTAATGGAGTGATAGTTTTACTTTCAAGACAACCTAAAACACCTAGAGGGGGGGGGGGTGAATAGGTTCTAATTACTTGTTTATACTTTTAGGCAGAATTCAATCACAGAATTAAAACATTCAGCACAGCAATCACAGAAATTCAAACATCACAGATTGCACAATGTTTTATAGTGGTTCCCCAAGGTTTGGGTACATCCACTTTCCCCCTTCACCTATCTAGCAGTATGCTAGATTCGGCAAACTTCCACTATTCTCAGATCCTCAGATTCTACAGCTCAGAACCTGGATAGGTTCCTACAACTCAGGCACAACTGCCCTACCTCAGCCTTGCCACAAGGCCTACAACTCAGAGAAGAACCTTCTCCTACACTCAGGCAAACAGCCCTACCACTCAGATATCAACTCTCCTACACTCAGCCTTTATATCACAGGCTTACAACTCAGATCTGTGTAAAACAGATCCTACAGAAATTTAGAAAAGAAGTTTTAATGTCTTGCCTTTGTTGAGAGAGAAGAGGACAAGACAATTCTTGATCAGCTGATGAAATCAACTGAATCTGAGCTTTCTTCAAAGCTTCTTGAATCTGAACTTAGCTGAGTTGATTTCCAAACAGCTTCTTGAGAGACCACGATGGCTTCCTTCTTCTTCAAAATGGGTGGATCCCTCTCTATCCAACACCTTTGATGATACTTCTGAATTCTTGTTAGAACTCTTCTTAGATCGATCCTGAGATCGTCTTCTTAGATCTTCTGATGAAGATCTTCTTTAGTGTATTACTCCTTCTTGATTTGATTTCTCAATTTGATTGCCAAAGTTCAATCCTGTTTTCTTCCCTCTGAATCTGTCTATTTATAGACCTTTTTAATGGTAACCGGCTGATTCGGTTTATAACTGTCTTCTGACAAGTCTGACAACATCAGTTAACTGGCTGCAACCCACAGCTGTCAAGTCTTCAAATAGATCCTGTGCCTTAGTCTTGGTCAGCAATGTGTTGAGACAGACTGTCAGGAAGTGTCGAGACCAACTGTCTATATGTGTCGACACAAGTAACTTTGGTGTCGACACAACCTTTGATGATGTCGACAAGTTTGCCTTTAAGTCGACACAGCTTCTTCAGAACTTTATTTTGAGAATGATTCGACACAGAGAATTTATGTCGACTCAACACTTCATCTTTCTTCAGAAAATAACTTGGTCTTGACTTTGCAGTGTGTCGACACAAGTCCTGTGTGTCGACACAGTTGTTGTAGATTCAGAACTCAGTATGTGTCGACACTGCCTTCAGGTGTCGACACATCAATTGTTGACTCTACCAAAATGTGTCGACTCTGTCTCATTGTGTCGACACAGCTTCCCAATGTCGACATAAATGTGGTCGACTATCTCCTTCTGTGTCGAGGTCGACTATCTTTTAGTTAGTCGACACTGCTTCCCAGTGTTGACATAAATGTGGTCGACTATCTTCCTGTGAGTCGACACTGCTTCCCAGTGTCGACACAAATGTGGTCGACTATCTTTCTCTGTGTCGACACAGCTTTCTTCAAGTGTCGACACAAATATTCTGAAGTGTCAGCATTGTTTCTTCAGGTGTCGACACATGGACTTAGAATATTTTTCTGCATTCTTTAACACTTTTTCACATGCACATGTCAACTCAAAACAACATCAGATACACCTTGATGTATATCATTGAGCTAAATTGGACTTCTTCAAATCAGGTACACATTTTCCAATGTACCCAACAATCTCCCCCTATTTGGAGAAGTCATAACCCTTATAGACAATGATATACATCATTTATAAAAAGTATAAAATGATGATATATGACATAACAGGAATACTTAATATAAACAAAATAATAACTATCCATCACAGAATGAGCATTATATGATTCCAAACAAAATTTTGTTTATAACTTGGTAATGTTTGATTACAGATTTTTATATTGAATGATCAAAACATTACAAAACATTTTTTGAAAGAACTTAGAACTAAGACTGATCAGGCTCTCTTATGACAATCCCTTTGCTAGATTGGATTTGAGCCTTCACAGGAGCTTCAGCAACTTCAGCTGGCTTCTTGCCTTTTAGCTCAGCTTTCTTTAGAGCTTCTTCCTTGAGCCTTTGCCTTTCAAAGTAATGATAGGGATTTGGAAAGTACTTGCTTGGCTCCTGAGCATCTGGTGGCAGCCTACCCAGCTTGGCTTTTCTTCTGAACTGTACTATAGCCTCTTGCCTAGCTTCAAGCTTTTGCCATTCCATTTCATTATACCACTTCCCTCTTTCATGTACTTGGTCTTTTACAGCCTTCCATGCAGTGAGTATAATATTTCTTGAAGTAGGGCTCCACTGCTCAAAATCTGGCTTAAGTTCAGCCTGCTCTCTAAATTTCTTCTTGGATAGTAGAGCATCTTGCTGTTCTTTCAAATTGGCCTCAAGCTTATCCACTTTCTCAATAACAACCCTGTTAACCTCCTTTGGAGGGCTATACATATCTTGAACTTGCTGATCAATCATATCAAAATTTGGAGGAGGGTAAATGACTTGGGCAACCTCAGGTTGATTGCCTTCAAGTAGACCTGTTTGGATTCCTGACTCAACCACCATAGCATCATCACACAAAGGTGGATATCCTAATGTGGCTCGAATACTATTTGTCACCCATTTGGTGTGCTCTGAGCCAGCATGAACTAACAACCTCTCCCCCTTTATGGCTTCTCTGGTAATATGATCTCTTAGATCTTCCTTCTGAAATCTGATCTGGCCATCCAGATAATTCACACCCTCTTTAAAAAATGGTTTTAACTTTTGAAGCTTGTCAGATATGTCCTTTTGAGAGGTAGTGATAGCAGTTTTAACTGATTCAATTGCATCTTGAAGTTTCTTATCAAATTCTTCCATCTCTTTTGCTCTTGCTTCAGTTTGCCCTTCAGTAGTAGTCTTTTTCAACTCATTAAGAATCTCATTGTGAGAGTCTTCAAGATTTGCATTCATGTTTATCTGATTGGTAAGAACATAGCCTTGCTTCAGTGCTATATCATCTGCCTTGGTAATAATGGATTGCTGTTATTTAGCCAAGAATACTACAGCATTACCTCCTATGTGGAAGCAATCTGTCATTTCCTTCTTGTGCATATTGATTTCAAATCGAATTGACTTTATATCCTGAGCCAAGTCAAATTGAAGGGACTTATTGCTCTCATCAACATATTTTTCAACAGCCAATCTATGTTCATCTAGCTTAACTTGCAAATCAACCATAAACTTGTTATAATTAAAGTCAGAATGAGATGGTAGAATTGTAGTCTGTAGAGCCTGCTTATAACCTTTGCTCCTTCTTTTGAAGACAACAAGTTTTCTCTTCTTAGCCATTCTGGCTTCTTCAGTCTCAGATTTAGATGAACTATCAACTTGAACTCTTTCTTGAGGAGGAGGAGTAATATCAGTCTCAGTGCCATGTTGTTCAGTCTCAACATGCACAGACTCCCCCTCAACCATTTGCTCCTTCTCAATTTCTATCTCCATGTCAAGGGCCTTCTCAATATCTTGTCCCTCTTCTACTCTACCAGTAGCAATGTCAACATTAGGAAATAACTCATCTAGAGTATATTCCGTCTGAGCTTGAACATAAGATGTATCAATTGGATCCTCTATATTCAGATCTTTGGAGATATCAATTTATACTGCCTCTTGCACTGGGTCTGACATCTTCTCCCCCTGTACTTGTTCAGTATTGGTGATGTCCTGGGCAGGTGAGTACACTTGCTCCCCCTGCACCTGTGCAGAAATTGAAGTATTAGAAATGTCTTTTATTAAGAAAATACACCAGCTCCCCCTACAACTGTACCTGGTTAGGAGTAGATTCATTCTGGGCAGGAGAATGAGCTTGATCCCCTTGCATCTGTGCAGGTATAGTGTCTTACTGGGCTGGAGTAGACACAGGGTGATCTTCACCTGCTTCCTCTCTTGTTCTTCTTGAAGCTGCTCAGTATCTTGAGCATGAGAAGAGGATTTCACTGGGGTGTCCTGCCTGCTCTCATCAGGCACATCCTTTAATAGCACCCTATCCCACCTAGAAAACAATCTCATATCCATCTTTCTCATGTGATTGATCTTTGTTCCTGGCAGGTGTTGCATTACCTCAGGGATCACTCCATTCAGATAAAAACTCATAATTCTTGCCAGATTTGGCTTCTTTATTCCTTCCTTGATCTTTTCAAAGATTACAGCTGACCAATCTGTTGGAATTGTAAACACAATTCTGGTCATGAGGCTGAACATATAGGCTGAAATCCTATCATGTCCCCCTGGTTTGCACAGAATCACCTTGCCAACTACTTCAGACAGAAATTTCCCTTGCTGATTCATCCCTTTCCTGTTGAAAGCAGCTCCAATCTTCAGAGTGGGATCCAATCCGCACCATTGGATAGCCTCCCTTAACTTAGAAGCAGAGACTTCTTCTTCATTCTCAATTATATGTAAATGTAGAATCTTCCTTAGACTTCTTGGGGTAATCTTCACTGTCGTCCCATGAACAGTGGACTTGATCTTGAGAATATCTGAACCTATTGATGCAGAGTTAAAGAATTCATGCACCTCCTTCTTCCATATCTTGGAAGGTTCAGAAACTATGAACTCTAATCCGAATTCGGAAATAAGAGAGATAACTCGTTGAACATCTGTTGGGGCTTCGGCAAAGGCATTCCTTACTAACTCATAACCTTCATTGACGTTGTCTTCAATCTTCGGCGCCATTGTTAAGGTGAGAAAGCTTGAGAGAAGAGAGAGAGAAAGAAAGTTGACACAGGGTTTCAGTCTCGAAAACCTTGTAAGCGTGTCGACTGAATAAGTTCTTGACCTATTTATACCTTCTATTGAAAGAAGATCAAAAGGCGGGCAAAAACAGTCTATATGTGTCGACACAGATGGAATGTGTCGACACAAACTTCTATTGTCTTGACAACAAATCTGTCTACTATGTGTCGACACCAATTGTGGATATGTCGACACCTGAGAGATATAGTAGAGTATCAGAAAATCTTTGTCGACTCGTAGGATAAGTGTCGACACAAAATTTGTAAGTGTCGACATCACTATTCTAGTGAAGTCGACACTACATTCCTGGATAAGTCGACAATTTAATTCTTAAGTGTCGACACATATTCTCTATGTCGACACAATATTTCTGTCTTGACGACATTACTCCACTGAGTCGACACATTATTACTGAATGTGTCGACACTATTTTACTTAGCCAATTTCTGTTTCTGTCAACACCACTTGAGACCATTTGATAATCTAATATGTTATTTGTAAGTTTGTTGATAATCTAATCAATGGTCAGCATGCCTAATTCAATTTTAAATTTATTGAATTTTGTTTCATCCAGAGGCTTAATGAATACATCTGCTATTTGATAATCTGTCTTAACAAATTCCAATGTGATGTCTTCTCTTTCTACATGATCTCTAAGAAAATGGTATTTAATTTCTATATGCTTAGTTCTACTATGAGAAACAGGATTATTAGCAATAGAAATTGCACTCTTAGAATCACACAAAAGAGGTGTTCTACTTACTTGAATACCATAATCTTTAAGCTGATGCTGTATCCACAATAGTTGTGCACAGCAGCTGCCAGCAGCAACATATTCTGACTCAGCTGTAGATATAGCCACACTGGTCTGCTTCTTACTACTTCAAGATATCAATCTTCCTCCCAAGAATTGACAAGTACCTGTTGTACTCTTCCTATCCTCTCTACAGCCTGCAAAGTCTGCATCTGAATAACCTGTTAGTAGAAATCTCTATTCTAAGGGTACCAAAGGCCTAGATTAGGTGTGCCCTTAAGATATCTCAGAATCCTTTTGACTGCAGTATAATGAGACTCTTTAGGGCAGGCTTGGTACCAAGCACAGACACATGTAGCATACATAATATCTGGTATACTAGCTGTGAGATATAGTAGAGAACCAACTATTCCTCTATACAAAGTCTCATCAACAGGTTTACCTACATCATCTTTGCATATAGGCATACTTGTTCCCATAGGAGTTCTCATGATGGAGGATGACTCCATACCATACTTCTTAATTAATTCTTTGGTAAACTTTGACTGGGATATGGACAAGCCATCATCAGTCTGTCTTACTTGGAGTCCCAAGAAGAACTTCAGTTCCCCCATACAGCTCATCTCAAACTTCCCTTGCATAAGTTTGGCAAACTTTTTACAAAGGTTGTTTTCAGTAGATCCAAAGATTATGTCATCAACATAGATTTGAACTAAGATGATCTTGCCTTTGGATTCCCTAAGGAATAGAGTTTTGTCTATTTTTCCTCTTGAGAATTTATTCTCAATAAGGAAAGTAGACAGGGTTTCATACCAGGGCCTTGGGGCTTGCTTTAACCCATACAAAGCTTTTCTAAGCTTATAAACATAATCAGGTTTAAGAGGATCTACAAAACCTGATGGTTGCTCTACATATACTTCTTCTTTAAGATCACCATTCAGAAATGCTGACTTCACATCCATTTAGTATACCTTGAAGTCTTGATAGGCTGCATAGGCAAGGAACATTCTGATTGCCTCCAGCCTTGCTACTGGGGCAAAGGTTTGATCAAAGTCAATCCCTTCTTCCTGCCTGTATCCTTTAGCAACCAATCTTGCTTTATTTTTCACTATTACTCCATTCTCATCCAACTTGTTCCTGTAGATCCATTTTGTCCCAATTATATTGTGGCCTCTTGGTTTAGGAATAAGCTCCCAGACATTGCACCTTCTGAATTGATTCAGCTCCTCTTGCATAGCATCAGTCCAGTGCAGGTCTTGGATGGCTTCTTCAAACTTCTTAGGCTCCATTTGTGATAGGAAACTTGAATGCAGAACTGTGCTTTGACTTCTGCTTCTAGTCTGCACTCCCTGTCTTGGATCACCTATTATCTGATTAGTTGGATGGTCTCTTAAATGTCTTGTAGCTGGAGGAAGACTCCCTTCTGGTTGAACATCACCAGCTCCTTCATTATGCTGAACCTCTTGGTTTTCTTCATCTTCTATTGAATCTTGTACTCCCCCTGGACAATAGCCTTCATTTTCTAATACTCCATCTTCCCTTGAAGCTTCAGCAATGGAGAGCTTGTCCATCCTTTTGCTTATACCTGTTGAGTCATTTGATCTACAAGACAACTCACAGTTGATTAATCTTATTTCATCAAACACAACATGCACAGATTCTTCAACAACTTGAGTAGTCAAGTTGAAGATTCTATAGGCCTTACTATTTGTGTTGTACCCAACAAATATCCCATCCTGGGATTTGGCAGCAAACTTAGTCAAATATGACTTACCATTGTTAAGTATATAGCATTTGCAACCAAAGATTCTGAAGTAGGATGGATTTGGTTTTCTACCTTTCATAATCTCATAGGGAGTCTTTTTGTGGCTCTTGGTGATAGAAGCCCTATTGATCACATGACAAGCAGTGTTTACTGCCTCATCCCAGAAATATTCTGGTAGAGAGGTGTCACTCAATAGAGTTCTACCAGCTTCAATTAATGTTCTATTCTTTCTTTCAGCAATTCCATTTTGCTGAGGTGTTCTTGGTGAGGAGAACTCTTGGAAAATCCCAAAGTCTTCACATAACTTTGTCATGCTTTCAGATTGAAACTCAGTACCATGGTCACTTCTGATTTTGACCACTGTACTATTCAGTTCATTCTGAATTTGCTTTACAAAATTAAGTAAGACACTTGAGGTTTCAGATTTCTGTCTCAGAAAGAACACCCATGTAAATCTAGAATAGTCATCTACAACCACAAAAGTGTAGACCTTCCTACCTAGACTATGAACTGGCATAGGACCAAAAAGATCCATATACAAGAGGTATAAGCACCTCACAGAATCCTTGTTTTCAAGGCTTTGAAAGGAGGATTTTGTCTGCTTGCCCTTTTGACAAGCTGAGCATATTCCATCCTTTATACACTTGACTTGAGGACCATTCCTCACTAACTCTTTGCTAAAGAGTTGGCCAATTGTCTTGTATTTAAGATGAGCCAATCTCTTGTGCCACTTAACACAATGAGAAGCATTGTCATCAGCTATAAGACAGATGGGAGAAGCCTTGTTCTCACATACAAAATTAAGACAATATACATTTCTCTTCCTATACCCAGTCAAAATGATCTCTTGATCACATGACCTTTTGATATGACATCCATCCTTAACAAATGAAATGTCATATCCTAAATCACTCAGCTGGCTTATGCTTATTAGATTATGTTTCAAACCTTTTACATAAGCCACTTGGGTGATAGTAATTAGGTTAGAAGAAATGTTACCAAACCCTTTGATGACTCCTTTTTCATATCCACCAAAGATCACTTTAGGTCCATCTTTGACAGATGAATACTCCTTCAACAACCCCTTTGTTCCAGTCATGTGCCTGGAATAACCACTATCCAAGTATCATATAGGGGCATGGCTACTTGGATGATCCTGCAACACAGATTTACTTATCCTTAGAACCCCAGTAAGTCTTGGGTCCTTGGTTCAGGTTAGCATTAACAAAGCTACCATTATCTCTTCTATCAGGTAGACTATTGTTCTTTCTAACACTTGTGTTATACTAGCAGTCTAGTGCAAAATGGCCTCTCTTGCCACAGCACCAACATTCAAACTTGTTGTATCTAGATCTAGATACTTCCTTGACAAAAGAATTTCTGTCCATTGCTGGTGCTGCAGCAACTTCACCCATTGATTTTTTATAACCATTGGGTTTATGAACATGGGTAGGCCTGTTGGCATTTACACCTTTGTTTTTCAGAACATTTGTCTTAATATGACCATGAATATTTTCATGATCATATTGATTAGAAGGCACTTGCACCTTTCTAAACTTAATAGGGACTGAAAAGTTCAGTGGCTTGACAGGAGCTTTGCCTTTCCTCTTGAAACGGCCAGCCCTGGAGTTACCTTTGAATCCTAATCCTGCCTTACCCTTTTGATTCACAAATTCATCAATCAAGGGTAAGACAGACTTTGACTTAGAGTAACTAGCCACTAAATCTTTTTCAATTCTTAGTCTGGCCTCCAGACTCTTCACTTGATCATTGGTATAATTAATTGTGCCCATCTGAATAATAGTTATATTCTTCAGCTTGGCAATTTCATTTAACTTTTGATCAATTACTTTCTCTAACTCAGTTGCAGCTACCCTTAGTTCAGCAATTTCATGAGCCTGAGATTTAACCAGGTTCTTGCTTTTCTTAAGGGCCTGCAACAAGTCCCCATACTTATCTATCAATTGATAGACATCTCCTTCAGATTCAGATGCATCTACATCACTTGATGCAGATGTAGCTGATTCTGTACTTGTACTACAAACAGATTTCATAGAAGGACATTGTACCTTATTAGGACCAGACTGATTCTGGCATATGTCCTCTTCTGATCCTGCCATCAGTCCCATGCACTGATGATCCTCTTGTTCATTGATGGAGTCTAGCAACTGTAGAAACTCCTCTTCTTCAGATACAGCATATAGTCCAATATATGCTTCTGCTTCAGATTCTGACTCTGAAGTTGACTGATATGTTAGGCTCTTACCCTTCTTTGCAACAAAGGATTTCTCCTTCTTGCCCTTTTGATGAGTCTTCTTCTTCTCTGAAGACTCCTTTCTCTTATCAGGACAGTCAGCCACTACATGTCTAGGCCTATTGCAACAATAGCAGACAATCTTTGAAGTAGTGGCTTTGCTGGGCTTTGATCTGCTCTTTTCTTTCCTTGATGACTTTTTCTTCTGATAATAGTCATAAACTTGCTGTGAAGTGGAGGGCTTAGACTTCCACTGCTTCTTCTTCAAGAACCTTTGGAATTACCTTGTGAATGCAGCAAAGTCTGCATCTGAATCACAGCTTTCTGAACTCTGATCATCTGAATTTTCAGAACTGACTTCTGCAATTTCCTTAGGAGAGGATGGTGATATCCTCCTATTCTTTCTGGTGGCTTCTGCATTGAATGCCATAGTCTTTTCTCTATGCTCTCCTCTTGAATTCTTTTCCTCCTCCTTCCTCACCAAAAGTTGCATTTCATAGGATAGCAGCTTTCCAAACAAGGTGGGAGGAGAGATCTCTGCCAATTTAGCCACTTCTCTTATGGCACAGATCTTTGTGTCTCAATCCTTTGTTAAGGATCTCAAGAATTTGTCATTCAGTTCATAAGTACTGAAGACTCTTCCATAGGACATTAGCTCATTCACAATTCTATAGAATTTCTTATAGCACTCAGTTATGCTATCAGATTTTCCTTGTCTAAAACTTTCATATTCCTGATTGAGCATAGATTTCCTATCCTGCCTTACTTCTTCTGATCCCTCCATGTAAACAATTAATGTGTCCCACATTTCTTTGGAGGTCTTGCAGTGAATCAGATTTTGAAATGTAGAATCATCAATGGCACTCACAATAATATTCTGTGCTCTCTTGTCCATAGTTGCCAAAATGATTTCATCCTTGGTCATTTCAGAATAACTCTTTGGAGTTTGAATATTAGCATCAAGAACTGATACCTTCATTGGAATGAAAGGTCCTTCCTGAACTGTGATGTATATTCTTGGGTCAGATGCCTCCATAAACAACCTGACTCTTTCTTTCCAAATTCCAAAGATTTCCTTCTTGCATATGGGTAATTTCATAGACCCTAGCTCCTTATGATTCTCTCCAGAACCCATCTTCTTGAATCTTGATTCTGCCTTTCAGATCTACCTCATACTGTTAAGTCCTTTTTGAGGAACCTCCCTCTGATACCACTTGATAGTTTTACTTTCAAGACAACCTAAAACACCTAGAGGGGGGGTGAATAGGTTCTAATTGCTTGTTTATACTTTTAGGCAGAATTCAATCACAGAATTAAAACATTCAGCACAGCAATCACAGAAATTCAAACATCACAGATTGCACAATGTTTTATAGTGGTTCCCCAAGGTTTGGGTACATCCACTTTCCCCCTTCACCTATCTAGCAGTATGCTAGATTCAGCCAAACTTCCACTATTCTCAGATCCTCAGATCCTACAGCTCAGAATCTGGATAGGTTCCTACAACTCAGGCACAATTGCCCTACCTCAGCCTTGCCACAAGGCCTACAACTGAGAGAAGAACCTTCTCCTACACTCAGGCAAACAGCCCTACCACTCAGAGATCAACTCTCCTACACTCAGCCTTTATATCACAGGCTTACAACTCAGATCTGTGTAAAACAGATCCTACAAAAATTTAGAAAAGAAGTTTTAATGTCTTGCCTTTGTTGAGAGAGAAGAGAACAAGATAATTCTTGATCAGCTGATGAAATCAATTGAATCTGAGCTTTCTTCAAAGCTTCTTGAATCTGAACTTAGCTGAGTTGATTTCCAAATAACTTCTTGAGAGACCACTGATGGCTTCCTTCTTCTTCTTCTTTAAAATGGGTGGATCCCTCTCTATCCAACACCTTTGATGATACTTCTGAATTCTTGTTAGAACTCTTCTTAGATCGATCCTGAGATCGTCTTCTTAGATCTTCTGATGAAGATCTTCTTTAGTGTATTACTCCTTCTTGATTTGATTTCTCAATTTGATTGCCAAAGTTCAATCCTGTTTTCTTCCCTCTGAATCTGTCTATTTATAGACCTTTTTAATGGTAACCGGCTGATTCGGTTTATAACTGTCTTCTGACAAGTCTGACAACATCAGTTAACTGGCTGCAACCCACAGCTGTCAAGTCTTCAAACAGATCCTGTGCCTTAGTCTTGGTCAGCAATGTGTTGAGACAGACTGTCAGGAAGTGTCGAGACCAACTGTCTATATGTGTCGACACAAGTAACTTTGGTGTCGACACAACCTTTGATGATGTCGACAAGTTTGCCTTTAAGTCGACACAACTTCTTCAGAACTTTATTTTGAGAATGAGTCAACACAGAGAACTTATGTCGACTCAACACTTCATCTTTCTTCAGAAAATAACTTGGTCTTGACTTTGCAGTGTGTCGACACAAGTCCTGTGTGTCGACACAGTTGTTGTAGATTCAGAACTCAGTATGTGTCGACACTGCCTTCAGGTGTCGGCACATCAATTGTTGACTCTGCCAAAATATGTCGACTCTGTCTCATTGTGTCGACACAGCCTCCCAGTGTCGACATAAATGTGGTCGACTATCTCCTTCTATGTCGAGGTCGACTATCTTTTAGTTAGTCGACACTGCTTCCCAGTGTTGACATAAATGTGGTCGACTATCTTCCTGTGAGTTGACACTGCTTCCCAGTGTCGACACAAATGTGGTCGACTATCTTTCTCTGTGTCGACACAGCTTCCTTCAAGTGTCGACACAAATATTCTGAAGTGTCAGCATTGTTTCTTCAGGTGTCGACACATGGACTTAGAATATTTTTCTGCATTCTTTAACACTTTTTCACCTGCACATGTCAACTCAAAACAACATCAGATACACCTTGATGTATATCATTGAGCTAAATTGGACTTCTTCAAATCAGGTATACATTTTCCAATGTACCCAACATGGAGAGAGAGAAAGAAGAAAGAGAGAGAGAGATGAGTTATGAAGGGAGATCATGAGCCACCCCATTCACCTCCCCAAGTCTCCATTCATTCCCTCTGACCCTTTGGAAGATATTCCCATCAGTTTCTCATCAGCCACCATCAATGGAGGAGCCCAACCACCATGGTCGACCACCCCTTCATCTCCCCTCCATGGAAAAATATAAATCCCCCTATATAGCCCCCTTTCCCGCTTTTGGTCAATCCATCATCTTCAAAACGTTCTTGGCAGTCGAAATGAGTTATTAGATCAATGGTTTTGGTGGAGGATCGAGGAATCAGGCAAGCTCGCCGGAGAGGAGAAACACCACGGCCAATCGTCGCCGCCACTACCGTCGTCGAACCCCAAACAAGATCTGCTTCTCTCCTCTCCCCTTGTGCTAGTATCTAGATCAAATTAGGCTGATAAATCGGGCTCAAACTAGCCGATCCAAGTGAGGAAAAAATGGAGAATTTCCGAAAATCATGGGGGCGGGTTCGCCAGAAACCACCACCTTCGGCAGCCGTGCCGCCGCCCGGCGATAGCCACCATCTCAATGGAGGTGGCGGAGGCGGTGGCCGGTCAGGGAGGTGGCTGGGTGGTCGTCGTTTAGCCTGGGAAAAGCTACAGGATTGTCATTTTATTTTCGGTGTCATGTTCAGATTTTTGAGGAAGATGAATAGTGCCGTCACTATTTTATTATATTTATAAATATTATATAGTGATTAATTACTTCTTAACATGCAGTATATTGATTTAATTATTAAGAATTTTGGAGTTTTCTGGAAATATGTTCAATATAGAAGTTGTATCCCTCGAGGTCTACTTGATTTTAAAATTTGTTTCAACCCATTTGGGTCAGTGGTTTGACCGCATCACTCAATATGGTGCAGCCTATACATAGGCTTGACCAGAGACTAAATTGAGTGCCCTCACTAAACTAGTCAGGCAAATGCTTTGAAATTTGGACCATAGGCTAACTATACTGACACCCTCATTATATCAAAAAATGAGAATTTTTGGAGAATATTTTTCTATAGTTTTTTGTAAAAATTTAATACATCATGTATTATTTAATTAGAGGGTCTATTGACCTCAAATACCCCCAAAATTTTTCTTGATGACACGTAGAGTCATGATAGATCACTTGTAAAAATCTCAACCCATTTGTATTTTATTTGAGTTGGTATTGGTGTGACCAAAGTTTGGTCCCTAAGGGGGCAAATTATGGCAAATGGTTTTTAATGGGTTGTGTGGCCAATCCTCACCCAAAAAGGATGAATCTCTAGCCACTGAATTATTGTCATACAAAATACCCTTACAGAAAATTTTGGATGGTTTAGGGTTGGTGTGCCCTAGAACCCTAGTGTTAACCCTAGGGTTGAGTTTTGAGCTCAATGAAGGACATGAGACCATATATCTTTGGAATGTCTTGGAAATTGGTAGATGAGTTCATATGGTGGTAATAAGCCCTAGAAATTGTTATTAGAATTTTTAGGAGCATTTAACCCCTCTGAAATAATTTAGGACCATTAGGGTACTTCTACTCAATAATTTTATTACATGATTATATGTGTACAACCCATATTCGATGGGTAGGACCCGGAGGCTTCAACGGTCGGGGTTGGACAAGCCTCGGGCTAGCTTGGGCCTGAAGACCAGAAGAGCTCTCATGCCGAAGGAGCTCCCGCCTAGGAGCAGGCGAGATCCCGCCCGTGACCAGAAGTGGGCGAGAAGGCGTTGAGTGGTCTCAACGCCGCGCTGAGTGATCTCCACTCACTCAACGCTGTGGTCAGCAGCAAGGGCGCTGAGTGAGCTCCACTCACTCAACGTCATGGTCAGCAGCAAGGGCTTTGGGTGAGCTCCACTCACTCAATGTCGTGGTCAGCAGCAAGGGCGTTGGGTGAGCTCCACTCAATCGACGTCGTAGTCAGCAGCAAGGGCGTTGGGTGAGCTCCACTCACTCAACGTCGCGTCCAGCAGTGACAGCATCAAGATTAGAGGAGCTCCCGCCTAGAAGCAGGCGAGAGCGTTCACCATCGGTCAGCCGGGACCTGCTTCCGGCAGAGTCGGCGAGAAGGATTGCGTCTCGCAGAAGGCGGGGCCGGCTCAGCTTGAGGCTTTCGACACTCCTTTTTAGCTCCCGCCAAATGAAGGCGAGAGGGTTCTAGGCATAGAGTTCTCGTCGAGTGGGGCCCAGGGTTCAGGGTAAAATTACTTAATTGCCCTCGGGTAAAATTACCCTTATACCCCCAGGGGCTGCATTTAACACTTTTCAAACAGCGGGATTTGGCTATTGGCAGACCAGCCAGGGGTATTTCAGTAACTTCAGGTCAGCAAAAGGTTATAAATAAACCCATAAGGGCTCTTTAGAAAGCGGACTCTCATTTTTCTCTGAATCTCTAGTGCTTTCTGAGGAGCTCCTAGCCCAGCATTTGGCTTTGGAGGGGAAGCTCTCAGAGATCTTCCGAATGTAAGGTGGGACCTCCCTGTTAAGGCTTTGGGTCAGTCCTAGATTGTTAGCAACCAGTCAAGGGGCGGGGCTTGAGAGAAGTAGGTGTTGGCTGCACCCCTGTTTTGAACATTTGTTGAGGTCAATTTTGGCTCCAACAGTTCTGGTGCGGTGAGCGTGGAGGGCAGCCGGTACAGGAAAGCCTTGAGTTTATTCCCGTGACTGGGGGTGATGGTGAAGCGTCTGGCTCAGGGGGTATCCCCACCCCGGGGAAGGAAGCGGCGAGGAAGATGTTGGAGGACTTTAGGCGAGAGGTCCTACAGACCATCAGCCTGGCCTTCTCGGCAAGGAGTGAGTTGGAGATGCCTCAAGTTCCGGTGGAGGCAGTCCCGCTTCTAGGCGAGAATGCCCCTGGATAGCGCCCCGATAAGGAGGTCCCGGCGGTAGTTGGCGAGAGAGACGTTGCCGTGCGGGAACTCTTCCCAGGCCAGCGCCACGGAAAGGAGGTTCCGGCAGAAGTTGGCGAGAGGGAGGCTGTAATGCCCCTGATTTTTTTCGATATTCATTAGTTGTCCGGGTTTTGACGTCATAAGCGTTACCCTTGCACGTGTTTGACATGTGCCGAGGTTAGAGCATGATCTTGGCTCCTTGAGTTCTCTGTAGGGTGGTATCTTAGCCTGTTGGCGAGTTTTCCCTAGCGGGTCGGGTCTGTTTTGGTGACTCGGCGGAGCCGTTTGTGTTTTGGCTTTGGTAGGTGTTTGCCTGAGTTCTACCAATCGGATTAGGATTTCGACCTCTCCGTTGCGTTCGTAGCGTTGGTTTCTGGCTACGGCGCGAGTTTCGCGCGTTTCCGAGTTCGTTGTGTTGGGCGTTGTATTAAGATTGTGTGTTATTATATATATTTATACTATATAATATATTAGGTTTTATTAGAGTATAAATAGGATAGATAGGGTTTGGGGCCGGTCAGCGTCTTCTTCTTCCCGCACCCGATGGCGTCCTCGTTTTCGCGAAAGATCTGGGAGAGGCGGACTCGGCGGGGCTTTGGTCGGCGGTGTGCGGAGCTGGAGGGTTCGTTTCCCTTGTCTGAGTGGATTTTCGGGCTTCTCTCGGCAAGAGCTTCTCGGTAGAGGTAAGCTTTGTCCGTTTCCTTGACTTTTGAAGGTTAGGGTTAGGGGGTTTTGGCTTGATTTCGCTCCCAAAAGTTTCAGGAACCGTTGCTCGGTGCTCCTTGTGGCCGGATCTGGAAGCGGCCGGGACGGGCGACGTCTTTTCCATGGGTTTTGAGGCAAGTGGAACTTATTCCCTTGCTTGCTTCATTCTTCCCTGTTATCTTCCTTTCTTGCTCCCGGTTTGACTAGGTGTAAGTTATAGGGCTGTTATCCACGAGAAATCTAGGCTAAGGCAGGGTAAAACGTTTCCTAGGTGGTCTAAGATATGACATTCAACAGTTGGTTAGCGCGTACAAGTCAGAGACCTTTGCGGAAGTGGTCGAAGCTGCCTTGAAGGTTGAGGCGATTGAGAATGCAAAGAATAGGGGAGCGCATGCAAAGAAGGATAAGAGGAAATCTGATGAAGAGGGAAGTGCGAGGGAATCTGGCCCTGCGGCGAAGAAGGATAGGAAAGAAGCATGTAGCTTCTGTGGCAGGCCAGGTCACCCCTTCGAGAGGTACTTTAAGAGACTGGATGCGCAGAAGTTGTCTCAGGTTCATGCGATCCAGGATGCTCCAAAGGGGAGTAAGGTCTGTTCTTATTGCCAGAGGAGTGGGCATGATGTGGCCCATTGTCGCAAGAAGGCCGGAGTTTGTTTCCTCTGCGGACAGAAGGGGCACAAGAGAGCTAATTGCCCGCAGAGCCAGCCAACGCTGAATGCAGTTCCGTTGCAGACTCTACCTCCGCCAGTACAACACGTGGACAAAGGGAAGGGAAAGTTGAATGTGCTAACCAAGGAGGAAGCCCAGTCTTCGACTCAAGTGATCTCAGGTTAGTCTCTGGTTTAGTAGTTAACTCTCTTAGGAGGTTCTTAGTTTCCATAATTTAGTTGCGCACGCTATGTGTTTAGGTGACTTTAAGGTGAACGGTAAGTGGACGCGAGTTTTGTTCGATTCGGGCGCTACTCACTCCTTCGTGGCAAGGAGTTTTGTAGAGCGTCACCGCTGGACTCTCAACTCATTAGATGCCTCCCTAAGCATCAAACTTCCTTCAGGAGAGCTGGTGAGGTCATGCCAGGGTATCCAGAAATGCTCCATCTTCCTAAGTGGTTCTCTAGTCTTTGCGGATCTGAAGGTGCTAGATTTGGCTGACTTTGACGTGATTTTGGGCATGGACTGGCTGTCCAGCTATGATGTTGTCATTCAGTGTAAGCACAAGCGCATGGACTTTAGAGGCGGCGATGGCCAGCCCATGAGTGTGTATTGTTTGCCGTGTCAGGAATCTTCGATCATTTCTGCGGTATGTGCTCACAAATTTCTCGAGTCTGGCTGTGATTCTTTCCTTGTTTCCGTTTCTGCTTTGGAAGCTGCTTCGGTTGAGCCTCAGGTTGAGGACGTTTCTGTGGTAAGCGAGTTTCCGAATGTTTTTCCAGTTAGTCTTCCCGGACTTCCTCTAGAGAGAGAAGTGGAATTTGTTATAGATCTTGAGCCAGGCACTCGCCCAATTGCTAAGGCACCATACCGCATGGCACCGCGTGAGTTAGAGGAGCTACGCACTCAGCTAGATGAGTTGTTGCAGTGCGGCTTTATTAGACCCAGTTCTTCCCCCTGGGGTGCACCAGTGCTCTTTGTGAAGAAAAAGGACGGAACGATGAGGTTATGCATCGACTACCGTGAGCTAAACAAAGTAACCATTAAAAACAGATACCCGCTTCCCAGGATCGATGACTTGTTCGATCAGTTGCGAGGTAGTTCCGTGTTCTCGAAGATTGACCTCTGCTCAGGTTACCATCAGTTAAGGATCCGGGAGTCGGACATCCCGCGTACTGCTTTTCGTTCTCGTTATGGACACTTTGAGTTTCGGGTAATGTCTTTTGGATTAACAAACGCACCGTCAGCTTTTATGGACATTATGAACAGAGTGTTCAGGAATTTTCTGGATAAATTTGTGGTGGTGTTCATTGACGATGTACTGGTGTATTCTAGAAATGCAGATGAGCACGCCTTGCACTTGCGCTTAGTCTTGTCTACTCTAAGGGAGCACAAGCTGTATGCGAAGCTTAGCAAGTGTGAGTTCTGGTTGTCTCAGGTGTCATTCCTAGGACACATTGTAAGTAAGGAAGGTATCTCAGTGGATCCTGCAAAGATAATTGCAGTCTTGGATTGGAGGAGACCTTCATCGCCTAAAGAGATAAGGAGTTTCCTAGGATTGGCAGGTTACTACAGAAGGTTTGTGGAAGGATTTTCGGTGCTCTCTGCGCCGTTGACTAGGCTTACGCAAAAGAGCGCAGCCTTTGTATGGAGTGAGGCCTGTGAAGAAGCTTTTCAGGAGCTCAAGAAAAGACTGTGTTCTGCTCCAGTGTTGGCATTGCCGGTGCAAGGAGTAGAGTATGCTGTGTATGTAGACGCCTCGCAAGTTGGACTCGGTTGCGTATTAATGCAGGATGGTAAGGTGATTGCGTATGGATCAAGACAATTGAAGGTGCATGAAAAGAATTACCCTACGCACGACTTGGAATTTGCTGCGGTCATTTATGCATTGAAGTTATGGAGCGATCTGCTGTATGGGGTGTCGTGCAAGGTTTATTCAGACCATAAAAGTTTAAAATATGTTTTCACTCAAAGGGAATTGAATCTTCGCCAGCGTAGGTGGCTAGAGTATGTTGCGGACTACGAAGTAGATATCCTCTATCATCCTGGTAAGGCTAATGTAGTAGCGGATGCGTTGAGCCGGAAGCCCGCGCATATCTTTAATCTCTCAGTGCAATCCCTTATCGAAGAATTTTTGCTCATGGATATAACGGTAGGGAATAGTGCTTCGTCGAGCAGCTTAGAGGTGGAAGAACCTTCGTGGATTACTCTCACTAGACTTCATCAGAAGGACGATCCTGATCTGCTGCACCTCCTCAGTAGGACTGAAAAAGGGGAATTACCTGACTTTTCCATTGATGACTCGGGTACCCTTAGATACCGTGGAAGATACTGTATTCCCGCTGTTGGGGACATCCGAGCGAGAATATGTAGTGAAGCGCATAGTTCCAGTGTTGCTTACCACCCTGGTTCCACCAAAATGTATAGAGACTTAAAGCAGATTGTTTGGTGGTCGGGTATGAAGAACGACATTGCAAAGTTTGTATCTGAGTGTTATACCTGCCAGCGTGTCAAAGCAGATCATAGGAGGCTGGGTGGTAAGCTAACGCCTTTGGACATACCGAGGGTGAAATGGGAGATTCTATCCATGGATTTCATAATCGGTTTACCGAGATCTCCCCGAGGTCATGATGCAGTGTGGGTCATCGTGGACAGGTTAACCAAGTGTGCCCACTTTGTGCCTTTTAAGATTGACTATTCTATGGAAAAGATAGCTAAATTATATCTGGACGAAGTTATCAGACTGCATGGTGTACCTACAAGCATTATGTCAGACCGAGACTCTCGATTTATGTCTCGTTTCTGGCAAAGCTTGCAGGGAGCCTTAGGCATAGACCTTAGATATTCTACTGCTTATCATCCTCAGACGAATGGACAGACAGAGAGAGTGAACCAGATCCTGGAGGATATGATTCGATGTTATATTCTGTACCATGGTGGAGCGTGGGATAAGCGCCTCGAATTGATGGAATTCGCGTATAATAACAGCTATCAGGAGAGCTTGCAGATGGCACCCTTGGAAGCGTTATATGGGAGGCGTTGTCGAACCCCTTTATTTTGGGCAGAAGTTGGTGAAAAACCCTTGCTCGGTCCAGAAGCGTTGGAAGATATGAGCGTTTCGGTGATACATATTCGTGAAAAGCTGAGGTTGGCTCAGGAGAGGTACGAGAAGTATGCCAATCAGCGTAGAGTTGATCTGGAATTTGCAGTTGGGGACATGGTTTTTATGAAGGTCTCTCCGATGCCAGGTGTTAAGAGGTTTGGAAGGAACCATAAACTTGATCCCAGGTATGTGGGACCTTTTCAGATTCTAGAGCGCATCGGGGTTTCTGCGTATAGACTGGATTTGCCTGATTCTTTCCCTGGCATTCACGACGTCTTTCACGTGAGCCAGTTGCGAAAGTGTGTTCGTAGTGATCGCCATGTTCTTGACTCAGTGCCCCAGTTGCAGCCTAATCTCTCGTATATTGAAGAACCTGTCCGTATTCTGGAAACGCAACATCGTGTGCTAAGGAAGAAGACAATTCCAATGGTTAAAGTTCTCTGGCGAAACCAGGATGCTAGAGGTGCAACGTGGGAATTGGAGTCCGCGATGAGAAAATCGCATCCCCAGCTGTTCTCTTAGTCTTCTCAGGTTAGTATTTTCGTTTAAGAATTCTCCTGTTGTGCCTTTTCTTCTGTCTTCTTCTTCACTTCGTGATCCAAGTTTCAGGACAAAACTTCTTTTTAGGAGGTGTGACTGTGACGCCCCTGATTTTTTTCGATATTCTTTAGTTGTCCGGGTTTTGATGTCATAAGCGTTACCCTTGCACGTGTTTGACATGTGCCGAGGTTAGAGCATGATCTTGGCTCCTTGAGTTCTCTGTAGGGTGGTATCTTAGCCTGTTGGCGAGTTTTCCCTAGCGGGTCGGGTCTGTTTTGGTGACTCGACGGAGTCATTTGTGTTTTAGCTTTGGTAGGTGTTTGCCTGAGTTCTACCAATCGGATTAGGATTTCGACCTCGCCGTTGCGTTCGTAGCATTGGTTTCTGGCTACGGCGCGAGTTTCGCGCGTTTCCGAGTTCGTTGTGTTGGGCGTTGTATTAAGATTGTGTGTTATTATATATATTTATACTATATAATATATTAGGTTTTATTAGAGTATAAATAGGATAGATAGGGTTTGGGGCCGGTCGGCGTCTTCTTCTTCCCGCACCTGACGGCGTCCTCGTTTTCGCGAAAGATCTGGGAAAGGCGGACTCGGCGGGGCTTTGGTCGGCGGTGTGCGGAGCTGGAGGGTTCGTTTCCCTTGTCTGAGTGGATTTTCGGGCTGCTCTCGGCAAGAGCTTCTCGGTAGAGGTAAGCTTTGTCCGTTTCCTTGACTTTTGAAGGTTAGGGTTAGGGTTAGGGGGTTTTGGCTTGATTTCGCTCCCAAAAGTTTCAGGAACCGTTGCTCGGTGCTCCTTGTGGCCGGATCTGGAAGCGGTCGGGACGGGCGGCGTCTTTTCCGTGGGTTTTGAGGCAAGTGGAACTTCTTCCCTTGCTTGCTCCATTCTTCCCTATTATCTTCCTTTCTTGCTCCCGGTTTGACTAGGTGTAAGTTATAGGGCTGTTATCCACGAGAAATCTAGGCTAAGGTAGGAAAGCGGACTTAGAGCCCTTCGAAGAATCGGCGAGAATGACATGGTATAGTCGGCGAGAATGACATGGTATAGTCGGCGAGTATCATTAGGTAGAATCGGCGAGAATGACATGGTATAGTCGGCGAGTATCATTAGGTAGATTCGGCGAGTATCAATAGAGGGATCGTCGAGTATCGCTAGGACTAACTGTTAGACGCTAAGTTATAATCGGCGAGAATCGGCGAGAATCGGTAAGAATCGGCGAGAATGACAAGGTAGAGTCGTCGAGAAGTGAAGGCCAAATCGTTGAGAATCCCAGGCAAAATCGTCGAGTATCGCGGCGATACTCGACGACTCCCGTCGGCTTCGTCGACCATTCTCGACGAATCCGTCGAGTATCAATGGTGATACTCGACGAATTCCGAAGGAATTGTCTGTCGTCCCTTGTTTTCGTTGAGTGAGGTCCTTGGGGACCTGTTTTGAGGTCTTGACCCCAATCCTTGGAAAGGGTGTCCAGGAGACGTTGTAAGAAGTTAATGTGGAGGGGAAGGTCAGTTGTATCGCCTTGCTAGCATGCAACGATGTCGAGGTCTTTGTGAGGTGTTCTGTGGGTATTGGTTTCCGTGACAGGTCTTGTAGATTCCGGCTACACCATTGGAGCGTCATGGGTCCTCCATGGGTTGCTAGTGGGTCGGGCGACGCTGTGCCATTTAGCTTGCCAGGTCGTTACAAGAAAATTTAATGCCTTTGAAGTCACCCACTCCTCCGAGACGAGGATCACTAAGTGTTAATGAGTGTCCTATCTTGATTCTTGGACTATTGCTCCTATCCTTGTTATGTATATTGGCTGGTTTGCCATTTCTTGCTTTGCTCCAGTAGGTTTGAGCCGAAGCGGGTGGTTTTCCCGAGGCACTTGGTGCTTTTTCTTCAGCTTTTGTTGATGCTTTGTTTGCTATAATCTCGTTCATTTACTGACTTGTTGCAGAGTTTGACAGCTTGCTCGCTGAGGGTTGGTTCTTCCCTGTTTGTCGATCTTTTATTAACTTCGAGCATTTCTCTCTTTTTGCCACTTGCATTGTTATATTTGTGCTGAGGTATTCTGTCTTTGAATGCCTCAGGTCCAGGTTGCGGCCGTCCGAGCAGCTAGTTTGGAGCTGCGTTTTGGTTGAACGCTTTGCAGGAGTGTCTCTCTCACTTTAGGTGAGATTGTTTAGTTGCTTTGTTGACTCAGACTCTTGTGTACACCGAGGGGTTCGTGTCAGTTTGTTGGCGCCCTTCAGTGGTTGTTCTCAGTCTACTGTATACTCTTCTATGTTGTTTGGTTATCCAATTGGGAGCGGTTACTTGTCTCTTGTGAATGTTTTATGTTAGGATGCATGTTAGTTATTTTGAGTATTAAACCTCGCTAACAGCATGACATACACCTCATGTCTTCAAACTTAAAAGAAGTACTTTACATCTAGCGTAAAAAGGTATTTCCTTACTTATACTAAATCTAGAGTCTTGCATACCATGGGATGTCCTTCAAGGACGGTTTCACTCATGTTGAATGTCAATCTAATTAAATCAAGGTATTTTCCACATCGTAAATTATGTTTTCTTCTAAGTGGGATAATAAATCACTGAGCCGAGGAAGACGGCCCTTATAAATATAAACAGCTTTCCAAACATTAAACTTATGAATACTTTTATGGTAATAGTTTCCGTTGCCTGAGCGTCGGCAGTTATCCCCTGCCTGACGTGGCATCACGACGCGCATTTTCTCACACTCTGATACTTGTTCTTCCGGAGAAAATGCGGGTTGTGACAGAGGCGGCCGTGCGATATCTCTTCCCTGGGCACGGTACCTCGGATCGGGCAAGCCAGTCGAGGCCGCAAGACGTGCCCTCTCGCCAGGAGGGAGGCGAGAGTCCCTTCTGCGAGCTTATCATCTCGACTCCGGTGCCGGAAGGGTTCCGCGAGCCCGATATGTCTTACTACTCAGGGAAGGATGATCCAATGCAGCATGTTTAGTGGTTCGAGGACGTAGTCTCGATCAGGCAGATGACGGATGCCTTCATGTGTCGGCTGTTTGCCATCACGTTGAACGAGAAGGCCCTGGACTGGTTCCACCAGTTGCCGGCAAGTTCCATATACAACTTTGAAGATCTGCGCAGGGGGTTCCTGTTGAGATTCTCGACATCGAAGAAGCGTAAAAAGGAGGCAGAGTGTCTATTTGCGTTAAGGCAGAAGCAGGATGAGACGCTAGGTCATTACATTGACCGGTTCCAGGAAGAAATCCTCCTAGTCTAGGAAGTCCCGGGGTATGCGCTGATGCTCGCCTTTACCCTGGGGCTGAGACCAGGTTTCTTTAGCATAGAGCTGAAGAGAGTTCCCCCTCTCTCCTTTGAAGAGCTAATGGAGAGGGCGAAAAAAGAGATTGATTTCGAAAGAGCCAACCCGGCTTTCGCTAGGAAGTTGGCCCGGTTGGCGGAGGACGATATGAAGGAACCAGCGTCAGGGAAGCATAGGGAGCAGAGGGAGCCGAGGGAGGAAAGGAGAAGAGAAGAACCCCAGAGACAGGGGTAGAACCAAGGTTGGGGGGCTTGAGAGCCACACAACCAGTTTGGTTGGAGGCCTCAGGAGGGTCGCCCCCAGGGTCAAGGAGGAGGTCTGTAGGGAAGGGATAACCTTCGGGAGCCGAGGAGGTTCGATCAGCAGGCGTGGAGACAGGGACCGAGAGACCACGTCCCGCCGCCGCAAGAGGCGATGGAGGTTGGTAGAGGAAGAGGAGTAAGAAGAGGAGTTCGAGGGGCTGGAAGAAGGGGAGGTGGAGAAGGAAGAGGAGGCAGGGTGGCATTGCCCTTTTGCGACTTCCACCAGGAGGAGGGACGGCCACCTGCCCGGAGTTCTTGGAGATGCGGGAAGCCAGAGGAATGGGGAGATAGGATCCGTCGGTAAGGATCGTGGAAGTGCAGCAGGGAGGGGAGGAAGATAGATGCGAGGACCGGGTAGACGTGGGGACCCGAGGAGGGATCAGAGTGATCCACGGAGGGGTCGGGATTGAGGCAACTCGCAAGGGGAGCTTTCAGACCATGTTCCGCAGAGGGGTCACCTCGACCTCCTTAGCTTCCCCTCCGGAAGAAAAAATCATCTTTTCATCTGCGGATATGCCGGACTACGAGGATCTGTTCTGCGATGCCCTGGTGATTCAGACAGCGGTGGAGAACTTCACGGTCTCCAGGATACTGGTGGACAATGGGAGCTCGGTGAATGTCATCTTCAAGAGAGCCTTCGATGAGATGAAGGTTGAGGGGAAGAGGGTTCTAGCCTCAGATGGACTGTTGTTCGGGTTTTTTGGAGAAAGGAAAGAGGTAGAGGGAGGAGTAGGACTGCATGTAAAGCTGGGGGCGTGTCACAGAACTGTAGGTTCATGATAGTGGATGCCCCAAGTAGTTACAATGCCATCTTTGGGCGTCCCCTCATCAGCGCCTTTCGCTGCGTCCCCTCCTCGTTTCATCAATTTCTCAAGTTCAATAACGGATGGGTGCAGGTCAGGATTAGGGGGGATCCAAAGGTGGCAAGACAATGCTATATGACGTCAGTTAACACTATGTCTTGGATGGCGGAGGCAGAAGAGCTGGAAAGGGAGCTAGCAGAGCAAGAGGAGGAGAGCCTTGAGGAGGCGATGGAGGTAGAAGAGAAGCTAGCCGCTGAAATTGAACAAGAGGGCCTGGAGGAAGTGATGGATGAAGAGGAGGGTCAAGTGGCGAGAGTTGAGCAGGAGGCCCCGAGGGGTGTAGATGTTCAGCCGCTCTAGGAGAAGAAGCCGAAGGAGGCAATGGAGGCTGAAGGAGGGGAAAAGTTGGAGTTTGAGAAGGAAGCAAGGGTAGGCTGGGAGCAATCGCGATTGGAGCCGGCCGAAGAAGTGGTGGAGATGGAGGTCTCCACCAGAGCAGGGCAGGTGCAGAGGGTGCGAGACAGCGGGGGTTTAAATCCCGAGGACCAGGAGCGGGTGAGGGCTTGCATCGAGAGCAACGTCGACATCTTCGCTTGGACCGCGGCAGACATGTCGGGCGTTGACGCGGACGTGGCTTGCCACCGTCTGAACCTGGATCCCAGTACTTGCCCCATATGCCAAAACATGAGGACCATCACCACCAAGCTGGAGGATCCACTCCGCGAGGAGGTCAGAAAGCTCCTAGAGGCAGGCTTCATCTCAGAGGTTCAGTACCCGGGCTGGATCTTCAATGTGGTAATGGTTAAGAAAGGGGTGGGAAGTGGCGCATGTGTATTGATTTCTCTTTATTAAATAAATCGTGCCCCCAAGGATTGCTACCCTCTGCCTCGAATCGACGCGCTGGTTGACTCATCCGTCGGTTTTTCTATTATGAGTTTTCTTGATGCTTTTTCAGGTTATCACCAGCATGCACACCCCCCCCCCCCCGACGTCAAAAATGTCTCCTTCATCACTAGGGAGGGATGCTTCAGCTATAAGATGATGCCCTTTGGGATGAGAAACGTAGGAGCCACATACCAACGCATGATGGATCGAGTCTTCTAGGGGTAGAGAGGGAGAAACTTGGAAGTCTATGTCGATGACCTGATGGTGAAAAGCAAGTGTGTGAGCTCACACCTGCGGGACCTAGAAGAGACCTTTGCCACCCTCCGGAGGTTCAAGATGAGGTTGAATCCCTTAAAGTGTGTCTTCGGGGCCAGCCGCGGGAAGTTCCTTGGACATCTCTTGACTCCGGCAGGGGTGGAGCCTAACCCGGATAAGGTGAAGGTCATCCTAGACCTGGAGTCACCTCGTAATGCCAAGGAGGTCCAGCGCTTGGCAGGCAAGCTGGCTGGACTAAGCAGGTTCCTTTCTCGGTCTAGAGACAAGTGTTCATCGTTCTTCAAGGTGTTGAGCGGTAACTAGAGGTTTGAGTGGACAACCGAATGTGAGGAAGCCTTCCAAGGGCTGAAGAGACAGCTATCCCAGGCTCCCCTACTTCAAAGCCCAAAAGAAGGGGAGGACCTAGCCCTGTATCTCAGGGTGGGAGCGGAAGTCGTGAGCTCTGTTCTAGTCAGGGAAGAGGGGAAGAAGTAGCTACCCATCTACTACGTAAGCCGGATCTTGAGGAAGGCGGAGCTCCATTACCCCATCCTCGAAAAGCTAGTGTATGCTCTGATCGTTTCAGCAAGGAAGCTTCAGCCATATTTCCAAGCGCACACGATTAGGGTGGTAAACGACCATCCTCTTCACAAGATCTTTGAAGGGGTGGAGCACTCGGGGAGGCTGGCCAAGTGGTCCATTGAGCTGAGCGAGTTCAACACCTCTTTTGTCCCAAGGCTCTCCATTAAGGCGCAAGCAGTGGCGGACTTCCTGACAGACTATGTTGTTGAAGTCGGGGAAGAGGAGCCGCGGCAGCAGGGGGCATGGAAGGTGATAGTTGATGGGGCATCGGGAAAGCATTCCATGGGGGGAGGAGTGGTGTTGGTAAGCCCCCAGGGGGTAGCTATTGAACAGGCGGTGGCCTATCACTTTCCGGTGACCAATAATCAGGCAGAGTACGAAGCCGTGATAACACATCTTCGTTTTGCAAAGGAGCTTGAGATCCAAGATGTGGAGGTATTCACGGACTCGATGGTGGTGGCATCGCAGATTCGAGGAGAGTTTGAAGCTCGGGAGCCTACCCTCATAAAGTACCTATCCAAGGTAAGGGCAGTCATCGGAGGCTTCCGATCATTCTCAATCCAGCACGTCCCCAGGGAGGAGAGTGTGGCTGCCGACCGATTGGCGAAGTTCGTACCTCGTGGAGGAGGGACCCTAACCGAACTGTTCCGACCAGCGATCGAATAAGGGGAGCTGATGGAGATAGGACGACGACCCTCGTGGGTGGACCCACTGGTAACCATCCTGTCAACTGGCGAACTGACAGAAGAGGCAAAGGATGCAAGGAGTTTCAGGCACAAGGCGGCTCACTACCTGATGTTGGAAGGGGGGTTACATCGTAAGATGTCGTCAGGATTCCTAGCCAGGTGTGTGACCGAGGAAGAAATCCCGAAGATACTTGGGGAGATACACTCAGGCGAGTGCGGCAGTCACTCGGGGGGAAGGAATTTAGAGGCAAGGGTGGTCAGGCAAGGGTACTTCTGGCAGACCCTGAGGAAGGATGCGACAGAATTCGCAAGGAGATGTAAAAAGTGCCAGCTATACGCCCCCCTCCAGCTCTTGCCCGCTCAAAGACTAAGGAGCATAACGTCACCATGGCCTTTTGCCATTTGGGGAATGGACTTGGTCGGGCCTTTTCCTCCGGCTATTGGACAGAGGAGGTCCCTCCTGGTCATGATCGATTACTTCTCAAAGTGGTTAGAGGTTAAGGCCTTGGCTTAAGTCATCTCGCAGGTCATAAGGAACTTCATCTGGGGGGAGATCATATGCAGGCACGGGCTGCCTCAAGCGATAGTAACAGACAACGGTCCTCAGTTCGCCAGTGAGGAGTTCATCAGCTTCTGTGCCCAGCTGGGGATAGATCTAAGATTTGCCTCTGTCCACCACCCCCAGAGCAACGGCCAGGTGGAAGCAGCAAACAAAATTATCATAAACCTGCTCAAGAAAAAAGTGGATAACCTGAGGGGAAATTGGGTGTAACAGCTCCCCTCGGTTCTATGGGCCTTGAGAACGACCCCGAACACGGCCACCGGCGAGACCCCCTTCAAGCTCTCTCACGGGTGCGAGGCGGTCCTGCCAGTGGAATTCGAAGTTCGGTCCCCTCGGGTCGCAGCGGTAGGGGAATGAGATAAGACTTGGAGGTTGGGAAATTAGGAAGGGTTGCACCTCTCGCTGGACATGATGGAAGAAGTGCGGGATGTCGCAATCATCAGGCAAGAAGAGTTCAAGCGACGCATGGCAAGATAATTCGACAAGCATGTCAGGATCAGGCAGTTCGTCGAAGGGGATCTGGTGTTGAAAAAGGTTGACGTGGCGGGAAGGTCAGCCCCCGTGGGCAAGCTCAACCCAAACTGGGAAGGGCCTTACATAGTAAAAGAGGTCCTTAGAATGGGAAGTTACTACCTCCACGATGTGGAAGGGAGGACCTTGAGCCACACTTGGAGCAGTGACGATCTAAGGCGCTTCTACCCGTGAGGGGGAGGAGGTGATTGTAATTTTGTTTCCAAATGTTATCATGTGTTACCATAATACATCTCATACTTTGATCTGCTGTGAACTCTTTTCATTTTAAAGGTTAGGATAAGAACAGGTTTTGGTTATGAAATCTTCATCAACACCCCGAGCTCAGCTCGGCCCCAGGTAGACCTGCTGCGCAGGCTCTAATCTAGCTGACAGGTCTGAAGGCTCGCTTGTGGGGGAGAGGTTGGATATGAAATCTTCATCAACACCCCGAGCTCGGCTCGGCCCCAGGTAGACCCGCTGCGCAGGCTCTCATCTAGCTGGCAGGTCCAAAGGCTCGCCTGTGGGGGAGAGGTTGGATATGAAATCTTCATCAACACCCCGAGCTTGGCTCGGCCCTAGGTAGACCCGCTGCGCAGGCTCTCATCTAGCTGGCAGGTCCGAAGGCTCGCCTGTGGGGGAGAGGTTGGATATGAAATCTTTATCAACACCCCGAGCTCGGCTCGGCCCCAGGTAGACCCGCTGCACAAGCTCTCATCTAGCTGGCAAGTCCGAAGGCTCGCCTGTGGGGACAGGTTGGATATGAAATCTTCATCAACACCCCGAGCTCAGCTCGGCCCCAAGTAGACCCGCTGCGCAGGCTCTCACTTAGCTGGCAAGTCTAAAGGCTCGCTTGTGTGGGAGAGGTTGGATATGAAATCTTCATCAACACCCCGAGCTCGACTCGGCCCCAGGTAGACCCGCTGCGTAGGCTCTCATCTAGCTGGCAGGTCTGAAGGCTCGCCTGTGGGGGAGAGGTTGGATATGAAATCTTCATCAACACCCCGAGCTCGGTTCGGCCCCAGGAAGACCCGCTGCGCATGCTCTCATCTAGCTGGCAGGTCCGAAGGCTCGCCTGTGGGGGAGAGGTTGGATATGAAATCATCATCAACACCCCGAGCTCGGCTCGGCCCCAGGTAGACTCGCTGCGCAGGCTCTCATCTAGCTGGCAGGTCCTAAGGCTCGCCTGTGGGGGAGAGGTTGGATATGAAATCTTCATAAACACCCTGAGCTCGGCTCGGCCCCAGGTAGACCCGCAGCGCAGGCTCTCATCTAGCTGGCAGGTCTGAAGGCTCGCCTGTGGGGGAGCGGTTGGATATGAAATCTTCATCAACACCCCGAGCTCGGCTCGGCCCCAGGTAGACCTGCTGCACAGGCTCTTATCTAGCTAGCAGGTCCGAAGGCTCGCCTGTGGGGGAGAGGTTTGATATGAAATCTTCATCAACACCCCGAGCTCGGCTCGGCCCTAGGTAGACCCACTGTGCAGGCTCTCATCTAGCTGGCAGGTCCGAAGGCTCGCCTGTGGGGGAGAGGTTGGATATGAAATCTTCATCAACACTACAAGCTCGGCTCGTCCCCAGGTAGACCTGTTGCGCAGGCTCTCATCTAGCTGGCAGATCTGAAGGCTCGCTTGTGGGGGAGAGGTTGGATATGAAATCTTCATCAACACCCCGAGCTCGGCTCGGCCCCAGGTAGACCTGCTGTGCATGCTCTCATCTAGCTGGCAGGTCCAAAGGCTCGCTTGTGGGGGAGAGGTTGGATATGAAATCTTCATCAACACCCCGAGCTCGGCTCGGCCCCAGGTATACCCGCTGCGCAGGCTCTCATCTAGCTGGTAGGTCCGAAGGCTCGCCTGTAGGGGAGAGGTTGGATATAAAATCTTCATCAACACCCCGAGCTCGGCTCGGCCCTAGGTAGACATGCTACACAGGCTCTCATCTAGCTGGCAGGTCTGAAGGCTCGCCTGTGGGGGAGAGGCTTGGTTCTTGTTTCTTGGTTCTTGATCTTTGGTTACTTTTAGACTACTCCGAGCTCGGCTCGGCCCCAGGTAGACCCGCTGCGCAGGCTCTCATCTAGCTGGCAGGTTCGGGGGCTCGCCTGTGGGGGATAGGTTTAGTGTTTAGAAATGTTTCGACACAGATGTTCTAGGCTAGGCAAAAGACACACCCTAAAGGCAGACCCAAAAGGGTCTCGGCCAAGAGAGGTCCCGGCCAGGAGAGGTCTCGGCCAGGAGATCCCTACTGGGGGATCTCGCCAAATAAAGTTCCCTGTGGGTCTAGACAAGTAGACTCGATCGATCGCGCAAGGCAAGGAGCGGCGGTCTTCCCTTAAAAAGCCTATGAACGACACTCACGACAAATGGTCTCGGCAGAATGCGGGAATAACGTGTTTAAGCCTTCAGCTCTCGGTAGGTTCTTACCTATCGACCGCTAAGAGAGACTATCCTAGAGGGGGCCAGGGGCCTCAGCGGAAGCTCTCTTGAGCAGCGTTCGTTATCAAAAAAAAAGAGAGAAAAAAGGAGGGGTACAAACACTAACAATTTATATATTCAAATATGGTTACAAAAATCAGAGTGTCTCGCTCATTACAAAAGAAAAAGAAGAGAAGAAAAGGAAACCCCTTAGGGAGAAGCGTTGTATCCGCTCGAGCTCCCACTCGAGCTTCTGCGGGAGCTCTCGCCCAAGCTCTCCCCAGATGTCTCGCCAACAGTCATGGGGGAACTCGGGACGTACGAGCGCGGAGAGTCGGGCGCGCCTGGGGGCTTCGGGATAGGCTCATAGAGCCAGGGAACAAGTTGGGGAGCGATCAGGGTCTCTCCACCCTCGTCCAGGCATCCCACATCCCGTAGCATCTCGATCATCAGTCTGGCCGTTGCCTGGGAGTTGACCTGCAAGAGCTTGTCGATATCATACTCAGAATAACTCTGGCTCTTCAGTCTTTCATCCAGCGTGGGAGGGCGGGACCGCAGCTGTCGTCATCTCCAAGCGCTTGACTTGGTGCTTCAGCAGAGCGTTCTCGCACTCCACCCCGGCCAGCTGCGCACGGAGCACCATGACCTGCAGAGAGTCCTGCATAAAAGCATTCTATCAGCAGCGAGAACGAGGGTATGGATCTCATAGGTGAGAATGAATGTCAGAAAGTGTCTCGCTTACCTCCTCCGTGGGGTGCTGGGACAGAAGGCGCTGGGCGTTCTCTAGCTCAGTCTTCAGAGCCGCCGCCCGAGCCGCCGCTTCCTCTCTCTCCTTGTACATGTCGAGGAAGTTCCGGTCAATGGTGATGCTTCGGCGAGCACACATGTGCGCAAGCTCGAGCCCACGCATCAGAGCCCGGATGGAGTCAAAAGCGAGGAGGTGGGTGGGCAGTTAGTCGTACAGGCCCGCGAACTCCCGGCTATAGAGGCTATAGCCCAGCGTGAAGGCCTCGCCGGTGACCTCGTCACGCTCTGCCTAGCTTGGGAGCAGCGTCGAGAGGGATATTCGGTTGGCTTCTGGGCCCCATTGTAGCAGGGGGTTCCCTTCCACATCAAGGCTCTTCACGCATAAACCAAAGTTCCTATGCCCCTTCGACACAGGCTTAGGCGGGAGCTTGGCAGAGCTCTCAGCAGCCACTGGCTCAGCGCCCACCTCGCCACCTGCCTCGATTGCGGCCAGAGGGTTCTCGGCAGGGGCCCCAGCACTGCTCCTGACGACGTCCCTTATCTCGCTAACCCCCGCTAAAATCTCGGCGAAGGACCGGCCCGGTGGGAGAGGTCGGGCGGGCGAAGGCACCTTAGACTTCCCCTTCTCGGCAGCGGACGATTTCGTCCTCTTCATCCGCTGAGATAAAAAGTCGTTGGGTTTACGCTTCTCGGCACCAGACGGTGGAGGCGGAGCTGGCTCGTCCCGGCAAGCGCGGGCTGCAGACTTCACGAGAGCCAACGGATCTCTCACGATCTGGACCTCAGCATCTTGCGTCTCGGGGAAGGGCTGGCGCAAAGGGATCTCCCGCTCTCCTGCAAAGGCAACACGGTAACACTCAGCATTGAGGTAGGACGTGTAAATACCGGAAAAAAGAAAGAAAAGACAAGATCTTACCTTCGCCAGGAAGAACGGGGGGAAGAGAGTCGACGTCCCGCCTAAGGAAGAGGACGTCAAACTCCTTGGTCCTAAAGAATTCGAGGGGCGCGCTCTCGCGGGACCCCAGGGATGGCGTCTTGTAGGCGGCATCCTCATACTGGATCAGCGCAAGCGGAACGTTCCAGAAGTCACCAGAGACAAAGACAAACTTCTCGCCCCAGTGATGATGCTTGTTGGCGAGACCGGTTGTCTTGAGCAGCTGCCCGGAGAAGAAGATGACTCCTCCCTTCACGCGGAAGTTAAACAACTTCCGGAAGATCAAAAGGTTGAACTCTATCCTCTCGGATCGCATGTAGCAGATGAACTCTACAAGGATGGCGACCGAGTTTGGATTCAGTTGCGCGGGAACGACTCCGTAGTAACGGAGGGCCAGGCGAATCTCCGACCAAAGAGGGAGTCGGAAGCCCACCTCGAAGTGATCGAGGGGGATCGTGAGCTCCCCTTCTCGTGCGGTGTTCACCTTGTCGTTATTATTTGGGTTTCTTGTGACAAAGCTGGCAGGAATATATCGGGAGGTAATCAGCTGATACTCCTCCAGGGTCAGACGGCACGGCGGAAATTGGTGCTTCCGGAAAGCTTCTGCCCAATTAGAACGCCCCTCATTCTCCCCCGGCATTGTGTCTAAAGTTTTTGAAGGCGAAGTCGCAAGAGAGGAGGCGAGAGGGAGAGACCAGCTGAGAAACAAGGGAAGGGGGGCGAAAGCAAGGTGTTCCCGGCAGAGGGCGAGAGCAAAAAGAAGAAAAGTGAAGGTTTCGGACCGGGGAAATAAATGTGGTGGGTGGATCCACCTATTTATAGGAAGCCGTGATAAATGATGATTTTCCCAGAAAGGGCGGCGGAGGTACAGTTGTCATGCCCTAGGTAAACGGCGCCTCGGTTCCCCGCCCGAATTGACAGTGACAGATCGACAACCCTAGTTCGCGCAAACTAGCTGCTAGAACCACATGGCATGACAAACGCGGAGGCAAATAACGTTCTCGCCTAGCGATTCCTACGATAATAGCAGTAATAATAACAGTTAACTAATGAAATCAGTTCACAAGATGGCAAGCAGTCCAAGGTTCAGAATAAAATTAAAAAGACAGGGTACATGGCGAGAAGGGAAGGCCAGAGGTAAGAAGGGGCGAGATATCAGGAATCAATAAGGCTCCTAGCGCCAGCATCCTCGCTCTCGCTGTCGGGTCCTCGGAGGCGCCAACGGGTTGAAGAAGGAGGAGAGTACGGTGCACCCTAGATTGATCCGGCGAGCTTGGTCTTGTAACCGCCCGAGGCACCTCCCGGGAGAAGATCCCGCAGTAGGGCCGCTCGGCCGCTCCGTCTCGCTTAGGAAGTAATCTCTCTCCAGGGCCTCCAACCTTTGCTCCACCGACCTGCGAAACTCTCTCGCCGCGTAGGCCTGGGACCGCTCCCGCCGCACGAGTTTGGAGAGGATGGCTGTGACCCTTTTACCCCGCCTTCTCGCGCTTCCCGCGCCAATCAGGATTCCTTCCATTTCGTCAGAAGAGGGGAAGGGGGGGTTGTCGCCGTCCTCCTCCTCCCGATCTTCGTCATCATCCTCATCCTCGTCAGCTCCTGATCGCAGGTCCAGATCTCCTGATAAGACAATCTGGCGGTCAGTGCGAGAACAGGGTAAAAGCAGTAGCGGTATGTGGCATACCTGCAGCATCGCGAGAGTCGTCGGCCGGTGGAAGGCGGGAAGGACCGGGCTCTCCCCGGCGTCCCTCCCGAACAGGAGATGGAGTGGCTTACCACGGCCCGGACGGAAGATCTCGCACGCCGTAACCTCCGCCGGGCCCGAATTCTGGGGAGGGTCGCGCTCCCTCGCGGAATGGCCGGCCTCCGGCGTCAAGGATGGGTCGACAGGCGCCTCCCCTGTGGATTTGTGGGGATTGGTTGTTGGATCGTCACGGGGGGCATCCCCTACGTCAGTTCCCTGCAAGGTAAGACCCGGGTGGGCGGAAGAAGGCGCTGCGAGAGTCCAGCCCAAGAGTTAGAGTGATCAAAAAATGGGCAAAAGAGAGGGGGCTACCTGGAGGTCCCGAACCGTCAGCAGGAGCCCCTTCCGGATCCTGTGGCTAATCCTCAGGTAAGCGAGACGTCGATGGGTTCGGTGGCACCGGCGGAAGTCCAACACCACCTTTCGGAACCACCTACCAAGAAAGGTTCAGTGACCAACTCTTAAGTACAACAGTCCGCTAGTCCGCGAGACATACCCTCTGCAGTAGAAGAGGATCGGCCGCATGGCTTGGGGATGGAGTGGGAGAGACTCGGTGTTCTCGTGAGAGGTCCCGATGGGTCTTCTTCTCCTTCTTCTTCTTCTTCTCTTTCGACGGCGGCGGAGGCTCCACAGTGGGTGCTTCTCTCGCCAGCCAAGGAGCCACTAGGGCGCTATTGGCGTGGGCTCGCGCCTACGCCGCATTTATGCGGTCCTGAAGGCTCTGCGAGAGTGGCTTGCCAGCTTGTTTGGGGCGCATCGCGAGGTCACGAGAAATCCTAGGAGAGAAACAACGATCAGGGGCAGATTTACGGTCGTCTATCAACGCGTATATATAACCACGGTAGGGCCCACCAATAGATTCTCTTTGCAGGAAGTGACACGTGCCCAGCGAATATTTATGGGTTGGACGTGTCTTTTCGAGCACAGAGCTAGCTCAAAAAGAGCGGGGATTGTGTACAACCCATATTCGCTGGGTAGGACCCGGAGGCATCAACGGTCGGGGTTGGACCATCCTCGGGCTAGCTTGGGCCTGAAGACCAGAAGAGCTCTCGCACCGGAGGAGCTCCCGCCTAGGAGCAGGCGAGATCCTGCCCGTGACCAGAAGCGGGAGAGAAGGCACTGAGTGGTCTCAACGCCGCGCTGAGTGATCTCCACTCACTCAACGTCGTGGTTAGCAGCAAGGGCGCTGAGTGAGCTCCACTCACTCAACGTCATGGTTAGCAGCAAGGGCGTTGGGTGTGCTCCACTCACTCAACGCCGTGGTCAGCAGCAATGCCGTTGAGTGAGCTCCACTCACTCGATGTTGTAGTCAGCAGCAAGGGCGTTGGGTGACCTCCACTCACTCAACGTCTCATCCAGCAGCGACAGCGTCAAGATTAGAGGAGCTCCCGCCTAGAAGCGGGCGGGAGCGTTCACCATCAGTCAGCCGGGACCCGCTTCCGGCAGAGTCGGCGAGAAGGATTGCGTCTCGCAGAAGGCGGGGCCGGCTCAGCTTGAGGCTTTCGACACTCCTTTTTAGCTCCCGCCAAATGAAGGCGAAAGGGTTCTCGGCATAGAGTTCTCGTCGAGTGGGGCCCAGGGTTCAGGGTAAAATTACTTAATTGCCCTCAGGTAAAATTACCCTTATACCCCCAGGGGCAGCATTTAACAATTTTCAAACAGCGGGATTTGGCTATTGGCAGACCATCCAGGGGTATTTCAGTAACTTCAGGTCAGCAAAAGGTTATAAATAGACCCATAAGGGCTCCTTAGAAAGCGGACTCTCATTTTTCTCTGAATCTCTAGTGCTTTCTGAGGAGCTCCTAGCCCAGCTTTTGGCTTTGGAGGGGAAGCTCTCAGAGATCTTCCGGGTGTGAGGTGGGACCTCCCTGCTAAGGCTTTGGATCAGTCCTAGGTCGTTAGCAACCAGTCAAGGGGCGGGGCTTGAGAGAAGTAGGTGTTGGCTGCACCCTTATTTTGAACATTCGTTGAGGTCAATTTTGGCTCCAATAATATGATCTTGGATGCTCATTAAACTTAGGCAGTGATCTTATATAGTTGTTTTTAATCTTTGAAAATTGTTGTATGAATTTTGGATTAATATTTATAGTAATTCATTCACAAACCCTATATTTACCTTGATCATAAGATAATTATTTAAGTGTTAATTACCCACTGGAAAATTATGAAACTTGGTTTGAAGACATTCTAAGGATTCATTATGTTTTGTGAATTTTTATAAAATTATTATAAGACTTTTCATACATGATGCTTCACAAGATGCTTTGTGTTGAATATTTTTAAATGATTTATTTATGTGACTAAAGTTATTTAGAAAATTATTATTTTTTGTTAGTATACTTTTCTAGTCAATTTTAACATCTGGTAACTTTCCCATAATTTTTGGATAATTAATTCTAATATTTCCTGCTTTACCATATGCTTGTGGATAATTAATCAATAATTTGGTTGGATGTCAACTTTTTTGGAAAATTGTGAATTTCAGTATTTACTGTTATTTTGATGATATACATGATAAGCCCGAAATAGATGTATATAATAATACAAGTGCACGTGTTGAATCAAGTAATATAAAGTTAGTTAAGATCATTCCCTCGGAGAAGTGATTAATCTAGCGCTTGCAAATACTAGATCTACCTCTTCTTTAAATTCAAGTGGATTAACTATAGTGAATTTTTGATGATAGAAATATTAAAAGAGAGCAAAAATAAAACTAAATTACTAACGCTTATTTAAAAATTCTTTTATCAAGATGGAGAAGTTGTTTCGTATGTTGATTTCCCTTGCCTATTGCGATGAGTTTTAAAGGTGAATATTCATGAATTGATTGCAGGAAAGTCGTTTCGATCCAATCCATTCTTGGGGTCCGAAAAAGACACTGGATATGTCAGTGACTTTGCACGAAAAAGCGCTCTCCGAGGGCATGGAATGTCTCATTTTTTGGTCAGAATCTCGACAGTAATGTCTCTTTTCTATTCGGGGGTATATGAAGTAATAAGGGAAAACCCCATTCTTTTTTCGATGGAAACGGAGTTTTGCGAATTCTCCCCGGAACTGGAAGATCATTTCGAGATCTTCGAACATCTTCGAGGGTTCAATGTGACTTAAGTACTTTTCTGCAATGATTTGAAAGTGGAAGTCATCATCTCTCGATCTCATAAATCTGTTTACCCTAATTCCCCTAGTTATCTCTAACTTAGGTAGAATCATAATAACATAAAGCACTCAAATCAATATTGCTAGCACAAGATGAAATCTCTTTCTATCTTTATGCTATGTTGAAATTTATGCTACACTTACGTCACTCCTCTCTCGAATCTTGCATCGCAGTATAAAAACAGAATTTTGGCTAAAGATTTACATGACTCCTCTCTCGAATCTCGCCGTGCAAAATAAAGGATTCAACCCTAAAATACGTAACTCCTATCTCGAATCTCGCCACGTAAATTAGAAGAGGAATACAAGATCCAAAACTTTCATAAAATAGAACATAAAAATCAACAAAGACACGTTTTCAAACAATCATAAAAGAAGAAATTATAAACATCACATCACAATAAGTCAAAGTACTTTCAACGTATAAAAAAGGAAAATTAAGTTCATGTTCGAAGGATGAAAATACACAAGAAGATAAATCTTACTAGACATGATATTTAGAAATGTATACTCTACAGGAATTTGCGTTCAGAATCCGCTTTCGAGTCTTCTTCCTACTTGTCGGTGCGTCCAAACCCTAGCCGTTCTTCTCCTTCTCCAAGATGATGGCTCTCCAAAACTCTCTCTCTCCTCCTCCTCTATATTCTTATTTATGGTATGAGATTTTATACTTAAAAATGTGCATCCCTCATTTAAAAGATGCATCCTTCCATTTTTGTTTTGGGCGCAAAATTCGAAATTTAAATTTAAAATCCGTCCAGAAGTTATTGCAATAACTTTTTCTGGTTGTTGTAACAACCTGCGCAGACCAAAATAATTCCAGCTTCACTTCTCCGGATTGATTTATTTGGCATTTCTAGCAAGAAAAACATGGAAAAATTAGACATACTAACTATAAACAAAATAGATATGAATTTTCTTATATTTTTACTTATTTAATTCATTTTTTATCAATAAGATGAATATTAAAATAGAATAAAGCAATAGATAACTTCTTTTTGGAAAGTTATCACACCTCCACACTTAAGAATTTGCTAGCCCTAGCAAAGATATTTTATAACAATAGGAATGAATGAAGAAGTAATAAGATGTGAAATTAAATGATCTTTAGTTCTTGAAAACAACTAAATCAAAACATACTCAAGAAATTCGCTTTACTTAACTGATATGCCTATTAATCAATAAAAGTTCAAACATTCACAAATCCATTAGTTAGATGGAAGATAAAGCTCAAACAAATATCCTAGTGCGGTGCGTGCTTTTCTTTAAAAATAGTTTACTTCCATGCAAAATTTTATATCGAACCTCCGTATTTTATTGGAAAGGATAAGAATATGCTAAGTCTACGATTTAACCTCTACAAGAGTTAGTAGTTTAAATGAAAGTCGGATAGTTTTAGCTTGGTTCAAAATTTATGGATAGCTTTGATAATAGTATGGCGACCTCTAGTCAGTATCCTTAATAATTCACCATGTTATGGGGTCGTGTATCATTTTTTTTAATCATATTCTATTCATAGTAGGGATCATTCTAAGTATAAGTGCACATACCCGGGCAACATATCACTGTGATGTTTCAACCAGTTTTCCTTCTCTTTTTTTTAATCATAGTTGGGATCATTCTAAGTATGCATTCACATACCTAGGCCGCATATCAATATGACGCAAATTTATTTTCCCATTTTTTTATCATAGTTGGGATCATTCCATATATATAGACATATACGTAGGTCACATATCACTATGAAATTTAACCCTTTTAAGAGAAATTCGACACCCATAAATGACTTACTTACTAAGGTCTAACTTGTAGGAACAAATGACATGTAAGCATGGAATAATGTATATGAAAAAGTTCAAGCTCAAAAATTTTAGTTGATGATCAAAATGGAATACTACCTAAACTCATATCGAGGCTTACATCATGGACTTAGTTCTTGCTCATCCCTCCCCGTTATTTTAAAAATAAATATCACAATATTGCATTGGAAGTAAACAAATATTTTGTATATAAAAAAAATAAATGCTTGAGCGAGCTTTATTAGAAAAAATCTTACTAACTTCAAATTCATAGAATGAACTTTTTGGATTGTTCAGTCATACCAATTAATTATCATTGAATGTCTAGAATAACCGATTGATTAATTAAAACTAAAAATTAAGATCATTAAATTCATATTTAAATGAATATTCTTCACTCAAGTGGTAGGGGTTATAACACTCCCACCTCCACACTTAAGTCCTTTGCTAGTCCCTAGCAAATAAATTTTTTTTATCATAAGGATACTCTAAGGTGTTTTTACTAATAAACAAATAATTTTAAGGAAGAAAAACTTGAAATTTAAATAACTCCCCTGAATTGGATGTGATGGAGTGGTTGTCTATTGCTTCATTTGCTTCTTGTTAACATACTCATGTTACTCTCCTCATGTGATAATCCTCAAAAACCCAGTCATTTAGTGTAGCCTGCATAACCTTCATCCTCAAAGTGCACATAGTAATTGGCATGAGATCTATTTGTGTTAGAATCGATAAGTATAATTAAAAACCACACAACATAGTACATGCGCACGATGACTATCATAGAAACCATTGTCACTACTCCAACCAAATGTCATTCCATAAGATTTAATTTAGAACATAATAGTTGCCATAAAATAAACAACATTTGGACAAAGAAATAGTGAGGCCTAAATAGTTCATCACCCTATAAAATTTTTAAGTTAATGCAACACAGGCGACACAAGAGTACAACTCTCAACAAAATAAATGAGACGAAGTATGATACATATGACATATTTTAATACTCAATCTTAGATCGAGTCAGAACAAACATCAAAATATATTCGAGAATAAAAATCATAAAACATCAAAATCATGTAAGTGAAGCACAAAATATACTATCCAAAGTGTCACATCACATCACATGTATCACCAAAACATATTCCAGAGAATCACATAACCAAATATATTCTAGAGTAAAAATGTAAATCTAACCCACATTTCCCTGTCGGAGTTGTCCCTAGCTTACACGATGAAAAAGTAAAGCTGGATAGAAGATAATCCTACTCATCCTCCTCTTTGTCGTCTTCTTCCTCGTCGTCGTCTCCCGCAACAACCTCCGATGGATCAACTCTGGTGCGGTTCGAAGTCAGAAGGTACCCCTCGTCGTCGAACTGTCTCACCATCCTAAAGCTCGGCTCCGACACTGGGATCTTTGCTTTCTCCATGATCTTGCGCAAAATCGAACGAATATCCTCAAACTGTTCCCTTTTGTAGAGATGCCGACACCGCTGATATGCCTTAATATACTCAATCTGCTCCATCATAATATTTGGATCAGTGTCGCGATCTGCCACTGGAATCTCAATATGAAAGGGGTCAACTGATGGTGGCCAAGCGGATTGATCAGCTCCCATAATTCTCAACAGCTCCTGCTTTCTTGAGGTTCCCGCAGCCACTTTTACATTTACCTCGACCACAATTTCAGTGATGTGACATTTTACCTGTGTAGTCATGTCCTCTTCATCCTACACTACTCCTGCACTGCGACATAGTTCTGTGATGAAGATAGGGAACCATAGTTGTCTTACCCTCTCTTCCTTTATTTTTTGCTTTAACTGCGCATTGATGATTTTGCTAAGGTTAAACCTTATCCCCCTCATGATGCAGTAGATAAGAACCATCTTCTCAATTGCAACATTGTTGGGATGTCTGGTGGGCATGATGCTTGTATTAATAAAGAGGAGCCACACCTTGGCTTCCCTGTTTAGACATGTTGCCTTTAGCATTTTTTGCGCCTTGCTAAACCAAACTGGCCCTGGTGTACAACACACTACTATTGCCATCTCCCTTGAGGTTACATTTGTTAAAATTGTGGTGTAATTAGCTTGCTTCATGTCATCCAAATAAAACATAGCACATATTTTGTCCGCGGAGAACACAACTTCGACCCCTCTTACAAATACCTTCTCCCCCTCCGCACTTTTAGCGTTCGCATAGAACTCATAAACCAAAAGAAAAACAGCCTCAGTTCTAGGGTAACAGAACGACTCCCACCGAAGTGACTCGATTTGCTTTGCATATATGAGGCTCCAAGCTCTCTTCTCCATTTTAAATCCTCACTCAAAAATGAAGGGGGTGGATCTCAAATCCTTAAATCAAAGCCTAGCCTCTTCATTCACAAACTTGACATGTTGGTTAGCCATTTCCTTCCCTTTCTCCTTTCCTTTTTCTTTTCTCTTCGTACCCATTATCTAACCCAAACAAAAAGGAAATTTTATAACTCACCAATCTAAAAAAATTTCACAAACACAAAGAGTTTATCTTGATATATCTAGGGCTAGAGGTTTTACCTTAGAAGCACTCAACTCCTTAGATGATGCTACTGCAAAGACTCGTAGACGGCTGATATTCCACTGTGCGGTAACGAGCCTCTACCCGCGTTCCACTAGAGATCAGTCGCAGCAGATGCAAAATAACCTTGAGGTGGAGTTGCTATAAAAATAAAACCACGAGATGTGGAGTCGTTGATCCAAACTGCGAAGCCTCCGGAATGTGAACTTGTCGCTGCCCCCTTCTTCTAGACCACCGACCACAAAATCACCCAGGTGTGGAGCCGCCTCCTACTTCAAAACCGCCGGGATGTGGAGTTACATGGAGTCCTAACACGCCTTCCAAGATCATCGCACTTACTAGCGCGCGTGATGCCGTCGGTCGCCGCTGCTAGTCTTCCAGTTTTTTTTTTCTTTTCTTGACCTAGCCGGAAAGATCGGGAAGTGCACAGATCGGGCGGTAGTAATTGGGAGGATTTACAGAATTTAATTAACGTAAATCTGTCATTTGTAATGTTTAAACTGTCATTAATTTAATTAGGTAAGTTGATTTATATCCCAAAATCCAGCATAAAGCTGACCTAGTGCCGGTTCAGCCAAACCAAAAATAAACAACTGCTCAACATTTCTCTTCACGCGTAGGCTGAAAAACTAAAATTGCATCGGGCCCTTTTTGAGTTACAACAACTTCCTTTCAGCACCCCTTAAGTATATGTCAGAAAAAATAAAATTGTAATCCCCATTTTCTTATATTGCAACGACTGAAACTAGACTTAAAAGTAATTTACTCAAGAGCGTGGATAGCAAAAGAAATTTTGCGACAACCTTTTCAGGTTGTTGCAACAAATCTTTTGCTGTAATAAACGGTCATTCCATCTGATTTTTTTTATTTCAGATTATTACTCTTACCGATTTCTATTTTTCTTCCCACTTTTACAAAATAAAATGGCATCACTTCGAATCACGCGGCATCAGTTCCTCCGATTGTCTGTCTAAACTAACGAAAATAACGTAATCTATTCATTTATTTATAATTATATATATAATTATATATTTAAATTAAGATAAGATAATATGAGAAGGGTTGCCTCCCACCAAGCGTCTCGTTTAAAACGTCTTGGCCGGACGTTTTTCGCTCGAATTTTTCATTGAAAATTTATGACCATCGTCTCGCGATGGTCGGTGTTCTCATAATATTCCTTTAGCTTTTGTCCGTTTACTTTAAACTCGGACTCATCATTCTCATTGCCAAACGTGACCACTCCATACGGGAGCACCTCCTTCACTCGAAATAGTACAGACCACCTAGACTTCAATTTTCCAGGGAATAACCTCAGTCTTAAATTATATAAGAGGACCAGTTATCCTACTTTGAACTCCCGTATTTTCAACCCAGCGTCGTGCCATTTCTTTGTTCGTTCTTTGTACAGCTTAGCGTTTTCGTATGCATTGAATCTAATTTCCTCCAATTCATTAAGGTGCAGAAGTCTGTTCTTTCCCGCTTCTTGAAGATCGAAATTTAGTCTTTTAATTGCCCAGTACGCTTTATGTTCCAGTTCTACGGGAAGATGACAAGCTTTTCCATAAACCATTTTGTAAGGGGTCACACCTATAGGATTTTTGAATGCAGTCCTATATGCCCATAACGCATCGTTCAATTTTTGTGACCAATCCTTACGAGTTGCACTCACCGTTTTCTCTAGAATGGACTTTATCTCTCTATTTGAAACCTCCGCTAACCTGTTGGTTTGAGGGTGATAAGCAATGACAACTTTATGCGTTACTCCGTATTTTCTCAACAGCGATTTGAATTGCAAATTGCAAAAATGTGTCCCGCTGTCACTTATTATAACTCTTGGTGTACCGAACCTAGTGAAAATATTCGACTTAAGGAATTTGAGTACAACCTTAGCATCATTTTTCGGTGTGGTTAAAGCTTCCACCCATCGAGAGACATAATCCACAACTAATAATATGAATAGGTTTCCATTTGAATTTACAAATGGCCCCATGAAGTCGATTCCTCACACGTCAAACACTTCCACCTCTAAGATATTATTCATCGGCATGCTAGCCCCTCTATGCATGTTACCCACTCGTTGACATCTATCACATTGCTTAGCAAACATATGAGCATCCTTGAACAATGTTTGCCAGTAAAAACCGGCCTCTAATACCTTTATAGCGGTTCTTTCTCCCCACAAATGTCCTCTGTAAGGAGATGCATGACATTTCTCTAGGATACTATGAACCTCTACTTCCAGTACGCATCTACGGATCATCTGATCGGCACAAATTCTGAATAAGTAAGGTACATCCCATAGATAAAATTTCACCTGATGGAGGAATCGCTTCCTTTGTTGGTACGTAAAGTCTGGGGGAAAGACTTTACCAACAATATAATTGACAAAGTCTGCATACCATGGGGTGCTACCTTCCGTGATTGTAAGTAAACATTCATCTGGGAAGCTTTCCTTAATCTCAATATGTCTATCTATCTCACACTCATATTTTAGTCGCGATAAGTGGTCTGCAATTGAGTTTTCTGCTCCCTTACGGTCTTTAATCTCAAAATCAAACTCTTGGAAGAGTAAAACCCACCTAATAAGCCTAGGCTTTGAATCCTTTTATCCACTAAATATCGAATTGTTGCATGGTCCGTGTAAACTATAACCGTAGAACTAATCAATTATAGGCGCGGAATTTGTCAAAAGCACAGACCACCGCTAGGAGTTCCTTCTCCGTAGTGGTATAATTTACCTGGGCGTTTATAAGGGTCTTACTAGCATAATGGATTGTGTGAAAAACCTTGTCATGCACTTGACCCAACACGACCTCTACCGCGTAGTTACTTGCGTCGCACATGAGAACAAATGATAATGTCCAATCGGGTGCTTTAATAATGGGAGCGGAGGTTAATTTTTCCTTTAAATTTTGGAAGGCTTCTAAGCACTCGTCATTGAAAACAAAAGGAGTATCTTTTTCAAGTAAGTTGCGTAAAGGTTTTGATATTTTTGAAAAGTATCTAATAAAATGCCTGTAGAAATCGGCGTGTCCTAGGAAACTACGAATGCCCTTGACATTCATCGGCAGAGAGAGCTTTTCAATGACTTCAATCTTCGCTCGGTCAACTTCTAATCCTTTATTAGACACCTTGTGCCCGAGCACAATACCCTCACGTGCCATGAAGTGGCACTTCTCCCAATTTAGAACTAGATTCGCTTGCACACACCTACCCAAGGCCTTCTTTAATACCTCTAAGCAGCCATCAAATGATTTTCCAAAAACAGAAAAGTCATCCATTAAAATTTCAATACCATCATTCATCAAGTCCGTGAAGATGGAGATCATACAACGTTGGAATGTGGGAGGGGTGTTACATAATCCGAAAGGCATTTTACAGAATGCAAATGTCCCAAACGAGCATTTGAATGTCGTCTTCTCCTGATCTTTAGGTGCTACCACAATCTGGTTATAACCGGAATAACCGTCCAAAAAACTGAAATACTGGTTACCTGCCAATCTATCTAAGACTTGATCAAGGAATGGTAGCGGGAAATGATCTTTTCTAGTCACCTTGTTCAATTTTCGATAGTCTATACATATTCTCCATCCTGTGACGACCCTAGTAGGTATGAGTTCATTGTTAGCATTTTTAACAATAGTTAATCCCCCCTTCTTGGGTACACAATACACTGGACTTACCCACTTACTATCTAAAATGGGATAAATAATGCCTGCATCAAGCCACTTTATGATTTCTTTCATCACTACTTCTTTCATTGGAAAACTAAGCCTACATTGATGTTCTATGGATCCTTTTTCCCCATCTTCTAATAAGATTGTGTGCATGAAAATGGATGGGCTGATCCCATTAATGTCGACAAGAGTCCATCCCATGGCTCCCTTAGACTCCCTTAGTACTTCTAGTAATTTTAACTCCTCCATTTTTAGTGAAGCGTTAATGATGACCAGTAGAGTATTATCTTTACCTAGAAATACATATTTAAGATGTTCTGGTAGTAGTTTAAATTCTAGTGTAGGTGGTTCAAGGATAAATGGTTTCATTATTTTTTGTTCACTTTGCCTACTTATCACTTCAAAATTTCTATTTAGTGACAACCTTTCACATGAATCAAGCATGTTAACCACCTTTTCATCTTCTTATATTTCTTTATTGACTAAGATACCTAACAACTTAGGTTCTAAATCTTCTTCCTTATGTATCAACCTAGAGGGCACTTCAATTTCCTAAATTGAATAACGTTCTTCTTTATCTTCAGGGAATTTCATAACTTTAAGAATATTGAATGTTACCTCCTCTTCGTTGACTCTCATTGTTAGTTCCCTTTTTTTGATGTCTATGAGGGTCCTTCCCGTTGCTAAGAACGGTCTTCCTAGAATAATAGGAATATCTTTATCTTCATCCATGTCTAGCACAACAAAATCAGCTGGGAAGATAAATTTATCTACTTTAACCAAGACGTCCTCAACAATTCCCTTAGAAAATGCTAAGGATCTATCGGCCAATTGAAGTGTGAGAGATGTTGGTGCAATCTCTCCAAGACCCAATTTTGTATAAGTAGACAAGGGCATTAAATTGATGCTAGCTCCCAAATCACGCAATGCTCTCCCAGAAAAGGTTGCTCCTATCAAACATGATATCGTAAAGCTACCAGGATCTTTTAATTTTGGAGGTAGTTTCTTTTGCAATATTACGCTACACTCTTCTGTTAAGGCTACTATCTCCTTATCAATGAATTTCCTCTTTTTAGACAAGATATCTTTCATGAACTTGACATAACTAGGCATTTGTTTACGTGCCTCTGCAAATGGAATATTTATAGTTAATTTCTTAAAGATGTCCATGCACTTTTGAAATTGCTTATCTAGTTTAGTATTTGCTAGCCTAGATGATGGGAAAGGTGGTGAAGGGTAAATAATTTCTTTCTTTTTATTTGTTAGTGGTTGAACTTCAATCACCTCCGGCTCCTTTTCCTCGTCGGGCTTTTCTTCGTGTGGCTTCCCTTGTCTGCTCTCTTGTTCCCTCCTCTCATCATCTCTAGCTTTCTCTAGTAATCCATCTCCACTTAGGATTTCTACCCCACTCCTTAGAGTGATAGCATTGAAATGATTATTAGGTTCCTCTCTTGTTGGATTGGGTGTGGTATCGGATGGTAGTGATCCTATCGGCCTTTTGCTTAACGTAGTTGCTAGTTTCCCCAATGTGGACTCTAAAGATCTTAGAGATGACTCAATTCCTCTCATCCTAGACTCATTCTTTTGAAACATTCCCATTATGAGTTTGTCGGTTAATTTTCTAGGATTGGGTTGGTTGTTTTGAGGGTTATTGTGAGTTGGGTTCAAATTTTGATTAAATCCCGATTGTTGGTTCATTCCTTGATTATTTCTCCAAGAAAAATTAGGATGATTTCATCACTCGGGATGGTAATGATTAGCAAATCCCGGTGGAATTTGTCTTTGTTGCCCCCCCCCCCACAAAATTAGCTTCTTCAGTGATTTGATTTAATTGTTCAACCGTGAGTGGTGCACTAGGTGTAGGATCCGATAACAATTCTAGCCTCTTATTAATTAAGTTGAATTGTGTTGTCATTTGAGCAGCTAAGGAGGTAATTTGATCGACTTGGTGTACTCCCAATGGATTACTTGGTCCTTGTCTTTCATATGCTTGGTAGTTATTGGATGATAAATCTTCTAGAATGACGTAAGCATCTTCTGGATATTTCTTCATTAGGGAGCCTCATGCGGCTCCGTCTACTAGAATCATGGTTGCAGTTTGCAAACCATTATAAACCGTAGAGACTTGTTGATGTTGGGGTAATCCATGATGTTGACATTTTCTTAACAACTCTTTGAAACGCTCCCAAGCATCGTAAAGAGTTTCCCCATTATTTTGAATGAAGGTAGTTATGTCTCTTTTTAATTTTGTCGTCTTAGAGGGCGGGAAGTATTTATTTAAAAAATTTATCTACCAATTGCTCCCATGTGGTAATACATTCCCTTGGTAATGAATCTAACCAGTCTTTTGCTCTCCCCTCTAAAGAAAACGAAATTATTCGTAATAATATTGCCTCTTCAGATGCTCCATTAAATTTGAACATATCACAAATTGATAAGAAGGTTCTTAAATGAGAGTTTGCATCTTCGTGGCTAAGACTTCCAAACTTATTGTATTACACCTGTTGCATAATTAGTGGATCCATTTTAAAGTTGTTAGCTGTAATTGCTGGTCTAGCAATGCTAAAGTGCAAACCTCCTCTTAATGGTATATTATAGTCATGACACATCATTCGTGGCGCTGCAAGTTGCCCATTATGGTCAGCATGCCCATTAGGGTTTTCTTGACCCTCATTGTCGTTAATAACTTATTGTCCGTTATTATCCATCGCATCATGAATAATTTATTAACTCTAATGTTTCTTCGATTTTGTCTACAAGTGCGCTCAATCTCAGAATTTAGAGGTAATAATTCAATGTTACGATGTCTGGACATGCACTAAACATAATTCCACAATAAATAAAATAAAATAAAAATACAAACAAAATTCTTGATCTCTAAATACTTCGATTTTACTAATATTGCAAGAGATAACACTAAATCAGTTACACTTCCCCGGCAACGGCGCCAAAAACATGATAAGTCCTAAATAGATGTATATAATAACGCAAGTGCACGTGCCGAATCAAATAATATAAAGTGAGTTAAGATCGTTCCCTCGGAGAAGTGACTAATCTAGCGCTTGCAAATACTAGATCTACCTCTTATTTAAATTCAAGTGGATTAACTAGAGTGAATTTTTGATGATAGAAATATTAAAAGAGAGTAATAATAAAACTAAATTACTAACGCTTATCTAGAAATTCTTTTATCAAGAGTGAGAAGTAGTTTCGCACGTTGATTTCCCTTGCCTATTGCGATGAGTTTTAAAGGTGAATATTCATGAATTGATTAAGTACTTTCCTGCAACGATTTGAAAGTGGAAGTCATCATCTCTCGATCTCAGAAATCCGTTTACCATATTTCCCCTTGTTATCTCTAACTTAGGTAGAATGAGAATAACATAAAACACTCAAATCAATTTTGCTAACATAAGATAAAATCACTTTCTATCTCCATGCTATGTTGAAATTTATGTTATACTTATGTCACTCCACTCTCGAATCTTACAGCGCAGTATAAAAACGTAATTTTGGCTAAAGATTTACACGACTCCTCTCTCGAATCTCGCCGTGCAAAATAAAGGATTCAACCCTAAAATACGTAACTCCTCTCTCGAATCTCGTCACGTAAATTAGAAGAGCAATACTTGATCCAAAACATCCATAAAATAGAACATAAAAATCAACAAAGACACGTTTTCAAACAATCATAAAAGAAGAAATTACAAACATAACATCACAATAAGTCAAAGTACTTTCAACATATAAAAAAAGGAAATTTAGTTCATGTTCGAAGGATGAAACCGCACAACAAGAAAGATCTTGCTAGACATGATGTTTAGAAATGTAAATGCTACAGGAATTTACGTTCAGAAACCGCTTCCGAGTCTTCTTCCTCCTTACCGGTGCGTCCAAACTCTAGTCGTTCTTCTCCTTCTCCAAGATGATAGCTCTCCAAAACTCTCTCTCTCTCTCCTCCTCTATATTCCCCTTTATGATATGAGATTCTATACTTAAAAACATGCAGCCCTCATTCAAAAGATGCATTCTTCTATTTTTGTTTTGGGCGCAAAATTTGAATTTTAAATTTAAAATCCGTCCAGAAGTTGTTGCAATAACTTTTTCTGGTTGTTGTAACAACCTGCGCAGTCCAAAATAATTCCAACTTTACTTCTCCGGATTGATTCATTTTGCATTTCTAGCAAGAAAAACATGGAAAAATTAGACATATTAACTATAAACAAAATAGATATGAATTTTCTTATATTTTTACTTATTTAATTCATTTCTTTGTTAATAAGATGAATATTAAAATAGAATAAAGCAATAACTTTTTTTTTGGAAGTTATCACACCTCCATACTTAAGACTTTGCTAGTCCCTAACAAAGATATTTCATAACGATAGGAATGATTGAATAAGTAATAAGATGTGAAATTAAATGATATTTAGTTCTTGAAAACAACTTAATCAAAACATACTCAAGAAATTCGCTTTACTTAACTGATAAGCCTATCAATCAATAAAAGTTCAAACATTTACAAATCGATTAGTTAGATGGAAGATAAAGCTCAAACAAGTATCCTAGTGCGGTGCGTGCTTTTCTTTAAAAATAATTTACTTCCATGCAAAATTTTATATTGAATTTCTGCATTTTATTGTAAAGGATAAGAATTTGCTAAGTCTATGCTTTAACCTCTACAAGAGTTAGTAGTTCAAATGAAAGTCGGATAGTTTTGGCTTGGTTCAAAATTTATGGATAGCTTTGATAATAGTATGATGACTTCTAGTTAGTATCCTTAATAATTCACCATGTTATGGGATCGTGCATCATTTTTTTTAATCATACTCTATTCATAGTATGGATCATTCTAAGTATAAGTGCGCATACCCGAGCCACATATCACTATGATGTTTCAACCCATTTTTCTTCTCTCTTTTTTTAATCATAGTTGAGATCATTCTAAGTATGCATTCACATACCTAGACCGAATATCACTATGACGCAAATTTCTTTTCCCATTTTTTTATCATACTTGAGATCATTCCAAGTATGTAGACATATACGTAGGCTACATATCACTATGAAATTTAACCTTTTTAAGAGAAATTTGACACTCATAAATAACTTACTTACTAAGGTACAACTAGTAGGAATAAATGACATGTAATCATAGAATAATGTATATGAAAAAGTTCAAGCTCAAAAATTTTAGTGGATTATCAAAATGAAAAACTACTTAAGCTCATATCTAGGCTTATATCATGGACTTAGTTCTTGCTCATCCCTCCCCATTATTTAAAGGTAAATATCATAATATTGCATTGGAAGTACACAAAGATTTTGTATATAAAAATAAATAAATGCTTGAGCGAGCTTTATCAGAAAAAAATCTTACTAACTTCAAATTCATAGAATGAACTCTTTAGATTGTTCAGTCATACCAATTAATTATAATTGAATATCTAGAATAACTGATTGATTAATTAAAACAAAAATTAAGATCATTAAATTCATATTTAAATATTTATTTTTCACTCAAGTGGTAGGGGTTATAACACTCTCACAATATGATAACTTCCCAAAAAGAAGTTATCTATTGTTTTATTCTATTTTAATATTCATCTTATTGATAAAAAAATTAATTAAATAAGTAAAAATATAAGAAAATTCATATCTATTTTATTTATAGTTAATATGTCTAATTTTTCCATATTTTTCTTGCTAGAAATGCCAAATGAATTGATGCAGAGAAGTAAAGCTAAAATTATTTTGGATTGCGCAGGTTGTTACAACACCCAGAAAAAGTTGTTGCAACAACTTCTGGATGGTTTTTAAATTTAAAATTCCAATTTTGCGTCCAAAACATAAATGGAAGGATGCATCTTTTGAATGAGGGTTGCACGTTTTTAATTATAGAATCTCATACCATAAAGGGGAATATAGAGGAGGAGAGAGAGAGTTTTTGAGAGCCATCATCTTGGAGAAGGAGAAAAACGGTTAGGGTTTGGACGCACTGACAAGAAGGAAGAAGACTCAAAAGCGGATTCTGAACGCAAATTCCTGCAGCATTTACATTTTTTAATATCATGTCTAGTAAGATCTTTCTTGTTGTGCGGTTTCATCCTTCGAACATGAAATAAATTTCCTTGTTTTGTACGTTGAAAGTACTTTGACTTATTGTGATGTGATGTTTGTAATTACTTCTGTTATGATTGTTTAAAAACGTGTCTTTGTTGATTTTTATGTTCTATTTTATGGAAGTTTGGATCAAGTATTCATCTTGTAATTTACATGCCGAGATTCGAGAGAGAAGTGTAATTTACGTATTTTAGGGTTGAATCCTTTATTTTGCACGACGAGATTCGAGAGAGGAGTAGTGTAAATCTTTAGCCAAAATTCTGTTTTTATACTGCGCTGCAAGATTCGAGAGAGGAGTGGCATAAGTGTAGTATAAATTTCAACATAGCATAGAGATAGAAAGAAATTTTATTTTGTGCTAGCAATATTGATTTAAGTGTTTTATGTTATTCTCATTCTACCTAAGTTAGAGATAACTAGGAGAATTATGGTAAACGGATTTCTGAGATCGAGAGATGATGACTTCCACTTTCAAATCATTGCAGGAAAGTACTTAATCAATTCATGAATATTCACCTTTAAAACTCATCGCAATAGGCAAGGGAAATCAACGTACGAAACTACTTCTCCATCTTGATAAAAGAATTTCTAAATAACCGTTAGTAATTTAGTTTTATTATTGCTCTCTTTTAATATTTCTATCATCAAAAATTCACTCTAGTTAATCCACTTGAATTTAAAGAAGAGGTAGATCTAGTATTTGCGAGCGCTAGATTAGTCACTTCTCCGAGGGAACGATCGTAACTCATTTTATATTATTTGATTCGGCACGTGCACTTGCGTTATTATATACATCTATTTCGGGCTTATCAATAAACTTGTCATAATTTTGTTGAGGTCATATCTTGTCAGGATATTATACTTGGTGTTCAAAAGCCTAGGTGGCCTGATTTTGTAGAAAATATAATAAATATCAAATAAATTAGGAAAATTATAATCTTCTGGATTTATTATTAAGGTATCATGATAGACCTCAATAATAATCTTAGGCCATTTGGATGATTATTTGTAGTATCACCATTCATGCATACCATATAGCGCATTAGGTCTGCGCAGTAAAACTGTAGAAATAAGATAACATGTAAGTCTTGGAATATGAAGGTGGGGTAGATGGTGTACTTGGTCTGATTTGGATATGAAAGAGGAGTCATTGTAAGACCCCCCCTCCCGGAACACAAAACACGGCACGAAGGGAGTCTTATGCCCAGAACAGCCGCCTTGCGATAGCGTTAGCACACGGGCCAACCTATACTACAAGACGACTATCCTGCCGGCTAAAAATAATATCATTCATTGCCAATTCAACCAAAAATATAAAACAGAAGTCAAATCCACACATAAGTATAATAGTTCAAAAGAAAAGTACATCAAATAAAAGAAGCATCAACCAGCTTCTATAATATCAGAGTACAATAACAAGATTGCCCAAAGGCTATCACTAAAATATCTCAAAGACTCGCATTAGTAACGGAATGCAATGATAGTACCGTCACATCAGGCCCTGTCGTCCTGGCCTGGCTTCCCTCCTGCAAAACCTGTTGCTGCCCTGTCTGCGGAGTTTTCTCCTAAAAAGGAAGACGTAGTAACCGTTAGTCATAAAGATTAAGTGTCTATCACATCCGCTCCCCCGGCGACTCCTCGACACAGGGCGGAAAAAGGAATAAGAGTACAATATATATATATATATATTCAGTAGTACAAACAGGTGGCGGGGATCAATCAATATCAGTGAATAATTAAAGTGAGTACAACAAATGAGTATAGCAATCTACTCTAGCAGTTCTACCATCAATAGTAGTATAAGGTATGAATCAATGATAGTAAGTAACTTAACTTATATGAATGCTCATACAGACATATAAGTTAAGGATCGGCTCAACAGTAAAGTAACTCATCGTATAGGAGTGCCCATACATACTTATACAATGAGGATCTTGTGTATGTAATGTATGTTATGATATGAATGCAATACAATGACTCACCCATGATCATGCACATGCAACTGCTATGTCGACACAGACTTGTAGTTCTCACTTTTCGAGTAGGTAGCTAACCTCCGAGATGTCATCCGTCGTGGTCAGATAGTGACAGTAGAGCGGGATTCTCCACTACTAGGTGGGCATCCACACTACGAAGCCTAGGCCTCCGTACGCCTCAACGCTAAGAACACAACAGCGGAGCTCACATGCGGCATACTACGGCTCAGAGGGGTCTTGGGTAGATGTGCACCAAGAACACAGCCCAAACTGGCTTATCATCGTGGCACAGAAGGTGTCTCTTGTGAACATATCACCAAAGGACCAAGGTTAACCGTCCACTAGCACGGAGGGTGCCTCGGGAAGTAAACACTGAGGACCAAGGCCCAACCGTGCAAATTTATCTATCAGCTCCTGTCGGTGTGACGACTAGCAAGCCCGTAGACCAGCCACACTATCTTTAACCCAGGATTATGACACCGCATGTCAACTCACACCACAAGCAATTTCACATATAAGGGCTCTACTTCGAGTCCTTTTTGTTTAACCACCTCTCATGCTCAACAGCACACAAGGGCTCCAAACCGAGTCCCTTTATCAACATGTCGTTTTAGTGCGGCAACCACCCTCGCACTTCAAACCTTTCCACAGTCCTTCATAACAACATAATGACACTTCACATATTCATCAATCATTTGATTATCATAATTACATATAGACTATAGTCACCTAACTTTAACCTTGACTGGATACCATCTCTTTACCAAGTTCAAACCATTCGTGCACGTATGGATTTATCGTCTAAATGTCGACAACCACTTGTTCATCGCAATTACTTCTGATCATGTACAACAACTTCAATCCAACCTCAACAATCCTTAACTAAAGAAGTCATTGAACAATGGAGCAGCGTGCACGTTCATTCCCTGAAATTGGATACTTTGTTTGCGCACATGCGTTTTCTTCACACACGCGCATGTGTCACTCGCACTCGCATCTCGTGGGCTTTCTTCCTTTGTGTTGTTCTTTACATACACCATGTGCGCCCTTATGTGCACGAGCATGCGCGACCAATTTCATGCACGTATTAATGTTAATAAATTTTGGAGTATGTGCCGCTACGGCGAATTTACATTATCAAAAAATTTACTGAATGCAATGACTAATGAAACTCCAAGGATTATTTTAACCAAACTGTATCAGTCTCTAATTGAAGTTTATGCAAAATTTATTTTTTTAATTAAGAACACGCAATGAAGAGAGCTTGAACGAACAATGACAAAAAAGCAAAATTAATTTATACCGTTATTTGATTTTTGCTTGACGTCGGGCCCCCGGTGCCCCGCGCGACAGTACCCCTCCCCAAACGTGATCCAACCGCCTCTAACACCGTACGACAGTACCCGGGCTGCGGATGCGGGCACCGCCCCGCTTCGCCCTCCCCCGGTGCCTCGCGCAAAAGTACCCCTCCCCCAACGTGATCCAACCGCCCCCGACACCGTACGACAGTACCCGGAATCCGCCCCCCCCCCCCCGGCACGCTTTTAAAATTTAAAATTAAATTTAATATTCAAAACATTAATTAATTAAATTGTTACTAACTATTAATTAATTAAAACATCAATAAATAATACTGTTAATTAAAAATTTAAAAACTATTGAATAAAATTAAAAGCAGGCGGAGCGTGGCCCGTCCAACACTCAAGCCATGCTCCGCCTGCTTTTAATGTTAATCAACATTTTTAATTAATATTTACACCCAGTATAAATGAGTGCATGCCGTGTGTCCAGAACTTAGCTCTCGTCTCCTTATATAGAGGGTCGAGCCTTCAGCCCGGAGGCAAACGGGTACAATTATTAACCTTTAACAAAACACAGACGCTATAATTATTACAACCAGGTAAAATTAAAAAAAAATAGAACATTCTTCATAAAAGCAACCAGGTACAATTATTACATAAAAAACTCGAAGATTCCTTCATAATTGAACCACCAACCAATGTTATAATGAGTGCCTATCGTAGATAGGTTTTCCATAGCTTCTTCACTATTTTACCCACAGTTTTTCCGTGGTGGAAGCCACAGTTTTGACTAAAGGGATAAAAGTGGGGAGCAGGAAAACTATCCACAAAACCAGGGGCGGAATCTGGTCATCTACGACTTTGTATCATTAGTCGATGGCTCTGCTAGAGAGCCTTCATCATCAGAAAGACATCCATATCTTTCGACAAAATATCTAATGCATTTGTGCTCACAATGCTTGGTTAGCTTGTGGTCTGGATCTTTGAAGCTGAGACCTCGTGGATAAAATAATTTCATGTCATCCTGATCTAGCCATACGCGGAAGTCCCGTGTTTCTACGGCTAGAACTCTGTTATACGGGAGGTCGACATCATATGCTTTTTTATAAGTTCTAAAAGCCCTAATTTGCTTAGGGAGGCTGCTGAGCTCCGGGCTAATGATATGTGAGCTATCTATATGGTTAGCCTGGATAACAGACTTTTCGGTAAATCGAAAGATGTATATTTCTCTTTTATTATTTTCGAGACAATTAGGCTCGTAGTATGGGGGGATTGCCCTTATATGGGCCTCTACTCCTCCTCCGCGAGGTGTTATATTTAGCAACTGAAATATAACTTCAACTATTCTTGTTTCTTGGACATGTTTAACATGTCCCTGTCTAGTGAAGAGGAGACAGGTGATTAATCCTAATTCCATTAAGTTTGGGATAGTAAATTCTACTCCTGATATGGTTACATCAGTCCATTTTGCTATGTCTATTTGCAAGCGTAGATACGAAAAATGTATTTTTTTTACCCCTCGTTTCTTAGTAGGTTATACATTCTATCTTGGCCCTTGCAGAATATCTTCCTTTGAAGTGACCATCTTTCAAAGTACTGTTTGGTAATTGCACTGGCGTTCTACCTTCCTCTGTAATACTTTGGCTAAAATATTACTTTTAACAGCTGCTAATGTTGATGGATATTGTGTCCAATTTTCCTCAGCGTCTACTAGTTCCTTAGTGTACTGATTAGCTATATCTTGTAATTCTTTTATTTGATTCTTTAGATCTGCGATCTTATTTTCTGATATAACTAGGGATGTTCGTAGCATATGATAGTCAGGGCTCTGGTTTGGCCTTAGGTTAATGCCACTTGGGATGTCTTTTTCCAAGATACTATGGCTAGTATGACTATTTAGGAAGGCAAAGTGCCCACAGACACAGGCTACAATGTCTTTGTAATTTTTTAGTTTTTTTCCATTCCATAAGTTGTCCACCAAGCACTGCTGGAACGGCGTGATCTGGTGGCTAGTTCAGAAACGAAGGTTGCTATTCATTGGGAAAGTTGGCAGTACGTACGGTTCAAATGTAATCTGGTTATTTTGCGTCATCTGCAAACAATAAAGAATTTAGTTAAGAAGTTTGTCAAGGGCTACTTAGAGTGCTGCTACTGGAGCTATCGCCGGGGGTGAGATTTGTTATTTCTCGTGCGAGCATGTCACGGAGAGTGGTAATAAATCATTTAATGTCTGCTACTTCTCTAGATAGATTTCTGTATACTAGGTGTAATATTTGTCGGTTCTGTTCTAAATATTCTAAAATCCTTAGATAACATCTATTTTCTGTATATAGTATACGAAGCTTTTCGTTATTGTCCATTAATTATGCGAGATAATTGGTCGGTCAATTTATTATCAGTTCCTTTGATATGCTTAAATAAGACTTTGTAATTTTTATTCAAGATATGGTCCATGAAATTGTTCCATCGTTTATAGCTAATTTTCTTTTTATTTCTATTTTAGTAAAATTTATCTATTGTTTCGCAATATATTCTTATTAATACTTCGCTCTTGTTAATGATGAACAGGCGGAAGGAATCTAATCCATGGCAGACTACTAAGATTTCTTGATCAATGCTACTGGCGGGGCCTTTTTTCTTTAAAATTTCCACTACTATATCGACATATTTGTTCTCCATTTTTTCATGTATATTTATGGGGTTTGCATTTTAGGATGACTACCCACCCAGTTTCACATCCATCTATTTCGATTATTAAGTATTCAGTATCCAATAGTAATCACAAATCTGGTAGAGACCTTACGGTTTCTTTTATTTTTTCTATTTGTTTCATATCTTCATTATTGAATGCTTTCTGCGTGCTCTTTAGCTTGCTATATAGTGGGCATGCTAGTTTTTCTAAATTTTTAATGAATGGCCTTGCATAATTTATCAACCCAGGGGCGGATATCAGCCAAATATTACCCCAACCGCCCAGATAGAAGCCATCAGACGATTAGAACAGCTCCAAATTAGGAAATGGCATTACATCAAACCATTTCTCCAAGATTATATGTATTATAGTAGTATTGCAGGATGTTTTTATGACCAGACTATATGAGAAAAACTCTTCCTAAAATTACCAGATCCGTTAGGAACTGTCATATACAAAAAATATAAATAACGACAAGTGAATTTTCCCCAAGTAGATAATATCAGTACAAAAATAAAATTTATCCTAGATTACCTTGTCGAAAAATGCACTGATCTACAGATTAATAATGAAGGCCCCTTGGATTGATAAATATGCAAAGCCATTCATTAAAAGTTTAGGAAAACTAGCAGGCCCACTGGCCACTATATAGCAAGCTAAAGAGCACGCAGAAGGCATTCAATAATGAAAATATGAAACAAATGGAAAAAAATAAAAGAAACTATAAGGTCTCTACCAGATTTGCGATTACCATTGGATATTGAATACTTAATAATCGAAACAGATGGATGTGAAACTGGGTGAGGAGCCGTCCTAAAATGCAAACCCCATAAATATACAGGAAAAAATGAAGAACAAATATGTCGATATAGTAGTGGAAATTTTAAAGAAAAAGGCTCCGCCAGTAGCATTGATCAAGAAATCTTAGCAGTCTGCCATGGATTAGATGTCTTCCGCCTGTTCATCATTAACAAGAGCGAAGTATTAGTAAGAACAGATTGCGAAGCAATAGTTAAATTTTACCAAAATAAAAATAAAAAGAAAATTAGCTATAAACGATGGATCAATTTCATGGACCATATCTTGAATAGAAATTACAAAGTATTGTTTGAGCATATCAAAGGAACTGATAATAAATTGGCCGACCAATTATCTCGCATAATTAATGGACGATAACAAAAAGCTTCGTATACTATATAGAGAAAATAAGCGTTATCTAAGGATTTTAGAATATTTAGAACAAAGCAGACAAATATTACACCCAGTATACAGAAATCTATCTAGAGAAGTAGCAGACATTAAACGATTTATTACCACTCTCTGCGACATGCTCGCACGAGAAATAGCAAATCTCACCCCCGGCGATAGCTCCAGTAGCAGCACTCCAAGTAGCCCTTGATAAACTTCTTAACTAAATTCTGTATTATTCGCAGATGGCGCAAAATAACCAGATTACATTTGGACCGTACGTACTGCCAACTTTCCCAGTGAATAGCAACCTTCGTTTCCGAACTAGCCACCAGATCATGCCGCTCCAGCAATGCTTGGTGGACAACTTATGGAATGGGAAAAAACTAAAAAATTACAAAGACATTGTAGCATGTATCTGTGGGTACTTTGCCTTCCTAAATAGTCATACTAGCCATAGTATCTTGGAAAAAGACATCCCAAGTGGCATTAACCTAAGGCCAAACCAGAGCCCCGACTATCATATGCTACGAACATCCCTAGTCATAGCAGAAAATAAGATCGCAGATCTAAAGAATCAAATAAAAGAATTACAAGATATAGCTAATCAGTACACTAAGGAACTAGTAGACGCTAAGGAAAATTGACAACAATATCCATCAGCATTAGCAGCTGTTAAAAGTAATATTTTAGCCAAAGTATTACAGAGGCAGGTAGAACGCCAGTGCAATTACCAAACGGTACTTCGAAAGATGATCACTTCAAAGAAAGATATTATGCAAGGGGCCAAGATAGAATGTATAACCGACTCAAAAACGAGGGGTAAAGAATTACATTTTTCATATCTACGCTTGCAAATAGACATAGTAAAATGGACTGATGTAACCATATCGGGAGTAGAATTTACTATCCCAAACTTAATGGAATTAGGATTAATCACCCGTCTTGATGACGACTCTCTTCATCAACGCCGCGACGCTTCTTCGTCAACGTCGTGACGCTCCTTCGCCAACGCCGCTTCATATTTTGCACGACGTTTGAGGCACCATTTTAAATAAAATATATAATTATAAATTAAAATTATAATTATATATTTTATTATTTATCTTTTATCATTTTATGCAATTTCTATTTATAGTAATTTCTATTTAAGCAATGTTTAATTTAAGCAATCTTATTATTATATTTTTATTCTTGTAATTATGATGGATACTTATAACCATCATATATTTGCTTCCATTTTCATGTATTTTAATTTTGAAATTGTTTTTATTTTGTTCTAAATATGTATGAAGGAGATTGAGTGGTGTAAGGCTATATATAGTCATGTTTTGTTTGATTAAGTATTAAAAAGAATGAAAAATTGAAAACCCAAGAAAATCAAGTGTGATTTTTTTCTCCCCCTAGGCAATATTCGGTCATCTCTTCCCTCTCCTTTTTTCTCCTCCCCCCCCCCCCGGTCACCAGTCAACTCTTCTCTCTCTCTCTCTTACCTTTCCCGGCCTCCCTCCTCCTCCCCTCTCCTCTCAAATAACAGTCACCACCCTCCTCCTCCCTTCCTTTCTCTCTCAATTCAAGCAGCCGCACTCTTCCCCTCTCCCTTTCAATCTCTCGGCCCCCTCTCTCTATCCAAGCAGCCACTTTTTCTCTCCCTCCCTCTCTATTATTTCCTCACACCCACCTCCTCTCTTTCCTCCCCCACCAAGCAGCCGCCAGCCCTATTCCCTCCTCCACCACCAACGGACACCACACCCTCCTATAACCCGACAACATCTGCCTCCTCCCCTCCCTAAACCGACAACCACCTCCATTTAACAAAAAAGAATTAATTATAATCTACCACCTTTTCTATCTCATTTTTTTTCATATATAATTATTCTCAAGTTTTCTCTATAATCATTCCCCTCATCCCTATATATATTGGAAGCTCCAAGAAAATCTCTCTTCTAAACCATGGGTCTGCATCAATTTGGTATCAGATGGAGGTTTATGTCAATTTTCTAATTGGCACCCTCCAACTTTTATGGCCAGACTTGCCCCAATGTTGCTGCTTTCTTCTGACTGTTCCCCCCTCACGGGCCACTCATCGGAGATGAGTGATTTTAAGTGTGGGAGAATTGATGACGACGCTCTTCGCCAACGTCGCGACGCTTTTTCGTCAACGCCGTGACGCTCCTTCGCCAACGCCGCTTCATATTTTGCACGACGTCTGCCGGCACCATTTTAAATAAAATATATAATTATAAATTAAAATTATAATTATATATTTTATTATTTATCTTTTATCATTTTATGCAATTTCTATTTATAGCAATTTCTATTTAAGCAATGTTTTAATTTAAGCAATCTTATTATTATATTTTTATTCTTGTAATTATGATGGATACTTATAACCATCATATATTTGCTTCCATTTTCATGCATTTTAATTTTGGAATTGTTTTTATTTTGTTCTAAATATGTATGGAGGAGATTGAGTGGTGTAAGGCTATATATAGTCATGTTTTGTTTGATTAAATATTAAAAAAGAATGAAAAATTGAAAACCCAAGAAAATCAAGTGTGATTTTTTTCTCCCCCAAGGCAATATTCGACCATCTCTTCCCTCTCCTTTTTTTTCCCCTCCCCCCCGGCCACCGATCAACTCTTCTCTCTCTCTCTCTTACCTTTCCCGGCCTCCCTCCTCCTCCCCTCTCCTCTCAAATAACAGCCACCACCCTCCTCCTCCCTTCCTTTCTCTCTCAATTCAAGCAGCCACACTCTTCCCCTCTCCCTTTCAATCTCTCGGCCCCCTCTCTATCCAAGTAGCCACTTTTTCTCTCCCTCCCTCTCTATTATTTCCTCACACCCACCTCCTCTCTATCCTCCCCCACCAAGTAGCCGCCGGCCCTACTCCCTCCTCCACCACCAACGGCCACCACACCCTCCTATAACCCGACAACATCTGCCTCCTCCCCTCCCTAAACCGACAACCACCTCCATTTAACAAAAAAGAATTAATTATAATCTACCACCTTTTCTATCTCATTTTTTCCATATATAATTATTCCCAAGTTTTCCCTATAATCATTCCCCTCATCCCTATATATTGGAAGCTCCAAGAAAATCTCTCTTCTAAACCATGGGCCTGCATCACGTCTCCTCTTCACTAGACAGGGACATGTTAGACATGTCCAAGAAATAAGAATTGCTGAAGTTATATTTCAGTTGCTAAATGTAACACCTCGTGGAGGAGGAGTAAAGGCTCATATAAAGGCAATCCCTCCATGCTACGAGCCTAATTGTCTCGAAAATAATAAAAGAGAAATATACATCTTTCGATTTACCGAAAAGCTTGCTATCCAGGCTAACCATATAGATAGCTCACATATTATAAGCCCGGAGCTCTACAGCCTCCCTAAGCAAATTAGGGCTTTTAGAAGTTATAAAAAAGCATACGATGTCGACCTCCTGTATAACAGAGTTCTAGCCGTTGAAACACGGGACTTCCGCGTATGGCTAGATCAGGATGACATAAAATTATTTTATCCACGAGGTCTCAGCTTCAAAGATCCAGACCACAAGCTAACCAAGCATTGTGAGCGCAATCGCATTAGATATTTTGTCCAAAGATATGGATGTCTTTCTGATAATGAAGGCTCTCTAGCAGAGGCATCGGCCAACGATACAAAGTCGTAGATGACCAGATTCCGCCCCTGGTTTTATGGATAGTTTTCCTGCTCCCCACTTTTATCCCTTTAGTCAATACCGTGGCTTCCACCACGGAAAAACTGTGGGTAAAATAGTGAAGAAGCTATGGAAAACCTATCTATGGCAGGCACTCATTATAGCATCGGTTGGTGGTTCAATTATGATGAAATCTTCGAGTTTTTTATGTAATAATTGTACCTGGTTGCTTTTATGAGGAATCTTCTGTTTTTTTTTAATTGGACCTAGTTGTAATAATTATAGCATCTGCGTTTTGTTAAAGGTTAATAATTGTACCTGTTTGCCTCCGGGCTAAAGGCTCGCCCCTCTATATAAGGAGACGATAGCTAAGTTCTGGACACGGTTCCTTGCCTACCTCCTTCTTTGATTTCATAGTGAGTTGGTGTGCTTCTTTTTCAGAGTGTGTCCAGTTCTCCTGTAAGTCTATTACCTATTTTGAATAAGAATACGTAAGCTTTCTTGGTTTTGTGAATACTTAGTGAGTAGTTTTTTTCCCCTCCTCTCCGGAGGAAAAGAACATGAAGATGTTTCACGCAACCTAAAGATAGTCCACAGGTGTATGTACTCGACTACATACACCGGTGGATTACTGAGTTATAGCAAGATTGGCCCATGAGTGGCTGAGGACAACCCCAACGATGTAAAGAAGTTTTAATACGGAAATTATAACAAAAATTCATATCTGTCCAAGCTCGGGGGCCGGGGAGAAGAAGTACCGCCTGGCAAGAGGCCGTAGGGAAGAAGTATCGCAGCCGCAGGTGAATATAGATATGAATGCTTTTGTTATAAAATCCAAATTTAAACTAATTGAAACCTACGGGGACGTAGTAAGGACTCATGGGATACCTTGCGCTCGGAATGGCTCTCCTACAGACTATCTTTGAGGAAGTGAAACAAAGGCATGCTTCAAAGTAGGATCGGGGAGGAGAGGATTTATACAAATTTTATTAACAAAAATTAGATCTAAAGCTCCTACATATTAACCAGTCTGGTTATTAAGTAGTAGAATAAGAGAGCAAATTCTAGTAGCCTCTTAAATTGGTATCAAGCCTTAGGTGAATCAAGCCTCTCTTTAGTCCCACACCGCCCGGTCGAAATTTAATCTGTGTGTTTATAAAGCATATGCAGGATGGCTTTTCCGAATTCTTTTTCGTGGCTAAACTGGGCTTTTCTTGTATTGATTTGGGTCGGCCAGGGCGCTCTTTTTAGGATCCGGATCCTCTCCATTTCATGTGAAATGAAGGGGATCCATTTCATGGTGGAGATTTATCCATCATGAATCAACGGAGGATTTTTATTCCCTCTTTATGACTAAATAGCTCTACCAAAAATACCTATGTCCCTCTCTTGCTCCAGTGGGGTCCACTGATGACATTAATTCCTCTGTCCCTCTCAACGGAGGATTTGAAGTTATTTTATTTCGAAATTTCATTTATGCCACCCATTAAACCGGGTAATTTTATAAGGGCAATGTTAATAGCACCCCTGAAGTCGCTATTAGCAGCCATTTCAATGTGTTATTTTGACTTTTTTGAGGTGCTATTAGCCAATAGAGGGGTGCTATTAACATTGCCCTTTTATAAAACTTAATTAATTTTCCCTTTTAAATCAGAACAACCCTAAATCATCGTGAAAGAATTAAATTTTAAGTTGTTTTTTGGTTAAAAATGAAATTTCAGATTAAAATTACATGAGATTATAATTTGATAATATATTGTTTAATTAAGTTCGATAAGTTTGAGTGGTTTAACGAGGGATAATTTTTTTCATATTAAAATAACATATAATTAATTTTTTTTAAAAAAGTTTTTAATCAAAAGCTGTTCTCATTTGACTAAAAGTTGAAGGTTTCATATGTTTATTTGAAAATTGTTTGGGGTTTATGTCTTTTCTATAAATTCTAGGAATGTCAAACGCACTTTGGCCTTTTTTTTTTTACCATATTTTATTTATCCTAAAGCATCATAGAATGAGGTCCATTAGTTTGTACAACTGAACTTAATAGGAATAGAGCCTTCTTGTCCCGCTTCTTCGATTCCCTCAACGCCGTTTTCTGAGCGTTAGTCAAAGCTACCTCCGCTTCAGCAGTAAGCACATTGACGCCTTCTTCCACTATCTCCCACAACTCTTTGGAGGCGAGTAGTACTCGCATTTGTATACTCCAATTCTCATAGTTGGGTTTGGTCAACTTGGGGACTTGCCCCGGCATTCCACTTTCAATCTCTATCTCTCCTCTTCACTTAACACTTCCAAGCAAACTTCTAGGGGGTCGAACCTCCCTCTGATACCACTTGTTGTAAGCGAGATGTGTGAGCACACACACCTTAACAAAGTACAAGCACTCTTCTCTTCCTGAATTTCAACTAAGTGGATTACAAAAATCACCTTCACTCCACTATTATAATATACAAACAATCCAGGCGCGATCAACTATAGCGAGACCTCCAAATAACTATGGCGAGAGCCTACTCCTGCGAGTTGCAAGGTCCCCGGCGAGATCAATTGCCACGGCAAGATCCAACACGGAGGCGGCAAGACTCCGGCGAGTTGGCGAGATCCCGGCATAACTACCTGGGCTGCTGCGAGGTTGGCGGCCAGCTACTGTGCGAGAGCTATCCCAGCGAGTGCACGTCTAGGTGGCGGTGCTTCCGGTGAGGCCTCCTGTGCGAGTACACTGCAACGAGAGAGTTGTCACTACTCTCTCTATTTCCTACGAGAAATATAATACTGGCGAGAGCTTCTGACTACAGCTGGCAGGCACTATTCACATAAAATAAAACAAGAAATGTTTTATTAATTTTCTCTCTCTCGCAATACTCTCTCTCGCAATACTCCTGTTCACAGGAAATGAAAACAGATGAAAGAGGAAAAATATTACTACTATTCATCGCAACATTTTACAAAGCAACTATACATATATATAGGAATAGTCACCCAATGATAAACCGCCACGTGGCCAACCTTAGCATCCACCATAAATGCTCCCAAACAAAAATCTCTCTCCTCCGTCATCACCTCATATTATATATAATTAATATATAAGAATTATCAGTTGACTCGATCAAGTTGACTCGGTCAACTGGGACCACTCCAACACTAGATGGGGGCATTTTCACCGGAGGTGAGGATCTAAAAAAAAAAATTTAAGGCACACAGGATCTTACCACCGCCGAGCAGAAGGAATATCAAGCCAGAGGGGCTGACGGGATCCGGATCCTTCGCAGCTTTGTAAGACAGCACCGGACGGCGGATCCTCGATTTCCGGTCGGAGGTGATGTTGCAGCCGATCGACCAATACACCAATGGGCTTCGCCGACAGGTTCCGCCTTCGCGGCTTTCTAAGACAGCGTTGGAGCCCGGATTCGCCTCCTCCTGCCGGAAGGATCAACGGCTCGCTCGGATCCACTGGTTAAAGACTGCGGGCTGAAAAAACAGGAAAGTGAAATGGAGAGATTAGGGTTATGAGAGGGACAGAGGAATTAATGTCATCAGTGGACCCCACTGGAGCAAGAGAGGGACAGGGGTATTTTTGGTAGAGTTATTTAGTCATAAAGAGGGAATAAAAATCCTCCGTTGATTCATGATGGATAAATCTCCACCATGAAATTGATCCCCTTCATTCCACCATGAAATGTAGAGGATCTGGATCCTTCTTTTTAGAGCGTGTTATCCGGAGCTTGTCGGTCAAGAGTCAGTCCGCCCGATTTCACAGTCAGCCTTCCCTTATTTTTAGAAGTTATATAAGGGCAAAAACCTAATTTTACATAGGTTTAGGACAACCTAATTAGTAGGTTTAGGTGACCTATTAAAATGTGGAGAGATGGTGTAGTATGATTGAGCTTGATCGGATGGCAGCAAAATTATCAAACCATGATCAGATGGCAATTCTAATTTCAAACTCATGAATTTACACTTCTTTTATAGTGGTATATATATATATATACGAGCATCTTTGCACGGGCTACACTCGTGCTCGATGCTCTCGGGCGGCCTTCAATTCGGCCGCATCTAGGCGGGCTTCGCCCAAACTTGATGTTCGGGGTGGCCTTTCTAGAAATGTATATATATATATAAAGATACAATTTAATAAATAAATAGATTTCTATGGTACAGATGTATCTAATTGTAATTTAAAAAATAACATGGGACAATGCGGTCGCGCTCTCTCCCCCTCTCTCCCCTTGCTTTCTTCTCTCTCTCCCTCTCCCTCTCTTTCTCTATCTACAATCTCTCAGCCGTTGTAGTTTTGGGAGAGCTAGTGATTTTTAGTTTTTTAATCATAAAATAACGAACGGCTGCCGAAATAGTAAGACAGATCCGTCGGCCACAATCTCTTCAATGAATTTATAATTCCTAAATTTTATATTTCTTTATATATGATAGAGAATAGATATATATATATATATAGTCATAGTATTAAAAAAACTCTACTGTACCTGTTGCGGACTAACTCGACGCCCCGGTCGGGCCGGATAATCTTGGACCGTCTCAGCTCACGGAGCGGTCGAGCGCGCACACAGTCGATGAACATGAAACAGTGAACACAAGTCTTGATGACGTGGAAAAACCCCTTAAATGGGTAAAAAATCACTTGACTGGGTCTGTGCCGGTCAAAGTCCACTAGCTTCCGGGGATTACAACTTGCTTGGTGAATCGGGGCGACAGGCCGCTCCCGTTACAACTTGGGGGGAGAGATAAAGACTGAAGCTTCCCGCGGGCAACAGGCTGCCCCGCGGAAGTGACTTAGGAGGGGAAACGTGTGTGATGCTTCTGGCGTGCGCGCTCGGGGCGGCGCACGCTTGCTAGCTTCGGATCGTTTCTTCCTTTGGCTTCCTCGCGGTCCAGGACGTCCTTTGGCTGACGGTGCGCTAGTGGGGTGCTTATAGCCGCTGGCAGCAGCTAGTTGTCACAGGCGGTCGACTCGGTGGAGGAGGCAGGAGAGCTCTCACCTGAAGAAGAAGAGGAAGAAGCGGAGAAGAGGAAAAAGGTCAGAAATAAGAGTCCCCTTGGAGTCTTTTTATAGCCTACAGGGGCGGATCATGGCGGGCCCCACCACTAAAGTGGTGGGGTAGTGGGTGGTTACCCCTTCAATCGGACGGCCGGGAGGGCCTCCCCCTTGATCGGACGACGGGGAGGCTTCCCATGACACCGGGTCGTCATGACGGCGGCGGCGGCCGGGCGGCCATGGCCAGGGCGGCCATGGTCGGGGCGGCCATGGCTGCGGCCGGCCGTGGCCGGCCGGGCTGGCCATGATTGCGGCGGCCATGGCCTGGGCGGCCATGGCCGGGGCGGCCATGGCCGGGGCGGCCATGGCCGGGGCGGCCATGGCCGGGGCGGCCATGGCCGGGGCGGCCATGGCCGCGACTGGCCATGGCCGCGACTGGCCATGGTTGGGGCTGGCCATGGCCGCAGCGGCCATGATTGCGGTTGGCCACGGCCGTAGCGGCTGTGGCTGGGGCGGCCGAGGGAGTGCTGGCCGCCGGCGGTGTCTCAGCCTCTTGCTGGCGGCGGTTCTCCCGGCGGCAGTTCTTCCTACGAGGGGAGGGAGTGGGGCCCGCCCCCATCATCTCCATGAGAGATCATGGGGGTGGGGCCCACCCATGACTTTCCTTCAGTGGAGATCATGGGGGGCTCCTTGCTTCCTATAAATAAATGGGGAACCCATCAAATGCCCCCCAAATCTCTACTTGGCCGAGAACGAAGCGAGCGTGAGGAGAGATTTCTGTAATTCTTTGTTGTCATGGTGGGTGCTGGCGAGAAATTCTAGGTGGCGGCGATGGATCGTGGTTCTAAGGTATTTCGTCGTGCGAAGGCTTGGCGAACGGGCGCCGGATACATATGGACGGAGGCCGGCGTGGTACACGAGCGTCAAAATGGCGCGCGAGGAAGGGCCGCGGGGACGGGCGCTGGCCGCGCGTGCTGGCGGCGAGCGGGCTGACCGCACGCGCGGGCCGCGCGCGGAGGCCGTGCGCGCGCAGGCCGCGCGCGCAGGCAGGCTGCGTGCGCAGGCCGGCCGGCCACGCGCAGGCCGCGCGCGCAGGCGGGCCGCGCGCGCTTAGGCTGCGCGCGCGCAGGCCGGGCGGACTCATGACGCGCGCGCGCAGGCCGGGCGCGCGGGCTGCGCGCGCGTAGGCCGCGCGCACACGTGTTGGCCGCATGCGCAAGTTTTGTATGCAGCTTGCGCGCGCGGGTCTTGCGCGCAGGCCGCGTGGGCGGGCTATGCGTGTAGCCCATGCGCGCGCGCATTCAAGCGAGGGTTGTGTGGTTTGTACTGTGCGGTCTTGCAACTGCGAGCTTATTTTTTATTCTTCATCATGTGCAGGTAATGAAGCGCTCCTCTGGTCCGATGCGTTTGCGCTCTTATTTGACTGAAGATGGTGTGGAAATTTGGAGGGCGAAGTACGGGCTTCCTGCTGACTTAGAAGTGAGGATCCCGCGGCCCGAGGAGCGGGTTCAGAATCCTCCCCGTAGGTGGCTGACGATTTGTGAAGTTTCCCTTAGATCCGGCTTCCGGTTTCCGCCATGTGATGAGGTGATAGAGATTTTGAAGTTCTGTGGAGTGTCTGTCTCCCAGTTTGCTCCGATTGGGGTTTCCCGAATCATGGGCTTGGTTTCTTTCTTCCGTGAGCATGGGAGCTCGCTTTCTTTGGACCAGTTTCGGGATTGGTGCGACGTGCGCTTTGATGGTGGTGAGCGGATTGAGGTGTGCAGCAACAAGGCTTGGCTGGGGTTTGAGGCCCGTAAAGATCGTCGTCACGGTAATACTTTGTTTGGATATGTGAAGAACTCCTGGGGTCTTCCTGAGGTGTGGAATGCGCTTCTCGATCGCTGCTGTCGTGTGAAAGGGAGGGAACAGGACTTTTCCCCAGTGCTGGGATTTTCTGAGCCTTGTGAGCTGGCCAATCGTCTCTTCAACATATATATTTACGTGGAGGAAAAGCGACTGCTGGGATGCGGCATCTCGGTGGGCACGGTTCAGGTGGCGGCGACTTCTCAGGGAGGGGCCGAAAGAGGAAAGCGGTGATGGCTTCTGTTGATGACCTTGATGTTGTGGTGGTAGCTTCTGATGATTCAGTTCCAGAGGTGCAATTACCTGCTTCCCCGGTTCCTTAGGCGCCTGCTAGTACAGCAGCTCCATGGATGTCTTCTTCCTTGAGGGAGATGAGTGATGCGGTAAAGGGGGTAACTATCTCTTTTCCTTCCTTTTTTGTTTTGAAAGTGGCTGATTGTGTGTCTTTCTTTTGCAGATTGAGATTCAGGCGCAGATTGCAGTGACCTGGAACGATCATTACGTGAGCCTGAAGGACGGATATCTCGCTTTGTAGGAGAAGCTTCGGTTGTCGATGAGCTCGCTTGCCTCCTTGAAGGAGGAACATGACCGGGATATTGTGCGGCTTCGTCGAATTGGCTCAGAGCTGAAGTCCGAGCTAGAAGATACGTGTGCGGCCTTCGACGTGGAGAAGGCTTCGATGGAGAGGACCACTCAGATGCTGAAGCATGCAAAGGAGGAGACATCTGGCTTGGGGACCTAGCTGCAGGTGGCGCGAGAGGAGGTTTCAGGCCTTGAGACTCAGCTTCGGGCGGCGAAGGCGCAGGTGGAGATGTTGTCCTCTGACGACCATTCATCAGAGCTGAAGGCAGCAGGGCTTGTGGAGTACTTGGAGTCGCTAGACTATCTTCGAGATCGCAACTTGATTGCGGAAGAGGTTCATGATGACATTTGGTCCAAGGAGGTGGAGCCCCAGATGGATGATATACGCGAGCTAGCGCTCCGTCGCAGCGTCTCGAAGGCCTTTCGCTTTGTAGGCAAGCGCCTTGGGTGTGACACCTCCAGTTTCAGCTTTGCGGACGTTTCCGGAGATGAGCCCTCTGACTCAGATGCTGATGGAGAGTTGTTATAGTGCTTATCTTCTGTTGTATGTTTTGTCGTACATTTGTTGTTTTTTTTTCTTTCGTTGTAGCTTTTGAGATTGTCGCCCTTAGGTCTAAGATTTGTTGTATTCTATGATAGCTTCATTTTTATGTCATCGTCATATGCTTTGCACAGATATGTTTTGCCATAAAGTGGTGGTGCATGAGGGCGTTGAAGGCGTCCTCCCCAAATCTTTGAGAGCTTATTTGAACCGTCTTCGATTTTACGGCCTAGCTACAAAAATAGAGAGGGAGTAGACCTTTGCGAGGGTGTACGAATCAGGCTCGTGACTTAGTTGCGTGGAGCTGGTCCATGGCTTTGTGCGCGAGGCTGGCTCACGGATTGGTTGCGTGGAGCTGGTCCACGGCTTTGTGCGCGAGGCTGGCTCGCGGCTTGGTTGCGTGGAGCTGGTCCACGCCTTTGTGCGCGAGGCTGGCTCGCGGCTTGGTTGCGTGGAGCTGGTCCACGACTTTGTGCGCAAGGCTGGCTCACGGCTTGGTTGCATGGAGCTGGTCCATGGCTTTGTGCGCGAGGCTGGCTGGCGGCTTGGTTGTGTGGAGCTGGTCCACGGCTTTGTGTGTGAGGCTGGCTCGCGGCTTGGTTGCGTGGAGCTGGTCTACGGCTTTGCTGCAAAAAAAGGGCAGGTCCTCCCCAGGTTGCGTAAGTTAGGGAGACCATTGATCTTGATTGAATACACGATGTTTGCAGAAAGCAAAATGTGATACTTTGAATAAATAATAGTTTGCACGAGATCAGGCTCGCGACTTATATGAATCACATAGTTTTGAATCGAAAAATTACTGCATAATGAAAATCATAAAGTATCACTAATAAAAGCGGCGCAGATTCTGCGCGTTCCATGTGCGGGGAAAATTTTTTCCTTCGGCGTTCCGTAATTTGTACGTGTCTGGTTTTACCATAGCGGTGACAATGAACGGGCCTTCCCATATTGGAGATAGCTTGTCGCCTTGTGCTCCCTTTCCGGCGGCTTCCAAGGTGCGAAGGACCAGGTCTCCCACGTTGATTGGGCGGGGCTTCACCCGGCGGTTGTAGTAGCGAGCCGTGCGTTGTTGGTAGGCGGCGGCGCGGAGAGCTGCTTCTTCACGTACTTCGAAGACCAAGTCAAGGTGGTCACGGAGTTCTTCGTCGTTTGACTGGAGATCAAAGTTGGATGCCCGGGAACTAGGGACGCCGATGTCGACCGGGATAATGGCCTCTGTTCCATAACAGAGATTGTATGGTGTTTCTCTGGTAGGCGTCCTTTCTGTTGTACGATATTCCCATAGCACGTTAGGGAGAGCGTCGACCCATTGCCCCCCAGCATCTTCTAGTCGTGTTTTCAGTCCCTTTAGGATAGTACAGTTAGTCACTTCAATTTGCCCATTAGCTTGCGGGTGTGATACTACTGTGTGCCGCAACTCTATCTTTAATTCCTCGCACAACTTGGTAAAGGACCTTCCGGTGAATTGGGTACCGTTGTCGGTGATGATGATTGTCGGTATGCCAAAGCGACACACGATGTTCTTCTAGACGAACTGTTTGGCATTTTCTTCGGTTATCTTGGCTAGTGGTTCTGCTTCGACCCACTTGGTGAAGTAATCGATCGCCATAATAATGAATTTCCTCTGACCGGAGGCTAGTGGCAGAGGCCCGAGGAGATCTATTCCCCATTGTGCAAATGGTCAAGCTCCTTGTAATGATGTGAGGGCTACCGACGGCTACCGGGGAACGTTGGGGTGCACTTGACAGCTTCTACATTTTTGGACGAACTCCATTGCCTCCTTCTTCATAGTTGGCCAATAATACCCTTGTCGTATGATTTTTCTTGCTAAGGCTTTCCCTCCAAGGTGTTCGCCGCATATTCATTCGTGAACCTCGCGGAGCGTATATTCGGCATCTTCGTCTGATAGGCACTTCAGGTAAGGTCCTGTGTAGGACCATTTGTACAATTCTCCGTCTATTAAGGTGAACGTTGCCGCTCTCATTCTCAGGCGGAGAGCTTCCTTGTGATCCTCAGGTAGCTGTTGGTCCTTAAAGTAGGCGATTAGCGGGGCTGTCCATGACTCTTCTACTTTATTGATTTTTGTCACTTCCCATGGGCCATGAATGCTGGGGAAGGCCATTTCTTCTATCTGGCATCTTCTTGTCTGGTACTGTGTTGAAGATGTGGCTAGCTTTGACAGGGCATCTGCCTTGTTGTTCTGCTCTCTGGGAATATGTAGAATTTGAAATTATGGGATTTGGATGAAAAGGGACTTGACGAGCTGCAGGTACTGGGCTAGCTGCTCGTTCTTTGCTTCGAATTCTCCTTCTACCTGCGAGACAACAAGTTGTGAGTTAGAGTAAACGGTCAGCTGCTTGACCTGACAGCTGACGGCGAGCTTGAGTCCTGCGATGAGGGCTTCATATTCCGCAGCATTGTTCGTAGCAGGGAATTTCAGCCGGAGTCCATATTCCAGGGTAACGAGCTCTGAACTAATAAGGAGCAGGCCTGCTCTAGCGCCTTCAGCTCCTGAGGCCCCATCCACATACAATGTCCATGCTTGTCGAACCTCCGCTGGTGAGACCTCTGCTTCCACTGGTAGAGTGTTTTCCACGATGAAGTCAGCCAAGACTTGAGACTTGATGACGGGGCATGGGAGAAAGTGGATGTCAAACTCGCCTAGCTCGACAGCCCACTTGACAAATCGACCGGATGCTTCAGGTTTATGGAAAATGGCTCGGAGTGGCAACTCGGTCAATACTTTAATGGTGTGTGCTTGGAAGTAGGGGCGGAGTTTCCTGGAGGAGAAGACAAGTGCTAAAGCTGTTTTGTCTGCGGCCGGGTACCGAGTCTCTGCATCAGAAAGGATTTTGCTGAGGTAGTAAAGGGGGCGTTGAACCCCTCCTTAATCTTTAACTAGGACTGAACTCAATGTGACTGGCGTGACAGCTAGGTATAGAAAGAGAATCTCTCCAGGAGCTGGCTTGGAAAGATACGGGGGGGAGGCAAGATATTGCTTTAAGGATTTGAAGGCCGACTGGCATTCGTCTGTCCATTGAAATCCTGTGTTTCGAGCTCCTCGAAGGATCTTGAAGAAGGGGAGGTACTTTTCTCCTGTCCGAGCTAGGAACCGAGATAGTGTTATAATTCTCCCGTTCAGCCGTTGTACATCTTTGAGTGATCTGGGCGGAGACATTTCTTCGAGAGCCTTAATCTTTTCTGGATTGGTCTATATTCCTCGCTGGGTAACCATGAACCCTAGGAACTTTCCCGAAGTGACCCCGAAGGTGCACTTGCTAGGGTTAAGTCTCATTCCATACTGTCTAAGGATTCTGAAGCATTTCTCCAAATCTTTTAAATGGTCATCACGACGAATGCTCTTGACTAGCATATCGTCTACGTACACTTCCATGGATCTGCCGATGAACTCTTTTAAGATTTTGTTCATGAGTCGCTGATATGTAGCTCCTGCATTCTTGAGTCCGAATGGCATTACTTTATAGCAATAGAATCCCTTGTCGGTACGAAAAGCTATGTGTTCCTCGTCGGCCGGGTTCATTCGAATCTGATTGTACCCTGAGTAGGCATCCATGAAGCTGAGTAGTTGATTTCCGGCAGTTGAATCAACTAGCTGATCTATCTTGGGAAGTGGAAAACTGTCTTTAGGGCAAGCCTGATTAAGATTGGTGTAGTCCACACACATCCTCCACTTCCCCGATGACTTTTTCACCAGGACAACATTAGCCACCCAAGTGGGGTAGCCAACCTCCCGAATGAACTGGGCGCGGAGGAGCTTCTCCACTTCTTCTTCTATTGCTTGGAGTCTCTCGGGGGCGAAATTTCTCTTCTTTTGGATGACAGGCTTGCATGCGGGGTTAATGTTAAGGGAGTGTTGGATGACCTGAGGGTTGATTCCAGTCATATCTTTCGGGGACCAGGTGAAGATATCCTTATTTTCCCAAAGGCAGGCTACTAACTCCTCCCTCTCATGCTGCGGTAAGAGGGACCCGAGCTTAACGGTGCGATCTAATTTTGTCGGAGAGAGGGGGACCTCAATCAGGTCTTCGATGGGTGCCCCTCGCTGCAGAACTGCTTCGTCTCTGAGGTCGAAATCATCAATATTCAGCGTGGTAGGCTTGGTGGGTTGTGCTTGTTTAGAATAGCAGTTCTTAGCGGCTTCCTGATTTCCGCGTACTACTCCAATTCCTCCGGGAGTAGGGAACTTCATTGCCATGTGGGGGATAGATGGGATAGCTTTGAAGGTGGTCTGAACAGGCCTTCCAAAGATAGCATTGTATGCTGAGCTTGATTCTACTATCACGAACTTGACTCCATGCGTGATCTGTCTTGGAAATTCTCCTAACGTGACTAGTAGGGTGACTGTTCCGATGACTTGGACTGGATGGTTATCAAAACTGTATACTAGGCCAGCTGCTGGAGCCAGTTGCTGCCGGGATATATTCATACTTTGGAGAGTGGTGGAGAATAGGACGTCGACCGAACTGTCATTATCGGCGAGGATTCGTTTGACGTTGTAGCAGGGGTCTCCGATGTCAGCACTGATTACAAGTGGGTCTTGATGTGGCGTTCGGATGCCGACGAGGTCTTCATCTCCAAATGATATGGTGGTATCTTGCTTGCTCCTCTTATCTTCATGGGTTTCCTTTTCGGTATGCACTGACAGTATTTGTGTAGTCAAAATAGGTGATCCGGCAATGGTCTCGATGTTTCCTACCACCTGCCTTCCTCCTCCTGGTGTCAGTGGGGCATTCTGCTGGTCCCTGGGATGCCTAGGAGGATCCTGTTGTTCCTGTACCCTTCCCTACAAAAATCTACCGAGCAGTCCTAGACGGACTAGGCGCTCAATCTCCTCTTTCAGGCGAGCACAATCTTCAGTGGTGTGCCCGGTCTTCCGGTGGTATTCGCAATACTTAGACTGATCGTTCTTAGGATTAGGAGGTGGTTGCCTTTGTCGTTGCAGTGCTGGTTCATTCTGGATGGCATATAATACATTGGTGCGAGAAGTGTTGAAAGGGGTATAATCTCTAGGTGGATCTCTCTGGAAATCTCGTTTGCGTTGTCCGTTCCGACGCTCCTCAGGGAATCTCCCCTCCTGGCGCTGAGTGGTCAGCTCTTTGTCCCTTTTTCTTTTCTGTACCCCATCGAACTGTCGCCGATGAGCTTCAATAGCTTCATCCGCGGCTATCTGTGCTTCGACTCTGTGCACCAGATCTGGATAGTTGGGGACGGTTTCCCTCATAAGTGCTGAGTAGAAACCGCTAAGGCGGAGACCTCCCAAGAACACTCCCCGCAGGAGTTCAGGTCAACCCCTGGGATTTGGCAGGCCTCTGCAGTGAAACGTCGGAAGAATTCTTTGAGGGTCTCCCCTTCGTTTTGGCGGATTCCTGAGAGATGTGATGGATCGCGAACGATCCTCCGATTGGCGATGAATTGGTCGGAGAACTGTCTGGTCAGTTCGGCGAAGCTGGTAATGGTGTCTGCTCTTAGAGAGTGAAACCACGTTCGAGCTTGCCCTTTGAGGGTGGTTGGGAATACTTGACATAGCAACGAATCAGAGGCATGGAAGATCCTCATGATAGTGGTAAAATGATTAACATGTTCGAGCAGATCGTCTGTTCCGTCGAATGTTTCGATGTTTGGGAGTTTAAATCCCTGCAGGATCGGATGGTCGAGGATTTGCGGGGCCAAGGGGGAGCCTTGGTAAAGCGACCGATGCGGGTGAAAATCTCTCCTCGCGGCTTGGCGTTATTCTTCAGCAACGACCTCCCTGATTTCTTCGCGAGTGAGGAGAGGGTGAATGTGAGCATTGTTAACTAGATTGTGGCGGGGGTGATCCGCCCTTGCCCCCCTTGGAGGGGGATGAGTTGAACTGGAGGCGTCAGAGTATTCTTCAAGCTCTTCTTGCCCCTCATGGGCTTCCTGGTTCCTTGGTGGATTGAGTGGTGGAGGATTGTTAGCTGGCGGAGGTGACCTTGGTAGAGCTGGAGGTGCTCCTAGGTTCCGAAGTAGTGTGAGCATCTAAGTCTGCTGCTCTTCCATTTGGCGAACACGCCCCTCCAAAGCGGTGACGGGGGCGAAAACTGCTTCAGCGGTCAGTGGCACGTCTACCAGAGAGTGGGAACGTGCTGGCGCTGTGTGTCTGCCAAGTGCGGACCCTTCGGCAGTGCGGACACTTCTCTTTGCCATCGCGATTGCAGGGATGGTGAACTTGTTCTGCGAAGGATGCTGGGAATGATTCCCATAGACGGCGTTAAACTGTTGCGGACTAACTCGACGCCCCGGTCGGGCCGGATAATCTTGGACCGTCTCAGCTCACGGAGCGGTCAAGCGCGCACACAGTCGATGAAAATGAAACAGTGAACACAAGTCTTGATGACGTGGAAAAACCCCTTAAATGGGTAAAAAACCACGTGACCGGGTCTGTGCCGGTCAAAGTCCACTAACTTCCTGGGGTTACAACTTGCTTGGTGAATCAGGGCGACAGGCCGCTCCCGTTACAACTTGGGGGAGAGATAAAGACTGAAGCTTCCCGCGGGGAACAGGCTGCCCCGCGGAAGTGACTTAGGCGGGGAAATGTGCGTGATGCTTCTGGCGTGCGCGCTCGGGGCGGCGCGCGCTTGCTGGCTTCGGATCGTTTCTTCCTTTGGCTTCCTCGCGGTCCTGGACGTCCTTTGGCTGATGGTGCGTTGGTGGGGTGCTTATAGCCGCTGGCAGCAGCTAGTTGTCACAGGCGGCCGTTGGTGGCCGATGGTGGCTGCGGGAGGTTCACGGCGAGCGGTGGCCGACTCGGTGGAGGAGGCAGGAGAGCTCTCACCTGAAGAAGAAGAGGAAGAAGCGGTGAAGAGGAAAAATGTCAGAAATAAAAGTCCCCTGGGGGTCTTTTTATAGCCTCCAGGGGCGGATCATGGCGGGCCCCACCACTAAAGTGGTGGGGTAGTGTGTGGTTACCCCTTCGATCACCCGGCCGGGAGGGCCTCCCCCTTGATCGAACAGCAGGGAGGCTTCCCATGACGACGGGTCGTCATGACGGCGGCGGCGGCCGGGCGGTCGGGGCGGCGACGGCCGGAGCGGCGACGGCCGGGGCGGCCACGGCCGCGGCGGCGGCGGCCACGGCCGCGGCCGCGGCGGCCACGGCCGCCGCGGCCGGCCATGGCCGCGGCTGGCCATGGCCGGGGCGGCCATGGTTGCGGTCGGCCACGGCCGTGGCGGCCGTGGCTGGGGCGGCCGAGGGAGTGCCGGCCGCCGGCGGTGGCTCGGCCTCTTGCCGGCGGCGGTTCCTCCGGCGACGGTTCTTCCTACGAGGGGAGGGAGTGGGGCCCGCCCTCATCATCTCCATGAGAGATCATGGGGGGTGGGGCCCACCCATGACTTTCCTTGAGTGAAGATCATGGGGGACTCCTTGCTTCCTATAAATAAAGGGGGAAACCCATCAGTACCCTAGATGCAATGATATAATTATTCGTTCAGTGTACCATCTATTAATTAGATGCAACTTATATTTATATGTACTATTTTTCGTTCAGTGTACTTAAATTGAATCAATGACTCAATAATATAATTATTCGTTCCATAATATTCCATACCATGATATGCTCTATCCTTGCAATTAATATGACGATGTAAATGTAAATTTTAAAAAATAAATGAACATGATTTTCAACCAGAAAACTCTATAAATGATTGACCCTGCTCTTTCCTAACAATATCGTACCAGCAAAAAGATACAAAAAAAAAATATGGATGGCTTAAAGAAAAAGTTACCATTAAGCTTCAAGCGTCGTGACGACAACCCTAATGAGTCAAAGTCAGGATCATCGTCGAAGTCCTCAGCCGTCGGCGCCGCCTCATCTGTCGACAAAAGCGCGAACAAGCACGTGATAAGTTTAACACAGATAGACAGGAGTGTATCCATCACGGGTGATAGGATCATAGAGGTGGAGAACTACCCGAAATATCGGAGGATAGTGAGCCATATAATAAACTTTACGGAAGTCGAAGAAGATAGGGATAGGTTGAATGCATCCGAGAGCGAGGAGGACGAGGAGGAGTAGCTCTTGGATTATTGTTTTTTTTAGTTGCTTTGTTTTATTTAGGGTTTAAATAAATTAGGTGCTTATATGCATGGGTGCAGTGGGAGGAATATATTTATATATACTATACATTTATACGGGGTTTTGACACTTTGCATGACTGCAAAGGGAAGACTTTTGATTTCCTCGAGCAAAGATAACATTAAAATAAAGTTCTTTATTTTAGATCTAAAACTGAAAAAAAAAGTTGTTTACTGCAAGTCCGCAATATATATTGTTACGTGCACATCACTTTTGGCTATGTGCACGTCTTTGATATGTGCACACCATAAATTTTATTTGCAGACCAAAATATCAAGTAAACGCCATAAATTTTATTTGCATGTCAAATTATTAAATAAAGACCAAAATAAATTTTGAGTTTTTTTTTACTTCAAATACAAAAAAATTCTTCTCTTTTACCTTTCAAAGCAACAAAAAACAAGCAAAATAAAAAATAAAAATCTCAAATCATTTTCACCAATATAACTAAAAAGTTGCACGGTCCATTTTTAAGTTCATGTAGACATGCACGAACATAAAAATATCAATATTAGTCGTCTTAAATAAATAAAATATTTATAAGTTACTTAAAATTAAATATTAATACCTGCACGGTCATTATGCTTGTTCAAGCTTTCTTTTGGTCGTCCCTTTAAGTGACCCGGAACCAAAGGTTCTACAGTTTGGCTTGCTATAGACCCAATAGCTCCTGTAGTTTCTTTTCAATTCATTTTTTTGAATAACTGATGATGTATTGTATTTTTGGAGTATCACATCCAACTATACTTGCATGTCATGTGAAGCGAGGCTGAAGCTGTGGTGAGGGTAGGATTTAGACTTTTGGGAGAAAATAGGAGTGAGGTGTGCACTTAGGTTTAATAAGGGTGGGATTGGAAAAAAATAATGGTATTGTTTATTTTAAGAGTTTGGTGTGCACATAGCCAAAAGTGGTGTGCACATAACATCTCTCTTTATTTTAAGAGTTTGGTGTACACATAGTCAAAAGTGATGTGCACGTAACAGTGCCCTATATATATATTTTCGCCCGTTTATTTTTTCATTTGGAATGAGAAAAATAATTGCAAGTGGCTCTGTTTGGCACGGTGATGGTGGTCGTAAACGCATGAGTTAAACCGTCAGTCGTTAAAGATCACCTAACAAACATCATTCTTTTGAACATAAAAGTGGATGAAGTTTTGTAAGTGGGCGTTAGCGAAAGACAATTTAGGTTTTGCTTGGGATATCTGTGACCTTTTAAAAAGGAAAAAAGTTCAAAAAGAAGATTTTAAATTGTATTTTAAAAAATATAGTTTTAAAACTGAGGTTTTGTTTGGTTAGCTTCGTTTCGATGGCGATTTAAATTATTTGCAAAATTATTTTCGCATGAATTTTATTTATTTGGGGCCTATTTTTTCTAAATTTTTAAAAATAAAATAAAGTATTATATTTGTGAATTGTTTTTACAAATTTATGGATATAATTATATTTTTTATAAGAGTTAAATTGATTAAACAAAATTATAAAATATTCCAAACAATTTTAAAAGAAAGAATGAAGATCTTCCTGAACTTTTCAAAACGGAGAAAAAAAAAAGTTTTAAGCCACTCATTTTAAAAAGACAGCATTTTAGTTGTTCTCAACCACCGCTATTCCGTTCCATTTAGAATGGAATAGAGTCGAAACGAGCTCCCAAACATAACCTTAATCCCCATATTCAAGACCGCCACCATCATGCCAAACGGAGCCACCAAGATTTTGCCAAATGCGGCACACTTGTTATAAATTCAAATGTTATAATATATATTTGCACACCTGTAGTGCTAAAAAAATTTCTTATTGATCTATACTAACTCTCATTCATTTTAATTAGAGTTTCAACCCAATAAATTTATGTGCTAGTGGGTTCTTCCAACGCTGTGGATTTCAAAAGAAGAACACATCTCAACTGCTACGAATATCCGCAGTCATGAAAAACGAGCGAAAATTCAAGAACAGTATAAATTAATTTTCGTACTTCATTTTATGTTCGTTCAAACTCGTTTTATTTTGTGTTCTTAATTTTAGGAAAAAAAATTTAGCATTGATGGGGTTCCCGTGAATTTTTCCAAGTCAAAACGGGAATATTTCGACCAAAGACACAAAGGGGAACCCAACCCGACCAAACGAGCAGCGCACACCAAGCCGGCTCGTCCGCTTATAGGGTTTGAAATCACCCCGAAAAGAGAACGGGACCTAGCGCGCATAAAACAAGCACGAACGCAAGTGCCACCCGCAAGCACGCACGTCAGCGTCGTGCATGCCTTGCTTCCGCAAGGCGCTGCCCGCACATGCAAGCAACAACGCGTGCGGGAGTGCACGCAAGCGCTGCACATGCGGCAGTCCGCGCGCGGTAGCCCACACACGCCAGTGGCCTCCACCGCCTCCAGTCGACGGCGTCGCCGCAGCCTCCAGCCATCAACATTCATCGTCGTCGCCGCCTCTGGTCGTCGTCGTTGCCGGCGTGCCGCCTCCGGCCATCACCGGTCGCCGCCGCCGCCAGGCACCCCACGCAAGTTGCTCGGACCGCCTCGGGGCACTTTCGTCATTTCGCTAAAATTGGTGATCCAGATGACCAAAACGGAGCGACGTCATTTGCCAGCACAAATTTCTTCTCGGCACAATTACCAACATATTCCTCTAAAAAACTATAAATATGGTCACTGACCTCAAGGTTGTCAGGATCGAGATTCTAGCTAGATGAGATCGTTTTGAGGTAGGATCGGATCTGATAGTAGGGTCGGATCGAGGGTCGCTTTACAAAATTAGGATCGATTTACAAAATCTGGATCGTAGGATCGTAAGATCTTATGATCTGGATCGCGATCCTAACAACCTTGACTGACCTTCACTTGAAGACAAACAACTTCAGAGACTAGAGAGAGCTCTGATATTTTCCGGCGAGGACGTGGGTCTTAGATCGTTCATTCGCTCGGAATTCGCTATGTTCCTTCTCTAGTGCGAAGGTATCTCAAGGACATGGCATTCTTCTCCTCAGGAGCACTCTCATCAAGGCTCCGGCTTAGCAGGAGTGTTTCTATTGAGGCTCCGAGGACTTATCATTTTTCCCCAAGGCTCCAAGGACTTAGTTTATATTTTGTTATTTTCATATTCAGAACTTATAACGGAGAGGTGACCTCACCCTCCGAGTACATCTCTCAACTCTTGTAAAATCAAACAAAATAGTGGATTTTGGCTCGACAAAGATCTGGCCTCGTGGTTTTTCACCATTTTTGAGTTTTTCACGTCAAAAAAAGTCTTTTGTCATTTGTTGTTATTTTTCATTGACTGTTTGCGCGCCCAGTCCAATTCGTAGCTAAGGCGGTCCGATTCTTCGGACCGGGTAAAAATCGGGTGACCCTCAACAAGCATTAATACTCCAATAGAGAGTAGTAGTGTTTGGTTAAAATGATCCAATAAAGCTTCATTAAACGCTGCATTCAATAGAATTTTCGATAATATAAATTCGGCGTAGAAAATTCTCCAAAATTTATTAATAGAACACTATTTATTTAAATAATTTTTTAAGCTAAAATGTCACTGTAATCATTTTGGTGTGATCAAACATTAGCGGTCGAGAGCACTGATCTCAAGAAAATAAAGTTTAGATTAAAAAAGTTGTCACAAAAATTTTAATCACATGCGAAGATCAACACTGTATTACTTACCACATATTTGTAACTTTGCAACTCAACTTATACATATGTCTCAAACAAAGTGTTACATATGCTCTCACGGATATTAGGAGATATGATGAGATAACGTCACAAACCTCATATTTCAAGAAATTTATTTTTCAATTTTCATTTTTTTTTACTTTTAAAATATTTTTTGTGATAAAAAAAAGGAAAGGAAAAAAAAAATTTAGTATTTGGGATTTTTCAATTTTTTGTAATTTCCAAATGTTTTTGATTTTTTTGGAGTTTTCTAAAAGAGTTAACATAGCAAAGAAATTGCACCTTTATACTTAAAGTTAAGTGAGCATATGTCATGGCGAGCCCTCTACCCGCGGTTGTGTGGGTCGCCGCCGGCCCTCCGCCTGCGACCGGCCCACCGCCCGCGGCCACGGGGGTCGCGTTCGCCACTCTGCCCGCATTGCGGGGGCCATGGTCGGCCCCTCGCCGGCCACCACTCCTTCCCCTCGAGCAACCTCACGCCACCGTTGGCCGAACCCATATTATATGATCATTGTAGTGGAGAATGGTTAAGGCTAAGTGGTTCGTGCTAGAATGGTTAAGCTAATGGATAAGCCTGATGGTGTTATGATTCATGTGCAGATAGGGACTTAGCAGAAGTTCTCGGTCTTGGCCTTGTATGCTTTTGGAAAGTGAGAGTACCCATATGTTTTCTTGTGATGTGTTAATATGTGATGATATGTTATAATCATACACGTTATATGGTGTCTTAAGTGAAGCCCAAGTTTGCATACTTGCTACATTGTTAGCCTCCCTTTACTTATTTGCTCAACATAAAAACGTGGATGATGCTCGGGACACTCTTGTTTGCTAGTTTCTATATCATTTATGTTTTATTATATTTGCATATGAAATGTTGACTTGTAGGGTGAAAGGGTTCCACGAGCTTTGCTATGACGGTCGAGAGGAGGGGGTGTTATTACGTAGTTTTGTGGTCAACCTTATCTAACCCATGTTATACCATATCTTCTGTGATGGTTGTTGGGTAAGGATTGCAAGCTGAAGCTAGCTCATCGGCCAAAAGTCCTAAGCCTCATGAAGTATACCTTCTCTTGTCGTTCTGTTTTTGCATGTCTCTTTTACTTTATTTTGGCTTGCATGTCGAGATATCCTAGGAATGCTATTACCTGATGATATTTTATGAGGTATGGATGATGATTTGAACATTGTTGATGTACGACCCTAAGGCCGGTCGACTCCTATATTATTGTGGACAACTTTTAGTCTCTGTTAGTGTTTCCATTATTTAGTTTCTATGTTTTGAGGCGAGTAGTTATTCTGATATCATTTTAAAATACCAAAGTTGTGGCTTCTATATGTTGTGAGGTCCAAGTCAGGCCTATATTATATGGTCATTGTAAGAGAGATGTTACATCCTTGACCAATTGAGTTAACCATCTCCTTCATCATGACCCAAGCTAACCTACCCTCCAATTGGCACGCCAATTGATGCACTACACCACCTTGAAGGTAAGATAAAACCCTTAAAAAGATGTGAATTTAGCCAAATTGCATTAAACAACTCAATTGAACCCCGTATTGACCAATTGTGCAGAGCCACACCATGACCCTTGGCCAAGGCTAGCTAAATCCCGAAAGTGTTGACTTTGGTCAACCTTTAGTCAAACAAAATTAAGCATGGTCAAACCATGATTTAATTAAGACCTAAACTCACCTTTGGAAATACCTTAACCCTATACTAACCCAAAGGCCCCCAAATTAAATCCTAACCTCATCTAAACCCTAAGCCCAATACCAAAAGTAGATGGTAATGGATTAGCCCAATTAAAACTAAACATTCCCTTAAGGGAGAATTTACACTCTGAAGTAAATGGATAAGCATTCCTCTTATAGGATGGCTAGGAAGAACCTTCTTGATATTAGGGCGGCGACAAGTACCAGCTAGGCCATAAGCCATGGCGTAGGTTAGAGCAAAACTTGTAACCTCACCCCAACCTATAATATCCCCCCTCACCCTTCAGAATGCTCATATGTCTCTAACATCAGTCCTAAGCTAAGAAATTGAGTGAAAGCCTTCAGAAGCAGTGTAGCCACAACAACTTATCAAGATATGGATACCCGAACCCGAGCCAAGAGAACAAGGTAGTTATATGTGAGATCTTCCACTTTCCCCTCTGTGATCATCCTAGAAGTTTTTCGAATCAAAATCGGGCTCGATTGAGCCACGATTTCATGTAATTAACAAGAAATTTATCGTTGAAATTATCGTATAATTCTGGCTTACAATGGTGTCAGTCTGACGACGGTGGTCAATATATAGCCCTCATCATGACGAAACGGTTGGTGTTGGTGGCGATGGGTGGTGATGATCAGACGGTGGTTGACGAGACCCAAAAGCACCATCTAGTCGGGTTCAATCTCAATGTTGGCTGAAGGAAGAAAATGATCTCAGGGCTGTCGAATTTCACTAATTTCATCAAATAATGATTAGCAGATCCCCACAGCGAATTGACAGCAAATCTGTTGTGTGTTGGGGGGGACACTTTTCTGTCTGCCGCATTTTTAAATCACTGGATCTGTTTCAAGATCTCTGTCAATTTTATAAAGCTCAACATAAAAACGTGGATGATGCTCGTGACACCCTTGTTTGCTAGTTTCTATATCATTTATGTTTTATTACATTTGCATATGAAATGTTGACTTGTAGGGTGAAAGGGTTCCACGGGCTTTGCTATGACGGTCGAGAGGAGGGGGTGTTATATATTACGTAGTTTTGTGGTCAACCTTATCTAACCCATGTTATACCATATCTTCTGTGATGGTTGTGTTGGAGTTACCATGATGATCTAGAAGTGGTCAAACATGTAATCTCACTGTCAACGCGATATGAGCCTGTAGGGTCGCACATAAGAGCATATGGAGAAGTTGGAAGATTGACTATGTTGGTAAAGGTTACCAATCACCATACAGAATGGGGTCCGGCAAATGTTGCCAAGGAATATCGTCGAATGTAATTCGTCGAGTATCGTCGACTATGGTTCGTCGAGTATCGTCGACTGTGGTTCGTCGAGTATCGTCGACTGTGGTTCGTCGAGTATCGTCGACTGTGGTTCGTCGAGTATCGTCGACTGTGGTTCGTCGAGTATCGTCGACTGTGGTTCGTCGAGTATCGTCGAATATGGTTCGTCGAGTATCGTTGAATATGGTTCGTCGAGTATCGTCGAGATTCGTCGAGTATCGTCGAGATTCGTCGAGTGTCGTCGACTAAGACAATTCGTCGACTATCGAACTGTTCGATAATCGATGAATGCTGATACCCGACGAATTATTCCAGAAACCCTAATTTTCTGTGGTTTGTGGATAGCGATATTTCTAGGTCTGTTTATGCTTCGGGTATAAATTAGAACTTAGGTTTTAGAGTTCGTATCGGCCGAACCCGCCCGACGGAAGTGTTCTGCCGACTCGCTCGCTCCGCCGACCTCCTCTCCGACGATAGTCGCCGGTGCTTGTCTTCCTGGAGCGGACCTAGCAGTCCGTGGAAGTGCAAGGTGCAGTCGATCTCCCTTCCCGTTTTTCGTGCGACGAAGATCGGCGATCTCCCGCTCGTGTGGATTTCTGCAGAGACGTAGACGCTATTCTACGTAAGACTCGCCGCCGACAAGAACTCATACATTGGAGCATCTTTGTTGAGTTGTGACTCAACACCGCCAAGGTAATTTTACCTAGTTGTTTATTAACTTCTTGATTCAATTTTCATGGCCCGATCCTAAATCTCTTTTGGGTTGTTCTTGATTTTATTGTTTTCGCTACATGCACAACTGTTGTGCCACCTTGTAGAAAAAACCCAACAGGTTGTTGGGTAAGGATTGCAAGTTGAAGCTAGCTCATCGGCCAAAAGACCTAAGTCTCATGAAGTATACCTTCTCTTGTCGTTCTGTTTTTGCATGTCTCTTTTACTTTATTTTGGCTTGCATGTCGAGATAGCCTAGGAATGCTATTACCTGATGATATTTTATGAGGTATGGATGATGATTTGAACATTGTTGATGTACGACCCTAAGGCCGGTCGACTCCTATATTATTGTGGACAACTTTTAGTCTCTGTTAGTGTTTCCATTATTTAGTTTCTGTGTTTTGAGGTGAGTAGTTATTCTGATATCATTTTAAAATACCAAAGTTGTGGCTTCTATATATTGTGAGGTCCATATCAGACCTATATTATATGGTCATTATAAGAGAGATGTTACATCCTTGACCAATTGAGTTAACCATCTCCTTCATCATGACCCAAGCTAACCTACCCTCCAATTGCCACCCCAATTGATGCACTACACCACCTTGAAGGTAAGATAAAACCCTTTAAAAGATGTGAATTTAGCCAAATTGCATTAAACAACTCAATTGAATCCCGTATTGACCAATTGTGCAGAGCCACACCATGACCCTTGGCCAAGGCTAGCTAAATCCCCAAAGTGTTGACTTTGGTCAACCTTTAGTCAAACAAAATTAAGCATGGTCAAACCATGATTTAATTAAGACCTAAACTCACCTTTGGAAATACCTTAACCCTATATTAACCCAAAGGCCCCCAAATTAAATCCTTACCTCATCTAAACCCTAAGCCCAATACCAAAAGTAGATGGTAATGGATTAGCCCAATTAAAACTAAACATTCCCTTAAGGGAGAATTTACACTCTAAAGTAAATGGATAAGCATTCCTCTTATAGGATGGCTAGGAAGAACCTTCTTGATATTAGGGCGGAGACAAGTACCAGCTAGGCCATAGGCTATGGCGAAGGTTAGAGCAAAACTTGTAACCTCACCCCAACCTATAATATCCCTCCTCACCCTTCAGAATGCTCATATGTCTCTAACATCAGTCCTAAGCTAAGAAATTGAGTGAAAGCCTTCAGAAGCAGTGTAGCCACAACAACTTATCAAGCTATGGATACCCGAACCCGAGCCAAGAGAGCAAGGTAGTTACATGTGAGATCTTCCACTTTCCCCTCTGTGATCATCCTAGAAGTTTTTAGAATCAAAATCGGGCTCGATTGAGCCACGATTTCATGTAATTAACAAGAAATTTATCGTTGAAATTATTGTATAATTCTGGCTTACAACGGTGTCAGTCTGACGACGGTGGTCAATATATAGCCCTCATCATGACGAAACTGTTGGTGTTGGTGGCGATGGGTGGTGATGATCAGACGGTGGTTGACGAGACCCAAAAGCACCATCTAGTTGGGTTCAATCTCAATGTTGGCTCAAGGAGGAAAATGATCTCAGGGATGTCGAATTTCCCTAATTTCATCAAATAATGATTAACAGATCCCCACAGCGAATTGACGGCAAATATGTTGTGTGTTGGGGGGATACTTTTCTGTCTGCCGCATTTTTAAATCACTGGATCTGTTTCAAGATCTCTGTCAATTTTATAAAGCTCAACATAAAAATGTGGATGATGCTCGTGACACCCTTGTTTGCTAGTTTCTATATCATTTATGTTTTATGACATTTGCATATGAAATGTTGACTTGTAGGGTGAAAGGGTTCCACGGGCTTTGCTATGACGGTCGAGAGGAGGGGGTGTTATTACGTAGTTTTGTGGTCAACCTTATCTAACCCATGTTATACCATATCTTCTGTGATGGTTGTTGGGTAAGGATTGCAAGCTGAAGCTAGCTCATCGGCCAAAAGACTTAAGCCTCATGAAGTATACCTTCTCTTGTCGTTCTGTTTTTGCATGTCTCTTTTACTTTATTTTGGCTTGCATGTCGAGATAGCCTAGGAATGCTATTACCTGATGATATTTTATGAGGTATGGATGATGATTTGAACATTGTTGATGTACGACCCTAAGGCCGGTCGACTCCTATATTATTGTGGACAACTTTTAGTCTCTGTCAGTGTTTCCATTATTTAGTTTTTGTGTTTTGAGGTGAGTAGTTATTCTGATATCATTTTAAAATACCAAAGTTGTGGCTTCTATATATTGTGAGGTCCATATCAGACCTATATTATATGGTCATTATAAGAGAGATGTTACATCCTTGACCAATTGAGTTAACCATCTCCTTCATCATGACCCAAGCTAACCTACCCTCCAATTGGCACCCCAATTGATGCACTACACCACCTTGAAGGTAAGATAAAACCCTTAAAAAGATGTGAATCTAGCCAAATTGCATTAAACAACTCAATTGAACCCCGTATTGACCAATTGTGCAGAGCCACACCATGACCCTTGGCCAAGGCTAGCTAATTCTCCAAAGTGTTGACTTTGGTCAACCTTTAGTCAAACAAAATTAAGCATGGTCAAACCATGATTTAATTAAGACCTAAACTCACCTTTGGAAATACCTTAACCCTATACTAACCCAAAGGCCCCAAAATTAAATCCTAACCTCATCTAAACCCTAAGCCCAATACCAAAAGTAGATGGTAATGGATTAGCCCAATTAAAACTAAACATTCCCTTAAGGGAGAATTAACACTCTGAAGTAAATGGATAAGCATTCCTCTTATAGGATGGCTAGGAAGAACCTTCTTGATATTAGGGCGGCGACAAGTACCAGCTAGGCCATAGGCTATGGCGAAGGTTAAAGCAAAACTTGTAACCTCACCCTAACCTATAATATCCCCCCTCACCCTTCAGAATGCTCATATGTCTCTAACATCAGTCCTAAGCTAAGAAATTGAGTGAAAGCCTTCAGAAGCAGTGTAGCCACAACAACTTATCAAGCTATGGATACCCGAATCCGAGCCAAGAGAGCAAGGTAGTTACATGTGAGATCTTCCACTTTCCCCTCTGTGATCATCCTAGAAGTTTTTCAAATCAAAATCGGGCTCGATTGAGCCACGATTTCATGTAATTAACAAGAAATTTATCGTTGAAATTACCGTATAATTCTGGCTTACAACGGTGTCAGTCTGACGACGGTGGTCAATATATAGCCCTCATCATGACGAAACGATTGGTGTTGGGGGCGATGGGTGGTGATGATCAGACGGTGGTTGACGAGACCCAAAAGCACCATCTAGTCGGGTTCAATTTCAATGTTGGCTCAAGGAAGAAAATGATCTCAGGGCTGTCGAATTTCCCTAATTTCATCAAATAATGATTAGCAGATCCCCACAGCGAATTGACAGCAAATCTACTGTGTGTTGGGGGGGGGGACACTTTTCTGTCTGCCGCATTTTTAAATCACTGGATCTATTTCAAGATCTCTGTCAATTTTATAAAACTCATTCATAATTATATAATTAAAATTTGTTATTGGCACCCCACAACAGTTAACTTCAAACTAATTTTTAAGGGCCTTAATGGTTGAACTAGACCAAGTGATCAGAAGTTGTAGGTATTGGTCTGGGCTATCCAAAATGAGGTAGCACTTTTTCTAAGGTGTATAACCCCCCAAATTAATTTTTTAAGAACATGCAACATAAATTATATGACTTTTATAGTATGTGTATTTTAAGTTATCTTGCAAGATATGAACTTGAAAATTGGTGTATAAGTTCCTTATATGATTATTATATTATATACAAAGACTGAGAATTTTTTGGACATGTTTTGCTATAGTTTAAAATAAAATACATCAATTTGTCACTCATGTATAAATGAAATATTTTAACCTTAAACCTTTTAATGAATCCCCAATTTTTGATGGTACCTGTAAAAGTAGAGAGAAAACGACTAGAAAACAAGCCGGAACTTTGAATAATGAAAATTTTATTATCCAAAAAGATATCATTTACAAAGGTATGGCCTCCCTTTTATAGAATGGAGGAGATAGAGGAGAGTACAAACTAACAATGTGGGACTAAATAAATGTACAAAGACTGGGCGGTTTGATATGTACAGACCGCACAGTCCGCGCGGTTAGATAACAGGCTAACCGCCCGGACAGACCAGAGGGAGATGCAGAAGGAGACCGCCAGACTGCCAGACCGCCAGACCGCCAAATATCCAAGTCGTTGTAGACAAACCGCTAGACCGCCGAACCATAGCAGCAACCACCTGGATATGCAACTGCTGGAGAGAAACTGCTAGACCGCACGGTCAACAACTCGCCAGATCCAAACCGCTAGACCGCACAGTCAACAATCCGCCAGGTCCAAACCGCAGACCGCCCGGTCTCATGCTTCAACACTCCCCCTCAAGCTGGAGCATAGATATCAATCATGCCCAGCTTGTCACAGATGTGGAAGAATGAAGTAGAAACCGGCTTGGTAAAGATATCCGCCAGCTCTTTGTCAGAGGTGACGAACGGGGTGCAAATCTGTCCCTTCAAGACTTCTTCCCGGATGAAATGGCAGTCAACTTCTATATGCTTCGTTCTCTCATGGAAGACCGGATTTTGAGATATGTATATAGCGGCCTTGTTATCACAGAACATAGGAAGAGGATAGTCGTAGACCTCTCCTAGGTCAAACATGAGAGCCCTCATCCATTTTAGTTCACACGTGGTTGACGCCATACTCCGATATTCAGCTTCTGCACTCGACCTTGAGACAACAGACTGCTTCTTGCTCTTCCAACTCACAAGATTACCTCCAATAAAGGTGCAAAACCCAGATGTAGACTTCCGATCACCTTTATCATCCGCATAGCTTGAGTTTGAATAGGCTTCAACTCTCAGATGACCATGCTTCTGAAAGAGTAACCCTTTTCCTGGTGCTGCTTTGACATACTCTAATATCTTTAAGGCAGATTGAAGATGACATTCCCTGGGAGCCTGCATGAACTGACTAACCTTGCCAACAGCATATGAGATGTCGGGTCTGGTCACTGTGAGATAAATGAGTTTGCCTACCAGACGTCTATACCTCGTGACATCAGATACAAGAGGTGAGTCATCTGTCCATGTCTTGTCTTCTCCAGTAGCCATGAGATACCGAGCTGGTTTGGCACCGGTCAGTCCTGCATCTTGTAGAAGATCAAGAGCATACTTCCGTTGAGAGAGGACCAGCGAGTCAGGCTTCCGAGAGATTTCTATCCCCAAAAAGTACTTTGGGGAGCCCATGTCCTTCGTAACAAGGTGTTGACGGAGGTGTTTCTTTGTTAAGTCCACCCCAGCTTGGTCATCGCCGGTCAGAAGAATATCGTCTACATAAACTGCCAAAACCACAAGGCCCGATGCGGTTTTGCGAATAAACAGAGAGTGATCAGCTGAACTTCTCGCAAAGCCAATAACAGCCACAATGCTACTGAACTTGTCGAACCATGCCCGAGGGCTCTGTTTTAGTCCATAGATGGCCTTCTTCAACTGACATACACGTGTCTCCCCCTGAGCAACATACCCCGGAGGTTGCTCCATGTAAACATCCTCGTGAAGATCCCCATATAGAAAAGCATTTTTGACATCAAGCTGAGAAATAGGCCAATCCCGGTTGACGGCCACAGAGAGAAGAACACGGATGGTGCTGAGGCGAGCAACGGGGGAAAACGTATCAAAGTAGTCAACCCCATAAGTCTGAGTATAGCCTTTGGCCACCAGTCGGGCCTTGTAGCGTTCCACAGAGCCATCGGGGCGAAATTTCACAACAAACACCCAGCGACAGCCAACCACATCAGTGCCCACTGGTGGAGAAACAAGGGTCCAGGTACCTCGTTCCGTAAGAGTGGCGATTTCCTCATCCATGGCAGATTTCCAGTGAGGAATAGCAAGAGCCTCCTGGTAGGTGCGAGGAGTAGTAGTAGCCGAGATCGCCAAAGCAAAATGCCTGCGAGAAGGAGTAAGCTGATCATAGGAAACAACAGCCGCAAGCGGATGTCGGGTGCACGCCCGCACCCCTTTGCGAAGAGCAACAGGGAGATCTAGGTCGTCTTGAGCCTCAGGAACCGGAGCGTCCGTGGCGGAGAAAGCTGGCCCGGGACTTGAGAGAGACGGCGGTGGAGAAACGGGAGAAGGGGAAAGGGGTATAACAGGTAGAGGAGGCGGAGCAGACATGGGAGGGGAGACGTCGATATGCGTGGAAGGAACACAAGGTAATGGTGGAGAGGAAGAGAGGTCAGGAGGAGGAGGAGATGGAGATGAGAAGTAGGAAGCATTTTCAAAGAAGGTGACGTCCGCGGAAACAAATTGTTTTCGCAGAATGGGGTCAAAGCAACAATAGCCTTTTTGAGTGGTGGAGTAACCCAAAAAGACACATTTGGTGGAGCGGGGGGAAAGTTTATCCCGGGTAGCGGACGGAGCATGCACAAATGCCGTACACCCAAAGATACGAAGGGGGAGAGGAAAGGGTTCCTTGCCGGGGTAGAGAATGGAGAAGGGAGTCTTGCCATGAATGATAGTAGAGGGAATACGATTGATGAGATAGCAGGCAAGAACAACAGCATAGCCCCAATAGGAGCGAGGCACGTGCATCTGCGTCATAAGAGTGCGAGCGACGTCGAGGAGATGACGGTTTTTACGTTCCGCCACCCCATTTTGTTGGGAGGTGTAAACACAGCTGGTCTGATGGAGAAGACCATGTTGCATACAAAAGGAGGAAAACTCATGACTAAGGTATTCTTTAGCATTGTCAGAGCGAAGAAATTTAATAGAAACCTCAAATTGAGTTTTAATCATATTATAAAAAGTTTGCCATACAGAGAAGAGTTCAGAGCGATCTTTTAACAGATACACCCAAGTACATCGAGAGAAATCATCAATAAAAGTTACAAAATAAGAGCTACCCCGACCAACGGTGAGAGTAGGAGCAGGTCCCCAGACATCAGAATGAATGAGATCAAAGGGGCGAGAGGAACCACGGCCTTGCTTTGGTGGAAGGGGGAACGGTGATGTTTGCCCAACTGACATGCGTCACAGTCGAGCGGAGGACCCGTGGAAGGTAAGTGGGGAAGAAGCTGATGAAGAATCCGAGCTGGAGGATGGCCAAGGCGAAGATACCATTGAAGCAGGTCGGTGGACGAGGAAGAGAAGGCGGACAGAGCAGAGACATTGTCGAGGAAGTAGAGGCCGCCGCTCTCAGTCCCAGTAGCAATCGTCCGCTGGGTCCTCGGGTCCTGAAAACAACAAGAAGAAGGAGTGAATAAGACGGAGCACTGAAGTTGCTTGCATAAGGTAGTAACAGAGAGTAAGTTGCAGGGAAATTTCGGGACATAGAGAGTGTCCATTAAACAAAGCGACGGGGTAACTTGCACCATGCCCGTCCCATGAACTGGGGAAGGAGAACCATCCGCAACAAGAACTGGGGGTAACCGATCATGTGTTTCAAGAAGAGAGAAACATTGAGGATTGCCGGTCATGTGATTTGTAGCACCAGAGTCAATCAGCCATTTACCTTGGGTAACGACGTGAGCACTACCTGAGGTCGTGGCCACAGAAGCAGAGGGCCGAGAGGAAGAATCAGCAGAGGGGCGAAGGTGAGGGTGTTTTTGCCAGCAGCGGTCAACAGTGTGGCCGGTACGACCACAATGAGAACAAAGAAACCTGGACAGTCCGCGCGGCCCGGTGTGACTACGGCTACTAGTGCCGCCCCGCTGAGTTTGGAGAGCATAGGTCTCTGGTGGAGGAGGGGAGGCCAACAGAGGACGCTGGAGAAGCGAAGTAACGGCGGCGATGCGAGCCGCGGTGGCATCCAAGGTGGGAGATTCGGCTTCACCCAAGATCTGCTGGCGGATCATATCAAAGGACTCGGGAAGCCGCAGAAGATAACAAACAACCAGGAGTTCCTGGAAGTGTTTGTGTTGGGTGGCCACGTCCGCGGAGAAGGGCCGATTTTGAAGAATCTTGGCGCCAAGAGCCTGAACTTGCTGATAGGCTGCTGCAGGATTCATGGAAGGACGGGCGAAGAGGTCGGCATAAAGGGTGTAGATCCGGGACGTCTGGGTCCCCTTAGAGTAAAGAGCGGCAAGGTGAAGCCAAGCGGCCTTGACCGTCTCATCATGGCGGATGACGGGAAGGCATTCATCAGAGAGGCTGTTAGCCAGCCAAGTGCGGACAAGAGCATCACTCGCATCCCATTCGTCAAATTGTGCAGAATCTGGAGGGGGAGGGTCATCGGTAAGGTGATGACGTTTGCGCTGAGAGCGAAGGAGAAAGGTGAAAGAAACGCTCCAATCCGGATAATTGGAGCCAACAAGTTTAGAAACAGTGCCAAGATTTCCGGAAAGAGTAGGAGGAGGGGGAGCCGGATTGGCAACAGGAGTGGTGGTAGTAGAAGTCTCAGAGAGAGCCATAGAGGGAAAACAAAGGGAAGCCGCGCGGTTAAGAAACAAGCCGCGGGAAGAAGAGATGCAGCGGTCAAGATGTCAGACACCAGCGGCCAGAGAGGCCACGACCAAGCCGCAGAACAAGCAGAGGGAGAGAGGTCGGGCGGTAAGAGAGCAGACCGCGCGAACAGACGGGAAAGGCGATAAGGCAGGTCGCGGCGACTAAAGAAGAGAAGAAGAGCACAGCGACTAGAACAGGTTGCGGCAAAGGACAGGTCGCGGGCAGACAGAACAAGCCGCGCGGAAAGAGCGGACAGAATCAGGAGCCAGAAATCGAAGGCTCTGATACCATGTAAAAGTAGAGAGAAAACGACTAGAAAACAAGCCGGAACTTTGAATAATGAAAATTTTATTATCCAAAAAGATATCATTTACAAAGGTATGGCCTCCCTTTTATAGAATGGAGGAGATAGAGGAGAGTACAAACTAACAATGTGGGACTAAATAAATGTACAAAGACTGGGCGGTTTGATATGTACAGACCGCACAGTCCGCGCGGTTAGATAACAGGCTAACCGCCCGGACAGACCAGAGGGAGATGCAGAAGGAGACCGCCAGACTGCCAGACCGCCAGACCGCCAAATATCCAAGTCGTTGTAGACAAACCGCTAGACCGCCGAACCATAGCAGCAACCACCTGGATATGCAACTGCTGGAGAGAAACTGCTAGACCGCACGGTCAACAACTCGCCAGATCCAAACCGCTAGACCGCACAGTCAACAATCCGCCAGGTCCAAACCGCAGACCGCCCGGTCTCATGCTTCAACAGTACCCTAATGATGTCATTGTTGGCCTTTGCTTCAATTTTGTGAAATTTTAGACTTAAATTAACCATCTTATGAAATTATACATGTTAAGGGTATAGTTTGATTATTCAATTTGTCACAAAAATGTATAATAAAAATATTTAACCTTAAACCTTGTAATAAATCCCCAATTTTTTATGGTACCATAATAATGTCATGACTGACTTTGGTTTAGTTTTGAGAAAGTTTAAACATAAATTAACTATCTTATGAAATTATATATGTTAATGATATAGTTTGATTATTCAATTTGAAACACAAATGTATAAATGATATATTTTGAACTTAAAACATTAATAAATCCCCAAATTTTTATGTTACCATAAAAATATCATGAATAGCCTTGCTTTTAATTTTGAGAAGGTTTGGACTTAAATTAACCATCTTATGAAATTTACATGTTAAGGGTATAGTTTGATTATTCAATTTTGTCACAAAAATGTATTAATGAAATATTTTGACATTAAACCTTCTAATAAATCCCCAAATTTTTATGGTACCCTGATAATGTCATAACTACCCTTGCTTTCAGTTTTGAGAAGGTTTGGACTTAAATTAACTATCTTATGAAATTATACATTTTAAAGATATAGTTTGATTATTCAATTTTGTCACACAAATGCATAAATAAAATATTTTGTTCTTAAATCTTTTAATAAATTAAAAAAATTTATTGTGCTCTAATAATGTCATGACTGACCTTTGTTTCAATTTTGATAAGATTTGGACTTAAATTAACCATCTTATGAAATTATACATGTTAAGGATATAGTTTGATAATTTAATTTTTCACACAAATGCATAAATAAAACATTTTGACCTTAAATTTTTAAATAGATCTCCAAATTTTTATGGTACCCTAATAATGTCATGATTGACCTTTGTTTCAATTTCAGAAGACTTGGACTTAGATTAACCATTTTATGAAATTATGCATGTTAAGAGTATAATTTGATTATTCAATTATCACACTAATATATTAGTGAAATGTCTTGACCTTAGAAATTTATTATAAATGCACATTTTATTTTGGCTCCTTTATTATTTTATGTTTAAACTCTGATTTAAAGTTTGAGAACATTCTGTCACGATACTTCACAACTTTTCTTTATGCATTGGGATAACATAATTGTGCATACTGGATAGCTTATGCAACACCTCATATTTATACAATAACTATAGATTAATGGTAAGGCTAGCATTAACCTTAACATACATCGATGAGACTCGAATTTTAATTCGTCTAATTGGTGTCTAGGAGGAGGTTAGGGGCAAGCTAGTATCCCCTAAAAGGAAGGTAGTGTATAACACAGTGCGACCACCAACCTTACTTTTACCTGGTCAATGAGCTACTTAAATTTGATATCACAACAATTTGCTAATAAGTTAACTAGTGTATTTCTAGAATTAATCTTATACCATTCTTTGAGTCTAGAATAGATCGGAGGATTGTAGAGACGTACTAGTTCTTAGTCGGGTATGGAGAACGACATTGAAGTAATATTTAGTTCTATAAAATTGTGGCAGGTCTAACCACTCTACCGAACATAACACACTGACGGAGTGACATGAGTGTTAGATCCCTTCGGTTTTGGGGCAATTTGTCTTATGGATATAATCTCGGTGGTCAAATCCCCATGTTTATATCGTATCTCAGCAATTTGGTGGAATGATGGATGGCATTACTATATGAACCAGTACTGTACATTAAGATATGGGATGATTACATGCCACCCACCTAGAAGCGGAGATGTCTGATTCGATGTTATCATCCACCACGATGATATGGTCCGTGTGGTTAGCTCCCACTTAACAAGTAGACTGGGTAGGACTTAGACATACAAAAACTAATAATTCATCATGTCATGTTATTTTTGCATACCTTATACTTTAAACTCTTATATAATAAGTTTGTATGAGCATTCTTGTATGATAAGTCTGTGTTATGATAATTTCAAGACTCTTAACTTATAAGTTTGTATGCGCATTCATATAAGTTAAGTTATCTTTGTACAATAATTGTTACATATTCATTCTGTATATTTTATCAAATTACCTGCTAGATTTATTACATATGTCAAAACAAGACCCTCATATTATAGGGATGTATATGCATTCTTATAAGCTGAGTTATTTATGCTTTCTCCTTACTACCTATTTCATAACACAAAACTCTCTCTCTCCCCCTCTCGTCACTCGATTTACTCATATATTATTGTTTGTGCGCATTACCCTCCCTTTACCCAATTCTTTAAGATGCATCTAGGGAAAGGGAAGGAATCCACTTAGTCAAATTTACTAATGGGTTGTTACAACCACTCACTAGTATCCCCAACCACTATTATTCCTGTAGTACCGACCCCAACCGGAGATCCATGAGATGGAAATGGAGATCCATGAATGTGTAGCAATGCACAACACAATCACAAGAAAATCATATTGATAAGAATTAACCACAAAATTATAATAACTGGATAGACCTCCTACGCTACACCAAATGAAATAGACACGATAAATAACAAAGCCAAATGTAAGATATACGTTAAGATAAGCTCAAAGCTGTTCAAGACAACCATCATCAAAATAAAGAGGAGTCTTAGATCAATCTCTTCCTAAATGGGCAGAAGAAGAAGAGAGAAATACAAATAGTGCTCGAGACTTTGTGTAGAGTGGGAAGAAAATCACCAATTGTTTATCTATGTCTTTCACTACTTCATCGGTTACGACTGGTATAGAGGGAAAGCTGCCCCATATACCCAATGAGCCCGTCTTCTCGATTGTACTACACCGTCTGTGTTTCCTCCTAAAATCCTAGCTACCCCAAGGGAATATCCACCATTGCAGTATGTCAACGACTCATTAAGTGAAATCCATTGCTTGACTTCATCGCCAAAATGCTTAAGACATACATCATCAAAGTGTGTGTAGTCTTCCCTGAGACATCAAATTTACATTAATTAGTTAGATCATTCATGATGCTTATATTAGTAATTATATCCCTCAATTGAAGGGAGATAGTATATATTACTATCCAGTTATAAATTCTTGGATCTATTAATTTTAATCTTTTAACATTTAGGCTCTATTTGGCGTGGCATTTTTTGCTCCCTTGGATGACGAAAACGTCACCATCATAGAATGTATGTTGTGCATGAAACGTATTGTTTTGACCGCCACCAAGAAAAAAAAATTAATACGATTTGAGTATAACAGTAGTGAATGAAGTCGATCCCTTGGGTGAAGTCAGGTAGTGTTCACGAATGACGGTTCTTAACCACCGTGTTCACGACAACTCCCGTTGTGCCAAACAGAGCCTTAATATTGTTGGCAAAATTTAAATTTGACGGGTCAACGGCGTTATTAATATCTACCTACGGGGAGTATGATAGGCTAATTAATTACAAATAAAAAAAGAATTATGAAAGTGGATCGAGAAGTCTCATGCCCAAGGGGAATAAAAATAGGTTAGAGAAAATTTCTAAGCATATAATCTAAGTACATTGCATTTAAACAAACTATCGTACGACTATATCCACTCTCCCAGACTTGCTTTTCGAGCATAACACAAAAAAATAACTGCCACAAAAAGAAGAGAGTGACACCCCCAGACTTGCTTTTTGATATGTGGTTACTCTCCAAAGCCTAAACGAAAATAATATATTTTTCTTTTCTTCTTTTCAATCTTTTCATTTCAAATTTTACATTTCAATTCAAATATGTACCTAAGCATAATAATAATTTTCAGCATTCCACCACATCACCACATGGGATACCAATTTCAAATATCATGAAAAATAAAAAATTAAGCTAAGCTTTTTAAGTGCAAATGGGTTGGGATTTTAGCTTTGGTGATTGAATGGTGGGGGTAAATCAACAAAATTTTGTGATATGCTCAAATTTGTGTTCGAAATGGTAATGAATATAGTCTAGGATGCATAGGCACTATCCAAAGGAAAGCCTAAATCATTTTCGTTGTTAATTACTATTTAGTGCAAATGCTTCGATAAGCGCTAGGGGCAAGTTCTAGACCCCCCCCCCCCTCACCCTCGTCGTGAGCCTATAATATAACACTAACGACATTACACACAACTCTACATTAGCGTCAAACTCGATCAGGAAAAGTGAATATACAACCAATGATAATAAGTAAAAATGCACTGTATTTAACATATTCAAAAAAATTAACTCTAAATCAATTTCTATCTGAGAACATGGGCACTCAACTAGGAGCGCGAGTGTACGATTCACACCCAATTCATACTTCTAGATTATAAATTAATCTACCATACACACCTAAAGGATTTTAAAAATACAAGAATAACAAAAATTCAAGTAACAGTCGTAGTGGGTGCAGGAAATGCACGAGAGTGATAGAAAATTTAAAATTTTGAAGATTGGAGCAAAAATGAAAAGTAAGCACTAACAGAATGCAAAATGATGTGTGCTGAAGCAATCAGATAACATAATCTATCCCCCCATACTTAAATGATGCATTGTACTCAATACAAATACATGTGAATGAATCATGAGGAATGCAAGAAACTAAAGCGGGATAGAAACGGGTTATCCAATGCCCGAGAATGGGGCATTCTGGAAGTGGCCAAATCTGTATCTGAATTTTTCTCCCAGCACCAACTCGGCTAAAAAATGTTCTCAATTTCACAAGAATCCTGCAATGAGATTATTGTCATCATAACAAAGAAAATAAGTAAACATTAATGAAAAACACGAATAAGAATGAGGTGTCTCCCAATAACACTTTATTTACTATTCTTGAGTTGGTCCAAATTCATGTATTAACAGTTTTATAATATTGTCTAAGCAAAAAAATAAAATAAAAGTCTAAAAATTATAATTATTACTAATACATGCTCATCAAAAAGAACAATTGTAAACTGATTTGAAGTAGTAATTAAAGATAAATGAAAATAGCTCGGAGACCCAGCGGTGACGATAGACGGGAGGATCAATCCTCTATCTCCAAATTTCTTCCTTTTTGATCTCTTCTCCTCCTCCAATAGCAATTTATCAAAGAAAAATCTCTTGCCACCTGCACCCATTCCTTAATGGCAAACAAAAATAGTGATGATGAGGTGGAATAGGCATTGTGTTCTGTCACTGCCATATACTTTCCCTGCCCGAATTACACTTCAATATTACTCAAGAATGGGTCACTAAATTCATGCATCTGCAGGAGAATACAAGAAATAACATTAAATTTAATGGGAGGGTACGTAGGAGGAAGAGTAAACATATTAATTCCAGAATGGTAAGAAAGATGGTCAAGAAATAAAATGGAAGAAGAACAAAAAGGGTCATTAAAAGCAGGAGTGACCCCAGTATCACTCCCACAAGGTTTCACAATAGGATCATTGTCAATCACAGTAAAATCATTGCAGGGAAAAGATGAGCTGCATGTGGGGGTGGATCCAGGAATTTCAAGAAGGGGGTCAGGCAAAAGAGGTGGAGAGATGATCGACAAGGCAGGTAGAACCGGGATCAGTGGAGCTATGACGGGCGCAGCGGTGGTGCGACCGGGGGAGAAAACCGCTGGCCGCTGATGGGTCTGAATGATTTCCCAAATTATGATGGGCTTGATAGAATGAATAGTGGATGACTCAACAAGAAATGGCAGGCGTGGCGAAGGCAGATAGCCCAGGGCTCGAAAAATGTCGCACTTCCCCATGCGGTCAGTATGGACGACACACACAAGTGAATGAGAGGATTCGATCAGTAAGGATCTCATGAGGAGAGCAGGCGTCGCTGGTATGGTGTCGAAAAGGGAGATTAATAGAGGCTTCAGCTGTGGTTGGGCATGACGAGACGACGACATGACAAAACTGAACAATTAGTGTTATTTCTTCCCTTTGACAAGTGCGTCATTTGCCAAATGAATGTTTTCGTCGACGATAATAGGGATCGTGGAGGCACTGGAGACAGAAAATGCAGGGAATGAACGCATCGGTCATCCTTGCTGGAGATGACACAAATGTTGTTGTGCTCGTCTACTAGCGTAGAAGTCGTTGTATGCTTGGGGGAACTGAAGAAGCGGGATGGATCAAAATGGCAATGACTTCGTAGCAGGGGGGTTGAACATCATCTCCCTCTCGCCAAATGTTTTTGGAGTTTTCCATCTTATCAGAGGCATTTCTCCCTTATTCGGTCACCATTTTTTAACGTGCAAGTAGTCAAAATTCATTGACTTAACGAGAGTAATCCAAATCCATTATAACTTTTTCAAAATTCTTGGGGAGGAGGGGGGCCCCACTGTCTCCCCCCCCCCCCCGAATCTTCCCCTGGCTGCATGGAGCTTTGATGATAAGATAGAATTTCTCCTCTAGTGATGAGGTAGAAACCTCATTAATAAGGAAAATATCCTCATCAGTACAACCCGACGCAGCTTCGTGCTCCATAGACTCATCTTGCACATCTAGACAATTGGCAATAAGAATAAGAGATCTATGCGTAGTGATACAAAAAAAGTCTCAGTAGAGACAGGGTTTCCGATAGAGATAAAATACAAGATTGAACTCCAAAATATAGTTGTATTGATCAACAGTTGTGATAGTAGACACATTCACTATGCTCCTATAAGGACATGGGGCAAAGCGTATATATCATCAATGATAGAAGGAGTAATGAAAGATAGAGATATTGGGTTGGGGATAAACACTTGCTTATCTTCCTCCTCCATTTGCAATTTTAATTTTTCGCAGTCCTTCAACGCATGATCAAAATTCTGACAACACAAGCAACGTCTCCTGGTAGATTTCAACCAAGAAGAGGCCAAACCACCCGGTGAAGGCGATGCTCGTGGTGGAGATGCATAATCATAAAGGTGGGTTCATTGTATGAAGACCGCATCACGGACACTGGTGTGAAATGTCCATACAATGAGTCATACAAACTATGAGTGTGTCTTTCTAAATAGCAATTAAAACATTGATGATTAAATAACTTACACATTGCATTGTTTAGGAGAATACATTTTTGTGGGTGGGTGTGTAAGTATGGATTCAAGAATAATAGAAGCAGAATATAGATTCGATATGCATGATTATAAAATGAGAGGTGAAAACCTGAATTGAGCAAAAGCTGTAATAGAAAATTAATGAATTTACATGCATAAAAAAACAAGAAAATTCAAAATCAAATAATGCGATAAACAAATGGAAAAAGGCTTATGTCTCAACGCTCTCTCCAGATACTCACATGTGTTGTGTTTCTTGACAACGACACCAAAAACTTGACTCACAGTCTCACCATACCGCTTAGGCGGGAGAGATATTGTAGTGTGAACGACAGTGAACCAGTCGTTATCAAGTAATAATAAAACAGGAATAAATCCTCGAGTATCAAATCTCATGTGAAACATGGCGGGGTGGAGTATTCTTTTGAGGTGAGACTTGAGATAAAAGTCTTTTTATGTCGGTGTTTTGTGGGGGTTTTTATTTATGTTATAAAACTAATTGCAAGAAAAGAAAGCTCATAAACTATGTGGGTCGCCGACACCGCCTCTCTCCTCCGCGGGTCATAAACCTTCGCTTTGCACTTCCGCAAGGCGCCAACCTCCGCTTCGCACTTCCCCGGGTCATCTTCCTCCGCTTCGCTTATTGTCGTAGCTACACAAAACACAACCAAACACAATCACAAGCAATCACAATAGCACCACTTCAAAGTAAAGACCCATGTACATGACAATAAAATGATTTTCAATTAAGAACACACAAATATAAATGAATATAAGTGCATGTCATATCCAATACAAACTCCACCATCACCCTATGTAAAGAAATCCCCAAAAAAAATCTAAACATGAATAAAAATAGGAAGGGGAAAAAAATGCTGCCCGAGACTCTTCCTCAGAAGTGAAGAAGGTAGCAAGGCTCCTAGCACACTCCTTGACTACCTTCTTGGGTCTTAGAAGTTGTTACTACCTCTCGCCCATCTTCACGGTGTTTATGAAGCGATCACGTCAAAATCAAAAAAATCACCTTCAATATAGCTCGATTCCTTGGAAGAAGTCTTGTTCTTTGAAGCTTGGATGATTGGAAGGAGCCTAGGGGTGAACCCTAGCTTGGAGGGGTGAAAAATAGTGAATCAGGTGCTAAAAAGATGGACCAAAAACAAGGCAACAGGAAGAAATTGTGAAACATGCTATTTATAGGCTGCACAAATTTTTCATTCATGCACGGACAGTGGTAGTGTGAGAACAAAAACAGCACAACCAGTGGTTGTGCGAGAACAAAATTTTTGGCTGGAAAATTTTGGTAATTTGAAGGGAAAATAAGTTGACCTCGCATGTCCAGTAATCATGCAATTTAGTCTCGTGCGTGTACTCGTGTGTTTCTCGGGAAAATCATTGCAAATAGCCATGCACGATCAGTGGTCATGTGCAAAAGGAGTCACTGCTCGTGCGAGAAGGAAAATGCGCAAGTAGTGACACCCTCAATGGAAAAGGTTCTGAGATGCATGGGGATAACCATACAATCACTGTATCTGCATGAAAAACATCCAATACCTCACGAATTGTATATTCACACAGTCACAAACATCAAATCTAAGTATATAAATGAAATGAAAGTGAGAAGAGGTCTCCCGCATACAGTTTCAAATACTACCCAATCTAGCCCATATGTTCTCACAAGACTTATAATTGGATTATAAATAATTTTTTTGATAAAAATAACAAATAGATGAGTAAAAAGAAAGGAAAATCACACTAGAATAGAGCCCAAACACGTATAACTATGAAGTTTTTCCACTTCTCAACTCCAATTGAGTTGCAACTCAATTGGTGACGAGGTGTGTAAAAACTCCACTTAAACGTGTTGGGTCAAGGGTAGTTTCAGGATGGGTGACCTCTTGGGAAGTCCTCGTGATGTCCCCTTAACTGGAGTTTCCTCATCAAAGGAAGGTTGTGTGCTCTCTAGCAATCCGTTGGCCATGTGTGGGACCAGAGAGGGGGTTGGGTTCTTGGCTGCAACCCGGTAATTGAAACATAACAAGGATTACTATGCGAAGGAATGCGTGTCTTTCCTATGGTGGTGAGAATTTACACACACACTCTCCACGACCTTAGCAAAATCTATTTTTATAAATAAATAAGCGTTAGAATTAGGATGAATCATTAGGCTTGGGTTTAAAGTGAGGTGAATAAAAAGATAAACATGAAGGCTACAATCACACAAACCAAAATAAGAGCTATCATCAAAATCATCCCACCAAAGAGAAAGAATGGGAAGTGACACCTCCATACCCCAATTTTTCCAAATGAGCTCACTTCTACATTGGCAAACACCAACTCCTTTTCAATTGAGATTTTTCTTTCCTTTTCCTTTTCTATTTTTTCTATTCAAAAGATATTTCTTTTAAACTTTTCCAAAAACACCCAAATATAAACATTTTTTAAGTGCACACCCAAATAACAAATTTCACTTAAAAACACAGGTAGAAAATCACATTTTAATTTCATTAAAACACATGTGAGATTAAGATAATCTTTTGGCTTTGGTGATTATGAGGTGGGGGTAAAACAAAGGATGTGTATGAGGCCCAATTAGTGTATGTAATGGTAGTATAGGCACAGATACAAATGCTCAAACTATCCAATAAAGGACTACCTATACTTGTAAAAGAAATATAACTAGCCTAGGCATAAGCTTCGAGAGTCTCTAGGGGCAAGTTCTAGACATTGAGAAAGGATACCCTTTCGTCAAAGTCAGATAATACCCAGCTAGCAGCTCGTTACATACATTTCTATGTAAGTCTATAGACAATAACGCTTTCTAATGAAAAGTGGATATACGCCATAGTTATAAAGGAAAAAAGGAAAAAACTATAAAGCATAAAAATAATTTAAAGCTAGAGTTAAATTCTATTACAAACATGTGCACAAAACTAGGAACACTGCAAGAGTCAATATGTACTCCCATAATAATGTTTTAAAAGTAATTTAAGCTAATCTAACACCTATAAAATAGAAGAAGAAAAACTCAGGAACTAACAAATGTTCAAGTCCTAAGCGCGTGGGTGTGGAAATGAATGAAAACATGCAAGAAGAATTTGAATTTTTTTTTGGCAATAATTAGACTACACTTTTTTGCAATAGGAAACCCTTTTTCAAAACACTTAAATTTTTTTAAAATGCATTGCAATCAAAATAAGGTGTAACATTATCTAATATAGTGATAGTAGCAGAATTCAAAGGAACATCAAAATTAGATATCATATCAAGTTTAAACTTGTATTCTTAAGATCTAATATAGAGGTATCATTTCCAAGTTTGTCAAATTTATGTTTAGCTTTATCAAGTGCACTAGATGTGAAATTAAATTTAGACACTAGAAGAGAATATTGGACGCTTGCAATCAAATGAACTACATCTCGAGGAGTTGTCTAATTCAGTGATAAGTTCACATCTTTCTTAGAAATGATGGAATTTCTCCTCTAGTGATGAGGTAGGAATCTCATTAATAAGGAAAATATCTTCATCAGTACAACTCGACACAACTTCGTGCTCCATAGACTCATCCTGCACATCTAGACAATTGACAATGAGAATAAAAGATCTATGCGTAGTGATACAAAAAAAGTCTCAGTAGAGACAACGTTCCAGATAGAGATAAAAGATAAGACATAACTCCAAAATATAGTCTTATTGAACAACAGTTGTGATAGTAGACACATTCACTATGCTCCCATAAGGACATGGGGCAGAGCGTATATATCATCAATGATAGAAGGAGTAATGAAAGATAGAGATGGTGGGTTGGGGATAAGCACTTGCTTATCTTCCTCCTCCATTTACAATTTTAATTTTTCGCAGTCCTTCAACACATGATCAAAACTCTGACAACCCAAGCAACGTCTCCCAGTAGGTTTCAACCAAGAAGAGGCCAAACCACCCGGTGAAGGCAATGTTTGTGGTGGAGATGCATAATCATAATAAGTGGGTTCATTGTATGAAGACCGCATCACGGCCACTGGTGTGAAAGGTCCATACAATGAGCCATACAAACTATGAGTGTCTTTCTAAATAGCAATTAAAACATTGATGATTAAATAGCTTACACATTACATTGTTTAGGAGAATACATTTTTGTGGGTGGGTGTGAAAGTATGGATTCAAGAATAATAGAAGCAGAATATAGATTCGATATGCATAATTATAAAATGAGAGAGGTGAAAACCTGAATTGAGTAAAAGCTGTAATAGAAAATTAATGAATTTACATGCATAAAAAACAAGAAAAATTCAAAATCAAATAATGCGATAAACAAATGGAAAAAGGCTTATGTCTCACCGCTCTCTCCAGATACTCACATGTGTTGTGTTTCTTGACGACACCAAAAACTTGACTCACAGTCTCACCATACCGCTTAGGCGGGAGAGATACTGTAGTGCGAACGACAGTGAACCAGTCATTGTCAAGTAATAATAAAACAGGAATAAATCCCCGAGTATCGAATCTCATGTGAAACATGGCGGGGTGGAGTATTCTTTTGATGCGATACTTGAGATAGAAGTCTTTTTATGTCGGTGTTTTGTGGGTGGTTTTATTTACGTTCTAAAACTAATTGCAAGAAAAGAAAGCTCATAAACTATGTGGGTCGCCGACACCACCTCTCTCCTCCGCGGGTCACAAACCTTCGCTTTGCACTTCCGCAAGGCGCCAACCTCCGCTTCGCACTTCCCTGGGTCATCTTCCTCCGCTTCGCTTATTGTCGTAGCTACACAAAACACAACCAAACACAATCACAAGCTATCACAATAGCACCACTTCCGAGTAAAGACTCATGTACATGACAATAAAATGATTTTCAATTAAGAACACACAAATATAAATGAATATAAGTGCATGTCATATCCAATACAAACTCCACCATCACCCTATGTAAAGAAATCCCCAAAAAACAAATCTAAACATGAATAAAAATAGGAAGGCGAAACAAATGATGCCTGAGACTCTTCCTCAGAAGTGAAGAAGGTAGCAAGGTTCCTAACACACTCCTTGACTACCGTCCATGTCTTAGAAGTTGTTATTACCTCTCGCCCATCTTCACGGTGTTTATGCAGCGATCACGTCAAAATCAAAAAAATCACCTTCAATATAGCTTGATTCCTTGGAGGAAGTATTGATCTTTGAAACTTGGATGATTGGGAGGAGCCTAGGGGTGAACCCTAGCTTGGAGGGACGAAAAACAGTGAATCGGGTGCTGAAAAGACGGACCAAAAACATGGTAGCAGGAAGAAATTGGGAAACAGGCTATTTATAGGCTACACAGATTTTTTCATTCATGCATGACCAGTGGTAGTGCGAGAACAAAAAATGAACAACCAGTGGTTGCGCGAGAAGAAAATTTTTGGCGGGAAAATTTTTGTAATTTGGAGGGAAAATAAGTTGACCTCGCATATCCAGTAATCGTGCAATTTAGTCTCATGCGTGTACTCATGTGTTTGTCGAGAAATTCATTGCAAATAGCCATGCACGACCAGTGGTCGCGTGCAGAAGGGGTCACTACTCGTGCGAGAAGGAAAATGCATGAGTAGTGACGTCTTCAATGGAAAAGGGTCTGAGATGCAAAGGGATGGCCATATAACCACTGTATCTACATGAAAAACATCCAATACCTCAAGAATCGTATATTCACACAGTTACAAACATCAAATATAAGTATATAGATGAAATGAAATTGAGAAGAGGTCTCCCGCATACATGAAATGACTCAAATACTACCCAATCTAGTCCATATGTGCTCACAAGACTTATAATTGGATTGTAAACAATTTTTTTTGATAAAAATAACAAATAGATGAGTAAAAAGAAAGGAAAATCACACTAGAATAGAGCCTAGAAACGTATAACTATGAAGTTTTTCCACTTCTCAACACTAATTGAGTTGCAACTCAAATGGTGACGAGGTGTGTAAAAACTCCATAGTTAAGTGTGTTGGGTCAAGGGTAGTTTCAGGATAGGTGACCTCTTGGGAAGTCTCCGTGATGTCCCCTTAACTGGAGTTTCCTCATCAAAGGAAGGTTATGTGCTCTCTAGCAACCCGTTGTGCCATGTGTGGGACCAGAGAGGGGTTGGGTGCTTGGCTGCAACCTAGTAATCGAAACCTAACAAGGACTGCTATGTGAAGGAATGTGTGTCTTTCCTAGGGTGGTGAGACATTACACACACTCTCTCCACGACCTTAGCAAAATCTATTTTTATAAATAAATAAGACTTAGAATTAGGATGAATCATTAGGCTTGGGTTTAAGGTGAGGTGAATAAAAAGATAAACATGAAGGCTACAATCACACTTACAGCAAAATAAGAGCTATCATCAAAATTGGGAAGTGACACCCCCATACTCGGATTTTTCCAAATGGGCTCACTTCTACATTGGCCAAAATACCAACTCCTTTTCAATTGAGATTTTTCTTTCCTTCTCCTTTTCTATTTTTTCTTTTCTATTTTTTTTTGTTCAAAATATATTTCTTTTAAACTTTTCCAAAAGCACCCAAATATAATTTTTTTAAAGTGCACACCCAAATAACAAATTTCACTTAAAAACACAGGTAGAAAATCAAATTTTAATTCCATTAAAACACATGTGAAATTAGGATAATCTTTTTGGCATTGGTGATTATGAGGTGGGGGTAAAACAAAGGATGGGTATGAGGCCCAATTAGTGTATGCAATGGTAGTATAGGCACGGATACAAATGCTCAAACTATCCAATAAAGGACTACCTCAATTTTGTAAAAGAAATATAACTAACCTAGGCATAAGCTTCGAGAGTCTCTAGGGGCAAGTTCTAGACATCGAGAAAGGATACCCTTTCGTCAAAGTCGGATAATACCCAGCTAGCTGCTCATTACATATATTTCTATGTAAGTCTATAAACAATAACACTTTCTAATGAAAAGTGGATATGCGCCATAGTTATAAAGTAGAAAAGGAAAAAAACTATAAAGCATGAAAAGAAATTAAAGCGAGAGTTAAATCGTATTAAAACATGTGCACAAAACTAAGAACATTGTACGAGTCAATATGCACACCCATAATAACATTTTAAAAGTAATTTAAGCTAATCTAACACCTATAAAATAGAAGAAGAAAAACTCGGGAACTAACAAATGTTCAAGTCCTAAGCACGTGGGTGTGGAAATGAATGAAAACATGCAAGAAGAATTAGAAATTTTTTTGGCAATAATTGACTACACTTTTTTGCAATAGGAAGCCCTTTTTCAAAACACAATTTTTTCTTTAAATGCATTGCAATCAAAATAAGGTGTAACATTATCTAATATAGAGCTAGTAGCAGAATTCAAAGGAACATCAAAATTAGATATCATATCAAGTTTAAACTTGTATTCTTAAGATCTAATATAGAGTTATCATTTCTAAGTTTGTCAAATTTATGTTTAGCTTTATCAAGTGTACTAGATGTGAAATTAAATTTAGACACTAGAAGAGAATATTGGACGCTTGCAATAAGATTAACTACATCTCGAGGAGTTCTCTAATTCAGTGATCAGTTCACATCTTTCTTACGTTTTTTCCATTGTGCTGCTCGAGCATGAATCTTCTTGTGTAATTGAATGGGCATGTACTCTTTCAGCATCTAGTCTTGACTCAGATTCTTATATTACTCTAGCACCTATGAAAGTATGATTTCAAAAACTTTCAAATTCCATAAATAGTGCAAAAAAGTATAAAGGAGTTTTACAAAAATTTGTCAATGGCAAAAAAGTATGTAATTTATGGACTTAGCATTTAAACACACACATTTTTTTTTCAAACTTATTAAAATAACTTGTAGGATTAGGAGTCAAATATTGCCCTTTACAATAAGTCATGTAATATACTTATTATTAGTCATTTTCCACACATCTATAAATACAGAAACAAGAAACTTTTTCAATAATTCTTTCCATTTATGATAAATGACTACAATGAATAAGAATTAACATTATTATTCATCTCCTCATTTTGGGGTTTCCATCTAAATCCTATGTTGTTAAGCTTTATACAAGTAATCTAGCTTTGATACCACTTATTGAATTGGTTTACAATATTAAAGGGGGATGAATAAGGTTTATGTTAAATTATAAAATTTCATTCTTTCACAATTCTAAATGATCCACAACGGAAATAAAATTATTAGAATTGACTAATTATTCAGCTTATAAAAGAAAACCATATTCTTTTTATTCAATAGGTCTTAATACAAAGATGATTAAGTTGAAAACACTACAATGATCATAACATACCACTTTTATTCATAAATCAAAAGATATAAGGTTAGATTTGTTAATGCAAAGATGGAATGTGATGAATAAAACAACTAGGGTTTTCCATACCAACTAACACCTCGAATTAGTTCGCCCTAGCAAATCCACCCCACCTAAGCCTCGATGCCACTAGATCAAACTCTAATCCTAATCGACAATCAATGCGAACTTCCGCCATAGGTCTACTCTGATCTAGTAGCTACAACTACATTGGATTTCACAACCTAAACCTACCATGATCTAATCACCATCGTAATATCAAATTTACCATGGGCAAGATTTTTACAATAGATAATCAAAAAGATAAACAATTATAGAAATAATAGAATAAGAGAGAACTCCCTTCTATAAAACCCTTGATTTTGATGTCTTGACATAAAAGTTCAATTTTATTGCATGGGATGCTTCCACTTTCTTGGGACACATGATCCTCGAAGTCCTCCACTTGATAATCGCTTAATACAGAGAGAACGCTCAGATCATTGAGAGAGATCATCAAGAAAATTGTGGAGAAGACTTCTTGATCACCATTTAATTTCCTTCAATCTTCTTGCTTAATAGAATTCGACCTCCTTTAAGAAAAAATCTTTCTTGAATGGCTGAACATAACCCAATTACTCCCTCTGGATAGATAGGACAAACTATCTCTACATAAATAGTCATTTGGAACTAAATGTCATGTCGTATTTATAGAATTCATCATGTTTTGGGAGTAACCGTCAGACTCTAGTCGCCACTGTCAGGCAGTATTGTTGGAAATTCAAATCCATGCTTCCTGCCCCTTGCTGTCGTGAGGCTTTTTTTTGGATCAAAATATGTTGCCTAACGTTATCCATTACTGTCGGTTAGGTCGACGGTGATTTTTTGCCAAAAACTTGCTATGTGTCGGAAAAGATGAAGACTGGTGGAGTGATTCCCGGAGAGGACCAAAAGAACGCCAAAGTAGCAGCTTTCCAGAGAGGATCCCACCGAAGAGGGAGAGGAAGAGGCGCAACTTGTGATTTTTCCTCTATCACAATCTTCCCATGATCGACAAAAAGAATTCGGTTTTGACTGTAGTGTTTTTTTATAAAAGGCAAAACCTTTGAGTTTTAGATGAATTCCATTTCTGACTTCAAATAAGACCAAACATACAACAAAATTAAAATTGTGATACCCAATTTAAATTGGCGATTGTTAACCGCAACCCGGTTTTGATTATTCAGACCCCATTGTTAACCGTAGCCCGAAAATATAACCGCATCACGTTTTTTTTCTTGCCGCACCCCGATATTTTTTTTGACGCACCCGAAAATATCCCCTAGTGATGTGCGTGAGACAGCTAATAGAGTAAAATGACGCGAGGAAGATGCCGGAGACGAGAACAACTCAGCTAAGAGGAAGACGGGGTGCGTCTTCCGTGAAGTGGGAGAGATGGGGGGGGGGTGAGTAAAGTTTTAGATTTTTTTAAAAAAAAACAAAATGGAATGCCGATAGTCATATGAGAAGTGAGATTAACAATGGTCTTTAAGGCTCTGTTTGGGAGGGCTTTTCGGAAAGGAAAAAGAGTGTAGAAAAAAGAAGATGGGAAAATTAGCTTTTGGAAAATATATATTGCAAAAGGAGATCCGTTTGGGTGAACAACTTTTGCAGAGATTTTTAGAAATGTGCATTTTATAAATAACTGTTTGACAAATCTCCGTTGCAGTGACTTTTTTATTAAAATTGCGCAAATTTTCCGCCTAAGTGTGAATTTTCCGGACGGGCGAGAATTTTCTGCCCGAGACCGAATTTTTCGCTCGGACGCGCATTTTACGCCCGAGCGTGAATTATTCGCTCGAGCGCGAACTTTCTGCCCGGACCTGAATTTTCCGTTGGGGCGCGAAAAAAATGCGCCCGGAAAAAAAAAGCGTGCCCGAGCAAAAAATGCGCGCCCGGGCGAAATATTTTGCGCTCGGGCGGAATATTCGCGTCCAGGCGGAATATTCGCGCCCGGGTGAAAAAATAGCACCGGGGCGAAAACATCGCGCACGGGTGAAAAAATTGCGATCGGGCGAAAAAACTGTGCTTGGGAGAAAAAACTGCGCCCGGGCGAAAAAACCGCGCCTGGGGGAAAAAATCGCTCCCGGGCGAAAAAACCGCGCCTGGGGAAAAAATTGCTCCTGGGCGAAAAATGCACTATCGGGCGAAAAAACAGCGCCTGGGCGAAAAAATTCGCGCTCGGGCGAAAAAATTCACATCCGGGCGAAAAAATTTGCGCCAGGGCGACAAATTTGCACCGGGGCGACAAATTTTGCGCCCGGGCGACAAATTTTGCGCCCGGGCGACAAATTTTGCGCCCGGGCGACAAATTTTGCGCCCGGGCGACAAATTTATAAGGTTAGATTTGTTAATGCAAAGATGGAATGTGATGAATAAAACAACTATGTTTTTCCATACCAACCAACACCTCGAATTAGTTCGCCCTAGCAAATCCACCCCACATAAGCCTCGATGCCACTAGATCAAACTCTAATCCTAATCGACAATCAATGCGAACTTCCGCCATAGGTCTACTCTGATCTAGTAGCTACAACTACATTGGATTTCACAACCTAAACCTACCATGATCTAATCACCATCGTAATATCAAATTTACCATGTGCAAGAGTTTTACAATAGATAATCAAAAAGATAAACAATTATAAAAATAATAGAATAAGAGAGAACTCCCTTCTATAAAACCCCTTGATTTTGATGTTGTCTTGACATAAACGTTCAGTTTTATTGCATGGGATGCTTCCACTTCCTTGGGACACATGATCCTCGGAGTCCTCCACTTGATAATCGCTTAATACAGAGAGAACGCTCAGATCATTGAGAGAGATCATCAAGAAAATTGTGGAGAAGACTTCTTGATCACCTTTTAATTTCCTTCAATCTTCTTGCTTAATAGAACTTGACCTCCTTAAAAAAAAATCTTTCTTCAATGGCTGAACATAACCCAATTACTCCCTCTGGATAGATAGGGCAAACTATCTCTACATAAATCATCATTTGGAACGAAATGCCAAGCGCTATTTATAGAATTCATCATGTTTTGGGAGTAACCGTCGGGCACTAGTCGCCACTGTCAGGCAGTATTGTTGAAAATTCAAATCCATGCTTCCTGCCACTTGCTGTCGTGGGGATTTTCTTTTGGATCAAAATATGCTGCCTAACGCTATCCATTACTATCGGTTAGGTCGACGGTGATTTTCTGTCGAAAACTTGCTCTATGCCGGAGAAGATGAAGACCGGCGGAGTGATTGCCGGCGAGGACCGAAAGAATGCCGGAGTAGCAACTTTCCAGAGAGGATCCCACCGCAGAAAGAGAGGAAGGGGCGCAACTTGCGATGTTGCCTCTATCACGATCTCCCCAAGACCGACCAAAAGAATTCGATTTTCGATGCAGTGTTTTTTTTATAAAAGACAAAGCCTTTGAGTTTTAGATGAATTCCAATTCCGAGTTCAAATAAGACCCAAATTTAGAATTGTGATACCCAATTTAAATTCTCCAAAGGACTTGTTTGTCACACTTTCAAATTATAGATGCAGATTGCATAAAATAATACTGCACGACCACCGCTTCTCTGCCGGTGTTTCTTCCCTCTTCACCGAAAACTTAACAAATCAATGGCGCTTCGGGTCCCCGCTACGAGGAAAACCCTAGGGTTATGCTTTCTTGCCGGAAAAGCTATGCTGGAGGGAGGAATAGGGTTCCGACAATCTCGATGCCTACAGACATTCACTCTTCCCGATCTGCCCTATGATTACGGTGCACTCGAGCCGGTCATCAGCGCCGAGATCATGCAGCTTCATCATGAGAAGCACCATCAAACCTACGTCACAAACTATAATAAAGCCCTCGAGCAGCTTGAGGAAGCAATGAACCAGGGGGAGACTTCCAAAGTCGTTAATCTGCAAAGCGCAATTAAATTTAACGGCGGAGGTTTGTGCATCTCGGCTTTCTTATTTTGTCTGTTCATGGAAATCTAGAGTTAATGCACAAAATATTGCCCTAATTTCTCTGTATTCGATTTTGGTTTGTCTCCTTGCTACTACACCAATGGTATTGTATGAACTTTGCGCCTCTCATGTATGACTGCATATTGGCACCCCAAGCGGCCGACCTTGCCTCCTCCCACCTCATAACTCGCTTCGACTGTCAGCGTTTCTATCTTAGCCTCTCTTGCTTCCTGCTTACTGTAGCACCAAAATTGCCAATCTTGTTGTAATGTAGAGGATATATCTTTTAACTCTCATGGATTAAGTGTTATATATTTGATATGATATGCTATAATTCGATTTATATTTGGTATTACTTGGTGTTTTGGGTTAGAAAATATTGCCCCGTTGATAATTGCTAAGCTAGCATTCTTTGATTATCGAATGATAGTTGTCGGTTTTCATTTGGATTCTTGTAATAATAGTAGGATACAAAGCATTGGTTTATCCTTTAAATTTTTTGTTTATCATTTATATCAAAGAGTACTAACGCCTTCATAATGATCGACGACATGATAATTTTCTAATGAGGAACATCATTAATCACCAACAAATCCAATTACAACATATTACATAAAAAATATAACTCTTAATCCGTAAGGGTTAAAATCTAACATCTTTAGATCCAGTCAAGGCCAATTGGTTTGGCATGGTGGTACGCAGCCAGACAAGAGAGTGGTAGATGGTAAGCACATTTGTAACATGTTTCAAGTTTGGAGGCAAGGCCAAACTTCGATCGGGGTCACAGTATGTTGGTTTATTGTGGATTCAGTTGATCTCATGAAATTTTACACTGAGATGTAAAAAATAACTAAGTAAAAACACTACCTTAACCCAACCGGTTTCTTTTTGTTGATAAATGATAACAAACCATGAACAATAAAAAAAAATATAAAATCTTGAGCAACCGATCAAGGTTTTGATCAAACCTTGATTGAATCGAGTTCTAATGATACCACGCAACTAAAAAAAAAATACTTGAGAAGGACAAAGATGTCAATTGATAAAGTTGCTTGTGTGAAGTTGACAAGTGCATCAAACAGTGTTGTGGATGTGTGAAAAAATTAGTAAGAGGTTTCTGAATGATCATAGTTTTAAGTCCATACTTTAAACATCAATCTATCAAATTAGGCCAGCTTCCATTCAACTAATGTCATAGTAAAACGTAATCCTATCACAGTGTTCATATGTAGATAATTGATTGGAGAACCTGTCCAACTTGGAACATTAGAGTATGTCCAAATTTATACATTAAATCATATTTGCGAGTAAACTATTACTTTCATCTTCATGAACTCAACTTCAAATGAACTCAGCTAATATAAACGTAAAGATTGTAAATTAAACAGAAACTGTTGGAACACCCTTGTTATATTTGGGTCAGGATAACTATGCTAAGGATGTTGACCTAATTGTATAGCCAAGGTCATTGAGTGTGAGTTTAGAACTTAGGTTATTTGAGATTTAGTTCTGCTCAGCTCGACGTAGAGTCGTCCTCAGCTCGACGCATAGTCGACCGCTGCTCGACGCACAGTCGATCGCAGCTCGACGCAGCGTCGTTCTCAGTTCGACGTAACGTCGAGTTCTGCTCGACGTTTTGGCGTGTATTTCTCTGCTTCAATTTTACTCTCTGATCGACGATCAGTCGAGCTCAGATCGACGCTTCAGGTTGAGTTCGACGTTTTAAGTTCTCCCGTCCGTTGACATTTGAAATTCAAATGAGAGATTTTTCAAGCAGTTATTGCAAGAGATCCCTTGGCCGTTTCAAGATTTAATTGCACCATATCTCAAGGAATTTTCAATGGAAATCAATTAAGGCTTTCCTTCAAGGCATGGACAGTTATGGAATATATTAAATGCCCTGCCAACGGCTATCCCATCACTCAGAGATCTATTCGAGAGAGACAAGTAGAACAGAAAATAATAATTCATTCATTCTGACAACACAGAGGACATCAAGCTTCATCTCTTGCTCAAGAAATCTGTCTGCAGAGAATTTACAGAGAAGAACTACACTCAGAGAAACATCTTCATCAACATTCTCTGAAACCTCTTCTGCCTCTGCATTCAACTCTTCTCAATTAGCTTTCTACCTTCAGACATCAAACACTCAGTTTCTGAGTCATCTATTGCTGAAGAAGGACAAGCAGTGAAGAGCCTGTCACCCTTGTGCAAAGCTTCTTCTACCTGAACTTCTATATCTCAGGGGGAGCTTTGACAACATCTACATCCACTTGTGCTTCTCTCATTTGACTGAGAACAGAGAAGACAAACTCAACTTTTACCTTTTCTTTTCCTGCTGTAAAAGGGTTCTTGAACTCCCTTCAAAAGTTCTGTCTGGTTCTGAGAGCCTTGTCAAAACTCAGTGGTGGCAAGACACCTTATCAAAAAATCTAGATTTGGTTTTTGGGCACCTTATCAAAAGCTCATTGGTGTCAGGACACCTGATCAACTCAGTCCTGAGTGGATTCCTACCAAGGGTGGTAGAAGAGTGGATGTACCCAGTTTTGGGGAACCACTATATTTCCTTGTGTCTTCTGTGGATTGTTTTTCTTCTTGCATGTGTGCTGTGTGATTTTATTTTAAATATATTTATCTGCTGCATCACTCACTACCTACACTAAGTAAATCAAAAAGTTTTAAATATATCAATTTATTTGAACTTGCTCTATTCACCCCCCCTCTAGAGGCTGTTAGATCTTATCACCTAACTTTCAATTGGTATCAGAGCGAGGTTGGTCTTTACTTCAGGCTAACACCTGGACCACAAAGATCTTTGATAAGATCAAACCCTGTAGAGTGGTTACTTTATTTTGTTTTGTTATAAATTGTTTTTATAAAACTCATGGCACAAAACAAGGAGTATGCAAGCACAAGACCTCCAGTGTGCAATCTTTCCAAGTTTGGACTCTGGAAAGCAAGGATAAAACTTTACATGAATTCTTTTGATGAAGACATCTTTAATTGTGTCTTAACAGAATGTCCAAGACCTCCTACTTCAACAAGTACTTCAGCTGTTCCACCTCCTGCAGGAACAGACACTGATATAAAGAAGTGGAAAGTTGCTGATGCAAAAGCAATGAACATATTGGCACAAACTATGTCTGATGACATATTCCAAAAAGTTGCTGAATGCAATTCTGCCAAGGAAATCTGGGACAAATTAACTGAAATAGTCTCAGGTTCAGCTGATGAAAGAAAGGATAGAAGAGCTCAACTGATAACACAGTATGAGAACTTCAAAATGGCTCCAGCTGAATCTGTGGCTGACATGTACAACAGATTCAGTCTCATTGTCAGTGAGTTGAAAACTCTGGACAAGGATATATCTCTCACTGAGATAAATGATAAAATTCTCATGTGCCTACCTAGCACTTGGGATTCAAGAATCTGGCCAATCAAAGATGGCAGAAGTCAAATTGAGCTATCCACTGAAGCTCTCTTAGGCAAGCTCAAGTCCTATGAGCAATTTGTCAAGACAAGAGAAGGGGAGCAAAACACATCCTCTCCTGCACCCAAAGTGGAGAAGACAATAGCTCTCAAAGCTTCAGAGGAAGTACCTAAAGAGAAGGAGATAGTCAATGAAGAACTTCTAAGCCTACTAGCCAAAAGATTCAACAAGATGGCTAGGAAGAATTTCAGAAAATGGTCTTCTAAGGACCAAGACAAGCCAAGGTATGATAGGTCTAATAATAAAGAAATTATTTGCTATGGCTGCAGGAAACCAGGACACACTGCTCCAAACTGTCCTGAGAATCAAGGCAAAGACAAGAAAGATAGGAGAGAAAGAAAAGACAAGAGAAGAGAGAAAGATTCAAAGAAATATTATGAGAAATCCTCTTCCAGCAACACCAAAAATACAAGGAAAGGATTTGTTGCAGAAACTTGGAGTGATACTGAAGATTCTGAAGAATCATCCAGCACAAGTGATGATGAGGATGATGCCACAGAAAAAGGATTCTGCATGATGGCAATCAATGCATCACAAAGCAGCTCAGATTCAGAGCATGAATCTGAATATATGACTGATCAGGAATTGAGTGAAGATCAGGTACTTGACTCATTTGATTTTTCTTCTGATGATTTCAAGTTTAGATTTAAATCAATGTGCATAGACTTGCTGACAGCAGAGAAGACAAATGATTCTCTTAGAAGTCAACTGTCTGATTACAGCACATTAAGTGCAAATAATCTCAAGCTCTCTGATGAGTTAGAGTGCTGTAGGGAGGAGATAGCTTCACTAAAGAGTGAGCTATCCAAGGCTAAACAGCTAGAGGAAACTCTCAATGGGAGGAGCCTCAAGCTAATAGACATCACAAGCACAGTGAACTCAAGAATGAGTGGTTCACTAGGTTTGGGCGCCTCTCCAAGCCAACCTATAGTGCTAACAACTCCCATAAAATTTACCAGTAACAAGGGTAAAGGAATTATGGTAGTAGCCAGAAAAAATTCTGATCTACCTAAGCAACTTCAAGTTCAACAGAAAACGTCGAACAGAGCTCGACGTTCTTCGACCAGAGCTCGACGCCGTTCTAACAAGAATCAGCAACACCTTGCTGAAGCGTCGAACTCAGGTCGACACACGTCGAACTCAGGTCGACTTGCTGGTGTCCCTGAAAGTAGGCCTGTTCAAGCGTCGAATGGAGCTCGACGTCCTGAAACTTCAGCGTCGAACTTAGGTCGACGTGCGTCGAACAGAGCTCAGAGTTCTGGGTTGTCTGCACAGGATAAATCTAAATTGAATATCAAGTATCCTACATCTCAGCCTAACCCTTATGCTGAATGGGTGATTCCTCCTAGGAGATATCATCCTGAAGGCTATAAGAGTCAGCCTGAAATGTCATTCATTTCTGATTTCATTGGTTATCAACCTCAACCCAAGGTGAACTGGGTGAAAAACAACTAAGCTGTTACATGTGCAGATGAAGAGCTATCCAGTGGTGAACCAGCATTGGTACCTGGATAGTGGTTGCTCCAAACATATGACAGGAACCAAAAGCAATCTTTCATCCTTCAAAGCAAAGCTTGGACCAAGAGTAATCTTTGGTGACTCCAATTTTGGACAAAACCAAGGGATATGGTCAAGTCAAAATAGGCTCAATCACTATCAAGAAAGTAGCCTATGTGGAAGGACTGAAGCACAACTTAATCAGCATCAGTCAACTTTGTGATGCTGGTTATCAGGTTTGGTTCACTAATCTAGTATGTAATATTGCTCTAGATAATAATATTGTGTTGATTGGAAATAGGCAAGATAACATATACCTAGTAGATTTTAATTCTTCTAAAGTAGACATATGCCTTTTTAATTCCCTTAGTAAGCCAAATGAGCTGTGGCATAAAAGATTAGGACATGTTAACCTTAGAACTATTGCTAGGTTATCTAAACTCAACCTTGTTAGAGGACTACCTTCTGGTCCCTACAAGAAGGAAGGACTCTGCAAGGCTTGCCAACTAGGAAAGCAAACTAAAAATAGTTTCAAATCACTTAACAAGAGTGATTCACCTAGGGTTTTGTATCTGTTGCACATGGACCTTTTTGGACCTACTACAGTACAAAGTCTAGGGGGGAAATCTTATGCCTTAGTGATTGTAGATGACTTCTCAAGATTCACTTGGGTGTTCTTCCTAAGAAAGAAGTCTGATAACTTCAAAATTTTGACAGATTTTCTCAAGAGCATACAGATTGAGTTCAATACTCATATAGCCCTGATCAGAAGTGATCATGGGACAGAGTTTGATTCTCTTCTTATGCAAGAGTTCTGTCAGAATGAAGGGATCAGGCACACTTTCTCAGCTCCTAGAACTCCTCAACAAAATGGGGTAGTTGAAAGGAAAAATAGAACCTTAATTGAATCAGCCACAACATTATTGACAGATGCTCATCTTCCTCTAACCTTTTGGGCAGAGGCTGTGAACACCTCCAATTATGTTTTGAACAGAAGCCTGATACATAAACTAAAGAATAAGACCCCTTATGAATTGCTCAAAGGAAAGAAACCTAAAGTTAGCTTTTTCAAAATCTTTGGTTGCATTTGTTTCATTCACAATAATGACAAGAGATATTTAGCAAAATTTGAAGCTAAGGCTGATGAAGGAGTGTTTCTGGGATACTCTTTGAACAGCAAAGCTTATAGGGTGTATAACAAATCATCTCATAAAATTGAAGAGTCCATGCATATTACCTTTGATGAATCTAATATGTCTTATAAGGAGAAGAATTCTTCTACCATAGATCACTTACAGGTACAATCATTAGCTGAAAATATTAATCAGTTAACCATCATGGATGAGGGAAATCTATCTTCAACAACTCAACAAGAAGCTGCTAGTAATAAGAGTGAAGATACAGATCAAATTTCAGAACCAAATGGAGAGCCAGTTGTTGTTCCACAAGAGGAAACAACAACACAGGTTGGTGAACAATCAACACCCACTGTTGATTTAGTAACAATAAGAGATCATCCAATCTCCCAAGTGATTGGAGAAATCTCAGAAGGTGTGCAAACCAGAAATCAGATAAATCAACATCTGATGCACATCTGTTTTCTCTCCCAAATAGAGCCTCAAACTATTCAAGATGCAGAGCAAGATCCAAACTGGATCATTGCAATGCAAGAGGAACTAAACCAGTTTGAAAGGAACAAAGTATGGGAATTGGTTCCAAAACCAAGAAACCATCAAATTGTTGGAACTAAGTGGGTTTTCAGGAATAAGCTAGATGATCAAGGGATCATTGTGAGAAACAAGGCAAGGCTTGTTGCTCAAGGCTATTGTCAAGAAGAAGGGATTGATTATGACCAAACCTTTGCACCAGTTGCAAGGTTGGAGGCCATAAGAATTTTCCTTGCTTATGCTGCACACAAGAAGTTCAAAGTTTTCCAAATGGATGTTAAAAGTGCATTTCTCAATGGAGACATCAAGGAAGAAGTCTATGTCAAGCAACCTCCAGGTTTTATCTCTTCAACCTTTCCTGAACATGTTTTCAAATTACATAAGGCCTTATATGGTCTCAAGCAAGCTCCAAGAGCATGGTATGAGACCTTAGCCTCCTTTTTGCTTGAAAATGATTTTAAAAGGGGTAGAGTAGACCAAACTCTTTTTATTAGAACCCATAAGTCCCATATCCTACTAGTACAAATATATGTAGATGATATAATATTTGGGTCTACTGATTCAAGCTTATGCAAAAAGTTCTCACAACTTATGCACTCAAAGTTTGAAATGAGTAGCATGGGTGAGCTTTCCTTTTTCTTAGGATTGCAAATCAAACAACATGCTGATGGCATATTCATCTCTCAAACCAAGTATGCAAAAGAATTGGTTAATAAATTTGGGATGTCAGATGCATCTTCTATGAAAACACCTATGCCTACTAATGCTGTCTTAGATGCTGATGAATCTGGTAAACCAGTTGATCAGACTAATTATAGAGCAATCATTGGCTCTCTTTTATATCTTACAGCTAGCAGACCAGATATTATGTTTGCTACATGTGTATGTGCTAGGTTCCAAGTGAGCCCTAGAGAGTCACACCTCACATTAGTTAAGAGAATTCTTAGATATGTAAAAGGTTGTCCAAATCTAGGTCTCTGGTATCCACATGATTCAGGATTTGATCTCACTGGATTTTCAGATGCTGATTATGCTGGATGTAGAGTAGACAGGAAAAGCACCAGTGGAACTTGTCAATTCCTGGGTGATAGACTTGTCTCCTGGTTTTGTAAAAAGCAAACATCTGTGTCTACATCAACTGCTGAAGCTGAATACATGGCTGCAGGAAGTTGCTGCTCACAGATGTTGTGGATTCAAAACCAGCTCCTAGACTATGGTTACAACTTAGAGAAGTCAAAAATTCTTTGTGATAATACTAGTGCAATTTGTATTGCTCAAAATCCAGTTCTCCATAGTAGGACAAAGCACATAGAGATCAGACATCATTTCTTAAGGGATAATGTAGAAAAGAATAAAATAGCACTAGAGTATATTTCTACTGATTTACAAAGGGGAGATATTTTCACCAAACCTTTGGATGAAAAGAAACACTTCTTCTTCCTTAATCAGTTGGGAATGATAGATGGAGATAGCATAAATTAATTTACAAGATTTTGAAATCATAAAAATAACAAAATCTAGGCAAATGTATCTCTTCCTTAAGGATCTAGAGGCTGTTAGATCTAGAGGTTCTGTCTGAACTCTGCTCGACGCTCGACGCCTTTCTCTTGGAAACGTCGACCGGAGAACGACTGACCGTCGACCGCTATATAGCGTCGACCGTCGACCTCATCTTTTGCGTCGACCAGAGATCGACTCTGTCTAGAGTTTGTTAAGGTTCTGTTTCGGTCGACGACGTTAATTGACGTCGACCAGAGCTCGACGTTCAGCATCCCAAATAGCGTCGACCGTCGACCTTCAAAACGGCGAACGTCGAACTCAGCTGAACACCATCGAGTCTCTTCGCTTCCCCTAGAGCCTCTTAGCGTCGAACTAAGCTCGACGTTATTTCCTTTTCTGCGTCGAACCCTAGTATAAAATCATCTTCTCGGCGTCGATGTCTTTTGCGCTTTCGTATTTCCTGCAACTTTATTCTCCCTCCAAAGCTTTTACACTTGTTCTTGAGAGGTATTCTGCAGATAATGGCGATTCCAGCAAACATATTGACGGCAATGAAGATCGATTATGGTTTCGACATCGACTTGGATTCCTTTGAAGGTTCCTCACAGAATTTTCTGGATATCCTGGAGCTCTTTAAAGAACAGAAACTAGTGAAGTTTATGTCAACAAGAATGCCCATGGCAGAGACTGAAATAAAAGAGTGGATATATACAGCAGTTAATACAGATGAGAGCACTATTACTGGTTCTATTTCTGGAACTCAGGTATCAATATCTCCTGCTACTTTTACTGAAGCTTTTGAATTAGAGAATGGACATGACAGCTTGGAATTGTCAAATGAGGAGTATGATGCAATGCTAGACAGAATGGGTCATTCTTCTGAGAATGCCTCCAAATTGCTGAAAGTGGATCTTGCCATTGAATTTAGGCTTTTAGCTGATGTGGTAGGCAAGGTCATCTGTGCTAAGAGGACAGCACATGATGCTATTTCCAGGCAACAATTCTGCATCATGACTGCCCTCCTAGATAAAAAGCACCTAAACTGGGGAGAACTACTGTTTGATTTAGTGAAGAAGAAGGTCAATAAGACCTATGTTCATTTTGGAAGGACTTTGGGATTGTTGCTTCATCATGTCTGCCCACAGCTTCTGGTAACCTCCAAGCACATTAATGCTTCAAAGAGGTTGACTTGTGCCCTGATTGGAAAATGGGACAGGAAGATTGTAAATCCCAAGGCTGCTGCAGCAATGAAATCCTCTACTGAAACAAGGGCTGTTGTGGCCACTCACCCTCAGTCAACTGACCTAGTAGAAGAAGCCAGGCCATCAATCACCATCTCTCCTTCATTCAGCTTTCCAACCACCTTCTCTCCATCAACTTCTCAGCTCTCATCCCCTTTGCAAATGTCATCCATTGACACTATTGCATCTTCTCTTCATCCATCCATTACCACCACTTCTGAAGTATTTGATCCTCTTCATTACTTCCCTTCAATGGACATTGAGTTCAATCAAGCTGATTCCTTCTTGGATGGTTCACATGATAACAATGCTGAGACCTCACTCTCAGACCTCATCATGTCCTCCATTCCTTTTCCTTCTATACCATCATCTTCTCCTGCTGCATCTGTTTCTCTCCCCTCTACCTCTGCTCAACAGTCTGAGCAAGTAGATCTGCTTCCCTTGGCTAATAAGCTCTATGAGCTCTTGGCTCCAAGGTTGTCCTCCTTATTGGATGCTTCCCTAGCTCCAATAATCAGATCTTTGGACTCTATTTCTTCAAAGCTCTCTTCCCTCTCTCCTGCTGTGGCTGGCCCTTCTCCTAGGGGCCTAGAATCAGTTGCTACTGAATCTAGGCAGGGGGAGATTTTGGTAGAAGAAGAGCTGCCTTCTGTTGATTGTGAAGAGATGCTTGTTTCAGATGTTCAGATTGCAGATAGAGAATTCAGTCCACCTCCAGTTGAAGATTCTATTGTGACAGTACCAGCATTATTTTTCAGAAGATCCTTCAGCTCTCACAGGTTACTGCTTGCTGAAGATCTGTCCAGGGCCATCATTCCCTTTGCTGCTGCTGTTGTTGGTTGTGATAAGATGATTCTTGAAGATGATGCAGTGGTAGCTGATGCTCCTGCAAATGAGTCTGCTGATAACATGACTGTTGATAAGGTTCTTAACACTTCTGATGCAGTGGAAGCCCTTGCTCCTGCTGAAGTTATTGTTTCTGAGGCAGTGGTAGCTGTTGCTCCTGCCAGTTCTTTTGTTTCTTCTGCTTCTGATGCAGTGGTAGCCTCAGCTCCTGCTAGTGAAAGTTATCCAGCCATTTCTGTTGAGGCTGTGATTTCTGAAGTCTTGAGTGACTTAGCTGATTCAGTGCCTGCTGCTCCTGAAACCATTTCTTTCCCTGCAGTGCTAGATAAGTCATCTACACTGGCAGATGCTCCTCTTCCTGTTTCAGAAAGTGCATCAAAAGATGATTATTATGATCCCTATGATCATATCCAAAGCAGCTCCTCTGATGAGTTTGCAACTAGCTCTGATGACTCTTCTGCAACTATTGCTAAAAAGAGGAAAGCTAGAAGCAAAGCTCTAAAGAGAGTTCCAATGGAAAGAGCAACTGACCATGACATCCCTTATTACATACAGCACAAATGTGAGATTACTGAGCCATGGATGCAGTTCTCTAAAAATCAGCTCAAGGCAATGAGAGAGAAAAAGAAGTTCAAGAAAGGTGATTCCAAGTCGTTTGACTTTCCTCCTCCTCCACCTCCTCCTTCTCCAGGTGCAGGAGGCAGTGCTAACCTAGTAAGCAAACCTCCAACATCCTCCTTCCAAGGCAAGACTTATCAGTCAAGGAGAGGACAAGGAGGTGGCCAATCTAGAGGTTATCAATCAAGAGGAAATCAATCCAAAGGATCTTCTAGAGGTAATCAAGCTAGAGGTCAAGCCAGACCCCAACCTTATCAAAGGGAAGGAAAGACCATTGCTTCAACCTCTGGTCCCTTTCCCTTTAAGCTCAATGAGGGTGTAAGGCAGAAACCTATTCCTTCAGATCATCGTAATAAGTATGAGCCTCCTATTCCATATGATGATCCAGTTAACAACCCTACTGCTTGGAAGGCTAGGATGGCTGAGCTTGCTGCCCTAGATCTAATTAAGAAGAACAAAGAAAGGGGACTGGACATATCCAACATAAGCACTATGTCAGACCAGAGAAGACAGGAGTTAGACAAATATCATTCTAGCAAATTCTTTGATGCTGATAGATACATGGAGCTACATCCTGCTGCTGTTCCTCCTTCTGCAAAGAGCATAACTTCATTGGGGACTTCTGAAGATTACAGATCAAAGAAAGACAGTGCCAACCCTCAAAGGGAAATCAAATTCAAGAAAGGCTTTGAAGAAGAGCCTAAGGAGAAGTAAATGTAAGATGGCTTATCTTCTATGTTACTGCCATAAACATTTTTGACAGTTGTTTATCTGCTCCTGCTTCCATCTATGCTCTTGTTTTTCAGTTTTTTTTGTATAATGTCTGTATGCATTTTTTAAAAAAAATCATGTGAATAGTAATCCTAATCCAAATAGGGGGAGATTGTTGGAACACCCTTGTTATATTTGGGTCAGGATAACTATGCTAAGGATGTTGACCTAATTGTATAGCCAAGGTCATTGAGTGTGAGTTTAGAACTTAGGTTATTTGAGATTTAGTTCTGCTCAGCTCGACGTAGAGTCGTCCTCAGCTCGACGCATAGTCGACCGCTGCTCGACGCACAGTCGATCGCAGCTCGACGCAGCGTCGTTCTCAGTTCGACGTAACGTCGAGTTCTGCTCGACGTTTTGGCGTGTATTTCTCTGCTTCAATTTTACTCTCTGATCGACGATCAGTCGAGCTCAGATCGACGCTTCAGGTTGAGTTCGACGTTTTAAGTTCTCCCGTCCGTTGACATTTGAAATTCAAATGAGAGATTTTTCAAGCAGTTATTGCAAGAGATCCCTTGGCCGTTTCAAGATTTAATTGCACCATATCTCAAGGAATTTTCAATGGAAATCAATTAAGGCTTTCCTTCAAGGCATGGACAGTTATGGAATATATTAAATGCCCTGCCAACGGCTATCCCATCACTCAGAGATCTATTCGAGAGAGACAAGTAGAACAGAAAATAATAATTCATTCATTCTGACAACACAGAGGACATCAAGCTTCATCTCTTGCTCAAGAAATCTGTCTGCAGAGAATTTACAGAGAAGAACTACACTCAGAGAAACATCTTCATCAACATTCTCTGAAACCTCTTCTGCCTCTGCATTCAACTCTTCTCAATTAGCTTTCTACCTTCAGACATCAAACACTCAGTTTCTGAGTCATCTATTGCTGAAGAAGGACAAGCAGTGAAGAGCCTGTCACCCTTGTGCAAAGCTTCTTCTACCTGAACTTCTATATCTCAGGGGGAGCTTTGACAACATCTACATCCACTTGTGCTTCTCTCATTTGACTGAGAACAGAGAAGACAAACTCAACTTTTACCTTTTCTTTTCCTGCTGTAAAAGGGTTCTTGAACTCCCTTCAAAAGTTCTGTCTGGTTCTGAGAGCCTTGTCAAAACTCAGTGGTGGCAAGACACCTTATCAAAAAATCTAGATTTGGTTTTTGGGCACCTTATCAAAAGCTCATTGGTGTCAGGACACCTGATCAACTCAGTCCTGAGTGGATTCCTACCAAGGGTGGTAGAAGAGTGGATGTACCCAGTTTTGGGGAACCACTATATTTCCTTGTGTCTTCTGTGGATTGTTTTTCTTCTTGCATGTGTGCTGTGTGATTTTATTTTAAATATATTTATCTGCTGCATCACTCACTACCTACACTAAGTAAATCAAAAAGTTTTAAATATATCAATTTATTTGAACTTGCTCTATTCACCCCCCCTCTAGAGGCTGTTAGATCTTATCACCTAACTTTCAGAAACAAATCATTAATATAGCATAACCCTCATTGATTAGTGAGATAAAAAATTTTAATAACCACAATAACTTCTTATAAGTAATCAAAAAAGAATGATGATCCAAATTGGATACAAAAACTTTATTCTACGATTTGCCCATGTATTTAGTTTTTTTTGTTCTTCTCAAGTTCCAACATGCAAGATGCATTAAAATCTTTATAGGTGCAAGTGGCCCTAACCTGCGTCTCTGATACCAAATTTGATGCAGGGTAGGCTGTTAGATTATGTTTCGACATCAATGCAAGCATATGTGAGTAGTGTCAAGTTGACTTAATCAAATCTAAATTATATGATGCAAGTATTATTTGAATTAACCCAAAATTTAATTGAGTAATAAATTGAATAGGCTTAGCAATCAAACAAGACATTCACCACACTTTCGAGTAAGCCAACAAATACTTTCTCCTTCACATGAAGGGTTTCTAGCCACACTTGCACAAATCTGAATTATAGAAAATGTAACAAAAGAAACACAACAAATCACAATTTTCAAGCACTATAAAATAATCATCCATAGATTCAATAAAGAAAATGTAACACGATACACAAATACTCACTGATAAAGGAATCCTGTAGCGACAAATGCTGGGCAGCAGTGGAATTCATCGGTACTTCCTGTGGACGGGAGGGACAATGACCTGCCACTGGAAATACAGAGTGGTAATATAGTACGGGTGGAAGTGAAGGAGGAGGCCAACGTCTGGGGTAATGAGGGGAAGAGTTATTGTAGGACAAAGTGGGAAGCGGGCTTGCGGCATGAGGCTGATGCTGGAGGGGAAAAACACGAGAGATAGTTTGCGGTTTTGCTAAAAGGGGTGGGGGATAAGTTTGCGGTTTGCTGTAACAATGGGGGTTCAGGCTTCGATGGTTTGCATAAAAGGAGTGACAGGATGTAAGTGGGAGAAGGGATCGAGTGGCGGGAAGGCTTCTGTGGACTTGATCAAGAGGGGGGAGGCAGAGTTGGCTTGTGTTTGGACGACTTGCGATTGGGAATTCAGAGATGCTGTAGCCATGAGAGGTGGGATTTTTACATGCTGCTGGTTCTTTGGTGATCGAGTGAGGTGAACGCGTGGGATTGATGCGTCACGGAAAGTGCACTGATCGTTCAAGTAATAAAGTTGTGAGTTCTTACACTCAGGGATTATCGTCTCCACAGGGAATACGGTCGGTAGTATCTGTCAATTCCAGTGTTTCTAACTAGTTAAGCACGACTTAAACTTGTTTGAGTTAGTTAACCACTACAAAAAGAAAAAAAACTACTTTAAGGTGCGGGTCGCCGCCACCGCAAGCACCTCTTCGCTCTCTTTGTGGGTCGCCTTCACCGCCTAGCTCTTACCTTGCAATTGCAAAGTTCATGATTTCACGAGCTCAACTTAAACACAATAAATCTCACTAACAAAACATCAAAAGCTCATTCTCAAAGACAAATCATAATACAACCACAAACACCTTTAACTAAACCATCCACAAAATAAAATGCACCTATGACCACCTAAGCCCAATGGTCATGGTGTGTAGATTGATTTAGAATATACTTCAATAAAGATTACAAGTACTTTAAAGATAAAGAGAGAAATACATATTACCACTCCTTGATACGAAGGAAATGAGAAGCTCAACCTCGGAGTCGTAGGAGAACACGACTTGGTCCACCGACATCTTCAAACTCCTACTTGGCTACCCTCCAGGCTTCCACGGTACGGGAGAGAGCTGTCACCTCCTCCTAGGCATGTTTTCTCTCTGGTTTGTTCGCCTCCATGTCAAGTGCTTCATATTGAAGCTCAAATGGAAGCCTTGCAATCACCTTCTTCCACCTTTAGAGTTCTTGGGGATGTTGAAGAAGCGAGAGGGAGAAGCCCTCGTGCTCCTAGGCGAAATCTTGTGAGAACGATGCATCCGAGTGGGAGGATCCGGCCTAAATCGCGCACAACGTTTATATAAATAAGTGCATGCACGTGCGTGAAGTAAATAACAGAAGAGAATTGTCCGCCCTTGTCGCGTAAGCACAATTGCATGCGCGCGCGGAAATATTGCATATGCAAATTCGTATCATCCCAAATTCAACAAAACCACACGAAATGAACGCATACACACAAAGCACAGGAGAGAACTGGGTGCGTGCGCAAAGCGTACCCGCTCGTGTGAAGTAAATTACTGAAGAGAACTGGGATCCCATTATTAAAGGCACGCCTCAGGCGCCTTAAGGCTCAAGGCTCACCTGGCTCAGAGGTTTGCGCCTCCGTGTACCTTATTTGCGCCTTTAGAATATAAAAGGCGCGCCTGAGTGATATTTTTGTTGTAAATTTTTTCTTCAAAAATTAAGAAAACAATAATGTAAGGACTCGATAATTTTTTATTGATTTAATGTTTGTGAAAGATAATTGTGCGTTGAGACTTAGATATGATGCAAGTGATCATATTGATTCTATTTTTTAAGAGATATAAATGATAATAATGAATGATTAATTAGTAGGCTAGATGAAGAATTTGATCGAAAAGCTAAAATAATGTTTGATGCTGATTATTTAAAATGGATGTGGTTGCGCCTTGCCTTCGTCAGACGTGCACCTATGCTTTGAGCCTTGTGCCTATGCTCTAAGACCCCTTTGCGCCCTGGTGCGCCTTTAATAACTAAGTGCCCAGGTCACGCACCCGCAATTTCACCCGCGCGCACGCGCGTTCAGAAATATTGCATGCATAAATTTGTATCATTCCACATTCAACAAAACCACATGAAATGCACGCGCACACACAAATGTATGTGCGCGCACGCGCGTGCGGAATAGTCGCACACGCAATTTCAGATCCACAAATGAAGCTGCGACCAAGGAACAAGAGACGGTAAAGCGCACGAGCATGCGTGAGCAAATTTTGACATAAAGCCCATGACACACACAAAAGTCCATACCTGTAGAAAGACACATCCAAACACACTATATTGGCATATAATATAAAAATGAACATTTTCGATACAATTTTGGCATGTAAACAGACGATAATACATTGAATTACATGGTAAAAACTAGGGATGAAAAACACGCATCAAAGCTACGACTGGACATGGGGAGATGGACGACATACACGATGTTGGAGGAGATTCTCGATATGTAGAGGCGAGCATCAGGGGGAAGACTTACTGTTTTGCGATCAGGTCGTGCGCAGAGTGGTCGGTTATGACTGAAATGAGGAAGAGAAGTTTGGAGTTTGCGGTTTTACTGTGGTTACACGATGAGTCTACGGGACAGGGAAAAAATGAAAAAACCTAAAAGGAACTAGGATGTTGCACCCCGGGATCTCTTGACGTCGCAACACAATTTGATTGTCGACTCTGGATTCGTTCACAAGGCTAATAATCCCTCAAACTGACAACTATCACCCCTATTTATAGAGAAATAGAGCTTGTGAACCCGACGTGAACGACTATGATTGACTCTTATGCTCGATGTTCGAATTACACTAAATAGTCCAAAATTGAAAATAAAATACAGAAAAAAGTTAAACGGCGCACCAGACGCGCTTGTAGTCTTAGATCTCCGTTCAGATCAACACTTTCGTGAGTACACAAATGCGGGTCCCGTATAGTGGTGGCTTGAAGTCCAATATTGATCCTGCGGCTGATCCCCATCAATGCGGCTTGATTGTTCTTTGACTAAAAGCAATTCATTTATTATATTATCTTTCTCAAGAGAACAAATGACACAAATCTTTTACCAAATATCCAAACATTGATATCTGCTTTCTCTCACTAGCAACGGACTTGACCTACATGCAAAGAACATTATAAATTTGAAGAAACATACACTAGAGGACAATCCATGCTCACAGTAACAATATGTATCATAACCGGGGTTATAAATGCGGGATATTCGGGGCATGATACTTTAGTTTTTTCAGGTCGTTTTTAATATGTCATGGGATATATTGGGGATATTTTATATATCGAGTTTTAATATTTAATTATTTATATACATAGTTATATATGAGTTTATTCTTTTTAATTTTTAGATATTAATACATTAACAATTTAGCATTTATTTAATTTCTAAATCTACCAAATTGCTATAAATATTTTATGTTATACAGATAATAAAAGTATAATGCAAGGAAGAAGGTCAGATGAAGTAGGAAGTTAAGAATTCGTCGACAATGATGGAAGATAATGAACCTTCAATACAAAATCAAAGGTCAAGAAGAATCAAAGTCAATGACGTGCATGCACAGGGAAGAAAGCCAGAGGAAGCATGAAAATAGTCGAGAGCTAGAGAACAGAACAATCCAAACAACCAAACGATTTTGTTTTGTTGTCTATTAAACCATAGATGCTAAATGAAATAAATTTAAAAAATTCAGCCGATGTATTATTGAGATATATCAGTTTATAGTCGATATAGCGATGGATATATTCCAAAAAGATATTTTGCAAAACAATATCGGAAATATGTCGTTTTGCTCATGAAACATTTATGTCGGCCCTGATCATAACTTAGTACGAATTGCAGAAAATGTCTCCGTTGCGCAATCAAAAATGCTTGCTTGGTCATGCCATGAGACTTGATGACGGGCACCGTTGACTTTTAAATATAGCTATAAAACATTAACTCTGTCACTTGTGTGGAAACCAATAATATGCAATCATCAAACTCATTTTCTCATTAATTTCTATATCCCAACTCTTAATTCTGAGAAACTGATATATCAAAGAATAAAAATTCAGGACTAAGAAAGTCCTCCGGGAAGAGACTAAAAGCAGTCGAGGAAAAAATTTATTGATATCTGCTGGTGTTTTGGATAAGATGCTACAATGCTAGTTCTAATTATACAACATGCATGTCATCTTGCATCACATTCTTGAATGAACAATCTATAAGCATGCGTGTGATAGTTTGTCTATAAAAGACTGCTTCAAAATTGAGCTCAAGTTAACTTGGAGATAATTATGTCAATGCTGCAATAGGTCAGATTTCCACACAAGTGTCTTCGGGTTAATGCTCCGTCTGTCTCTTTTGGAGTCGAGGAAGGTTGATCGTCGGCTTCAGCAAAGCTCCAATTGCCGTCAAAGATGCAGATGGAGGGAGGCAAAGGAGATGCAGAGGAGTCAATGCCGCCTCTTTGGAGTCGAGAAAGAGGAAGGAGCTCGGGGTAGAGGGCGTGACCTAGGATATTGGGATGGGTTTTGACTTTTGATACAAAAGGCTGATATAATAGGATGCAGGAGTTGCTGTGAAAGGATCTTTAATAAAGATATTATATATTATATTATTAATTTATTATATGTATTAATGCAATGTAACATTGAACCAAATAGAATAACCAAATATTATATGTTACGATATTCAATGTTACATGTGTTATTTTTCCTTTCTCGTATTGTATTATCCGCCTCTATATATAGAGAGGATGTAAGCCTGAATTTAATTATATTGTTAATTTCTCTCGCTCAATATGGTATCCGAGCCAGTGCTCCTTGTGCCCTAGTTGACTCTCGTTTCCACTTTCGCTTAGTCCGCTCCACTGCTTAGTCCGCTCCGCCGCTAGTCCTCCTGCACGCTCGCTTCTCTGCGTCCTCTCCTTTCTCCCGCGCGTCCGCTCCTTTATCCTACACGTCCACTTCCAATTCGCAGCTTCCGCTTGTCTCTTTCCGCATGTCTTTTCCACAGATTGACGCTAGTTCTGCTGATTGTCCGACTCCAGGACTCTTCAACAACCCTTTCTCTCTTCTCTAGTGACTGTCTAGTGCTGTTTCCTCCATGCGATGGTGTTCATGCTCTCTTTTTGGTGCCGTTTGTTCTTCTAGCCGTTGCATAGAGTGTGTTTTTCTTCCTCTCCCCTTCCGGATTCGTGTTTGTTCGGTGTAATCCGCCGTTCTTGGATGCCGTAAGCCTTGTGCGGTCTCCAAATTTTTATTCTTGAGCCACTATGTCAAACAGTATTGATTCTCCTGCTCCCTCATCTGCGGTTGTTCCTCCGACGAGCTCTCTCCGTAGGAGCCATGCTCATAATACTCCTCAGATTACTACTATTCGCCTGGATGGTTCCAATTACCATTCATGATCTTGTTCTATCACCTTGGTGCTCAAGAGCTGTCACATATTTGGTTATATCAATGGTCAAACTCGGGAACCGAAAAATACCTCACCTTGGATACAATGAGATTCGGAGAATTCCTTAGTCATGTTTTGACTCACAAATTCTATGCAGAAGCCCGTAACTCGCAACTATTTATTTCTCGACACTGCTGCTGACATTTGGCGGAGAGCGGAGTCTACTTCCTCTCGGAGGGGTAATGCCGCTCAGATCTTCCAGTTGAGATGAAAGATATCCTTAACTTCGACAAGATGATCGTCCTCCTTTTGTATATTATTTGGAGTTTACACATTTGTATCAGGAATACGACCACTTTGATGCCCTTTCATTTGTTAGACCTATTGACGAGGCGATGGCTCGTACTCGGGAAGACCACAATCAAATCTTTGAGTTTCTTCATGGCCCTTATAGGGATCAAATCAGTGTTCAAATTTTGGGGCATTCACTGCTTCCGTCTCTACCCGAGGTCTATAATATTATGCAACAGGAATTTGTTCGTCGACAGACCTTGCTTCCCAATTTTTCTCCTGAGAGTTTTGCCCTTGCTGCTGCTACCTCTTATATTCTGGGTGTTCCCCAAACCCGTGATTCTAAGATGAAGGGATCAGATAAAGACCATCTTCTTTGTGATTATTGTTGGAACACCCGTCACACCATGAATACTTGCTTCGGACTTCATGAGTTTTCTCCGCTGAGAGGGCGTGCTGCACCTCGTGGTGGCCATGTATTTGGGAGACCTTTAGGTCGTTATGCCTCTCCTCATTCTGCTCATCCATTGATGCTGCTGTGGACATCCCTCTTAGCCATCCTAGCAACGATGCTTCTGGCATTCCAGTGCATTCTTGGTTAACGAAGTACTTGCCCTTTGCTGTATGATGTAGGTCTTTATACGAAGTCTGATACCTTATAATCCTCCTCCTTTGCTCACACTGGGACCCCATATTCTCATTCTGCTACATCACATTCTTCCACCCATGGATCATTGACTCAGATGCGACATATCAAATGATAGGCTCCGCCTCAGGTTTCATTTCATATACCCCTCTATCTGGTTGTGATAAGGTGAGCATTACTGATGGCTCTCTTTCCTCTATTGCTAGAAAGAACTCCATTTCCTGATCCTCTCTCACCTTATCATCGGGTCTCCATGTTCCTAACTTCACACGTAAGTTACTTTCTATTAGCCATTTAATTAATTTCATGAACTGCTCTGTAACATTTCTTCCTTCGTCTTCTGTTTTTCAAGACCTGACAACAGGGAAGGTAATTGGCTCTAGTAACATGGTCATTGGTTTTTATGTGCTCGAGTACAGCCCAGTGCCATCTTCGTAGGATCTTCATTGCAGCACTTCTCATCCTTTGTATTCCTGACATTGTCGCCTGAGACACCCGTCTACTCCTATTATGAAATTGTTGTTTTATGCTATATCTACTGTTGATTTTATTCCTTTGTGTGTGATGTCTGTACTCTTAATTAACATCGATGTACTACTTTTAATCGTATTTTGTTGTCTAGTTCTATTCCTTTTGCTGTTATTCATACTGTTGTACCTTGCCCTATACTTTTTATTTTTTGTTGTGCTTTGTTTGTTACATTTATTGATTGTTTTTTCTCGCACTACTTGGTTATATTTGCTGCAACAAAAATAATGTGTTTCTTATTTTTCAACAATTTCATAAAATGATCTCCACTCGATTTCATACCAATATTAAAAGCCTTCACAACGACAATGACCACGAATACATGAATTCACAGTTTGAGCGATATCTTGCTGATCATGACATTATTCACCAAATCACTAACACTTATTCCCCTACTCAGAATGGTGTTACTGAGCGTAAAAATCACCAACTGTTGGATGTTGCTCAATGCATTTTGTCGACCATGCATCTTCCTTAATATTATTGTAGGGAGACTGTCCTCACTGCGACATATCTTATCAATTGTATGCCATCACATGCCCTTGGGAATGAAACTTTTCTTGGCACTCTCAATGTCCCTCCTTCTCAGCTTTCCCCTAAGGTGTCTTTGGATGTGTCTGTTTTGTTCATATCCACCACCCTGCCCCACTAATCTTGATCCTCGAGCGCTCAAGTGTGTTTTTATTGGTTACTTTCCCATACAGAAGGGATACACATGTTTTCACCCACCCATGAAGAAAGTCCTTGTCACTATGAATGTCACGTTTCGTGAATCTGAGGAATGCTAGACTTCCACGGGTGACCATCTTTCTATGCCCTTTCCTACTGTTCCTTTGCCAGTTCCACCGCCTTATCCTTTACTTTAGGGGGAGTCTATACCATTAGAAGTGAGCCTCTCTAATGTCTCTCTACCTATTCCTTCTACTTCTCCTAGCTTGCAGGTGTATACTCGACGCATTAAGGGGACCAACACACAAGGCCCGATTATGCAACCAAAATAAGAAACAATATGCTATCGCTCACGGGTCCTCTCAATGCTAGATCAATATTCTATCGTCTGATCTAAAAGTTTAAGTTTCACAAATTTTATGCGACGCTCATCGAATAATTCAAAATAATCATGATAAGATTCTTTGTCCACGAGCCAATAACTGAAAGACTCGGAATTTGATGAACTGCCAAAAGATGGGGCAACAACATGAAACCTACACTCTAAATCTCTCTCAAAATGATGATCATCGTAATAATCATCTTTAAAATACTCAAGTCATGTTGAAGGATCGACACGATCCACTCGAACGATTGGATAAGGACGGCGATAATCATTGTTGTGATTGTCTCTAGCATAGTGGGATCATGTTGGTGGGTCAACATGATCTCTAGTAGTGGTGTGCTGCAATCAAGAATAATCATCTTAGTAACGTGAGGATCTATTAGAGGGGGCTATATGGGATCAGGTGTAGATAGACTCGGGATCATCAATTAAAGGAGAGAAATAATGACGATAACTAGCCTTGAAGGAACCTATAAACTCATTGACTGCATATCAAAAGAGGGCTCATAACCTCTCTCTGATACCATTTGATGCAGGACAAATCTATATGTGGCGTATGTCAAAATAGAAGAAAAGAGATAATACAACGCGGTTTATTCATCCACAATAAGCTTTATAAAAGGCATACAAGGACTCTTAAACTCGAAATAACAATGTGAGACTGAATCTAAACACTCCTAAAGGACTCTACTATTGCGATAATACTAATAACTTCAACACTCCCCCTCAAGTTGAAGGGGAAACCTCTAGCTTGAAAACATCATAAAATGAAAGATAATGGTGGTAGGCAAAGTGGGACAAGTCAACAGACGAGCCACCCGGGAGAATCCGTCAGGGATAATCTGCACAAAGGGTGGTCCCACAAGACACGGTCCCACACGTCAGGGTACACCGACCATGAACTTGCTAGATAGAAATCAACAGACGGGTGACCAGAGATACTCCCATACAACACAACCCGCTGGATAGAAATCAACAGACGGGTGACCGGGGATACTCTCATACGATACAACCCACTGAATAGAAATGAGCATAGACCATACCACCTACCCAATAACAAATAAAATTGGGGAGACACAAACAACATAAAAAATAAGACTGGAGGCCGTGTGAGACTAAGGCGAGAGCCGGGAAATATCATCTGAGTCGCCTTTGCCCCAAACACTTCTCTTCATGTGTAACACACATGCATAGAGGCAAGACACTTAACGGACATCGACAATAAAACGTAGAAACAAAGAAAACTACTAAAAACACCACAAGACTTCTGCATCGACGAGAGATTTACACCTAAGAAGGGGGTACAACAACTGGAATCGTCTGATGCAGGAAGGTCAGTGGTCTGCAGCGTTTGAAACATTGTTAATAAGTAGCGGCGAGTGGAAGAATGGTGGTTGACGGAAGAAGCGGCTGGATTGAAGGGCATGAGTCATATCAGGCTCCACATCGTCAGTGTGATCGGTAGAGGTAGCCATCATCGACAACAGGAAGACGCCAGGGATAGATCTAGAGCAGCGTGGGTCAGACAGGATCGTCGACGAGAATAGCGTCCAGGATAGATTATCGAAATAGCAGTCAGGATCGTCTACATGATCAATGACGAACGCAACCATTGTGATCGATGACGAGAGTAGCTGTAGGACTCGACAAAGTCGTCAGCAGAGGGAAGCATTGTCGATAACAAAATCAACATGACGGGAACCAACTAAGAAGCGAAAGCCAATGTCGATGAGCAACGAAGGGGACACCATTGGGATCAGGAGCTGTGGAGAAGCTCGACGGGAAGAATGCAACTCATGCGGGAGATGATCTTGACGTATTGATGTGAAGAAATCACCAGACAGGCTTTACACGTGCAAGCAACAAAAAATAACAGAGGGACGTCGACTGGCTCTATGACGAACGCAGATCCCTTCATCGACATGATCATGGGGATCAGAAGCCCTCCTGTCGACGGAATCAGAAGCAGGTCTCGTCGATGGGATTGGAAGCAGCAAGGATGCTATCGTCGACGAGAACGAGTGGGGCACGAGACAAGATTAATGATAAAATGAACAGACGTCACGAGGAAAACCATCGAGAAATTTAGTTCGCCATTATTTTTAGGGCTATCAAAATTTCAGGGATGAGTCGATTACTCCTCTAATATCATGTTGAAATAGAAGAAAAGAAATAATACAGTGCAATTTATTAATCCACAAAGGGGCTTTATATAGGGCATACAAGGACTCTTAAACTCGTAACTACAATGTGGAACTAAACCCTATGTTATCAAGGCGCACTTAAGGCGCCGGGCGCAAAGCCCCTCGCCTATGCAAGGCAGAGGTGAGCAAGGTGCCTTAGACGCGCCTAGGCGCACCTAGGCTCCCGATTCACTGGAAATCAGTGAATCAGGTGCCCGATATTCATTGATTTTTTTTTCATTTTTGCGTCTCACGTGCCTTAGGCGTGCGCCTGCGCCTTGCGCCTTGGCTCCAGGACCCCTTTGTACTTTGGTGCGCTTTGCGCCTTTTTTAATAACATAGACTAAACCCAAACACTCCTAAAGGACTCTACTAATGCGATAATACTAATAACTTCAACATCGTATGCCCGATGCTTTATCCCTACATGCGACGTAAAAACTCATACAATGAGACCTAAACTCCTAAAGTAGGATAGGGTATGTGATAGCACAACTAGACTTTCAAACTTAATGTGACATGTGGTAAGATAACTTGAATTCTTACGACTAAATGCAACACATGCAATGACCGACGGAGTAATCAAGTCAAGTAATAAAATTTTAAGTCGCAAACAGATACATTTAAACTGAGTCAAAATTATTTCTTTAGGCAAGTGGATTTCAGCTTTCCTCTGCGTGGAGGTCCAAAGCAAATCATGCGGCGAATGATTCCTACAAATTACAAGACATCTAAAATAAAATTCCACAAATATTATCGATCCCAAATAACATAAGATCACAACACCATATATTAATAATGAGAATTAAAGTTTCATACAACAAATAACACTCACAGAGTAAGTAAAGGGGATTGCTATCGAGTGGAGTTCTAGTGTCATATGGTGAAGTAGTGACTGTTTGGGACTGTGAGGAGGAGGTCGGAGGCTGTATCTGAAAGGGTGGTGGTCGGTGGATGGTTGCAATGGCATCAGAGGGGATTTGGGACAGCAGGAGCGCTGGAAGGAGGGTATTAGGGCGGTATAAACAAGATCTGGGTTTCCTAGAGGGGGGCGGGGGAGTTAGCTTAGATCTGCTTCAGCAGGTTGGGGATGCTGGGGTCAAGTTTAGGAATGGTCCATTTAAGAGATCTGGCTGTGGCAGGGGGGGGGGGGTTGTGAAATAATAAAAAACTGCTGTTTGGAAAGTTTGTGTGAAAAAACAGTGTAGGAGAAGGTTTAGAGGGAGTCTTCCTGGGAGGGAGGTGGGATTTTGGTGGGGAAGTTTGGATGTGATTTGTTTGAGGGAATTTGGGCTTTTGAAGGAGGTAGGGACAATGTGTCCTGGAAGAAAAATTGCAGGGTTCTGGGCTGGACGTGGTTCCTGTATGGATGAGTTGGAGGGGTCAGCTAGGGTTTTGGGAGGGGAAAATGAGGTTAGGGATAGGGAATACCTTTGGGATGCAAGGAACTACCTAAGCGTCATCACCCAGGGCCTCACAGAGTCGTCACCGTGAAGGAATCGCCGGATTCCGAGAATAACTTTCTCCAAAATCTACAATCGCTTTGACGGCTGCCTCTGCCCTCTTATTTATAATAAAACATGACTTAGGGATACCATCTTGGACGGCTATGATTGGCCGTACACGATGGTTGTCTGATCTCACTACATAAAACATAACAAACTAAAACAAATACATAAGAAAATCAAAACGTCAATCCGGACGCATTCGCGGTGTCTGACGTCGATCCAGAAACGCTAAATATGACAAGTAGCCAATTGACACCAAACGAACCAAAAACTCGTGCTCCAACGCGGGTCCGCGCCACATGCAAACCCCGTATCTTTTGGAACAACTACCAGAGGCCAAATATTATTTATAATAATTTTAAGTAATTGATTAACTCTCGATTGATTAATTTAATGTTTTTCACAAAATTTAATTGATTAATAAATTTTTTTCGGCATGGCCGCGACCTCCGACGAGCAAGCCTTCCTCTATTCGATGCTCCAACAGAAGTTATTGGGGATGCCGGCGATATCACGCCGCGCTTGTGCGACTCATCACCAACATTGAACGGCGCTTTGGGGGTCCGATTCCATTGGATCTCCCACCATAGCCATTATCCCAACTGGCACATGCTACCGCCTCTTCCTTCCCAACTTGCTTGGTCCCACCACCACATACGCTTGCTCCACCGAGGCCGCCGATTTTTCCATTGCAACCCATGACATTGACGGCTTCCCCTGTCCTCTTATTTATAATAAAACATGACTTAGGGATACCATCTTGGACGGCTATGATTGGCCCTACACGATGGTTGTCTGATCTCACTACATAAAACATAACAAACTAAAACAAATACATAAGAAAATCAAAACGTCAATCCGGACGCATCCGCGGTGTCTGACGTCGATCCAGAAACGCTAAATATGACAAGTAGCCAATTGGCACCAAACGAACCAAAAACTCGTGCTCCAACGCGGGTCCGCGCCACACGCAAACGCCGTATCTTTTGGAACAACTACCAGAGGTCAAATATTATTTATAATAATTTTAAGTAATTGATTAACTCTCGATTGATTAATTTAATGTTTTTCACAAAATTTAATTGATTCATAATTTTTTTTGGGCATGGCCGCGACCTCCGACGAGCAAGCCTTCCTCTATTCGATGCTCCAACAGAAGTTATTGGGGATGCCGAAGCGATATCACACCGCGCTTGTGCGACTCATCGCCAGCATTGAACGATGCTTTGGGGGTCCGATTCCATTGGATCTGTAGCTGATCCCACCATAGCCATTATCCCAATTGGCACATGCTACCGCCTCTTCCTTCCCAGCTTGCTCGGTCCCACCACCGCATACGCTTGCTCCACCGAGGCCGCCGATTTTGCCATTTCAACCCATGACATTTGTGGACCCTGCAGGCCACCTCCAGACCCTGCTTCCACCTCCCCCCGCCGATTTCCCTAGAGCAGTCGTCGCTCTCACTGACGACCGAAGCGGCTCCACTGCTCTCTACAGTTCTTGTCACTCCATCGCGGTTAGTGGTTCCCGCCCCGTAGTTTACACCACTAGCATCGCCGCCTTCAAGCCCCGTAGTGGTACCACCCGAGTTTGTGTCGCCGCCACCAATTCCCGCGGTCGCCATGTTGCAGCCTCTGCTCCGGCACCAACTCTGCCGACCCCTCTAGATCCATTCCTTTTGCCGACCATTCTCCAGGCGGCGCCGCCGCTCTCATTGCGGCAGCTCACTTGCGGTCTGGTCTTTCATCGCTCTCGAACGTCCACTGGGTACACTCTCCCCGATTCTATCTCTGTCCGACAATTTCTCCTATGCGAGTGTCTCTGCCACGCCAAATCCTTGTTGTCTTTTATGACACCTGTGAGCATGCTGATGCCCCCGCTTGACGCCGGCTCCGCCACAGCGGCGCGCTAGAGGGAGTTGTTCTGGCGGGAAATCAAAGAGCCATACGATCAACTCATTCGAGCCTCGTTCGTGTTTGAGGGAAAGCTTGATCTGAACTGCGGGTGAGATGTTATGGGTCCCCACCACCCGTCGTCTATTACACACATTTCATTTACTCGTCTTTATGTATGTTATTTTGAGTGTTCGAGTCGATTCGTAGTTACGTCTAATTAGAGTCGTCATGTTTTAGTATTTTGCGAAGAATTTTTATTTTTTTTGGTGTTATTTACACCCATGCCATCTTGTAAGATTTTAAATAGACCCCCCTGGGTCATTGTATGAGTTATGAATCAAATTATGAATGTTCTATTCTTTTCTAGTGCTTTTCTCTTCATCACATTTCTAGGGTTAGGGTTGAGCACCTCTCCCCTCACATTATCTTGCGGGTTGAGCTCGTCTCCCTTTGTATCTCCGCCTCCACCACCAAATCTGATGACGATATGTGATAGGCACATAACATGCTGCCCCCAGTTTGTTTTTAAAGACTGACCCGATGATGATGATTATGGCGTTTAAGTCATGAATGTGCTTCAAGGAACTATCAATTTTGTCATCTGCTGCTTTACTATCATTATATTTTGCATTTCTCTAATTCATAGATATTTCAAAATACTAAGTGTGAAATGCTGCGTTTGATATTTGTTTTCTGATTGGCTTAATAACTACAGATTAATTTGAAAATGTATGAACTGCCGCTTTTGATGGTCAATTATTGCTTGTAAACTTGTTTGTGATACTGAAAACATCTACTTTTGTGTTGACAAAATTTCAATTGTTCTTAAAAGTTATCAAGGCATATGCAAATTTTTTATTTAAAGCATGTATGCTATTAAACAAAGATGTTTTCTTATTTTCAGGTCATATCAATCACTCTATATTTTGGAAAAATCTTAAGCCTAGTAGGGTAAAATTTTCTCTTCATTTTGAAATTCGTACTCATGTTTTTACTGCCTTGATTTGTTTTTTGCTGCACGCTGGCTATTAATAATGAATTTGCAGGAGGGAGGTGGCGAGCCTCCACATGGAGCGCTTGGTTGGGCCATTGATCAGGACTTCCGCTCCTTGGAGAATCTTATTCAGAAATTGAACGCAGAAGGAGCTGCTTTGCAAGGCTCTGGATGGGTGGTTAGTTTCTCTTTTTTCCACCTTGGTTTTAAGTCTATAAGCTCAAAACATCTTCCCTAAAGTTTACTTTATTTTAAACTGTTTAAACTTTCATTTATCCTCGTCATGTTATATAATTAACAGTGGCTAGCTCTGGACAAGGAGACAAAGAAACTTAGAGTTGAAACTACTGCAAATCAGGTCAATATTTTTTTCATTTCATTTTTATAGATTCGTTAGTAAGTGTAAAAATTTTATAGTAATTTTTTAAAAAACTTTTTTCCGCTGCTCAAATATTTAATCCATTATGAAAGGCAATAACAATGGGAGGAGAACATAAAGTTTCTTTCATGGCTGGACCGACTAGCAAGAGGATCCACGATTTTTCATCTGCTGGTGAATTCAATGTGACCACTAAAAGGACCCACATGATCCTTGATGAGCTCATGACTTCATTGCCATCATGGAGGCCTCAGAATTTGAAGTCCGAACTATTTCTGATTTCACCCCCTTTGGCCATTTTCTTTCATCTCCAAAGAGGAAGACACCTACTCCTTGTTGAGAGCTAAATATATGAGTGGGTGGAGAACCCAGTCCGGGGGGGGGGGGATGGATCTCACTTGGCTCATTCACAAGAAACCAAAACTCAGGGGACACTACAGTAGGAAAAATGAAATGTAGCACAACTTACTAAACTCAGGGTTGCCTTGTTGACCTAATATGTAGATGAAGTTCTGAAGAACTGCATCATGCAATCCTCCGCTTGAAGATAGATGAGGCAAGGTGAGCGCCTCAACTGGTCTTGCCAGGGGATAAGTCGGTAAATACCATGCAACGATATGTTTAATGAAGAAAAAATTTTCTATGCGAGAAAACTTGTTAGTAAGGTTCACAGTTAATCACTTGGTTCAAAAACAAGACTACCATATTTGTCAACTTTGCCATAAAATAAATGTCTATAGACGCTGAGGTTCCACCGAGCCTTACCCAAAAATAAGTCAAGAAAGATACAATCTTTGAAATAAAATTTGAAGATAATCACCTTGGGACCAACCCATATTGGGTGAAAAGCTCAACCAATTCAAACCACAAACTTGATTGGAATCGCTTGTAAAAATGATTAAGGTAAAAATAAGTCGTTTGTTCTTCACCGAGTTGGGCCTCCTCCTCCTCTATACCCACCCAAAGGAGATGACAATCTAAGGGAATCACATATCTTACTCACAAACTTGACATATTGTGCCTCATCAGTAGGGGTGCAAAAAACCTATCGGGCTGAGGCCTTGCTACTTGACCCAGGACTTGCTGCTGGGCCCAGGACGGGTGAAGGTCAAACTGGGTCTAGGCCGGGCGAAGTCAAACCAGGTCCAGGTTGGGCCTGGGATCCTCTTGGGGGGGGGGGGGGGGGGGGGCTTGCTGAGCTTGCCAAGCTAGGCCCAGGCAGGTTGGGCTAGGCTACAGGCCCCCACTGTTGCCAAATGGAAACAACTTTGGCAGCAGTAGCTGCTGCTAGCTACTGCCAAAGGCATCAGGTACTGCCGTTTGGCAGCACCCATGCTGGGTGGAACCCCAACACTGGAAGCCGAATTGTAATGCTGGGCAGGCACCCAGCTGGGCGGGGGCATATGACCGGCCGACCGGGCACCAAGCCAGGCTGATGCAATAAGGGGGCTTAGGGAGGCCCTTAGGCCCGGGCCTAACCAGGTAAAAACCGTGCAAAAACTGGGCAGACCGAGGCCGTGCTTTTGTGTTTATGCTTTATTTGCACATCTACACATCACAATTGAGTGAGACAAGAATTTTGCTAGCAGGAAAGCAAAAGCAAATTATAAAGATACCAATTTAGGCTCTGTTTAGGAAGGCCGATGTTGATGAAAAAGCTGTTGTGAGAAACTAGTGATGACAATAGAGCTGCTAAGAAAACACAATAAGAAAATTGTAGATTTTTTGGAAAATTTGCATTTTAATGCAGTTTAAATTGGTGTTTTATGTTTAACTGTTTGGTAGGACAATTGTTTGAAAGTTGTTATTTTTAATTGACAGCTTACTCTGTGTTTTTTTTCCAAATAAAATTAAACATGTTAATAAAGCAAAAATGTCTCACACGATTCATCAAATAAAAAATAAACATGTTAATAAAACTGAAATGTCTCGTATAGTTTCACAAATAGAATTTATTTGTTCCAGTTTTTAACTGTAAAGATTGAGTGCAGATGCGGGGTACTACTTTTGTGTTCTCTGACAAACACACTTCTCGGAAGCAGATGCGGGGTACCACTCGGCTTTCCCAAAAGAACTAATAACTACTTTTTATAAAAATCTCTATTCACACAACTGTCGAAACAAACGGATCCAAAAGGCCAAAACCTTGTTTGTGGTTCGAAGGAGTTTTCTCATCAGCATAAGCTCTCCCAAATAGATCCTTACTCATTGGAGATTGGAAGTGAACCAAAACATGCGTGAAGAAATAAAATCGAAAGAAAACAATAATCATTAGAAGAATTACAATAAAAGCAGGAAATGCCAAAAACATAAAGAACTAGAGGAATCTGAGGAGCACTCTTATGTTTTTAAAGAGGATCAAAGAGGCCAGTTGCCATCTAGCAATTTTTTGAGTCATGCAGTGAAAAAACCCTCCCTCAAGTAACTACCATCATTCAAAATAACTTGATACATTTAAACAATGAAAATGAGAAGTAATTAAATAGTAAGTCACTCGGTCGAAGACCCAATCAGTAAAAAACTATCAACAAGGAGCTTTTGTGAAACACAAGTAACACTCAGGTCAAATCGAACATACTTCTCAGATTAATCAAAGAATAACTTCAGACAAATCATTATTATCATAAACTTTGCCAAGATATCTTATATCACGTTTACCTTTTCTTGAAAAGGATTATAAAAATAACTAAAATCCATGTTATGTGCTGATGCAGCACGTCGACATTGTTTTGAATATTGTGAGTTGCTTTCTCAATCTCCTTCAAGCAAGATGTTTCTTCACCCAAAAACTCAGGGGGAAGAGGGCAAGCCGGTTATGACATCTTCGTCTTCTATATCAGTAGCAACCTTAGGGTTTTACGGGGCAAGAAAAGCTTTCTATTGGGTTTTATCTGCTCCCTCATAGGGGTCTCCCTTTCATATTAGGAGCACACTGCTTGCAAGAAAATTCGAATTAAAGATAAAATCAAAGGATTCACTGCAACCCTGCATCAACTCACTAGATGCAGGATGTGTTGACTACTTGACTCCCCAAAGTAGCCAACCAAGCCCCACTAACAAAATCCTCCACTGTCATGATGTACATCAGCCTTGAGATACACACGGGGGATCAGTTTGAGGAAGAACCAGAATAAGGGCATCATGACCCCCTTAAACGATACCCACTTACTCAAGAAGATTGACAACCAATTTTGGGGAAGGGGGACTAGAACAATCATCATTGATTGCGGAATTACCAAGGAAAATAGACGATGAGGACGCTAAGAACGCGACATAAGGAGAAGGAAGAAGCCGCGAGAAAGGTTGTGGAGGCTACAGATAAGGAGAAAGAGAGAGGCAGTGAGAAGGGTTGTAGAAGCAGTGTAAACTCCCAAGGGATCAACTGAGGAGGCAGCGAGAAAGGAGGGAGAAGAAGAAACAACCATGGGAGGAGAGATTCTGGGGAGCAAGTTTGCAGAGGCTATGACCAAGGCGATGGCCTATGAGGGCAAGGGAAGAGGAGGATCTCGTTGCAGCCATGGCTGCTGCTGCTAAGGTTATGGATACGCAATTGGCAGAGAAGTATGGCGTTGCTCGGAGTGAGTCTCTCCGACTCCAAGAAGAGGTCAGGATAAAAAGAGAAAATAGATGAAGCTTAGAGGGTAAGCTAGATTGAGATCAAGGCACAACTGATCTCGCTCTCGCAAGCTCAGAGCAGGAAAAGTTTCCTTGGGTCCAAAGCCAAGTTTGCAGCTAAAAGTAGTATTTTTGTTAAGGATGGTGAGCTATGTTGTTAAAGGCGCGCCTAAGGCTTCGGGCTCACCAGGCTCAAAGGTTTGCGCTTTCGTGCGCCTTTGGACATTAAAGGAGCGTCTGAGTGTGATATTTGTTGTAAATTTTTTTTTCAAAATAATAAAAAAAATAATGCAAGAACTCAATAATTTTTATATGATTTAGTATTTTTGAAACAAAATTGATCGTTGAGACTTAAATATGATCCAAGGGATCATATTGATTTTTTTTTAAGAGATATAAATGATAAAAATGAATAATTAATGAGTATAATATATGAAGAATCTATTCAAGAAGATGAACTCATGTTTGATATTAATTATTTAAAATAAATATGGCTGCGCCTTGCCTTCTTCGGGCGCGCGCCTGCGCCTTGAGCCTTGCGCCTAGGCTCCAAGACCCCTTTGCGCCTTGGTGCGTCTTGCGCCTTTAATAACTAAGATGGTGAGGTTGTAGTTGGGGATGAACCGAAGCATCGCCATTTTGAGATGAAAACTTCAGGAAACAAGAAACTTGCAGCCGCTGATGCTGGTCATCAACAGAAATTAGCTTCATCAGGTGAACCATCGAGTGTGGAGAAAGACGTTCCCAAAGTTCATGATAATCCTAGTGAGCCTGCGAGTGCACTTGGTAAGCATATATTTTATTCTGGTTGCCCATCTTCGGCGAATACGTACTCTATTCCTTATTGGTTTTCATAATGCAGCTGGAAGACTAAATCTGGAGGGCACTCTCCAGGGAAGCCATACTGATGAAGAGTTTCGACGAGTTTTGTTAGATAATGATCGTCTCTGGCGGCGAGTATATAACATGGAACGTTTCCTTATTTCAGTTAACAACAACAGAGAAGAGGACCAAAATAGTACTGATACGGGCAATTGAAAAGAACGTGCCAAAGAAATAAATGCCATATGTTTGGATGGTCCCCTTGGCAATCAGACGAGCCTTGTATTTGTCCACAATGCCCTCAGGGAGAAATTTTATGACAAAGACCTATCAACAACCAACAATATTGCCTCCAGGTGGGGTAGGAACAAGAGTTCAAGTTCCTTGAGATGCCAAGACAAAGATTTTCTCATCCACAATCGCCATCTATCAAAGTATGCAAATAGATTAATGATAGGTAGTAGGGACGGTGGTGGTAGGGATTGCCCAGAAAAACTTGCTGTAAGAAGTACTGAGATTTGCCTAAGACACAACTTTAGTAATAGGATTTTGTGTACTCACTACTCACCCTTACCCCCTTCCTAGAGCAATATGAACCCCTTCCTAGAGCAATATGAACATTTGGTTCAAGTCTCCTTAGGTGAAAGAACCTTCTGAAGAGGAAAGGAGGGTACAAAGATGGAGAGCGGAGAGGAGTGAGAAGAGGAGGGATCTCGAGAGTAAGAGACCCGCCATCCTTGGAGAAATAAAAAGTAGGCTAAAAAATGTGACATCAGCAAAGACATTGACGTTTGGAGATCGGGTCAAACTGTGTTGTCAAGGCACGCGCCTAGGCGCGCCTGAGGCGCCAGGCGCATGGGGCGCAAGCTGGTTCGCCTTAGCAAGCCCAAGGTGTGCGATGTGCCTCAGGCGCGCTTCAGGCGCCTTACGTGCCTACCGAGCGCGATTCAGGCGCGCCTTATTGCATGAACCGGTTTTAACCTAAAAACCGGTTCAGGCAATCAGGCGCGGCCTTATAAGTTATATCCCGATCCTTTAATCCCGCATGCCTTTTAGGGTTTAGGGTTAAGAATCGAGCTGCTTCCCGCTGACTGCCGACTGCCGATTCCTGTCCCCGACTCCTCCACTCTCCTCCTTTCTTCTCGCCGGAGTCGCCACCGCTCTTCTCGCCGGAGTCACTGATTTCTCGCCGGAGACGCAGAAGAAGGATTAGCCGGCTGTCGGTGCCGTTCTTCTTTCCGGAGTCACGAAAACTCCTGCATCCTCTCATCTCCTCCTTTAATTGTAAGAATCATTCTCTATTTCTCCTCTTCTTTCTTGTGATGAAGCCCAGTGAATGAATTTGTGATGAATCATCTCCGCCTTTAACTGACTGTCGATTATTTGTGGTGAATTTTTTTTTCTAAGTTTTACTTGTAAGAATCATTCTCTAATTTGCTCTTCTGCTTCATTGCTGAGTTGTTCTAAGCTTTACTTGCTACCATTTCCCCCTGTTTTTGCTCTCCTGTAAATCAGTGAACGGGATGAAGCCCAACTCAATTTCAGCGAATTGGGCGCCCAATTCGCTCAATTTCCTTTTCCCCCCATTATTGCGCCTCACGTGCCTCAAGCGGGCTCCAGTGCCCCTTTGCGCCTAGGCTCCAAGGCCCCTTTGGCCTCGGTGCGCCTTGCGCCTTTGACAACATAGGGGTCAAAACAACGATATCACTTCTCAGTAAGACAATACCCGATGAAAATACACTTGGTGATAACTGGACACAAGTGTGTGGACTAAGACACTACAACCAAACACATGAGTGATGGAAAAAACTTTGGATGAAGAAGGGAAAAATGTTTACCTTGAAGAGTAGATGAAGGTCGACGATTAATGAGAAAACATAAAATAAGAATCTGATGGCCTCAATAGGAGCAGGGAACATTCATTTGACACATGAGTGTTTGGGCAACATCGAAGCGATGACGATTTTTCTTTTCTGCCACTCTATTTTGTTGGGATGTATTAGCATAAATGGTATGATGAATGATGTCATTTGAGTTATAAAAAGAGGGGAACTGCTCTCATATATTCTTTCACATTATTTGTCCGTATAATTTTTTTGTGAAGAACAAATTGAGTTTGAATTACATTATAAAATTTATAAAAAATAGGTAAGTTCAGATCACTCTCTTAAAATATACACAAATACATCTAGAATAATCATCAATAAAAATAATATAATACAGACTTGCTCCACTAATAGACTTGATGGGACTAGGACTCAAAATATCTGTATGAAAGAAAGTCAAAAAAGGATGAACAAAATTCTAACAAAGTATGACGGAAAATGTAATACAATGATGCTTGCCCTATTGCAACTTCTTC